>CM077663.1:447283311-448731645 GCA_039707655.1 Elymus sibiricus | reverse complement strand
TTGGTCCATTCTGGCCGGTTTTCTATGGTATTACTCACTGATTTTGGGTTCGTGTCGAACCGGACGTTCGGGGAACCCGTGGTCCGCTTACGGGGATCTCGCTAGAACTCGCAGAATTGGTCCATTCTGTCCAGTTTACTATGGTATTACTCACTGATATTTGGTCCCGGGTCGATTCGGACGTTCGGTGAACCCCGGGGTCCGGTTACGGGGATCTCACCAAAACTCGCAGATTTGGTCCATTCTGGCCAGTTTTCTATGGTATTAGTCACTGATTTAGGGCCCCAGGTAGATCTGGACGTTCGGGGAACCTTGAGGTGCTCTTACGGGGATCTCGCGAAAACTCGCAGATTTGGTCCATTCTGGCCAGTTTTCTATGGTATTAATCACTGATTTAGGGCCCCGGGTAGAATCGGACGTTCGGGAAACCCCCGGTGTCCGCTTACGGGGATCTCGCCAAAACTCGCAGATTTGGTTCATTCTGCCCAGTTTTCTATGGTATTACTCACTAATTTAGGGCCCCGAGTAGATCCGGACGTTCGGGGAACCTTGAGGTCGTCTTACGGAGATCTCGCTAAAACTCATAGATTTGGTCCATTCTGGCCTATTTTCTCTGGTATTACTCACTGATTTAGGGCCCTAGGTCAATCCGGACGTTCGGGGAACCCCGGGGTCTGCTTAAAGGAACCTCGCCAAAACTCGCAGATTTGGTCCATTCTGGCCGGTTTTCTATGGTATTACTCACTGATTTTGGGCCCCGGGCGATCCGGCATTCGGAGAACACCGGGGTCCGGTAACGGGGAACTCGCCAAAACTCACAGATTTGGTCCATTCTTGCCAGTTTTCTATGATATTACTCACTGATTTTGGGTCCCGGGTCGATTCGGACGTTCGGGGAACCCCGGCGTCCGCTTACGGGGATCTCACAAAAACTCACAGATTTGGTCCATTCTGGCCAGTTTTCTATGGTATTACTCGCTAATTTAGGGCCCCGGATAGATCCGGACGTTCGGGGAACCCTAAAGTCCTCTTACGGGGATCACACCAAAACACACAGATTTGGTCCATTCTGGCCAGTTTTCTATGGTATTACTCACTGATTTAGGGCCCCGGGTAGATCCGGACGTTCGGGGAACCCTAAAGTCCTCTTACGGGGATCTCGCCAAAACTCGCAGATTTGCCATTCTGGCCTGTTTTCTATGGTATTACTAACTGATTTAGGGCCACAGGTCAATCCGGATGGTCGGGGAATCCCGGGGTCCACTTAGAGGAACCTCACCAAAACTCGCAGATTTGGTCCATTCTGGCCGGTTTTCAATGGTATTACTCACTGATTTTGGGTTCGTGTCGAACCGGACTTTCGGGGAACCCGTGGTCCACTTACGGGGATCTCGCTAGAACTCACGGATTTGGTCCATTATGTCCAGTTTACTATGGTATTACTCAGTGATATTGGGTCCCGGGTCGATTCGGACGTTCGGGGAACCCTGGGGTCCGCTTACGGGGATCTCGCCAAAACTCGCTGATTTGGTCCATTCTAGCCAGTTTTCTATGGTATTACTCACTGATTTTGGGCCCCGGGCGATCCGGCATTCGGAGAACACCGGGGTCCGGTTACGGGGAACTCGCCAAAACTCACAGATTTGGTCCATTCTGGCCAGTTTTCTATGGTATTACTCGCTGATTTAGGGCCCCGGGTAGATCCGGACGTTCGGGGAACCCTAAAGTCCTCTTATGGGGATCTCACCAAAACACACAGATTTGGTCCATCCTGGCCAGTTGTCTATGGTATTACTCACCGATTTAGGGCCCCGGGTAGATCCGGACGTTCGGGGAACCCTAAAGTCCTCTAACGGGGATCTCGCCAAAACTCGCAGATTTGCCATTCTGGCCAGTTTTCTATGGTATTACTCACTGATTTGGGGCCACAGGTCAATCCGGATGGTCGGGGAACCCCGGGGTCCGCTTACAGGAACCTCACCAAAACTCGCAGATTTGGTCTATTATGGCCGGTTTTCTATGGTATTACTCACTGATTTTGGGTTCGTGTCGAACCGGACGTTCGGGGAACCCGTGGTCCGCTTACGGGGATCTCGCTAGAACTCATAGATTTGGTCCATTCTGTCTAGTTTACTATGGTATTACTCAGTGATATTGGGTCCCGGGTCGATTCGGACGTTCGGGGAACCCCGGGGTCCGCTTACAGGAACCTCGCCAAAACTCACTGATTTGGTCCATTCTAGCCAGTTTTCTATGGTATTACTCACTGATTTAGGGCCCCGGGTAGAATCGGACGTTCGGGGAACCCTGAGGTGCTCTTACGGGGATCTTGCCAAAACACACAGATTTGGTACATTCTGGCCAGTTTTCTATGGTATTAATCACTGATTTAGGGCCCCGGGTAGATCTGAACATTTGGGGAACCCTGAGGTCCTCTTACAGTAACCTCGCCAAAACTCACAGATTTGGTCCATTCTGGCCGGTTTTCTATGGTATTACTCACTGATTTTGGGTTCGGGTCGAACCAGACGTTCAGGGAACCCCGTGGTCCGATTACGGGGATCTCGCCAAAACTTGCAGATTTGGTCCATTCTGTCCAGTTTTCTATGGTATTACTCACTTATTTTGGGTCCCGGGTCGATTGGGACGTTCAGGGAACCCCGTGGTCCGATTACGGGGAACTCGCCAAAACTCACATATTTGGTCCATTCTGGCCAGTTTTCTATGGTATTACTCACTGAGTTAGGGCCCCGGGTAGAACCGAACGTTCGGGGAACCTTGACGTCCTCTTACGGGATCTCGCCAAAACTCACAGATTTGGACCATTCTGGCCAGTTTTCTATGGTATTACTCACTGATTTAGGGCCCCAGGTCAATCCGGACATTCGGGGAACCCCGGGGTCCGCTTACAGGAACCTCACCAAAAGTCGCAGAGTTGGTCCATTCTGGCCGCTTTTATATGGTATTACTCACTGATTTTGGATTCGTGTCGAACCGGACGTTCGGGGAACCCGTGGTCCGCTTACGGGGATCTCGCTAGAACTCGCAGATTTGGTCCATTCTGTCCAGTTTACTATGGTATTACTCACTGATATTTGGTCCCGGGTCGATTCGGACGTTCGGGGAACCCCGAGGTCCGGTTACGGGGATCTCACCAAAACTCGCAGATTTGGTCCATTCTGGCCAGTTTTCTGTCGTATTACTCACTGATTTAGGGCCCCAGGTAGATCCGAACGTTCGGGGAACCTTGAGGTGCTCTTACGGGGATCTCGCCAAAACTCGCAGATTTGGTCCATTCTGGCCAGTTTTCTATGGTATTAATCTCTGATTTCGGGCCCTGGGTAGATCTGGACGTTCAGGGAACCTTGAGGTCCTCTTACGGGGATCTCGCCAAAACTCATAGATTTGGTCCATTCTGGCCTGTTTTCTATGGTATTACTCACTGATTTAGGGCCCCAGGTCCATCTGGACGTTCGGGGAACCCCGGGGTCCGCTTACAGGAACCTCACCAAAACTCGCAGATTTGGTCTATTATGGCCGGTTTTCTATGGTATTACTCACTGATTTTGGGTTCGTGTCGAACCGGACGTTCGGGGAACCCGTGGTCCGCTTACGGGGATCTCGCTAGAACTCACAGATTTGGTCCATTCTGTCTAGTTTACTATGGTATTACTCAGTGATATTGGGTCCCGGGTCGATTCGGACGTTCGGGGAACCCCGGGGTCCGCTTACAGGAACCTCGCCAAAACTCACTGATTTGGTCCATTCTAGCCAGTTTTCTATGGTATTACTCACTGATTTAGGGCCCCGGGTAGAATCGGACGTTCGGGGAACCCTGAGGTGCTCTTACGGGGATCTTGCCAAAACACACAGATTTGGTACATTCTGGCCAGTTTTCTATGGTATTAATCACTGATTTAGGGCCCCGGGTAGATCTGAACATTTGGGGAACCCTGAGGTCCTCTTACAGTAACCTTGACAAAACTCACAGATTTGGTCCATTATGTCCAGTTTTCGATGGTATTACTCACTTATTTTAGGTCCCGGGTCGATTCGGACGTTCAGGGAACCCCGTGGTTCGATTACGGGGAACTCGCCAAAACTCACAGATTTGGTCCATTCTGGCCAGTTTTCTATGGTATTACTAACTGATTTAGGGCCCCGGGTAGATCCAAACGTTCGGGGAACCTTGGGGTCCTCTTACGGGATCTCGCCAAAACTCGCAGATTTGGTCCATTCTAGCCAGTTTTCTATGGTATTACTCACTGATTTAGGGCCCAGGTCAATCCGGATGTTCGGGGAACCCCGGGGTCCGGTTACGGGGACCTCGCCAAAACACACAGATTTGGTCCATTCTGGCCGGTTTTCTATGGTATTACTCACTGATTTTGGGCCCCGGGCGATCCGGACATTCGGAGAACACCGGGATCCGGTTACGGGGACCTCGCCAAAACTCACAGATTTGGTCCATTCTGGCCAGTTTTCTATGATATTACTCATATATTTTTTGTCCCGGGTCGATTCGGACGTTCGGGGAACCCCGGCGTCCGTTTACGGGGATCTCACCAAAACTCGTAGATATGGTCCATTCTGGCCAGTTTTCTGTGGTATTACTCGTTGATTTAGGGCCCCGGGTAGATCCGGACGTTCGGGGAACCCTAAAGTCCTCTTATGGGGATCTCACCAAAACACACAGATTTGGTCCATTTTGGCCAGTTTTCTATGGTATTACTCACTGATTTAGGGCCCCGGGTAGATCCGGACGTTCGGGGAACCCTAAAGTCCTCTTACGGGGATCTGGCCAAAACTCACAGATTTGGTCCATTCTGGCCCGTTTTCTATGGTATTACTCACTGATTTAGGGCCCCAGGTCAATCCGGATGTTCGGGGAACCCCGGGGTCCGATTACAGGAACCTCACCAAAACTCGCAGAATTGGTCCATTCTGGCCGGTTTTCTATGGTATTACTCACTGATTTTGGGTTCGTGTCGAACCGGACGTTCGGGGAACCCGTGGTCCGCTTACGGGGATCTCGCTAGAACTCGCAGAATTGGTCCATTCTGTCCAGTTTACTATGGTATTACTCACTGATATTTGGTCCCGGGTCGATTCGGACGTTCGGTGAACCCCGGGGTCCGGTTACGGGGATCTCACCAAAACTCGCAGATTTGGTCCATTCTGGCCAGTTTTCTATGGTATTAGTCACTGATTTAGGGCCCCAGGTAGATCTGGACGTTCGGGGAACCTTGAGGTGCTCTTACGGGGATCTCGCGAAAACTCGCAGATTTGGTCCATTCTGGCCAGTTTTCTATGGTATTAATCACTGATTTAGGGCCCCGGGTAGAATCGGACGTTCGGGAAACCCCCGGTGTCCGCTTACGGGGATCTCGCCAAAACTCGCAGATTTGGTTCATTCTGCCCAGTTTTCTATGGTATTACTCACTAATTTAGGGCCCCGAGTAGATCCGGACGTTCGGGGAACCTTGAGGTCGTCTTACGGAGATCTCGCTAAAACTCATAGATTTGGTCCATTCTGGCCTATTTTCTCTGGTATTACTCACTGATTTAGGGCCCTAGGTCAATCCGGACGTTCGGGGAACCCCGGGGTCTGCTTAAAGGAACCTCGCCAAAACTCGCAGATTTGGTCCATTCTGGCCGGTTTTCTATGGTATTACTCACTGATTTTGGGCCCCGGGCGATCCGGCATTCGGAGAACACCGGGGTCCGGTAACGGGGAACTCGCCAAAACTCACAGATTTGGTCCATTCTTGCCAGTTTTCTATGATATTACTCACTGATTTTGGGTCCCGGGTCGATTCGGACGTTCGGGGAACCCCGGCGTCCGCTTACGGGGATCTCACAAAAACTCACAGATTTGGTCCATTCTGGCCAGTTTTCTATGGTATTACTCGCTAATTTAGGGCCCCGGGTAGATCCGGACGTTCGGGGAACCCTAAAGTCCTCTTACGGGGATCACACCAAAACACACAGATTTGGTCCATTCTGGCCAGTTTTCTATGGTATTACTCACTGATTTAGGGCCCCGGGTAGATCCGGACGTTCGGGGAACCCTAAAGTCCTCTTACGGGGATCTCGCCAAAACTCGCAGATTTGCCATTCTGGCCTGTTTTCTATGGTATTACTAACTGATTTAGGGCCACAGGTCAATCCGGATGGTCGGGGAATCCCGGGGTCCACTTAGAGGAACCTCACCAAAACTCGCAGATTTGGTCCATTCTGGCCGGTTTTCAATGGTATTACTCACTGATTTTGGGTTCGTGTCGAACCGGACTTTCGGGGAACCCGTGGTCCACTTACGGGGATCTCGCTAGAACTCACGGATTTGGTCCATTATGTCCAGTTTACTATGGTATTACTCAGTGATATTGGGTCCCGGGTCGATTCGGACGTTCGGGGAACCCTGGGGTCCGCTTACGGGGATCTCGCCAAAACTCGCTGATTTGGTCCATTCTAGCCAGTTTTCTATGGTATTACTCACTGATTTTGGGCCCCGGGCGATCCGGCATTCGGAGAACACCGGGGTCCGGTTACGGGGAACTCGCCAAAACTCACAGATTTGGTCCATTCTGGCCAGTTTTCTATGGTATTACTCGCTGATTTAGGGCCCCGGGTAGATCCGGACGTTCGGGGAACCCTAAAGTCCTCTTATGGGGATCTCACCAAAACACACAGATTTGGTCCATCCTGGCCAGTTGTCTATGGTATTACTCACTGATTTAGGGCCCCGGGTAGATCCGGACGTTCGGGGAACCCTAAAGTCCTCTAACGGGGATCTCGCCAAAACTCGCAGATTTGCCATTCTGGCCAGTTTTCTATGGTATTACTCACTGATTTGGGGCCACAGGTCAATCCGGATGGTCGGGGAACCCCGGGGTCCGCTTACAGGAACCTCACCAAAACTCGCAGATTTGGTCTATTATGGCCGGTTTTCTATGGTATTACTCACTGATTTTGGGTTCGTGTCGAACCGGACGTTCGGGGAACCCGTGGTCCGCTTACGGGGATCTCGCTAGAACTCATAGATTTGGTCCATTCTGTCTAGTTTACTATGGTATTACTCAGTGATATTGGGTCCCGGGTCGATTCGGACGTTCGGGGAACCCCGGGGTCCGCTTACAGGAACCTCGCCAAAACTCACTGATTTGGTCCATTCTAGCCAGTTTTCTATGGTATTACTCACTGATTTAGGGCCCCGGGTAGAATCGGACGTTCGGGGAACCCTGAGGTGCTCTTACGGGGATCTTGCCAAAACACACAGATTTGGTACATTCTGGCCAGTTTTCTATGGTATTAATCACTGATTTAGGGCCCCGGGTAGATCTGAACATTTGGGGAACCCTGAGGTCCTCTTACAGTAACCTCGCCAAAACTCACAGATTTGGTCCATTCTGGCCGGTTTTCTATGGTATTACTCACTGATTTTGGGTTCGGGTCGAACCAGACGTTCAGGGAACCCCGTGGTCCGATTACGGGGATCTCGCCAAAACTTGCAGATTTGGTCCATTCTGTCCAGTTTTCTATGGTATTACTCACTTATTTTGGGTCCCGGGTCGATTGGGACGTTCAGGGAACCCCGTGGTCCGATTACGGGGAACTCGCCAAAACTCACATATTTGGTCCATTCTGGCCAGTTTTCTATGGTATTACTCACTGAGTTAGGGCCCCGGGTAGAACCGAACGTTCGGGGAACCTTGACGTCCTCTTACGGGATCTCGCCAAAACTCACAGATTTGGACCATTCTGGCCAGTTTTCTATGGTATTACTCACTGATTTAGGGCCCCAGGTCAATCCGGACGTTCGGGGAACCCCGGGGTCCGCTTACAGGAACCTCACGAAAAGTCGCAGAGTTGGTCCATTCTGGCCGCTTTTATATGGTATTACTCACTGATTTTGGATTCGTGTCGAACCGGACGTTCGGGGAACCCGTGGTCCGCTTACGGGGATCTCGCTAGAACTCGCAGATTTGGTCCATTCTGTCCAGTTTACTATGGTATTACTCACTGATATTTGGTCCCGGGTCGATTCGGACGTTCGGGGAACCCCGAGGTCCGGTTACGGGGATCTCACCAAAACTCGCAGATTTGGTCCATTCTGGCCAGTTTTCTGTCGTATTACTCACTGATTTAGGGCCCCAGGTAGATCCGAACGTTCGGGGAACCTTGAGGTGCTCTTACGGGGATCTCGCCAAAACTCGCAGATTTGGTCCATTCTGGCCAGTTTTCTATGGTATTAATCTCTGATTTCGGGCCCTGGGTAGATCTGGACGTTCAGGGAACCTTGAGGTCCTCTTACGGGGATCTCGCCAAAACTCATAGATTTGGTCCATTCTGGCCTGTTTTCTATGGTATTACTCACTGATTTAGGGCCCCAGGTCCATCTGGACGTTCGGGGAACCCCGGGGTCCGCTTACAGGAACCTCACCAAAACTCGCAGATTTGGTCCATTCTGGCCGGTTTTCTATGGTATTACTCACTGATTTTGGGTTCGCGTCGAAACGGACGTTCGGGGAACCCGTGGTCCGCTTATGGGGATCTCGCAAGAACTCACAGATTTGGTCCATTCTGTCCAGTTTACTATGGTATTACTCAGTGATATTGGGTCCCGTGTCGATTCGGACGTTCTGGGAACCCCGGGGTCCGCTTACGGGGATCTTGCCAAAACTCGCTGATTTGGTCCATTCTAGCCAGTTTTCTATGGTATTACTCACTGATTTAGGGCCCCGGATAGAATCGGACGTTCGGGGAACCCTGAGGTGCTCTTACGGGGATCTTGCCAAAACACACAGATTTATTACATTCTAGCCAGTTTTCTATGGTATTAATCACTGATTTAGGGCCCCGGGTAGATCTGAACATTTGGGGAACCCTGAGGTCCTCTTACAGTAACCTCGCCAAAACTCACAGATTTGGTCCATTCTGGCCGGTTTTCTATGGTATTACTCACTGATTTTGGGTTCGGGTCGAACCAGACGTTCAGGGAACCCCGTGGTCCGATTACGGGGATCTCGCCAAAACTTGCAGATTTGGTCCATTCTGTCCAGTTTTCTATGGTATTACTCACTTATTTTGGGTCCCGGGTCGATTCGGACGTTCAGGGAACCCCGTGGTCCGATTACGGGGAACTCGCCAAAACTCACATATTTGGTCCATTCTGGCCAGTTTTCTATGACTTTACTAACTGAGTTAGGGCCCCGGGTAGATCCGAACGTTCGGGGAACCTTGACGTCCTCTTACGGGATCTCGCCAAAACTCACAGATTTGGACCATTCTGGCCAGTTTTCTATGGTATTACTCACTGATTTAGGGCCCCAGGTCAATCCGGACGTTCGGGGAACCCCGGGGTCCGCTTATAGGAACCTCACCAAAAGTCGCAGAGTTGGTCCATTCTGGCCGCTTTTATATGGTATTACTCACTGATTTTGGATTCGTGTCGAACCGGACGTTCGGGGAACCCGTGGTCCGCTTACGGGGATCTCGCTAGAACTCGCAGATTTGGTCCATTCTGTCCAGTTTACTATGGTATTACTCACTGATATTTGGTCCCGGGTCGATTCGGACGTTCGGGGAACCCCGAGGTCCGGTTACGGGGATCTCACCAAAACTCGCAGATTTGGTCCATTCTGGCCAGGTTTCTGTGGTATTACTCACTGATTTAGGGCCCCAGGTAGATCCGAACGTTCGGGGAACCTTGAGGTGCTCTTACGGGGATCTCGCCAAAACTCGCAGATTTGGTCCATTCTGGCCAGTTTTCTATGGTATTAATCACTGATTTCGGGCCCTGGGTAGATCTGGACGTTCAGGGAACCTTCAGGTCCTCTTACGGGGATCTCGCCAAAACTCGCAGATTTGGTCCATTCTGGCCAGTTTTCTATGGTATTACTCACTGATTTAGGGCCCCGGGTAGATCCGGACGTTCGGGGAACCTTGAGGTCCTCTTACGGGGATCTCGCCAAAACTCGCAGATTTGGTCCATTCTGGCCAGTTTTCTATGGTATTACTCACTGATTTAGGTCCCCAGGTCAATCCGGACATTCGAGGAACCCCACGGTCCGCTTACAGGAACCTCGCCAAAACTCGCAGATTTGGTCCATTCTGGCCGGTTTTCTATGGTATTACTCACTGATTTTGGGCCCCGGGCGATCCGGCATTCGGAGAACACCGGGGTCCGGTTACGGGGAACTCGCCAAAACTCACAGATTTGGTCCATTCTGGCCTGTTTTCTATGATATTACTCACTGATTTTGGGTCTCGGGTCGATTCGGACGTTCGGGGAACCCTAAAGTCCTCTTATGGGTATCTCACCAAAACACACATATTTGGTCCATTCTGGCCAGTTTTCTATGGTATTACTCACTGATTTAGGGCCTCGGGTAGATCCGGACGTTCGGGGAACCCTAAAGTCCTCTAATGGGGATCTCGCCAAAACACGCAGATTTGCCATTCTGGCCAGTTCTCTATGGTATTACTCACTGATTTAGGGCCCCAGGTAGATCCGGACGTTCGGGGAACCTTGAGGTGCTCTTACGGGGATCTCGCCAAAACTCGCAGATTTGGTCCATTCTGGCCAGTTTTCTATGGTATTAATCACTGATTTAGGGCCCCGGGTAGATCTGGACGTTCGGGGAACCTTGAGGTCCTCTTACGGGGATCTTGCCAAAACTCGCAGATTTGGTCCATTCTGGCTAGTTTTCTATGGTATTACTCACTGATTTAGGGCCCCGGGTAGATCCGGACGTTCGGGGAACCTTGAGGTCCTCTTACGGGGATCTCGCCAAAACTCACAGATTTGGTCCATTCTGGCCAGTTTTCTATGTTATTACTCACTGATTTAGGGCCCCAGGTTAATCCGGACATTCGAGGAACCCCGGGGTCCGCTTACAGGAACCTCGCCAAAACTCGCAGACTTGGTCCATTCTGGCCGGTTTTCTATGGTATTACTCACTGATTTTGGGTTTGTGTCGAACCGGACGTTCGGGGAACCCCGTGGTCCGCTTATGGGGACCTCGCCAAAACTCACAGATTTGCTCCATTCTGGCCAGTTTTCTATGGTATTACTCACTGATTTTGGGTCCCGGGTCGATTCGGACGTTCGTGGAACGCCCGGCGTCCGCTTACGGGGATCTCGCCAAAACTCGCAGATTTGGTCCATTCTGGCCAGTTTTCTATGGTATTACTCGCTGATTTAGGGCCCCGGGTAGATCCGGACGTTCTGGGAACCTTGAGGTCCTCTTACGGGGATCTCGCTAAAACTCATAGATTTGGTCCATTCTGGCCAGTTTTCTATGGTATTACTCGCTGATTTAGGGCCCCGGGAAGATCCGTACGTTCTGGGAACCTTGGGGTCCTCTTACGGGGATCTCGCTAAAACTCATAGATTTGGTCCATTCTGGCCTGTTTTCTATGGTATTACTCACTGATTTAGGGCCCCAGGTCAATCCGGACGTTCGGGGAACCCCGGGGTCCGCTTACAGGAACCTCACCAAAACTCGCAGATTTGGTCCATTCTGGCCGCTTTTCTATGGTATTACTCACTGATTTTGGGTTCGTGTCGAACCGGACGTTCGGGGAACCCGTGGTCCGCTTACAGGAATCTCGCTAGAACTCGCAGATTTGGTCCATTCTATCCAGTTTACTATGGTATTACTCACTGATATTTGGTCCCGGGTCGATTCGGACGTTCGGGGAACCCCGGGGTCCGGTTACGGGGATCTCACCAAAACTCGCAGATTTGGTCCATTCTGGCCAGTTTTCTATTGTATTACTCACTGATTTAGGGCCCTAGGTAGATTCGGACGTTCGGGGAACCTTGAGGTGCTCTTATGGGGATCTCGCCAAAACTCGCAGATTTGGTCCATTCTGGCCAGTTTTCTATGGTATTAATCACTGATTTAGGGCCCCGGGTAGATCTGGACGTTCTGGGAACCTTGAGGTCCTCTTACGGGGATCTCGCCACAACTCGCAGATTTGGTCCATTCTGGCCAGTTTTCTATGGTATTACTCACTGATTTAGGGCCCCGGATAGATCCGGACGTTCGGGGAACCTTGAGGTCCTCTTACGGGGATCTCGCCAAAACTCGCAGATTTGGTCCATTCTGGCCAGTTTTCTATGGTATTACTCACTGATTTAGGGGCCGAAGTCAATCCGGACATTCGAGGAACCCCGGGGTCCGCTTACAGGAACCTCGCCAAAACTCGCAGACTTGGTCTATTCTGGCCGGTTTTCTATGGTATTACTCACTGATTTTGGGTTTATGTCGAACCGGACGTTCGGGGAACCCCATGGTCCGCTTATGGGGACCTTGCCAAAACTCACAGATTTTCTCCATTCTGGCCAGTTTTCTATGGTATTACTCGCTGATTTAGGGCCCCGGGTAGATCCGGACGTTCTGGGAACCTTGAGGTCCTCTTACGGGGATCTCGCTAAAACTCATAGATTTGGTCCATTCTGGCCTGTTTTCTATGGTATTACTCACTAATTTAGGGCCCCAGGTCAATCCGGACGTTCGGGGAACCCCGGGGTCCGCTTAAAGGAACCTCGCCAAAACTCGCAGATTTGGTCCATTCTGGCCAGTTTTCTATGGTATTACTCACTGATTTTGGGACCCGGGCGATCCGGCATTCGGAGAACACCGGGGTCCGGTTACGGGGAACTCGCCAAAACTCACAGATTTGGTCCATTCTGGCCAGTTTTCTATGATATTACTCACTGATTTTGGGTCTCGGGTCGATTCGGACGTTCGGGAAACCCCGGCGTCCGCTTACGGGGATCTCACAAAAACTCACAGATTTGGTCCATTCTGGCAAGTTTTCTATGGTATTACTCGCTGATTTAGGGCCCCGGGTAGATCCGGACATTCGGGGAACCCTAAAGTCCTCTTATGGGGATCTCACCAAAACACACAGATTTGGTCCATTCTGGCCAGTTTTCTATGGTATTACTCACTGATTTAGGGCCCCGGGTTGATCCGGACGTTCGGGGAACCCTAAAGTCCTCTAACGGGGATCTCGCCAAAACTCGCAGATTTGCCATTCTGGCCAGTTTTCTATGGTACTACTCACTGATTTAGGGCCCCAGGTAGATCCGGACGTTCGGGGAACCTTGAGGTGCTCTTACGGGGATCTCGCGAAAACTCACAGATTTGGTCCATTCTGTCAAGTTTTCTATGGTATTACTCACTTATTTTGGGTCCTGGGTAGATCCGGACGTTCGGGGAACCTTGAGGTGCTCTTACGGGGATCTCGCCAAAACTCGCAGATTTGGTCCATTCTGGCCAGTTTTCTATGGTATTAATCACTGATTTAGGGCCCCGGGTAGATCTGGACGTTCGGGGAACCTTGAGGTCCTCTTACGGGGATCTCGCCAAAACTCGCAGATTTGGTCCATTCTGGCCAGTTTTCTATGGTATTACTCACTGATTTAGGGCCCCGGGTAGATCCGGACGTTCGGGGAACCTTGAGGTCCTCTTACGGTGATCTCGCCAAAACTCGCAGATTTGGTGCATTCTGGCATGTTTTCTATGGTATTACTCACTTATTTAGGGCCCCAGGTCAATCCAGACGTTCGAGGAACCCCGGGGTCCGCTTACAGGAACCTCGCCAAAACTCGTAGACTTGGTCCATTCTGGCCGGTTTTCTACGGTATTACTCACTGATTTTGGGTTTATGTCGAACCGGACGTTCGGGGAACCCCGTGGTCCGCTTATGGGGACCTCGCCAAAACTCACAGATTTGCTCCATTCTGGCCAGTTTTCTATGGTATTACTCACTGATTTTGGGTACCGGGTCGATTCGGACGTTCGGGGAACCCCCGGCGTTCTCTTACGGGGATCCCGCCAAAACTCGCAGATTTGGTCCATTCTGGCCAGTTTTCTATGGTATTACTCGCTGATTTAGGGCCCCGGGTAGATCCGGACATTCTGGGAACCTTGAGGTCCTCTTACGGGCATCTCGCTAAAACTCATAGATTCGGTCCATTCTGGTCTGTTTTCTATGGTATTACTCACTGATTTAGGGCCCCAGGTCAATCCGGACGTTCGGGGAACCCCGGGGTCCGCATAAAGGAACCTCGCCATAACTCGCAGATTTGGTCCATTCTGGCCGGTTTTCTATGGTATTACTCACTGATTTTGGGCCCCGGGCGATCCGGCATTCGGAGAACACCGGGGTCCGGTTACGGGGAACTCGCCAAAACTCACAGATTTTGTCCATTCTGGCCAGTTTTCTATGATATTACTCACTGATTTTGGGTCTCGGGTCGATTCGGACGTTCGGGGAACCCCTGCGTCCGCTTACGGGGATCTCACAAAAACTCACAGATTTGGTTCATTCTGGCAAGTTTTCTGTGGTATTACTCGCTGATTTAGGGCCCCGGGTAGATCCGGACGTTCGGGGAACCCTAAAGTCCTCTTGTGGGGATCTCACCAAAACACACAGATTTGGTCCATTCTGGCCAGTTTTCTATGGTATTACTCACTGATTTAGGGCCCCGGGTAGATCCGGACGTTCGGGGAACCCTAAAGTCCTCTAACGGGGATCTCACCAAAACTCGCAGATTTGCCATTCTGGCCAGTTTTCTATGGTATTACTCACTGATTTAGGGCCCCAGGTCAATCCGCACGTTCGGGGAACCCCGGGGTCCGCTTATAGGAAACTCACCAAAACTCGCAGATTTGGTCCATTCTGGTCGGTTTTCTATGGTATTACTAACTGATTTTGGGTTCGTGTCGAAACGTACGTTCGGGGAACCCGTGGTCCGCTTACGGGGATCTCGCTAGAACTCACAGATTTGGTCCATTATGTCCAGTTTACTATGGTATTACTCAGTGATATTGGGTCCCGGGTCGATTCGGACGTTCTGGTAACCCCAGGGTCCGCTTACGGGGATCTTGCCAAAATTAGCTGATTTGGTCCATTCTAGCCAGTTTTCTATGGTATTACTCACTGATTTAGGGCCCCAGGTAGAATCGGACGTTCGGGGAACCCTGAGGTGCTCTTACGGGGATCTTGCCAAAACACATAGATTTGGTACATTCTAGCCAGTTTTCTATGGTATTAATCACTGATTTAGGGCCCCGGGTAGATCTGAACATTTGGGGAACCCTGAGGTCCTCTTACAGTAACCTCGCCAAAACTCACAGATTTGGTCCATTCTGGCCGGTTTTCTATGGTATTACTCACTGATTTTGGGTTCGGGTCGAACCGGACGTTCAGGGAACCCCGTGGTCCGATTACGGGGAACTCGCCAAAACTCACAGATTTGGTCCATTCTGGCCAGTTTTCTATGGTAATACTCACTTAGTTAGGGCCCCGGGTAGATCCGAACGTTCGGGGAACCTTGAGGTCCTCTTACGGGGATCTCGCCAAAACTCGCAGATTTGGTCCATTCTGGCCAGTTTTCTATGGTATTACTCACTGATTTAGGTCCCCAGGTCAATCCGGACATTCGAGGAACCCCACGGTCCGCTTACATGAACCTCGCCAAAACTCGAAGAATTGGTCCATTCTGGCCGGTTTTCTATGGTATTACTCACTGATTTTGGGCCCCGGGCGATCCGGCATTCGGAGAACACCGGGGTCCGGTTACGGGGAACTCGCCAAAACTCACAGATTTTGTCCATTCTGGCCAGTTTTCTATGATATTACTCACTGATTTTGGGTCCCGGGTCGATTCGGACGTTCGGGGAACCCCGGCGTCCGCTTACGGGGATCTCACAAAAACTCACAGATTTGGTCCATTCTGGCCAGTTTTCTATGGTATTACTCGCTAATTTAGGGCCCCGGGTAGATCCGGACGTTCGGGGAACCCTAAAGTCCTCTTAAGGGGATCTCACCAAAACACACAGATTTGGTCCATTCTGGCCAGTTGTCTATGGTATTACTCACTGATTTAGGGCCCCGGGTAGATCCGGACGTTCGGGGAACCCTAAAGTCCTCTTGCGGGGATCTCGCCAAAACTCGCAGATTTGCCATTCTGGCCAGTTTTCTATGGTATTACTCACTGATTTAGGGCCCCAGGTCAATCCGGATGGTCGGGGAACCCCGGGGTCCACTTACAGGAACCTCACCAAAACTCGCAGATTTGGTCCATTCTGGCCGGTTTTCTATGGTATTACTCACTGATTTTGGGTTCGTGTCGAACCGGACGTTCGGGGAACCCGTGGTCCGCTTACGGGGATCTCGCTAAAACTCACAGATTTGGTCCATTCTGTCCAGTTTACTATGGTATTATTCAGTGATATTGGGTCCCGGGTCGATTCGGACGTTCGGGGAACCCTGGGGTCCGCTTACGGGGATCTCGCCAAAACTCACTGATTTGGTCCATTCTAGCCAGTTTTCTATGGTATTACTCAGTGATTTAGGGCCCCGGGTAGAATCGGACGTTCGGGGAACCCTGAGGTGCTCTTACGGGGATCTTGCCAAAACACACAGATTTGGTACATTCAGGCCAGTTTTCGATGGTATTAATCACTGATTTAGGGCCCCGGGTAGATCTGAACATTTGGGGAACCCTGAGGTCCTCTTACAGTAACCTCGCCAAAACTCACTGATTTGGTCCATTCTGGCCGGTTTTCTATGGTTTTACTCACTGATTTTTGGTTCGGGTCGAACCAGACGTTCTGGGAACCCCATGGTCCGATTACGGGGATCTCGCCAAAACTTGCAGATTTGGTCCATTCAGTCCAGTTTTCTATGGTATTACTCACTTATTTTGGGTCCCGGGTCGATTCGGACGTTCAGGGAACCCCGTGGTCCGATTACGGGGAACTCGCCAAAACTCACAGATTTGGTCCATTCTGGCCAGTTTTCTATGGTATTACTCACTGATTTAGGGCCCAGGTCAATCCGGATGTTCGGGGAAGCCTGGGGTCCGCTTACGGGGATCTCGCCAAAACTCGTAGATTTGGTCCATTCTGGCCAGTTTTCTATGGTATTACTCACTGATTTAGGGCCCAGGTCAATCCGGATGTTCGGGGAAGCCTGGGGTCCGCTTACGGGGATCTCGCCAAAACTCGCTGATTTGGTCCATTCTAGCCAGTTTTCTATGGTATTACTCACTGATTTAGGGCCCCGGGTAGAATCGTACGTTCGGGGAACCCTGAGGTGCTCTTACGGGGATCTTGCCAAAACACACTGATTTGGTACATTCTGGCCAGTTTTCTGTGGTATTACTCGTTGATTTAGGGCCCCGGGTAGATCCGGACGTTCGGGGAACCCTAAAGTCCTCTTACGGGGATCTGGCCAAAACTCACAGATTTGGTCCATTCTAGCCCGTTTTCTATGGTATTACTCACTGATTTAGGGCCCCAGGTCAATCCGGATGTTCGGGGAACCCCGGGGTCCGATTACAGGAACCTCACCAAAACTCGCAGATTTGGTCCATTCTGGCCGGTTTTCTATGGTATTACTCACTGATTTTGGGTTCGTGTCGAACCGGACGTTCGGGGAACCCGTGGTCCGCTTACGGGGATCTCGCTAGAACTCGCAGATTTGGTCCATTCTGTACAGTTTACTATGGTATTACTCACTGATATTTGGTCCCGGGTCGATTCGGACGTTCGGGGAACCCCGGGGTCCGGTTACGGGGATCTCACCAAAACTCGCAGATTTGGTCCATTCTGGCCAGTTTTCTATGGTATTACTCACTGATTTAGGGCCCCAGGTAGATCCGGTCGTTCGGGGAACCTTGAGGTGCTCTTACGGTGATCTCGCCAAAACTCGCAGATTTGGTCCATTCTGGCCAGTTTTCTATGGTATTAATCACTGATTTAGGGCCCCGGGTAGATTCGGACGTTCGGGGAACCCCCGGCGTCCGCTTACGGGGATCTCGCTAAAACTCATAGATTTGGTCCATTCTGGCCTGTTTTCTCTGGTATTACTTACTGATTTAGGGCCCCAGGTCAATCCGGACGTTCGGGGAACCCCGGGGTCCGCTTAAAGGAACCTCGCCAAAACTCGCAGATTTGGTCCATTCTGGCCGGTTTTCTATGGTATTAGTCACTGATTTTGGGCCCCGGGCGATCCGGCATTCGGAGAACACCGGGGTCCTGTTACGGGGAGCTCGCCAAAACTCACAGATTTGGTCCATTCTGGCTAGTTTTCTATGATATTACTCACTGATTTTGGGTCCCGGGTCGATTCGGACGTTCGGGGAACCCCGGCGTCCGCTTACGGGGATCTCACAAAATCTCACAGATTTGGTCCATTCTGGCCAGTTTTCTATGGTATTACTCGCTAATTTAGGGCCCCGGGTAGATCCGGACGTTCGGGGAACCCTATAGTCCTCCTAAGGGGATCTCACCAAAACACACAGATTTGGTCCATTCTGGCCAGTTGTCTATGGTATTACTCACTGATTTAGGGCCCCGGGTAGATCCGGACGTTCGGGGAACCCTAAAGTCCTCTTACTGGAACCTCACCAAAACTCGCAGATTTGGTCCATTCTGGCCGGTTTTCTATGGTATTACTCACTGATTTTGGGTTCGTGTCGAACCGGACGTTCGGGGAACCCGTGGTCCGCTTACGGGGATCTCGCTAGAACTCACAGATTTGGTCCATTCTGTCCAGTTTACTATGGTATTACTCAGTGATATTGGGTCCCGGGTCGATTCGGACGTTCGGGGAACCCTGGGGTCCGCTTACGGGGATCTCGCCAAAACTCGCTGATTTGGTCCATTCTAGCCAGTTTTCTATGGTATTACTCACTGATTCAGGGCCCCGGGTAGAATCGGACGTTCGGAGAACCCTGAGGTGCTCTTACGGAGATCTTGCCAAAACACACAGATTTGGTACATTCTGGCCAGTTTTCTATGGTATTAATCACTGATTTAGGGCCCCGGGTAGATCTCAACATTTGGGGAACCTTGAGGTCCTCTTATAGTAACCTCGCCAAAACTCACAGATTTGGTCCATTCTGGCCGGTTTTCTATGGTATTACTCACTGATTTTGGGTTCGGGTCGAACCAGACGTTCAGGGAACCCCGTTGTCCGATTACGGGGATCTCGCCATAACTAGCAGATTTGGTCCATTCTGTCCAGTTTTCTATGGTATTACTCACTTATTTTGGGTCCCGGGTTTATTCGGACGTTCAGGGAACCCCGTGGTCCGATTACGGGGAACTCGCCAAAACTCACAGATTTGGTCCATTCTGGCCAGTTTTCTATGGTATTACTCACTGATTTAGGGCCCCGGGTAGATCCGAACGTCCGGCGAACCTTGAGGTCCTCTTACAGGATCTCGCCAAAACTCACAGATTTGGTCCATTCTGGCCAGTTTTCTATGGTATTACTCACTGATTTAGGACCCAGGTCAATCCGGATGTTCGGGGAAGCATGGGATCCGCTTATGGGGATCTCGCCAAAACTCGCTGATTTGGTCCATTCTAGCCAGTTTTCTATGGTATTACTCACTGATTTAGGGCCCCAGGTAGTTCCGCACGTTCGGGGAACCCTAAAGTCCTCTTACAGGGATCTGGCCAAAACTCACAGATTTGGTCCATTCTGGACCGTTTTCTATGGTATTACTCACAGATTTAGGGCCCCAGGTCAATCCGCATGTTCGGGGAATCCCGGGGTCCGATTACAGAAACCTCACCAAAACTCGCAGATTTGGTCCATTCTGGCCGGTTTTCTATGGTATTACTCACTGATTTTGGGTTCGTGTCGAACCGGACGTTTGGGGAACCCGTGGTCCGCTTACGGGGATCTCGCTAGAACTCGCAGATTTGGTCCATTCTGTCCAGTTTACTATGGTATTACTCACTGATATTTGGTCCCGGGTCGATTCGGACGTTCGGGGAACCCCGGGGTCCGGTTACGGGGATCTCACCAAAACTCGCAGATATGGTCCATTCTGGTCAGTTTTCTATTGTATTACTCACTGATTTAGGGCCCCGGGTAGATTCGGACGTTCGGGGAACCCACGGCGTCCGCTTACGGGGATCTCGCCAAAACTCCCACATTTGGTCCATTCTGGCCAGTTTTCTATGGTATTACTCACTGATTTAGGGCCCCGGGTAGATCCGGACGTTCGGGGAACCTTGAGGTCCTCTTACGGAGATCTCGCTAAAACTCATAGATTTGGTCCATTCTGGCCTGTTTTCTCTGGTATTACTCACTGATTTAGGGCCCCAGGTCAATCCGGACGTTCGGGGAACCCCGGGATCCGCTTAAAGGAACCTCGCCAAAACTCGCAGATTTGGTCCATTCTGGCCGGTTTTCTATGGTATTACTCACTGATTTTGGGCCCCGAGCGATCCGGCATTCGGAGAACACCGGGGTCCGGTTACTGGGAACTCACCAAAACTCACAGATTTGGTCCATTCTGGCCAGTTTTCTATGATATTACTCATTGATTTTGGGTGCCGGGTCGATTCGGACGTTCGGGGAACCCCGGCGTCCGCTTACGGGGATCTCACAAAAACTCACAGATTTGGTCCATTCTGGCCAGTTTTCTATGCTATTACTCACTGATTTAGGGCCCCGGGTAGATCCGGACGTTCGGGGAACCCTAAAGTCCTCTTACGGGGATCTCGCCAAAACTCGCAGATTTGCCATTCTGGCCAGTTTTCTATGGTATTACTCTCTGATTTAGGGCCACAGGTCAATCCGGATGGTCGGGGAACCCCGGGGTCCGCTTACAGGAACCTCACCAAAACTCGCAGATTTGGTCCATTCTGGCCGCTTTTATATGGTATTACTCACTGATTTTGGGTTCGTGTCGAACCGGACGTTCGGGGAACCCGTGGTCCGCTTACGGGGATCTCGCTAGAACTCACAGATTTGGTCCATTCTGTCCAGTTTACTATGGTATTACTCAGTGATATTGGGTCCCGGGTCGATTCGGACGTTCGGGGAACCCTGGGGTCCGCTTACGGGGATCTCGCCAAAACTCGCTGATTTGGTCCATTCTAGCCAGTTTTCTATGGTATTACTCACTGATTTAGGGCCCCGGGTAGAATCGGACGTTTGGGGAACCCTGAGGTGCTCTTACGGGGATCTTGCCAAAACACACAGATTTGGTACATTCTGGCCAGTTTTCTATGGTATTAATCACTGATTTAGGGCCCCGGGTAGATCTGGACGTTCGGGGAACCTTGAGGTCCTCTTACGGGGATCTCGCCAAAACTCGCTGATTTGGTCCATTCTAGCCAGTTTTCTATGGTATTACTCACTGATTCAGGGCCCCGGGTAGAATCGGACGTTCGGAGAACCCTGAGGTGCTCTTACGGAGATCTTGCCAAAACACACAGATTTGGTACATTCTGGCCAGTTTTCTATGGTATTAATCACTGATTTAGGGCCCCGGGTAGATCTCAACATTTGGGGAACCTTGAGGTCCTCTTATAGTAACCTCGCCAAAACTCACAGATTTGGTCCATTCTGGCCGGTTTTCTATGGTATTACTCACTGATTTTGGGTTCGGGTCGAACCAGACGTTCAGGGAACCCCGTTGTCCGATTACGGGGATCTCGCCATAACTAGCAGATTTGGTCCATTCTGTCCAGTTTTCTATGGTATTACTCACTTATTTTGGGTCCCGGGTTTATTCGGACGTTCAGGGAACCCCGTGGTCCGATTACGGGGAACTCGCCAAAACTCACAGATTTGGTCCATTCTGGCCAGTTTTCTATGGTATTACTCACTGATTTAGGGCCCCGGGTAGATCCGAACGTCCGGCGAACCTTGAGGTCCTCTTACAGGATCTCGCCAAAACTCACAGATTTGGTCCATTCTGGCCAGTTTTCTATGGTATTACTCACTGATTTAGGACCCAGGTCAATCCGGATGTTCGGGGAAGCATGGGATCCGCTTATGGGGATCTCGCCAAAACTCGCTGATTTGGTCCATTCTAGCCAGTTTTCTATGGTATTACTCACTGATTTAGGGCCCCAGGTAGTTCCGCACGTTCGGGGAACCCTAAAGTCCTCTTACAGGGATCTGGCCAAAACTCACAGATTTGGTCCATTCTGGACCGTTTTCTATGGTATTACTCACAGATTTAGGGCCCCAGGTCAATCCGCATGTTCGGGGAATCCCGGGGTCCGATTACAGAAACCTCACCAAAACTCGCAGATTTGGTCCATTCTGGCCGGTTTTCTATGGTATTACTCACTGATTTTGGGTTCGTGTCGAACCGGACGTTTGGGGAACCCGTGGTCCGCTTACGGGGATCTCGCTAGAACTCGCAGATTTGGTCCATTCTGTCCAGTTTACTATGGTATTACTCACTGATATTTGGTCCCGGGTCGATTCGGACGTTCGGGGAACCCCGGGGTCCGGTTACGGGGATCTCACCAAAACTCGCAGATATGGTCCATTCTGGTCAGTTTTCTATTGTATTACTCACTGATTTAGGGCCCCGGGTAGATTCGGACGTTCGGGGAACCCACGGCGTCCGCTTACGGGGATCTCGCCAAAACTCCCACATTTGGTCCATTCTGGCCAGTTTTCTATGGTATTACTCACTGATTTAGGGCCCCGGGTAGATCCGGACGTTCGGGGAACCTTGAGGTCCTCTTACGGAGATCTCGCTAAAACTCATAGATTTGGTCCATTCTGGCCTGTTTTCTCTGGTATTACTCACTGATTTAGGGCCCCAGGTCAATCCGGACGTTCGGGGAACCCCGGGATCCGCTTAAAGGAACCTCGCCAAAACTCGCAGATTTGGTCCATTCTGGCCGGTTTTCTATGGTATTACTCACTGATTTTGGGCCCCGAGCGATCCGGCATTCGGAGAACACCGGGGTCCGGTTACTGGGAACTCACCAAAACTCACAGATTTGGTCCATTCTGGCCAGTTTTCTATGATATTACTCATTGATTTTGGGTGCCGGGTCGATTCGGACGTTCGGGGAACCCCGGCGTCCGCTTACGGGGATCTCACAAAAACTCACAGATTTGGTCCATTCTGGCCAGTTTTCTATGCTATTACTCACTGATTTAGGGCCCCGGGTAGATCCGGACGTTCGGGGAACCCTAAAGTCCTCTTACGGGGATCTCGCCAAAACTCGCAGATTTGCCATTCTGGCCAGTTTTCTATGGTATTACTCTCTGATTTAGGGCCACAGGTCAATCCGGATGGTCGGGGAACCCCGGGGTCCGCTTACAGGAACCTCACCAAAACTCGCAGATTTGGTCCATTCTGGCCGCTTTTATATGGTATTACTCACTGATTTTGGGTTCGTGTCGAACCGGACGTTCGGGGAACCCGTGGTCCGCTTACGGGGATCTCGCTAGAACTCACAGATTTGGTCCATTCTGTCCAGTTTACTATGGTATTACTCAGTGATATTGGGTCCCGGGTCGATTCGGACGTTCGGGGAACCCTGGGGTCCGCTTACGGGGATCTCGCCAAAACTCGCTGATTTGGTCCATTCTAGCCAGTTTTCTATGGTATTACTCACTGATTTAGGGCCCCGGGTAGAATCGGACGTTTGGGGAACCCTGAGGTGCTCTTACGGGGATCTTGCCAAAACACACAGATTTGGTACATTCTGGCCAGTTTTCTATGGTATTAATCACTGATTTAGGGCCCCGGGTAGATCTGGACGTTCGGGGAACCTTGAGGTCCTCTTACGGGGATCTCGCCAAAACTCGCAGATTTGGTCCATTCTGTCCAGTTTTCTATGGTATTACTCACTGATTTAGGGCCCCGGGTAGATCCGGACGTTCGGGGAACCTTGAGGTCCTCTTACGGCGATCTCGCCAAAACTCGCAGATTTGGTCCATTCTGGCCGGTTTTCTATGGTATTACTCACTGATTTAGGGCTCCAGGTCAATCCGGACATTCGGGGAACCCTGGGGTCCGCTTACAGGAACCTCGCCAAAACTCGCAGACTTGGCCCATTCTGGACGGTTTTCTATGGTATTACTCACTGATTTTGGGTTTGTGTCGAACCGGACGTTCGGGGAACCCCGTGGTCCGCTTACGCGTACCTCGTCAAAACTCACAGATTTGTTCCATTCTGGCCAGTTTTCTATGGTATTACTCACTGATTTTGGGTTCGGGTCGAACCAGACGTTCAGGGAACCCCCGGCGTCCGCTTACGGGGATCTCGCCAAAACACGCAGATTTGGTCCATTCTGGCCAGTTTTCTATGGTATTACTCGCTGATTTAGGGCCCCGGGTAGATCCGGACGTTCTGGGAACCTTGAGGTCCTCTTACGGGGACCTCGCTAAAACTCATAGATTTGGTCCATTCTGGCCTGTTTTCTATGGTATTACTCACTGATTTAGGGCCCCAGGTCAATCCGGACGTTCGGGGAACCCCGGGGTCCGCTTAAAGGAACCTCGCCAAAACTCGCAGATTTGGTCCTTTCTGGCCGGTTTTCTATGGTATTACTCACTGATTTTGGGCCCCGGGCGATCCGGCATTCGGAGAACACCGGGGTCCGGTTACGGGGAACTCGCCAAAACTCACAGATTTGGTCCATTATGTCCAGTTTTCTATGGTATTACTCACTTATTTTGGGTCCTGGGTAGATCCGGACGTTCGGGGAACCTTGAGGTGCTCTTACGGGGATCTCGCCAAAACTCGCAGATTTGGTCCATTCTGGCCAGTTTTCTATGGTATTAATCACTGATTTAGGGCCCCGGGTAGATCTGGACGTTCGGGGAACCTTGAGGTCCTCTTACGGGGATCTCGCCAAAACTCGCAGATTTGGTCCATTCTGGCCAGTTTTCTATGGTATTACTCACTGATTTAGGGCCCCGGGTAGATCCGGACGTTCGGGGAACCTTGAGGTCCTCTTACGGCGATCTCGCCAAAACTCGCAGATTTGTTCCATTCTGGCCGGTTTTCTATGGTATTACTCACTGATTTAGGGCCCCAGGTCAATCCGGACATTCGGGGAACCCTGGGGTCCGCTTACAGGAACCTCGCCAAAACTCGCAGACTTGGCCCATTCTGGCCGGTTTTCTATGGTATTACTCACTGATTTTGGGTTTGTGTCGAACCGGACGTTCGGGGAACCCCGTGGTCCGCTTACGGGTACCTCGCCAAAACTCACAGATTTGTTCCATTCTGGCCAGTTTTCTATGGTATTACTCACTGATTTTGGGTTCGGGTCGAACCAGACGTTCAGGGAACCCCCGGCGTCCGCTTACGAGGATCTCGCCAAAACTCGCAGATTTGGTCCATTCTGGCCAGTTTTCTATGGTATTACTCGCCGATTTAGGGCCCCGGGTAGATCCGGACGTTCTGGGAACCTTGAGGTCCTCTTACGGGGACCTCGCTAAAACTCATAGATTTGGTCCATTCTGGCCTGTTTTCTATGGTATTACTCATTGATTTAGGGCCCCAGGTCAATCCGGACGTTCGGGGAACCCCGGGGTCCGCTTAAAGGAACCTCGCCAAAACTCGCAGATTTGGTCCATTCTGGCCGGTTTTCTATGGTATTACTCACTGATTTTGGGCCCCAGGTCAATCCGCATGTTCGGGGAACCCTGGGGTCCGATTACAGAAACCTCACCAAAACTCGCAGATTTGGTCCATTCTGGCCGGTTTTCTATGGTATTACTCACTGATTTTGGGTTCGTGTCGAACCGGACGTTTGGGGAACCCGTGGTCCGCTTACGGGGATCTCGCTAGAACTCGCAGATTTGGTCCATTCTGTCCAGTTTACTATGGTATTACTCACTGATATTTGGTCCCGGGTCGATTCGGACGTTCGGGGAACCCCGGGGTCCGGTTACGGGGATCTCACCAAAACTCGCAGATATGGTCCATTTTGGTCAGTTTTCTATTGTATTACTCACTGATTTAGGGCCCCGGGTAGATTCGGACGTTCGGGGAACCCACGGCGTCCGCTTACGGGGATCTCGCCAAAACTCCCACATTTGGTCCATTCTGGCCAGTTTTCTATGGTATTACTCACTGATTTAGGGCCCCGGGTAGATCCGGACGTTCGGGGAACCTTGAGGTCCTCTTACGGAGATCTCGCTAAAACTCATAGATTTGGTCCATTCTGGCCTGTTTTCTCTGGTATTACTCACTGATTTAGGGCCCCAGGTCAATCCGGACGTTCGGGGAACCCCGGGATCCGCTTAAAGGAACCTCGCCAAAACTCGCAGATTTGGTCCATTCTGGCCGGTTTTCTATGGTATTACTCACTGATTTTGGGCCCCGGGCGATCCGGCATTCGGAGAACACCGGGGTCCGGTTACTGGGAACTCACCAAAACTCACAGATTTGGTCCATTCTGGCCAGTTTTCTATGATATTACTCATTGATTTTGGGTGCCGGGTCGATTCGGACGTTCGGGGAACCCCGGCGTCCGCTTACGGGGATCTCACAAAAACTCACAGATTTGGTCCATTCTGGCCAGTTTTCTATGCTATTACTCACTGATTTAGGGCCCCGGGTAGATCCGGACGTTCGGGGAACCCTAAAGTCCTCTTACGGGGATCTCGCCAAAACTCGCAGATTTGCCATTCTGGCCAGTTTTCTATGGTATTACTCGCTGATTTAGGGCCCCGGGTAGATCCGGACGTTCTGGGAACCTTGAGGTCCTCTTACGGGGACCTCGCTAAAACTCATAGATTTGGTCCATTCTGGCCTGTTTTCTATGGTATTACTCACTGATTTAGGGCCCCAGGTCAATCCGGACGTTCGGGGAACCCCGGGGTCCGCTTAAAGGAACCTCGCCAAAACTCGCAGATTTGGTCCATTCTGGCCGGTTTTCTATGGTATTACTCACTGATTTTGGGCCCCGGGCGATCCGGCATTCGGAGAACACCGGGGTCCGGTTACGGGGAACTCGCCAAAACTCACAGATTTGGTCCATTCTGTCCAGTTTTCTATGGTATTACTCACTTATTTTGGGTCCTGGGTAGATCCGGACGTTCGGGGAACCTTGAGGTGCTCTTACGGGGATCTCGCCAAAACTCGCAGATTTGGTCCATTCTGGCCAGTTTTCTATGGTATTAATCACTGATTTAGGGCCCCGGGTAGATCTGGACGTTCGGGGAACCTTGAGGTCCTCTTACGGGGATCTCGCCAAAACTCGCAGATTTGGTCCATTCTGGCCAGTTTTCTATGGTATTACTCACTGATTTAGGGCCCCGGGTAGATCCGGACGTTCGGGGAACCTTGAGGTCCTCTTACGGCGATCTCGCCAAAACTCGCAGATTTGTTCCATTCTGGCCGGTTTTCTATGGTATTACTCACTGATTTAGGGCCCCAGGTCAATCCGGACATTCGGGGAACCCTGGGGTCAGCTTACAGGAACCTCGCCAAAACTCGCAGACTTGGCCCATTCTGGCCGGTTTTCTATGGTATTACTCACTGATTTTGGGTTTGTGTCGAACCGGACGTTCGGGGAACCCCGTGGTCCGCTTACGGGTACCTCGCCAAAACTCACAGATTTGTTCCATTCTGGCCAGTTTTCTATGGTATTACTCACTGATTTTGGGTTCGGGTCGAACCAGACGTTCAGGGAACCCCCGGCGTCCGCTTACGAGGATCTCGCCAAAACTCGCAGATTTGGTCCATTCTGGCCAGTTTTCTATGGTATTACTCGCCGATTTAGGGCCCCGGGTAGATCCGGACGTTCTGGGAACCTTGAGGTCCTCTTACGGGGACCTCGCTAAAACTCATAGATTTGGTCCATTCTGGCCTGTTTTCTATGGTATTACTCATTGATTTAGGGCCCCAGGTCAATCCGGACGTTCGGGGAACCCCGGGGTCCGCTTAAAGGAACCTCGCCAAAACTCGCAGATTTGGTCCATTCTGGCCGGTTTTCTATGGTATTACTCACTGATTTTGGGCCCCAGGTCAATCCGCATGTTCGGGGAACCCTGGGGTCCGATTACAGAAACCTCACCAAAACTCGCAGATTTGGTCCATTCTGGCCGGTTTTCTATGGTATTACTCACTGATTTTGGGTTCGTGTCGAACCGGACGTTTGGGGAACCCGTGGTCCGCTTACGGGGATCTCGCTAGAACTCGCAGATTTGGTCCATTCTGTCCAGTTTACTATGGTATTACTCACTGATATTTGGTCCCGGGTCGATTCGGACGTTCGGGGAACCCCGGGGTCCGGTTACGGGGATCTCACCAAAACTCGCAGATATGGTCCATTTTGGTCAGTTTTCTATTGTATTACTCACTGATTTAGGGCCCCGGGTAGATTCGGACGTTCGGGGAACCCACGGCGTCCGCTTACGGGGATCTCGCCAAAACTCCCACATTTGGTCCATTCTGGCCAGTTTTCTATGGTATTACTCACTGATTTAGGGCCCCGGGTAGATCCGGACGTTCGGGGAACCTTGAGGTCCTCTTACGGAGATCTCGCTAAAACTCATAGATTTGGTCCATTCTGGCCTGTTTTCTCTGGTATTACTCACTGATTTAGGGCCCCAGGTCAATCCGGACGTTCGGGGAACCCCGGGATCCGCTTAAAGGAACCTCGCCAAAACTCGCAGATTTGGTCCATTCTGGCCGGTTTTCTATGGTATTACTCACTGATTTTGGGCCCCGGGCGATCCGGCATTCGGAGAACACCGGGGTCCGGTTACTGGGAACTCACCAAAACTCACAGATTTGGTCCATTCTGGCCAGTTTTCTATGATATTACTCATTGATTTTGGGTGCCGGGTCGATTCGGACGTTCGGGGAACCCCGGCGTCCGCTTACGGGGATCTCACAAAAACTCACAGATTTGGTCCATTCTGGCCAGTTTTCTATGCTATTACTCACTGATTTAGGGCCCCGGGTAGATCCGGACGTTCGGGGAACCCTAAAGTCCTCTTACGGGGATCTCGCCAAAACTCGCAGATTTGCCATTCTGGCCAGTTTTCTATGGTATTACTCTCTGATTTAGGGCCACAGGTCAATCCGGATGGTCGGGGAACCCCGGGGTCCACTTACAGGAACCTCACCAAAACTCGCAGATTTGGTCCATTCTGGCCGCTTTTATATGGTATTACTCACTGATTTTGGGTTCGTGTCGAACCGGACGTTCGGGGAACCCGTGGTCCGCTTACGGGGATCTCGCTAGAACTCACAGATTTGGTCCATTCTGTCCAGTTTACTATGGTATTACTCAGTGATATTGGGTCCCGGGTCGATTCGGACGTTCGGGGAACCCTGGGGTCCGCTTACGGGGATCTCGCCAAAACTCGCTGATTTGGTCCATTCTAGCCAGTTTTCTATGGTATTACTCACTGATTTAGGGCCCCGGGTAGAATCGGACGTTTGGGGAACCCTGAGGTGCTCTTACGGGGATCTTGCCAAAACACACAGATTTGGTACATTCTGGCCAGTTTTCTATGGTATTAATCACTGATTTAGGGCCCCGGGTAGATCTGGACGTTCGGGGAACCTTGAGGTCCTCTTACGGGGATCTCGCCAAAACTCGCAGATTTGGTCCATTCTGTCCAGTTTTCTATGGTATTACTCACTGATTTAGGGCCCCGGGTAGATCCGGACGTTCGGGGAACCTTGAGGTCCTCTTACGGCGATCTCGCCAAAACTCGCAGATTTGGTCCATTCTGGCCAGTTTTCTATGGTATTACTCACTGATTTAGGGCTCCAGGTCAATCCGGACATTCGGGGAACCCTGGGGTCCGCTTACAGGAACCTCGCCAAAACTCGCAGACTTGGCCCATTCTGGACGGTTTTCTATGGTATTACTCACTGATTTTGGGTTTGTGTCGAACCGGACGTTCGGGGAACCCCGTGGTCCGCTTACGCGTACCTCGTCAAAACTCACAGATTTGTTCCATTCTGGCCAGTTTTCTATGGTATTACTCACTGATTTTGGGTTCGGGTCGAACCAGACGTTCAGGGAACCCACGGCGTCCGCTTACGGGGATCTCGCCAAAACACGCAGATTTGGTCCATTCTGGCCAGTTTTCTATGGTATTACTCGCTGATTTAGGGCCCCGGGTAGATCCGGACGTTCTGGGAACCTTGAGGTCCTCTTACGGGGACCTCGCTAAAACTCATAGATTTGGTCCATTCTGGCCTGTTTTCTATGGTATTACTCACTGATTTAGGGCCCCAGGTCAATCCGGACGTTCGGGGAACCCCGGGGTCCGCTTAAAGGAACCTCGCCAAAACTCGCAGATTTGGTCCTTTCTGGCCGGTTTTCTATGGTATTACTCACTGATTTTGGGCCCCGAGCGATCCGGCATTCGGAGAACACCGGGGTCCGGTTACGGGGAACTCGCCAAAACTCACAGATTTGGTCCATTATGTCCAGTTTTCTATGGTATTACTCACTTATTTTGGGTCCTGGGTAGATCCGGACGTTCGGGGAACCTTGAGGTGCTCTTACGGGGATCTCGCCAAAACTCGCAGATTTGGTCCATTCTGGCCAGTTTTCTATGGTATTAATCACTGATTTAGGGCCCCGGGTAGATCTGGACGTTCGGGGAACCTTGAGGTCCTCTTACGGGGATCTCGCCAAAACTCGCAGATTTGGTCCATTCTGGCCAGTTTTCTATGGTATTACTCACTGATTTAGGGCCCCGGGTAGATCCGGACGTTCGGGGAACGTTGAGGTCCTCTTACGGCGATCTCGCCAAAACTCGCAGATTTGGTCCATTCTGGCCAGTTTTCTATGGTATTACTCACTGATTTAGGGCCCCAGGTCAATCCGGACATTCGAGGAACCCTGGGGTCCGCTTACAGGAACCTCGCCAAAACTCGCAGACTTGGCCCATTCTGGACGGTTTTCTATGGTATTACTCACTGATTTTGGGTTTGTGTCGAACCGGACGTTCGGGGAACCCCGTGGTCCGCTTACGGGTACCTCGCCAAAACTCACAGATTTGTTCCATTCTGGCCAGTTTTCTATGGTATTACTCACTGATTTTGGGTTCGGGTCGAACCAGACGTTCAGGGAACCCCCGGCGTCCGCTTACGGGGATCTCGCCAAAACTCGCAGATTTGGTCCATTCTGGCCAGTTTTCTATGGTATTACTCGCTGATTTAGGGCCCCGGGTAGATCCGGACGTTCTGGGAACCTTGAGGTCCTCTTACGGGGACCTCGCTAAAACTCATAGATTTGGTCCATTCTGGCCTGTTTTCTATGGTATTACTCACTGATTTAGGGCCCCAGGTCAATCCGGACGTTCGGGGAACCCCGGGGTCCGCTTAAAGGAACCTCGCCAAAACTCGCAGATTTGGTCCATTCTGGCCGGTTTTCTATGGTATTACTCACTGATTTTGGGCCCCGGGCGATCCGGCATTCGGAGAACACCGGGGTCCGGTTACGGGGAACTCGCCAAAACTCACAGATTTGGTCCATTCTGTCCAGTTTTCTATGGTATTACTCACTTATTTTGGGTCCTGGGTAGATCCGGACGTTCGGGGAACCTTGAGGTGCTCTTACGGGGATCTCGCCAAAACTCGCAGATTTGGTCCATTCTGGCCAGTTTTCTATGGTATTAATCACTGATTTAGGGCCCCGGGTAGATCTGGACGTTCGGGGAACCTTGAGGTCCTCTTACGGGGATCTCGCCAAAACTCGCAGATTTGGTCCATTCTGGCCAGTTTTCTATGGTATTACTCACTGATTTAGGGCCCCGGGTAGATCCGGACGTTCGGGGAACCTTGAGGTCCTCTTACGGCGATCTCGCCAAAACTCGCAGATTTGTTCCATTCTGGCCGGTTTTCTATGGTATTACTCACTGATTTAGGGCCCCAGGTCAATCCGGACATTCGGGGAACCCTGGGGTCCGCTTACAGGAACCTCGCCAAAACTCGCAGACTTGGCCCATTCTGGCCGGTTTTCTATGGTATTACTCACTGATTTTGGGTTTGTGTCGAACCGGACGTTCGGGGAACCCAGTGGTCCGCTTACGGGTACCTCGCCAAAACTCACAGATTTGTTCCATTCTGGCCAGTTTTCTATGGTATTACTCACTGATTTTGGGTTCGGGTCGAACCAGACGTTCAGGGAACCCCCGGCGTCCGCTTACGAGGATCTCGCCAAAACTCGCAGATTTGGTCCATTCTGGCCAGTTTTCTATGGTATTACTCGCCGATTTAGGGCCCCGGGTAGATCCGGACGTTCTGGGAACCTTGAGGTCCTCTTACGGGGACCTCGCTAAAACTCATAGATTTGGTCCATTCTGGCCTGTTTTCTATGGTATTACTCATTGATTTAGGGCCCCAGGTCAATCCGGACGTTCGGGGAACCCCGGGGTCCGCTTAAAGGAACCTCGCCAAAACTCGCAGATTTGGTCCATTCTGGCCGGTTTTCTATGGTATTACTCACTGATTTTGGGCCCCGGGCGATCCGGCATTCGGAGAACACCGGGGTTCGGTTACGGGGAACTCGCCAAAACTCACAGATTTGGTCCACTCTGTCCAGTTTTCTATGGTATTACTCACTTATTTTGGGTCCTGGGTAGATCCGGACGTTCGGGGAACCTTGAGGTGCTCTTACGGGGATCTCGCCAAAACTCGCAGATTTGGTCCATTCTGGCCAGTTTTCTATGGTATTAATCACTGATTTAGGGCCCCGGGTAGATCTGGACGTTCGGGGAACCTTGAGGTCCTCTTACGGGGATCTCGCCAAAACTCGCAGATTTGGTCCATTCTGGCCAGTTTTCTATGGTATTACTCACTGATTTAGGGCCCCGGGTAGATCCGGACGTTCGGGGAACCTTGAGGTCCTCTTACGGCGATCTCGCCAAAAGTTGCAGATTTGGTCCATTCTGGCCAGTTTTCTATGGTATTACTCACTAATTTAGGGCCCCAGGTCAATCCGGACATTCGGGGAACCCTGGGGTCCGCTTACAGGAACCTCGCCAAAACTCGCAGACTTGGCCCATTCTGGCCGGTTTTCTATGGTATTACTCACTGATTTGGGGTCTGTGTCGAACCGGACGTTCGGGGAACCCCGTGGTCCGCTTACGGGTACCTCGCCAAAACTCACAGATTTGTTCCATTCTGGCCAGTTTTCTATGGTATTACTCACTGATTTTGGGTTCGGTTCGAACCAGACGTTCAGGGAACCCCCGGCGTCCGCTTACGGGGATCTCGCCAAAACTCGCAGATTTGGTCCATTCTTGCCAGTTTTCTATGGTATTACTCGCTGATTTAGGGCCCCGGGTAGATCTGGACGTTCTGGGAACCTTGAGGTCCTCTTACGGGGACCTCGCTAAAACTCATAGATTTGGTCCATTCTGGCCTGTTTTCTATGGTATTACTGACTGATTTAGGGCCCCAGGTCAATCCGGACGTTCGGGGAACCTTGAGGTGCTCTTACGGGGATCTCGCCAAAACTCGCAGATTTGGTCCATTCTGGCCAGTTTTCTATGGTATTAATTACTGATTTAGGGCCCCGGGTAGATCTGGACGTTCGGGGAACCTTGAGGTCCTCTTACGGGGATCTCGCCAAAACTCGCAGATTTGGTCCATTCTGGCCAGTTTTCTATGGTATTACTCACTGATTTAGGGCCCCAGGTCAATCCGGACATTCGGGGAACCCTGGGGTCCGCTTACAGGAACCTCGCCAAAACTCGCAGACTTGGCCCATTCTGGATGGTTTTCTATGGTATTACTCACTGATTTTGGGCCCCGGGCGATCCGGCATTCGGAGAACACCGGGGTCCGGTTACGGGGAACTCGCCAAAACTCACAGATTTGGTCCATTCTGGCCTGTTTTCTATGATATTACTCACTGATTTTGGGTCCCGGGTCGATTCGGACGTTCGGGGAACCCCGGCGTCCGCTTACGGGGATCTCACAAAAACTCATAGATTTGGTCCATTCTGGCTAGTTTTCTATGGTATTACTCGCTAATTTAGGGCCCCGGGTTGATCCGGACGTTCGGGGAACCCTAAAGTCCTCTTATGGGGATCTCACCAAAACACACAGATTTGGTCCATTCTGGCCAGTTTTCTATGGTATTAATCACTGATTTAGGGCCCCGGGTAGATCTGGACGTTCGGGGAACCTTGAGGTCCTCTTACGGGGATCTCGCCAAAACTCGCAGATTTGGTCCATTCTGGCCAGTTTTCTATGGTATTACTCACTGATTTAGGGCCCCGGGTAGATCCGGACGTTCGGGGAACGTTGAGGTCCTCTTACGGCGATCTCGCCAAAACTCGCAGATTTGGTCCATTCTGGCCAGTTTTCTATGGTATTACTCACTGATTTAGGGCCCCAGGTCAATCCGGACATTCGAGGAACCCTGGGGTCCGCTTACAGGAACCTCGCCAAAACTCGCAGACTTGGCCCATTCTGGACGGTTTTCTATGGTATTACTCACTGATTTTGGGTTTGTGTCGAACCGGACGTTCGGGGAACCCCGTGGTCCGCTTACGGGTACCTCGCCAAAACTCACAGATTTGTTCCATTCTGGCCAGTTTTCTATGGTATTACTCACTGATTTTGGGTTCGGGTCGAACCAGACGTTCAGGGAACCCCCGGCGTCCGCTTACGGGGATCTCGCCAAAACTCGCAGATTTGGTCCATTCTGGCCAGTTTTCTATGGTATTACTCGCTGATTTAGGGCCCCGGGTAGATCCGGACGTTCTGGGAACCTTGAGGTCCTCTTACGGGGACCTCGCTAAAACTCATAGATTTGGTCCATTCTGGCCTGTTTTCTATGGTATTACTCACTGATTTAGGGCCCCAGGTCAATCCGGACGTTCGGGGAACCCCGGGGTCCGCTTAAAGGAACCTCGCCAAAACTCGCAGATTTGGTCCATTCTGGCCGGTTTTCTATGGTATTACTCACTGATTTTGGGCCCCGGGCGATCCGGCATTCGGAGAACACCGGGGTCCGGTTACGGGGAACTCGCCAAAACTCACAGATTTGGTCCATTCTGTCCAGTTTTCTATGGTATTACTCACTTATTTTGGGTCCTGGGTAGATCCGGACGTTCGGGGAACCTTGAGGTGCTCTTACGGGGATCTCGCCAAAACTCGCAGATTTGGTCCATTCTGGCCAGTTTTCTATGGTATTAATCACTGATTTAGGGCCCCGGGTAGATCTGGACGTTCGGGGAACCTTGAGGTCCTCTTACGGGGATCTCGCCAAAACTCGCAGATTTGGTCCATTCTGGCCAGTTTTCTATGGTATTACTCACTGATTTAGGGCCCCGGGTAGATCCGAACGTTCGGGGAACCTTGAGGTCCTCTTACGGCGATCTCGCCAAAACTCGCAGATTTGTTCCATTCTGGCCGGTTTTCTATGGTATTACTCACTGATTTAGGGCCCCAGGTCAATCCGGACATTCGGGGAACCCTGGGGTCCGCTTACAGGAACCTCGCCAAAACTCGCAGACTTGGCCCATTCTGGCCGGTTTTCTATGGTATTACTCACTGATTTTGGGTTTGTGTCGAACCGGACGTTCGGGGAACCCCGTGGTCCGCTTACGGGTACCTCGCCAAAACTCACAGATTTGTTCCATTCTGGCCAGTTTTCTATGGTATTACTCACTGATTTTGGGTTCGGGTCGAACCAGACGTTCAGGGAACCCCCGGCGTCCGCTTACGAGGATCTCGCCAAAACTCGCAGATTTGGTCCATTCTGGCCAGTTTTCTATGGTATTACTCGCCGATTTAGGGCCCCGGGTAGATCCGGACGTTCTGGGAACCTTGAGGTCCTCTTACGGGGACCTCGCTAAAACTCATAGATTTGGTCCATTCTGGCCTGTTTTCTATGGTATTACTCATTGATTTAGGGCCCCAGGTCAATCCGGACGTTCGGGGAACCCCGGGGTCCGCTTAAAGAAACCTCGCCAAAACTCGCAGATTTGGTCCATTCTGGCCGGTTTTCTATGGTATTACTCACTGATTTTGGGCCCCGGGCGATCCGGCATTCGGAGAACACCGGGGTTCGGTTACGGGGAACTCGCCAAAACTCACAGATTTGGTCCACTCTGTCCAGTTTTCTATGGTATTACTCACTTATTTTGGGTCCCGGGTAGATCCGGACGTTCGGGGAACCTTGAGGTGCTCTTACGGGGATCTCGCCAAAACTCGCAGATTTGGTCCATTCTGGCCAGTTTTCTATGGTATTAATCACTGATTTAGGGCCCCGGGTAGATCTGGACGTTCGGGGAACCTTGAGGTCCTCTTACGGGGATCTCGCCAAAACTCGCAGATTTGGTCCATTCTGGCCAGTTTTCTATGGTATTACTCACTGATTTAGGGCCCCGGGTAGATCCGGACGTTCGGGGAACCTTGAGGTCCTCTTACGGCGATCTCGCCAAAAGTTGCAGATTTGGTCCATTCTGGCCAGTTTTCTATGGTATTACTCACTGATTTAGGGCCCCAGGTCAATCCGGACATTCGGGGAACCCTGGGGTCCGCTTACAGGAACCTCGCCAAAACTCGCAGACTTGGCCCATTCTGGCCGGTTTTCTATGGTATTACTCACTGATTTGGGGTTTGTGTCGAACCGGACGTTCGGGGAACCCCGTGGTCCGCTTACGGGTACCTCGCCAAAACTCACAGATTTGTTCCATTCTGGCCAGTTTTCTATGGTATTACTCACTGATTTTGGGTTCGGTTCGAACCAGACGTTCAGGGAACCCCCGGCGTCCGCTTACGGGGATCTCGCCAAAACTCGCAGATTTGGTCCATTCTTGCCAGTTTTCTATGGTATTACTCGCTGATTTAGGGCCCCGGGTAGATCTGGACGTTCTGGGAACCTTGAGGTCCTCTTACGGGGACCTCGCTAAAACTCATAGATTTGGTCCATTCTGGCCTGTTTTCTATGGTATTACTCACTGATTTAGGGCCCCAGGTCAATCCGGACGTTCGGGGAACCTTGAGGTGCTCTGACGGGGATCTCGCCAAAACTCGCAGATTTGGTCCATTCTGGCCAGTTTTCTATGGTATTAATCACTGATTTAGGGCCCCGGGTAGATCTGGACGTTCGGGGAACCTTGAGGTCCTCTTACGGGGATCTCGCCAAAACTCGCAGATTTGGTCCATTCTGGCCAGTTTTCTATGGTATTACTCACTGATTTAGGGCCCCGGGTAGATCCGGACGTTCGGGGAACCTTGAAGTCCTCTTACGGCGATCTCGCCAAAACTCGCAGATTTGGTCCATTCTGGCCAGTTTTCTATGGTATTACTCACTGATTTAGGGCCCCAGGTCAATCCGGACATTCGGGGAACCCTGGGGTCCGCTTACAGGAACCTCGCCAAAACTCGCAGACTTGGCCCATTCTGGATGGTTTTCTATGGTATTACTCACTGATTTTGGGCCCCGGGCGATCCGGCATTCGGAGAACACCGGGGTCCGGTTACGGGGAACTCGCCAAAACTCACAGATTTGGTCCATTCTGGCCTGTTTTCTATGATATTACTCACTGATTTTGGGTCCCGGGTCGATTCGGACGTTCGGGGAACCCCGGCGTCCGCTTACGGGGATCTCACAAAAACTCATAGATTTGGTCCATTCTGGCCAGTTTTCTATGGTATTACTCGCTAATTTAGGGCCCCGGGTTGATCCGGACGTTCGGGGAACCCTAAAGTCCTCTTATGGGGATCTCACCAAAACACACAGATTTGGTCCATTCTGGCCAGTTTTCTATGGTATTAATCACTGATTTAGGGCCCCGGGTAGATCTGGACGTTCGGGGAACCTTGAGGTCCTCTTACGGGGATCTCGCCAAAACTCGCAGATTTGGTCCATTCTGGCCAGTTTTCTATGGTATTACTCACTGATTTAGGGCCCCGGGTAGATCCGGACGTTCGGGGAACCTTGAGGTCCTCTTACGGCGATCTCGCCAAAACTCGCAGATTTGGTCCATTCTGGCCAGTTTTCTATGGTATTACTCACTGATTTAGGGCCCCAGGTCAATCCGGACATTCGGGGAACCCAATGGGTCCGCTTACAGGAACCTCGCCAAAACTCGCAGACTTGGCCCATTCTGGCCGGTTTTCTATGGTATTACTCACTGATTTTGGGTTTGTGTCGAACCGGACGTTCGGGGAACCCCGTGGTCCACTTACGGGTACCTCGCCAAAACTCACAGATTTGTTCCATTCTGGCCAGTTTTCTATGGTATTACTCACTGATTTTGGGTTCGGGTCGAACCAGACGTTCAGGGAACCCCCGGCGTCCGCTTACGGGGATCTCGCCAAAACTCGCAGATTTGTTCCATTCTGGCCAGTTTTCTGTGGTATTACTCGCTGATTTAGGGCCCCGGGTAGATCCGGACGTTCTCGGAACCTTGACGTCCTCTTACGGGGATCTCGCTAAAACTCATAGATTTGGTCCATTCTGGCCTGTTTTCTATGGTATTACTCACTGATTTAGGGCCCCAGGTCAATCCGGACGTTCGGGGAACCCCGGGGTCCGCTTAAAGGAACCTCGCCAAAACTCGCAGATTTGGTCCATTCTGGCCGGTTTTCTATGGTATTACTCACTGATTTTGGGCCCCGGGCGATCCGGCATTCGTAGAACACCGGGGTCCAGTTACGGGGAACTCGCCAAAACTCACAGATTTGGTCCATTCTGGCCAGTTTTCTATGATATTACTCACTGATTTTGGGTCCCGGGTCGATTCGGACGTTCGGGGAACCCCGGCGTCCGCTTACGGGGATCTCACAAAAACTCATAGATTTGGTCCATTCTGGCCAGTTTTCTATGGTATTACTCGCTAATTTAGGGCCCCGGGTAGATCCGGACGTTCGGGGAACCCTAAAGTCCTCTTATGGGGATCTCACCAAAACACACAGATTTGGTCCATTCTGGCCAGTTTTCTATGGTATTAATCACTGATTTAGGGCCCCGGGTAGATCTGGACGTTCGGGGAACCTTGAGGTCCTCTTACGGGGATCTCGTCAAAACTCGCAGATTTGGTCCATTCTGGCCAGTTTTCTATGGTATTACTCACTGATTTAGGGCCCCGGGTAGATCCGGACGTTCGGGGAACCTTGAGGTCCTCTTACGGCGATCTCGCCAAAACTCGCAGATTTGGTCCATTCTGGCCAGTTTTCTATGGTATTAATCACTGATGTAGGGCCCCGGGTAGATCTGGACGTTCGGGGAACCTTGAGGTCCTCTTACGGGGATCTCGCCAAAACTCGCAGATTTGGTCCATTCTGGCCAGTTTTCTATGGTATTACTCACTGATTTAGGGCCCCGGGTAGATCCGGACGTTCGGGGAACCTTGAGGTCCTCTTACGGCGATCTCGCCAAAAGTTGCAGATTTGGTCCATTCTGGCCAGTTTTCTATGGTATTACTCACTGATTTAGGGCCCCAGGTCAATCCGGACATTCGGGGAACCCTGGGGTCCGCTTACAGGAACCTCGCCAAAACTCGCAGACTTGGCCCATTCTGGCCGGTTTTCTATGGTATTACTCACTGATTTGGGGTTTGTGTCGAACCGGACGTTCGGGGAACCCCGTGGTCCGCTTACGGGTACCTCGCCAAAACTCACAGATTTGTTCCATTCTGGCCAGTTTTCTATGGTATTACTCACTGATTTTGGGTTCGGTTCGAACCAGACGTTCAGGGAACCCCCGGCGTCCGCTTACGGGGATCTCGCCAAAACTCGCAGATTTGGTCCATTCTTGCCAGTTTTCTATGGTATTACTCGCTGATTTAGGGCCCCGGGTAGATCTGGACGTTCTGGGAACCTTGAGGTCCTCTTACGGGGACCTCGCTAAAACTCATAGATTTGGTCCATTCTGGCCTGTTTTCTATGGTATTACTCACTGATTTAGGGCCCCAGGTCAATCCGGACGTTCGGGGAACCTTGAGGTGCTCTGACGGGGATCTCGCCAAAACTCGCAGATTTGGTCCATTCTGGCCAGTTTTCTATGGTATTAATCACTGATTTAGGGCCCCGGGTAGATCTGGACGTTCGGGGAACCTTGAGGTCCTCTTACGGGGATCTCGCCAAAACTCGCAGATTTGGTCCATTCTGGCCAGTTTTCTATGGTATTACTCACTGATTTAGGGCCCCGGGTAGATCCGGACGTTCGGGGAACCTTGAAGTCCTCTTACGGCGATCTCGCCAAAACTTGCAGATTTGGTCCATTCTGGCCAGTTTTCTATGGTATTACTCACTGATTTAGGGCCCCAGGTCAATCCGGACATTCGGGGAACCCTGGGGTCCGCTTACAGGAACCTCGCCAAAACTCGCAGACTTGGCCCATTCTGGATGGTTTTCTATGGTATTACTCACTGATTTTGGGCCCCGGGCGATCCGGCATTCGGAGAACACCGGGGTCCGGTTACGGGGAACTCGCCAAAACTCACAGATTTGGTCCATTCTGGCCTGTTTTCTATGATATTACTCACTGATTTTGGGTCCCGGGTCGATTCGGACGTTCGGGGAACCCCGGCGTCCGCTTACGGGGATCTCACAAAAACTCATAGATTTGGTCCATTCTGGCCAGTTTTCTATGGTATTACTCGCTAATTTAGGGCCCCGGGTTGATCCGGACGTTCGGGGAACCCTAAAGTCCTCTTATGGGGATCTCACCAAAACACACAGATTTGGTCCATTCTGGCCAGTTTTCTATGGTATTAATCACTGATTTAGGGCCCCGGGTAGATCTGGACGTTCGGGGAACCTTGAGGTCCTCTTACGGGGATCTCGCCAAAACTCGCAGATTTGGTCCATTCTGGCCAGTTTTCTATGGTATTACTCACTGATTTAGGGCCCCGGGTAGATCCGGACGTTCGGGGAACCTTGAGGTCCTCTTACGGCGATCTCGCCAAAACTCGCAGATTTGGTCCATTCTGGCCAGTTTTCTATGGTATTACTCACTGATTTAGGGCCCCAGGTCAATCCGGACATTCGGGGAACCCAATGGGTCCGCTTACAGGAACATCGCCAAAACTCGCAGACTTGGCCCATTCTGGCCGGTTTTCTATGGTATTACTCACCGATTTTGGGTTTGTGTCGAACCGGACGTTCGGGGAACCCCGTGGTCCACTTACGGGTACCTCGCCAAAACTCACAGATTTGTTCCATTCTGGCCAGTTTTCTATGGTATTACTCACTGATTTTGGGTTCGGGTCGAACCAGACGTTCAGGGAACCCCCGGCGTCCGCTTACGGGGATCTCGCCAAAACTCGCAGATTTGTTCCATTCTGGCCAGTTTTCTGTGGTATTACTCGCTGATTTAGGGCCCCGGGTAGATCCGGACGTTCTCGGAACCTTGACGTCCTCTTACGGGGATCTCGCTAAAACTCATAGATTTGGTCCATTCTGGCCTGTTTTCTATGGTATTACTCACTGATTTAGGGCCCCAGGTCAATCCGGACGTTCGGGGAACCCCGGGGTCCGCTTAAAGGAACCTCGCCAAAACTCGCAGATTTGGTCCATTCTGGCCGGTTTTCTATGGTATTACTCACTGATTTTGGGCCCCGGGCGATCCGGCATTCGTAGAACACCGGGGTCCAGTTACGGGGAACTCGCCAAAACTCACAGATTTGGTCCATTCTGGCCAGTTTTCTATGATATTACTCACTGATTTTGGGTCCCGGGTCGATTCGGACGTTCGGGGAACCCCGGCGTCCGCTTACGGGGATCTCACAAAAACTCATAGATTTGGTCCATTCTGGCCAGTTTTCTATGGTATTACTCGCTAATTTAGGGCCCCGGGTAGATCCGGACGTTCGGGGAACCCTAAAGTCCTCTTATGGGGATCTCACCAAAACACACAGATTTGGTCCATTCTGGCCAGTTTTCTATGGTATTAATCACTGATTTAGGGCCCCGGGTAGATCTGGACGTTCGGGGAACCTTGAGGTCCTCTTACGGGGATCTCGCCAAAACTCGCAGATTTGGTCCATTCTGGCCAGTTTTCTATGGTATTACTCACTGATTTAGGGCCCCGGGTAGATCCGGACGTTCGGGGAACGTTGAGGTCCTCTTACGGCGATCTCGCCAAAACTCGCAGATTTGGTCCATTCTGGCCAGTTTTCTATGGTATTACTCACTGATTTAGGGCCCCAGGTCAATCCGGACATTCGGGGAACCCTGGGGTCCGCTTACAGGAACCTCGCCAAAACTCGCAGACTTGGCCCATTCTGGCCGGTTTTCTATGGTATTACTCACTGATTTTGGGTTTGTGTCGAACCGGACGTTCGGGGAACCCCGTGGTCCGCTTACGGGTACCTCGCCAAAACTCACAGATTTGTTCCATTCTGGCCAGTTTTCTATGGTATTACTCACTGATTTTGGGTTCGGGTCGAACCAGACGTTCAGGGAACCCCCGGCGTCCGCTTACGAGGATCTCGCCAAAACTCGCAGATTTGGTCCATTCTGGCCAGTTTTCTATGGTATTACTCGCCGATTTAGGGCCCCGGGTAGATCCGGACGTTCTGGGAACCTTGAGGTCCTCTTACGGGGACCTCGCTAAAACTCATAGATTTGGTCCATTCTGGCCTGTTTTCTATGGTATTACTCATTGATTTAGGGCCCCAGGTCAATCCGGACGTTCGGGGAACCCCGGGGTCCGCTTAAAGGAACCTCGCCAAAACTCGCAGATTTGGTCCATTCTGGCCGGTTTTCTATGGTATTACTCACTGATTTTGGGCCCCGGGCGATCCGGCATTCGGAGAACACCGGGGTTCGGTTACGGGGAACTCGCCAAAACTCACAGATTTGGTCCACTCTGTCCAGTTTTCTATGGTATTACTCACTTATTTTGGGTCCTGGGTAGATCCGGACGTTCGGGGAACCTTGAGGTGCTCTTACGGGGATCTCGCCAAAACTCGCAGATTTGGTCCATTCTGGCCAGTTTTCTATGGTATTAATCACTGATTTAGGGCCCCGGGTAGATCTGGACGTTCGGGGAACCTTGAGGTCCTCTTACGGGGATCTCGCCAAAACTCGCAGATTTGGTCCATTCTGGCCAGTTTTCTATGGTATTACTCACTGATTTAGGGCCCCGGGTAGATCCGGACGTTCGGGGAACCTTGAGGTCCTCTTACGGCGATCTCGCCAAAAGTTGCAGATTTGGTCCATTCTGGCCAGTTTTCTATGGTATTACTCACTGATTTAGGGCCCCAGGTCAATCCGGACATTCGGGGAACCCTGGGGTCCGCTTACAGGAACCTCGCCAAAACTCGCAGACTTGGCCCATTCTGGCCGGTTTTCTATGGTATTACTCACTGATTTGGGGTTTGTGTCGAACCGGACGTTCGGGGAACCCCGTGGTCCGCTTACGGGTACCTCGCCAAAACTCACAGATTTGTTCCATTCTGGCCAGTTTTCTATGGTATTACTCACTGATTTTGGGTTCGGTTCGAACCAGACGTTCAGGGAACCCCCGGCGTCCGCTTACGGGGATCTCGCCAAAACTCGCAGATTTGGTCCATTCTTGCCAGTTTTCTATGGTATTACTCGCTGATTTAGGGCCCCGGGTAGATCTGGACGTTCTGGGAACCTTGAGGTCCTCTTACGGGGACCTCGCTAAAACTCATAGATTTGGTCCATTCTGGCCTGTTTTCTATGGTATTACTCACTGATTTAGGGCCCCAGGTCAATCCGGACGTTCGGGGAACCTTGAGGTGCTCTGACGGGGATCTCGCCAAAACTCGCAGATTTGGTCCATTCTGGCCAGTTTTCTATGGTATTAATCACTGATTTAGGGCCCCGGGTAGATCTGGACGTTCGGGGAACCTTGAGGTCCTCTTACGGGGATCTCGCCAAAACTCGCAGATTTGGTCCATTCTGGCCAGTTTTCTATGGTATTACTCACTGATTTAGGGCCCCGGGTAGATCCGGACGTTCGGGGAACCTTGAAGTCCTCTTACGGCGATCTCGCCAAAACTCGCAGATTTGGTCCATTCTGGCCAGTTTTCTATGGTATTACTCACTGATTTAGGGCCCCAGGTCAATCCGGACATTCGGGGAACCCTGGGGTCCGCTTACAGGAACCTCGCCAAAACTCGCAGACTTGGCCCATTCTGGATGGTTTTCTATGGTATTACTCACTGATTTTGGGCCCCGGGCGATCCGGCATTCGGAGAACACCGGGGTCCGGTTACGGGGAACTCGCCAAAACTCACAGATTTGGTCCATTCTGGCCTGTTTTCTATGATATTACTCACTGATTTTGGGTCCCGGGTCGATTCGGACGTTCGGGGAACCCCGGCGTCCGCTTACGGGGATCTCACAAAAACTCATAGATTTGGTCCATTCTGGCCAGTTTTCTATGGTATTACTCGCTAATTTAGGGCCCCGGGTTGATCCGGACGTTCGGGGAACCCTAAAGTCCTCTTATGGGGATCTCACCAAAACACACAGATTTGGTCCATTCTGGCCAGTTTTCTATGGTATTAATCACTGATTTAGGGCCCCGGGTAGATCTGGACGTTCGGGGAACCTTGAGGTCCTCTTACGGGGATCTCGCCAAAACTCGCAGATTTGGTCCATTCTGGCCAGTTTTCTATGGTATTACTCACTGATTTAGGGCCCCGGGTAGATCCGGACGTTCGGGGAACCTTGAGGTCCTCTTACGGCGATCTCGCCAAAACTCGCAGATTTGGTCCATTCTGGCCAGTTTTCTATGGTATTACTCACTGATTTAGGGCCCCAGGTCAATCCGGACATTCGGGGAACCCTGGGGTCCGCTTACAGGAACCTCGCCAAAACTCGCAGACTTGGCCCATTCTGGCCGGTTTTCTATGGTATTACTCACTGATTTTGGGTTTGTGTCGAACCGGACGTTCGGGGAACCCCGTGGTCCGCTTACGGGTACCTCGCCAAAACTCACAGATTTGTTCCATTCTGGCCAGTTTTCTATGGTATTACTCACTGATTTTGGGTTCGGGTCGAACCAGACGTTCAGGGAACCCCCGGCGTCCGCTTACGAGGATCTCGCCAAAACTCGCAGATTTGGTCCATTCTGGCCAGTTTTCTATGGTATTACTCGCCGATTTAGGGCCCCGGGTAGATCCGGACGTTCTGGGAACCTTGAGGTCCTCTTACGGGGACCTCGCTAAAACTCATAGATTTGGTCCATTCTGGCCTGTTTTCTATGGTATTACTCATTGATTTAGGGCCCCAGGTCAATCCGGACGTTCGGGGAACCCCGGGGTCCGCTTAAAGGAACCTCGCCAAAACTCGCAGATTTGGTCCATTCTGGCCGGTTTTCTATGGTATTACTCACTGATTTTGGGCCCCGGGCGATCCGGCATTCGGAGAACACCGGGGTTCGGTTACGGGGAACTCGCCAAAACTCACAGATTTGGTCCACTCTGTCCAGTTTTCTATGGTATTACTCACTTATTTTGGGTCCTGGGTAGATCCGGACGTTCGGGGAACCTTGAGGTGCTCTTACGGGGATCTCGCCAAAACTCGCAGATTTGGTCCATTCTGGCCAGTTTTCTATGGTATTAATCACTGATTTAGGGCCCCGGGTAGATCTGGACGTTCGGGGAACCTTGAGGTCCTCTTACGGGGATCTCGCCAAAACTCGCAGATTTGGTCCATTCTGGCCAGTTTTCTATGGTATTACTCACTGATTTAGGGCCCCGGGTAGATCCGGACGTTCGGGGAACCTTGAGGTCCTCTTACGGCGATCTCGCCAAAAGTTGCAGATTTGGTCCATTCTGGCCAGTTTTCTATGGTATTACTCACTGATTTAGGGCCCCAGGTCAATCCGGACATTCGGGGAACCCTGGGGTCCGCTTACAGGAACCTCGCCAAAACTCGCAGACTTGGCCCATTCTGGCCGGTTTTCTATGGTATTACTCACTGATTTGGGGTTTGTGTCGAACCGGACGTTCGGGGAACCCCGTGGTCCGCTTACGGGTACCTCGCCAAAACTCACAGATTTGTTCCATTCTGGCCAGTTTTCTATGGTATTACTCACTGATTTTGAGTTCGGTTCGAACCAGACGTTCAGGGAACCCCCGGCGTCCGCTTACGGGGATCTCGCCAAAACTCGCAGATTTGGTCCATTCTTGCCAGTTTTCTATGGTATTACTCGCTGATTTAGGGCCCCGGGTAGATCTGGACGTTCTGGGAACCTTGAGGTCCTCTTACGGGGACCTCGCTAAAACTCATAGATTTGGTCCATTCTGGCCTGTTTTCTATGGTATTACTCACTGATTTAGGGCCCCAGGTCAATCCGGACGTTCGGGGAACCTTGAGGTGCTCTGACGGGGATCTCGCCAAAACTCGCAGATTTGGTCCATTCTGGCCAGTTTTCTATGGTATTAATCACTGATTTAGGGCCCCGGGTAGATCTGGACGTTCGGGGAACCTTGAGGTCCTCTTACGGGGATCTCGCCAAAACTCGCAGATTTGGTCCATTCTGGCCAGTTTTCTATGGTATTACTCACTGATTTAGGGCCCCGGGTAGATCCGGACGTTCGGGGAACCTTGAAGTCCTCTTACGGCGATCTCGCCAAAACTCGCAGATTTGGTCCATTCTGGCCAGTTTTCTATGGTATTACTCACTGATTTAGGGCCCCAGGTCAATCCGGACATTCGGGGAACCCTGGGGTCCGCTTACAGGAACCTCGCCAAAACTCGCAGACTTGGCCCATTCTGGATGGTTTTCTATGGTATTACTCACTGATTTTGGGCCCCGGGCGATCCGGCATTCGGAGAACACCGGGGTCCGGTTACGGGGAACTCGCCAAAACTCACAGATTTGGTCCATTCTGGCCTGTTTTCTATGATATTACTCACTGATTTTGGGTCCCGGGTCGATTCGGACGTTCGGGGAACCCCGGCGTCCGCTTACGGGGATCTCACAAAAACTCATAGATTTGGTCCACTCTGGCCAGTTTTCTATGGTATTACTCGCTAATTTAGGGCCCCGGGTTGATCCGGACGTTCGGGGAACCCTAAAGTCCTCTTATGGGGATCTCACCAAAACACACAGATTTGGTCCATTCTGGCCAGTTTTCTATGGTATTAATCACTGATTTAGGGCCCCGGGTAGATCTGGACGTTCGGGGAACCTTGAGGTCCTCTTACGGGGATCTCGCCAAAACTCGCAGATTTGGTCCATTCTGGCCAGTTTTCTATGGTATTACTCACTGATTTAGGGCCCCGGGTAGATCCGGACGTTCGGGGAACCTTGAGGTCCTCTTACGGCGATCTCGCCAAAACTCGCAGATTTGGTCCATTCTGGCCAGTTTTCTATGGTATTACTCACTGATTTAGGGCCCCAGGTCAATCCGGACATTCGGGGAACCCAATGGGTCCGCTTACAGGAACCTCGCCAAAACTCGCAGACTTGGCCCATTCTGGCCGGTTTTCTATGGTATTACTCACTGATTTTGGGTTTGTGTCGAACCGGACGTTCGGGGAACCCCGTGGTCCACTTACGGGTACCTCGCCAAAACTCACAGATTTGTTCCATTCTGGCCAGTTTTCTATGGTATTACTCACTGATTTTGGGTTCGGGTCGAACCAGACGTTCAGGGAACCCCCGGCGTCCGCTTACGGGGATCTCGCCAAAACTCGCAGATTTGTTCCATTCTGGCCAGTTTTCTGTGGTATTACTCGCTGATTTAGGGCCCCGGGTAGATCCGGACGTTCTCGGAACCTTGACGTCCTCTTACGGGGATCTCGCTAAAACTCATAGATTTGGTCCATTCTGGCCTGTTTTCTATGGTATTACTCACTGATTTAGGGCCCCAGGTCAATCCGGACGTTCGGGGAACCCCGTGGTCCGCTTAAAGGAACCTCGCCAAAACTCGCAGATTTGGTCCATTCTGGCCGGTTTTCTATGGTATTACTCACTGATTTTGGGCCCCGGGCGATCCGGCATTCGTAGAACACCGGGGTCCAGTTACGGGGAACTCGCCAAAACTCACAGATTTGGTCCATTCTGGCCAGTTTTCTATGATATTACTCACTGATTTTGGGTCCCGGGTCGATTCGGACGTTCGGGGAACCCCGGCGTCCGCTTACGGGGATCTCACAAAAACTCATAGATTTGGTCCATTCTGGCCAGTTTTCTATGGTATTACTCGCTAATTTAGGGCCCCGGGTAGATCCGGACGTTCGGGGAACCCTAAAGTCCTCTTATGGGGATCTCACCAAAACACACAGATTTGGTCCATTCTGGCCAGTTTTCTATGGTATTAATCACTGATTTAGGGCCCCGGGTAGATCTGGACGTTCGGGGAACCTTGAGGTCCTCTTACGGGGATCTCGCCAAAACTCGCAGATTTGGTCCATTCTGGCCAGTTTTCTATGGTATTACTCACTGATTTAGGGCCCCGGGTAGATCCGGACGTTCGGGGAACCTTGAGGTCCTCTTACGGCGATCTCGCCAAAACTCGCAGATTTGGTCCATTCTGGCCAGTTTTCTATGGTATTAATCACTGATGTAGGGCCCCGGGTAGATCTGGACGTTCGGGGAACCTTGAGGTCCTCTTACGGGGATCTCGCCAAAACTCGCAGATTTGGTCCATTCTGGCCAGTTTTCTATGGTATTACTCACTGATTTAGGGCCCCGGGTAGATCCGGACGTTCGGGGAACCTTGAGGTCCTCTTACGGCGATCTCGCCAAAAGTTGCAGATTTGGTCCATTCTGGCCAGTTTTCTATGGTATTACTCACTGATTTAGGGCCCCAGGTCAATCCGGACATTCGGGGAACCCTGGGGTCCGCTTACAGGAACCTCGCCAAAACTCGCAGACTTGGCCCATTCTGGCCGGTTTTCTATGGTATTACTCACTGATTTGGGGTTTGTGTCGAACCGGACGTTCGGGGAACCCCGTGGTCCGCTTACGGGTACCTCGCCAAAACTCACAGATTTGTTCCATTCTGGCCAGTTTTCTATGGTATTACTCACTGATTTTGGGTTCGGTTCGAACCAGACGTTCAGGGAACCCCCGGCGTCCGCTTACGGGGATCTCGCCAAAACTCGCAGATTTGGTCCATTCTTGCCAGTTTTCTATGGTATTACTCGCTGATTTAGGGCCCCGGGTAGATCTGGACGTTCTGGGAACCTTGAGGTCCTCTTACGGGGACCTCGCTAAAACTCATAGATTTGGTCCATTCTGGCCTGTTTTCTATGGTATTACTCACTGATTTAGGGCCCCAGGTCAATCCGGACGTTCGGGGAACCTTGAGGTGCTCTGACGGGGATCTCGCCAAAACTCGCAGATTTGGTCCATTCTGGCCAGTTTTCTATGGTATTAATCACTGATTTAGGGCCCCGGGTAGATCTGGACGTTCGGGGAACCTTGAGGTCCTCTTACGGGGATCTCGCCAAAACTCGCAGATTTGGTCCATTCTGGCCAGTTTTCTATGGTATTACTCACTGATTTAGGGCCCCGGGTAGATCCGGACGTTCGGGGAACCTTGAAGTCCTCTTACGGCGATCTCGCCAAAACTTGCAGATTTGGTCCATTCTGGCCAGTTTTCTATGGTATTACTCACTGATTTAGGGCCCCAGGTCAATCCGGACATTCGGGGAACCCTGGGGTCCGCTTACAGGAACCTCGCCAAAACTCGCAGACTTGGCCCATTCTGGATGGTTTTCTATGGTATTACTCACTGATTTTGGGCCCCGGGCGATCCGGCATTCGGAGAACACCGGGGTCCGGTTACGGGGAACTCGCCAAAACTCACAGATTTGGTCCATTCTGGCCTGTTTTCTATGATATTACTCACTGATTTTGGGTCCCGGGTCGATTCGGACGTTCGGGGAACCCCGGCGTCCGCTTACGGGGATCTCACAAAAACTCATAGATTTGGTCCATTCTGGCCAGTTTTCTATGGTATTACTCGCTAATTTAGGGCCCCGGGTTGATCCGGACGTTCGGGGAACCCTAAAGTCCTCTTATGGGGATCTCACCAAAACACACAGATTTGGTCCATTCTGGCCAGTTTTCTATGGTATTAATCACTGATTTAGGGCCCCGGGTAGATCTGGACGTTCGGGGAACCTTGAGGTCCTCTTACGGGGATCTCGCCAAAACTCGCAGATTTGGTCCATTCTGGCCAGTTTTCTATGGTATTACTCACTGATTTAGGGCCCCGGGTAGATCCGGACGTTCGGGGAACCTTGAGGTCCTCTTACGGCGATCTCGCCAAAACTCGCAGATTTGGTCCATTCTGGCCAGTTTTCTATGGTATTACTCACTGATTTAGGGCCCCAGGTCAATCCGGACATTCGGGGAACCCAATGGGTCCGCTTACAGGAACCTCGCCAAAACTCGCAGACTTGGCCCATTCTGGCCGGTTTTCTATGGTATTACTCACTGATTTTGGGTTTGTGTCGAACCGGACGTTCGGGGAACCCCGTGGTCCACTTACGGGTACCTCGCCAAAACTCACAGATTTGTTCCATTCTGGCCAGTTTTCTATGGTATTACTCACTGATTTTGGGTTCGGGTCGAACCAGACGTTCAGGGAACCCCCGGCGTCCGCTTACGGGGATCTCGCCAAAACTCGCAGATTTGTTCCATTCTGGCCAGTTTTCTGTGGTATTACTCGCTGATTTAGGGCCCCGGGTAGATCCGGACGTTCTCGGAACCTTGACGTCCTCTTACGGGGATCTCGCTAAAACTCATAGATTTGGTCCATTCTGGCCTGTTTTCTATGGTATTACTCACTGATTTAGGGCCCAGGTCAATCCGGACGTTCGGGGAACCCCGGGGTCCGCTTAAAGGAACCTCGCCAAAACTCGCAGATTTGGTCCATTCTGGCCGGTTTTCTATGGTATTACTCACTGATTTTGGGCCCCGGGCGATCCGGCATTCGTAGAACACCGGGGTCCAGTTACGGGGAACTCGCTAAAACTCACAGATTTGGTCCATTCTGGCCAGTTTTCTATGATATTACTCACTGATTTTGGGTCCCGGGTCGATTCGGACGTTCGGGGAACCCCGGCGTCCGCTTACGGGGATCTCACAAAAACTCATAGATTTGGTCCATTCTGGCCAGTTTTCTATGGTATTACTCGCTAATTTAGGGCCCCGGGTAGATCCGGACGTTCGGGGAACCCTAAAGTCCTCTTATGGGGATCTCACCAAAACACACAGATTTGGTCCATTCTGGCCAGTTTTCTATGGTATTAATCACTGATTTAGGGCCCCGGGTAGATCTGGACGTTCGGGGAACCTTGAGGTCCTCTTACGGGGATCTCGCCAAAACTCGCAGATTTGGTCCATTCTGGCCAGTTTTCTATGGTATTACTCACTGATTTAGGGCCCCGGGTAGATCCGGACGTTCGGGGAACCTTGAGGTCCTCTTACGGCGATCTCGCCAAAACTCGCAGATTTGGTCCATTCTGGCCAGTTTTCTATGGTATTACTCACTGATTTAGGGCCCCAGGTCAATCCGGACATTCGGGGAACCCTGGGGTCCGCTTACAGGAACCTCGCCAAAACTCGCTGACTTGGCCCATGCTGGCCGGTTTTCTATGGTATTACTCACTGATTTTGGGTTTGTGTCGAACCGGACGTTCGGGGAACCCCGTGGTCCGCTTACGGGTACCTCGCCAAAACTCACAGATTTGTTCCATTCTGGCCAGTTTTCTATGGTATTACTCACTGATTTTGGGTTCGGATCCAACCAGACGTTCAGGGAACCCCCGGCATCCGCTTACGGGGATCTCGCCAAAACTCGCAGATTTGGTCCATTCTGGCCAGTTTTCTATGGTATTACTCGCTGATTTAGGGCCCCGGGTAGATCCGGACGTTCTGGGAACCTTGACGTCCTCTTACGGGGATCTCGCTAAAACTCATAGATTTGGTCCATTCTGGCCTGTTTTCTATGGTATTACTCACTGATTTAGGGCCCCAGGTCAATCCGGACGTTCGGGGAACCCCGGGGTCCGCTTAAAGGAACCTCGCCAAAACTCGCAGATTTGGTCCATTCTGGCCGGTTTTCTATGGTATTACTCACTGATTTTGGGACCCGGGCGATCCGGCATTCGGAGAACACCGGGGTCCGGTTACGGGGAACTCGCCAAAACTCACAGATTTGGTCCATTCTGGCCAGTTTTCTATGATATTACTCACTGATTTTGGGTCCCGGGTCAATTCGGACGTTCGGGGAACCCCGGCGTCCGCTTACGGGGATCTCACAAAAAACTCATAGATTTGGTCCATTCTGGCCAGTTTTCTATGGTATTACTCGCTAATTTAGGGCCCCGGGTAGATCCGGACGTTCGGGGAACCCTAAAGTCCTCTTATGGGGATCTCACCAAAACACACAGATTTGGTCCATTCTGGCCAGTTTTCTATGGTATTACTCACTGATTTAGGGCCCCGGGTAGATCCGGACGTTCGGGGAATCCTAAAGTCCTCTTACGGGGATCTCGCCAAAACTCGCAGATTTGCCATTCTGGCCAGTTTTCTATGGTATTACTCACTGATTTGGGGCCCCAGGTCAATCCGGATGGTCGGGGAACCCCGGGGTCTGCTTACAGGAACCTCACCAAAACTCGCAGATTTGGTCCATTATGACCGGTTTTCTATGGTATTACTCACTGATTTTGGGTTCGTGTCGAACCGCACGTTTGGGGAACCCGTGGTCCGCTTACGGGGATCTCGCTAGAACTCACAGATTTGGTCCATTCTGTCCAGTTTATTATGGTATTACTCAGTGATATTGGGTCCCGGGTCGATTCGGACGTTCGGGGAACCCTAGGGTCCGCTTACGGGGATCTCGCCAAAACTCGCTGATTTGGTCCATTCTAGCCAGTTTTCTATGGTATTACTCACTGATTTAGGGCCCCGGGTAGAATCGGACGTTCGGGGAACCCTGAGGTGCTCTTACGGGGATCTTGCCAAAACACACAGATTTGGTACATTCTGGCCAGTTTTCTATGGTATTACTCATATATTTTTTGTCCCGGGTCGATTCGGACGTTCGGGGAACCCCGCGTCCGTTTACGGGGATCTCACCAAAACTCGCAGATATGGTCCATTCTGGCCAGTTTTCTGTGGTATTACTCGTTGATTTAGGGCCCCGGGTAGATCCGGACGTTCGGGGAACCCTAAAGTCCTCTTATGGGGATCTCACCAAAACACACAGATTTGGTCCATTTTGGCCAGTTTTCTATGGTATTACTCACTGATTTAGGGCCCCGGGTAGATCCGGACGTTCGGGGAACCCTAAAGTCCTCTTACGGGGATCTGGCCAAAACTCACAGATTTGGTCCATTCTGGCCCGTTTTCTATGGTATTACTCACTGATTTAGGGCCCCATGTCAATCCGGATGTTCGGGGAACCCCGGGGTCCGATTACAGGAACCTCACTAAAACTCACAGATTTGGTCCATTCTGGCCGGTTTTCTATGGTATTAATCACTGATTTAGGGCCCCGGGTAGATCTGGACGTTCGGGGAACCTTGAGGTCCTCTTACGGGGATCTCGCCAAAACTCGCAGATTTGGTCCATTCTGGCCAGTTTTATATGGTATTACTCACTGGTTTAGGGCCCCGGGTAGATCCGGACGTTCGGGGAACCTTGAGGTCCTCTTACGGCGATCTCGCCAAAACTCGCAGATTTGGTCCATTCTGGCCAGTTTTCTATGGTATTACTCACTGATTTAGGGCCCCAGGTCAATCCGGACATTCGGGGAACCCTGGGGTCCGCTTACAGGAACCTCGCCAAAACTCGCAGACTTGGCCCATTCTGGACGGTTTTCTATGGTATTACTCACTGATTTTGGGTTTGTGTCGAACCGGACGTTCGGGGAACCCCGTGGTCCGCTTACGGGTACCTCGCCAAAACTCACAGATTTGTTCCATTCTGGCCAGTTTTCTATGGTATTACTCACTGATTTTGGGTTCGGGTCGAACCAGATGTTCAGGGAACCCCCGGCGTCCGCTTACGGGGATCTCGCCAAAACTCGCAGATTTGGTCCATTCTGGCCAGTTTTCTATGGTATTACTCGCTGATTTAGGGCCCCGGGTAGATCCGGACGTTCTGGGAACCTTGAGGTCCTCTTACGGGGACCTCGCTAAAACTCATAGATTTGGTCCATTCTGGCCTGTTTTCTATGGTATTACTCACTGATTTAGGGCCCCAGGTCAATCCGGACGTTCGGGGAACCTTGAGGTGCTCTTACGGGGATCTCGCCAAAACTCGCAGATTTGGTCCATTCTGGCCAGTTTTCTAAGGTATTAATCACTGATTTAGGGCCCCGTGTAGATCTGGACGTTCGGGGAACCTTGAGGTCCTCTTACGGGGATCTCGCCAAAACTCGCAGATTTGGTCCATTCTGGCCAGTTTTCTATGGTATTACTCACTGATTTAGGGCCCCGGGTAGATCCGGACGTTCGGGGAACCTTGAGGTCCTCTTACGGCGATCTCGCCAAAACACGCAGATTTGGTCCATTCTGGCCAGTTTTCTATGGTATTACTCACTGATTTAGGGCCCCAGGTCAATCCGGACATTCGGGGAACCCTGGGGTCCGCTTACAGGAACCTCGCCAAAACTCGCAGACTTGGCCCATTCTGGACGGTTTTCTATGGTATTACTCACTGATTTTGGGTTTGTGTCGAACCGGACGTTCGGGGAACTCCGTGGTCCGCTTACGGGTACCTCGCCAAAACTCACAGATTTGTTCCATTCTGGCCAGTTTTCTATGGTATTACTCACTGATTTTGGGTTCGGGTCGAACCAGACGTTCAGGGAACCCCCGGCGTCCGCTTACGGGGATCTCGCCAAAACTCGCAGATTTGGTCCATTCTGGCCAGTTTTCTATGGTATTACTCGCTGATTTAGGGCCCCGGGTAGATCCGGACGTTCTGGGAACCTTGAGGTCCTCTTACGGGGACCTCGCTAAAACTCATAGATTTGGTCCATTCTGGCCTGTTTTCTATGGTATTACTCACTGATTTAGGGCCCCAGGTAAATCCGGACGTTCGGGGAACCTTGAGGTGCTCTTACGGGGATCTCGCCAAAACTCGCAGATTTGGTCCATTCTGGCCAGTTTTCTATGGTATTAATCACTGATTTAGGGCCCCGGGTAGATCTGGACGTTCGGGGAACCTTGAGGTCCTCTTACGGGGATCTCGCCAAAACTCGCAGATTTGGTCCATTCTGGCCAGTTTTCTATGGTATTACTCACTGATTTAGGGCCCCGGGTAGATCCGGACGTTCGGGGAACCTTGAGGTCCTCTTACGGCGATCTCGCCAAAACTCGCAGATTTGGTCCATTCTGGCCAGTTTTCTATGGTATTACTCACTGATTTAGGGCCCCAGGTCAATCCGGACATTCGGGGAACCCTGGGGTCCGCTTACAGGAACCTCGCCAAAACTCGCAGACTTGGCCCATTCTGGACGGTTTTCTATGGTATTACTCACTGATTTTGGGTTTGTGTCGAACCGGACGTTCGGGGAACCCCGTGGTCCGCTTACGGGTACCTCGCCAAAACTCATAGATTTGTTCCATTCTGGCCAGTTTTCTATGGTATTACTCACTGATTTTGTGTTCGGGTCGAACCAGACGTTCAGGGAACCCCCGGCGTCCGCTTACGGGGATCTCGCCAAAACTCGCAGATTTGGTCCATTCTGGCCAGTTTTCTATGGTATTACTCGCTGATTTAGGGCCCCGGGTAGATCCGGACGTTCTGGGAACCTTGAGGTCCTCTTACGGGGACCTCGCTAAAACTCATAGATTTGGTCCATTCTGGCCTGTTTTCTATGGTATTACTCACTGATTTAGGGCCCCAGGTAAATCCGGACGTTCGGGGAACCTTGAGGTGCTCTTACGGGGATCTCGCCAAAACTCGCAGATTTGGTCCATTCTGGCCAGTTTTCTATGGTATTAATCACTGATTTAGGGCCCCGGGTAGATCTGGACGTTCGGGGAACCTTGAGGTCCTCTTACGGGGATCTCGCCAAAACTCGCAGATTTGGTCCATTCTGGCCAGTTTTCTATGGTATTACTCACTGATTTAGGGCCCCGGGTAGATCCGGACGTTCGGGGAACCTTGAGGTCCTCTTACGGCGATCTCGCCAAAACTCGCAGATTTGGTCCATTCTGGCCAGTTTTCTATGGTATTACTCACTGATTTAGGGCCCCAGGTCAATCCGGACATTCGGGGAACCCTGGGGTCCGCTTACAGGAACCTCGCCAAAACTCGCAGACTTGGCCCATTCTGGACGGTTTTCTATGGTATTACTCACTGATTTTGGGTTTGTGTCGAACCGGACGTTCGGGGAACCCCGTGGTCCGCTTACGGGTACCTCGCCAAAACTCATAGATTTGTTCCATTCTGGCCAGTTTTCTATGGTATTACTCACTGATTTTGTGTTCGGGTCGAACCAGACGTTCAGGGAACCCCCGGCGTCCGCTTACGGGGATCTCGCCAAAACTCGCAGATTTGGTCCATTCTGGCCAGTTTTCTATGGTATTACTCGCTGATTTAGGGCCCCGGGTAGATCCGGACGTTCTGGGAACCTTGAGGTCCTCTTACGGGGACCTCGCTAAAACTCATAGATTTGGTCCATTCTGGCCTGTTTTCTATGGTATTACTCACTGATTTAGGGCCCCAGGTCAATCCGGACGTTCGGGGAACCTTGAGGTGCTCTTACGGGGATCTCGCCAAAACTCGCAGATTTGGTCCATTCTGGCCAGTTTTCTATGGTATTAATCACTGATTTAGGGCCCCGGGTAGATCTGGACGTTCGGGGAACCTTGAGGTCCTCTTACGGGGATCTCGCCAAAACTCGCAGATTTGGTCCATTCTGGCCAGTTTTCTATGGTATTACTCACTGATTTAGGGCCCCGGGTAGATCCGGACGTTCGGGGAACCTTGAGGTCCTCTTACGGCGATCTCGCCAAAACTCGCAGATTTGGTCCATTCTGGCCAGTTTTCTATGGTATTACTCACTGATTTAGGGCCCCAGGTCAATCCGGACATTCGGGGAACCCTGGGGTCCGCTTACAGGAACCTCGCCAAAACTCGCAGACTTGGCCCATTCTGGACGGTTTTCTATGGTATTACTCACTGATTTTGGGTTTGTGTCGAACCGGACGTTCGGGGAACCCCGTGGTCCGCTTACGGGTACCTCGCCAAAACTCACAGATTTGTTCCATTCTGGCCAGTTTTCTATGGTATTACTCACTGATTTTGGGTTCGGGTCGAACCAGACGTTCAGGGAACCCCCGGCGTCCGCTTACGGGGATCTCGCCAAAACTCGCAGATTTGGTCCATTCTGGCCAGTTTTCTATGGTATTACTCATATATTTTTTGTCCCGGGTCGATTCGGACGTTCGGGGAACCCCGCGTCCGTTTACGGGGATCTCACCAAAACTCGCAGATATGGTCCATTCTGGCCAGTTTTCTGTGGTATTACTCGTTGATTTAGGGCCCCGGGTAGATCCGGACGTTCGGGGAACCCTAAAGTCCTCTTATGGGGATCTCACCAAAACACACAGATTTGGTCCATTTTGGCCAGTTTTCTATGGTATTACTCACTGATTTAGGGCCCCGGGTAGATCCGGACGTTCGGGGAACCCTAAAGTCCTCTTACGGGGATCTGGCCAAAACTCACAGATTTGGTCCATTCTGGCCCGTTTTCTATGGTATTACTCACTGATTTAGGGCCCCATGTCAATCCGGATGTTCGGGGAACCCCGGGGTCCGATTACAGGAACCTCACTAAAACTCACAGATTTGGTCCATTCTGGCCGGTTTTCTATGGTATTAATCACTGATTTAGGGCCCCAGGTAGATCTGGACGTTCGGGGAACCTTGAGGTCCTCTTACGGGGATCTCGCCAAAACTCGCAGATTTGGTCCATTCTGGCCAGTTTTCTATGGTATTAATCACTGATTTAGGGCCCCGGGTAGATCTGGACGTTCGGGGAACCTTGAGGTCCTCTTACGGGGATCTCGCCAAAACTCGCAGATTTGGTCCATTCTGGCCAGTTTTCTATGGTATTACTAACTGATTTAGGGCCCCGGGTAGATCCGAACGGTCGGGGAACCTTGGGGTCCTCTTACGGGATCTCGCCAAAACTCGCAGATTTGGTCCATTCTGGCCAGTTTTCTATGGTATTACTCACTGATTTAGGGCCCAGGTCAATCCGGATGTTCGGGGAACCCCGGGGTCCGGTTACGGGGACCTCGCCAAAACTCATAGATTTGGTCCATTCTGGCCTGTTTTCTATGGTATTACTCACTGATTTAGGGCCCCAGGTCAATCCGGACGTTCGGGGAACCTTGAGGTGCTCTTACGGGGATCTCGCCAAAACTCGCAGATTTGGTCCATTCTGGCCAGTATTCTATGGTATTAATCACTGATTTAGGGCCCCGGGTAGATCTGGACGTTCAGGGAACCTTGAGGTCCTCTTACGGGGATCTCGCCAAAACTCGCAGATTTGGTCCATTCTGGCCAGTTTTCTATGGTATTACTAACTGATTTAGGGCCCCGGGTAGATCCGAACGGTCGGGGAACCTTGGGGTCCTCTTACGGGATCTCGCCAAAACTCGCAGATTTGGTCCATTCTGGCCAGTTTTCTATGGTATTACTCACTGATTTAGGGCCCAGGTCAATCCGGATGTTCGGGGAACCCCGGGGTCCGGTTACGGGGACCTCGCCAAAACACACAGATTTGATCCATTCTGGGCGGTTTTCTATGGTATTACTCACTGATTTTGGGCCCCGGGCGATCCGGACATTCGGAGAACACCGGGATCCGGTTACGGGGACCTCGCCAAAACTCACAGATTTGGTCCATTCTGGCCAGTTTTCTATGATATTACTCATATATTTTTTGTCCCGGGTCGATTCGGACGTTCGGGGAACCCCGCGTCCGTTTACGGGGATCTCACCAAAACTCGCAGATATGGTCCATTCTGGCCAGTTTTCTGTGGTATTACTCGTTGATTTAGGGCCCCGGGTAGATCCGGACGTTCGGGGAACCCTAAAGTCCTCTTATGGGGATCTCACCAAAACACACAGATTTGGTCCATTTTGGCCAGTTTTCTATGGTATTACTCACTGATTTAGGGCCCCGGGTAGATCCGGACGTTCGGGGAACCCTAAAGTCCTCTTACGGGGATCTGGCCAAAACTCACAGATTTGGTCCATTCTGGCCCGTTTTCTATGGTATTACTCACTGATTTAGGGCCCCATGTCAATCCGGATGTTCGGGGAACCCCGGGGTCCGATTACAGGAACCTCACTAAAACTCACAGATTTGGTCCATTCTGGCCGGTTTTCTATGGTATTAATCACTGATTTAGGGCCCCGGGTAGATCTGGACGTTCGGGGAACCTTGAGGTCCTCTTACGGGGATCTCGCCAAAACTCGCAGATTTGGTCCATTCTGGCCAGTTTTATATGGTATTACTCACTGGTTTAGGGCCCCGGGTAGATCCGGACGTTCGGGGAACCTTGAGGTCCTCTTACGGCGATCTCGCCAAAACTCGCAGATTTGGTCCATTCTGGCCAGTTTTCTATGGTATTACTCACTGATTTAGGGCCCCAGGTCAATCCGGACATTCGGGGAACCCTGGGGTCCGCTTACAGGAACCTCGCCAAAACTCGCAGACTTGGCCCATTCTGGACGGTTTTCTATGGTATTACTCACTGATTTTGGGTTTGTGTCGAACCGGACGTTCGGGGAACCCCGTGGTCCGCTTACGGGTACCTCGCCAAAACTCACAGATTTGTTCCATTCTGGCCAGTTTTCTATGGTATTACTCACTGATTTTGGGTTCGGGTCGAACCAGACGTTCAGGGAACCCCCGGCGTCCGCTTACGGGGATCTCGCCAAAACTCGCAGATTTGGTCCATTCTGGCCAGTTTTCTATGGTATTACTCGCTGATTTAGGGCCCCGGGTAGATCCGGACGTTCTGGGAACCTTGAGGTCCTCTTACGGGGACCTCGCCAAAACTCGCAGATTTGGTCCATTCTGGCCTGTTTTCTATGGTATTACTAGCTGATTTAGGGCCCCAGGTCAATCCGGACGTTCGGGGAACCTTGAGGTGCTCTTACGGGGATCTCGCCAAAACTCGCAGATTTGGTCCATTCTGGCCAGTTTTCTAAGGTATTAATCACTGATTTAGGGCCCCGTGTAGATCTGGACGTTCGGGGAACCTTGAGGTCCTCTTACGGGGATCTCGCCAAAACTCGCAGATTTGGTCCATTCTGGCCAGTTTTCTATGGTATTACTCACTGATTTAGGGCCCCGGGTAGATCCGGACGTTCGGGGAACCTTGAGGTCCTCTTACGGCGATCTCGCCAAAACTCGCAGATTTGGTCCATTCTGGCCAGTTTTCTATGGTATTACTCACTGATTTAGGGCCCCAGGTCAATCCGGACATTCGGGGAACCCTGGGGTCCGCTTACAGGAACCTCGCCAAAACTCGCAGACTTGGCCCATTCTGGACGGTTTTCTATGGTATTACTCACTGATTTTGGGTTTGTGTCGAACCGGACGTTCGGGGAACTCCGTGGTCCGCTTACGGGTACCTCGCCAAAACTCACAGATTTGTTCCATTCTGGCCAGTTTTCTATGGTATTACTCACTGATTTTGGGTTCGGGTCGAACCAGACGTTCAGGGAACCCCCGGCGTCCGCTTACGGGGATCTCGCCAAAACTCGCAGATTTGGTCCATTCTGGCCAGTTTTCTATGGTATTACTCGCTGATTTAGGGCCCCGGGTAGATCCGGACGTTCTGGGAACCTTGAGGTCCTCTTACGGGGACCTCGCTAAAACTCATAGATTTGGTCCATTCTGGCCTGTTTTCTATGGTATTACTCACTGATTTAGGGCCCCAGGTAAATCCGGACGTTCGGGGAACCTTGAGGTGCTCTTACGGGGATCTCGCCAAAATTCGCAGATTTGGTCCATTCTGGCCAGTTTTCTATGGTATTAATCACTGATTTAGGGCCCCGGGTAGATCTGGACGTTCGGGGAACCTTGAGGTCCTCTTACGGGGATCTCGCCAAAACTCGCAGATTTGGTCCATTCTGGCCAGTTTTCTATGGTATTACTCACTGATTTAGGGCCCCGGGTAGATCCGGACGTTCGGGGAACCTTGAGGTCCTCTTACGGCGATCTCGCCAAAACTCGCAGATTTGGTCCATTCTGGCCAGTTTTCTATGGTATTACTCACTGATTTAGGGCCCCAGGTCAATCCGGACATTCGGGGAACCCTGGGGTCCGCTTACGGCGATCTCGCCAAAACTCGCAGATTTGGTCCATTCTGGCCAGTTTTCTATGGTATTACTCACTGATTTAGGGCCCCAGGTCAATCCGGACATTCGGGGAACCCTGGGGTCCGCTTACAGGAACCTCGCCAAAACTCGCAGACTTGGCCCATTCTGGACGGTTTTCTATGGTATTACTCACTGATTTTGGGTTTGTGTCGAACCGGACGTTCGGGGAACCCCGTGGTCCGCTTACGGGTACCTCGCCAAAACTCATAGATTTGTTCCATTCTGGCCAGTTTTCTATGGTATTACTCACTGATTTTGTGTTCGGGTCGAACCAGACGTTCAGGGAACCCCCGGCGTCCGCTTACGGGGATCTCGCCAAAACTCGCAGATTTGGTCCATTCTGGCCAGTTTTCTATGGTATTACTCGCTGATTTAGGGCCCCGGGTAGATCCGGACGTTCTGGGAACCTTGAGGTCCTCTTACGGGGACCTCGCTAAAACTCATAGATTTGGTCCATTCTGGCCTGTTTTCTATGGTATTACTCACTGATTTAGGGCCCCAGGTCAATCCGGACGTTCGGGGAACCTTGAGGTGCTCTTACGGGGATCTCGCCAAAACTCGCAGATTTGGTCCATTCTGGCCAGTTTTCTATGGTATTAATCACTGATTTAGGGCCCCGGGTAGATCTGGACGTTCGGGGAACCTTGAGGTCCTCTTACGGGGATCTCGCCAAAACTCGCAGATTTGGTCCATTCTGGCCAGTTTTCTATGGTATTACTCACTGATTTAGGGCCCCGGGTAGATCCGGACGGTCGGGGAACCTTGAGGTCCTCTTACGGCGATCTCGCCAAAACTCGCAGATTTGGTCCATTCTGGCCAGTTTTCTATGGTATTACTCACTGATTTAGGGCCCCAGGTCAATCCGGACATTCGGGGAACCCTGGGGTCCGCTTACAGGAACCTCGCCAAAACTCGCAGACTTGGCCCATTCTGGACGGTTTTCTATGGTATTACTCACTGATTTTGGGTTTGTGTCGAACCGGACGTTCGGGGAACCCCGTGGTCCGCTTACGGGTACCTCGCCAAAACTCACAGATTTGTTCCATTCTGGCCAGTTTTCTATGGTATTACTCACTGATTTTGGGTTCGGGTCGAACCAGACGTTCAGGGAACCCCCGGCGTCCGCTTACGGGGATCTCGCCAAAACTCGCAGATTTGGTCCATTCTGGCCAGTTTTCTATGGTATTACTCGCTGATTTAGGGCCCCGGGTAGATCCGGACGTTCTGGGAACCTTGAGGTCCTCTTACGGGGATCTCGCCAAAACTCGCAGATTTGGTCCATTCTGGCCAGTTTTCTATGGTATTACTAACTGATTTAGGGCCCCGGGTAGATCCGAACGGTCGGGGAACCTTGGGGTCCTCTTACGGGATCTCGCCAAAACTCACAGATTTGGTCCATTCTGGCCAGTTTTCTATGGTATTACTCACTGATTTAGGGCCCCAGGTCAATCCGGACATTCGGGGAACCCTGGGGTCCGCTTACAGGAACCTCGCCAAAACTCGCAGACTTGGCCCATTCTGGACGGTTTTCTATGGTATTACTCACTGATTTTGGGTTTGTGTCGAACCGGACGTTCGGGGAACCCCGTGGTCCGCTTACGGGTACCTCGCCAAAACTCACAGATTTGTTCCATTCTGGCCAGTTTTCTATGGTATTACTCACTGATTTTGGGTTCGGGTCGAACCAGACGTTCAGGGAACCCCCGGCGTCCGCTTACGGGGATCTCGCCAAAACTCGCAGATTTGGTCCATTCTGGCCAGTTTTCTATGGTATTACTAGCTGATTTAGGGCCCCGGGTAGATCTGGACGTTCGGGGAACCTTGAGGTCCTCTTACGGGGATCTCGCCAAAACTCGCAGATTTGGTCCATTCTGGCCAGTTTTCTATGGTATTACTAACTGATTTAGGGCCCCGGGTAGATCCGAACGGTCGGGGAACCTTGGGGTCCTCTTACGGGATCTCGCCAAAACTCGCAGATTTGGTCCATTCTGGCCAGTTTTCTATGGTATTACTCACTGATTTAGGGCCCAGGTCAATCCGGATGTTCGGGGAACCCCGGGGTCCGGTTACGGGGACCTCGCCAAAACACACAGATTTGATCCATTCTGGGCGGTTTTCTATGGTATTACTCACTGATTTTGGGCCCCGGGCGATCCGGACATTCGGAGAACACCGGGATCCGGTTACGGGGACCTCGCCAAAACTCACAGATTTGGTCCATTCTGGCCAGTTTTCTATGATATTACTCATATATTTTTTGTCCCGGGTCGATTCGGACGTTCGGGGAACCCCGCGTCCGTTTACGGGGATCTCACCAAAACTCGCAGATATGGTCCATTCTGGCCAGTTTTCTGTGGTATTACTCGTTGATTTAGGGCCCCGGGTAGATCCGGACGTTCGGGGAACCCTAAAGTCCTCTTATGGGGATCTCACCAAAACACACAGATTTGGTCCATTTTGGCCAGTTTTCTATGGTATTACTCACTGATTTAGGGCCCCGGGTAGATCCGGACGTTCGGGGAACCCTAAAGTCCTCTTACGGGGATCTGGCCAAAACTCACAGATTTGGTCCATTCTGGCCCGTTTTCTATGGTATTACTCACTGATTTAGGGCCCCATGTCAATCCGGATGTTCGGGGAACCCCGGGGTCCGATTACAGGAACCTCACTAAAACTCACAGATTTGGTCCATTCTGGCCGGTTTTCTATGGTATTAATCACTGATTTAGGGCCCCGGGTAGATCTGGACGTTCGGGGAACCTTGAGGTCCTCTTACGGGGATCTCGCCAAAACTCGCAGATTTGGTCCATTCTGGCCAGTTTTATATGGTATTACTCACTGGTTTAGGGCCCCGGGTAGATCCGGACGTTCGGGGAACCTTGAGGTCCTCTTACGGCGATCTCGCCAAAACTCGCAGATTTGGTCCATTCTGGCCAGTTTTCTATGGTATTACTCACTGATTTAGGGCCCCAGGTCAATCCGGACATTCGGGGAACCCTGGGGTCCGCTTACAGGAACCTCGCCAAAACTCGCAGACTTGGCCCATTCTGGACGGTTTTCTATGGTATTACTCACTGATTTTGGGTTTGTGTCGAACCGGACGTTCGGGGAACCCCGTGGTCCGCTTACGGGTACCTCGCCAAAACTCACAGATTTGTTCCATTCTGGCCAGTTTTCTATGGTATTACTCACTGATTTTGGGTTCGGGTCGAACCAGACGTTCAGGGAACCCCCGGCGTCCGCTTACGGGGATCTCGCCAAAACTCGCAGATTTGGTCCATTCTGGCCAGTTTTCTATGGTATTACTCGCTGATTTAGGGCCCCGGGTAGATCCGGACGTTCTGGGAACCTTGAGGTCCTCTTACGGGGACCTCGCTAAAACTCATAGATTTGGTCCATTCTGGCCTGTTTTCTATGGTATTACTCACTGATTTAGGGCCCCAGGTCAATCCGGACGTTCGGGGAACCTTGAGGTGCTCTTACGGGGATCTCGCCAAAACTCGCAGATTTGGTCCATTCTGGCCAGTTTTCTAAGGTATTAATCACTGATTTAGGGCCCCGTGTAGATCTGGACGTTCGGGGAACCTTGAGGTCCTCTTACGGGGATCTCGCCAAAACTCGCAGATTTGGTCCATTCTGGCCAGTTTTCTATGGTATTACTCACTGATTTAGGGCCCCGGGTAGATCCGGACGTTCGGGGAACCTTGAGGTCCTCTTACGGCGATCTCGCCAAAACTCGCAGATTTGGTCCATTCTGGCCAGTTTTCTATGGTATTACTCACTGATTTAGGGCCCCAGGTCAATCCGGACATTCGGGGAACCCTGGGGTCCGCTTACAGGAACCTCGCCAAAACTCGCAGACTTGGCCCATTCTGGACGGTTTTCTATGGTATTACTCACTGATTTTGGGTTTGTGTCGAACCGGACGTTCGGGGAACTCCGTGGTCCGCTTACGGGTACCTCGCCAAAACTCACAGATTTGTTCCATTCTGGCCAGTTTTCTATGGTATTACTCACTGATTTTGGGTTCGGGTCGAACCAGACGTTCAGGGAACCCCCGGCGTCCGCTTACGGGGATCTCGCCAAAACTCGCAGATTTGGTCCATTCTGGCCAGTTTTCTATGGTATTACTCGCTGATTTAGGGCCCCGGGTAGATCCGGACGTTCTGGGAACCTTGAGGTCCTCTTACGGGGACCTCGCTAAAACTCATAGATTTGGTCCATTCTGGCCTGTTTTCTATGGTATTACTCACTGATTTAGGGCCCCAGGTAAATCCGGACGTTCGGGGAACCTTGAGGTGCTCTTACGGGGATCTCGCCAAAACTCGCAGATTTGGTCCATTCTGGCCAGTTTTCTATGGTATTAATCACTGATTTAGGGCCCCGGGTAGATCTGGACGTTCGGGGAACCTTGAGGTCCTCTTACGGGGATCTCGCCAAAACTCGCAGATTTGGTCCATTCTGGCCAGTTTTCTATGGTATTACTCACTGATTTAGGGCCCCGGGTAGATCCGGACGTTCGGGGAACCTTGAGGTCCTCTTACGGCGATCTCGCCAAAACTCGCAGATTTGGTCCATTCTGGCCAGTTTTCTATGGTATTACTCACTGATTTAGGGCCCCAGGTCAATCCGGACATTCGGGGAACCCTGGGGTCCGCTTACAGGAACCTCGCCAAAACTCGCAGACTTGGCCCATTCTGGACGGTTTTCTATGGTATTACTCACTGATTTTGGGTTTGTGTCGAACCGGACGTTCGGGGAACCCCGTGGTCCGCTTACGGGTACCTCGCCAAAACTCATAGATTTGTTCCATTCTGGCCAGTTTTCTATGGTATTACTCACTGATTTTGTGTTCGGGTCGAACCAGACGTTCAGGGAACCCCCGGCGTCCGCTTACGGGGATCTCGCCAAAACTCGCAGATTTGGTCCATTCTGGCCAGTTTTCTATGGTATTACTCGCTGATTTAGGGCCCCGGGTAGATCCGGACGTTCTGGGAACCTTGAGGTCCTCTTACGGGGACCTCGCTAAAACTCATAGATTTGGTCCATTCTGGCCTGTTTTCTATGGTATTACTCACTGATTTAGGGCCCCAGGTCAATCCGGACGTTCGGGGAACCTTGAGGTGCTCTTACGGGGATCTCGCCAAAACTCGCAGATTTGGTCCATTCTGGCCAGTTTTCTATGGTATTAATCACTGATTTAGGGCCCCGGGTAGATCTGGACATTCGGGGAACCTTGAGGTCCTCTTACGGGGATCTCGCCAAAACTCGCAGATTTGGTCCATTCTGGCCAGTTTTCTATGGTATTACTCACTGATTTAGGGCCCCGGGTAGATCCGGACGTTCGGGGAACCTTGAGGTCCTCTTACGGCGATCTCGCCAAAACTCGCAGATTTGGTCCATTCTGGCCAGTTTTCTATGGTATTACTCACTGATTTAGGGCCCCAGGTCAATCCGGACATTCGGGGAACCCTGGGGTCCGCTTACAGGAACCTCGCCAAAACTCGCAGACTTGGCCCATTCTGGACGGTTTTCTATGGTATTACTCACTGATTTTGGGTTTGTGTCGAACCGGACGTTCGGGGAACCCCGTGGTCCGCTTACGGGTACCTTGCCAAAACTCACAGATTTGTTCCATTCTGGCCAGTTTTCTATGGTATTACTCACTGATTTTGGGTTCGGGTCGAACCAGACGTTCAGGGAACCCCCGGCGTCCGCTTACGGGGATCTCGCCAAAACTCGCAGATTTGGTCCATTCTGGCCAGTTTTCTATGGTATTACTCGCTGATTTAGGGCCCCGGGTAGATCCGGACGTTCTGGGAACCTTGAGGTCCTCTTACGGGGACCTCGCTAAAACTCATAGATTTGGTCCATTCTGGCCTGTTTTCTATGGTATTACTCACTGATTTAGGGCCCCAGGTCAATCCGGACGTTCGGGGAACCTTGAGGTGCTCTTACGGGGATCTCGCCAAAACTCGCAGATTTGGTCCATTCTGGCCAGTTTTCTATGGTATTAATCACTGATTTAGGGCCCCGGGTAGATCTGGACGTTCGGGGAACCTTGAGGTCCTCTTACGGGGATCTCGCCAAAACTCGCAGATTTGGTCCATTCTGGCCAGTTTTCTATGGTATTACTCACTGATTTAGGGCCCCGGGTAGATCCGGACGTTCGGGGAACCTTGAGGTCCTCTTACGGCGATCTCGCCAAAACTCGCAGATTTGGTCCATTCTGGCCAGTTTTCTATGGTATTACTCACTGATTTAGGGCCCCAGGTCAATCCGGACATTCGGGGAACCCTGGGGTCCGCTTACAGGAACCTCGCCAAAACTCGCAGACTTGGCCCATTCTGGACGGTTTTCTATGGTATTACTCACTGATTTTGGGTTTGTGTCGAACCGGACGTTCGGGGAACCCCGTGGTCCGCTTACGGGTACCTCGCCAAAACTCATAGATTTGTTCCATTCTGGCCAGTTTTCTATGGTATTACTCACTGATTTTGTGTTCGGGTCGAACCAGACGTTCAGGGAACCCCCGGCGTCCGCTTACGGGGATCTCGCCAAAACTCGCAGATTTGGTCCATTCTGGCCAGTTTTCTATGGTATTACTCGCTGATTTAGGGCCCCGGGTAGATCCGGACGTTCTGGGAACCTTGAGGTCCTCTTACGGGGACCTCGCTAAAACTCATAGATTTGGTCCATTCTGGCCTGTTTTCTATGGTATTACTCACTGATTTAGGGCCCCAGGTCAATCCGGACGTTCGGGGAACCTTGAGGTGCTCTTACGGGGATCTCGCCAAAACTCGCAGATTTGGTCCATTCTGGCCAGTTTTCTATGGTATTAATCACTGATTTAGGGCCCCGGGTAGATCTGGACGTTCGGGGAACCTTGAGGTCCTCTTACGGGGATCTCGCCAAAACTCGCAGATTTGGTCCATTCTGGCCAGTTTTCTATGGTATTACTAACAGATTTAGGGCCCCGGGTAGATCCGAACGGTCGGGGAACCTTGGGGTCCTCTTACGGGATCTCGCCAAAACTCGCAGATTTGGTCCATTCTGGCCAGTTTTCTATGGTATTACTCACTGATTTAGGGCCCAGGTCAATCCGGATGTTCGGGGAACCCCGGGGTCCGGTTACGGGGACCTCGCCAAAACACACAGATTTGATCCATTCTGGGCGGTTTTCTATGGTATTACTCACTGATTTTGGGCCCCGGGCGATCCGGACATTCGGAGAACACCGGGATCCGGTTACGGGGACCTCGCCAAAACTCACAGATTTGGTCCATTCTGGCCAGTTTTCTATGATATTACTCATATATTTTTTGTCCCGGGTCGATTCGGACGTTCGGGGAACCCCGCGTCCGTTTACGGGGATCTCACCAAAACTCGCAGATATGGTCCATTCTGGCCAGTTTTCTGTGGTATTACTCGTTGATTTAGGGCCCCGGGTAGATCCGGACGTTCGGGGAACCCTAAAGTCCTCTTATGGGGATCTCACCAAAACACACAGATTTGGTCCATTTTGGCCAGTTTTCTATGGTATTACTCACTGATTTAGGGCCCCGGGTAGATCCGGACGTTCGGGGAACCCTAAAGTCCTCTTACGGGGATCTGGCCAAAACTCACAGATTTGGTCCATTCTGGCCCGTTTTCTATGGTATTACTCACTGATTTAGGGCCCCATGTCAATCCGGATGTTCGGGGAACCCCGGGGTCCGATTACAGGAACCTCACTAAAACTCACAGATTTGGTCCATTCTGGCCGGTTTTCTATGGTATTAATCACTGATTTAGGGCCCCGGGTAGATCTGGACGTTCGGGGAACCTTGAGGTCCTCTTACGGGGATCTCGCCAAAACTCGCAGATTTGGTCCATTCTGGCCAGTTTTATATGGTATTACTCACTGGTTTAGGGCCCCGGGTAGATCCGGACGTTCGGGGAACCTTGAGGTCCTCTTACGGCGATCTCGCCAAAACTCGCAGATTTGGTCCATTCTGGCCAGTTTTCTATGGTATTACTCACTGATTTAGGGCCCCAGGTCAATCCGGACATTCGGGGAACCCTGGGGTCCGCTTACAGGAACCTCGCCAAAACTCGCAGACTTGGCCCATTCTGGACGGTTTTCTATGGTATTACTCACTGATTTTGGGTTTGTGTCGAACCGGACGTTCGGGGAACCCCGTGGTCCGCTTACGGGTACCTCGCCAAAACTCACAGATTTGTTCCATTCTGGCCAGTTTTCTATGGTATTACTCACTGATTTTGGGTTCGGGTCGAACCAGACGTTCAGGGAACCCCCGGCGTCCGCTTACGGGGATCTCGCCAAAACTCGCAGATTTGGTCCATTCTGGCCAGTTTTCTATGGTATTACTCGCTGATTTAGGGCCCCGGGTAGATCCGGACGTTCGGGGAACCTTGAGGTCCTCTTACGGCGATCTCGCCAAAACTCGCAGATTTGGTCCATTCTGGCCAGTTTTCTATGGTATTACTCACTGATTTAGGGCCCCAGGTCAATCCGGACATTCGGGGAACCCTGGGGTCCGCTTACAGGAACCTCGCCAAAACTCGCAGACTTGGCCCATTCTGGACGGTTTTCTATGGTATTACTCACTGATTTTGGGTTTGTGTCGAACCGGACGTTCGGGGAACCCCGTGGTCCGCTTACGGGTACCTCGCCAAAACTCACAGATTTGTTCCATTCTGGCCAGTTTTCTATGGTATTACTCACTGATTTTGGGTTCGGGTCGAACCAGACGTTCAGGGAACCCCCGGCGTCCGCTTACGGGGATCTCGCCAAAACTCGCAGATTTGGTCCATTCTGGCCAGTTTTCTATGGTATTACTCGCTGATTTAGGGCCCCGGGTAGATCCGGACGTTCTGGGAACCTTGAGGTCCTCTTACGGGGACCTCGCTAAAACTCATAGATTTGGTCCATTCTGGCCTGTTTTCTATGGTATTACTCACTGATTTAGGGCCCCAGGTCAATCCGGACGTTCGGGGAACCTTGAGGTGCTCTTACGGGGATCTCGCCAAAACTCGCAGATTTGGTCCATTCTGGCCAGTTTTCTAAGGTATTAATCACTGATTTAGGGCCCCGTGTAGATCTGGACGTTCGGGGAACCTTGAGGTCCTCTTACGGGGATCTCGCCAAAACTCGCAGATTTGGTCCATTCTGGCCAGTTTTCTATGGTATTACTCACTGATTTAGGGCCCCGGGTAGATCCGGACGTTCGGGGAACCTTGAGGTCCTCTTACGGCGATCTCGCCAAAACTCGCAGATTTGGTCCATTCTGGCCAGTTTTCTATGGTATTACTCACTGATTTAGGGCCCCAGGTCAATCCGGACATTCGGGGAACCCTGGGGTCCGCTTACAGGAACCTCGCCAAAACTCGCAGACTTGGCCCATTCTGGACGGTTTTCTATGGTATTACTCACTGATTTTGGGTTTGTGTCGAACCGGACGTTCGGGGAACTCCGTGGTCCGCTTACGGGTACCTCGCCAAAACTCACAGATTTGTTCCATTCTGGCCAGTTTTCTATGGTATTACTCACTGATTTTGGGTTCGGGTCGAACCAGACGTTCAGGGAACCCCCGGCGTCCGCTTACGGGGATCTCGCCAAAACTCGCAGATTTGGTCCATTCTGGCCAGTTTTCTATGGTATTACTCGCTGATTTAGGGCCCCGGGTAGATCCGGACGTTCTGGGAACCTTGAGGTCCTCTTACGGGGACCTCGCTAAAACTCATAGATTTGGTCCATTCTGGCCTGTTTTCTATGGTATTACTCACTGATTTAGGGCCCCAGGTAAATCCGGACGTTCGGGGAACCTTGAGGTGCTCTTACGGGGATCTCGCCAAAACTCGCAGATTTGGTCCATTCTGGCCAGTTTTCTATGGTATTAATCACTGATTTAGGGCCCCGGGTAGATCTGGACGTTCGGGGAACCTTGAGGTCCTCTTACGGGGATCTCGCCAAAACTCGCAGATTTGGTCCATTCTGGCCAGTTTTCTATGGTATTACTCACTGATTTAGGGCCCCGGGTAGATCCGGACGTTCGGGGAACCTTGAGGTCCTCTTACGGCGATCTCGCCAAAACTCGCAGATTTGGTCCATTCTGGCCAGTTTTCTATGGTATTACTCACTGATTTAGGGCCCCAGGTCAATCCGGACATTCGGGGAACCCTGGGGTCCGCTTACAGGAACCTCGCCAAAACTCGCAGACTTGGCCCATTCTGGACGGTTTTCTATGGTATTACTCACTGATTTTGGGTTTGTGTCGAACCGGACGTTCGGGGAACCCCGTGGTCCGCTTACGGGTACCTCGCCAAAACTCATAGATTTGTTCCATTCTGGCCAGTTTTCTATGGTATTACTCACTGATTTTGTGTTCGGGTCGAACCAGACGTTCAGGGAACCCCCGGCGTCCGCTTACGGGGATCTCGCCAAAACTCGCAGATTTGGTCCATTCTGGCCAGTTTTCTATGGTATTACTCGCTGATTTAGGGCCCCGGGTAGATCCGGACGTTCTGGGAACCTTGAGGTCCTCTTACGGGGACCTCGCTAAAACTCATAGATTTGGTCCATTCTGGCCTGTTTTCTATGGTATTACTCACTGATTTAGGGCCCCAGGTCAATCCGGACGTTCGGGGAACCTTGAGGTGCTCTTACGGGGATCTCGCCAAAACTCGCAGATTTGGTCCATTCTGGCCAGTTTTCTATGGTATTAATCACTGATTTAGGGCCCCGGGTAGATCTGGACGTTCGGGGAACCTTGAGGTCCTCTTACGGGGATCTCGCCAAAACTCGCAGATTTGGTCCATTCTGGCCAGTTTTCTATGGTATTACTCACTGATTTAGGGCCCCGGGTAGATCCGGACGTTCGGGGAACCTTGAGGTCCTCTTACGGCGATCTCGCCAAAACTCGCAGATTTGGTCCATTCTGGCCAGTTTTCTATGGTATTACTCACTGATTTAGGGCCCCAGGTCAATCCGGACATTCGGGGAACCCTGGGGTCCGCTTACAGGAACCTCGCCAAAACTCGCAGACTTGGCCCATTCTGGACGGTTTTCTATGGTATTACTCACTGATTTTGGGTTTGTGTCGAACCGGACGTTCGGGGAACCCCGTGGTCCGCTTACGGGTACCTCGCCAAAACTCACAGATTTGTTCCATTCTGGCCAGTTTTCTATGGTATTACTCACTGATTTTGGGTTCGGGTCGAACCAGACGTTCAGGGAACCCCCGGCGTCCGCTTACGGGGATCTCGCCAAAACTCGCAGATTTGGTCCATTCTGGCCAGTTTTCTATGGTATTACTCGCTGATTTAGGGCCCCGGGTAGATCCGGACGTTCTGGGAACCTTGAGGTCCTCTTACGGGGACCTCGCTAAAACTCATAGATTTGGTCCATTCTGGCCTGTTTTCTATGGTATTACTCACTGATTTAGGGCCCCAGGTCAATCCGGACGTTCGGGGAACCTTGAGGTGCTCTTACGGGGATCTCGCCAAAACTCGCAGATTTGGTCCATTCTGGCCAGTTTTCTATGGTATTAATCACTGATTTAGGGCCCCGGGTAGATCTGGACGTTCGGGGAACCTTGAGGTCCTCTTACGGGGATCTCGCCAAAACTCGCAGATTTGGTCCATTCTGGCCAGTTTTCTATGGTATTACTCACTGATTTAGGGCCCCGGGTAGATCCGGACGTTCGGGGAACCTTGAGGTCCTCTTACGGCGATCTCGCCAAAACTCGCAGATTTGGTCCATTCTGGCCAGTTTTCTATGGTATTACTCACTGATTTAGGGCCCCAGGTCAATCCGGACATTCGGGGAACCCTGGGGTCCGCTTACAGGAACCTCGCCAAAACTCGCAGACTTGGCCCATTCTGGACGGTTTTCTATGGTATTACTCACTGATTTTGGGTTTGTGTCGAACCGGACGTTCGGGGAACCCCGTGGTCCGCTTACGGGTACCTCGCCAAAACTCACAGATTTGTTCCATTCTGGCCAGTTTTCTATGGTATTACTCACTGATTTTGTGTTCGGGTCGAACCAGACGTTCAGGGAACCCCCGGCGTCCGCTTACGGGGATCTCGCCAAAACTCGCAGATTTGGTCCATTCTGGCCAGTTTTCTATGGTATTACTCGCTGATTTAGGGCCCCGGGTAGATCCGGACGTTCTGGGAACCTTGAGGTCCTCTTACGGGGACCTCGCTAAAACTCATAGATTTGGTCCATTCTGGCCTGTTTTCTATGGTATTACTCACTGATTTAGGGCCCCAGGTCAATCCGGACGTTCGGGGAACCTTGAGGTGCTCTTACGGGGATCTCGCCAAAACTCGCAGATTTGGTCCATTCTGGCCAGTTTTCTATGGTATTAATCACTGATTTAGGGCCCCGGGTAGATCTGGACGTTCGGGGAACCTTGAGGTCCTCTTACGGGGATCTCGCCAAAACTCGCAGATTTGGTCCATTCTGGCCAGTTTTCTATGGTATTACTCACTGATTTAGGGCCCCGGGTAGATCCGGACGTTCGGGGAACCTTGAGGTCCTCTTACGGCGATCTCGCCAAAACTCGCAGATTTGGTCCATTCTGGCCAGTTTTCTATGGTATTACTCACTGATTTAGGGCCCCAGGTCAATCCGGACATTCGGGGAACCCTGGGGTCCGCTTACAGGAACCTCGCCAAAACTCGCAGACTTGGCCCATTCTGGACGGTTTTCTATGGTATTACTCACTGATTTTGGGTTTGTGTCGAACCGGACGTTCGGGGAACCCCGTGGTCCGCTTACGGGTACCTCGCCAAAACTCATAGATTTGTTCCATTCTGGCCAGTTTTCTATGGTATTACTCACTGATTTTGTGTTCGGGTCGAACCAGACGTTCAGGGAACCCCCGGCGTCCGCTTACGGGGATCTCGCCAAAACTCGCAGATTTGGTCCATTCTGGCCAGTTTTCTATGGTATTACTCGCTGATTTAGGGCCCCGGGTAGATCCGGACGTTCTGGGAACCTTGAGGTCCTCTTACGGGGACCTCGCTAAAACTCATAGATTTGGTCCATTCTGGCCTGTTTTCTATGGTATTACTCACTGATTTAGGGCCCCAGGTCAATCCGGACGTTCGGGGAACCTTGAGGTGCTCTTACGGGAATCTCGCCAAAACTCGCAGATTTGGTCCATTCTGGCCAGTTTTCTATGGTATTAATCACTGATTTAGGGCCCCGGGTAGATCTGGACGTTCGGGGAACCTTGAGGTCCTCTTACGGGGATCTCGCCAAAACTCGCAGATTTGGTCCATTCTGGCCAGTTTTCTATGGTATTACTCACTGATTTAGGGCCCCGGGTAGATCCGGACGTTCGGGGAACCTTGAGGTCCTCTTACGGCGATCTCGCCAAAACTCACAGATTTGGTCCATTCTGGCCAGTTTTCTATGGTATTACTCACTGATTTAGGGCCCCAGGTCAATCCGGACATTCGGGGAACCCTGGGGTCCGCTTACAGGAACCTCGCCAAAACTCGCAGACTTGGCCCATTCTGGACGGTTTTCTATGGTATTACTCATTGATTTTGGGTTTGTGTCGAACCGGACGTTCGGGGAACCCCGTGGTCCGCTTACGGGTACCTCGCCAAAACTCACAGATTTGTTCCATTCTGGCCAGTTTTCTATGGTATTACTCACTGATTTTGGGTTCGGGTCGAACCAGACGTTCAGGGAACCCCGGGCGTCCGCTTACGGGGATCTCGCCAAAACTCGCAGATTTGGTCCATTATGACCGGTTTTCTATGGTATTACTCACTGATTTTGGGTTCGTGTCGAACCGCACGTTTGGGGAACCCGTGGTCCGCTTACGGGGATCTCGCTAGAACTCACAGATTTGGTCCATTCTGTCCAGTTTATTATGGTATTACTCAGTGATATTGGGTCCCGGGTCGATTCGGACGTTCGGGGAACCCTAGGGTCCGCTTACGGGGATCTCGCCAAAACTCGCTGATTTGGTCCATTCTAGCCAGTTTTCTATGGTATTACTCACTGATTTAGGGCCCCGGGTAGAATCGGACGTTCGGGGAACCCTGAGGTGCTCTTACGGGGATCTTGCCAAAACACACAGATTTGGTACATTCTGGCCAGTTTTCTATGGTATTAATCACTGATTTAGGGCCCCGGGTAGATCTGAACATTTGGGGAACCCTGAGGTCCTCTTACAGTAACCTTGCCAAAACTCACAGATTTGGTCCATTCTGTCCAGTTTTCTATGGCATTACTCACTTATTTTGGGTCCCGGGTCGATTCGGACGTTCAGGGAACCCCGTGGTTCGATGACGGGGAACTCGCCAAAACTCACAGATTTGGTCCATTCTGGCCAGTTTTCTATGGTATTACTAACTGATTTAGGGCCCCGGGTAGATCCGAACGGTCGGGGAACCTTGGGGTCCTCTTACGGGATCTCGCCAAAACTCGCAGATTTGGTCCATTCTGGCCAGTTTTCTATGGTATTACTCACTGATTTAGGGCCCAGGTCAATCCGGATGTTCGGGGAACCCCGGGGTCCGGTTACGGGGACCTCGCCAAAACACACAGATTTGATCCATTCTGGGCGGTTTTCTATGGTATTACTCACTGATTTTGGGCCCCGGGCGATCCGGACATTCGGAGAACACCGGGATCCGGTTACGGGGACCTCGCCAAAACTCACAGATTTGGTCCATTCTGGCCAGTTTTCTATGATATTACTCATATATTTTTTGTCCCGGGTCGATTCGGACGTTCGGGGAACCCCGCGTCCGTTTACGGGGATCTCACCAAAACTCGCAGATATGGTCCATTCTGGCCAGTTTTCTGTGGTATTACTCGTTGATTTAGGGCCCCGGGTAGATCCGGACGTTCGGGGAACCCTAAAGTCCTCTTATGGGGATCTCACCAAAACACACAGATTTGGTCCATTTTGGCCAGTTTTCTATGGTATTACTCACTGATTTAGGGCCCCGGGTAGATCCGGACGTTCGGGGAACCCTAAAGTCCTCTTACGGGGATCTGGCCAAAACTCACAGATTTGGTCCATTCTGGCCCGTTTTCTATGGTATTACTCACTGATTTAGGGCCCCATGTCAATCCGGATGTTCGGGGAACCCCGGGGTCCGATTACAGGAACCTCACTAAAACTCACAGATTTGGTCCATTCTGGCCGGTTTTCTATGGTATTAATCACTGATTTAGGGCCCCGGGTAGATCTGGACGTTCGGGGAACCTTGAGGTCCTCTTACGGGGATCTCGCCAAAACTCGCAGATTTGGTCCATTCTGGCCAGTTTTATATGGTATTACTCACTGGTTTAGGGCCCCGGGTAGATCCGGACGTTCGGGGAACCTTGAGGTCCTCTTACGGCGATCTCGCCAAAACTCGCAGATTTGGTCCATTCTGGCCAGTTTTCTATGGTATTACTCACTGATTTAGGGCCCCAGGTCAATCCGGACATTCGGGGAACCCTGGGGTCCGCTTACAGGAACCTCGCCAAAACTCGCAGACTTGGCCCATTCTGGACGGTTTTCTATGGTATTACTCACTGATTTTGGGTTTGTGTCGAACCGGACGTTCGGGGAACCCCGTGGTCCGCTTACGGGTACCTCGCCAAAACTCACAGATTTGTTCCATTCTGGCCAGTTTTCTATGGTATTACTCACTGATTTTGGGTTCGGGTCGAACCAGACGTTCAGGGAACCCCCGGCGTCCGCTTACGGGGATCTCGCCAAAACTCGCAGATTTGGTCCATTCTGGCCAGTTTTCTATGGTATTACTCGCTGATTTAGGGCCCCGGGTAGATCCGGACGTTCGGGGAACCTTGAGGTCCTCTTACGGCGATCTCGCCAAAACTCGCAGATTTGGTCCATTCTGGCCAGTTTTCTATGGTATTACTCACTGATTTAGGGCCCCAGGTCAATCCGGACATTCGGGGAACCCTGGGGTCCGCTTACAGGAACCTCGCCAAAACTCGCAGACTTGGCCCATTCTGGACGGTTTTCTATGGTATTACTCACTGATTTTGGGTTTGTGTCGAACCGGACGTTCGGGGAACCCCGTGGTCCGCTTACGGGTACCTCGCCAAAACTCACAGATTTGTTCCATTCTGGCCAGTTTTCTATGGTATTACTCACTGATTTTGGGTTCGGGTCGAACCAGACGTTCAGGGAACCCCCGGCGTCCGCTTACGGGGATCTCGCCAAAACTCGCAGATTTGGTCCATTCTGGCCAGTTTTCTATGGTATTACTCGCTGATTTAGGGCCCCGGGTAGATCCGGACGTTCTGGGAACCTTGAGGTCCTCTTACGGGGACCTCGCTAAAACTCATAGATTTGGTCCATTCTGGCCTGTTTTCTATGGTATTACTCACTGATTTAGGGCCCCAGGTCAATCCGGACGTTCGGGGAACCTTGAGGTGCTCTTACGGGGATCTCGCCAAAACTCGCAGATTTGGTCCATTCTGGCCAGTTTTCTAAGGTATTAATCACTGATTTAGGGCCCCGTGTAGATCTGGACGTTCGGGGAACCTTGAGGTCCTCTTACGGGGATCTCGCCAAAACTCGCAGATTTGGTCCATTCTGGCCAGTTTTCTATGGTATTACTCACTGATTTAGGGCCCCGGGTAGATCCGGACGTTCGGGGAACCTTGAGGTCCTCTTACGGCGATCTCGCCAAAACTCGCAGATTTGGTCCATTCTGGCCAGTTTTCTATGGTATTACTCACTGATTTAGGGCCCCAGGTCAATCCGGACATTCGGGGAACCCTGGGGTCCGCTTACAGGAACCTCGCCAAAACTCGCAGACTTGGCCCATTCTGGACGGTTTTCTATGGTATTACTCACTGATTTTGGGTTTGTGTCGAACCGGACGTTCGGGGAACTCCGTGGTCCGCTTACGGGTACCTCGCCAAAACTCACAGATTTGTTCCATTCTGGCCAGTTTTCTATGGTATTACTCACTGATTTTGGGTTCGGGTCGAACCAGACGTTCAGGGAACCCCCGGCGTCCGCTTACGGGGATCTCGCCAAAACTCGCAGATTTGGTCCATTCTGGCCAGTTTTCTATGGTATTACTCGCTGATTTAGGGCCCCGGGTAGATCCGGACGTTCTGGGAACCTTGAGGTCCTCTTACGGGGACCTCGCTAAAACTCATAGATTTGGTCCATTCTGGCCTGTTTTCTATGGTATTACTCACTGATTTAGGGCCCCAGGTAAATCCGGACGTTCGGGGAACCTTGAGGTGCTCTTACGGGGATCTCGCCAAAACTCGCAGATTTGGTCCATTCTGGCCAGTTTTCTATGGTATTAATCACTGATTTAGGGCCCCGGGTAGATCTGGACGTTCGGGGAACCTTGAGGTCCTCTTACGGGGATCTCGCCAAAACTCGCAGATTTGGTCCATTCTGGCCAGTTTTCTATGGTATTACTCACTGATTTAGGGCCCCGGGTAGATCCGGACGTTCGGGGAACCTTGAGGTCCTCTTACGGCGATCTCGCCAAAACTCGCAGATTTGGTCCATTCTGGCCAGTTTTCTATGGTATTACTCACTGATTTAGGGCCCCAGGTCAATCCGGACATTCGGGGAACCCTGGGGTCCGCTTACAGGAACCTCGCCAAAACTCGCAGACTTGGCCCATTCTGGACGGTTTTCTATGGTATTACTCACTGATTTTGGGTTTGTGTCGAACCGGACGTTCGGGGAACCCCGTGGTCCGCTTACGGGTACCTCGCCAAAACTCATAGATTTGTTCCATTCTGGCCAGTTTTCTATGGTATTACTCACTGATTTTGTGTTCGGGTCGAACCAGACGTTCAGGGAACCCCCGGCGTCCGCTTACGGGGATCTCGCCAAAACTCGCAGATTTGGTCCATTCTGGCCAGTTTTCTATGGTATTACTCGCTGATTTAGGGCCCCGGGTAGATCCGGACGTTCTGGGAACCTTGAGGTCCTCTTACGGGGACCTCGCTAAAACTCATAGATTTGGTCCATTCTGGCCTGTTTTCTATGGTATTACTCACTGATTTAGGGCCCCAGGTCAATCCGGACGTTCGGGGAACCTTGAGGTGCTCTTACGGGGATCTCGCCAAAACTCGCAGATTTGGTCCATTCTGGCCAGTTTTCTAAGGTATTAATCACTGATTTAGGGCCCCGTGTAGATCTGGACGTTCGGGGAACCTTGAGGTCCTCTTACGGGGATCTCGCCAAAACTCGCAGATTTGGTCCATTCTGGCCAGTTTTCTATGGTATTACTCACTGATTTAGGGCCCCGGGTAGATCCGGACGTTCGGGGAACCTTGAGGTCCTCTTACGGCGATCTCGCCAAAACTCGCAGATTTGGTCCATTCTGGCCAGTTTTCTATGGTATTACTCACTGATTTAGGGCCCCAGGTCAATCCGGACATTCGGGGAACCCTGGGGTCCGCTTACAGGAACCTCGCCAAAACTCGCAGACTTGGCCCATTCTGGACGGTTTTCTATGGTATTACTCACTGATTTTGGGTTTGTGTCGAACCGGACGTTCGGGGAACTCCGTGGTCCGCTTACGGGTACCTCGCCAAAACTCACAGATTTGTTCCATTCTGGCCAGTTTTCTATGGTATTACTCACTGATTTTGGGTTCGGGTCGAACCAGACGTTCAGGGAACCCCCGGCGTCCGCTTACGGGGATCTCGCCAAAACTCGCAGATTTGGTCCATTCTGGCCAGTTTTCTATGGTATTACTCGCTGATTTAGGGCCCCGGGTAGATCCGGACGTTCTGGGAACCTTGAGGTCCTCTTACGGGGACCTCGCTAAAACTCATAGATTTGGTCCATTCTGGCCTGTTTTCTATGGTATTACTCACTGATTTAGGGCCCCAGGTAAATCCGGACGTTCGGGGAACCTTGAGGTGCTCTTACGGGGATCTCGCCAAAACTCGCAGATTTGGTCCATTCTGGCCAGTTTTCTATGGTATTAATCACTGATTTAGGGCCCCGGGTAGATCTGGACGTTCGGGGAACCTTGAGGTCCTCTTACGGGGATCTCGCCAAAACTCGCAGATTTGGTCCATTCTGGCCAGTTTTCTATGGTATTACTCACTGATTTAGGGCCCCGGGTAGATCCGGACGTTCGGGGAACCTTGAGGTCCTCTTACGGCGATCTCGCCAAAACTCGCAGATTTGGTCCATTCTGGCCAGTTTTCTATGGTATTACTCACTGATTTAGGGCCCCAGGTCAATCCGGACATTCGGGGAACCCTGGGGTCCGCTTACAGGAACCTCGCCAAAACTCGCAGACTTGGCCCATTCTGGACGGTTTTCTATGGTATTACTCACTGATTTTGGGTTTGTGTCGAACCGGACGTTCGGGGAACCCCGTGGTCCGCTTACGGGTACCTCGCCAAAACTCATAGATTTGTTCCATTCTGGCCAGTTTTCTATGGTATTACTCACTGATTTTGTGTTCGGGTCGAACCAGACGTTCAGGGAACCCCCGGCGTCCGCTTACGGGGATCTCGCCAAAACTCGCAGATTTGGTCCATTCTGGCCAGTTTTCTATGGTATTACTCGCTGATTTAGGGCCCCGGGTAGATCCGGACGTTCTGGGAACCTTGAGGTCCTCTTACGGGGACCTCGCTAAAACTCATAGATTTGGTCCATTCTGGCCTGTTTTCTATGGTATTACTCACTGATTTAGGGCCCCAGGTCAATCCGGACGTTCGGGGAACCTTGAGGTGCTCTTACGGGGATCTCGCCAAAACTCGCAGATTTGGTCCATTCTGGCCAGTTTTCTATGGTATTAATCACTGATTTAGGGCCCCGGGTAGATCTGGACGTTCGGGGAACCTTGAGGTCCTCTTACGGGGATCTCGCCAAAACTCGCAGATTTGGTCCATTCTGGCCAGTTTTCTATGGTATTACTCACTGATTTAGGGCCCCGGGTAGATCCGGACGTTCGGGGAACCTTGAGGTCCTCTTACGGCGATCTCGCCAAAACTCGCAGATTTGGTCCATTCTGGCCAGTTTTCTATGGTATTACTCACTGATTTAGGGCCCCAGGTCAATCCGGACATTCGGGGAACCCTGGGGTCCGCTTACAGGAACCTCGCCAAAACTCGCAGACTTGGCCCATTCTGGACGGTTTTCTATGGTATTACTCACTGATTTTGGGTTTGTGTCGAACCGGACGTTCGGGGAACCCCGTGGTCCGCTTACGGGTACCTCGCCAAAACTCACAGATTTGTTCCATTCTGGCCAGTTTTCTATGGTATTACTCACTGATTTTGGGTTCGGGTCGAACCAGACGTTCAGGGAACCCCCGGCGTCCGCTTACGGGGATCTCGCCAAAACTCGCAGATTTGGTCCATTCTGGCCAGTTTTCTATGGTATTACTCGCTGATTTAGGGCCCCGGGTAGATCCGGACGTTCTGGGAACCTTGAGGTCCTCTTACGGGGACCTCGCTAAAACTCATAGATTTGGTCCATTCTGGCCTGTTTTCTATGGTATTACTCACTGATTTAGGGCCCCAGGTCAATCCGGACGTTCCGGGAACCTTGAGGTGCTCTTACGGGGATCTCGCCAAAACTCGCAGATTTGGTCCATTCTGGCCAGTTTTCTAAGGTATTAATCACTGATTTAGGGCCCCGTGTAGATCTGGACGTTCGGGGAACCTTGAGGTCCTCTTACGGGGATCTCGCCAAAACTCGCAGATTTGGTCCATTCTGGCCAGTTTTCTATGGTATTACTCACTGATTTAGGGCCCCGGGTAGATCCGGACGTTCGGGGAACCTTGAGGTCCTCTTACGGCGATCTCGCCAAAACTCGCAGATTTGGTCCATTCTGGCCAGTTTTCTATGGTATTACTCACTGATTTAGGGCCCCAGGTCAATCCGGACATTCGGGGAACCCTGGGGTCCGCTTACAGGAACCTCGCCAAAACTCGCAGACTTGGCCCATTCTGGACGGTTTTCTATGGTATTACTCACTGATTTTGGGTTTGTGTCGAACCGGACGTTCGGGGAACTCCGTGGTCCGCTTACGGGTACCTCGCCAAAACTCACAGATTTGTTCCATTCTGGCCAGTTTTCTATGGTATTACTCACTGATTTTGGGTTCGGGTCGAACCAGACGTTCAGGGAACCCCCGGCGTCCGCTTACGGGGATCTCGCCAAAACTCGCAGATTTGGTCCATTCTGGCCAGTTTTCTATGGTATTACTCGCTGATTTAGGGCCCCGGGTAGATCCGGACGTTCTGGGAACCTTGAGGTCCTCTTACGGGGACCTCGCTAAAACTCATAGATTTGGTCCATTCTGGCCTGTTTTCTATGGTATTACTCACTGATTTAGGGCCCCAGGTAAATCCGGACGTTCGGGGAACCTTGAGGTGCTCTTACGGGGATCTCGCCAAAACTCGCAGATTTGGTCCATTCTGGCCAGTTTTCTATGGTATTAATCACTGATTTAGGGCCCCGGGTAGATCTGGACGTTCGGGGAACCTTGAGGTCCTCTTACGGGGATCTCGCCAAAACTCGCAGATTTGGTCCATTCTGGCCAGTTTTCTATGGTATTACTCACTGATTTAGGGCCCCGGGTAGATCCGGACGTTCGGGGAACCTTGAGGTCCTCTTACGGCGATCTCGCCAAAACTCGCAGATTTGGTCCATTCTGGCCAGTTTTCTATGGTATTACTCACTGATTTAGGGCCCCAGGTCAATCCGGACATTCGGGGAACCCTGGGGTCCGCTTACAGGAACCTCGCCAAAACTCGCAGACTTGGCCCATTCTGGACGGTTTTCTATGGTATTACTCACTGATTTTGGGTTTGTGTCGAACCGGACGTTCGGGGAACCCCGTGGTCCGCTTACGGGTACCTCGCCAAAACTCATAGATTTGTTCCATTCTGGCCAGTTTTCTATGGTATTACTCACTGATTTTGTGTTCGGGTCGAACCAGACGTTCAGGGAACCCCCGGCGTCCGCTTACGGGGATCTCGCCAAAACTCGCAGATTTGGTCCATTCTGGCCAGTTTTCTATGGTATTACTCGCTGATTTAGGGCCCCGGGTAGATCCGGACGTTCTGGGAACCTTGAGGTCCTCTTACGGGGACCTCGCTAAAACTCATAGATTTGGTCCATTCTGGCCTGTTTTCTATGGTATTACTCACTGATTTAGGGCCCCAGGTCAATCCGGACGTTCGGGGAACCTTGAGGTGCTCTTACGGGGATCTCGCCAAAACTCGCAGATTTGGTCCATTCTGGCCAGTTTTCTATGGTATTAATCACTGATTTAGGGCCCCGGGTAGATCTGGACGTTCGGGGAACCTTGAGGTCCTCTTACGGGGATCTCGCCAAAACTCGCAGATTTGGTCCATTCTGGCCAGTTTTCTATGGTATTACTCACTGATTTAGGGCCCCGGGTAGATCCGGACGTTCGGGGAACCTTGAGGTCCTCTTACGGCGATCTCGCCAAAACTCGCAGATTTGGTCCATTCTGGCCAGTTTTCTATGGTATTACTCACTGATTTAGGGCCCCAGGTCAATCCGGACATTCGGGGAACCCTGGGGTCCGCTTACAGGAACCTCGCCAAAACTCGCAGACTTGGCCCATTCTGGACGGTTTTCTATGGTATTACTCACTGATTTTGGGTTTGTGTCGAACCGGACGTTCGGGGAACCCCGTGGTCCGCTTACGGGTACCTCGCCAAAACTCACAGATTTGTTCCATTCTGGCCAGTTTTCTATGGTATTACTCACTGATTTTGGGTTCGGGTCGAACCAGACGTTCAGGGAACCCCCGGCGTCCGCTTACGGGGATCTCGCCAAAACTCGCAGATTTGGTCCATTCTGGCCAGTTTTCTATGGTATTACTCGCTGATTTAGGGCCCCGGGTAGATCCGGACGTTCTGGGAACCTTGAGGTCCTCTTACGGGGACCTCGCTAAAACTCATAGATTTGGTCCATTCTGGCCTGTTTTCTATGGTATTACTCACTGATTTAGGGCCCCAGGTCAATCCGGACGTTCCGGGAACCTTGAGGTGCTCTTACGGGGATCTCGCCAAAACTCGCAGATTTGGTCCATTCTGGCCAGTTTTCTAAGGTATTAATCACTGATTTAGGGCCCCGTGTAGATCTGGACGTTCGGGGAACCTTGAGGTCCTCTTACGGGGATCTCGCCAAAACTCGCAGATTTGGTCCATTCTGGCCAGTTTTCTATGGTATTACTCACTGATTTAGGGCCCCGGGTAGATCCGGACGTTCGGGGAACCTTGAGGTCCTCTTACGGCGATCTCGCCAAAACTCGCAGATTTGGTCCATTCTGGCCAGTTTTCTATGGTATTACTCACTGATTTAGGGCCCCAGGTCAATCCGGACATTCGGGGAACCCTGGGGTCCGCTTACAGGAACCTCGCCAAAACTCGCAGACTTGGCCCATTCTGGACGGTTTTCTATGGTATTACTCACTGATTTTGGGTTTGTGTCGAACCGGACGTTCGGGGAACTCCGTGGTCCGCTTACGGGTACCTCGCCAAAACTCACAGATTTGTTCCATTCTGGCCAGTTTTCTATGGTATTACTCACTGATTTTGGGTTCGGGTCGAACCAGACGTTCAGGGAACCCCTGGCGTCCGCTTACGGGGATCTCGCCAAAACTCGCAGATTTGGTCCATTCTGGCCAGTTTTCTATGGTATTACTCGCTGATTTAGGGCCCCGGGTAGATCCGGACGTTCTGGGAACCTTGAGGTCCTCTTACGGGGACCTCGCTAAAACTCATAGATTTGGTCCATTCTGGCCTGTTTTCTATGGTATTACTCACTGATTTAGGGCCCCAGGTAAATCCGGACGTTCGGGGAACCTTGAGGTGCTCTTACGGGGATCTCGCCAAAACTCGCAGATTTGGTCCATTCTGGCCAGTTTTCTATGGTATTAATCACTGATTTAGGGCCCCGGGTAGATCTGGACGTTCGGGGAACCTTGAGGTCCTCTTACGGGGATCTCGCCAAAACTCGCAGATTTGGTCCATTCTGGCCAGTTTTCTATGGTATTACTCACTGATTTAGGGCCCCGGGTAGATCCGGACGTTCGGGGAACCTTGAGGTCCTCTTACGGCGATCTCGCCAAAACTCGCAGATTTGGTCCATTCTGGCCAGTTTTCTATGGTATTACTCACTGATTTAGGGCCCCAGGTCAATCCGGACATTCGGGGAACCCTGGGGTCCGCTTACAGGAACCTCGCCAAAACTCGCAGACTTGGCCCATTCTGGACGGTTTTCTATGGTATTACTCACTGATTTTGGGTTTGTGTCGAACCGGACGTTCGGGGAACCCCGTGGTCCGCTTACGGGTACCTCGCCAAAACTCATAGATTTGTTCCATTCTGGCCAGTTTTCTATGGTATTACTCACTGATTTTGTGTTCGGGTCGAACCAGACGTTCAGGGAACCCCCGGCGTCCGCTTACGGGGATCTCGCCAAAACTCGCAGATTTGGTCCATTCTGGCCAGTTTTCTATGGTATTACTCGCTGATTTAGGGCCCCGGGTAGATCCGGACGTTCTGGGAACCTTGAGGTCCTCTTACGGGGACCTCGCTAAAACTCATAGATTTGGTCCATTCTGGCCTGTTTTCTATGGTATTACTCACTGATTTAGGGCCCCAGGTCAATCCGGACGTTCGGGGAACCTTGAGGTGCTCTTACGGGGATCTCGCCAAAACTCGCAGATTTGGTCCATTCTGGCCAGTTTTCTATGGTATTAATCACTGATTTAGGGCCCCGGGTAGATCTGGACGTTCGGGGAACCTTGAGGTCCTCTTACGGGGATCTCGCCAAAACTCGCAGATTTGGTCCATTCTGGCCAGTTTTCTATGGTATTACTCACTGATTTAGGGCCCCGGGTAGATCCGGACGTTCGGGGAACCTTGAGGTCCTCTTACGGCGATCTCGCCAAAACTCACAGATTTGGTCCATTCTGGCCAGTTTTCTATGGTATTACTCACTGATTTAGGGCCCCAGGTCAATCCGGACATTCGGGGAACCCTGGGGTCCGCTTACAGGAACCTCGCCAAAACTCGCAGACTTGGCCCATTCTGGACGGTTTTCTATGGTATTACTCATTGATTTTGGGTTTGTGTCGAACCGGACGTTCGGGGAACCCCGTGGTCCGCTTACGGGTACCTCGCCAAAACTCACAGATTTGTTCCATTCTGGCCAGTTTTCTATGGTATTACTCACTGATTTTGGGTTCGGGTCGAACCAGACGTTCAGGGAACCCCGGGCGTCCGCTTACGGGGATCTCGCCAAAACTCGCAGATTTGGTCCATTATGACCGGTTTTCTATGGTATTACTCACTGATTTTGGGTTCGTGTCGAACCGCACGTTTGGGGAACCCGTGGTCCGCTTACGGGGATCTCGCTAGAACTCACAGATTTGGTCCATTCTGTCCAGTTTATTATGGTATTACTCAGTGATATTGGGTCCCGGGTCGATTCGGACGTTCGGGGAACCCTAGGGTCCGCTTACGGGGATCTCGCCAAAACTCGCTGATTTGGTCCATTCTAGCCAGTTTTCTATGGTATTACTCACTGATTTAGGGCCCCGGGTAGAATCGGACGTTCGGGGAACCCTGAGGTGCTCTTACGGGGATCTTGCCAAAACACACAGATTTGGTACATTCTGGCCAGTTTTCTATGGTATTAATCACTGATTTAGGGCCCCGGGTAGATCTGAACATTTGGGGAACCCTGAGGTCCTCTTACAGTAACCTTGCCAAAACTCACAGATTTGGTCCATTCTGTCCAGTTTTCTATGGCATTACTCACTTATTTTGGGTCCCGGGTCGATTCGGACGTTCAGGGAACCCCGTGGTTCGATGACGGGGAACTCGCCAAAACTCACAGATTTGGTCCATTCTGGCCAGTTTTCTATGGTATTACTAACTGATTTAGGGCCCCGGGTAGATCCGAACGGTCGGGGAACCTTGGGGTCCTCTTACGGGATCTCGCCAAAACTCGCAGATTTGGTCCATTCTGGCCAGTTTTCTATGGTATTACTCACTGATTTAGGGCCCAGGTCAATCCGGATGTTCGGGGAACCCCGGGGTCCGGTTACGGGGACCTCGCCAAAACACACAGATTTGATCCATTCTGGGCGGTTTTCTATGGTATTACTCACTGATTTTGGGCCCCGGGCGATCCGGACATTCGGAGAACACCGGGATCCGGTTACGGGGACCTCGCCAAAACTCACAGATTTGGTCCATTCTGGCCAGTTTTCTATGATATTACTCATATATTTTTTGTCCCGGGTCGATTCGGACGTTCGGGGAACCCCGCGTCCGTTTACGGGGATCTCACCAAAACTCGCAGATATGGTCCATTCTGGCCAGTTTTCTGTGGTATTACTCGTTGATTTAGGGCCCCGGGTAGATCCGGACGTTCGGGGAACCCTAAAGTCCTCTTATGGGGATCTCACCAAAACACACAGATTTGGTCCATTTTGGCCAGTTTTCTATGGTATTACTCACTGATTTAGGGCCCCGGGTAGATCCGGACGTTCGGGGAACCCTAAAGTCCTCTTACGGGGATCTGGCCAAAACTCACAGATTTGGTCCATTCTGGCCCGTTTTCTATGGTATTACTCACTGATTTAGGGCCCCATGTCAATCCGGATGTTCGGGGAACCCCGGGGTCCGATTACAGGAACCTCACTAAAACTCACAGATTTGGTCCATTCTGGCCGGTTTTCTATGGTATTAATCACTGATTTAGGGCCCCGGGTAGATCTGGACGTTCGGGGAACCTTGAGGTCCTCTTACGGGGATCTCGCCAAAACTCGCAGATTTGGTCCATTCTGGCCAGTTTTATATGGTATTACTCACTGGTTTAGGGCCCCGGGTAGATCCGGACGTTCGGGGAACCTTGAGGTCCTCTTACGGCGATCTCGCCAAAACTCGCAGATTTGGTCCATTCTGGCCAGTTTTCTATGGTATTACTCACTGATTTAGGGCCCCAGGTCAATCCGGACATTCGGGGAACCCTGGGGTCCGCTTACAGGAACCTCGCCAAAACTCGCAGACTTGGCCCATTCTGGACGGTTTTCTATGGTATTACTCACTGATTTTGGGTTTGTGTCGAACCGGACGTTCGGGGAACCCCGTGGTCCGCTTACGGGTACCTCGCCACAACTCACAGATTTGTTCCATTCTGGCCAGTTTTCTATGGTATTACTCACTGATTTTGGGTTCGGGTCGAACCAGACGTTCAGGGAACCCCCGGCGTCCGCTTACGGGGATCTCGCCAAAACTCGCAGATTTGGTCCATTCTGGCCAGTTTTCTATGGTATTACTCGCTGATTTAGGGCCCCGGGTAGATCCGGACGTTCGGGGAACCTTGAGGTCCTCTTACGGCGATCTCGCCAAAACTCGCAGATTTGGTCCATTCTGGCCAGTTTTCTATGGTATTACTCACTGATTTAGGGCCCCAGGTCAATCCGGACATTCGGGGAACCCTGGGGTCCGCTTACAGGAACCTCGCCAAAACTCGCAGACTTGGCCCATTCTGGACGGTTTTCTATGGTATTACTCACTGATTTTGGGTTTGTGTCGAACCGGACGTTCGGGGAACCCCGTGGTCCGCTTACGGGTACCTCGCCAAAATTCACAGATTTGTTCCATTCTGGCCAGTTTTCTATGGTATTACTCACTGATTTTGGGTTCGGGTCGAACCAGACGTTCAGGGAACCCCCGGCGTCCACTTACGGGGATCTCGCCAAAACTCGCAGATTTGGTCCATTCTGGCCAGTTTTCTATGGTATTACTCGCTGATTTAGGGCCCCGGGTAGATCCGGACGTTCTGGGAACCTTGAGGTCCTCTTACGGGGACCTCGCTAAAACTCATAGATTTGGTCCATTCTGGCCTGTTTTCTATGGTATTACTCACTGATTTAGGGCCCCAGGTAAATCCGGACGTTCGGGGAACCTTGAGGTGCTCTTACGGGGATCTCGCCAAAACTCGCAGATTTGGTCCATTCTGGCCAGTTTTCTAAGGTATTAATCACTGATTTAGGGCCCCGTGTAGATCTGGACGTTCGGGGAACCTTGAGGTCCTCTTACGGGGATCTCGCCAAAACTCGCAGATTTGGTCCATTCTGGCCAGTTTTCTATGGTATTACTCACTGATTTAGGGCCCCGGGTAGATCCGGACGTTCGGGGAACCTTGAGGTCCTCTTACGGCGATCTCGCCAAAACTCGCAGATTTGGTCCATTCTGGCCAGTTTTCTATGGTATTACTCACTGATTTAGGGCCCCAGGTCAATCCGGACATTCGGGGAACCCTGGGGTCCGCTTACAGGAACCTCGCCAAAACTCGCAGACTTGGCCCATTCTGGACGGTTTTCTATGGTATTACTCACTGATTTTGGGTTTGTGTCGAACCGGACGTTCGGGGAACTCCGTGGTCCGCTTACGGGTACCTCGCCAAAACTCACAGATTTGTTCCATTCTGGCCAGTTTTCTATGGTATTACTCACTGATTTTGGGTTCGGGTCGAACCAGACGTTCAGGGAACCCCCGGCGTCCGCTTACGGGGATCTCGCCAAAACTCGCAGATTTGGTCCATTCTGGCCAGTTTTCTTTGGTATTACTCGCTGATTTAGGGCCCCGGGTAGATCCGGACGTTCTGGGAACCTTGAGGTCCTCTTACGGGGACCTCGCTAAAACTCATAGATTTGGTCCATTCTGGCCTGTTTTCTATGGTATTACTCACTGATTTAGGGCCCCAGGTAAATCCGGACGTTCGGGGAACCTTGAGGTGCTCTTACGGGGATCTCGCCAAAACTCGCAGATTTGGTCCATTCTGGCCAGTTTTCTATGGTATTAATCACTGATTTAGGGCCCCGGGTAGATCTGGACGTTCGGGGAACCTTGAGGTCCTCTTACGGGGATCTCGCCAAAACTCGCAGATTTGGTCCATTCTGGCCAGTTTTCTATGGTATTACTCACTGATTTAGGGCCCCGGGTAGATCCGGACGTTCGGGGAACCTTGAGGTCCTCTTACGGCGATCTCGCCAAAACTCGCAGATTTGGTCCATTCTGGCCAGTTTTCTATGGTATTACTCACTGATTTAGGGCCCCAGGTCAATCCGGACATTCGGGGAACCCTGGGGTCCGCTTACAGGAACCTCGCCAAAACTCGCAGACTTGGCCCATTCTGGACGGTTTTCTATGGTATTACTCACTGATTTTGGGTTTGTGTCGAACCGGACGTTCGGGGAACCCCGTGGTCCGCTTACGGGTACCTCGCCAAAACTCACAGATTTGTTCCATTCTGGCCAGTTTTCTATGGTATTACTCACTGATTTTGGGTTCGGGTCGAACCAGACGTTCAGGGAACCCCCGGCGTCCGCTTACGGGGATCTCGCCAAAACTCGCAGATTTGGTCCATTCTGGCCAGTTTTCTATGGTATTACTCGCTGATTTAGGGCCCCGGGTAGATCCGGACGTTCTGGGAACCTTGAGGTCCTCTTACGGGGACCTCGCTAAAACTCATAGATTTGGTCCATTCTGGCCTGTTTTCTATGGTATTACTCACTGATTTAGGGCCCCAGGTCAATCCGGACGTTCGGGGAACCTTGAGGTGCTCTTACGGGGATCTCGCCAAAACTCGCAGATTTGGTCCATTCTGGCCAGTTTTCTAAGGTATTAATCACTGATTTAGGGCCCCGTGTAGATCTGGACGTTCGGGGAACCTTGAGGTCCTCTTACGGGGATCTCGCCAAAACTCGCAGATTTGGTCCATTCTGGCCAGTTTTCTATGGTATTACTCACTGATTTAGGGCCCCGGGTAGATCCGGACGTTCGGGGAACCTTGAGGTCCTCTTACGGCGATCTCGCCAAAACTCGCAGATTTGGTCCATTCTGGCCAGTTTTCTATGGTATTACTCACTGATTTAGGGCCCCAGGTCAATCCGGACATTCGGGGAACCCTGGGGTCCGCTTACAGGAACCTCGCCAAAACTCGCAGACTTGGCCCATTCTGGACGGTTTTCTATGCTATTACTCACTGATTTTGGGTTTGTGTCGAACCGGACGTTCGGGGAACTCCGTGGTCCGCTTACGGGTACCTCGCCAAAACTCACAGATTTGTTCCATTCTGGCCAGTTTTCTATGGTATTACTCACTGATTTTGGGTTCGGGTCGAACCAGACGTTCAGGGAACCCCCGGCGTCCGCTTACGGGGATCTCGCCAAAACTCGCAGATTTGGTCCATTCTGGCCAGTTTTCTATGGTATTACTCGCTGATTTAGGGCCCCGGGTAGATCCGGACGTTCTGGGAACCTTGAGGTCCTCTTACGGGGACCTCGCTAAAACTCATAGATTTGGTCCATTCTGGCCTGTTTTCTATGGTATTACTCACTGATTTAGGGCCCCAGGTAAATCCGGACGTTCGGGGAACCTTGAGGTGCTCTTACGGGGATCTCGCCAAAACTCGCAGATTTGGTCCATTCTGGCCAGTTTTCTATGGTATTAATCACTGATTTAGGGCCCCGGGTAGATCTGGACGTTCGGGGAACCTTGAGGTCCTCTTACGGGGATCTCGCCAAAACTCGCAGATTTGGTCCATTCTGGCCAGTTTTCTATGGTATTACTCACTGATTTAGGGCCCCGGGTAGATCCGGACGTTCGGGGAACCTTGAGGTCCTCTTACGGCGATCTCGCCAAAACTCGCAGATTTGGTCCATTCTGGCCAGTTTTCTATGGTATTACTCACTGATTTAGGGCCCCAGGTCAATCCGGACATTCGGGGAACCCTGGGGTCCGCTTACAGGAACCTCGCCAAAACTCGCAGACTTGGCCCATTCTGGACGGTTTTCTATGGTATTACTCACTGATTTTGGGTTTGTGTCGAACCGGACGTTCGGGGAACCCCGTGGTCCGCTTACGGGTACCTCGCCAAAACTCACAGATTTGTTCCATTCTGGCCAGTTTTCTATGGTATTACTCACTGATTTTGGGTTCGGGTCGAACCAGACGTTCAGGGAACCCCCGGCGTCCGCTTACGGGGATCTCGCCAAAACTCGCAGATTTGGTCCATTCTGGCCAGTTTTCTATGGTATTACTCGCTGATTTAGGGCCCCGGGTAGATCCGGACGTTCTGGGAACCTTGAGGTCCTCTTACGGGGACCTCGCTAAAACTCATAGATTTGGTCCATTCTGGCCTGTTTTCTATGGTATTACTCACTGATTTAGGGCCCCAGGTCAATCCGGACGTTCCGGGAACCTTGAGGTGCTCTTACGGGGATCTCGCCAAAACTCGCAGATTTGGTCCATTCTGGCCAGTTTTCTAAGGTATTAATCACTGATTTAGGGCCCCGTGTAGATCTGGACGTTCGGGGAACCTTGAGGTCCTCTTACGGGGATCTCGCCAAAACTCGCAGATTTGGTCCATTCTGGCCAGTTTTCTATGGTATTACTCACTGATTTAGGGCCCCGGGTAGATCCGGACGTTCGGGGAACCTTGAGGTCCTCTTACGGCGATCTCGCCAAAACTCGCAGATTTGGTCCATTCTGGCCAGTTTTCTATGGTATTACTCACTGATTTAGGGCCCCAGGTCAATCCGGACATTCGGGGAACCCTGGGGTCCGCTTACAGGAACCTCGCCAAAACTCGCAGACTTGGCCCATTCTGGACGGTTTTCTATGGTATTACTCACTGATTTTGGGTTTGTGTCGAACCGGACGTTCGGGGAACTCCGTGGTCCGCTTACGGGTACCTCGCCAAAACTCACAGATTTGTTCCATTCTGGCCAGTTTTCTATGGTATTACTCACTGATTTTGGGTTCGGGTCGAACCAGACGTTCAGGGAACCCCCGGCGTCCGCTTACGGGGATCTCGCCAAAACTCGCAGATTTGGTCCATTCTGGCCAGTTTTCTATGGTATTACTCGCTGATTTAGGGCCCCGGGTAGATCCGGACGTTCTGGGAACCTTGAGGTCCTCTTACGGGGACCTCGCTAAAACTCATAGATTTGGTCCATTCTGGCCTGTTTTCTATGGTATTACTCACTGATTTAGGGCCCCAGGTAAATCCGGACGTTCGGGGAACCTTGAGGTGCTCTTACGGGGATCTCGCCAAAACTCGCAGATTTGGTCCATTCTGGCCAGTTTTCTATGGTATTAATCACTGATTTAGGGCCCCGGGTAGATCTGGACGTTCGGGGAACCTTGAGGTCCTCTTACGGGGATCTCGCCAAAACTCGCAGATTTGGTCCATTCTGGCCAGTTTTCTATGGTATTACTCACTGATTTAGGGCCCCGGGTAGATCCGGACGTTCGGGGAACCTTGAGGTCCTCTTACGGCGATCTCGCCAAAACTCGCAGATTTGGTCCATTCTGGCCAGTTTTCTATGGTATTACTCACTGATTTAGGGCCCCAGGTCAATCCGGACATTCGGGGAACCCTGGGGTCCGCTTACAGGAACCTCGCCAAAACTCGCAGACTTGGCCCATTCTGGACGGTTTTCTATGGTATTACTCACTGATTTTGGGTTTGTGTCGAACCGGACGTTCGGGGAACCCCGTGGTCCGCTTACGGGTACCTCGCCAAAACTCACAGATTTGTTCCATTCTGGCCAGTTTTCTATGGTATTACTCACTGATTTTGGGTTCGGGTCGAACCAGACGTTCAGGGAACCCCCGGCGTCCGCTTACGGGGATCTCGCCAAAACTCGCAGATTTGGTCCATTCTGGCCAGTTTTCTATGGTATTACTCGCTGATTTAGGGCCCCGGGTAGATCCGGACGTTCTGGGAACCTTGAGGTCCTCTTACGGGGACCTCGCTAAAACTCATAGATTTGGTCCATTCTGGCCTGTTTTCTATGGTATTACTCACTGATTTAGGGCCCCAGGTCAATCCGGACGTTCGGGGAACCTTGAGGTGCTCTTACGGGGATCTCGCCAAAACTCGCAGATTTGGTCCATTCTGGCCAGTTTTCTAAGGTATTAATCACTGATTTAGGGCCCCGTGTAGATCTGGACGTTCGGGGAACCTTGAGGTCCTCTTACGGGGATCTCGCCAAAACTCGCAGATTTGGTCCATTCTGGCCAGTTTTCTATGGTATTACTCACTGATTTAGGGCCCCGGGTAGATCCGGACGTTCGGGGAACCTTGAGGTCCTCTTACGGCGATCTCGCCAAAACTCGCAGATTTGGTCCATTCTGGCCAGTTTTCTATGGTATTACTCACTGATTTAGGGCCCCAGGTCAATCCGGACATTCGGGGAACCCTGGGGTCCGCTTACAGGAACCTCGCCAAAACTCGCAGACTTGGCCCATTCTGGACGGTTTTCTATGCTATTACTCACTGATTTTGGGTTTGTGTCGAACCGGACGTTCGGGGAACTCCGTGGTCCGCTTACGGGTACCTCGCCAAAACTCACAGATTTGTTCCATTCTGGCCAGTTTTCTATGGTATTACTCACTGATTTTGGGTTCGGGTCGAACCAGACGTTCAGGGAACCCCCGGCGTCCGCTTACGGGGATCTCGCCAAAACTCGCAGATTTGGTCCATTCTGGCCAGTTTTCTATGGTATTACTCGCTGATTTAGGGCCCCGGGTAGATCCGGACGTTCTGGGAACCTTGAGGTCCTCTTACGGGGACCTCGCTAAAACTCATAGATTTGGTCCATTCTGGCCTGTTTTCTATGGTATTACTCACTGATTTAGGGCCCCAGGTAAATCCGGACGTTCGGGGAACCTTGAGGTGCTCTTACGGGGATCTCGCCAAAACTCGCAGATTTGGTCCATTCTGGCCAGTTTTCTATGGTATTAATCACTGATTTAGGGCCCCGGGTAGATCTGGACGTTCGGGGAACCTTGAGGTCCTCTTACGGGGATCTCGCCAAAACTCGCAGATTTGGTCCATTCTGGCCAGTTTTCTATGGTATTACTCACTGATTTAGGGCCCCGGGTAGATCCGGACGTTCGGGGAACCTTGAGGTCCTCTTACGGCGATCTCGCCAAAACTCGCAGATTTGGTCCATTCTGGCCAGTTTTCTATGGTATTACTCACTGATTTAGGGCCCCAGGTCAATCCGGACATTCGGGGAACCCTGGGGTCCGCTTACAGGAACCTCGCCAAAACTCGCAGACTTGGCCCATTCTGGACGGTTTTCTATGGTATTACTCACTGATTTTGGGTTTGTGTCGAACCGGACGTTCGGGGAACCCCGTGGTCCGCTTACGGGTACCTCGCCAAAACTCACAGATTTGTTCCATTCTGGCCAGTTTTCTATGGTATTACTCACTGATTTTGGGTTCGGGTCGAACCAGACGTTCAGGGAACCCCCGGCGTCCGCTTACGGGGATCTCGCCAAAACTCGCAGATTTGGTCCATTCTGGCCAGTTTTCTATGGTATTACTCGCTGATTTAGGGCCCCGGGTAGATCCGGACGTTCTGGGAACCTTGAGGTCCTCTTACGGGGACCTCGCTAAAACTCATAGATTTGGTCCATTCTGGCCTGTTTTCTATGGTATTACTCACTGATTTAGGGCCCCAGGTCAATCCGGACGTTCCGGGAACCTTGAGGTGCTCTTACGGGGATCTCGCCAAAACTCGCAGATTTGGTCCATTCTGGCCAGTTTTCTAAGGTATTAATCACTGATTTAGGGCCCCGTGTAGATCTGGACGTTCGGGGAACCTTGAGGTCCTCTTACGGGGATCTCGCCAAAACTCGCAGATTTGGTCCATTCTGGCCAGTTTTCTATGGTATTACTCACTGATTTAGGGCCCCGGGTAGATCCGGACGTTCGGGGAACCTTGAGGTCCTCTTACGGCGATCTCGCCAAAACTCGCAGATTTGGTCCATTCTGGCCAGTTTTCTATGGTATTACTCACTGATTTAGGGCCCCAGGTCAATCCGGACATTCGGGGAACCCTGGGGTCCGCTTACAGGAACCTCGCCAAAACTCGCAGACTTGGCCCATTCTGGACGGTTTTCTATGGTATTACTCACTGATTTTGGGTTTGTGTCGAACCGGACGTTCGGGGAACTCCGTGGTCCGCTTACGGGTACCTCGCCAAAACTCACAGATTTGTTCCATTCTGGCCAGTTTTCTATGGTATTACTCACTGATTTTGGGTTCGGGTCGAACCAGACGTTCAGGGAACCCCCGGCGTCCGCTTACGGGGATCTCGCCAAAACTCGCAGATTTGGTCCATTCTGGCCAGTTTTCTATGGTATTACTCGCTGATTTAGGGCCCCGGGTAGATCCGGACGTTCTGGGAACCTTGAGGTCCTCTTACGGGGACCTCGCTAAAACTCATAGATTTGGTCCATTCTGGCCTGTTTTCTATGGTATTACTCACTGATTTAGGGCCCCAGGTAAATCCGGACGTTCGGGGAACCTTGAGGTGCTCTTACGGGGATCTCGCCAAAACTCGCAGATTTGGTCCATTCTGGCCAGTTTTCTATGGTATTAATCACTGATTTAGGGCCCCGGGTAGATCTGGACGTTCGGGGAACCTTGAGGTCCTCTTACGGGGATCTCGCCAAAACTCGCAGATTTGGTCCATTCTGGCCAGTTTTCTATGGTATTACTCACTGATTTAGGGCCCCGGGTAGATCCGGACGTTCGGGGAACCTTGAGGTCCTCTTACGGCGATCTCGCCAAAACTCGCAGATTTGGTCCATTCTGGCCAGTTTTCTATGGTATTACTCACTGATTTAGGGCCCCAGGTCAATCCGGACATTCGGGGAACCCTGGGGTCCGCTTACAGGAACCTCGCCAAAACTCGCAGACTTGGCCCATTCTGGACGGTTTTCTATGGTATTACTCACTGATTTTGGGTTTGTGTCGAACCGGACGTTCGGGGAACCCCGTGGTCCGCTTACGGGTACCTCGCCAAAACTCATAGATTTGTTCCATTCTGGCCAGTTTTCTATGGTATTACTCACTGATTTTGTGTTCGGGTCGAACCAGACGTTCAGGGAACCCCCGGCGTCCGCTTACGGGGATCTCGCCAAAACTCGCAGATTTGGTCCATTCTGGCCAGTTTTCTATGGTATTACTCGCTGATTTAGGGCCCCGGGTAGATCCGGACGTTCTGGGAACCTTGAGGTCCTCTTACGGGGACCTCGCTAAAACTCATAGATTTGGTCCATTCTGGCCTGTTTTCTATGGTATTACTCACTGATTTAGGGCCCCAGGTCAATCCGGACGTTCGGGGAACCTTGAGGTGCTCTTACGGGGATCTCGCCAAAACTCGCAGATTTGGTCCATTCTGGCCAGTTTTCTATGGTATTAATCACTGATTTAGGGCCCCGGGTAGATCTGGACGTTCGGGGAACCTTGAGGTCCTCTTACGGGGATCTCGCCAAAACTCGCAGATTTGGTCCATTCTGGCCAGTTTTCTATGGTATTACTCACTGATTTAGGGCCCCGGGTAGATCCGGACGTTCGGGGAACCTTGAGGTCCTCTTACGGCGATCTCGCCAAAACTCACAGATTTGGTCCATTCTGGCCAGTTTTCTATGGTATTACTCACTGATTTAGGGCCCCAGGTCAATCCGGACATTCGGGGAACCCTGGGGTCCGCTTACAGGAACCTCGCCAAAACTCGCAGACTTGGCCCATTCTGGACGGTTTTCTATGGTATTACTCATTGATTTTGGGTTTGTGTCGAACCGGACGTTCGGGGAACCCCGTGGTCCGCTTACGGGTACCTCGCCAAAACTCACAGATTTGTTCCATTCTGGCCAGTTTTCTATGGTATTACTCACTGATTTTGGGTTCGGGTCGAACCAGACGTTCAGGGAACCCCGGGCGTCCGCTTACGGGGATCTCGCCAAAACTCGCAGATTTGGTCCATTATGACCGGTTTTCTATGGTATTACTCACTGATTTTGGGTTCGTGTCGAACCGCACGTTTGGGGAACCCGTGGTCCGCTTACGGGGATCTCGCTAGAACTCACAGATTTGGTCCATTCTGTCCAGTTTATTATGGTATTACTCAGTGATATTGGGTCCCGGGTCGATTCGGACGTTCGGGGAACCCTAGGGTCCGCTTACGGGGATCTCGCCAAAACTCGCTGATTTGGTCCATTCTAGCCAGTTTTCTATGGTATTACTCACTGATTTAGGGCCCCGGGTAGAATCGGACGTTCGGGGAACCCTGAGGTGCTCTTACGGGGATCTTGCCAAAACACACAGATTTGGTACATTCTGGCCAGTTTTCTATGGTATTAATCACTGATTTAGGGCCCCGGGTAGATCTGAACATTTGGGGAACCCTGAGGTCCTCTTACAGTAACCTTGCCAAAACTCACAGATTTGGTCCATTCTGTCCAGTTTTCTATGGCATTACTCACTTATTTTGGGTCCCGGGTCGATTCGGACGTTCAGGGAACCCCGTGGTTCGATGACGGGGAACTCGCCAAAACTCACAGATTTGGTCCATTCTGGCCAGTTTTCTATGGTATTACTAACTGATTTAGGGCCCCGGGTAGATCCGAACGGTCGGGGAACCTTGGGGTCCTCTTACGGGATCTCGCCAAAACTCGCAGATTTGGTCCATTCTGGCCAGTTTTCTATGGTATTACTCACTGATTTAGGGCCCAGGTCAATCCGGATGTTCGGGGAACCCCGGGGTCCGGTTACGGGGACCTCGCCAAAACACACAGATTTGATCCATTCTGGGCGGTTTTCTATGGTATTACTCACTGATTTTGGGCCCCGGGCGATCCGGACATTCGGAGAACACCGGGATCCGGTTACGGGGACCTCGCCAAAACTCACAGATTTGGTCCATTCTGGCCAGTTTTCTATGATATTACTCATATATTTTTTGTCCCGGGTCGATTCGGACGTTCGGGGAACCCCGCGTCCGTTTACGGGGATCTCACCAAAACTCGCAGATATGGTCCATTCTGGCCAGTTTTCTGTGGTATTACTCGTTGATTTAGGGCCCCGGGTAGATCCGGACGTTCGGGGAACCCTAAAGTCCTCTTATGGGGATCTCACCAAAACACACAGATTTGGTCCATTTTGGCCAGTTTTCTATGGTATTACTCACTGATTTAGGGCCCCGGGTAGATCCGGACGTTCGGGGAACCCTAAAGTCCTCTTACGGGGATCTGGCCAAAACTCACAGATTTGGTCCATTCTGGCCCGTTTTCTATGGTATTACTCACTGATTTAGGGCCCCATGTCAATCCGGATGTTCGGGGAACCCCGGGGTCCGATTACAGGAACCTCACTAAAACTCACAGATTTGGTCCATTCTGGCCGGTTTTCTATGGTATTAATCACTGATTTAGGGCCCCGGGTAGATCTGGACGTTCGGGGAACCTTGAGGTCCTCTTACGGGGATCTCGCCAAAACTCGCAGATTTGGTCCATTCTGGCCAGTTTTATATGGTATTACTCACTGGTTTAGGGCCCCGGGTAGATCCGGACGTTCGGGGAACCTTGAGGTCCTCTTACGGCGATCTCGCCAAAACTCGCAGATTTGGTCCATTCTGGCCAGTTTTCTATGGTATTACTCACTGATTTAGGGCCCCAGGTCAATCCGGACATTCGGGGAACCCTGGGGTCCGCTTACAGGAACCTCGCCAAAACTCGCAGACTTGGCCCATTCTGGACGGTTTTCTATGGTATTACTCACTGATTTTGGGTTTGTGTCGAACCGGACGTTCGGGGAACCCCGTGGTCCGCTTACGGGTACCTCGCCACAACTCACAGATTTGTTCCATTCTGGCCAGTTTTCTATGGTATTACTCACTGATTTTGGGTTCGGGTCGAACCAGACGTTCAGGGAACCCCCGGCGTCCGCTTACGGGGATCTCGCCAAAACTCGCAGATTTGGTCCATTCTGGCCAGTTTTCTATGGTATTACTCGCTGATTTAGGGCCCCGGGTAGATCCGGACGTTCGGGGAACCTTGAGGTCCTCTTACGGCGATCTCGCCAAAACTCGCAGATTTGGTCCATTCTGGCCAGTTTTCTATGGTATTACTCACTGATTTAGGGCCCCAGGTCAATCCGGACATTCGGGGAACCCTGGGGTCCGCTTACAGGAACCTCGCCAAAACTCGCAGACTTGGCCCATTCTGGACGGTTTTCTATGGTATTACTCACTGATTTTGGGTTTGTGTCGAACCGGACGTTCGGGGAACCCCGTGGTCCGCTTACGGGTACCTCGCCAAAATTCACAGATTTGTTCCATTCTGGCCAGTTTTCTATGGTATTACTCACTGATTTTGGGTTCGGGTCGAACCAGACGTTCAGGGAACCCCCGGCGTCCACTTACGGGGATCTCGCCAAAACTCGCAGATTTGGTCCATTCTGGCCAGTTTTCTATGGTATTACTCGCTGATTTAGGGCCCCGGGTAGATCCGGACGTTCTGGGAACCTTGAGGTCCTCTTACGGGGACCTCGCTAAAACTCATAGATTTGGTCCATTCTGGCCTGTTTTCTATGGTATTACTCACTGATTTAGGGCCCCAGGTAAATCCGGACGTTCGGGGAACCTTGAGGTGCTCTTACGGGGATCTCGCCAAAACTCGCAGATTTGGTCCATTCTGGCCAGTTTTCTAAGGTATTAATCACTGATTTAGGGCCCCGTGTAGATCTGGACGTTCGGGGAACCTTGAGGTCCTCTTACGGGGATCTCGCCAAAACTCGCAGATTTGGTCCATTCTGGCCAGTTTTCTATGGTATTACTCACTGATTTAGGGCCCCGGGTAGATCCGGACGTTCGGGGAACCTTGAGGTCCTCTTACGGCGATCTCGCCAAAACTCGCAGATTTGGTCCATTCTGGCCAGTTTTCTATGGTATTACTCACTGATTTAGGGCCCCAGGTCAATCCGGACATTCGGGGAACCCTGGGGTCCGCTTACAGGAACCTCGCCAAAACTCGCAGACTTGGCCCATTCTGGACGGTTTTCTATGGTATTACTCACTGATTTTGGGTTTGTGTCGAACCGGACGTTCGGGGAACTCCGTGGTCCGCTTACGGGTACCTCGCCAAAACTCACAGATTTGTTCCATTCTGGCCAGTTTTCTATGGTATTACTCACTGATTTTGGGTTCGGGTCGAACCAGACGTTCAGGGAACCCCCGGCGTCCGCTTACGGGGATCTCGCCAAAACTCGCAGATTTGGTCCATTCTGGCCAGTTTTCTTTGGTATTACTCGCTGATTTAGGGCCCCGGGTAGATCCGGACGTTCTGGGAACCTTGAGGTCCTCTTACGGGGACCTCGCTAAAACTCATAGATTTGGTCCATTCTGGCCTGTTTTCTATGGTATTACTCACTGATTTAGGGCCCCAGGTAAATCCGGACGTTCGGGGAACCTTGAGGTGCTCTTACGGGGATCTCGCCAAAACTCGCAGATTTGGTCCATTCTGGCCAGTTTTCTATGGTATTAATCACTGATTTAGGGCCCCGGGTAGATCTGGACGTTCGGGGAACCTTGAGGTCCTCTTACGGGGATCTCGCCAAAACTCGCAGATTTGGTCCATTCTGGCCAGTTTTCTATGGTATTACTCACTGATTTAGGGCCCCGGGTAGATCCGGACGTTCGGGGAACCTTGAGGTCCTCTTACGGCGATCTCGCCAAAACTCGCAGATTTGGTCCATTCTGGCCAGTTTTCTATGGTATTACTCACTGATTTAGGGCCCCAGGTCAATCCGGACATTCGGGGAACCCTGGGGTCCGCTTACAGGAACCTCGCCAAAACTCGCAGACTTGGCCCATTCTGGACGGTTTTCTATGGTATTACTCACTGATTTTGGGTTTGTGTCGAACCGGACGTTCGGGGAACCCCGTGGTCCGCTTACGGGTACCTCGCCAAAACTCACAGATTTGTTCCATTCTGGCCAGTTTTCTATGGTATTACTCACTGATTTTGGGTTCGGGTCGAACCAGACGTTCAGGGAACCCCCGGCGTCCGCTTACGGGGATCTCGCCAAAACTCGCAGATTTGGTCCATTCTGGCCAGTTTTCTATGGTATTACTCGCTGATTTAGGGCCCCGGGTAGATCCGGACGTTCTGGGAACCTTGAGGTCCTCTTACGGGGACCTCGCTAAAACTCATAGATTTGGTCCATTCTGGCCTGTTTTCTATGGTATTACTCACTGATTTAGGGCCCCAGGTCAATCCGGACGTTCGGGGAACCTTGAGGTGCTCTTACGGGGATCTCGCCAAAACTCGCAGATTTGGTCCATTCTGGCCAGTTTTCTAAGGTATTAATCACTGATTTAGGGCCCCGTGTAGATCTGGACGTTCGGGGAACCTTGAGGTCCTCTTACGGGGATCTCGCCAAAACTCGCAGATTTGGTCCATTCTGGCCAGTTTTCTATGGTATTACTCACTGATTTAGGGCCCCGGGTAGATCCGGACGTTCGGGGAACCTTGAGGTCCTCTTACGGCGATCTCGCCAAAACTCGCAGATTTGGTCCATTCTGGCCAGTTTTCTATGGTATTACTCACTGATTTAGGGCCCCAGGTCAATCCGGACATTCGGGGAACCCTGGGGTCCGCTTACAGGAACCTCGCCAAAACTCGCAGACTTGGCCCATTCTGGACGGTTTTCTATGCTATTACTCACTGATTTTGGGTTTGTGTCGAACCGGACGTTCGGGGAACTCCGTGGTCCGCTTACGGGTACCTCGCCAAAACTCACAGATTTGTTCCATTCTGGCCAGTTTTCTATGGTATTACTCACTGATTTTGGGTTCGGGTCGAACCAGACGTTCAGGGAACCCCCGGCGTCCGCTTACGGGGATCTCGCCAAAACTCGCAGATTTGGTCCATTCTGGCCAGTTTTCTATGGTATTACTCGCTGATTTAGGGCCCCGGGTAGATCCGGACGTTCTGGGAACCTTGAGGTCCTCTTACGGGGACCTCGCTAAAACTCATAGATTTGGTCCATTCTGGCCTGTTTTCTATGGTATTACTCACTGATTTAGGGCCCCAGGTAAATCCGGACGTTCGGGGAACCTTGAGGTGCTCTTACGGGGATCTCGCCAAAACTCGCAGATTTGGTCCATTCTGGCCAGTTTTCTATGGTATTAATCACTGATTTAGGGCCCCGGGTAGATCTGGACGTTCGGGGAACCTTGAGGTCCTCTTACGGGGATCTCGCCAAAACTCGCAGATTTGGTCCATTCTGGCCAGTTTTCTATGGTATTACTCACTGATTTAGGGCCCCGGGTAGATCCGGACGTTCGGGGAACCTTGAGGTCCTCTTACGGCGATCTCGCCAAAACTCGCAGATTTGGTCCATTCTGGCCAGTTTTCTATGGTATTACTCACTGATTTAGGGCCCCAGGTCAATCCGGACATTCGGGGAACCCTGGGGTCCGCTTACAGGAACCTCGCCAAAACTCGCAGACTTGGCCCATTCTGGACGGTTTTCTATGGTATTACTCACTGATTTTGGGTTTGTGTCGAACCGGACGTTCGGGGAACCCCGTGGTCCGCTTACGGGTACCTCGCCAAAACTCATAGATTTGTTCCATTCTGGCCAGTTTTCTATGGTATTACTCACTGATTTTGTGTTCGGGTCGAACCAGACGTTCAGGGAACCCCCGGCGTCCGCTTACGGGGATCTCGCCAAAACTCGCAGATTTGGTCCATTCTGGCCAGTTTTCTATGGTATTACTCGCTGATTTAGGGCCCCGGGTAGATCCGGACGTTCTGGGAACCTTGAGGTCCTCTTACGGGGACCTCGCTAAAACTCATAGATTTGGTCCATTCTGGCCTGTTTTCTATGGTATTACTCACTGATTTAGGGCCCCAGGTCAATCCGGACGTTCGGGGAACCTTGAGGTGCTCTTACGGGGATCTCGCCAAAACTCGCAGATTTGGTCCATTCTGGCCAGTTTTCTATGGTATTAATCACTGATTTAGGGCCCCGGGTAGATCTGGACGTTCGGGGAACCTTGAGGTCCTCTTACGGGGATCTCGCCAAAACTCGCAGATTTGGTCCATTCTGGCCAGTTTTCTATGGTATTACTCACTGATTTAGGGCCCCGGGTAGATCCGGACGTTCGGGGAACCTTGAGGTCCTCTTACGGCGATCTCGCCAAAACTCACAGATTTGGTCCATTCTGGCCAGTTTTCTATGGTATTACTCACTGATTTAGGGCCCCAGGTCAATCCGGACATTCGGGGAACCCTGGGGTCCGCTTACAGGAACCTCGCCAAAACTCGCAGACTTGGCCCATTCTGGACGGTTTTCTACGGTATTACTCATTGATTTTGGGTTTGTGTCGAACCGGACGTTCGGGGAACCCCGTGGTCCGCTTACGGGTACCTCGCCAAAACTCACAGATTTGTTCCATTCTGGCCAGTTTTCTATGGTATTACTCACTGATTTTGGGTTCGGGTCGAACCAGACGTTCAGGGAACCCCGGGCGTCCGCTTACGGGGATCTCGCCAAAACTCGCAGATTTGGTCCATTCTGGCCAGTTTTCTATGGTATTACTCGCTGATTTAGGGCCCCGGGTAGATCCGGACGTTCTGGGAACCTTGAGGTCCTCTTACGGGGACCTCGCTAAAACTCATAGATTTGGTCCATTCTGGCCTGTTTTCTATGGTATTACTCACTGATTTAGGGCCCCAGGTCAATCCGGACGTTCGGGGAACCCCGGGGTCCGCTTAAAGGAACCTCGCCAAAACTCGCAGATTTGGTCCATTCTGGCCGGTTTTCTATGGTATTACTCACTGATTTTGGGCCCCGGGCGATCCGGCATTCGGAGAACACCGGGGTCCGGTTACGGGGAACTCGTCAAAACTCACAGATTTGGTCCATTCTGTCCAGTTTTCTATGGAATTACTCACTTATTTTGGGTCCTGGGTAGATCCGGACGTTCGGGGAACCTTGAGGTGCTCTTACGGGGATCTCGCCAAAACTCACAGATTTGGTCCATTCTGTCCAGTTTTCTATGGTATTACTCACTTATTTTGGGTCCTGGGTAGATCCGGACGTTCGGGGAACCTTGAGGTGCTCTTACGGGGATCTCGCCAAAACTCGCAGATTTGGTCCATTCTGGCCAGTTTTCTATGGTATTAATCACTGATTTAGGGCCCCGGGTAGATCTGGACGTTCAGGGAACCCCCGGCGTCCGCTTACGGGGATCTCGCCAAAACTCGCAGATTTGTTCCATTCTGGCCAGTTTTCTATGGTATTACTCGCTGATTTAGGGCCCCGGGTAGATCCGGACGTTCTGGGAACCTTGACGTCCTCTTACGGGGATCTCGCTAAAACTCATAGATTTGGTCCATTCTGGCCTGTTTTCTATGGTATTACTCACTGATTTAGGGCCCCAGGTCAATCCGGACGTTCGGGGAACCTTGAGGTGCTCTTACGGGGATCTCGCCAAAACTCGCAGATTTGGTCCATTCTGGCCAGTTTTCTATGGTATTAATCACTGATTTAGGGCCCCGGGTAGATCTGGACGTTCAGGGAACCCCCGGCGTCCGCTTACGGGGATCTCGCCAAAACTCGCAGATTTGTTCCATTCTGGCCAGTTTTCTATGGTATTACTCGCTGATTTAGGGCCCCGGGTAGATCCGGACGTTCTGGGAACCTTGACGTCCTCTTACGGGGATCTCGCTAAAACTCATAGATTTGGTCCATTCTGGCCTGTTTTCTATGGTATTACTCACTGATTTAGGGCCCCAGGTCAATCCGGACGTTCGGGGAACCCCGGGGTCCGCTTAAAGGAACCTCGCCAAAACTCGCAGATTTGGTCCATTCTGGCCGGTTTTCTATGGTATTACTCACTGATTTTGGGACCCGGGCGATCCGGCATTCGGAGAACACCGGGGTCCGGTTACGGGGAACTCGCCAAAACTCACAGATTTGGTCCATTCTGGCCAGTTTTCTATGATATTACTCACTGATTTTGGGTCCCGGGTCAATTCGGACGTTCGGGGAACCCCGGCGTCCGCTTACGGGGATCTCACAAAAAACTCATAGATTTGGTCCATTCTGGCCAGTTTTCTATGGTATTACTCGCTAATTTAGGACCCCGGGTAGATCCGGACGTTCGGGGAACCCTAAAGTCCTCTTATGGGGATCTCACCAAAACACACAGATTTGGTCCATTCTGGCCAGTTTTCTATGGTATTACTCACTGATTTAGGGCCCCGGGTAGATCCGGACGTTCGGGGAATCCTAAAGTCCTCCTACGGGGATCTCGCCAAAACTCGCAGATTTGCCATTCTGGCCAGTTTTCTATGGTATTACTCACTGATTTGGGGCCCCAGGTCAATCCGGATGGTCGGGGAACCCCGGGGTCTGCTTACAGGAACCTCACCAAAACTCGCAGATTTGGTCCATTATGACCGGTTTTCTATGGTATTACTCACTGATTTTGGGTTCGTGTCGAACCGCACGTTTGGGGAACCCGTGGTCCGCTTATGGGGATCTCGCTAGAACTCACAGATTTGGTCCATTATGTCCAGTTTATTATGGTATTACTCAGTGATATTGGGTCCCGGGTCGATTCGGACGTTCGGGGAACCCTAGGGTCCGCTTACGGGGATCTCGCCAAAACTCGCTGATTTGGTCCATTCTAGCCAGTTTTCTATGGTATTACTCACTGATTTAGGGCCCCGGGTAGAATCGGACGTTCGGGGAACCCTGAGGTGCTCTTACGGGGATCTTGCCAAAACACACAGATTTGGTACATTCTGGCCAGTTTTCTATGGTATTAATCACTGATTTAGGGCCCCGGGTAGATCTGAACATTTGGGGAACCCTGAGGTCCTCTTACAGTAACCTTGCCAAAACTCACAGATTTGGTCCATTCTGTCCAGTTTTCTATGGTATTACTCACTTATTTTGGGTCCCGGGTCGATTCGGACGTTCAGGGAACCCCGTGGTTCGATTACGGGGAACTCGCCAAAACTCACAGATTTGGTCCATTCTGGCCAGTTTTCTATGGTATTACTAACTGATTTAGGGCCCCGGGTAGATCCGAACGGTCGGGGAACCTTGGGGTCCTCTTACGGGATCTCGCCAAAACTCGCAGATTTGGTCCATTCTGGCCAGTTTTCTATGGTATTACTCACTGATTTAGGGCCCAGGTCAATCCGGATGTTCGGGGAACCCCGGGGTCCGGTTACGGGGACCTCGCCAAAACACACAGATTTGATCCATTCTGGGCGGTTTTCTATGGTATTACTCACTGATTTTGGGCCCCGGGCGATCCGGACATTCGGAGAACACCGGGATCCGGTTACGGGGACCTCGCCAAAACTCACAGATTTGGTCCATTCTGGCCAGTTTTCTATGATATTACTCATATATTTTTTGTCCCGGGTCGATTCGGACGTTCGGGGAACCCCGCGTCCGTTTACGGGGATCTCACCAAAACTCGCAGATATGGTCCATTCTGGCCAGTTTTCTATGGTATTACTCGTTGATTTAGGGCCCCGGGTAGATCCGGACGTTCGGGGAACCCTAAAGTCCTCTTATGGGGATCTCACCAAAACACACAGATTTGGTCCATTTTGGCCAGTTTTCTATGGTATTACTCACTGATTTAGGGCCCCGGGTAGATCCGGACGTTCGGGGAACCCTAAAGTCCTCTTACGGGGATCTGGCAAAAACTCACAGATTTGGTCCATTCTGGCCCGTTTTCTATGGTATTACTCACTGATTTAGGGCCCCAGGTCAATCCGGATGTTCGGGGAACCCCGGGGTCCGATTACAGGAACCTCACTAAAACTCACAGATTTGGTCCATTCTGGCCGGTTTTCTATGGTATTAATCACTGATTTAGGGCCCCGGGTAGATCTGGACGTTCGGGGAACCTTGAGGTCCTCTTACGGGGATCTCGCCAAAACTCGCAGATTTGGTCCATTCTGGCCAGTTTTATATGGTATTACTCATTGATTTAGGGCCCCGGGTAGATACGAACGTTCGGGGAACCTTGAGGTCCTCTTACGGCGATCTCGCCAAAACTCGCAGATTTGGTCCATTCTGGCCAGTTTTCTATGGTATTACTCACTGATTTAGGGCCCCAGGTCAATCCGGACATTCGGGGAACCCTGGGGTCCGCTTACAGGAACCTCGCCAAAACTCGCAGACTTGGCCCATTCTGGACGGTTTTCTATGGTATTACTCACTGATTTTGGGTTTGTGTCGAACCGGACGTTCGGGGAACCCCGTGGTCCGCTTACGGGTACCTCGCCAAAACTCACAGATTTGTTCCATTCTGGCCAGTTTTCTATGGTATTACTCACTGATTTTGGGTTCGGGTCGAACCAGACGTTCAGGGAACCCCCGGCGTCCGCTTACGGGGATCTCGCCAAAACTCGCAGATTTGGTCCATTCTGGCCAGTTTTCTATGGTATTACTCGCTGATTTAGGGCCCCGGGTAGATCCGGACGTTCGGGGAACCTTGAGGTCCTCTTACGGCGATCTCGCCAAAACTCGCAGATTTGGTCCATTCTGGCCAGTTTTCTATGGTATTACTCACTGATTTAGGGCCCCAGGTCAATCCGGACATTCGGGGAACCCTGGGGTCCGCTTACAGGAACCTCGCCAAAACTCGTAGACTTGGCCCATTCTGGACGGTTTTCTATGGTATTACTCACTGATTTTGGGTTTGTGTCGAACCGGACGTTCGGGGAACCCCGTGGTCCGCTTACGGGTACCTCGCCAAAACTCACAGATTTGTTCCATTCTGGCCAGTTTTCTATGGTATTACTCACTGATTTTGGGTTCGGGTCGAACCAGACGTTCAGGGAACCCCCGGCGTCCGCTTACGGGGATCTCGCCAAAACTCGCAGATTTGGTCCATTCTGGCCAGTTTTCTATGGTATTACTCGCTGATTTAGGGCCCCGGGTAGATCCGGACGTTCTGGGAACCTTGAGGTCCTCTTACGGGGACCTCGCTAAAACTCATAGATTTGGTCCATTCTGGCCTGTTTTCTATGGTATTACTCACTGATTTAGGGCCCCAGGTCAATCCGGACGTTCGGGGAACCTTGAGGTGCTCTTACGGGGATCTCGCCAAAACTCGCAGATTTGGTCCATTCTGGCCAGTTTTCTATGGTATTAATCACTGATTTAGGGCCCCGGGTAGATCTGGACGTTCGGGGAACCTTGAGGTCCTCTTACGGGGATCTCGCCAAAACTCGCAGATTTGGTCCATTCTGGCCAGTTTTCTATGGTATTACTCACTGATTTAGGGCCCCGGGTAGATCCGGACGTTCGGGGAACCTTGAGGTCCTCTTACGGCGATCTGGCCAAAACTCGCAGATTTGGTCCATTCTGGCCAGTTTTCTATGCTATTACTCACTGATTTAGGGCCCCAGGTCAATCCGGACATTCGGGGAACCCTGGGGTCCGCTTACAGGAACCTCGCCAAAACTCGCAGACTTGGCCCATTCTGGACGGTTTTCTATGGTATTACTCACTGATTTTGGGTTTGTGTCGAACCGGACGTTCGGGGAACCCCGTGGTCCGCTTACGGGTACCTCGCCAAAACTCACAGATTTGTTCCATTCTGGCCAGTTTTCTATGGTATTACTCACTGATTTTGGGTTCGGGTCGAACCAGACGTTCAGGGAACCCCGGGCGTCCGCTTACGGGGATCTCGCCAAAACTCGCAGATTTGGTCCATTCTGGCCAGTTTTCTATGGTATTACTCGCTGATTTAGGGCCCCGGGTAGATCCGGACGTTCTGGGAACCTTGAGGTCCTCTTACGGGGACCTCGCTAAAACTCATAGATTTGGTCCATTCTGGCCTGTTTTCTATGGTATTACTCACTGATTTAGGGCCCCAGGTCAATCCGGACGTTCGGGGAACCTTGAGGTGCTCTTACGGGGATCTCGCCAAAACTCGCAGATTTGGTCCATTCTGGCCAGTTTTCTATGGTATTAATCACTGATTTAGGGCCCCGGGTAGATCGGGACGTTCGGGGAACCTTGAGGTCCTCTTACGGGGATCTCGCCAAAACTCGCAGATTTGGTCCATTCTGGCCAGTTTTCTATGGTATTACTCACTGATTTAGGGCCCCGGGTAGATCCGGACGTTCGGGGAACCTTGAGGTCCTCTTACGGCGATCTCGCCAAAACTCGCAGATTTGGTCCATTCTGGCCAGTTTTCTATGGTATTACTCACTGATTTAGGGCCCCAGGTCAATCCGGACATTCGGGGAACCCTGGGGTCCGCTTACAGGAACCTCGCCAAAACTCGCAGACTTGGCCCATTCTGGACGGTTTTCTATGGTATTACTCACTGATTTTGGGTTTGTGTCGAACCGGACGTTCGGGGAACCCCGTGGTCCGCTTACGGGTACCTCGCCAAAACTCACAGATTTGTTCCATTCTGGCCAGTTTTCTATGGTATTACTCACTGATTTTGGGTTCGGGTCGAACCAGACGTTCAGGGAACCCCCGGCGTCCGCTTACGGGGATCTCGCCAAAACTCGCAGATTTGGTCCATTCTGGCCAGTTTTCTATGGTATTACTCGCTGATTTAGGGCCCCGGGTAGATCCGGACGTTCTGGGAACCTTGAGGTCCTCTTACGGGGACCTCGCTAAAACTCATAGATTTGGTCCATTCTGGCCTGTTTTCTATGGTATTACTCACTGATTTAGGGCCCCAGGTCAATCCGGACGTTCGGGGAACCTTGAGGTGCTCTTACGGGGATCTCGCCAAAACTCGCAGATTTGGTCCATTCTGGCCAGTTTTCTATGGTATTAATCACTGATTTAGGGCCCCGGGTAGATCTGGACGTTCGGGGAACCTTGAGGTCCTCTTACGGGGATCTCGCCAAAACTCGCAGATTTGGTCCATTCTGGCCAGTTTTCTATGGTATTACTCAGTGATTTAGGGCCCCGGGTAGATCCGGACGTTCGGGGAACCTTGAGGTCCTCTTACGGCGATCTCGCCAAAACTCGCAGATTTGGTCCATTCTGGCCAGTTTTCTATGGTATTACTCACTGATTTAGGGCCCCAGGTCAATCCGGACATTCGGGGAACCCTGGGGTCCGCTTACAGGAACCTCGCCAAAACTCGCAGACTTGGCCCATTCTGGACGGTTTTCTATGGTATTACTCACTGATTTTGGGTTTGTGTCGAACCGGACGTTCGGGGAACCCCGTGGTCCGCTTACGGGTACCTCGCCAAAACTCACAGATTTGTTCCATTCTGGCCAGTTTTCTATGGTATTACTCACTGATTTTGGGTTCGGGTCGAACCAGACGTTCAGGGAACCCCCGGCGTCCGCTTACGGGGATCTCGCCAAAACTCGCAGATTTGGTCCATTCTGGCCAGTTTTCTATGGTATTACTCGCTGATTTAGGGCCCCGGGTAGATCCGGACGTTCTGGGAACCTTGAGGTCCTCTTACGGGGACCTCGCTAAAACTCATAGATTTGGTCAATTCTGGCCTGTTTTCTATGGTATTACTCACTGATTTAGGGCCCCAGGTCAATCCGGACGTTCGGGGAACCTTGAGGTGCTCTTACGGGGATCTCGCCAAAACTCGCAGATTTGGTCCATTCTGGCCAGTTTTCTATGGTATTAATCACTGATTTAGGGCCCCGGGTAGATCTGGACGTTCGGGGAACCTTGAGGTCCTCTTACGGGGATCTCGCCAAAACTCGCAGATTTGGTCCATTCTGGCCAGTTTTCTATGGTATTACTCACTGATTTAGGGCCCCGGGTAGATCCGGACGTTCGGGGAACCTTGAGGTCCTCTTACGGCGATCTCGCCAAAACTCGCAGATTTGGTCCATTCTGGCCAGTTTTCTATGGTATTACTCACTGATTTAGGGCCCCAGGTCAATCCGGACATTCGGGGAACCCTGGGGTCCGCTTACAGGAACCTCGCCAAAACTCGCAGACTTGGCCCATTCTGGACGGTTTTCTATGGTATTACTCACTGATTTTGGGTTTGTGTCGAACCGGACGTTCGGGGAACCCCATGGTCCGCTTACGGGTACCTCGCCAAAACTCACAGATTTGTTCCATTCTGGCCAGTTTTCTATGGTATTACTCACTGATTTTGGGTTCGGGTCGAACCAGACGTTCAGGGAACCCCGGGCGTCCGCTTACGGGGATCTCGCCAAAACTCGCAGATTTGGTCCATTCTGGCCAGTTTTCTATGGTATTACTCGCTGATTTAGGGCCCCGGGTAGATCCGGACGTTCTGGGAACCTTGAGGTCCTCTTACGGGGACCTCGCTAAAACTCATAGATTTGGTCCATTCTGGCCTGTTTTCTATGGTATTACTCACTGATTTAGGGCCCCAGGTCAATCCGGACGTTCGGGGAACCTTGAGGTGCTCTTACGGGGATCTCGCCAAAACTCGCAGATTTGGTCCATTCTGGCCAGTTTTCTATGGTATTACTCACTGATTTAGGGCCCCGGGTAGATCCGGACGTTCGGGGAACCTTGAGGTCCTCTTACGGCGATCTCGCCAAAACTCGCAGATTTGGTCCATTCTGGCCAGTTTTCTATGGTATTACTCACTGATTTAGGGCCCCAGGTCAATCCGGACATTCGGGGAACCCTGGGGTCCGCTTACAGGAACCTCGCCAAAACTCGCAGACTTGGCCCATTCTGGACGGTTTTCTATGGTATTACTCACTGATTTTGGGTTTGTGTCGAACCGGACGTTCGGGGAACCCCATGGTCCGCTTACGGGTACCTCGCCAAAACTCACAGATTTGTTCCATTCTGGCCAGTTTTCTATGGTATTACTCACTGATTTTGGGTTCGGGTCGAACCAGACGTTCAGGGAACCCCGGGCGTCCGCTTACGGGGATCTCGCCAAAACTCGCAGATTTGGTCCATTCTGGCCAGTTTTCTATGGTATTACTCAGTGATTTAGGGCCCCGGGTAGATCCGGACGTTCGGGGAACCTTGAGGTCCTCTTACGGCGATCTCGCCAAAACTCGCAGATTTGGTCCATTCTGGCCAGTTTTCTATGGTATTACTCACTGATTTAGGGCCCCAGGTCAATCCGGACATTCGGGGAACCCTGGGGTCCGCTTACAGGAACCTCGCCAAAACTCGCAGACTTGGCCCATTCTGGACGGTTTTCTATGGTATTACTCACTGATTTTGGGTTTGTGTCGAACCGGACGTTCGGGGAACTCCGTGGTCCGCTTACGGGTACCTCGCCAAAACTCACAGATTTGTTCCATTCTGGCAAGTTTTCTATGGTATTACTCACTGATTTTGGGTTCGGGTCGAACCAGACGTTCAGGGAACCCCCGGCGTCCGCTTACGGGGATCTCGCCAAAACTCGCAGATTTGGTCCATTCTGGCCAGTTTTCTATGGTATTACTCGCTGATTTAGGGCCCCGGGTAGATCCGGACGTTCTGGGAACCTTGAGGTCCTCTTACGGGGACCTCGCTAAAACTCATAGATTTGGTCCATTCTGGCCTGTTTTCTATGGTATTACTCACTGATTTAGGGCCCCAGGTCAATCCGGACGTTCGGGGAACCTTGAGGTGCTCTTACGGGGATCTCGCCAAAACTCGCAGATTTGGTCCATTCTGGCCAGTTTTCTATGGTATTAATCACTGATTTAGGGCCCCGGGTAGATCTGGACGTTCGGGGAACCTTGAGGTCCTCTTACGGGGATCTCGCCAAAACTCGCAGATTTGGTCCATTCTGGCCAGTTTTATATGGTATTACTCACTGATTTAGGGCCCCGGGTAGATACGGACGTTCGGGGAACCTTGAGGTCCTCTTACGGCGATCTCGCCAAAACTCGCAGATTTGGTCCATTCTGGCCAGTTTTCTATGGTATTACTCACTGATTTAGGGCCCCAGGTCAATCCGGACATTCGGGGAACCCTGGGGTCCGCTTACAGGAACCTCGCCAAAACTCGCAGACTTGGCCCATTCTGGACGGTTTTCTATGGTATTACTCACTGATTATGGGTTTGTGTCGAACCGGACGTTCGGGGAACCCCGTGGTCCGCTTACGGGTACCTCGCCAAAACTCACAGATTTGTTCCATTCTGGCCAGTTTTCTATGGTATTACTCACTGATTTTGGGTTCGGGTCGAACCAGACGTTCAGGGAACCCCCGGCGTCCGCTTACGGGGATCTCGCCAAAACTCGCAGATTTGGTCCATTCTGGCCAGTTTTCTATGGTATTACTCGCTGATTTAGGGCCCCGGGTAGATCCGGACGTTCTGGGAACCTTGAGGTCCTCTTACGGCGATCTCGCCAAAACTCGCAGATTTGGTCCATTCTGGCCAGTTTTCTATGGTATTACTCACTGATTTAGGGCCCCAGGTCAATCCGGACATTCGGGGAACCCTGGGGTCCGCTTACAGGAACCTCGCCAAAACTCGCAGACTTGGCCCATTCTGGACGGTTTTCTATGGTATTACTCACTGATTTTGGGTTTGTGTCGAACCGGACGTTCGGGGAACCCCGTGGTCCGCTTACGGGTACCTCGCAAAAACTCACAGATTTGTTCCATTCTGGCCAGTTTTCTATGGTATTACTCACTGATTTTGGGTTCGGGTCGAACCAGACGTTCAGGGAACCCCCGGCGTCCGCTTACGGGGATCTCGCCAAAACTCGCAGATTTGGTCCATTCTGGCCAGTTTTCTATGGTATTACTCGCTGATTTAGGGCCCCGGGTAGATCCGGACGTTCTGGGAACCTTGAGGTCCTCTTACGGGGACCTCGCTAAAACTCATAGATTTGGTCCATTCTGGCCTGTTTTCTATGGTATTACTCACTGATTTAGGGCCCCAGGTCAATCCGGACGTTCGGGGAACCTTGAGGTGCTCTTACGGGGATCTCGCCAAAACTCGCAGATTTGGTCCATTCTGGCCAGTTTTCTATGGTATTAATCACTGATTTAGGGCCCCGGGTAGATCTGGACGTTCGGGGAACCTTGAGGTCCTCTTACGGGGATCTCGCCAAAACTCGCAGATTTGGTCCATTCTGGCCAGTTTTCTATGGTATTACTCAGTGATTTAGGGCCCCGGGTAGATCCGGACGTTCGGGGAACCTTGAGGTCCTCTTACGGCGATCTCGCCAAAACTCGCAGATTTGGTCCATTCTGGCCAGTTTTCTATGGTATTACTCACTGATTTAGGGCCCCAGGTCAATCCGGACATTCGGGGAACCCTGGGGTCCGCTTACAGGAACCTCGCCAAAACTCGCAGACTTGGCCCATTCTGGACGGTTTTCTATGGTATTACTCACTGATTTTGGGTTTGTGTCGAACCGGACGTTCGGGGAACTCCGTGGTCCGCTTACGGGTACCTCGCCAAAACTCACAGATTTGTTCCATTCTGGCCAGTTTTCTATGGTATTACTCACTGATTTTGGGTTCGGGTCGAACCAGACGTTCAGGGAACCACCGGCGTCCGCTTACGGGGATCTCGCCAAAACTCGCAGATTTGGTCCATTCTGGCCAGTTTTCTATGGTATTACTCGCTGATTTAGGGCCCCGGGTAGATCCGGACGTTCTGGGAACCTTGAGGTCCTCTTACGGGGACCTCGCTAAAACTCATAGATTTGGTCCATTCTGGCATGTTTTCTATGGTATTACTCACTGATTTAGGGCCCCAGGTCAATCCGGACGTTCGGGGAACCTTGAGGTGCTCTTACGGGGATCTCGCCAAAACTCGCAGATTTGGTCCATTCTGGCCAGTTTTCTATGGTATTAATCACTGATTTAGGGCCCCGGGTAGATCTGGACGTTCGGGGAACCTTGAGGTCCTCTTACGGGGATCTCGCCAAAACTCGCAGATTTGGTCCATTCTGGCCAGTTTTATATGGTATTACTCACTGATTTAGGGCCCCGGGTAGATACGGACGTTCGGGGAACCTTGAGGTCCTCTTACGGCGATCTCGCCAAAACTCGCAGATTTGGTCCATTCTGGCCAGTTTTCTATGGTATTACTCACTGATTTAGGGCCCCAGGTCAATCCGGACATTCGGGGAACCCTGGGGTCCGCTTACAGGAACCTCGCCAAAACTCGCAGACTTGGCCCATTCTGGACGGTTTTCTATGGTATTACTCACTGATTATGGGTTTGTGTCGAACCGGACGTTCGGGGAACCCCGTGGTCCGCTTACGGGTACCTCGCCAAAACTCACAGATTTGTTCCATTCTGGCCAGTTTTCTATGGTATTACTCACTGATTTTGGGTTCGGGTCGAACCAGACGTTCAGGGAACCCCCGGCGTCCGCTTACGGGGATCTCGCCAAAACTCGCAGATTTGGTCCATTCTGGCCAGTTTTCTATGGTATTACTCGCTGATTTAGGGCCCCGGGTAGATCCGGACGTTCTGGGAACCTTGAGGTCCTCTTACGGCGATCTCGCCAAAACTCGCAGATTTGGTCCATTCTGGCCAGTTTTCTATGGTATTACTCACTGATTTAGGGCCCCAGGTCAATCCGGACATTCGGGGAACCCTGGGGTCCGCTTACAGGAACCTCGCCAAAACTCGCAGACTTGGCCCATTCTGGACGGTTTTCTATGGTATTACTCACTGATTTTGGGTTTGTGTCGAACCGGACGTTCGGGGAACCCCGTGGTCCGCTTACGGGTACCTCGCCAAAACTCACAGATTTGTTCCATTCTGGCCAGTTTTCTATGGTATTACTCACTGATTTTGGGTTCGGGTCGAACCAGACGTTCAGGGAACCCCCGGCGTCCGCTTACGGGGATCTCGCCAAAACTCGCAGATTTGGTCCATTCTGGCCAGTTTTCTATGGTATTACTCGCTGATTTAGGGCCCCGGGTAGATCCGGACGTTCTGGGAACCTTGAGGTCCTCTTACGGGGACCTCGCTAAAACTCATAGATTTGGTCCATTCTGGCCTGTTTTCTATGGTATTACTCACTGATTTAGGGCCCCAGGTCAATCCGGACGTTCGGGGAACCTTGAGGTGCTCTTACGGGGATCTCGCCAAAACTCGCAGATTTGGTCCATTCTGGCCAGTTTTCTATGGTATTAATCACTGATTTAGGTCCCCGGGTAGATCTGGACGTTCGGGGAACCTTGAGGTCCTCTTACGGGGATCTCGCCAAAACTCGCAGATTTGGTCCATTCTGGCCAGTTTTCTATGGTATTACTCAGTGATTTAGGGCCCCGGGTAGATCCGGACGTTCGGGGAACCTTGAGGTCCTCTTACGGCGATCTCGCCAAAACTCGCAGATTTGGTCCATTCTGGCCAGTTTTCTATGGTATTACTCACTGATTTAGGGCCCCAGGTCAATCCGGACATTCGGGGAACCCTGGGGTCCGCTTACAGGAACCTCGCCAAAACTCGCAGACTTGGCCCATTCTGGACGGTTTTCTATGGTATTACTCACTGATTTTGGGTTTGTGTCGAACCGGACGTTCGGGGAACCCCGTGGTCCGCTTACGGGTACCTCGCCAAAACTCACAGATTTGTTCCATTCTGGCCAGTTTTCTATGGTATTACTCACTGATTTTGGGTTCGGGTCGAACCAGACGTTCAGGGAACCCCCGGCGTCCGCTTACGGGGATCTCGCCAAAACTCGCAGATTTGGTCCATTCTGGCCAGTTTTCTATGGTATTACTCGCTGATTTAGGGCCCCGGGTAGATCCGGACGTTCTGGGAGCCTTGAGGTCCTCTTACGGGGACCTCGCTAAAACTCATAGATTTGGTCCATTCTGGCCTGTTTTCTATGGTATTACTCACTGATTTAGGGCCCCAGGTCAATCCGGACGTTCGGGGAACCTTGAGGTGCTCTTACGGGGATCTCGCCAAAACTCGCAGATTTGGTCCATTCTGGCCAGTTTTCTATGGTATTAATCACTGATTTAGGGCCCCGGGTAGATCTGGACGTTCGGGGAACCTTGAGGTCCTCTTACGGGGATCTCGCCAAAACTCGCAGATTTGGTCCATTCTGGCCAGTTTTCTATGGTATTACTCACTGATTTAGGGCCCCGGGTAGATCCGGACGTTCGGGGAACCTTGAGGTCCTCTTACGGCGATCTCGCCAAAACTCGCAGATTTGGTCCATTCTGGCCAGTTTTCTATGGTATTACTCACTGATTTAGGGCCCCAGGTCAATCCGGACATTCGGGGAACCCTGGGGTCCGCTTACAGGAACCTCGCCAAAACTCGCAGACTTGGCCCATTCTGGACGGTTTTCTATGGTATTACTCACTGATTTTGGGTTTGTGTCGAACCGGACGTTCGGGGAACCCCGTGGTCCGCTTACGGGTACCTCGCCAAAACTCACAGATTTGTTCCATTCTGGCCAGTTTTCTATGGTATTACTCACTGATTTTGGGTTCGGGTCGAACCAGACGTTCAGGGAACCCCCGGCGTCCGCTTACGGGGATCTCGCCAAAACTCGCAGATTTGGTCCATTCTGGCCAGTTTTCTATGGTATTACTCGCTGATTTAGGGCCCCGGGTAGATCCGGACGTTCTGGGAACCTTGAGGTCCTCTTACGGGGACCTCGCTAAAACTCATAGATTTGGTCCATTCTGGCCTGTTTTCTATGGTATTACTCACTGATTTAGGGCCCCAGGTCAATCCGGACGTTCGGGGAACCCCGGGGTCCGCTTAAAGGAACCTCGCCAAAACTCGCAGATTTGGTCCATTCTGGCCGGTTTTCTATGGTATTACTCACTGATTTTGGGCCCCGGGCGATCCGGCATTCGGAGAACACCGGGGTCCGGTTACGGGGAACTCGTCAAAACTCACAGATTTGGTCCATTCTGTCCAGTTTTCTATGGAATTGCTCACTTATTTTGGGTCCTGGGTAGATCCGGACGCTCGGGGAACCTTGAGGTGCTCTTACGGGGATCTCGCCAAAACTCGCAGATTTGGTCCATTCTGGCCAGTTTTCTATGGTATTAATCACTGATTTAGGGCCCCGGGTAGATCTGGACGTTCGGGGAACCTTGAGGTCCTCTTACGGGGATCTCGCCAAAACTCGCAGATTTGGTCCATTCTGACCAGTTTTCTATGGTATTACTCACTGATTTAGGGCCCCGGGTAGATCCGGACGTTCGGGGAACCTTGAGGTCCTCTTACGGCGATCTCGCCAAAACTCGCAGATTCGGTCCATTCTGGCCAGTTTTCTATGGTATTACTCACTGATTTAGGGCCCCAGGTCAATCCGGACATTCGGGGAACCCTGGGGTCCGCTTACAGGAACCTCGCCAAAACTCGCAGACTTGGCCCATTCTGGCCGGTTTTCTATGGTATTACTCACTGATTTTGGGTTTGTGTCGAACCGGACGTTCGGGGAACCCCGTGGTCCGCTTACGGGTACCTCGCCAAAACTCACAGATTTGTTCCATTCTGGCCAGTTTTCTATGGTATTACTCACTGATTTTGGGTTCGGGTCGAACCAGACGTTCAGGGAACCCCCGGCGTCCGCTTATGGGGATCTCGCCAAAACTCGCAGATTTGGTCCATTCTGGCCAGTTTTCTATGGTATTACTCGCTGATTTAGGGCCCCGGGTAGATCCGGACGTTCGGGGAACCTTGAGGTCCTCTTACGGGTACCTCGCCAAAACTCACAGATTTGTTCCATTCTGGCCAGTTTTCTATGGTATTACTCACTGATTTTGGGTTCGGGTCGAACCAGACGTTCAGGGAACCCCCGGCGTCCGCTTACGGGGATCTCGCCAAAACTCGCAGATTTGGTCCATTCTGGCCAGTTTTCTATGGTATTACTCGCTGATTTAGGGCCCCGGGTAGATCCGGACGTTCTGGGAACCTTGAGGTCCTCTTACGGGGACCTCGCTAAAACTCATAGATTTGGTCCATTCTGGCATGTTTTCTATGGTATTACTCACTGATTTAGGGCCCCAGGTCAATCCGGACGTTCGGGGAACCTTGAGGTGCTCTTACGGGGATCTCGCCAAAACTCGCAGATTTGGTCCATACTGGCCAGTTTTCTATGGTATTAATCACTGATTTAGGGCCCCGGGTAGATCTGGACGTTCGGGGAACCTTGAGGTCCTCTTACGGGGATCTCGCCAAAACTCGCAGATTTGGTCCATTCTGGCCAGTTTTATATGGTATTACTCACTGATTTAGGGCCCCGGGTAGATACGGACGTTCGGGGAACCTTGAGGTCCTCTTACGGCGATCTCGCCAAAACTCGCAGATTTGGTCCATTCTGGCCAGTTTTCTATGGTATTACTCACTGATTTAGGGCCCCAGGTCAATCCGGACATTCGGGGAACCCTGGGGTCCGCTTACAGGAACCTCGCCAAAACTCGCAGACTTGGCCCATTCTGGACGGTTTTCTATGGTATTACTCACTGATTATGGGTTTGTGTCGAACCGGACGTTCGGGGAACCCCGTGGTCCGCTTACGGGTACCTCGCCAAAACTCACAGATTTGTTCCATTCTGGCCAGTTTTCTATGGTATTACTCACTGATTTTGGGTTCGGGTCGAACCAGACGTTCAGGGAACCCCCGGCGTCCGCTTACGGGGATCTCGCCAAAACTCGCAGATTTGGTCCATTCTGGCCAGTTTTCTATGGTATTACTCGCTGATTTAGGGCCCCGGGTAGATCCGGACGTTCTGGGAACCTTGAGGTCCTCTTACGGCGATCTCGCCAAAACTCGCAGATTTGGTCCATTCTGGCCAGTTTTCTATGGTATTACTCACTGATTTAGGGCCCCAGGTCAATCCGGACATTCGGGGAACCCTGGGGTCCGCTTACAGGAACCTCGCCAAAACTCGCAGACTTGGCCCATTCTGGACGGTTTTCTATGGTATTACTCACTGATTTTGGGTTTGTGTCGAACCGGACGTTCGGGGAACCCCGTGGTCCGCTTACGGGTACCTCGCCAAAACTCACAGATTTGTTCCATTCTGGCCAGTTTTCTATGGTATTACTCACTGATTTTGGGTTCGGGTCGAACCAGACGTTCAGGGAACCCCCGGCGTCCGCTTACGGGGATCTCGCCAAAACTCGCAGATTTGGTCCATTCTGGCCAGTTTTCTATGGTATTACTCGCTGATTTAGGGTCCCGGGTAGATCCGGACGTTCTGGGAACCTTGAGGTCCTCTTACGGGGACCTCGCTAAAACTCATAGATTTGGTCCATTCTGGCCTGTTTTCTATGGTATTACTCACTGATTTAGGGCCCCAGGTCAATCCGGACGTTCGGGGAACCTTGAGGTGCTCTTACGGGGATCTCGCCAAAACTCGCAGATTTGGTCCATTCTGGCCAGTTTTCTTTGGTATTAATCACTGATTTAGGGCCCCGGGTAGATCTGGACGTTCGGGGAACCTTGAGGTCCTCTTACGGGGATCTCGCCAAAACTCGCAGATTTGGTCCATTCTGGCCAGTTTTCTATGGTATTACTCAGTGATTTAGGGCCCCGGGTAGATCCGGACGTTCGGGGAACCTTGAGGTCCTCTTACGGCGATCTCGCCAAAACTCGCAGATTTGGTCCATTCTGGCCAGTTTTCTATGGTATTACTCACTGATTTAGGGCCCCAGGTCAATCCGGACATTCGGGGAACCCTGGGGTCCGCTTACAGGAACCTCGCCAAAACTCGCAGACTTGGCCCATTCTGGACGGTTTTCTATGGTATTACTCACTGATTTTGGGTTTGTGTCGAACCGGACGTTCGGGGAACCCCGTGGTCCGCTTACGGGTACCTCGCCAAAACTCACAGATTTGTTCCATTCTGGCCTGTTTTCTATGGTATTACTCACTGATTTTGGGTTCGGGTCGAACCAGACGTTCAGGGAACCCCCGGCGTCCGCTTACGGGGATCTCGCCAAAACTCGCAGATTTGGTCCATTCTGGCCAGTTTTCTATGGTATTACTCGCTGATTTAGGGCCCCGGGTAGATCCGGACGTTCTGGGAACCTTGAGGTCCTCTTACGGGGACCTCGCTAAAACTCATAGATTTGGTCCATTCTGGCCTGTTTTCTATGGTATTACTCACTGATTTAGGGCCCCAGGTCAATCCGGACGTTCGGGGAACCTTGAGGTGCTCTTACGGGGATCTCGCCAAAACTCGCAGATTTGGTCCATTCTGGCCAGTTTTCTATGGTATTAATCACTGATTTAGGGCCCCGGGTAGATCTGGACGTTCGGGGAACCTTGAGGTCCTCTTACGGGGATCTCGCCAAAACTCGCAGATTTGGTCCATTCTGGCCAGTTTTCTATGGTATTACTCACTGATTTAGGGCCCCGGGTAGATCCGGACGTTCGGGGAACCTTGAGGTCCTCTTACGGCGATCTCGCCAAAACTCGCAGATTTGGTCCATTCTGGCCAGTTTTCTATGGTATTACTCACTGATTTAGGGCCCCAGGTCAATCCGGACATTCGGGGAACCCTGGGGTCCGCTTACAGGAACCTCGCCAAAACTCGCAGACTTGGCCCATTCTGGACGGTTTTCTATGGTATTACTCACTGATTTTGGGTTTGTGTCGAACCGGACGTTCGGGGAACCCCGTGGTCCGCTTACGGGTACCTCGCCAAAACTCACAGATTTGTTCCATTCTGGCCAGTTTTCTATGGTATTACTCACTGATTTTGGGTTCGGGTCGAACCAGACGTTCAGGGAACCCCCGGCGTCCGCTTACGGGGATCTCGCCAAAACTCGCAGATTTGGTCCATTCTGGCCAGTTTTCTATGGTATTACTCGCTGATTTAGGGCCCCGGGTAGATCCGGACGTTCTGGGAACCTTGAGGTCCTCTTACGGGGACCTCGCTAAAACTCATAGATTTGGTCCATTCTGGCCTGTTTTCTATGGTATTACTCACTGATTTAGGGCCCCAGGTCAATCCGGACGTTCGGGGAACCCCGGGGTCCGCTTAAAGGAACCTCGCCAAAACTCGCAGATTTGGTCCATTCTGGCCGGTTTTCTATGGTATTACTCACTGATTTTGGGCCCCGGGCGATCCGGCATTCGGAGAACACCGGGGTCCGGTTACGGGGAACTCGTCAAAACTCACAGATTTGGTCCATTCTGTCCAGTTTTCTATGGAATTGCTCACTTATTTTGGGTCCTGGGTAGATCCGGACGCTCGGGGAACCTTGAGGTGCTCTTACGGGGATCTCGCCAAAACTCGCAGATTTGGTCCATTCTGGCCAGTTTTCTATGGTATTAATCACTGATTTAGGGCCCCGGGTAGATCTGGACGTTCGGGGAACCTTGAGGTCCTCTTACGGGGATCTCGCCAAAACTCGCAGATTTGGTCCATTCTGGCCAGTTTTATATGGTATTACTCACTGATTTAGGGCCCCGGGTAGATACGGACGTTCGGGGAACCTTGAGGTCCTCTTACGGCGATCTCGCCAAAACTCGCAGATTTGGTCCATTCTGGCCAGTTTTCTATGGTATTACTCACTGATTTAGGGCCCCAGGTCAATCCGGACATTCGGGGAACCCTGGGGTCCGCTTACAGGAACCTCGCCAAAACTCGCAGACTTGGCCCATTCTGGACGGTTTTCTATGGTATTACTCACTGATTATGGGTTTGTGTCGAACCGGACGTTCGGGGAACCCCGTGGTCCGCTTACGGGTACCTCGCCAAAACTCACAGATTTGTTCCATTCTGGCCAGTTTTCTATGGTATTACTCACTGATTTTGGGTTCGGGTCGAACCAGACGTTCAGGGAACCCCCGGCGTCCGCTTACGGGGATCTCGCCAAAACTCGCAGATTTGGTCCATTCTGGCCAGTTTTCTATGGTATTACTCGCTGATTTAGGGCCCCGGGTAGATCCGGACGTTCTGGGAACCTTGAGGTCCTCTTACGGCGATCTCGCCAAAACTCGCAGATTTGGTCCATTCTGGCCAGTTTTCTATGGTATTACTCACTGATTTAGGGCCCCAGGTCAATCCGGACATTCGGGGAACCCTGGGGTCCGCTTACAGGAACCTCGCCAAAACTCGCAGACTTGGCCCATTCTGGACGGTTTTCTATGGTATTACTCACTGATTTTGGGTTTGTGTCGAACCGGACGTTCGGGGAACCCCGTGGTCCGCTTACGGGTACCTCGCCAAAACTCACAGATTTGTTCCATTCTGGCCAGTTTTCTATGGTATTACTCACTGATTTTGGGTTCGGGTCGAACCAGACGTTCAGGGAACCCCCGGCGTCCGCTTACGGGGATCTCGCCAAAACTCGCAGATTTGGTCCATTCTGGCCAGTTTTCTATGGTATTACTCGCTGATTTAGGGTCCCGGGTAGATCCGGACGTTCTGGGAACCTTGAGGTCCTCTTACGGGGACCTCGCTAAAACTCATAGATTTGGTCCATTCTGGCCTGTTTTCTATGGTATTACTCACTGATTTAGGGCCCCAGGTCAATCCGGACGTTCGGGGAACCTTGAGGTGCTCTTACGGGGATCTCGCCAAAACTCGCAGATTTGGTCCATTCTGGCCAGTTTTCTTTGGTATTAATCACTGATTTAGGGCCCCGGGTAGATCTGGACGTTCGGGGAACCTTGAGGTCCTCTTACGGGGATCTCGCCAAAACTCGCAGATTTGGTCCATTCTGGCCAGTTTTCTATGGTATTACTCAGTGATTTAGGGCCCCGGGTAGATCCGGACGTTCGGGGAACCTTGAGGTCCTCTTACGGCGATCTCGCCAAAACTCGCAGATTTGGTCCATTCTGGCCAGTTTTCTATGGTATTACTCACTGATTTAGGGCCCCAGGTCAATCCGGACATTCGGGGAACCCTGGGGTCCGCTTACAGGAACCTCGCCAAAACTCGCAGACTTGGCCCATTCTGGACGGTTTTCTATGGTATTACTCACTGATTTTGGGTTTGTGTCGAACCGGACGTTCGGGGAACCCCGTGGTCCGCTTACGGGTACCTCGCCAAAACTCACAGATTTGTTCCATTCTGGCCAGTTTTCTATGGTATTACTCACTGATTTTGGGTTCGGGTCGAACCAGACGTTCAGGGAACCCCCGGCGTCCGCTTACGGGGATCTCGCCAAAACTCGCAGATTTGGTCCATTCTGGCCAGTTTTCTATGGTATTACTCGCTGATTTAGGGCCCCGGGTAGATCCGGACGTTCTGGGAACCTTGAGGTCCTCTTACGGGGACCTCGCTAAAACTCATAGATTTGGTCCATTCTGGCCTGTTTTCTATGGTATTACTCACTGATTTAGGGCCCCAGGTCAATCCGGACGTTCGGGGAACCTTGAGGTGCTCTTACGGGGATCTCGCCAAAACTCGCAGATTTGGTCCATTCTGGCCAGTTTTCTATGGTATTAATCACTGATTTAGGGCCCCGGGTAGATCTGGACGTTCGGGGAACCTTGAGGTCCTCTTACGGGGATCTCGCCAAAACTCGCAGATTTGGTCCATTCTGGCCAGTTTTCTATGGTATTACTCACTGATTTAGGGCCCCGGGTAGATCCGGACGTTCGGGGAACCTTGAGGTCCTCTTACGGCGATCTCGCCAAAACTCGCAGATTTGGTCCATTCTGGCCAGTTTTCTATGGTATTACTCACTGATTTAGGGCCCCAGGTCAATCCGGACATTCGGGGAACCCTGGGGTCCGCTTACAGGAACCTCGCCAAAACTCGCAGACTTGGCCCATTCTGGACGGTTTTCTATGGTATTACTCACTGATTTTGGGTTTGTGTCGAACCGGACGTTCGGGGAACCCCGTGGTCCGCTTACGGGTACCTCGCCAAAACTCACAGATTTGTTCCATTCTGGCCAGTTTTCTATGGTATTACTCACTGATTTTGGGTTCGGGTCGAACCAGACGTTCAGGGAACCCCCGGCGTCCGCTTACGGGGATCTCGCCAAAACTCGCAGATTTGGTCCATTCTGGCCAGTTTTCTATGGTATTACTCGCTGATTTAGGGCCCCGGGTAGATCCGGACGTTCTGGGAACCTTGAGGTCCTCTTACGGGGACCTCGCTAAAACTCATAGATTTGGTCCATTCTGGCCTGTTTTCTATGGTATTACTCACTGATTTAGGGCCCCAGGTCAATCCGGACGTTCGGGGAACCCCGGGGTCCGCTTAAAGGAACCTCGCCAAAACTCGCAGATTTGGTCCATTCTGGCCGGTTTTCTATGGTATTACTCACTGATTTTGGGCCCCGGGCGATCCGGCATTCGGAGAACACCGGGGTCCGGTTACGGGGAACTCGTCAAAACTCACAGATTTGGTCCATTCTGTCCAGTTTTCTATGGAATTGCTCACTTATTTTGGGTCCTGGGTAGATCCGGACGCTCGGGGAACCTTGAGGTGCTCTTACGGGGATCTCGCCAAAACTCGCAGATTTGGTCCATTCTGGCCAGTTTTCTATGGTATTAATCACTGATTTAGGGCCCCGGGTAGATCTGGACGTTCGGGGAACCTTGAGGTCCTCTTACGGGGATCTCGCCAAAACTCGCAGATTTGGTCCATTCTGACCAGTTTTCTATGGTATTACTCACTGATTTAGGGCCCCGGGTAGATCCGGACGTTCGGGGAACCTTGAGGTCCTCTTACGGCGATCTCGCCAAAACTCGCAGATTTGGTCCATTCTGGCCAGTTTTCTATGGTATTACTCACTGATTTAGGGCCCCAGGTCAATCCGGACATTCGGGGAACCCTGGGGTCCGCTTACAGGAACCTCGCCAAAACTCGCAGACTTGGCCCATTCTGGCCGGTTTTCTATGGTATTACTCACTGATTTTGGGTTTGTGTCGAACCGGACGTTCGGGGAACCCCGTGGTCCGCTTACGGGTACCTCGCCAAAACTCACAGATTTGTTCCATTCTGGCCAGTTTTCTATGGTATTACTCACTGATTTTGGGTTCGGGTCGAACCAGACGTTCAGGGAACCCCCGGCGTCCGCTTATGGGGATCTCGCCAAAACTCGCAGATTTGGTCCATTCTGGCCAGTTTTCTATGGTATTACTCGCTGATTTAGGGCCCCGGGTAGATCCGGACGTTCGGGGAACCTTGAGGTCCTCTTACGGCGATCTCGCCAAAACTCGCAGATTTGGTCCATTCTGGCCAGTTTTCTATGGTATTAATCACTGATTTAGGGCCCCGGGTAGATCTGGACGTTCGGGGAACCTTGAGGTCCTCTTACGGGGATCTCGCCAAAACTCGCAGATTTGGTCCATTCTGGCCAGTTTTATATGGTATTACTCACTGATTTAGGGCCCCGGGTAGATACGGACGTTCGGGGAACCTTGAGGTCCTCTTACGGCGATCTCGCAAAAACTCGCAGATTTGGTCCATTCTGGCCAGTTTTCTATGGTATTACTCACTGATTTAGGGCCCCAGGTCAATCCGGACATTCGGGGAACCCTGGGGTCCGCTTACAGGAACCTCGCCAAAACTCGCAGACTTGGCCCATTCTGGACGGTTTTCTATGGTATTACTCACTGATTTTGGGTTTGTGTCGAACCGGACGTTCGGGGAACCCCGTGGTCCGCTTACGGGTACCTCGCCAAAACTCACAGATTTGTTCCATTCTGGCCAGTTTTCTATGGTATTACTCACTGATTTTGGGTTCGGGTCGAACCAGACGTTCAGGGAACCCCCGGCGTCCGCTTACGGGGATCTCGCCAAAACTCGCAGATTTGGTCCATTCTGGCCAGTTTTCTATGGTATTACTCGCTGATTTAGGGCCCCGGGTAGATCCGGACGTTCTGGGAACCTTGAGGTCCTCTTACGGCGATCTCGCCAAAACTCGCAGATTTGGTCCATTCTGGCCAGTTTTCTATGGTATTACTCACTGATTTAGGGCCCCAGGTCAATCCGGACATTCGGGGAACCCTGGGGTCCGCTTACAGGAACCTCGCCAAAACTCGCAGACTTGGCCCATTCTGGACGGTTTTCTATGGTATTACTCACTGATTTTGGGTTTGTGTCGAACCGGACGTTCGGGGAACCCCGTGGTCCGCTTACGGGTACCTCGCCAAAACTCACAGATTTGTTCCATTCTGGCCAGTTTTCTATGGTATTACTCACTGATTTTGGGTTCGGGTCGAACCAGACGTTCAGGGAACCCCCGGCGTCCGCTTACGGGGATCTCGCCAAAACTCGCAGATTTGGTCCATTCTGGCCAGTTTTCTATGGTATTACTCGCTGATTTAGGGCCCCGGGTAGATCCGGACGTTCTGGGAACCTTGAGGTCCTCTTACGGGGACCTCGCTAAAACTCATAGATTTGGTCCATTCTGGCCTGTTTTCTATGGTATTACTCACTGATTTAGGGCCCCAGGTCAATCCGGACGTTCGGGGAACCCCGGGGTCCGCTTAAAGGAACCTCGCCAAAACTCGCAGATTTGGTCCATTCTGGCCGGTTTTCTATGGTATTACTCACTGATTTTGGGCCCCGGGCGATCCGGCATTCGGAGAACACCGGGGTCCGGTTACGGGGAACTCGTCAAAACTCACAGATTTGGTCCATTCTGTCCAGTTTTCTATGGAATTGCTCACTTATTTTGGGTCCTGGGTAGATCCGGACGCTCGGGGAACCTTGAGGTGCTCTTACGGGGATCTCGCCAAAACTCGCAGATTTGGTCCATTCTGGCCAGTTTTCTATGGTATTAATCACTGATTTAGGGCCCCGGGTAGATCTGGACGTTCGGGGAACCTTGAGGTCCTCTTACGGGGATCTCGCCAAAACTCGCAGATTTGGTCCATTCTGACCAGTTTTCTATGGTATTACTCACTGATTTAGGGCCCCGGGTAGATCCGGACGTTCGGGGAACCTTGAGGTCCTCTTACGGCGATCTCGCCAAAACTCGCAGATTTGGTCCATTCTGGCCAGTTTTCTATGGTATTAATCACTGATTTAGGGCCCCGGGTAGATCTGGACGTTCGGGGAACCTTGAGGTCCTCTTACGGGGATCTCGCCAAAACTCGCAGATTTGGTCCATTCTGGCCAGTTTTATATGGTATTACTCACTGATTTAGGGCCCCGGGTAGATACGGACGTTCGGGGAACCTTGAGGTCCTCTTACGGCGATCTCGCCAAAACTCGCAGATTTGGTCCATTCTGGCCAGTTTTCTATGGTATTACTCACTGATTTAGGGCCCCAGGTCAATCCGGACATTCGGGGAACCCTGGGGTCCGCTTACAGGAACCTCGCCAAAACTCGCAGACTTGGCCCATTCTGGACGGTTTTCTATGGTATTACTCACTGATTTTGGGTTTGTGTCGAACCGGACGTTCGGGGAACCCCGTGGTCCGCTTACGGGTACCTCGCCAAAACTCACAGATTTGTTCCATTCTGGCCAGTTTTCTATGGTATTACTCACTGATTTTGGGTTCGGGTCGAACCAGACGTTCAGGGAACCCCCGGCGTCCGCTTACGGGGATCTCGCCAAAACTCGCAGATTTGGTCCATTCTGGCCAGTTTTCTATGGTATTACTCGCTGATTTAGGGCCCCGGGTAGATCCGGACGTTCTGGGAACCTTGAGGTCCTCTTACGGCGATCTCGCCAAAACTCGCAGATTTGGTCCATTCTGGCCAGTTTTCTGTGGTATTACTCACTGATTTAGGGCCCCAGGTCAATCCGGACATTCGGGGAACCCTGGGGTCCGCTTACAGGAACCTCGCCAAAACTCGCAGACTTGGCCCATTCTGGACGGTTTTCTATGGTATTACTCACTGATTTTGGGTTTGTGTCGAACCGGACGTTCGGGGAACCCCGTGGTCCGCTTACGGGTACCTCGCCAAAACTCACAGATTTGTTCCATTCTGGCCAGTTTTCTATGGTATTACTCACTGATTTTGGGTTCGGGTCGAACCAGACGTTCAGGGAACCCCCGGCGTCCGCTTACGGGGATCTCGCCAAAACTCGCAGATTTGGTCCATTCTGGCCAGTTTTCTATGGTATTACTCGCTGATTTAGGGCCCCGGGTAGATCCGGACGTTCTGGGAACCTTGAGGTCCTCTTACGGGGACCTCGCTAAAACTCATAGATTTGGTCTATTCTGGCCTGTTTTCTATGGTATTACTCACTGATTTAGGGCCCCAGGTCAATCCGGACGTTCGGGGAACCTTGAGGTGCTCTTACGGGGATCTCGCCAAAACTCGCAGATTTGGTCCATTCTGGCCAGTTTTCTATGGTATTAATCACTGATTTAGGGCCCCGGGTAGATCTGGACGTTCGGGGAACCTTGAGGTCCTCTTACGGGGATCTCGCCAAAACTCGCAGATTTGGTCCATTCTGGCCAGTTTTCTATGGTATTACTCAGTGATTTAGGGCCCCGGGTAGATCCGGACGTTCGGGGAACCTTGAGGTCCTCTTACGGCGATCTCGCCAAAACTCGCAGATTTGGTCCATTCTGGCCAGTTTTCTATGGTATTACTCACTGATTTAGGGCCCCAGGTCAATCCGGACATTCGGGGAACCCTGGGGTCCGCTTACAGGAACCTCGCCAAAACTCGCAGACTTGGCCCATTCTGGACGGTTTTCTATGGTATTACTCACTGATTTTGGGTTTGTGTCGAACCGGACGTTCGGGGAACTCCGTGGTCCGCTTACGGGTACCTCGCCAAAACTCACAGATTTGTTCCATTCTGGCAAGTTTTCTATGGTATTACTCACTGATTTTGGGTTCGGGTCGAACCAGACGTTCAGGGAACCCCCGGCGTCCGCTTACGGGGATCTCGCCAAAACTCGCAGATTTGGTCCATTCTGGCCAGTTTTCTATGGTATTACTCGCTGATTTAGGGCCCCGGGTAGATCCGGACGTTCTGGGAACCTTGAGGTCCTCTTACGGGGACCTCGCTAAAACTCATAGATTTGGTCCATTCCGGCCTGTTTTCTATGGTATTACTCACTGATTTAGGGCCCCAGGTCAATCCGGACGTTCGGGGAACCTTGAGGTGCTCTTACGGGGATCTCGCCAAAACTCGCAGATTTGGTCCATTCTGGCCAGTTTTCTATGGTATTACTCACTGATTTAGGGCCCCGGGTAGATCCGGACGTTCGGGGAACCTTGAGGTCCTCTTACGGCGATCTCGCCAAAACTCGCAGATTTGGTCCATTCTGGCCAGTTTTCTATGGTATTACTCACTGATTTAGGGCCCCAGGTCAATCCGGACATTCGGGGAACCCTGGGGTCCGCTTACAGGAACCTCGCCAAAACTCGCAGACTTGGCCCATTCTGGACGGTTTTCTATGGTATTACTCACTGATTTTGGGTTTGTGTCGAACCGGACGTTCGGGGAACCCCGTGGTCCGCTTACGGGTACCTCGCCAAAACTCACAGATTTGTTCCATTCTGGCCAGTTTTCTATGGTATTACTCACTGATTTTGGGTTCGGGTCGAACCAGACGTTCAGGGAACCCCCGGCGTCCGCTTACGGGGATCTCGCCAAAACTCGCAGATTTGGTCCATTCTGGCCAGTTTTCTATGGTATTACTCGCTGATTTAGGGCCCCGGGTAGATCCGGACGTTCTGGGAACCTTGAGGTCCTCTTACGGGGACCTCGCTAAAACTCATAGATTTGGTCTATTCTGGCCTGTTTTCTATGGTATTACTCACTGATTTAGGGCCCCAGGTCAATCCGGACGTTCGGGGAACCTTGAGGTGCTCTTACGGGGATCTCGCCAAAACTCGCAGATTTGGTCCATTCTGGCCAGTTTTCTATGGTATTAATCACTGATTTAGGGCCCCGGGTAGATCTGGACGTTCGGGGAACCTTGAGGTCCTCTTACGGGGATCTCGCCAAAACTCGCAGATTTGGTCCATTCTGGCCAGTTTTCTATGGTATTACTCAGTGATTTAGGGCCCCGGGTAGATCCGGACGTTCGGGGAACCTTGAGGTCCTCTTACGGCGATCTCGCCAAAACTCGCAGATTTGGTCCATTCTGGCCAGTTTTCTATGGTATTACTCACTGATTTAGGGCCCCAGGTCAATCCGGACATTCGGGGAACCCTGGGGTCCGCTTACAGGAACCTCGCCAAAACTCGCAGATTTGGTCCATTCTGGACGGTTTTCTATGGTATTACTCACTGATTTAGGGCCCCGGGTAGATCCGGACGTTCGGGGAACCTTGAGGTCCTCTTACGGCGATCTCGCCAAAACTCGCAGATTTGGTCCATTCTGGCCAGTTTTCTATGGTATTACTCACTGATTTAGGGCCCCAGGTCAATCCGGACATTCGGGGAACCCTGGGGTCCGCTTACAGGAACCTCGCCAAAACTCGCAGACTTGGCCCATTCTGGACGGTTTTCTATGGTATTACTCACTGATTTTGGGTTTGTGTCGAACCGGACGTTCGGGGAACCCCGTGGTCCGCTTACGGGTACCTCGCCAAAACTCACAGATTTGTTCCATTCTGGCCAGTTTTCTATGGTATTACTCACTGATTTTGGGTTCGGGTCGAACCAGACGTTCAGGGAACCCCCGGCGTCCGCTTACGGGGATCTCGCCAAAACTCGCAGATTTGGTCCATTCTGGCCAGTTTTCTATGGTATTACTCGCTGATTTAGGGCCCCGGGTAGATCCGGACGTTCTGGGAACCTTGAGGTCCTCTTACGGGGACCTCGCTAAAACTCATAGATTTGGTCTATTCTGGCCTGTTTTCTATGGTATTACTCACTGATTTAGGGCCCCAGGTCAATCCGGACGTTCGGGGAACCTTGAGGTGCTCTTACGGGGATCTCGCCAAAACTCGCAGATTTGGTCCATTCTGGCCAGTTTTCTATGGTATTAATCACTGATTTAGGGCCCCGGGTAGATCTGGACGTTCGGGGAACCTTGAGGTCCTCTTACGGGGATCTCGCCAAAACTCGCAGATTTGGTCCATTCTGGCCAGTTTTCTATGGTATTACTCAGTGATTTAGGGCCCCGGGTAGATCCGGACGTTCGGGGAACCTTGAGGTCCTCTTACGGCGATCTCGCCAAAACTCGCAGATTTGGTCCATTCTGGCCAGTTTTCTATGGTATTACTCACTGATTTAGGGCCCCAGGTCAATCCGGACATTCGGGGAACCCTGGGGTCCGCTTACAGGAACCTCGCCAAAACTCGCAGACTTGGCCCATTCTGGACGGTTTTCTATGGTATTACTCACTGATTTTGGGTTTGTGTCGAACCGGACGTTCGGGGAACTCCGTGGTCCGCTTACGGGTACCTCGCCAAAACTCACAGATTTGTTCCATTCTGGCAAGTTTTCTATGGTATTACTCACTGATTTTGGGTTCGGGTCGAACCAGACGTTCAGGGAACCCCCGGCGTCCGCTTACGGGGATCTCGCCAAAACTCGCAGATTTGGTCCATTCTGGCCAGTTTTCTATGGTATTACTCGCTGATTTAGGGCCCCGGGTAGATCCGGACGTTCTGGGAACCTTGAGGTCCTCTTACGGGGACCTCGCTAAAACTCATAGATTTGGTCCATTCTGGCCTGTTTTCTATGGTATTACTCACTGATTTAGGGCCCCAGGTCAATCCGGACGTTCGGGGAACCTTGAGGTGCTCTTACGGGGATCTCGCCAAAACTCGCAGATTTGGTCCATTCTGGCCAGTTTTCTATGGTATTAATCACTGATTTAGGGCCCCGGGTAGATCTGGACGTTCGGGGAACCTTGAGGTCCTCTTACGGGGATCTCGCCAAAACTCGCAGATTTGGTCCATTCTGGCCAGTTTTCTATGGTATTACTCACTGATTTAGGGCCCCGGGTAGATCCGGACGTTCGGGGAACCTTGAGGTCCTCTTACGGCGATCTCGCCAAAACTCGCAGATTTGGTCCATTCTGGCCAGTTTTCTATGGTATTACTCACTGATTTAGGGCCCCAGGTCAATCCGGACATTCGGGGAACCCTGGGGTCCGCTTACAGGAACCTCGCCAAAACTCGCAGACTTGGCCCATTCTGGACGGTTTTCTATGGTATTACTCACTGATTTTGGGTTTGTGTCGAACCGGACGTTCGGGGAACCCCGTGGTCCGCTTACGGGTACCTCGCCAAAACTCACAGATTTGTTCCATTCTGGCCAGTTTTCTATGGTATTACTCACTGATTTTGGGTTCGGGTCGAACCAGACGTTCAGGGAACCCCGGGCGTCCGCTTACGGGGATCTCGCCAAAACTCGCAGATTTGGTCCATTCTGGCCAGTTTTCTATGGTATTACTCGCTGATTTAGCGCCCCGGGTAGATCCGGACGTTCTGGGAACCTTGAGGTCCTCTTACGGGGACCTCGCTAAAACTCATAGATTTGGTCCATTCTGGCCTGTTTTCTATGGTATTACTCACTGATTTAGGGCCCCAGGTCAATCCGGACGTTCGGGGAACCCCGGGGTCCGCTTAAAGGAACCTCGCCAAAACTCGCAGATTTGGTCCATTCTGGCCGGTTTTCTATGGTATTACTCACTGATTTTGGGCCCCGGGCGATCCGGCATTCGGAGAACACCGGGGTCCGGTTACGGGGAACTCGTCAAAACTCACAGATTTGGTCCATTCTGTCCAGTTTTCTATGGAATTGCTCACTTATTTTGGGTCCTGGGTAGATCCGGACGTTCGGGGAACCTTGAGGTGCTCTTACGGGGATCTCGCCAAAACTCGCAGATTTGGTCCATTCTGGCCAGTTTTCTATGGTATTAATCATTGATTTAGGGCCCCGGGTAGATCTGGACGTTCGGGGAACCTTGAGGTCCTCTTACGGGGATCTCACCAAAACTCGCAGATTTGGTCCATTCTGACCAGTTTTCTATGGTATTACTCACTGATTTAGGGCCCCGGGTAGATCCGGACATTCGGGGAACCTTGAGGTCCTCTTACGGCGATCTCGCCAAAACTCGCAGATTTGGTCCATTCTGGCCAGTTTTCTATGGTATTACTCACTGATTTAGGGCCCCAGGTCAATCCGGACATTCGGGGAACCCTGGGGTCCGCTTACAGGAACCTCGCCAAAACTCGCAGACTTGGCCCATTCTGGCCGGTTTTCTATGGTATTACTCACTGATTTTGGGTTTGTGTCGAACCGGACGTTCGGGGAACCCCGTGGTCCGCTTACGGGTACCTCGCCAAAACTCACAGATTTGTTCCATTCTGGCCAGTTTTCTATGGTATTACTCACTGATTTTGGGTTCGGGTCGAACCAGACGTTCAGGGAACCCCCGGCGTCCGCTTACGGGGATCTCGCCAAAACTCGCAGATTTGGTCCATTCTGGCCAGTTTTCTATGGTATTACTCGCTGATTTAGGGCCCCGGGTAGATCCGGACGTTCTGGGAACCTTGAGGTCCTCTTACGGGGACCTCGCTAAAACTCATAGATTTGGTCCATTCTGGCCTGTTTTCTATGGTATTACTCACTGATTTAGGGCCCCAGGTCAATCCGGACGTTCGGGGAACCTTGAGGTGCTCTTACGGGGATCTCGCCAAAACTCGCAGATTTGGTCCATTCTGGCCAGTTTTCTATGGTATTAATCACTGATTTAGGGCCCCGGGTAGATCTGGACGTTCGGGGAACCTTGAGGTCCTCTTACGGGGATCTCGCCAAAACTCGCAGATTTGGTCCATTCTGGCCAGTTTTCTATGGTATTACTCAGTGATTTAGGGCCCCGGGTAGATCCGGACGTTCGGGGAACCTTGAGGTCCTCTTACGGCGATCTCGCCAAAACTCGCAGATTTGGTCCATTCTGGCCAGTTTTCTATGGTATTACTCACTGATTTAGGGCCCCAGGTCAATCCGGACATTCGGGGAACCCTGGGGTCCGCTTACAGGAACCTCGCCAAAACTCGCAGACTTGGCCCATTCTGGACGGTTTTCTATGGTATTACTCACTGATTTTGGGTTTGTGTCGAACCGGACGTTCGGGGAACTCCGTGGTCCGCTTACGGGTACCTCGCCAAAACTCACAGATTTGTTCCATTCTGGCCAGTTTTCTATGGTATTACTCACTGATTTTGGGTTCGGGTCGAACCAGACGTTCAGGGAACCCCCGGCGTCCGCTTACGGGGATCTCGCCAAAACTCGCAGATTTGGTCCATTCTGGCCAGTTTTCTATGGTATTACTCGCTGATTTAGGGCCCCGGGTAGATCCGGACGTTCTGGGAACCTTGAGGTCCTCTTACGGGGACCTCGCTAAAACTCATAGATTTGGTCCATTCTGGCCTGTTTTCTATGGTATTACTCACTGATTTAGGGCCCCAGGTCAATCCGGACGTTCGGGGAACCTTGAGGTGCTCTTACGGGGATCTCGCCAAAACTCGCAGATTTGGTCCATTCTGGCCAGTTTTCTATGGGATTAATCACTGATTTAGGGCCCCGGGTAGATCTGGACGTTCGGGGAACCTTGAGGTCCTCTTACGGGGATCTCGCCAAAACTCACAGATTTGTTCCATTCTGGCCAGTTTTCTATGGTATTACTCACTGATTTTGGGTTCGGGTCGAACCAGACGTTCAGGGAACCCCCGGCGTCCGCTTACGGGGATCTCGCCAAAACTCGCAGATTTGGTCCATTCTGGCCAGTTTTCTATGGTATTACTCGCTGATTTAGGGCCCCGGGTAGATCCGGACGTTCTGGGAACCTTGAGGTCCTCTTACGGCGATCTCGCCAAAACTCGCAGATTTGGTCCATTCTGGCCAGTTTTCTATGGTATTACTCACTGATTTAGGGCCCCAGGTCAATCCGGACATTCGGGGAACCCTGGGGTCCGCTTACAGGAACCTCGCCAAAACTCGCTGACTTGGCCCATTCTGGACGGTTTTCTATGGTATTACTCACTGATTTTGGGTTTGTGTCGAACCGGACGTTCGGGGAACCCCGTGGTCCGCTTACGGGTACCTCGCCAAAACTCACAGATTTGTTCCATTCTGGCCAGTTTTCTATGGTATTACTCACTGATTTTGGGTTCGGGTCGAACCAGACGTTCAGGGAACCCCGGGCGTCCGCTTACGGGGATCTCGCCAAAACTCGCAGATTTGGTCCATTCTGGCCAGTTTTCTATGGTATTACTCGCTGATTTAGGGCCCCGGGTAGATCCGGACGTTCTGGGAACCTTGAGGTCCTCTTACGGGGACCTCGCTAAAACTCATAGATTTGGTCCATTCTGGCCTGTTTTCTATGGTATTACTCACTGATTTAGGGCCCCAGGTCAATCCGGACGTTCGGGGAACCCCGGGGTCCGCTTAAAGGAACCTCGCCAAAACTCGCAGATTTGGTCCATTCTGGCCGGTTTTCTATGGTATTACTCACTGATTTTGGGCCCCGGGCGATCCGGCAATCGGAGAACACCGGGGTCCGGTTACGGGGAACTCGTCAAAACTCACAGATTTGGTCCATTCTGTCCAGTTTTCTATGGAATTGCTCACTTATTTTGGGTCCTGGGTAGATCCGGACGTTCGGGGAACCTTGAGGTGCTCTTACGGGGATCTCGCCAAAACTCGCAGATTTGGTCCATTCTGGCCAGTTTTCTATGGTATTAATCACTGATTTAGGGCCCCGGGTAGATCTGGACGTTCGGGGAACCTTGAGGTCCTCTTACGGGGATCTCGCCAAAACTCGCAGATTTGGTCCATTCTGACCAGTTTTCTATGGTATTACTCACTGATTTAGGGCCCCGGGTAGATCTGGACGTTCGGGGAACCTTGAGGTCCTCTTACGGCGATCTCGCCAAAACTCGCAGATTTGGTCCATTCTGGCCAGTTTTCTATGGTATTACTCGCTGATTTAGGGCCCCGGGTAGATCCGGACGTTCTGGGAACCTTGAGGTCCTCTTACGGGGACCTCGCTAAAACTCATAGATTTGGTCCATTCTGGCCTGTTTTCTATGGTATTACTCACTGATTTAGGGCCCCAGGTCAATCCGGACGTTCGGGGAACCTTGAGGTGCTCTTACGGGGATCTCGCCAAAACTCGCAGATTTGGTCCATTCTGGCCAGTTTTCTATGGTATTAATCACTGATTTAGGGCCCCGGGTAGATCTGGACGTTCGGGGAACCTTGAGGTCCTCTTACGGGGATCTCGCCAAAACTCACAGATTTGTTCCATTCTGGCCAGTTTTCTATGGTATTACTCACTGATTTTGGGTTCGGGTCGAACCAGACGTTCAGGGAACCCCCGGCGTCCGCTTACGGGGATCTCGCCAAAACTCGCAGATTTGGTCCATTCTGGCCAGTTTTCTATGGTATTACTCGCTGATTTAGGGCCCCGGGTAGATCCGGACGTTCTGGGAACCTTGAGGTCCTCTTACGGCGATCTCGCCAAAACTCGCAGATTTGGTCCATTCTGGCCAGTTTTCTATGGTATTACTCACTGATTTAGGGCCCCAGGTCAATCCGGACATTCGGGGAACCCTGGGGTCCGCTTACAGGAACCTCGCCAAAACTCGCTGACTTGGCCCATTCTGGACGGTTTTCTATGGTATTACTCACTGATTTTGGGTTTGTGTCGAACCGGACGTTCGGGGAACCCCGTGGTCCGCTTACGGGTACCTCGCCAAAACTCACAGATTTGTTCCATTCTGGCCAGTTTTCTATGGTATTACTCACTGATTTTGGGTTCGGGTCGAACCAGACGTTCAGGGAACCCCGGGCGTCCGCTTACGGGGATCTCGCCAAAACTCGCAGATTTGGTCCATTCTGGCCAGTTTTCTATGGTATTACTCGCTGATTTAGGGCCCCGGGTAGATCCGGACGTTCTGGGAACCTTGAGGTCCTCTTACGGGGACCTCGCTAAAACTCATAGATTTGGTCCATTCTGGCCTGTTTTCTATGGTATTACTCACTGATTTAGGGCCCCAGGTCAATCCGGACGTTCGGGGAACCCCGGGGTCCGCTTAAAGGAACCTCGCCAAAACTCGCAGATTTGGTCCATTCTGGCCGGTTTTCTATGGTATTACTCACTGATTTTGGGCCCCGGGCGATCCGGCATTCGGAGAACACCGGGGTCCGGTTACGGGGAACTCGTCAAAACTCACAGATTTGGTCCATTCTGTCCAGTTTTCTATGGAATTGCTCACTTATTTTGGGTCCTGGGTAGATCCGGACGTTCGGGGAACCTTGAGGTGCTCTTACGGGGATCTCGCCAAAACTCGCAGATTTGGTCCATTCTGGCCAGTTTTCTATGGTATTAATCACTGATTTAGGGCCCCGGGTAGATCTGGACGTTCGGGGAACCTTGAGGTCCTCTTACGGGGATCTCGCCAAAACTCGCAGATTTGGTCCATTCTGACCAGTTTTCTATGGTATTACTCACTGATTTAGGGCCCCGGGTAGATCCGGACGTTCGGGGAACCTTGAGGTCCTCTTACGGCGATCTCGCCAAAACTCGCAGATTTGGTCCATTCTGGCCAGTTTTCTATGGTATTACTCACTGATTTAGGGCCCCAGGTCAATCCGGACATTCGGGGAACCCTGGGGTCCGCTTACAGGAACCTCGCCAAAACTCGCAGACTTGGCCCATTCTGGCCGGTTTTCTATGGTATTACTCACTGATTTTGGGTTTGTGTCGAACCGGACGTTCGGGGAACCCCGTGGTCCGCTTACGGGTACCTCGCCAAAACTCACAGATTTGTTCCATTCTGGCCAGTTTTCTATGGTATTACACACTGATTTTGGGTTCGGGTCGAACCAGACGTTCAGGGAACCCCCGGCGTCCGCTTACGGGGATCTCGCCAAAACTCGCAGATTTGGTCCATTCTGGCCAGTTTTCTATGGTATTACTCGCTGATTTAGGGCCCCGGGTAGATCCGGACGTTCGGGGAACCTTGAGGTCCTCTTACGGCGATCTCGCCAAAACTCGCAGATTTGGTCCATTCTGGCCAGTTTTCTATGGTATTACTCACTGATTTAGGGCCCCAGGTCAATGCGGACATTCGGGGAACCCTGGGGTCCGCTTACAGGAACCTCGCCAAAACTCGCAGACTTGGCCCATTCTGGACGGTTTTCTATGGTATTACTCACTGATTTTGGGTTTGTGTCGAACCGGACGTTCGGGGAACCCCGTGGTCCGCTTACGGGTACCTCGCCAAAACTCACAGATTTGTTCCATTCTGGCCAGTTTTCTATGGTATTACTCACTGATTTTGGGTTCGGGTCGAACCAGACGTTCAGGGAACCCCCAGCGTCCGCTTACGGGGATCTCGCCAAAACTCGCAGATTTGGTCCATTCTGGCCAGTTTTCTATGGTATTACTCGCTGATTTAGGGCCCCGGGTAGATCCGGACGTTCTGGGAACCTTGAGGTCCTCTTACGGGGACCTCGCTAAAACTCATAGATTTGGTCCATTCTGGCCTGTTTTCTATGGTATTACTCACTGATTTAGGGCCCCAGGTCAATCCGGACGTTCGGGGAACCTTGAGGTGCTCTTACGGGGATCTCGCCAAAACTCGCAGATTTGGTCCATTCTGGCCAGTTTTCTATGGTATTAATCACTGATTTAGGGCCCCGGGTAGATCTGGACGTTCGGGGAACCTTGAGGTCCTCTTACGGGGATCTCGCCAAAACTCGCAGATTTGGTCCATTCTGGCCAGTTTTCTATGGTATTACTCACTGATTTAGGGCCCCGGGTAGATCCGGACGTTCGGGGAACCTTGAGGTCCTCTTACGGCGATCTCGCCAAAACTCGCAGATTTGGTCCATTCTGGCCAGTTTTCTATGGTATTACTCACTGATTTAGGGCCCCAGGTCAATCCGGACATTCGGGGAACCCTGGGGTCCGCTTACAGGAACCTCGCCAAAACTCGCAGACTTGGCCCATTCTGGACGGTTTTCTATGGTATTACTCACTGATTTTGGGTTTGTGTCGAACCGGACGTTCGGGGAACCCCGTGGTCCGCTTACGGGTACCTCGCCAAAACTCACAGATTTGTTCCATTCTGGCCAGTTTTCTATGGTATTACTCACTGATTTTGGGTTCGGGTCGAACCAGACGTTCAGGGAACCCCGGGCGTCCGCTTACGGGGATCTCGCCAAAACTCGCAGATTTGGTCCATTCTGGCCAGTTTTCTATGGTATTACTCGCTGATTTAGGGCCCCGGGTAGATCCGGACGTTCTGGGAACCTTGAGGTCCTCTTACGGGGACCTCGCTAAAACTCATAGATTTGGTCCATTCTGGCCTGTTTTCTATGGTATTACTCACTGATTTAGGGCCCCAGGTCAATCCGGACGTTCGGGGAACCCCGGGGTCCGCTTAAAGGAACCTCGCCAAAACTCGCAGATTTGGTCCATTCTGGCCGGTTTTCTATGGTATTACTCACTGATTTTGGGCCCCGGGCGATCCGGCATTCGGAGAACACCGGGGTCCGGTTACGGGGAACTCGTCAAAACTCACAGATTTGGTCCATTCTGTCCAGTTTTCTATGGAATTCCTCACTTATTTTGGGTCCTGGGTAGATCCGGACGTTCGGGGAACCTTGAGGTGCTCTTACGGGGATCTCGCCAAAACTCGCAGATTTGGTCCATTCTGGCCAGTTTTCTATGGTATTAATCACTGATTTAGGGCCCCGGGTAGATCTGGACGTTCGGGGAACCTTGAGGTCCTCTTACGGGGATCTCGCCAAAACTCGCAGATTTGGTCCATTCTGACCAGTTTTCTATGGTATTACTCACTGATTTAGGGCCCCGGGTAGATCTGGACGTTCGGGGAACCTTGAGGTCCTCTTACGGGGATCTCGCCAAAACTCGCAGATTTGGTCCATTCTGACCAGTTTTCTATGGTATTACTCACTGATTTAGGGCCCCGGGTAGATCCGGACATTCGGGGAACCTTGAGGTCCTCTTACGGCGATCTCGCCAAAACTCGCAGATTTGGTCCATTCTGGCCAGTTTTCTATGGTATTACTCACTGATTTAGGGCCCCAGGTCAATCCGGACATTCGGGGAACCCTGGGGTCCGCTTACAGGAACCTCGCCAAAACTCGCAGACTTGGCCCATTCTGGCCGGTTTTCTATGGTATTACTCACTGATTTTGGGTTTGTGTCGAACCGGACGTTCGGGGAACCCCGTGGTCCGCTTACGGGTACCTCGCCAAAACTCACAGATTTGTTCCATTCTGGCCAGTTTTCTATGGTATTACTCACTGATTTTGGGTTCGGGTCGAACCAGACGTTCAGGGAACCCCCGGCGTCCGCTTACGGGGATCTCGCCAAAACTCGCAGATTTGGTCCATTCTGGCCAGTTTTCTATGGTATTACTCGCTGATTTAGGGCCCCGGGTAGATCCGGACGTTCGGGGAACCTTGAGGTCCTCTTACGGCGATCTCGCCAAAACTCGCAGATTTGGTCCATTCTGGCCAGTTTTCTATGGTATTACTCAGTGATTTAGGGCCCCGGGTAGATCCGGACGTTCGGGGAACCTTGAGGTCCTCTTACGGCGATCTCGCCAAAACTCGCAGATTTGGTCCATTCTGGCCAGTTTTCTATGGTATTACTCACTGATTTAGGGCCCCAGGTCAATCCGGACATTCGGGGAACCCTGGGGTCCGCTTACAGGAACCTCGCCAAAACTCGCTGACTTGGCCCATTCTGGCCGGTTTTCTATGGTATTACTCACTGATTTTGGGTTTGTGTCGAACCGGACGTTCGGGGAACCCCGTGGTCCGCTTACGGGTACCTCGCCAAAACTCACAGATTTGTTCCATTCTGGCCAGTTTTCTATGGTATTACTCACTGATTTTGGGTTCGGGTCGAACCAGACGTTCAGGGAACCCCCAGCGTCCGCTTACGGGGATCTCGCCAAAACTCGCAGATTTGGTCCATTCTGGCCAGTTTTCTATGGTATTACTCGCTGATTTAGGGCCCCGGGTAGATCCGGACGTTCGGGGAACCTTGAGGTCCTCTTACGGCGATCTCGCCAAAACTCGCAGATTTGGTCCATTCTGGCCAGTTTTCTATGGTATTACTCACTGATTTAGGGCCCCAGGTCAATCCGGACATTCGGGGAACCCTGGGGTCCGCTTACAGGAACCTCGCCAAAACTCGCAGACTTGGCCCATTCTGGACGGTTTTCTATGGTATTACTCACTGATTTTGGGTTTGTGTCGAACCGGACGTTCGGGGAACCCCGTGGTGCGCTTACGGGTACCTCGCCAAAACTCACAGATTTGTTCCATTCTGGCCAGTTTTCTATGGTATTACTCACTGATTTTGGGTTCGGGTCGAACCAGACGTTCAGGGAACCCCCGGCGTCCGCTTACGGGGATCTCGCCAAAACTCGCAGATTTGGTCCATTCTGGCCAGTTTTCTATGTTATTACTCGCTGATTTAGGGCCCCGGGTAGATCCGGACGTTCTGGGAACCTTGAGGTCCTCTTACGGGGACCTCGCTAAAACTCATAGATTTGGTCCATTCTGGCCTGTTTTCTATGGTATTACTCACTGATTTAGGGCCCCAGGTCAATCCGGACGTTCGGGGAACCTTGAGGTGCTCTTACGGGGATCTCGCCAAAACTCGCAGATTTGGTCCATTCTGGCCAGTTTTCTATGGTATTAATCACTGATTTAGGGCCCCGGGTAGATCTGGACGTTCGGGGAACCTTGAGGTCCTCTTACGGGGATCTCGCCAAAACTCGCAGATTTGGTCCATTCTGGCCAGTTTTCTATGGTATTACTCACTGATTTAGGGCCCCGGGTAGATCCGGACGTTCGGGGAACCTTGAGGTCCTCTTACGGCGATCTCGCCAAAACTCGCAGATTTGGTCCATTCTGGCCAGTTTTCTATGGTATTACTCACTGATTTAGGGCCCCAGGTCAATCCGGACATTCGGGGAACCCTGGGGTCCGCTTACAGGAACCTCGCCAAAACTCGCAGACTTGGCCCATTCTGGACGGTTTTCTATGGTATTACTCACTGATTTTGGGTTTGTGTCGAACCGGACGTTCGGGGAACCCCGTGGTCCACTTACGGGTACCTCGCCAAAACTCACAGATTTGTTCCATTCTGGCCAGTTTTCTATGGTATTACTCACTGATTTTGGGTTCGGGTCGAACCAGACGTTCAGGGAACCCCGGGCGTCCGCTTACGGGGATCTCGCCAAAACTCGCAGATTTGGTCCATTCTGGCCAGTTTTCTATGGTATTACTCGCTGATTTAGGGCCCCGGGTAGATCCGGACGTTCTGGGAACCTTGAGGTCCTCTTACGGGGACCTCGCTAAAACTCATAGATTTGGTCCATTCTGGCCTGTTTTCTATGGTATTACTCACTGATTTAGGGCCCCAGGTCAATCCGGACGTTCGGGGAACCCCGGGGTCCGCTTAAAGGAACCTCGCCAAAACTCGCAGATTTGGTCCATTCTGGCCGGTTTTCTATGGTATTACTCACTGATTTTGGGCCCCGGGCGATCCGGCATTCGGAGAACACCGGGGTCCGGTTACGGGGAACTCGTCAAAACTCACAGATTTGGTCCATTCTGTCCAGTTTTCTATGGAATTACTCACTTATTTTGGGTCCTGGGTAGATCCGGACGTTCGGGGAACCTTGAGGTGCTCTTACGGGGATCTCGCCAAAACTCGCAGATTTGGTCCATTCTGGCCAGTTTTCTATGGTATTAATCACTGATTTAGGGCCCCGGGTAGATCTGGACGTTCGGGGAACCTTGAGGTCCTCTTACGGGGATCTCGCCAACACTCGCAGATTTGGTCCATTCTGGCCAGTTTTCTATGGTATTAATCACTGATTTAGGGCCCCGGGTAGATCTGGACGTTCGGGGAACCTTGAGGTCCTCTTACGGGGATCTCGCCAAAACTCGCAGATTTGGTCCATTCTGACCAGTTTTCTATGGTATTACTCACTGATTTAGGGCCCCGGGTAGATCCGGACGTTCGGGGAACCTTGAGGTCCTCTTACGGCGATCTCGCCAAAACTCGCAGATTTGGTCCATTCTGGCCAGTTTTCTATGGTATTACTCACTGATTTAGGGCCCCAGGTCAATCCGGACATTCGGGGAACCCTGGGGTCCGCTTACAGGAACCTCGCCAAAACTCGCAGACTTGGCCCATTCTGGCCGGTTTTCTATGGTATTACTCACTGATTTTGGGTTTGTGTCGAACCGGACGTTCGGGGAACCCCGTGGTCCGCTTACGGGTACCTCGCCAAAACTCACAGATTTGTTCCATTCTGGCCAGTTTTCTATGGTATTACTCACTGATTTTGGGTTCGGGTCGAACCAGACGTTCAGGGAACCCCCGGCGTCCGCTTACGGGGATCTCGCCAAAACTCGCAGATTTGGTCCATTCTGGCCAGTTTTCTATGGTATTACTCGCTGATTTAGGGCCCCGGGTAGATCCGGACGTTCGGGGAACCTTGAGGTCCTCTTACGGCGATCTCGCCAAAACTCGCAGATTTGGTCCATTCTGGCCAGTTTTCTATGGTATTACTCAGTGATTTAGGGCCCCGGGTAGATCCGGACGTTCGGGGAACCTTGAGGTCCTCTTACGGCGATCTCGCCAAAACTCGCAGATTTGGTCCATTCTGGCCAGTTTTCTATGGTATTACTCACTGATTTAGGGCCCCAGGTCAATCCGGACATTCGGGGAACCCTGGGGTCCGCTTACAGGAACCTCGCCAAAACTCGCAGACTTGGCCCATTCTGGCCGGTTTTCTATGGTATTACTCACTGATTTTGGGTTTGTGTCGAACCGGACGTTCGGGGAACCCCGTGGTCCGCTTACGGGTACCTCGCCAAAACTCACAGATTTGTTCCATTCTGGCCAGTTTTCTATGGTATTACTCACTGATTTTGGGTTCGGGTCGAACCAGACGTTCAGGGAACCCCCGGCGTCCGCTTACGGGGATCTCGCCAAAACTCGCAGATTTGGTCCATTCTGGCCAGTTTTCTATGGTATTACTCGCTGATTTAGGGCCCCGGGTAGATCCGGACGTTCGGGGAACCTTGAGGTCCTCTTACGGCGATCTCGCCAAAACTCGCAGATTTGGTCCATTCTGGCCAGTTTTCTATGGTATTACTCACTGATTTAGGGCCCCAGGTCAATCCGGACATTCGGGGAACCCTAGGGTCCGCTTACAGGAACCTCGCCAAAACTCGCAGACTTGGCCCATTCTGGACGGTTTTCTATGGTATTACTCACTGATTTTGGGTTTGTGTCGAACCGGACGTTCGGGGAACCCCGTGGTCCGCTTACGGGTACCTCGCCAAAACTCACAGATTTGTTCCATTCTGGCCAGTTTTCTATGGTATTACTCACTGATTTTGGGTTCGGGTCGAACCAGACGTTCAGGGAACCCCCGGCGTCCGCTTACGGGGATCTCGCCAAAACTCGCAGATTTGGTCCATTCTGGCCAGTTTTCTATGGTATTACTCGCTGATTTAGGGCCCCGGGTAGATCCGGACGTTCTGGGAACCTTGAGGTCCTCTTACGGGGACCTCGCTAAAACTCATAGATTTGGTCCATTCTGGCCTGTTTTCTATGGTATTACTCACTGATTTAGGGCCCCAGGTCAATCCGGACGTTCGGGGAACCTTGAGGTGCTCTTACGGGGATCTCGCCAAAACTCGCAGATTTGGTCCATTCTGGCCAGTTTTCTATGGTATTAATCACTGATTTAGGGCCCCGGGTAGATCCGGACGTTCGGGGAACCTTGAGGTCCTCTTACGGGGATCTCGCCAAAACTCGCAGATTTGGTCCATTCTGGCCAGTTTTCTATGGTATTACTCACTGATTTAGGGCCCCGGGTAGATCCGGACGTTCGGGGAACCTTGAGGTCCTCTTACGGCGATCTCGCCAAAACTCGCAGATTTGGTCCATTCTGGCCAGTTTTCTATGGTATTACTCACTGATTTAGGGCCCCAGGTCAATCCGGACATTCGGGGAACCCTGGGGTCCGCTTACAGGAACCTCGCCAAAACTCGCAGACTTGGCCCATTCTGGACGGTTTTCTATGGTATTACTCACTGATTTTGGGTTTGTGTCGAACCGGACGTTCGGGGAACCCCGTGGTCCACTTACGGGTACCTCGCCAAAACTCACAGATTTGTTCCATTCTGGCCAGTTTTCTATGGTATTACTCACTGATTTTGGGTTCGGGTCGAACCAGACGTTCAGGGAACCCCGGGCGTCCGCTTACGGGGATCTCGCCAAAACTCGCAGATTTGGTCCATTCTGGCCAGTTTTCTATGGTATTACTCGCTGATTTAGGGCCCCGGGTAGATCCGGACGTTCTGGGAACCTTGAGGTCCTCTTACGGGGACCTCGCTAAAACTCATAGATTTGGTCCATTCTGGCCTGTTTTCTATGGTATTACTCACTGATTTAGGGCCCCAGGTCAATCCGGACGTTCGGGGAACCCCGGGGTCCGCTTAAAGGAACCTCGCCAAAACTCGCAGATTTGGTCCATTCTGGCCGGTTTTCTATGGTATTACTCACTGATTTTGGGCCCCGGGCGATCCGGCATTCGGAGAACACCGGGGTCCGGTTACGGGGAACTCGTCAAAACTCACAGATTTGGTCCATTCTGTCCAGTTTTCTATGGAATTACTCACTTATTTTGGGTCCTGGGTAGATCCGGACGTTCGGGGAACCTTGAGGTGCTCTTACGGGGATCTCGCCAAAACTCGCAGATTTGGTCCATTCTGGCCAGTTTTCTATGGTATTAATCACTGATTTAGGGCCCCGGGTAGATCTGGACGTTCGGGGAACCTTGAGGTCCTCTTACGGGGATCTCGCCAACACTCGCAGATTTGGTCCATTCTGGCCAGTTTTCTATGGTATTAATCACTGATTTAGGGCCCCGGGTAGATCTGGACGTTCGGGGAACCTTGAGGTCCTCTTACGGGGATCTCGCCAAAACTCGCAGATTTGGTCCATTCTGACCAGTTTTCTATGGTATTACTCACTGATTTAGGGCCCCGGGTAGATCCGGACGTTCGGGGAACCTTGAGGTCCTCTTACGGCGATCTCGCCAAAACTCGCAGATTTGGTCCATTCTGGCCAGTTTTCTATGGTATTACTCACTGATTTAGGGCCCCAGGTCAATCCGGACATTCGGGGAACCCTGGGGTCCGCTTACAGGAACCTCGCCAAAACTCGCAGACTTGGCCCATTCTGGCCGGTTTTCTATGGTATTACTCACTGATTTTGGGTTTGTGTCGAACCGGACGTTCGGGGAACCCCGTGGTCCGCTTACGGGTACCTCGCCAAAACTCACAGATTTGTTCCATTCTGGCCAGTTTTCTATGGTATTACTCACTGATTTTGGGTTCGGGTCGAACCAGACGTTCAGGGAACCCCCGGCGTCCGCTTACGGGGATCTCGCCAAAACTCGCAGATTTGGTCCATTCTGGCCAGTTTTCTATGGTATTACTCGCTGATTTAGGGCCCCGGGTAGATCCGGACGTTCGGGGAACCTTGAGGTCCTCTTACGGCGATCTCGCCAAAACTCGCAGATTTTGTCCATTCTGGCCAGTTTTCTATGGTATTACTCAGTGATTTAGGGCCCCGGGTAGATCCGGACGTTCGGGGAACCTTGAGGTCCTCTTACGGCGATCTCGCCAAAACTCGCAGATTTGGTCCATTCTGGCCAGTTTTCTATGGTATTACTCACTGATTTAGGGCCCCAGGTCAATCCGGACATTCGGGGAACCCTGGGGTCCGCTTACAGGAACCTCGCCAAAACTCGCAGACTTGGCCCATTCTGGCCGGTTTTCTATGGTATTACTCACTGATTTTGGGTTTGTGTCGAACCGGACGTTCGGGGAACCCCGTGGTCCGCTTACGGGTACCTCGCCAAAACTCACAGATTTGTTCCATTCTGGCCAGTTTTCTATGGTATTACTCACTGATTTTGGGTTCGGGTCGAACCAGACGTTCAGGGAACCCCCGGCGTCCGCTTACGGGGATCTCGCCAAAACTCGCAGATTTGGTCCATTCTGGCCAGTTTTCTATGGTATTACTCGCTGATTTAGGGCCCCGGGTAGATCCGGACGTTCTGGGAACCTTGAGGTCCTCTTACGGGGACCTCGCTAAAACTCATAGATTTGGTCCATTCTGGCCTGTTTTCTATGGTATTACTCACTGATTTAGGGCCCCAGGTCAATCCGGACGTTCGGGGAACCCCGGGGTCCGCTTAAAGGAACCTCGCCAAAACTCGCAGATTTGGTCCATTCTGGCCGGTTTTCTATGGTATTACTCACTGATTTTGGGCCCCGGGCGATCCGGCATTCGGAGAACACCGGGGTCCGGTTACGGGGAACTCGTCAAAACTCACAGATTTGGTCCATTCTGTCCAGTTTTCTATGGAATTACTCACTTATTTTGGGTCCTGGGTAGATCCGGACGTTCGGGGAACCTTGAGGTGCTCTTACGGGGATCTCGCCAAAACTCGCAGATTTGGTCCATTCTGGCCAGTTTTCTATGGTATTAATCACTGATTTAGGGCCCCGGGTAGATCTGGACGTTCGGGGAACCTTGAGGTCCTCTTACGGGGATCTCGCCAACACTCGCAGATTTGGTCCATTCTGGCCAGTTTTCTATGGTATTAATCACTGATTTAGGGCCCCGGGTAGATCTGGACGTTCGGGGAACCTTGAGGTCCTCTTACGGGGATCTCGCCAAAACTCGCAGATTTGGTCCATTCTGACCAGTTTTCTATGGTATTACTCACTGATTTAGGGCCCCGGGTAGATCCGGACGTTCGGGGAACCTTGAGGTCCTCTTACGGCGATCTCGCCAAAACTCGCAGATTTGGTCCATTCTGGCCAGTTTTCTATGGTATTACTCACTGATTTAGGGCCCCAGGTCAATCCGGACATTCGGGGAACCCTGGGGTCCGCTTACAGGAACCTCGCCAAAACTCGCAGACTTGGCCCATTCTGGCCGGTTTTCTATGGTATTACTCACTGATTTTGGGTTTGTGTCGAACCGGACGTTCGGGGAACCCCGTGGTCCGCTTACGGGTACCTCGCCAAAACTCACAGATTTGTTCCATTCTGGCCAGTTTTCTATGGTATTACTCACTGATTTTGGGTTCGGGTCGAACCAGACGTTCAGGGAACCCCCGGCGTCCGCTTACGGGGATCTCGCCAAAACTCGCAGATTTGGTCCATTCTGGCCAGTTTTCTATGGTATTACTCGCTGATTTAGGGCCCCGGGTAGATCCGGACGTTCGGGGAACCTTGAGGTCCTCTTACGGCGATCTCGCCAAAACTCGCAGATTTTGTCCATTCTGGCCAGTTTTCTATGGTATTACTCAGTGATTTAGGGCCCCGGGTAGATCCGGACGTTCGGGGAACCTTGAGGTCCTCTTACGGCGATCTCGCCAAAACTCGCAGATTTGGTCCATTCTGGCCAGTTTTCTATGGTATTACTCACTGATTTAGGGCCCCAGGTCAATCCGGACATTCGGGGAACCCTGGGGTCCGCTTACAGGAACCTCGCCAAAACTCGCAGACTTGGCCCATTCTGGCCGGTTTTCTATGGTATTACTCACTGATTTTGGGTTTGTGTCGAACCGGACGTTCGGGGAACCCCGTGGTCCGCTTACGGGTACCTCGCCAAAACTCACAGATTTGTTCCATTCTGGCCAGTTTTCTATGGTATTACTCACTGATTTTGGGTTCGGGTCGAACCAGACGTTCAGGGAACCCCCGGCGTCCGCTTACGGGGATCTCGCCAAAACTCGCAGATTTGGTCCATTCTGGCCAGTTTTCTATGGTATTACTCGCTGATTTAGGGCCCCGGGTAGATCCGGACGTTCGGGGAACCTTGAGGTCCTCTTACGGCGATCTCGCCAAAACTCGCAGATTTGGTCCATTCTGGCCAGTTTTCTATGGTATTACTCACTGATTTAGGGCCCCAGGTCAATCCGGACATTCGGGGAACCCTGGGGTCCGCTTACAGGAACCTCGCCAAAACTCGCAGACTTGGCCCATTCTGGACGGTTTTCTATGGTATTACTCACTGATTTTGGGTTTGTGTCGAACCGGACGTTCGGGGAACCCCGTGGTCCGCTTACGGGTACCTCGCCAAAACTCACAGATTTGTTCCATTCTGGCCAGTTTTCTATGGTATTACTCACTGATTTTGGGTTCGGGTCGAACCAGACGTTCAGGGAACCCCCGGCGTCCGCTTACGGGGATCTCGCCAAAACTCGCAGATTTGGTCCATTCTGGCCAGTTTTCTATGGTATTACTCGCTGATTTAGGGCCCCGGGTAGATCCGGACGTTCTGGGAACCTTGAGGTCCTCTTACGGGGACCTCGCTAAAACTCATAGATTTGGTCCATTCTGGCCTGTTTTCTATGGTATTACTCACTGATTTAGGGCCCCAGGCCAATCCGGACGTTCGGGGAACCTTGAGGTGCTCTTACGGGGATCTCGCCAAAACTCGCAGATTTGGTCCATTCTGGCCAGTTTTCTATGGTATTAATCACTGATTTAGGGCCCCGGGTAGATCTGGACGTTCGGGGAACCTTGAGGTCCTCTTACGGGGATCTCGCCAAAACTCGCAGATTTGGTCCATTCTGGCCAGTTTTCTATGGTATTACTCACTGATTTAGGGCCCCGGGTAGATCCGGACGTTCGGGGAACCTTGAGGTCCTCTTACGGCGATCTCGCCAAAACTCGCAGATTTGGTCCATTCTGGCCAGTTTTCTATGGTATTACTCACTGATTTAGGGCCCCAGGTCAATCCGGACATTCGGGGAACCCTGGGGTCCGCTTACAGGAACCTCGCCAAAACTCGCAGACTTGGCCCATTCTGGACGGTTTTCTATGGTATTACTCACTGATTTTGGGTTTGTGTCGAACCGGACGTTCGGGGAACCCCGTGGTCCGCTTACGGGTACCTCGCCAAAACTCACAGATTTGTTCCATTCTGGCCAGTTTTCTATGGTATTACTCACTGATTTTGGGTTCGGGTCGAACCAGACGTTCAGGGAACCCCGGGCGTCCGCTTACGGGGATCTCGCCAAAACTCGCAGATTTGGTCCATTCTGGCCAGTTTTCTATGGTATTACTCGCTGATTTAGGGCCCCGGGTAGATCCGGACGTTTTGGGAACCTTGAGGTCCTCTTACGGGGACCTCGCTAAAACGCATAGATTTGGTCCATTCTGGCCTGTTTTCTATGGTATTACTCACTGATTTAGGGCCCCAGGTCAATCCGGACGTTCGGGGAACCCCGGGGTCCGCTTAAAGGAACCTCGCCAAAACTCGCAGATTTGGTCCATTCTGGCCGGTTTTCTATGGTATTACTCACTGATTTTGGGCCCCGGGCGATCCGGCATTCGGAGAACACCGGGGTCCGGTTACGGGGAACTCGTCAAAACTCACAGATTTGGTCCATTCTGTCCAGTTTTCTATGGAATTACTCACTTATTTTGGGTCCTGGGTAGATCCGGACGTTCGGGGAACCTTGAGGTGCTCTTACGGGGATCTCGCCAAAACTCGCAGATTTGGTCCATTCTGGCCAGTTTTCTATGGTATTAATCACTGATTTAGGGCCCCGGGTAGATCTGGACGTTCGGGGAACCTTGAGGTCCTCTTACGGGGATCTCGCCAACACTCGCAGATTTGGTCCATTCTGGCCAGTTTTCTATGGTATTAATCACTGATTTAGGGCCCCGGGTAGATCTGGACGTTCGGGGAACCTTGAGGTCCTCTTACGGGGATCTCGCCAAAACTCGCAGATTTGGTCCATTCTGACCAGTTTTCTATGGTATTACTCACTGATTTAGGGCCCCGGGTAGATCCGGACGTTCGGGGAACCTTGAGGTCCTCTTACGGCGATCTCGCCAAAACTCGCAGATTTGGTCCATTCTGGCCAGTTTTCTATGGTATTACTCACTGATTTAGGGCCCCAGGTCAATCCGGACATTCGGGGAACCCTGGGGTCCGCTTACAGGAACCTCGCCAAAACTCGCAGACTTGGCCCATTCTGGCCGGTTTTCTATGGTATTACTCACTGATTTTGGGTTTGTGTCGAACCGGACGTTCGGGGAACCCCGTGGTCCGCTTACGGGTACCTCGCCAAAACTCACAGATTTGTTCCATTCTGGCCAGTTTTCTATGGTATTACTCACTGATTTTGGGTTCGGGTCGAACCAGACGTTCAGGGAACCCCCGGCGTCCGCTTACGGGTTCCCCGAACGTCCAGATCTACCCGGGGCCCTAAATCAGTGATTAATACCATAGAAAACTGGCCAGAATGGACCAAATCTGCGAGTTTTGGCGAGATCCCCGTAAGAGCACCTCAAGGTTCCCCGAACGTCCGGATTGGCCTGGGGCCCTAAATCAGTGAGTAATACCATAGAAAACAGGCCAGAATGGACCAAATCTATGAGTTTTAGCGAGGTCCCCGTAAGAGGACCTCAAGGTTCCCAGAACGTCCGGATCTACCCGGGGCCCTAAATCAGCGAGTAATACCATAGAAAACTGGCCAGAATGGACCAAATCTGCGAGTTTTGGCGAGATCCCCGTAAGCGGACGCCGGGGGTTCCCTGAACGTCTGGTTCGACCCGAACCCAAAATCAGTGAGTAATACCATAGAAAACTGGCCAGAATGGAACAAATCTGTGAGTTTTGGCGAGGTACCCGTAAGCGGACCACGGGGTTCCCCGAACGTCCGGTTCGACACAAACCCAAAATCAGTGAGTAATACCATAGAAAACCGGCCAGAATGGACCACGGGGTTCCCCGAACGTCCGCTTACGGGGATCTCGCCAAAACTCGCAGATTTGGTCCATTCTGGCCAGTTTTCTATGGTATTACTCGCTGATTTAGGGCCCCGGGTAGATCCGGACGTTCTGGGAACCTTGAGGTCCTCTTACGGGGACCTCGCTAAAACTCATAGATTTGGTCCATTCTGGCCTGTTTTCTATGGTATTACTCACTGATTTAGGGCCCCAGGTCAATCCGGACGTTCGGGGAACCCCGGGGTCCGCTTAAAGGAACCTCGCCAAAACTCGCAGATTTGGTCCATTCTGGCCGGTTTTCTATGGTATTACTCACTGATTTTGGGCCCCGGGCGATCCGGCATTCGGAGAACACCGGGGTCCGGTTACGGGGAACTCGTCAAAACTCACAGATTTGGTCCATTCTGTCCAGTTTTCTATGGAATTACTCACTTATTTTGGGTCCTGGGTAGATCCGGACGTTCGGGGAACCTTGAGGTGCTCTTACGGGGATCTCACCAAAACTCGCAGATTTGGTCCATTCTGGCCAGTTTTCTATGGTATTAATCACTGATTTAGGGCCCCGGGTAGATCTGGACGTTCGGGGAACCTTGAGGTCCTCTTACGGGGATCTCGCCAAAACTCGCAGATTTGGTCCATTCTGACCAGTTTTCTATGGTATTACTCACTGATTTAGGGCCCCGGGTAGATCCGGACGTTCGGGGAACCTTGAGGTCCTCTTACGGCGATCTCGCCAAAACTCGCAGATTTGGTCCATTCTGGCCAGTTTTCTATGGTATTACTCACTGATTTAGGGCCCCAGGTCAATCCGGACATTCGGGGAACCCTGGGGTCCGCTTACAGGAACCTCGCCAAAACTCGCAGACTTGGCCCATTCTGGCCGGTTTTCTATGGTATTACTCACTGATTTTGGGTTTGTGTCGAACCGGACGTTCGGGGAACCCCGTGGTCCGCTTACGGGTACCTCGCCAAAACTCACAGATTTGTTCCATTCTGGCCAGTTTTCTATGGTATTACTCACTGATTTTGGGTTCGGGTCGAACCAGACGTTCAGGGAACCCCCGGCGTCCGCTTACGGGGATCTCGCCAAAACTCGCAGATTTGGTCCATTCTGGCCAGTTTTCTATGGTATTACTCGCTGATTTAGGGCCCCGGGTAGATCCAGACGTTCTGGGAACCTTGAGGTCCTCTTACGGCGACCTCGCTAAAACTCATAGATTTGGTCCATTCTGGCCTGTTTTCTATGGTATTACTCACTGATTTAGGGCCCCAGGTCAATCCGGACGTTCGGGGAACCCCGGGGTCCGCTTAAAGGAACCTCGCCAAAACTCGCAGATTTGGTCCATTCTGGCCGGTTTTCTATGGTATTACTCACTGATTTTGGGCCCCGGGCGATCCGGCATTCGGAGAACACCGGGGTCCGGTTACGGGGAACTCGCCAAAACTCACAGATTTGGTCCATTCTGTCCAGTTTTCTATGGTATTACTCACTTATTTTGGGTCCTGGGTAGATCCGGACGTTCGGGGAACCTTGAGGTGCTCTTACGGGGATCTCGCCAAAACTCGCAGATTTGGTCCATTCTGGCCAGTTTTCTATGGTATTAATCACTGATTTAGGGCCCCGGGTAGATCTGGACGTTCGGGGAACCTTGAGGTCCTCTTACGGGGATCTCGCCAAAACTCGCAGATTTGGTCCATTCTGGCCAGTTTTCTATGGTATTACTCACTGATTTAGGGCCCCGGGTAGATCCGGACGTTCGGGGAACCTTGAGGTCCTCTTACGGCGATCTCGCCAAAACTCGCAGATTTGGTCCATTCTGGCCAGTTTTCTATGGTATTACTCACTGATTTAGGGCCCCAGGTCAATCCGGACATTCGGGGAACCCTGGGGTCCGCTTACAGGAACCTCGCCAAAACTCGCAGACTTGGCCCATTCTGGACGGTTTTCTATGGTATTACTCACTGATTTTGGGTTTGTGTCGAACCGGACGTTCGGGGAACCCCGTGGTCCGCTTACGGGTACCTCGCCAAAACTCACAGATTTGTTCCATTCTGGCCAGTTTTCTATGGTATTACTCACTGATTTTGGGTTCGGGTCGAACCAGACGTTCAGGGAACCCCGGGCGTCCGCTTACGGGGATCTCGCCAAAACTCGCAGATTTGGTCCATTCTGGCCAGTTTTCTATGGTATTACTCGCTGATTTAGGGCCCCGGGTAGATCCGGACGTTCTGGGAACCTTGAGGTCCTCTTACGGGGACCTCGCTAAAACTCATAGATTTGGTCCATTCTGGCCTGTTTTCTATGGTATTACTCACTGATTTAGGGCCCCAGGTCAATCCGGACGTTCGGGGAACCCCGGGGTCCGCTTAAAGGAACCTCGCCAAAACTCGCAGATTTGGTCCATTCTGGCCGGTTTTCTATGGTATTACTCACTGATTTAGGGCCCCAGGTCAATCCGGACGTTCGGGGAACCCCGGGGTCCGCTTAAAGGAACCTCGCCAAAACTCGCAGATTTGGTCCATTCTGGCCGGTTTTCTATGGTATTACTCACTGATTTTGGGCCCCGGGCGATCCGGCATTCGGAGAACACCGGGGTCCGGTTACGGGGAACTCGTCAAAACTCACAGATTTGGTCCATTCTGTCCAGTTTTCTATGGAATTACTCACTTATTTTGGGTCCTGGGTAGATCCGGACGTTCGGGGAACCTTGAGGTGCTCTTACGGGGATCTCGCCAAAACTCGCAGATTTGGTCCATTCTGGCCAGTTTTCTATGGTATTAATCACTGATTTAGGGCCCCGGGTAGATCTGGACGTTCGGGGAACCTTGAGGTCCTCTTACGGGGATCTCGCCAACACTCGCAGATTTGGTCCATTCTGGCCAGTTTTCTATGGTATTAATCACTGATTTAGGGCCCCGGGTAGATCTGGACGTTCGGGGAACCTTGAGGTCCTCTTACGGGGATCTCGCCAAAACTCGCAGATTTGGTCCATTCTGACCAGTTTTCTATGGTATTACTCACTGATTTAGGGCCCCGGGTAGATCCGGACGTTCGGGGAACCTTGAGGTCCTCTTACGGCGATCTCGCCAAAACTCGCAGATTTGGTCCATTCTGGCCAGTTTTCTATGGTATTACTCACTGATTTAGGGCCCCAGGTCAATCCGGACATTCGGGGAACCCTGGGGTCCGCTTACAGGAACCTCGCCAAAACTCGCAGACTTGGCCCATTCTGGCCGGTTTTCTATGGTATTACTCACTGATTTTGGGTTTGTGTCGAACCGGACGTTCGGGGAACCCCGTGGTCCGCTTACGGGTACCTCGCCAAAACTCACAGATTTGTTCCATTCTGGCCAGTTTTCTATGGTATTACTCACTGATTTTGGGTTCGGGTCGAACCAGACGTTCAGGGAACCCCCGGCGTCCGCTTACGGGTTCCCCGAACGTCCAGATCTACCCGGGGCCCTAAATCAGTGATTAATACCATAGAAAACTGGCCAGAATGGACCAAATCTGCGAGTTTTGGCGAGATCCCCGTAAGAGCACCTCAAGGTTCCCCGAACGTCCGGATTGGCCTGGGGCCCTAAATCAGTGAGTAATACCATAGAAAACAGGCCAGAATGGACCAAATCTATGAGTTTTAGCGAGGTCCCCGTAAGAGGACCTCAAGGTTCCCAGAACGTCCGGATCTACCCGGGGCCCTAAATCAGCGAGTAATACCATAGAAAACTGGCCAGAATGGACCAAATCTGCGAGTTTTGGCGAGATCCCCGTAAGCGGACGCCGGGGGTTCCCTGAACGTCTGGTTCGACCCGAACCCAAAATCAGTGAGTAATACCATAGAAAACTGGCCAGAATGGAACAAATCTGTGAGTTTTGGCGAGGTACCCGTAAGCGGACCACGGGGTTCCCCGAACGTCCGGTTCGACACAAACCCAAAATCAGTGAGTAATACCATAGAAAACCGGCCAGAATGGACCACGGGGTTCCCCGAACGTCCGCTTACGGGGATCTCGCCAAAACTCGCAGATTTGGTCCATTCTGGCCAGTTTTCTATGGTATTACTCGCTGATTTAGGGCCCCGGGTAGATCCGGACGTTCTGGGAACCTTGAGGTCCTCTTACGGGGACCTCGCTAAAACTCATAGATTTGGTCCATTCTGGCCTGTTTTCTATGGTATTACTCACTGATTTAGGGCCCCAGGTCAATCCGGACGTTCGGGGAACCCCGGGGTCCGCTTAAAGGAACCTCGCCAAAACTCGCAGATTTGGTCCATTCTGGCCGGTTTTCTATGGTATTACTCACTGATTTTGGGCCCCGGGCGATCCGGCATTCGGAGAACACCGGGGTCCGGTTACGGGGAACTCGTCAAAACTCACAGATTTGGTCCATTCTGTCCAGTTTTCTATGGAATTACTCACTTATTTTGGGTCCTGGGTAGATCCGGACGTTCGGGGAACCTTGAGGTGCTCTTACGGGGATCTCACCAAAACTCGCAGATTTGGTCCATTCTGGCCAGTTTTCTATGGTATTAATCACTGATTTAGGGCCCCGGGTAGATCTGGACGTTCGGGGAACCTTGAGGTCCTCTTACGGGGATCTCGCCAAAACTCGCAGATTTGGTCCATTCTGACCAGTTTTCTATGGTATTACTCACTGATTTAGGGCCCCGGGTAGATCCGGACGTTCGGGGAACCTTGAGGTCCTCTTACGGCGATCTCGCCAAAACTCGCAGATTTGGTCCATTCTGGCCAGTTTTCTATGGTATTACTCACTGATTTAGGGCCCCAGGTCAATCCGGACATTCGGGGAACCCTGGGGTCCGCTTACAGGAACCTCGCCAAAACTCGCAGACTTGGCCCATTCTGGCCGGTTTTCTATGGTATTACTCACTGATTTTGGGTTTGTGTCGAACCGGACGTTCGGGGAACCCCGTGGTCCGCTTACGGGTACCTCGCCAAAACTCACAGATTTGTTCCATTCTGGCCAGTTTTCTATGGTATTACTCACTGATTTTGGGTTCGGGTCGAACCAGACGTTCAGGGAACCCCCGGCGTCCGCTTACGGGGATCTCGCCAAAACTCGCAGATTTGGTCCATTCTGGCCAGTTTTCTATGGTATTACTCGCTGATTTAGGGCCCCGGGTAGATCCAGACGTTCTGGGAACCTTGAGGTCCTCTTACGGCGACCTCGCTAAAACTCATAGATTTGGTCCATTCTGGCCTGTTTTCTATGGTATTACTCACTGATTTAGGGCCCCAGGTCAATCCGGACGTTCGGGGAACCCCGGGGTCCGCTTAAAGGAACCTCGCCAAAACTCGCAGATTTGGTCCATTCTGGCCGGTTTTCTATGGTATTACTCACTGATTTTGGGCCCCGGGCGATCCGGCATTCGGAGAACACCGGGGTCCGGTTACGGGGAACTCGCCAAAACTCACAGATTTGGTCCATTCTGTCCAGTTTTCTATGGTATTACTCACTTATTTTGGGTCCTGGGTAGATCCGGACGTTCGGGGAACCTTGAGGTGCTCTTACGGGGATCTCGCCAAAACTCGCAGATTTGGTCCATTCTGGCCAGTTTTCTATGGTATTAATCACTGATTTAGGGCCCCGGGTAGATCTGGACGTTCGGGGAACCTTGAGGTCCTCTTACGGGGATCTCGCCAAAACTCGCAGATTTGGTCCATTCTGGCCAGTTTTCTATGGTATTACTCACTGATTTAGGGCCCCGGGTAGATCCGGACGTTCGGGGAACCTTGAGGTCCTCTTACGGCGATCTCGCCAAAACTCGCAGATTTGGTCCATTCTGGCCAGTTTTCTATGGTATTACTCACTGATTTAGGGCCCCAGGTCAATCCGGACATTCGGGGAACCCTGGGGTCCGCTTACAGGAACCTCGCCAAAACTCGCAGACTTGGCCCATTCTGGACGGTTTTCTATGGTATTACTCACTGATTTTGGGTTTGTGTCGAACCGGACGTTCGGGGAACCCCGTGGTCCGCTTACGGGTACCTCGCCAAAACTCACAGATTTGTTCCATTCTGGCCAGTTTTCTATGGTATTACTCACTGATTTTGGGTTCGGGTCGAACCAGACGTTCAGGGAACCCCGGGCGTCCGCTTACGGGGATCTCGCCAAAACTCGCAGATTTGGTCCATTCTGGCCAGTTTTCTATGGTATTACTCGCTGATTTAGGGCCCCGGGTAGATCCGGACGTTCTGGGAACCTTGAGGTCCTCTTACGGGGACCTCGCTAAAACTCATAGATTTGGTCCATTCTGGCCTGTTTTCTATGGTATTACTCACTGATTTAGGGCCCCAGGTCAATCCGGACGTTCGGGGAACCCCGGGGTCCGCTTAAAGGAACCTCGCCAAAACTCGCAGATTTGGTCCATTCTGGCCGGTTTTCTATGGTATTACTCACTGATTTTGGGCCCCGGGCGATCCGGCATTCGGAGAACACCGGGGTCCGGTTACGGGGAACTCGTCAAAACTCACAGATTTGGTCCATTCTGTCCAGTTTTCTATGGAATTACTCACTTATTTTGGGTCCTGGGTAGATCCGGACGTTCGGGGAACCTTGAGGTGCTCTTACGGGGATCTCACCAAAACTCGCAGATTTGGTCCATTCTGGCCAGTTTTCTATGGTATTAATCACTGATTTAGGGCCCCGGGTAGATCTGGACGTTCGGGGAACCTTGAGGTCCTCTTACGGGGATCTCGCCAAAACTCGCAGATTTGGTCCATTCTGACCAGTTTTCTATGGTATTACTCACTGATTTAGGGCCCCGGGTAGATCCGGACGTTCGGGGAACCTTGAGGTCCTCTTACGGCGATCTCGCCAAAACTCGCAGATTTGGTCCATTCTGGCCAGTTTTCTATGGTATTACTCACTGATTTAGGGCCCCAGGTCAATCCGGACATTCGGGGAACCCTGGGGTCCGCTTACAGGAACCTCGCCAAAACTCGCAGACTTGGCCCATTCTGGCCGGTTTTCTATGGTATTACTCACTGATTTTGGGTTTGTGTCGAACCGGACGTTCGGGGAACCCCGTGGTCCGCTTACGGGTACCTCGCCAAAACTCACAGATTTGTTCCATTCTGGCCAGTTTTCTATGGTATTACTCACTGATTTTGGGTTCGGGTCGAACCAGACGTTCAGGGAACCCCCGGCGTCCGCTTACGGGGATCTCGCCAAAACTCGCAGATTTGGTCCATTCTGGCCAGTTTTCTATGGTATTACTCGCTGATTTAGGGCCCCGGGTAGATCCGGACGTTCTGGGAACCTTGAGGTCCTCTTACGGCGACCTCGCTAAAACTCATAGATTTGGTCCATTCTGGCCTGTTTTCTATGGTATTACTCACTGATTTAGGGCCCCAGGTCAATCCGGACGTTCGGGGAACCCCGGGGTCCGCTTAAAGGAACCTCGCCAAAACTCGCAGATTTGGTCCATTCTGGCCGGTTTTCTATGGTATTACTCACTGATTTTGGGCCCCGGGCGATCCGGCATTCGGAGAACACCGGGGTCCGGTTACGGGGAACTCGCCAAAACTCACAGATTTGGTCCATTCTGTCCAGTTTTCTATGGTATTACTCACTTATTTTGGGTCCTGGGTAGATCCGGACGTTCGGGGAACCTTGAGGTGCTCTTACGGGGATCTCGCCAAAACTCGCAGATTTGGTCCATTCTGGCCAGTTTTCTATGGTATTAATCACTGATTTAGGGCCCCGGGTAGATCTGGACGTTCGGGGAACCTTGAGGTCCTTTTACGGGGATCTCGCCAAAACTCGCAGATTTGGTCCATTCTGGCCAGTTTTCTATGGTATTACTCACTGATTTAGGGCCCCGGGTAGATCCGGACGTTCGGGGAACCTTGAGGTCCTCTTACGGCGATCTCGCCAAAACTCGCAGATTTGGTCCATTCTGGCCAGTTTTCTATGGTATTACTCACTGATTTAGGGCCCCAGGTCAATCCGGACATTCGGGGAACCCTGGGGTCCGCTTACAGGAACCTCGCCAAAACTCGCAGACTTGGCCCATTCTGGACGGTTTTCTATGGTATTACTCACTGATTTTGGGTTTGTGTCGAACCGGACGTTCGGGGAACCCCGTGGTCCGCTTACGGGTACCTCGCCAAAACTCACAGATTTGTTCCATTCTGGCCAGTTTTCTATGGTATTACTCACTGATTTTGGGTTCGGGTCGAACCAGACGTTCAGGGAACCCCGGGCGTCCGCTTACGGGGATCTCGCCAAAACTCGCAGATTTGGTCCATTCTGGCCAGTTTTCTATGGTATTACTCGCTGATTTAGGGCCCCGGGTAGATCCGGACGTTCTGGGAACCTTGAGGTCCTCTTACGGGGACCTCGCTAAAACTCATAGATTTGGTCCATTCTGGCCTGTTTTCTATGGTATTACTCACTGATTTAGGGCCCCAGGTCAATCCGGACGTTCGGGGAACCCCGGGGTCCGCTTAAAGGAACCTCGCCAAAACTCGCAGATTTGGTCCATTCTGGCCGGTTTTCTATGGTATTACTCACTGATTTTGGGCCCCGGGCGATCCGGCATTCGGAGAACACCGGGGTCCGGTTACGGGGAACTCGTCAAAACTCACAGATTTGGTCCATTCTGTCCAGTTTTCTATGGAATTACTCACTTATTTTGGGTCCTGGGTAGATCCGGACGTTCGGGGAACCTTGAGGTGCTCTTACGGGGATCTCACCAAAACTCGCAGATTTGGTCCATTCTGGCCAGTTTTCTATGGTATTAATCACTGATTTAGGGCCCCGGGTAGATCTGGACGTTCGGGGAACCTTGAGGTCCTCTTACGGGGATCTCGCCAAAACTCGCAGATTTGGTCCATTCTGACCAGTTTTCTATGGTATTACTCACTGATTTAGGGCCCCGGGTAGATCCGGACGTTCGGGGAACCTTGAGGTCCTCTTACGGCGATCTCGCCAAAACTCGCAGATTTGGTCCATTCTGGCCAGTTTTCTATGGTATTACTCACTGATTTAGGGCCCCAGGTCAATCCGGACATTCGGGGAACCCTGGGGTCCGCTTACAGGAACCTCGCCAAAACTCGCAGACTTGGCCCATTCTGGCCGGTTTTCTATGGTATTACTCACTGATTTTGGGTTTGTGTCGAACCGGACGTTCGGGGAACCCCGTGGTCCGCTTACGGGTACCTCGCCAAAACTCACAGATTTGTTCCATTCTGGCCAGTTTTCTATGGTATTACTCACTGATTTTGGGTTCGGGTCGAACCAGACGTTCAGGGAACCCCCGGCGTCCGCTTACGGGGATCTCGCCAAAACTCGCAGATTTGGTCCATTCTGGCCAGTTTTCTATGGTATTACTCGCTGATTTAGGGCCCCGGGTAGATCCAGACGTTCTGGGAACCTTGAGGTCCTCTTACGGCGACCTCGCTAAAACTCATAGATTTGGTCCATTCTGGCCTGTTTTCTATGGTATTACTCACTGATTTAGGGCCCCAGGTCAATCCGGACGTTCGGGGAACCCCGGGGTCCGCTTAAAGGAACCTCGCCAAAACTCGCAGATTTGGTCCATTCTGGCCGGTTTTCTATGGTATTACTCACTGATTTTGGGCCCCGGGCGATCCGGCATTCGGAGAACACCGGGGTCCGGTTACGGGGAACTCGTCAAAACTCACAGATTTGGTCCATTCTGTCCAGTTTTCTATGGAATTACTCACTTATTTTGGGTCCTGGGTAGATCCGGACGTTCGGGGAACCTTGAGGTGCTCTTACGGGGATCTCACCAAAACTCGCAGATTTGGTCCATTCTGGCCAGTTTTCTATGGTATTAATCACTGATTTAGGGCCCCGGGTAGATCTGGACGTTCGGGGAACCTTGAGGTCCTCTTACGGGGATCTCGCCAAAACTCGCAGATTTGGTCCATTCTGACCAGTTTTCTATGGTATTACTCACTGATTTAGGGCCCCGGGTAGATCCGGACGTTCGGGGAACCTTGAGGTCCTCTTACGGCGATCTCGCCAAAACTCGCAGATTTGGTCCATTCTGGCCAGTTTTCTATGGTATTACTCACTGATTTAGGGCCCCAGGTCAATCCGGACATTCGGGGAACCCTGGGGTCCGCTTACAGGAACCTCGCCAAAACTCGCAGACTTGGCCCATTCTGGCCGGTTTTCTATGGTATTACTCACTGATTTTGGGTTTGTGTCGAACCGGACGTTCGGGGAACCCCGTGGTCCGCTTACGGGTACCTCGCCAAAACTCACAGATTTGTTCCATTCTGGCCAGTTTTCTATGGTATTACTCACTGATTTTGGGTTCGGGTCGAACCAGACGTTCAGGGAACCCCCGGCGTCCGCTTACGGGGATCTCGCCAAAACTCGCAGATTTGGTCCATTCTGGCCAGTTTTCTATGGTATTACTCGCTGATTTAGGGCCCCGGGTAGATCCGGACGTTCTGGGAACCTTGAGGTCCTCTTACGGCGACCTCGCTAAAACTCATAGATTTGGTCCATTCTGGCCTGTTTTCTATGGTATTACTCACTGATTTAGGGCCCCAGGTCAATCCGGACGTTCGGGGAACCCCGGGGTCCGCTTAAAGGAACCTCGCCAAAACTCGCAGATTTGGTCCATTCTGGCCGGTTTTCTATGGTATTACTCACTGATTTTGGGCCCCGGGCGATCCGGCATTCGGAGAACACCGGGGTCCGGTTACGGGGAACTCGCCAAAACTCACAGATTTGGTCCATTCTGTCCAGTTTTCTATGGTATTACTCACTTATTTTGGGTCCTGGGTAGATCCGGACGTTCGGGGAACCTTGAGGTGCTCTTACGGGGATCTCGCCAAAACTCGCAGATTTGGTCCATTCTGGCCAGTTTTCTATGGTATTAATCACTGATTTAGGGCCCCGGGTAGATCTGGACGTTCGGGGAACCTTGAGGTCCTCTTACGGGGATCTCGCCAAAACTCGCAGATTTGGTCCATTCTGGCCAGTTTTCTATGGTATTACTCACTGATTTAGGGCCCCGGGTAGATCCGGACGTTCGGGGAACCTTGAGGTCCTCTTACGGCGATCTCGCCAAAACTCGCAGATTTGGTCCATTCTGGCCAGTTTTCTATGGTATTACTCACTGATTTAGGGCCCCAGGTCAATCCGGACATTCGGGGAACCCTGGGGTCCGCTTACAGGAACCTCGCCAAAACTCGCAGACTTGGCCCATTCTGGACGGTTTTCTATGGTATTACTCACTGATTTTGGGTTTGTGTCGAACCGGACGTTCGGGGAACCCCGTGGTCCGCTTACGGGTACCTCGCCAAAACTCACAGATTTGTTCCATTCTGGCCAGTTTTCTATGGTATTACTCACTGATTTTGGGTTCGGGTCGAACCAGACGTTCAGGGAACCCCGGGCGTCCGCTTACGGGGATCTCGCCAAAACTCGCAGATTTGGTCCATTCTGGCCAGTTTTCTATGGTATTACTCGCTGATTTAGGGCCCCGGGTAGATCCGGACGTTCTGGGAACCTTGAGGTCCTCTTACGGGGACCTCGCTAAAACTCATAGATTTGGTCCATTCTGGCCTGTTTTCTATGGTATTACTCACTGATTTAGGGCCCCAGGTCAATCCGGACGTTCGGGGAACCCCGGGGTCCGCTTAAAGGAACCTCGCCAAAACTCGCAGATTTGGTCCATTCTGGCCGGTTTTCTATGGTATTACTCACTGATTTTGGGCCCCGGGCGATCCGGCATTCGGAGAACACCGAGGTCCGGTTACGGGGAACTCGTCAAAACTCACAGATTTGGTCCATTCTGTCCAGTTTTCTATGGAATTACTCACTTATTTTGGGTCCTGGGTAGATCCGGACGTTCGGGGAACCTTGAGGTGCTCTTACGGGGATCTCACCAAAACTCGCAGATTTGGTCCATTCTGGCCAGTTTTCTATGGTATTAATCACTAATTTAGGGCCCCGGGTAGATCTGGACGTTCGGGGAACCTTGAGGTCCTCTTACGGGGATCTCGCCAAAACTCGCAGATTTGGTCCATTCTGACCAGTTTTCTATGGTATTACTCACTGATTTAGGGCCCCGGGTAGATCCGGACGTTCGGGGAACCTTGAGGTCCTCTTACGGCGATCTCGCCAAAACTCGCAGATTTGGTCCATTCTGGCCAGTTTTCTATGGTATTACTCACTGATTTAGGGCCCCAGGTCAATCCGGACATTCGGGGAACCCTGGGGTCCGCTTACAGGAACCTCGCCAAAACTCGCAGACTTGGCCCATTCTGGCCGGTTTTCTATGGTATTACTCACTGATTTTGGGTTTGTGTCGAACCGGACGTTCGGGGAACCCCGTGGTCCGCTTACGGGTACCTCGCCAAAACTCACAGATTTGTTCCATTCTGGCCAGTTTTCTATGGTATTACTCACTGATTTTGGGTTCGGGTCGAACCAGACGTTCAGGGAACCCCCGGCGTCCGCTTACGGGGATCTCGCCAAAACTCGCAGATTTGGTCCATTCTGGCCAGTTTTCTATGGTATTACTCGCTGATTTAGGGCCCCGGGTAGATCCGGACGTTCTGGGAACCTTGAGGTCCTCTTACGGCGACCTCGCTAAAACTCATAGATTTGGTCCATTCTGGCCTGTTTTCTATGGTATTACTCACTGATTTAGGGCCCCAGGTCAATCCGGACGTTCGGGGAACCCCGGGGTCCGCTTAAAGGAACCTCGCCAAAACTCGCAGATTTGGTCCATTCTGGCCGGTTTTCTATGGTATTACTCACTGATTTTGGGCCCCGGGCGATCCGGCATTCGGAGAACACCGGGGTCCGGTTACGGGGAACTCGTCAAAACTCACAGATTTGGTCCATTCTGTCCAGTTTTCTATGGAATTACTCACTTATTTTGGGTCCTGGGTAGATCCGGACGTTCGGGGAACCTTGAGGTGCTCTTACGGGGATCTCACCAAAACTCGCAGATTTGGTCCATTCTGGCCAGTTTTCTATGGTATTAATCACTGATTTAGGGCCCCGGGTAGATCTGGACGTTCGGGGAACCTTGAGGTCCTCTTACGGGGATCTCGCCAAAACTCGCAGATTTGGTCCATTCTGGCCAGTTTTCTATGGTATTACTCACTGATTTAGGGCCCCGGGTAGATCCGGACGTTCGGGGAACCTTGAGGTCCTCTTACGGCGATCTCGCCAAAACTCGCAGATTTGGTCCATTCTGGCCAGTTTTCTATGGTATTACTCACTGATTTAGGGCCCCAGGTCAATCCGGACATTCGGGGAACCCTGGGGTCCGCTTACAGGAACCTCGCCAAAACTCGCAGACTTGGCCCATTCTGGCCGGTTTTCTATGGTATTACTCACTGATTTTGGGTTTGTGTCGAACCGGACGTTCGGGGAACCCCGTGGTCCGCTTACGGGTACCTCGCCAAAACTCACAGATTTGTTCCATTCTGGCCAGTTTTCTATGGTATTACTCACTGATTTTGGGTTCGGGTCGAACCAGACGTTCAGGGAACCCCGGGCGTCCGCTTACGGGGATCTCGCCAAAACTCGCAGATTTGGTCCATTCTGGCCAGTTTTCTATGGTATTACTCGCTGATTTAGGGCCCCGGGTAGATCCGGACGTTCTGGGAACCTTGAGGTCCTCTTACGGGGACCTCGCTAAAACTCATAGATTTGGTCCATTCTGGCCTGTTTTCTATGGTATTACTCACTGATTTAGGGCCCCAGGTCAATCCGGACGTTCGGGGAACCCCGGGGTCCGCTTAAAGGAACCTCGCCAAAACTCGCAGATTTGGTCCATTCTGGCCGGTTTTCTATGGTATTACTCACTGATTTTGGGCCCCGGGCGATCCGGCATTCGGAGAACACCGGGGTCCGGTTACGGGGAACTCGTCAAAACTCACAGATTTGGTCCATTCTGTCCAGTTTTCTATGGAATTACTCACTTATTTTGGGTCCTGGGTAGATCCGGACGTTCGGGGAACCTTGAGGTGCTCTTACGGGGATCTCACCAAAACTCGCAGATTTGGTCCATTCTGGCCAGTTTTCTATGGTATTAATCACTGATTTAGGGCCCCGGGTAGATCTGGACGTTCGGGGAACCTTGAGGTCCTCTTACGGGGATCTCGCCAAAACTCGCAGATTTGGTCCATTCTGACCAGTTTTCTATGGTATTACTCACTGATTTAGGGCCCCGGGTAGATCCGGACGTTCGGGGAACCTTGAGGTCCTCTTACGGCGATCTCGCCAAAACTCGCAGATTTGGTCCATTCTGGCCAGTTTTCTATGGTATTACTCACTGATTTAGGGCCCCAGGTCAATCCGGACATTCGGGGAACCCTGGGGTCCGCTTACAGGAACCTCGCCAAAACTCGCAGACTTGGCCCATTCTGGCCGGTTTTCTATGGTATTACTCACTGATTTTGGGTTTGTGTTGAACCGGACGTTCGGGGAACCCCGTGGTCCGCTTACGGGTACCTCGCCAAAACTCACAGATTTGTTCCATTCTGGCCAGTTTTCTATGGTATTACTCACTGATTTTGGGTTCGGGTCGAACCAGACGTTCAGGGAACCCCCGGCGTCCGCTTACGGGGATCTCGCCAAAACTCGCAGATTTGGTCCATTCTGGCCAGTTTTCTATGGTATTACTCGCTGATTTAGGGCCCCGGGTAGATCCAGACGTTCTGGGAACCTTGAGGTCCTCTTACGGCGACCTCGCTAAAACTCATAGATTTGGTCCATTCTGGCCTGTTTTCTATGGTATTACTCACTGATTTAGGGCCCCAGGTCAATCCGGACGTTCGGGGAACCCCGGGGTCCGCTTAAAGGAACCTCGCCAAAACTCGCAGATTTGGTCCATTCTGGCCGGTTTTCTATGGTATTACTCACTGATTTTGGGCCCCGGGCGATCCGGCATTCGGAGAACACCGGGGTCCGGTTACGGGGAACTCGTCAAAACTCACAGATTTGGTCCATTCTGTCCAGTTTTCTATGGAATTACTCACTTATTTTGGGTCCTGGGTAGATCCGGACGTTCGGGGAACCTTGAGGTGCTCTTACGGGGATCTCACCAAAACTCGCAGATTTGGTCCATTCTGGCCAGTTTTCTATGGTATTAATCACTGATTTAGGGCCCCGGGTAGATCTGGACGTTCGGGGAACCTTGAGGTCCTCTTACGGGGATCTCGCCAAAACTCGCAGATTTGGTCCATTCTGACCAGTTTTCTATGGTATTACTCACTGATTTAGGGCCCCGGGTAGATCCGGACGTTCGGGGAACCTTGAGGTCCTCTTACGGCGATCTCGCCAAAACTCGCAGATTTGGTCCATTCTGGCCAGTTTTCTATGGTATTACTCACTGATTTAGGGCCCCAGGTCAATCCGGACATTCGGGGAACCCTGGGGTCCGCTTACAGGAACCTCGCCAAAACTCGCAGACTTGGCCCATTCTGGCCGGTTTTCTATGGTATTACTCACTGATTTTGGGTTTGTGTCGAACCGGACGTTCGGGGAACCCCGTGGTCCGCTTACGGGTACCTCGCCAAAACTCACAGATTTGTTCCATTCTGGCCAGTTTTCTATGGTATTACTCACTGATTTTGGGTTCGGGTCGAACCAGACGTTCAGGGAACCCCCGGCGTCCGCTTACGGGGATCTCGCCAAAACTCGCAGATTTGGTCCATTCTGGCCAGTTTTCTATGGTATTACTCGCTGATTTAGGGCCCCGGGTAGATCCGGACGTTCTGGGAACCTTGAGGTCCTCTTACGGCGACCTCGCTAAAACTCATAGATTTGGTCCATTCTGGCCTGTTTTCTATGGTATTACTCACTGATTTAGGGCCCCAGGTCAATCCGGACGTTCGGGGAACCCCGGGGTCCGCTTAAAGGAACCTCGCCAAAACTCGCAGATTTGGTCCATTCTGGCCGGTTTTCTATGGTATTACTCACTGATTTTGGGCCCCGGGCGATCCGGCATTCGGAGAACACCGGGGTCCGGTTACGGGGAACTCGCCAAAACTCACAGATTTGGTCCATTCTGTCCAGTTTTCTATGGTATTACTCACTTATTTTGGGTCCTGGGTAGATCCGGACGTTCGGGGAACCTTGAGGTGCTCTTACGGGGATCTCGCCAAAACTCGCAGATTTGGTCCATTCTGGCCAGTTTTCTATGGTATTAATCACTGATTTAGGGCCCCGGGTAGATCTGGACGTTCGGGGAACCTTGAGGTCCTCTTACGGGGATCTCGCCAAAACTCGCAGATTTGGTCCATTCTGGCCAGTTTTCTATGGTATTACTCACTGATTTAGGGCCCCGGGTAGATCCGGACGTTCGGGGAACCTTGAGGTCCTCTTACGGCGATCTCGCCAAAACTCGCAGATTTGGTCCATTCTGGCCAGTTTTCTATGGTATTACTCACTGATTTAGGGCCCCAGGTCAATCCGGACATTCGGGGAACCCTGGGGTCCGCTTACAGGAACCTCGCCAAAACTCGCAGACTTGGCCCATTCTGGACGGTTTTCTATGGTATTACTCACTGATTTTGGGTTTGTGTCGAACCGGACGTTCGGGGAACCCCGTGGTCCGCTTACGGGTACCTCGCCAAAACTCACAGATTTGTTCCATTCTGGCCAGTTTTCTATGGTATTACTCACTGATTTTGGGTTCGGGTCGAACCAGACGTTCAGGGAACCCCGGGCGTCCGCTTACGGGGATCTCGCCAAAACTCGCAGATTTGGTCCATTCTGGCCAGTTTTCTATGGTATTACTCGCTGATTTAGGGCCCCGGGTAGATCCGGACGTTCTGGGAACCTTGAGGTCCTCTTACGGGGACCTCGCTAAAACTCATAGATTTGGTCCATTCTGGCCTGTTTTCTATGGTATTACTCACTGATTTAGGGCCCCAGGTCAATCCGGACGTTCGGGGAACCCCGGGGTCCGCTTAAAGGAACCTCGCCAAAACTCGCAGATTTGGTCCATTCTGGCCGGTTTTCTATGGTATTACTCACTGATTTTGGGCCCCGGGCGATCCGGCATTCGGAGAACACCGAGGTCCGGTTACGGGGAACTCGTCAAAACTCACAGATTTGGTCCATTCTGTCCAGTTTTCTATGGAATTACTCACTTATTTTGGGTCCTGGGTAGATCCGGACGTTCGGGGAACCTTGAGGTGCTCTTACGGGGATCTCACCAAAACTCGCAGATTTGGTCCATTCTGGCCAGTTTTCTATGGTATTAATCACTAATTTAGGGCCCCGGGTAGATCTGGACGTTCGGGGAACCTTGAGGTCCTCTTACGGGGATCTCGCCAAAACTCGCAGATTTGGTCCATTCTGACCAGTTTTCTATGGTATTACTCACTGATTTAGGGCCCCGGGTAGATCCGGACGTTCGGGGAACCTTGAGGTCCTCTTACGGCGATCTCGCCAAAACTCGCAGATTTGGTCCATTCTGGCCAGTTTTCTATGGTATTACTCACTGATTTAGGGCCCCAGGTCAATCCGGACATTCGGGGAACCCTGGGGTCCGCTTACAGGAACCTCGCCAAAACTCGCAGACTTGGCCCATTCTGGCCGGTTTTCTATGGTATTACTCACTGATTTTGGGTTTGTGTCGAACCGGACGTTCGGGGAACCCCGTGGTCCGCTTACGGGTACCTCGCCAAAACTCACAGATTTGTTCCATTCTGGCCAGTTTTCTATGGTATTACTCACTGATTTTGGGTTCGGGTCGAACCAGACGTTCAGGGAACCCCGGGCGTCCGCTTACGGGGATCTCGCCAAAACTCGCAGATTTGGTCCATTCTGGCCAGTTTTCTATGGTATTACTCGCTGATTTAGGGCCCCGGGTAGATCCGGACGTTCTGGGAACCTTGAGGTCCTCTTACGGGGACCTCGCTAAAACTCATAGATTTGGTCCATTCTGGCCTGTTTTCTATGGTATTACTCACTGATTTAGGGCCCCAGGTCAATCCGGACGTTCGGGGAACCCCGGGGTCCGCTTAAAGGAACCTCGCCAAAACTCGCAGATTTGGTCCATTCTGGCCGGTTTTCTATGGTATTACTCACTGATTTTGGGCCCCGGGCGATCCGGCATTCGGAGAACACCGGGGTCCGGTTACGGGGAACTCGTCAAAACTCACAGATTTGGTCCATTCTGTCCAGTTTTCTATGGAATTACTCACTTATTTTGGGTCCTGGGTAGATCCGGACGTTCGGGGAACCTTGAGGTGCTCTTACGGGGATCTCACCAAAACTCGCAGATTTGGTCCATTCTGGCCAGTTTTCTATGGTATTAATCACTGATTTAGGGCCCCGGGTAGATCTGGACGTTCGGGGAACCTTGAGGTCCTCTTACGGGGATCTCGCCAAAACTCGCAGATTTGGTCCATTCTGACCAGTTTTCTATGGTATTACTCACTGATTTAGGGCCCCGGGTAGATCCGGACGTTCGGGGAACCTTGAGGTCCTCTTACGGCGATCTCGCCAAAACTCGCAGATTTGGTCCATTCTGGCCAGTTTTCTATGGTATTACTCACTGATTTAGGGCCCCAGGTCAATCCGGACATTCGGGGAACCCTGGGGTCCGCTTACAGGAACCTCGCCAAAACTCGCAGACTTGGCCCATTCTGGCCGGTTTTCTATGGTATTACTCACTGATTTTGGGTTTGTGTCGAACCGGACGTTCGGGGAACCCCGTGGTCCGCTTACGGGTACCTCGCCAAAACTCACAGATTTGTTCCATTCTGGCCAGTTTTCTATGGTATTACTCACTGATTTTGGGTTCGGGTCGAACCAGACGTTCAGGGAACCCCCGGCGTCCGCTTACGGGGATCTCGCCAAAACTCGCAGATTTGGTCCATTCTGGCCAGTTTTCTATGGTATTACTCGCTGATTTAGGGCCCCGGGTAGATCCAGACGTTCTGGGAACCTTGAGGTCCTCTTACGGCGACCTCGCTAAAACTCATAGATTTGGTCCATTCTGGCCTGTTTTCTATGGTATTACTCACTGATTTAGGGCCCCAGGTCAATCCGGACGTTCGGGGAACCCCGGGGTCCGCTTAAAGGAACCTCGCCAAAACTCGCAGATTTGGTCCATTCTGGCCGGTTTTCTATGGTATTACTCACTGATTTTGGGCCCCGGGCGATCCGGCATTCGGAGAACACCGGGGTCCGGTTACGGGGAACTCGTCAAAACTCACAGATTTGGTCCATTCTGTCCAGTTTTCTATGGAATTACTCACTTATTTTGGGTCCTGGGTAGATCCGGACGTTCGGGGAACCTTGAGGTGCTCTTACGGGGATCTCACCAAAACTCGCAGATTTGGTCCATTCTGGCCAGTTTTCTATGGTATTAATCACTGATTTAGGGCCCCGGGTAGATCTGGACGTTCGGGGAACCTTGAGGTCCTCTTACGGGGATCTCGCCAAAACTCGCAGATTTGGTCCATTCTGACCAGTTTTCTATGGTATTACTCACTGATTTAGGGCCCCGGGTAGATCCGGACGTTCGGGGAACCTTGAGGTCCTCTTACGGCGATCTCGCCAAAACTCGCAGATTTGGTCCATTCTGGCCAGTTTTCTATGGTATTACTCACTGATTTAGGGCCCCAGGTCAATCCGGACATTCGGGGAACCCTGGGGTCCGCTTACAGGAACCTCGCCAAAACTCGCAGACTTGGCCCATTCTGGCCGGTTTTCTATGGTATTACTCACTGATTTTGGGTTTGTGTCGAACCGGACGTTCGGGGAACCCCGTGGTCCGCTTACGGGTACCTCGCCAAAACTCACAGATTTGTTCCATTCTGGCCAGTTTTCTATGGTATTACTCACTGATTTTGGGTTCGGGTCGAACCAGACGTTCAGGGAACCCCCGGCGTCCGCTTACGGGGATCTCGCCAAAACTCGCAGATTTGGTCCATTCTGGCCAGTTTTCTATGGTATTACTCGCTGATTTAGGGCCCCGGGTAGATCCGGACGTTCTGGGAACCTTGAGGTCCTCTTACGGCGACCTCGCTAAAACTCATAGATTTGGTCCATTCTGGCCTGTTTTCTATGGTATTACTCACTGATTTAGGGCCCCAGGTCAATCCGGACGTTCGGGGAACCCCGGGGTCCGCTTAAAGGAACCTCGCCAAAACTCGCAGATTTGGTCCATTCTGGCCGGTTTTCTATGGTATTACTCACTGATTTTGGGCCCCGGGCGATCCGGCATTCGGAGAACACCGGGGTCCGGTTACGGGGAACTCGCCAAAACTCACAGATTTGGTCCATTCTGTCCAGTTTTCTATGGTATTACTCACTTATTTTGGGTCCTGGGTAGATCCGGACGTTCGGGGAACCTTGAGGTGCTCTTACGGGGATCTCGCCAAAACTCGCAGATTTGGTCCATTCTGGCCAGTTTTCTATGGTATTAATCACTGATTTAGGGCCCCGGGTAGATCTGGACGTTCGGGGAACCTTGAGGTCCTCTTACGGGGATCTCGCCAAAACTCGCAGATTTGGTCCATTCTGGCCAGTTTTCTATGGTATTACTCACTGATTTAGGGCCCCGGGTAGATCCGGACGTTCGGGGAACCTTGAGGTCCTCTTACGGCGATCTCGCCAAAACTCGCAGATTTGGTCCATTCTGGCCAGTTTTCTATGGTATTACTCACTGATTTAGGGCCCCAGGTCAATCCGGACATTCGGGGAACCCTGGGGTCCGCTTACAGGAACCTCGCCAAAACTCGCAGACTTGGCCCATTCTGGACGGTTTTCTATGGTATTACTCACTGATTTTGGGTTTGTGTCGAACCGGACGTTCGGGGAACCCCGTGGTCCGCTTACGGGTACCTCGCCAAAACTCACAGATTTGTTCCATTCTGGCCAGTTTTCTATGGTATTACTCACTGATTTTGGGTTCGGGTCGAACCAGACGTTCAGGGAACCCCGGGCGTCCGCTTACGGGGATCTCGCCAAAACTCGCAGATTTGGTCCATTCTGGCCAGTTTTCTATGGTATTACTCGCTGATTTAGGGCCCCGGGTAGATCCGGACGTTCTGGGAACCTTGAGGTCCTCTTACGGGGACCTCGCTAAAACTCATAGATTTGGTCCATTCTGGCCTGTTTTCTATGGTATTACTCACTGATTTAGGGCCCCAGGTCAATCCGGACGTTCGGGGAACCCCGGGGTCCGCTTAAAGGAACCTCGCCAAAACTCGCAGATTTGGTCCATTCTGGCCGGTTTTCTATGGTATTACTCACTGATTTTGGGCCCCGGGCGATCCGGCATTCGGAGAACACCGGGGTCCGGTTACGGGGAACTCGCCAAAACTCACAGATTTGGTCCATTCTGTCCAGTTTTCTATGGTATTACTCACTTATTTTGGGTCCTGGGTAGATCCGGACGTTCGGGGAACCTTGAGGTGCTCTTACGGGGATCTCGCCAAAACTCGCAGATTTGGTCCATTCTGGCCAGTTTTCTATGGTATTAATCACTGATTTAGGGCCCCGGGTAGATCTGGACGTTCGGGGAACCTTGAGGTCCTCTTACGGGGATCTCGCCAAAACTCGCAGATTTGGTCCATTCTGGCCAGTTTTCTATGGTATTACTCACTGATTTAGGGCCCCGGGTAGATCCGGACGTTCGGGGAACCTTGAGGTCCTCTTACGGCGATCTCGCCAAAACTCGCAGATTTGGTCCATTCTGGCCAGTTTTCTATGGTATTACTCACTGATTTAGGGCCCCAGGTCAATCCGGACATTCGGGGAACCCTGGGGTCCGCTTACAGGAACCTCGCCAAAACTCGCAGACTTGGCCCATTCTGGACGGTTTTCTATGGTATTACTCACTGATTTTGGGTTTGTGTCGAACCGGACGTTCGGGGAACCCCGTGGTCCGCTTACGGGTACCTCGCCAAAACTCACAGATTTGTTCCATTCTGGCCAGTTTTCTATGGTATTACTCACTGATTTTGGGTTCGGGTCGAACCAGACGTTCAGGGAACCCCGGGCGTCCGCTTACGGGGATCTCGCCAAAACTCGCAGATTTGGTCCATTCTGGCCAGTTTTCTATGGTATTACTCGCTGATTTAGGGCCCCGGGTAGATCCGGACGTTCTGGGAACCTTGAGGTCCTCTTACGGGGACCTCGCTAAAACTCATAGATTTGGTCCATTCTGGCCTGTTTTCTATGGTATTACTCACTGATTTAGGGCCCCAGGTCAATCCGGACGTTCGGGGAACCCCGGGGTCCGCTTAAAGGAACCTCGCCAAAACTCGCAGATTTGGTCCATTCTGGCCGGTTTTCTATGGTATTACTCACTGATTTTGGGCCCCGGGCGATCCGGCATTCGGAGAACACCGAGGTCCGGTTACGGGGAACTCGTCAAAACTCACAGATTTGGTCCATTCTGTCCAGTTTTCTATGGAATTACTCACTTATTTTGGGTCCTGGGTAGATCCGGACGTTCGGGGAACCTTGAGGTGCTCTTACGGGGATCTCACCAAAACTCGCAGATTTGGTCCATTCTGGCCAGTATTCTATGGTATTAATCACTAATTTAGGGCCCCGGGTAGATCTGGACGTTCGGGGAACCTTGAGGTCCTCTTACGGGGATCTCGCCAAAACTCGCAGATTTGGTCCATTCTGACCAGTTTTCTATGGTATTACTCACTGATTTAGGGCCCCGGGTAGATCCGGACGTTCGGGGAACCTTGAGGTCCTCTTACGGCGATCTCGCCAAAACTCGCAGATTTGGTCCATTCTGGCCAGTTTTCTATGGTATTACTCACTGATTTAGGGCCCCAGGTCAATCCGGACATTCGGGGAACCCTGGGGTCCGCTTACAGGAACCTCGCCAAAACTCGCAGACTTGGCCCATTCTGGCCGGTTTTCTATGGTATTACTCACTGATTTTGGGTTTGTGTCGAACCGGACGTTCGGGGAACCCCGTGGTCCGCTTACGGGTACCTCGCCAAAACTCACAGATTTGTTCCATTCTGGCCAGTTTTCTATGGTATTACTCACTGATTTTGGGTTCGGGTCGAACCAGACGTTCAGGGAACCCCCGGCGTCCGCTTACGGGGATCTCGCCAAAACTCGCAGATTTGGTCCATTCTGGCCAGTTTTCTATGGTATTACTCGCTGATTTAGGGCCCCGGGTAGATCCGGACGTTCTGGGAACCTTGAGGTCCTCTTACGGCGACCTCGCTAAAACTCATAGATTTGGTCCATTCTGGCCTGTTTTCTATGGTATTACTCACTGATTTAGGGCCCCAGGTCAATCCGGACGTTCGGGGAACCCCGGGGTCCGCTTAAAGGAACCTCGCCAAAACTCGCAGATTTGGTCCATTCTGGCCGGTTTTCTATGGTATTACTCACTGATTTTGGGCCCCGGGCGATCCGGCATTCGGAGAACACCGGGGTCCGGTTACGGGGAACTCGTCAAAACTCACAGATTTGGTCCATTCTGTCCAGTTTTCTATGGAATTACTCACTTATTTTGGGTCCTGGGTAGATCCGGACGTTCGGGGAACCTTGAGGTGCTCTTACGGGGATCTCACCAAAACTCGCAGATTTGGTCCATTCTGGCCAGTTTTCTATGGTATTAATCACTGATTTAGGGCCCCGGGTAGATCTGGACGTTCGGGGAACCTTGAGGTCCTCTTACGGGGATCTCGCCAAAACTCGCAGATTTGGTCCATTCTGACCAGTTTTCTATGGTATTACTCACTGATTTAGGGCCCCGGGTAGATCCGGACGTTCGGGGAACCTTGAGGTCCTCTTACGGCGATCTCGCCAAAACTCGCAGATTTGGTCCATTCTGGCCAGTTTTCTATGGTATTACTCACTGATTTAGGGCCCCAGGTCAATCCGGACATTCGGGGAACCCTGGGGTCCGCTTACAGGAACCTCGCCAAAACTCGCAGACTTGGCCCATTCTGGCCGGTTTTCTATGGTATTACTCACTGATTTTGGGTTTGTGTCGAACCGGACGTTCGGGGAACCCCGTGGTCCGCTTACGGGTACCTCGCCAAAACTCACAGATTTGTTCCATTCTGGCCAGTTTTCTATGGTATTACTCACTGATTTTGGGTTCGGGTCGAACCAGACGTTCAGGGAACCCCCGGCGTCCGCTTACGGGGATCTCGCCAAAACTCGCAGATTTGGTCCATTCTGGCCAGTTTTCTATGGTATTACTCGCTGATTTAGGGCCCCGGGTAGATCCGGACGTTCTGGGAACCTTGAGGTCCTCTTACGGCGACCTCGCTGAAACTCATAGATTTGGTCCATTCTGGCCTGTTTTCTATGGTATTACTCACTGATTTAGGGCCCCAGGTCAATCCGGACGTTCGGGGAACCCCGGGGTCCGCTTAAAGGAACCTCGCCAAAACTCGCAGATTTGGTCCATTCTGGCCGGTTTTCTATGGTATTACTCACTGATTTTGGGCCCCGGGCGATCCGGCATTCGGAGAACACCGGGGTCCGGTTACGGGGAACTCGCCAAAACTCACAGATTTGGTCCATTCTGTCCAGTTTTCTATGGTATTACTCACTTATTTTGGGTCCTGGGTAGATCCGGACGTTCGGGGAACCTTGAGGTGCTCTTACGGGGATCTCGCCAAAACTCGCAGATTTGGTCCATTCTGGCCAGTTTTCTATGGTATTAATCACTGATTTAGGGCCCCGGGTAGATCTGGACGTTCGGGGAACCTTGAGGTCCTCTTACGGGGATCTCGCCAAAACTCGCAGATTTGGTCCATTCTGGCCAGTTTTCTATGGTATTACTCACTGATTTAGGGCCCCGGGTAGATCCGGACGTTCGGGGAACCTTGAGGTCCTCTTACGGCGATCTCGCCAAAACTCGCAGATTTGGTCCATTCTGGCCAGTTTTCTATGGTATTACTCACTGATTTAGGGCCCCAGGTCAATCCGGACATTCGGGGAACCCTGGGGTCCGCTTACAGGAACCTCGCCAAAACTCGCAGACTTGGCCCATTCTGGCCGGTTTTCTATGGTATTACTCACTGATTTTGGGTTTGTGTCGAACCGGACGTTCGGGGAACCCCGTGGTCCGCTTACGGGTACCTCGCCAAAACTCACAGATTTGTTCCATTCTGGCCAGTTTTCTATGGTATTACTCACTGATTTTGGGTTCGGGTCGAACCAGACGTTCAGGGAACCCCGGGCGTCCGCTTACGGGGATCTCGCCAAAACTCGCAGATTTGGTCCATTCTGGCCAGTTTTCTATGGTATTACTCGCTGATTTAGGGCCCCGGGTAGATCCGGACGTTCTGGGAACCTTGAGGTCCTCTTACGGGGACCTCGCTAAAACTCATAGATTTGGTCCATTCTGGCCTGTTTTCTATGGTATTACTCACTGATTTAGGGCCCCAGGTCAATCCGGACGTTCGGGGAACCCCGGGGTCCGCTTAAAGGAACCTCGCCAAAACTCGCAGATTTGGTCCATTCTGGCCGGTTTTCTATGGTATTACTCACTGATTTTGGGCCCCGGGCGATCCGGCATTCGGAGAACACCGGGGTCCGGTTACGGGGAACTCGTCAAAACTCACAGATTTGGTCCATTCTGTCCAGTTTTCTATGGAATTACTCACTTATTTTGGGTCCTGGGTAGATCCGGACGTTCGGGGAACCTTGAGGTGCTCTTACGGGGATCTCACCAAAACTCGCAGATTTGGTCCATTCTGGCCAGTTTTCTATGGTATTAATCACTAATTTAGGGCCCCGGGTAGATCTGGACGTTCGGGGAACCTTGAGGTCCTCTTACGGGGATCTCGCCAAAACTCGCAGATTTGGTCCATTCTGACCAGTTTTCTATGGTATTACTCACTGATTTAGGGCCCCGGGTAGATCCGGACGTTCGGGGAACCTTGAGGTCCTCTTACGGCGATCTCGCCAAAACTCGCAGATTTGGTCCATTCTGGCCAGTTTTCTATGGTATTACTCACTGATTTAGGGCCCCAGGTCAATCCGGACATTCGGGGAACCCTGGGGTCCGCTTACAGGAACCTCGCCAAAACTCGCAGACTTGGCCCATTCTGGCCGGTTTTCTATGGTATTACTCACTGATTTTGGGTTTGTGTCGAACCGGACGTTCGGGGAACCCCGTGGTCCGCTTACGGGTACCTCGCCAAAACTCACAGATTTGTTCCATTCTGGCCAGTTTTCTATGGTATTACTCACTGATTTTGGGTTCGGGTCGAACCAGACGTTCAGGGAACCCCCGGCGTCCGCTTACGGGGATCTCGCCAAAACTCGCAGATTTGGTCCATTCTGGCCAGTTTTCTATGGTATTACTCGCTGATTTAGGGCCCCGGGTAGATCCGGACGTTCTGGGAACCTTGAGGTCCTCTTACGGCGACCTCGCTAAAACTCATAGATTTGGTCCATTCTGGCCTGTTTTCTATGGTATTACTCACTGATTTAGGGCCCCAGGTCAATCCGGACGTTCGGGGAACCCCGGGGTCCGCTTAAAGGAACCTCGCCAAAACTCGCTGATTTGGTCCATTCTGGCCGGTTTTCTATGGTATTACTCACTGATTTTGGGCCCCGGGCGATCCGGCATTCGGAGAACACCGGGGTCCGGTTACGGGGAACTCGCCAAAACTCACAGATTTGGTCCATTCTGTCCAGTTTTCTATGGTATTACTCACTTATTTTGGGTCCTGGGTAGATCCGGACGTTCGGGGAACCTTGAGGTGCTCTTACGGGGATCTCGCCAAAACTCGCAGATTTGGTCCATTCTGGCCAGTTTTCTATGGTATTAATCACTGATTTAGGGCCCCGGGTAGATCTGGACGTTCGGGGAACCTTGAGGTCCTCTTACGGGGATCTCGCCAAAACTCGCAGATTTGGTCCATTCTGACCAGTTTTCTATGGTATTACTCACTGATTTAGGGCCCCGGGTAGATCCGGACGTTCGGGGAACCTTGAGGTCCTCTTACGGCGATCTCGCCAAAACTCGCAGATTTGGTCCATTCTGGCCAGTTTTCTATGGTATTACTCACTGATTTAGGGCCCCAGGTCAATCCGGACATTCGGGGAACCCTGGGGTCCGCTTACAGGAACCTCGCCAAAACTCGCAGACTTGGCCCATTCTGGCCGGTTTTCTATGGTATTACTCACTGATTTTGGGTTTGTGTCGAACCGGACGTTCGGGGAACCCCGTGGTCCGCTTACGGGTACCTCGCCAAAACTCACAGATTTGTTCCATTCTGGCCAGTTTTCTATGGTATTACTCACTGATTTTGGGTTCGGGTCGAACCAGACGTTCAGGGAACCCCCGGCGTCCGCTTACGGGGATCTCGCCAAAACTCGCAGATTTGGTCCATTCTGGCCAGTTTTCTATGGTATTACTCGCTGATTTAGGGCCCCGGGTAGATCCGGACGTTCTGGGAACCTTGAGGTCCTCTTACGGCGACCTCGCTAAAACTCATAGATTTGGTCCATTCTGGCCTGTTTTCTATGGTATTACTCACTGATTTAGGGCCCCAGGTCAATCCGGACGTTCGGGGAACCCCGGGGTCCGCTTAAAGGAACCTCGCCAAAACTCGCAGATTTGGTCCATTCTGGCCGGTTTTCTATGGTATTACTCACTGATTTTGGGCCCCGGGCGATCCGGCATTCGGAGAACACCGGGGTCCGGTTACGGGGAACTCGCCAAAACTCACAGATTTGGTCCATTCTGTCCAGTTTTCTATGGTATTACTCACTTATTTTGGGTCCTGGGTAGATCCGGACGTTCGGGGAACCTTGAGGTGCTCTTACGGGGATCTCGCCAAAACTCGCAGATTTGGTCCATTCTGGCCAGTTTTCTATGGTATTAATCACTGATTTAGGGCCCCGGGTAGATCTGGACGTTCGGGGAACCTTGAGGTCCTCTTACGGGGATCTCGCCAAAACTCGCAGATTTGGTCCATTCTGACCAGTTTTCTATGGTATTACTCACTGATTTAGGGCCCCGGGTAGATCCGGACGTTCGGGGAACCTTGAGGTCCTCTTACGGCGATCTCGCCAAAACTCGCAGATTTGGTCCATTCTGGCCAGTTTTCTACGGTATTACTCACTGATTTAGGGCCCCAGGTCAATCCGGACATTCGGGGAACCCTGGGGTCCGCTTACAGGAACCTCGCCAAAACTCGCAGACTTGGCCCATTCTGGCCGGTTTTCTATGGTATTACTCACTGATTTTGGGTTTGTGTCGAACCGGACGTTCGGGGAACCCCGTGGTCCGCTTACGGGTACCTCGCCAAAACTCACAGATTTGTTCCATTCTGGCCAGTTTTCTATGGTATTACTCACTGATTTTGGGTTCGGGTCGAACCAGACGTTCAGGGAACCCCCGGCGTCCGCTTACGGGGATCTCGCCAAAACTCGCAGATTTGGTCCATTCTGGCCAGTTTTCTATGGTATTACTCGCTGATTTAGGGCCCCGGGTAGATCCGGACGTTCGGGGAACCTTGAGGTCCTCTTACGGCGATCTCGCCAAAACTCGCAGATTTGGTCCATTCTGGCCAGTTTTCTATGGTATTACTCACTGATTTAGGGCCCCAGGTCAATCCGGACATTCGGGGAACCCTGGGGTCCGCTTACAGGAACCTCGCCAAAACTCGCAGACTTGGCCCATTCTGGACGGTTTTCTATGGTATTACTCACTGATTTTGGGTTTGTGTCGAACCGGACGTTCGGGGAACCCCGTGGTCCGCTTACGGGTACCTCGCCAAAACTCACAGATTTGTTCCATTCTGGCTAGTTTTCTATGGTATTACTCACTGATTTTGGGTTCGGGTCGAACCAGACGTTCAGGGAACCCCCGGCGTCCGCTTACGGGGATCTCGCCAAAACTCGCAGATTTGGTCCATTCTGGCCAGTTTTCTATGGTATTACTCGCTGATTTAGGGCCCCGGGTAGATCCGGACGTTCTGGGAACCTTGAGGTGCTCTTACGGGGACCTCGCTAAAACTCATAGATTTGGTCCATTCTGGCCTGTTTTCTATGGTATTACTCACTGATTTAGGGCCCCAGGTCAATCCGGACGTTCGGGGAACCCCGGGGTCCGCTTAAAGGAACCTCGCCAAAACTCGCAGATTTGGTCCATTCTGGCCGGTTTTCTATGGTATTACTCACTGATTTTGGGCCCCGGGCGATCCGGCATTCGGAGAACACCGGGGTCCGGTTACGGGGAACTCGTCAAAACTCACAGATTTGGTCCATTCTGTCCAGTTTTCTATGGAATTACTCACTTATTTTGGGTCCTGGGTAGATCCGGACGTTCGGGGAACCTTGAGGTGCTCTTACGGGGATCTCACCAAAACTCGCAGATTTGGTCCATTCTGGCCAGTTTTCTATGGTATTAATCACTAATTTAGGGCCCCGGGTAGATCTGGACGTTCGGGGAACCTTGAGGTCCTCTTACGGGGATCTCGCCAAAACTCGCAGATTTGGTCCATTCTGACCAGTTTTCTATGGTATTACTCACTGATTTAGGGCCCCGGGTAGATCCGGACGTTCGGGGAACCTTGAGGTCCTCTTACGGCGATCTCGCCAAAACTCGCAGATTTGGTCCATTCTGGCCAGTTTTCTATGGTATTACTCACTGATTTAGGGCCCCAGGTCAATCCGGACATTCGGGGAACCCTGGGGTCCGCTTACAGGAACCTCGCCAAAACTCGCAGACTTGGCCCATTCTGGCCGGTTTTCTATGGTATTACTCACTGATTTTGGGTTTGTGTCGAACCGGACGTTCGGGGAACCCCGTGGTCCGCTTACGGGTACCTCGCCAAAACTCACAGATTTGTTCCATTCTGGCCAGTTTTCTATGGTATTACTCACTGATTTTGGGTTCGGGTCGAACCAGACGTTCAGGGAACCCCCGGCGTCCGCTTACGGGGATCTCGCCAAAACTCGCAGATTTGGTCCATTCTGGCCAGTTTTCTATGGTATTACTCGCTGATTTAGGGCCCCGGGTAGATCCGGACGTTCTGGGAACCTTGAGGTCCTCTTACGGCGACCTCGCTAAAACTCATAGATTTGGTCCATTCTGGCCTGTTTTCTATGGTATTACTCACTGATTTAGGGCCCCAGGTCAATCCGGACGTTCGGGGAACCCCGGGGTCCGCTTAAAGGAACCTCGCCAAAACTCGCAGATTTGGTCCATTCTGGCCGGTTTTCTATGGTATTACTCACTGATTTTGGGCCCCGGGCGATCCGGCATTCGGAGAACACCGGGGTCCGGTTACGGGGAACTCGCCAAAACTCACAGATTTGGTCCATTCTGTCCAGTTTTCTATGGTATTACTCACTTATTTTGGGTCCTGGGTAGATCCGGACGTTCGGGGAACCTTGAGGTGCTCTTACGGGGATCTCGCCAAAACTCGCAGATTTGGTCCATTCTGGCCAGTTTTCTATGGTATTAATCACTGATTTAGGGCCCCGGGTAGATCTGGACGTTCGGGGAACCTTGAGGTCCTCTTACGGGGATCTCGCCAAAACTCGCAGATTTGGTCCATTCTGACCAGTTTTCTATGGTATTACTCACTGATTTAGGGCCCCGGGTAGATCCGGACGTTCGGGGAACCTTGAGGTCCTCTTACGGCGATCTCGCCAAAACTCGCAGATTTGGTCCATTCTGGCCAGTTTTCTACGGTATTACTCACTGATTTAGGGCCCCAGGTCAATCCGGACATTCGGGGAACCCTGGGGTCCGCTTACAGGAACCTCGCCAAAACTCGCAGACTTGGCCCATTCTGGCCGGTTTTCTATGGTATTACTCACTGATTTTGGGTTTGTGTCGAACCGGACGTTCGGGGAACCCCGTGGTCCGCTTACGGGTACCTCGCCAAAACTCACAGATTTGTTCCATTCTGGCCAGTTTTCTATGGTATTACTCACTGATTTTGGGTTCGGGTCGAACCAGACGTTCAGGGAACCCCCGGCGTCCGCTTACGGGGATCTCGCCAAAACTCGCAGATTTGGTCCATTCTGGCCAGTTTTCTATGGTATTACTCGCTGATTTAGGGCCCCGGGTAGATCCGGACGTTCGGGGAACCTTGAGGTCCTCTTACGGCGATCTCGCCAAAACTCGCAGATTTGGTCCATTCTGGCCAGTTTTCTATGGTATTACTCACTGATTTAGGGCCCCAGGTCAATCCGGACATTCGGGGAACCCTGGGGTCCGCTTACAGGAACCTCGCCAAAACTCGCAGACTTGGCCCATTCTGGACGGTTTTCTATGGTATTACTCACTGATTTTGGGTTTGTGTCGAACCGGACGTTCGGGGAACCCCGTGGTCCGCTTACGGGTACCTCGCCAAAACTCACAGATTTGTTCCATTCTGGCTAGTTTTCTATGGTATTACTCACTGATTTTGGGTTCGGGTCGAACCAGACGTTCAGGGAACCCCCGGCGTCCGCTTACGGGGATCTCGCCAAAACTCGCAGATTTGGTCCATTCTGGCCAGTTTTCTATGGTATTACTCGCTGATTTAGGGCCCCGGGTAGATCCGGACGTTCTGGGAACCTTGAGGTGCTCTTACGGGGACCTCGCTAAAACTCATAGATTTGGTCCATTCTGGCCTGTTTTCTATGGTATTACTCACTGATTTAGGGCCCCAGGTCAATCCGGACGTTCGGGGAACCCCGGGGTCCGCTTAAAGGAACCTCGCCAAAACTCACAGATTTGGTCCATTCTGGCCGGTTTTCTATGGTATTACTCACTGATTTTGGGCCCCGGGCGATCCGGCATTCGGAGAACACCGGGGTCCGGTTACGGGGAACTCGTCAAAACTCACAGATTTGGTCCATTCTGTCCAGTTTTCTATGGAATTACTCACTTATTTTGGGTCCTGGGTAGATCCGGACGTTCGGGGAACCTTGAGGTGCTCTTACGGGGATCTCACCAAAACTCGCAGATTTGGTCCATTCTGGCCAGTTTTCTATGGTATTAATCACTAATTTAGGGCCCCGGGTAGATCTGGACGTTCGGGGAACCTTGAGGTCCTCTTACGGGGATCTCGCCAAAACTCGCAGATTTGGTCCATTCTGACCAGTTTTCTATGGTATTACTCACTGATTTAGGGCCCCGGGTAGATCCGGACGTTCGGGGAACCTTGAGGTCCTCTTACGGCGATCTCGCCAAAACTCGCAGATTTGGTCCATTCTGGCCAGTTTTCTATGGTATTACTCACTGATTTAGGGCCCCAGGTCAATCCGGACATTCGGGGAACCCTGGGGTCCGCTTACAGGAACCTCGCCAAAACTCGCAGACTTGGCCCATTCTGGCCGGTTTTCTATGGTATTACTCACTGATTTTGGGTTTGTGTCGAACCGGACGTTCGGGGAACCCCGTGGTCCGCTTACGGGTACCTCGCCAAAACTCACAGATTTGTTCCATTCTGGCCAGTTTTCTATGGTATTACTCACTGATTTTGGGTTCGGGTCGAACCAGACGTTCAGGGAACCCCCGGCGTCCGCTTACGGGGATCTCGCCAAAACTCGCAGATTTGGTCCATTCTGGCCAGTTTTCTATGGTATTACTCGCTGATTTAGGGCCCCGGGTAGATCCGGACGTTCTGGGAACCTTGAGGTCCTCTTACGGCGACCTCGCTAAAACTCATAGATTTGGTCCATTCTGGCCTGTTTTCTATGGTATTACTCACTGATTTAGGGCCCCAGGTCAATCCGGACGTTCGGGGAACCCCGGGGTCCGCTTAAAGGAACCTCGCCAAAACTCGCAGATTTGGTCCATTCTGGCCGGTTTTCTATGGTATTACTCACTGATTTTGGGCCCCGGGCGATCCGGCATTCGGAGAACACCGGGGTCCGGTTACGGGGAACTCGCCAAAACTCACAGATTTGGTCCATTCTGTCCAGTTTTCTATGGTATTACTCACTTATTTTGGGTCCTGGGTAGATCCGGACGTTCGGGGAACCTTGAGGTGCTCTTACGGGGATCTCGCCAAAACTCGCAGATTTGGTCCATTCTGGCCAGTTTTCTATGGTATTAATCACTGATTTAGGGCCCCGGGTAGATCTGGACGTTCGGGGAACCTTGAGGTCCTCTTACGGGGATCTCGCCAAAACTCGCAGATTTGGTCCATTCTGACCAGTTTTCTATGGTATTACTCACTGATTTAGGGCCCCGGGTAGATCCGGACGTTCGGGGAACCTTGAGGTCCTCTTACGGCGATCTCGCCAAAACTCGCAGATTTGGTCCATTCTGGCCAGTTTTCTACGGTATTACTCACTGATTTAGGGCCCCAGGTCAATCCGGACATTCGGGGAACCCTGGGGTCCGCTTACAGGAACCTCGCCAAAACTCGCAGACTTGGCCCATTCTGGCCGGTTTTCTATGGTATTACTCACTGATTTTGGGTTTGTGTCGAACCGGACGTTCGGGGAACCCCGTGGTCCGCTTACGGGTACCTCGCCAAAACTCACAGATTTGTTCCATTCTGGCCAGTTTTCTATGGTATTACTCACTGATTTTGGGTTCGGGTCGAACCAGACGTTCAGGGAACCCCCGGCGTCCGCTTACGGGGATCTCGCCAAAACTCGCAGATTTGGTCCATTCTGGCCAGTTTTCTATGGTATTACTCGCTGATTTAGGGCCCCGGGTAGATCCGGACGTTCGGGGAACCTTGAGGTCCTCTTACGGCGATCTCGCCAAAACTCGCAGATTTGGTCCATTCTGGCCAGTTTTCTATGGTATTACTCACTGATTTAGGGCCCCAGGTCAATCCGGACATTCGGGGAACCCTGGGGTCCGCTTACAGGAACCTCGCCAAAACTCGCAGACTTGGCCCATTCTGGACGGTTTTCTATGGTATTACTCACTGATTTTGGGTTTGTGTCGAACCGGACGTTCGGGGAACCCCGTGGTCCGCTTACGGGTACCTCGCCAAAACTAACAGATTTGTTCCATTCTGGCTAGTTTTCTATGGTATTACTCACTGATTTTGGGTTCGGGTCGAACCAGACGTTCAGGGAACCCCCGGCGTCCGCTTACGGGGATCTCGCCAAAACTCGCAGATTTGGTCCATTCTGGCCAGTTTTCTATGGTATTACTCGCTGATTTAGGGCCCCGGGTAGATCCGGACGTTCTGGGAACCTTGAGGTGCTCTTACGGGGACCTCGCTAAAACTCATAGATTTGGTCCATTCTGGCCTGTTTTCTATGGTATTACTCACTGATTTAGGGCCCCAGGTCAATCCGGACGTTCGGGGAACCTTGAGGTGCTCTTACGGGGATCTCGCCAAAACTCGCAGATTTGGTCCATTCTGGCCAGTTTTCTATGGTATTAATCACTGATTTAGGGCCCCGGGTAGATCTGGACGTTCGGGGAACCTTGAGGTCCTCTTACGGGGATCTCGCCAAAACTCGCAGATTTGGTCCATTCTGGCCAGTTTTCTATGGTATTACTCACTGATTTAGGGCCCCGGGTAGATCCGGACGTTCGGGGAACCTTGAGGTCCTCTTACGGCGATCTCGCCAAAACTCGCAGATTTGGTCCATTCTGGCCAGTTTTCTATGGTATTACTCACTGATTTAGGGCCCCAGGTCAATCCGGACATTCGGGGAACCCTGGGGTCCGCTTACAGGAACCTCGCCAAAACTCGCAGACTTGGCCCATTCTGGCCGGTTTTCTATGGTATTACTCACTGATTTTGGGTTTGTGTCGAACCGGACGTTCGGGGAACCCCGTGGTCCGCTTACGGGTACCTCGCCAAAACTCACAGATTTGTTCCATTCTGGCCAGTTTTCTATGGTATTACTCACTGATTTTGGGTTCGGGTCGAACCAGACGTTCAGGGAACCCCCGGCGTCCGCTTACGGGGATCTCGCCAAAACTCGCAGATTTGGTCCATTCTGGCCAGTTTTCTATGGTATTACTCGCTGATTTAGGGCCCCGGGTAGATCCGGACGTTCGGGGAACCTTGAGGTCCTCTTACGGCGATCTCGCCAAAACTCGCAGATTTGGTCCATTCTGGCCAGTTTTCTATGGTATTACTCACTGATTTAGGGCCCCAGGTCAATCCGGACATTCGGGGAACCCTGGGGTCGGCTTACAGGAACCTCGCCAAAACTCGCAGACTTGGCCCATTCTGGACGGTTTTCTATGGTATTACTCACTGATTTTGGGTTTGTTTCGAACCGGACGTTCGGGGAACCCCGTGGTCCGCTTACGGGTACCTCGCCAAAACTCACAGATTTGTTCCATTCTGGCCAGTTTTCTATGGTATTACTAACTGATTTTGGGTTCGGGTCGAACCAGACGTTCAGGGAACCCCCGGCGTCCGCTTACGGGGATCTCGCCAAAACTCGCAGATTTGGTCCATTCTGGCCAGTTTTCTATGGTATTACTCGCTGATTTAGGGCCCCGGGTAGATCCGGACGTTCTGGGAACCTTGAGGTCCTCTTACGGGGACCTCGCTAAAACTCATAGATTTGGTCCATTCTGGCCTGTTTTCTATGGTATTACTCACTGATTTAGGGCCCCAGGTCAATCCGGACGTTCGGGGAACCTTGAGGTGCTCTTACGGGGATCTCGCCAAAACTCGCAGATTTGGTCCATTCTGGCCAGTTTTCTATGGTATTAATCACTGATTTAGGGCCCCGGGTAGATCTGGACGTTCGGGGAACCTTGAGGTCCTCTTACGGGGATCTCGCCAAAACTCGCAGATTTGGTCCATTCTGGCCAGTTTTCTATGGTATTACTCACTGATTTAGGGCCCCGGGTAGATCCGGACGTTCGGGGAACCTTGAGGTCCTCTTACGGCGATCTCGCCAAAACTCGCAGATTTGGTCCATTCTGGCCAGTTTTCTATGGTATTACTCACTGATTTAGGGCCCCAGGTCAATCCGGACATTCGGGGAACCCTGGGGTCCGCTGACAGGAACCTCGCCAAAACTCGCAGACTTGGCCCATTCTGGACGGTTTTCTATGGTATTACTCACTGATTTTGGGTTTGTGTCGAACCGGACGTTCGGGGAACCCCGTGGTCCGCTTACGGGTACCTCGCCAAAACTCACAGATTTGTTCCATTCTGGCCAGTTTTCTATGGTATTACTCACTGATTTTGGGTTCGGGTCGAACCAGACGTTCAGGGAACCCCGGGCGTCCGCTTACGGGCATCTCGCCAAAACTCGCAGATTTGGTCCATTCTGGCCAGTTTTCTATGGTATTACTCGCTGATTTAGGGCCCCGGGTAGATCCGGACGTTCTGGGAACCTTGAGGTCCTCTTACGGGGACCTCGCTAAAACTCATAGATTTGGTCCATTCTGGCCTGTTTTCTATGGTATTACTCACTGATTTAGGGCCCCAGGTCAATCCGGACGTTCGGGGAACCCCGGGGTCCGCTTAAAGGAACCTCGCCAAAACTCGCAGATTTGGTCCATTCTGGCCGGTTTTCTATGGTATTACTCACTGATTTTGGGCCCCGGGCGATCCGGCATTCGGAGAACACCGGGGTCCGGTTACGGGGAACTCGCCAAAACTCACAGATTTGGTCCATTCTGTCCAGTTTTCTATGGTATTACTCACTTATTTTGGGGCCTGGGTAGATCCGGACGTTCGGGGAACCTTGAGGTGCTCTTACGGGGATCTCGCCAAAACTCGCAGATTTGGTCCATTCTGGCCAGTTTTCTATGGTATTAATCACTGATTTAGGGCCCCGGGTAGATCTGGACGTTCGGGGAACCTTGAGGTCCTCTTACGGGGATCTCGCCAAAACTCGCAGATTTGGTCCATTCTGGCCAGTTTTCTATGGTATTACTCACTGATTTAGGGCCCCGGGTAGATCCGGACGTTCGGGGAACCTTGAGGTCCTCTTACGGCGATCTCGCCAAAACTCGCAGATTTGGTCCATTCTGGCCAGTTTTCTATGGTATTACTCACTGATTTAGGGCCCCAGGTCAATCCGGACATTCGGGGAACCCTGGGGTCCGCTTACAGGAACCTCGCCAAAACTCGCAGACTTGGCCCATTCTGGACGGTTTTCTATGGTATTACTCACTGATTTTGGGTTTGTGTCGAACCGGACGTTCGGGGAACCCCGTGGTCCGCTTACGGGTACCTCGCCAAAACTCACAGATTTGTTCCATTCTGGCCAGTTTTCTATGGTATTACTCACTGATTTTGGGTTCGGGTCGAACCAGACGTTCAGGGAACCCCGGGCGTCCGCTTACGGGGATCTCGCCAAAACTCGCAGATTTGGTCCATTCTGGCCAGTTTTCTATGGTATTACTCGCTGATTTAGGGCCCCGGGTAGATCCGGACGTTCTGGGAACCTTGAGGTCCTCTTACGGGGACCTCGCTAAAACTCATAGATTTGGTCCATTCTGGCCTGTTTTCTATGGTATTACTCACTGATTTAGGGCCCCAGGTCAATCCGGACGTTCGGGGAACCCCGGGGTCCGCTTAAAGGAACCTCGCCAAAACTCGCAGATTTGGTCCATTCTGGCCGGTTTTCTATGGTATTACTCACTGATTTTGGGCCCCGGGCGATCCGGCATACGGAGAACACCGGGGTCCGGTTACGGGGAACTCGTCAAAACTCACAGATTTGGTCCATTCTGTCCAGTTTTCTATGGAATTACTCACTTATTTTGGGTCCTGGGTAGATCCGGACGTTCGGGGAACCTTGAGGTGCTCTTACGGGGATCTCACCAAAACTCGCAGATTTGGTCCATTCTGGCCAGTTTTCTATGGTATTAATCACTGATTTAGGGCCCCGGGTAGATCTGGACGTTCGGGGAACCTTGAGGTCCTCTTACGGGGATCTCGCCAAAACTCGCAGATTTGGTCCATTCTGACCAGTTTTCTATGGTATTACTCACTGATTTAGGGCCCCGGGTAGATCCGGACGTTCGGGGAACCTTGAGGTCCTCTTACGGCGATCTCGCCAAAACTCGCAGATTTGGTCCATTCTGGCCAGTTTTCTATGGTATTACTCACTGATTTAGGGCCCCAGGTCAATCCGGACATTCGGGGAACCCTGGGGTCCGCTTACAGGAACCTCGCCAAAACTCGCAGACTTGGCCCATTCTGGCCGGTTTTCTATGGTATTACTCACTGATTTTGGGTTTGTGTCGAACCGGACGTTCGGGGAACCCCGTGGTCCGCTTACGGGTACCTCGCCAAAACTCACAGATTTGTTCCATTCTGGCCAGTTTTCTATGGTATTACTCACTGATTTTGGGTTCGGGTCGAACCAGACGTTCAGGGAACCCCCGGCGTCCGCTTACGGGGATCTCGCCAAAACTCGCAGATTTGGTCCATTCTGGCCAGTTTTCTATGGTATTACTCGCTGATTTAGGGCCCCGGGTAGATCCGGACGTTCTGGGAACCTTGAGGTCCTCTTACGGCGACCTCGCTAAAACTCATAGATTTGGTCCATTCTGGCCTGTTTTCTGTGGTATTACTCACTGATTTAGGGCCCCAGGTCAATCCGGACGTTCGGGGAACCCCGGGGTCCGCTTAAAGGAACCTCGCCAAAACTCGCAGATTTGGTCCATTCTGGCCGGTTTTCTATGGTATTACTCACTGATTTTGGGCCCCGGGCGATCCGGCATTCGGAGAACACCGGGGTCCGGTTACGGGGAACTCGCCAAAACTCACAGATTTGGTCCATTCTGTCCAGTTTTCTATGGTATTACTCACTTATTTTGGGTCCTGGGTAGATCCGGACGTTCGGGGAACCTTGAGGTGCTCTTACGGGGATCTCGCCAAAACTCGCAGATTTGGTCCATTCTGGCCAGTTTTCTATGGTATTAATCACTGATTTAGGGCCCCGGGTAGATCTGGACGTTCGGGGAACCTTGAGGTCCTCTTACGGGGATCTCGCCAAAACTCGCAGATTTGGTCCATTCTGGCCAGTTTTCTATGGTATTACTCACTGATTTAGGGCCCCGGGTAGATCCGGACGTTCGGGGAACCTTGAGGTCCTCTTACGGCGATCTCGCCAAAACTCGCAGATTTGGTCCATTCTGGCCAGTTTTCTATGGTATTACTCACTGATTTAGGGCCCCAGGTCAATCCGGACATTCGGGGAACCCTGGGGTCCGCTTACAGGAACCTCGCCAAAACTCGCAGACTTGGCCCATTCTGGACGGTTTTCTATGGTATTACTCACTGATTTTGGGTTTGTGTCGAACCGGACGTTCGGGGAACCCCGTGGTCCGCTTACGGGTACCTCGCCAAAACTCACAGATTTGTTCCATTCTGGCCAGTTTTCTATGGTATTACTCACTGATTTTGGGTTCGGGTCGAACCAGACGTTCAGGGAACCCCGGGCGTCCGCTTACGGGGATCTCGCCAAAACTCGCAGATTTGGTCCATTCTGGCCAGTTTTCTATGGTATTACTCGCTGATTTAGGGCCCCGGGTAGATCCGGACGTTCTGGGAACCTTGAGGTCCTCTTACGGGGACCTCGCTAAAACTCATAGATTTGGTCCATTCTGGCCTGTTTTCTATGGTATTACTCACTGATTTAGGGCCCCAGGTCAATCCGGACGTTCGGGGAACCCCGGGGTCCGCTTAAAGGAACCTCGCCAAAACTCGCAGATTTGGTCCATTCTGGCCGGTTTTCTATGGTATTACTCACTGATTTTGGGCCCCGGGCGATCCGGCATTCGGAGAACACCGGGGTCCGGTTACGGGGAACTCGTCAAAACTCACAGATTTGGTCCATTCTGTCCAGTTTTCTATGGAATTACTCACTTATTTTGGGTCCTGGGTAGATCCGGACGTTCGGGGAACCTTGAGGTGCTCTTACGGGGATCTCACCAAAACTCGCAGATTTGGTCCATTCTGGCCAGTTTTCTATGGTATTAATCACTAATTTAGGGCCCCGGGTAGATCTGGACGTTCGGGGAACCTTGAGGTCCTCTTACGGGGATCTCGCCAAAACTCGCAGATTTGGTCCATTCTGACCAGTTTTCTATGGTATTACTCACTGATTTAGGGCCCCGGGTAGATCCGGACGTTCGGGGAACCTTGAGGTCCTCTTACGGCGATCTCGCCAAAACTCGCAGATTTGGTCCATTCTGGCCAGTTTTCTATGGTATTACTCACTGATTTAGGGCCCCAGGTCAATCCGGACATTCGGGGAACCCTGGGGTCCGCTTACAGGAACCTCGCCAAAACTCGCAGACTTGGCCCATTCTGGCCGGTTTTCTATGGTATTACTCACTGATTTTGGGTTTGTGTCGAACCGGACGTTCGGGGAACCCCGTGGTCCGCTTACGGGTACCTCGCCAAAACTCACAGATTTGTTCCATTCTGGCCAGTTTTCTATGGTATTACTCACTGATTTTGGGTTCGGGTCGAACCAGACGTTCAGGGAACCCCCGGCGTCCGCTTACGGGGATCTCGCCAAAACTCGCAGATTTGGTCCATTCTGGCCAGTTTTCTATGGTATTACTCGCTGATTTAGGGCCCCGGGTAGATCCGGACGTTCTGGGAACCTTGAGGTCCTCTTACGGCGACCTCGCTAAAACTCATAGATTTGGTCCATTCTGGCCTGTTTTCTATGGTATTACTCACTGATTTAGGGCCCCAGGTCAATCCGGACGTTCGGGGAACCCCGGGGTCCGCTTAAAGGAACCTCGCCAAAACTCGCAGATTTGGTCCATTCTGGCCGGTTTTCTATGGTATTACTCACTGATTTTGGGCCCCGGGCGATCCGGCATTCGGAGAACACCGGGGTCCGGTTACGGGGAACTCGTCAAAACTCACAGATTTGGTCCATTCTGTCCAGTTTTCTATGGAATTACTCACTTATTTTGGGTCCTGGGTAGATCCGGACGTTCGGGGAACCTTGAGGTGCTCTTACGGGGATCTCACCAAAACTCGCAGATTTGGTCCATTCTGGCCAGTTTTCTATGGTATTAATCACTGATTTAGGGCCCCGGGTAGATCTGGACGTTCGGGGAACCTTGAGGTCCTCTTACGGGGATCTCGCCAAAACTCGCAGATTTGGTCCATTCTGACCAGTTTTCTATGGTATTACTCACTGATTTAGGGCCCCGGGTAGATCCGGACGTTCGGGGAACCTTGAGGTCCTCTTACGGCGATCTCGCCAAAACTCGCAGATTTGGTCCATTCTGGCCAGTTTTCTATGGTATTACTCACTGATTTAGGGCCCCAGGTCAATCCGGACATTCGGGGAACCCTGGGGTCCGCTTACAGGAACCTCGCCAAAACTCGCAGACTTGGCCCATTCTGGCCGGTTTTCTATGGTATTACTCACTGATTTTGGGTTTGTGTCGAACCGGACGTTCGGGGAACCCCGTGGTCCGCTTACGGGTACCTCGCCAAAACTCACAGATTTGTTCCATTCTGGCCAGTTTTCTATGGTATTACTCACTGATTTTGGGTTCGGGTCGAACCAGACGTTCAGGGAACCCCCGGCGTCCGCTTACGGGGATCTCGCCAAAACTCGCAGATTTGGTCCATTCTGGCCAGTTTTCTATGGTATTACTCGCTGATTTAGGGCCCCGGGTAGATCCGGACGTTCTGGGAACCTTGAGGTCCTCTTACGGCGACCTCGCTAAAACTCATAGATTTGGTCCATTCTGGCCTGTTTTCTATGGTATTACTCACTGATTTAGGGCCCCAGGTCAATCCGGACGTTCGGGGAACCCCGGGGTCCGCTTAAAGGAACCTCGCCAAAACTCGCAGATTTGGTCCATTCTGGCCGGTTTTCTATGGTATTACTCACTGATTTTGGGCCCCGGGCGATCCGGCATTCGGAGAACACCGGGGTCCGGTTACGGGGAACTCGCCAAAACTCACAGATTTGGTCCATTCTGTCCAGTTTTCTATGGTATTACTCACTTATTTTGGGTCCTGGGTAGATCCGGACGTTCGGGGAACCTTGAGGTGCTCTTACGGGGATCTCGCCAAAACTCGCAGATTTGGTCCATTCTGGCCAGTTTTCTATGGTATTAATCACTGATTTAGGGCCCCGGGTAGATCTGGACGTTCGGGGAACCTTGAGGTCCTCTTACGGGGATCTCGCCAAAACTCGCAGATTTGGTCCATTCTGGCCAGTTTTCTATGGTATTACTCACTGATTTAGGGCCCCGGGTAGATCCGGACGTTCGGGGAACCTTGAGGTCCTCTTACGGCGATCTCGCCAAAACTCGCAGATTTGGTCCATTCTGGCCAGTTTTCTATGGTATTACTCACTGATTTAGGGCCCCAGGTCAATCCGGACATTCGGGGAACCCTGGGGTCCGCTTACAGGAACCTCGCCAAAACTCGCAGACTTGGCCCATTCTGGACGGTTTTCTATGGTATTACTCACTGATTTTGGGTTTGTGTCGAACCGGACGTTCGGGGAACCCCGTGGTCCGCTTACGGGTACCTCGCCAAAACTCACAGATTTGTTCCATTCTGGCCAGTTTTCTATGGTATTACTCACTGATTTTGGGTTCGGGTCGAACCAGACGTTCAGGGAACCCCGGGCGTCCGCTTACGGGGATCTCGCCAAAACTCGCAGATTTGGTCCATTCTGGCCAGTTTTCTATGGTATTACTCGCTGATTTAGGGCCCCGGGTAGATCCGGACGTTCTGGGAACCTTGAGGTCCTCTTACGGGGACCTCGCTAAAACTCATAGATTTGGTCCATTCTGGCCTGTTTTCTATGGTATTACTCACTGATTTTGGGTTCGGGTCGAACCAGACGTTCAGGGAACCCCCGGCGTCCGCTTACGGGGATCTCGCCAAAACTCGCAGATTTGGTCCATTCTGGCCAGTTTTCTATGGTATTACTCGCTGATTTAGGGCCCCGGGTAGATCCGGACGTTCGGGGAACCTTGAGGTCCTCTTACGGCGATCTCGCCAAAACTCGCAGATTTGGTCCATTCTGGCCAGTTTTCTATGGTATTACTCACTGATTTAGGGCCCCAGGTATATCCGGACGTTCTGGGAACCTTGAGGTCCTCTTACGGCGACCTCGCTAAAACTCATAGATTTGGTCCATTCTGGCCTGTTTTCTATGGTATTACTCACTGATTTTGGGTTCGGGTCGAACCAGACGTTCAGGGAACCCCCGGCGTCCGCTTACGGGGATCTCGCCAAAACTCGCAGATTTGGTCCATTCTGGCCAGTTTTCTATGGTATTACTCGCTGATTTAGGGCCCCGGGTAGATCCGGACGTTCTGGGAACCTTGAGGTCCTCTTACGGCGACCTCGCTAAAACTCATAGATTTGGTCCATTCTGGCCTGTTTTCTATGGTATTACTCACTGATTTAGGGCCCCAGGTCAATCCGGACGTTCGGGGAACCCCGGGGTCCGCTTAAAGGAACCTCGCCAAAACTCGCAGATTTGGTCCATTCTGGCCGGTTTTCTATGGTATTACTCACTGATTTTGGGCCCCGGGCGATCCGGCATTCGGAGAACACCGGGGTCCGGTTACGGGGAACTCGTCAAAACTCACAGATTTGGTCCATTCTGTCCAGTTTTCTATGGAATTACTCACTTATTTTGGGTCCTGGGTAGATCCGGACGTTCGGGGAACCTTGAGGTGCTCTTACGGGGATCTCACCAAAACTCGCAGATTTGGTCCATTCTGTCCAGTTTTCTATGGTATTAATCACTAATTTAGGGCCCCGGGCAGATCTGGACGTTCGGGGAACCTTGAGGTCCTCTTACGGGGATCTCGCCAAAACTCGCAGATTTGGTCCATTCTGACCAGTTTTCTATGGTATTACTCACTGATTTAGGGCCCCGGGTAGATCCGGACGTTCGGGGAACCTTGAGGTCCTCTTACGGCGATCTCGCCAAAACTCGCAGATTTGGTCCATTCTGGCCAGTTTTCTATGGTATTACTCACTGATTTAGGGCCCCAGGTCAATCCGGACATTCGGGGAACCCTGGGGTCCGCTTACAGGAACCTCGCCAAAACTCGCAGACTTGGCCCATTCTGGCCGGTTTTCTATGGTATTACTCACTGATTTTGGGTTTGTGTCGAACCGGACGTTCGGGGAACCCCGTGGTCCGCTTACGGGTACCTCGCCAAAACTCACAGATTTGTTCCATTCTGGCCAGTTTTCTATGGTATTACTCACTGATTTTGGGTTCGGGTCGAACCAGACGTTCAGGGAACCCCCGGCGTCCGCTTACGGGGATCTCGCCAAAACTCGCAGATTTGGTCCATTCTGGCCAGTTTTCTATGGTATTACTCGCTGATTTAGGGCCCCGGGTAGATCCGGACGTTCTGGGAACCTTGAGGTCCTCTTACGGCGACCTCGCTAAAACTCATAGATTTGGTCCATTCTGGCCTGTTTTCTATGGTATTACTCACTGATTTAGGGCCCCAGGTCAATCCGGACGTTCGGGGAACCCCGGGGTCCGCTTAAAGGAACCTCGCCAAAACTCGCAGATTTGGTCCATTCTAGCCGGTTTTCTATGGTATTACTCACTGATTTTGGGCCCCGGGCGATCCGGCATTCGGAGAACACCGGGGTCCGGTTACGGGGAACTCGCCAAAACTCACAGATTTGGTCCATTCTGTCCAGTTTTCTATGATATTACTCACTTATTTTGGGTCCTGGGTAGATCCGGACGTGCGGGGAACCTTGAGGTGCTCTTACGGGGATCTCGCCAAAACTCGCAGATTTGGTCCATTCTGGCCAGTTTTCTATGGTATTAATCACTGATTTAGGGCCCCGGGTAGATCTGGACGTTCGGGGAACCTTGAGGTCCTCTTACGGGGATCTCGCCAAAACTCGCAGATTTGGTCCATTCTGACCAGTTTTCTATGGTATTACTCACTGATTTAGGGCCCCGGGTAGATCCGGACGTTCGGGGAACCTTGAGGTCCTCTTACGGCGATCTCGCCAAAACTCGCAGATTTGGTCCATTCTGGCCAGTTTTCTATGGTATTACTCACTGATTTAGGGCCCCAGGTCAATCCGGACATTCGGGGAACCCTGGGGTCCGCTTACAGGAACCTCGCCAAAACTCGCAGACTTGGCCCATTCTGGACGGTTTTCTATGGTATTACTCACTGATTTTGGGTTTGTGTCGAACCGGACGTTCGGGGAACCCCGTGGTCCTCTTACGGGTACCTCGCCAAAACTCACAGATTTGTTCCATTCTGGCCAGTTTTCTATGGTATTACTCACTGATTTTGGGTTCGGGTCGAACCAGACGTTCAGGGAACCCCCGGCGTCCGCTTACGGGGATCTCGCTAAAACTCGCAGATTTGGTCCATTCTGGCCAGTTTTCTATGGTATTACTCGCTGATTTAGGGCCCCGGGTAGATCCGGACGTTCTGGGAACCTTGAGGTCCTCTTACGGCGACCTCGCTAAAACTCATAGATTTGGTCCATTCTGGCCTGTTTTCTATGGTATTACTCACTGATTTAGGGCCCCAGGTCAATCCGGACGTTCGGGGAACCCCGGGGTCCGCTTAAAGGAACCTCACCAAAACTCGCAGATTTGGTCCATTCTGGCCGGTTTTCTATGGTATTACTCACTGATTTTGGGCCCCGGGCGATCCGGCATTCGGAGAACACCGGGGTCCGGTTACGGGGAACTCGTCAAAACTCACAGATTTGGTCCATTCTGTCCAGTTTTCTATGGAATTACTCACTTATTTTGGGTCCTGGGTAGATCCGGACGTTCGGGGAACCTTGAGGTGCTCTTACGGGGATCTCGCCAAAACTCGCAGATTTGGTCCATTCTGGCCAGTTTTCTATGGTATTAATCAGTGATTTAGGGCCCCGGGTAGATCTGGACGTTCGGGGAACCTTGAGGTCCTCTTACGGGGATCTCGCCAAAACTCGCAGATTTGGTCCATTCTGACCAGTTTTCTATGGTATTACTCACTGATTTAGGGCCCCGGGTAGATCCGGACGTTCGGGGAACCTTGAGGTCCTCTTACGGCGATCTCGCCAAAACTCGCAGATTTGGTCCATTCTGGCCAGTTTTCTATGGTATTACTCACTGATTTAGGGCACCAGGTCAATCCGGACATTCGGGGAACCCTGGGGTCCGCTTACAGGAACCTCGCCAAAACTCGCAGACTTGGCCCATTCTGGCCGGTTTTCTATGGTATTACTCACTGATTTTGGGTTTGTGTCGAACCGGACGTTCGGGGAACCCCGTGGTCCGCTTACGGGTACCTCGCCAAAACTCACAGATTTGTTCCATTCTGGCCAGTTTTCTATGGTATTACTCACTGATTTTGGGTTCGGGTCGAACCAGACGTTCAGGGAACCCCCGGCGTCCGCTTACGGGGATCTCGCCAAAACTCGCAGATTTGGTCCATTCTGGCCAGTTTTCTATGGTATTACTCGCTGATTTAGGGCCCCGGGTAGATCCGGACGTTCTGGGAACCTTGAGGTCCTCTTACGGCGACCTCGCTAAAACTCATAGATTTGGTCCATTCTGGCCTGTTTTCTATGGTATTACTCACTGATTTAGGGCCCCAGGTCAATCCGGACGTTCGGGGAACCCCGGGGTCCGCTTAAAGGAACCTCGCCAAAACTCGCAGATTTGGTCCATTCTGGCCGGTTTTCTATGGTATTACTCACTGATTTTGGGCCCCGGGCGATCCGGCATTCGGAGAACACCGGGGTCCGGTTACGGGGAACTCGCCAAAACTCACAGATTTGGTCCATTCTGTCCAGTTTTCTATGGTATTACTCACTTATTTTGGGTCCTGGGTAGATCCGGACATTCGGGGAACCTTGAGGTGCTCTTACGGGGATCTCGCCAAAACTCGCAGATTTGGTCCATTCTGGCCAGTTTTCTATGGTATTAATCACTGATTTAGGGCCCCGGGTAGATCTGGACGTTCGGGGAACCTTGAGGTCCTCTTACGGGGATCTCGCCAAAACTCGCAGATTTGGTCCATTCTGGCCAGTTTTCTATGGTATTACTCACTGATTTAGGGCCCCGGGTAGATCCGGACGTTCGGGGAACCTTGAGGTCCTCTTACGGCGATCTCACCAAAACTCGCAGATTTGGTCCATTCTGGCCAGTTTTCTATGGTATTACTCACTGATTTAGGGCCCCAGGTCAATCCGGACATTCGGGGAACCCTGGGGTCCGCTTACAGGAACCTCGCCAAAACTCGCAGACTTGGCCCATTCTGGCCGGTTTTCTATGGTATTACTCACTGATTTTGGGTTTGTGTCGAACCAGACGTTCGGGGAACCCTGTGGTCCGCTTACGGGTACCTCACCAAAACTCACAGATTTGTTCCATTCTGGCCAGTTTTCTATGGTATTACTCACTGATTTTGGGTTCGGGTCGAACCAGACGTTCAGGGAACCCCCGGCGTCCGCTTACGGGGATCTCGCCAAAACTCGCAGATTTGGTCCATTCTGGCCAGTTTTCTATGGTATTAGTCGCTGATTTATGGCCCCGGGTAGATCCGGACGTTCTGGGAACCTTGAGGTCCTGTTACGGGGACCTCGCTAAAACTCATAAATTTGGTCCATTCTGGCCTGTTTTCTATGGTATTACTCACTGATTTAGGGCCCCAGGTCAATCCGGACGTTCGGGGAACCCCGTGGTCCGCTTAAAGGAACCTCGCCAAAACTCGCAGATTTGGTCCATTCTGGCCGGTTTTCTATGGTATTACTCACTGATTTTGGGCCCCGGGCGATCCGGCATTCGGAGAACACCGGGGTCCGGTTACGGGGAACTCGCCAAAACTCACAGATTTGGTCCATTCTGTCCAGTTTTCTATGGTATTACTCACTTATTTTGGGTCCTGGGTAGATCCGGACGTTCGGGGAACCTTGAGGTGCTCTTACGGGGATCTCGCCAAAACTCGCAGATTTGGTCCATTCTGGCCAGTTTTCTATGGTATTAATCACTGATTTAGGGCCCCGGGTAGATCTGGACGTTCGGGGAACCTTGAGGTCCTCTTACGGGGATCTCGCCAAAACTCGCAGATTTGGTCCATTCTGGCCAGTTTTCTATGGTATTACTCACTGATTTAGGGCCCCGGGTAGATCCGGACGTTCGGGGAACCTTGAGGTCCTCTTACGGCGATCTCGCCAAAACTCGCAGATTTGGTCCATTCTGGCCAGTTTTCTATGGTATTACTCACTGATTTAGGGCCCCAGGTCAATCCGGACATTCGGGGAACCCTTGGGTCCGCTTACAGGAACCTCGCCAAAACTCGCAGACTTGGCCCATTCTGGCCGGTTTTCTATGGTATTACTCACTGATTTTGGGTTTGTGTCGAACCGGACGTTCGGGGAACCCTGTGGTCCGCTTACGGGTACCTCGCCAAAACTCACAGATTTGTTCCATTCTGGCCAGTTTTCTATGGTATTACTCACTGATTTTGGGTTCGGGTCGAACCAGACGTTCAGGGAACCCCCGGCGTCCGCTTACGGGGATCTCGCCAAAACTCGCAGATGTGGTCCATTCTGGCCAGTTTTCTATGGTATTAGTCGCTGATTTATGGCCCCGGGTAGATCCGGACGTTCTGGGAACCTTGAGGTCCTCTTATGGGGACCTCGCTAAAACTCATAAATTTGGTCCATTCTGGCCTGTTTTCTATGGTATTACTCACTGATTTAGGGCCCCAGGTCAATCCGGACGTTCGGGGAACCCCGTGGTCCGCTTAAAGGAACCTCGCCAAAACTCGCAGATTTGGTCCATTCTGGCCGGTTTTCTATGGTATTACTCACTGATTTTGGGCCCCGGGCGATCCGGCATTCGGAGAACACCGGGGTCCGGTTACGGGGAACTCGCCAAAACTCACAGATTTGGTCCATTCTATCCAGTTTTCTATGGTATTACTCACTTATTTTGGGTCCTGGGTAGATCCGGACGTTCGGGGAACCTTGAGGTGCTCTTACGGGGATCTCGCCAAAACTCGCAGATTTGGTCCATTCTGGCCAGTTTTCTATGGTATTAATCACTGATTTAGGGCCCCGGGTAGATCTGGACGTTCGGGGAACCTTGAGGTCCTCTTACGGGGATCTCGCCAAAACTCGCAGATTTGGTCCATTCTGGCCAGTTTTCTATGGTATTACTCACTGATTTAGGGCCCCGGGTAGATCCGGACGTTCGGGGAACCTTGAGGTCCTCTTACGGCGATCTCACCAAAACTCGCAGATTTGGTCCATTCTGGCCAGTTTTCTATGGTATTACTCACTGATTTAGGGCCCCAGGTCAATCCGGACATTCGGGGAACCCTGGGGTCCGCTTACAGGAACCTCGCCAAAACTCGCAGACTTGGCCCATTCTGGCCGGTTTTCTATGGTATTACTCACTGATTTTGGGTTTGTGTCGAACCAGACGTTCGGGGAACCCTGTGGTCCGCTTACGGGTACCTCACCAAAACTCACAGATTTGTTCCATTCTGGCCAGTTTTCTATGGTATTACTCACTGATTTTGGGTTCGGGTCGAACCAGACGTTCAGGGAACCCCCGGCGTCCGCTTACGGGGATCTCGCCAAAACTCGCAGATTTGGTCCATTCTGGCCAGTTTTCTATGGTATTAGTCGCTGATTTATGGCCCCGGGTAGATCCGGACGTTCTGGGAACCTTGAGGTCCTGTTACGGGGACCTCGCTAAAACTCATAAATTTGGTCCATTCTGGCCTGTTTTCTATGGTATTACTCACTGATTTAGGGCCCCAGGTCAATCCGGACGTTCGGGGAACCCCGTGGTCCGCTTAAAGGAACCTCGCCAAAACTCGCAGATTTGGTCCATTCTGGCCGGTTTTCTATGGTATTACTCACTGATTTTGGGCCCCGGGCGATCCGGCATTCGGAGAACACCGGGGTCCGGTTACGGGGAACTCGCCAAAACTCACAGATTTGGTCCATTCTGTCCAGTTTTCTATGGTATTACTCACTTATTTTGGGTCCTGGGTAGATCCGGACGTTCGGGGAACCTTGAGGTGCTCTTACGGGGATCTCGCCAAAACTCGCAGATTTGGTCCATTCTGGCCAGTTTTCTATGGTATTAATCACTGATTTAGGGCCCCGGGTAGATCTGGACGTTCGGGGAACCTTGAGGTCCTCTTACGGGGATCTCGCCAAAACTCGCAGATTTGGTCCATTCTGGCCAGTTTTCTATGGTATTACTCACTGATTTAGGGCCCCGGGTAGATCCGGACGTTCGGGGAACCTTGAGGTCCTCTTACGGCGATCTCGCCAAAACTCGCAGATTTGGTCCATTCTGGCCAGTTTTCTATGGTATTACTCACTGATTTAGGGCCCCAGGTCAATCCGGACATTCGGGGAACCCTTGGGTCCGCTTACAGGAACCTCGCCAAAACTCGCAGACTTGGCCCATTCTGGCCGGTTTTCTATGGTATTACTCACTGATTTTGGGTTTGTGTCGAACCGGACGTTCGGGGAACCCTGTGGTCCGCTTACGGGTACCTCGCCAAAACTCACAGATTTGTTCCATTCTGGCCAGTTTTCTATGGTATTACTCACTGATTTTGGGTTCGGGTCGAACCAGACGTTCAGGGAACCCCCGGCGTCCGCTTACGGGGATCTCGCCAAAACTCGCAGATGTGGTCCATTCTGGCCAGTTTTCTATGGTATTAGTCGCTGATTTATGGCCCCGGGTAGATCCGGACGTTCTGGGAACCTTGAGGTCCTCTTATGGGGACCTCGCTAAAACTCATAAATTTGGTCCATTCTGGCCTGTTTTCTATGGTATTACTCACTGATTTAGGGCCCCAGGTCAATCCGGACGTTCGGGGAACCCCGTGGTCCGCTTAAAGGAACCTCGCCAAAACTCGCAGATTTGGTCCATTCTGGCCGGTTTTCTATGGTATTACTCACTGATTTTGGGCCCCGGGCGATCCGGCATTCGGAGAACACCGGGGTCCGGTTACGGGGAACTCGCCAAAACTCACAGATTTGGTCCATTCTATCCAGTTTTCTATGGTATTACTCACTTATTTTGGGTCCTGGGTAGATCCGGACGTTCGGGGAACCTTGAGGTGCTCTTTGTTGGGGAACGTTGCATGGGAAACAAAAATTTTCCTACGCACACACAAGATCTATCCATGGTGATGAGCATCTACGAGAGGGAGAGTGAATCTACATACCCTTGTAGATCGCTAAGCGGAAGCGTTTAATAAACGCTGTTGATGTAGTCGAACGTCTTCGCGATCCAAATCGCCGAGCGTCCCGCGATCCAATCACGATCCTTCCGATCTAGTGCCGAACGGACGGCACCTCCGCGTTCAACACACGTACGGCTTGATGACGCCTTCACCTCCTCGATCCAGCGAGCGATGATGAAGTAGTGGTTGAGTTCCAGCAGCACGACGGCGTGGTGATGGTGGTGAGGAACAATCTCTGCAGGGCTTCGCCAAGCGCTACGGAGATTATGACGGAGGAACTAGAGGGCTAGGGTTGCCGGCACACGGCTTGGGAAATCCTGATGTGTCCCGTGTGCTAGCCCTGCCCCTCTATTTATATGTTGAGCCTTGGGGTCTAAACTTGGAGTAAAAGCCTCCTCCGGGTCGGTTTTGCCCGCACAAGGTCGGTTTGGCCCGCAGGAAAAGAGTCCAATTCGGACCCTGCCGAATCGTGCACAGCCGCGCACAAGCGGTAGTACCGCTTCACACAAGCGGTAGTACCGCTTGGGCGGTAGTACCGCTTCACACAAGCGGTAGTACCGCTCGGGCGGTAGTACCGCTTCACCAAGCGGTAGTACCGCTTACGCGGCAGCAAAACTAATTTTGCACTTTCCAATACCTTGTGGGCTTTATCCCTTTGGCTCATATAAAGTGTTGCTGCACCCGAACACTTCGGTAAACATCCGGAACCCCTTCCGGTGAACTCCGGAACCCTTCCAGAGATCAAAACACTATTATCACATATATCAATCTTTACCTCCGGACTATTCCGGAGATCCTCGTCATGTCCGGGATCTTATCCGAGACTCCGAACAACTTTCGGTCACCAACATAATAACTCAATTATACTAATCGTCACCAAACGTTAAGTGTGTAGACCCTGCGGGTTCGAGAACTATGTAGACATGACCGAGACACCTCTACGGCCAATAACCAATAGCGGGACCTGGATGCCCATATTGGCTCCTACATATTCTACGAAGATCTTTATCGGTCGAACCTCTATGTCAAGGATTCAGTTAATCCCGTATGCTGTTCCGTTTGTTCTTCGGTATGTTACTTGCCCGAGATTCGATCGTCGGTATCACTATACCTAGTTCAATCTCGTTACTGGCAAGTCTCTTTACTCGTTCCGTAATACAAGATCTCGTGGCTAACACTTTTAGTCACATTGCTTGCAAGGCTCATTGTGATGTTGTATTACCGAGTGGGCCCTGAGATACCTCTCCGTCATACGGAGTAACAAATCCCAGTCTTGATCCATGCCAACCCAACAGACACCCTCGGAGATACCTGTAGAGCACCTTTATAGTCACCCAGTTACGTTGCGACGTTTGATACACACAAGGTATTCCTCCGGTGTCAGTGAGTTGCATGATCTCATGGTCAAAGGAACAGATACTTGACATGCAGAAAACAATAGCAATAAACTGACACGATCAAATGCTACGTTTACAGTTTGGGTCTTGTCCATCACATCATTCTCCTAATGATGTGATCCCGTTATCAAATGACATCTCATGTCAATGGCTAGGAAACCTTAACCATCTTTGATCAACGAGCTAGTCAACTAGAGGCATACTAGGGACACAGTGTTGTCTATGCACCCACACATGTATTTGAGTTTCCAATCAATACAATTATAGCATGGATAATAAACGATTATCATGAACAAGGAAATATAATAATAACCAATTTATTATTGCCTCTAGGGCATATTTCCAACAGTCTCCCACTTGCACTAGAGTCAATAATCTAGTTCACATCACTATGTGATTTACATTGTAATGAATCGAACACCCATGCAGTTCTGGTGTTGTTCATGTTTAGCCCTTGGAAGAGGTTTAGTCAACGGATCTGCAACATTTAGATCCGTGTGTACTTTGCAAATATTTATGTCGTCCTCCTTGATGTAATCGCGGATGGAATTGAAACGTCGCTTTATGTGTCTGGTCCTCTTGTGAAATCTTGGTTCCTTGGCTAGAGCAATGGCACCAGTGTTATCACAAAACAGAGTCATTGGGTCAAGTGCACTAGGCACTACTCCAAGATCTGTCATGAACTCCTTCATCCAGACACCTTCCTTCGCCGCCTCCGAGGCAGCGATATACTCCGCTTCGCATGTAGAATCAGCTACCACGCTTTGCTTGGAACTGCACCAGCTAACCGCACCCCCATTAAGAATAAATACGTATCCGGTTTGCGACTTAGAGTCATCCGGATCAGTGTCAAAGCTTGCATCGACGTAACCCTTTACGACGAGCTCTTGATCACCTCCATAAACGAGAAACATGTCCTTAGTCCTTTTCAGGTACTTCAGGATATTCTTGACCGCCGTCCAGTGTTCCATTCCTGGATCACTTTGAAACCTTCCGACCATACTTATGGCAAGGCTGACATCGGGTCTTGTGCACAGCATTGCATACATGATAGAGCCTATGGCCGAAGCATAGGGGATGACACTCATCTTTTCTCTATCTTCTGCAGTCACTGGGCATTGAGTCTTACTCAACTTCACACCTTGCAAAACAGGCAAGAACCCCTTCTTGGACTGATCCATTTTGAACTTCTTCAAAATCTTATCAAGGTATGTGCTTTGTGAAAGTCCTATTAAGCGTCTTGATCTATCTCTATAGATCTTGATGCCTAATATGAAAGCAGCTTCTCCTAGGTCCTTCATTGAAAAACTCTTGTTCAAATATTCCTTTACGCTTTCCAGCATTTCTATATTGTTTCCAATCAGCAATATGTCATCCACATATAATATTAGAAACGCTATAGAGCTCCCACTCACTTTCTTGTAAATACAAGCTTCTCCGTAAACTTGTATAAACTCGAACGCTTTGATCACCTCATCAAAACGAAGATTCCAACTCCGAGATGCTTGCACCAGTCCATAAATGGATCGCTGGAGTTTGCAAACTTTGTCAGCATTCTCTGGATCGACAAAACCTTCTGGTTGCATCATATACAACTCTTCCTTAAGGAAACCGTTAAGGAACGCTGTTTTGACATCCATCTGCCAAATTTCATAATCGAAAAAGGCAGCTATTGCTAACATGATTCTGACGGACTTAAGCATCGCTACGGGTGAGAAGGTCTCATCGTAGTCAACTCCTTGAACTTGTGAAAAACCCTTTGCCACAAGTCGAGCTTTATAGACGGTGACATTACCGTCCGCGTCCGTCTTCCTCTTAAAGATCCATTTGTTCTGAATGGCCTTACGCCCTTCAGGTAATACTTCCAAAGTCCATACTTTGTTTTCATACATGGATCCCATCTCGGATTTCATGGCCTCTAACCACTTCTCGGAATCCGGGCCCATCATCGCTTCTCCATAGCTCGTAGGTTCATCGTTGTCTAACAACATGACCTCTAAGACAGGGTTGCCGTACCACTCAGGAGCAGTACGCGTCCTTGTCGACCTACGAGGTTCGATAGCAACTTGATCCAAAGCTTCATGATCATCATCATTAACTTCCTCTTCAGCTAATGTAGGCTCCACAGAAACAACTTTCTGCGCTGCGCTACTCTCAGGTTGAAGTAAAGGTTCAACAACCTCATCAAGTTCTATCTTCCTCCCACTCAATTCTTTCGAGAGAAACTCTTTCTCAAGAAATGTTCCGTTTTTAGCGACAAACACTTTGCCTTCGGATCTGAGGTAGAAGGTATACCCAACTGTCTCTTTTGGGTATCCTATGAAGACGCATTTCTCCGCTTTGGGTTCCAGCTTTTCAGGCTGAAGCTTTTTGACATAAGCATCACATCCCCAAACTTTAAGAAACGACAGCTTTGGCTTCTTGTCAAACCAAAGTTCATATGGCGTCGTCTCAACGGATTTCGATGGTGCCCTATTTAAAGTGAATGCAGCTGTCTCTAATGCATAACCCCAAAACGATAGTGGCAAATCGGCAAGAGACATCATAGATCGCACCATATCCAATAAGGTTCGATTACGACGTTCGGACACACCATTACGCTGTGGTGTTCCAGGCGGTGTCAATTGTGAAACAATTCCACACTGTCTTAAGTGACTGCCAAACTCATAACTCAGATATTCTCCTCCTCGATCAGATCGTAGGAATTTAATCTTCTTGTTACGATGATTCTCAACTTCACTCTGAAATTGTTTGAACTTTTCAAATGTTTCAGACTTGTGTTTCATTAAGTAAATATACCCATATCTACTTAAGTCATCAGTGAAGGTGAGAAAGTAACGATAACCACCGCGCGCCTCAATACTCATCGGACCGCACACATCAGTATGTATGATTTCCAATAAGTCACTTGCCCGTTCCATTATTCCAGAGAACGGCGTTTTAGTCATCTTGCCCATGAGGCATGGCTCACATGTGTCAAGTGATTCAAAATCAAGTGACTCCAAAAGTCCATCAGCATGGAGCTTCTTCATGCGTTTTACGCCAATATGACCTAAACGGCAGTGCCACAAGAAAGTGGTATTATCATTATCAATTCTACATCTTTTGGCATCAATGTTATGAACATGTGTATCATTACTATCGAGATTCAATAAGAATAAACCCCTCACATCGGGTGCATGACCATAAAAGATATTACTCATATAAATAGAACAACCATTATTCTCTGATTTAAATGAGTAACCGTCTCGCAATAAACAAGATCCAGATATAATGTTCATGCTTAACGCAGGCACCAAATAACACTTATTTAGGTTCATCACTAATCCCGACGGTAATCGAAGAGCGAGCGTGCCGACGGCGATCACATCAACCTTGGAACCATTTCCCACGCGCATCGTCACTTCGTCCTTTGCCAGCCTCCGTCTATTCCGCAGTTCCTGTTTTGAGTTGCAAATATGAGCAACCGCACCGGTATCAAATACCCAGGCACTACAACGAGAGTTGGTAAGGTACACATCAATAACATGTATATCATATATACCTTGTTTGTTGTTGGCCGCCTTCTTGTCAGCCAAATACTTGGGGCAATTCCGCTTCCAGTGTCCAGTTCCCTTGCAATGAAAACACACAGTTTCCGGTTTGGGTCCAGCCTTGGGTTTCTTCACGAGAGGAGCAACTGCTTTGCCACTCTGCTTGGAGTTACCCTTCTTACCCTTGCCATTTTTCTTGAAACTAGTGGTTTTATTGACCATCAACACTTGATGCTCCTTCTGAATTTCAGACTCAGCGGCTTTCAGCATCGCAAACAGCTCGGCGACTGACTTGTTCATCCCGTGCATGTTATAGTTCAACACGAAGCTCTTGTAGCTAGGTGGCAATGATTGAAGAACTCTGTCAGTGATAGCCTCTGGCGGAAGGGGCATCCCTAACTCAGCCAGACGGGTGGAGTACCCAGACATTCTGAGCACGTGATCACTGATAGACCCGTTCTCCTCCATCTTGCAAGCATAGAACTTATCGGAGATCTCATATCTCTCGATCCGGGCATTCTTCTGAAAAATAAACTTCAACTCCTGGAACATCTCATATGCTCCATGACGTTCAAAACGTCTTTGAAGTCCCGGTTCTAAGCCATACAACATTGCACATTGAACTATTGAGTAATCATCAGAACGAGCCTGCCAGGCGTTCACAACGTCTAGAGACTCAACTGGAGCGGGTGGATCACCAAGCGGTGCATCAAGGACATAAGCCTTCTGGGAAGCCGTAAGGATAATCCTTAGATTACGGGCCCAGTCCACAAAGTTACTTCCATCATCTTTCAACTTAGCTTTCTCTAGGAACGCATTAAAATTCAGGGGTGCTACTGCGCGAGCCATGATCTACAACATAAATATAGCAAAGACAACTTAGACTATTGTTCTTAGATAATGAGTTTAGTTAATCATATTTAAAAAACTCCCACTCAAATTGACATCCCTCCGATCATTCGAGTGTAACATGATCCAAATCCACCAACTCAAGTCCGATCATCACGTGAGTTGAGGTGGTTTCAATGGTGAACATCTTCATGTTGATCATATCTACTATATGACTCATGTTCGACCTTTCGGTCTCTTGTGTTCCGAGGCCATGTCTGTACATGCTAGGCTCGTCAAGTTTAACCCGAGTGTTCCGCGTGTGCAACATGGCTTGCACCCGTTGTATGCGAACGTAGAGTCTATCACACCCGATCATCACGGCGTGTCTCGAAACGACGAACTTTCGCAACGGTGCACACTTGGGGAGAACACAATTTATCTTGAAATTTAAGTGAGGGATCACCTTATAATGCTACCATCGTCCTAAGCAAAATAAGATGCATAAAAGGATTAACATCACATGCAAATCATAAGTGACATGATATGGCCATGAACTTGTGCTTTTGATCTCCATCTCCAAAGCACCGGCATGATCTCCATCGTCACCGGCATGACACCATGATCTCCATCATCTTGATCTCCATCAACGTGTCGCCATAAGGTTGTCGCGCCGACTGTTGCTTCCACGACTATTGCTAACGTTTAGCGATAAAGTAAAGCATTACATAGCGCTTAATGATTGACACGCAGGTCATACAATAATTAAAGACAACTCTATGGCTCCTGCCAGTTGCCGTACTCATCGACATGCAAGTCGTGATATTCTATACAACACATGATCATCTCATACATCACATATATCTCATCATGTAATTGGCCATATCACATCACAACATACCCTGCAAAAACAAGTTAGACGTCCTCTAATTGTTGTTGCAAATTTTACGTGGCTGCTACGGGTTTGCAAGAACCGTTCTTACCTACGCAAAACCACAACGTGGTGTAGTGATTGCTTTTTGATCTTCTAAAAGAACCCTCTTCATTGAACCGATTCAACTAAAGTGAGAGAGACAAACACCCGCCAGTCACCTTTATGCAACAAGTGCACGCAGCGGTAAAACCAGTCTCGCGTAAGCGTACGCGTAATGTCGGTCCGGGCCGCTTCATCTCACAATGCCGCTGAATCAAGTATCAACTAGTAACGGCAAGCAATATGTATACACCCACGCCCACAACTCGTTTGTGTTCTACTCGAGATCTCATCTACGCATAGACCTAGCTCATGATGCCACTGTTGGGGAACGTTGCATGGGAAACAAAAATTTTCCTACGCACACACAAGATCTATCCATGGTGATGAGCATCTACGAGAGGGAGAGTGAATCTACATACCCTTGTAGATCGCTAAGCGGAAGCGTTTAATAAACGCGGTTGATGTAGTCGAACGTCTTCGCGATCCAAATCGCCGAGCGTCCCGCGATCCAATCACGATCCTTCCGATCTAGTGCCGAACGGACGGCACCTCCGCGTTCAACACACGTACGGCTTGATGACGCCTTCACCTCCTCGATCCAGCGAGCGATGATGAAGTAGTGGTTGAGTTCCAGCAGCACGACGGCGTGGTGATGGTGGTGAGGAACAATCTCTGCAGGGCTTCGCCAAGCGCTACGGAGATTATGACGGAGGAACTAGAGGGCTAGGGTTGCCGGCACACGGCTTGGGAAATCCTGATGTGTCCCGTGTGCTAGCCCTGCCCCTCTATTTATATGTTGAGCCTTGGGGTCTAAACTTGGAGTAAAAGCCTCCTCCGGGTCGGTTTTGCCCGCACAAGGTCGGTTTGGCCCGCAGGAAAAGAGTCCAATTCGGACCCTGCCGAATCGTGCACAGCCGCGCACAAGCGGTAGTACCGCTTCACACAAGCGGTAGTACCGCTTGGGCGGTAGTACCGCTTCACACAAGCGGTAGTACCGCTCGGGCGGTAGTACCGCTTCACCAAGCGGTAGTACCGCTTACGCGGCAGCAAAACTACTTTTGCACTTTCCAATACCTTGTGGGCTTTATCCCTTTGGCTCATATAAAGTGTTGCTGCACCCGAACACTTCGGTAAACATCCGGAACCCCTTCCGGTGAACTCCGGAACCCTTCCAGAGATCAAAACACTATTATCACATATATCAATCTTTACCTCCGGACTATTCCGGAGATCCTCGTCATGTCCGGGATCTTATCCGAGACTCCGAACAACTTTCGGTCACCAACATAATAACTCAATTATACTAATCGTCACCAAACGTTAAGTGTGTAGACCCTGCGGGTTCGAGAACTATGTAGACATGACCGAGACACCTCTACGGCCAATAACCAATAGCGGGACCTGGATGCCCATATTGGCTCCTACATATTCTACGAAGATCTTTATCGGTCGAACCTCTATGTCAAGGATTCAGTTAATCCCGTATGCTGTTCCCTTTGTTCTTCGGTATGTTACTTGCCCGAGATTCGATCGTCGGTATCACTATACCTAGTTCAATCTCGTTACTGGCAAGTCTCTTTACTCGTTCCGTAATACAAGATCTCGTGGCTAACACTTTTAGTCACATTGCTTGCAAGGCTCATTGTGATGTTGTATTACCGAGTGGGCCCTGAGATACCTCTCCGTCATACGGAGTAACAAATCCCAGTCTTGATCCATGCCAACCCAACAGACACCCTCGGAGATACCTGTAGAGCACCTTTATAGTCACCCAGTTACGTTGCGACGTTTGATACACACAAGGTATTCCTCCGGTGTCAGTGAGTTGCATGATCTCATGGTCAAAGGAACAGATACTTGACATGCAGAAAACAATAGCAATAAACTGACACGATCAAATGCTACGTTTACAGTTTGGGTCTTGTCCATCACATCATTCTCCTAATGATGTGATCCCGTTATCAAATGACATCTCATGTCAATGGCTAGGAAACCTTAACCATCTTTGATCAACGAGCTAGTCAACTAGAGGCATACTAGGGACACAGTGTTGTCTATGCACCCACACATGTATTTGAGTTTCCAATCAATACAATTATAGCATGGATAATAAACGATTATCATGAACAAGGAAATATAATAATAACCAATTTATTATTGCCTCTAGGGCATATTTCCAACACTCTTACGGGGATCTCGCCAAAACTCGCAGATTTGGTCCATTCTGGCCAGTTTTCTATGGTATTAATCACTGATTTAGGGCCCCGGGTAGATCTGGACGTTCGGGGAACCTTGAGGTCCTCTTACGGGGATCTCGCCAAAACTCGCAGATTTGGTCCATTCTGGCCAGTTTTCTATGGTATTACTCACTGATTTAGGGCCCCGGGTAGATCCGGACGTTCGGGGAACCTTGAGGTCCTCTTACGGCGATCTCGCCAAAACTCGCAGATTTGGTCCATTCTGGCCAGTTTTCTATGGTATTACTCACTGATTTAGGGCCCCAGGTCAATCCGGACATTCGGGGAACCCTGGGGTCCGCTTACAGGAACCTCGCCAAAACTCGCAGACTTGGCCCATTCTGGCCGGTTTTCTATGGTATTACTCACTGATTTTGGGTTTGTGTCGAACCGGACGTTCGGGGAACCCTGTGGTCCGCTTACGGGTACCTCGCCAAAACTCACAGATTTGTTCCATTCTGGCCAGTTTTCTATGGTATTACTCACTGATTTTGGGTTCGGGTCGAACCAGACGTTCAGGGAACCCCCGGCGTCCGCTTACGGGGATCTCGCCAAAACTCGCAGATGTGGTCCATTCTGGCCAGTTTTCTATGGTATTAGTCGCTGATTTATGGCCCCGGGTAGATCCGGACGTTCTGGGAACCTTGAGGTCCTCTTACGGGGACCTCGCTAAAACTCATAAATTTGGTCCATTCTGGCCTGTTTTCTATGGTATTACTCACTGATTTAGGGCCCCAGGTCAATCCGGACGTTCGGGGAACCCCGTGGTCCGCTTAAAGGAACCTCGCCAAAACTCGCAGATTTGGTCCATTCTGGCCGGTTTTCTATGGTATTACACACTGATTTTGGGCCCCGGGCGATCCGGCATTCGGAGAACACTGGGGTCCGGTTACGGGGAACTCGCCAAAACTCACAGATTTGGTCCATTCTGTCCAGTTTTCTATGGTATTACTCACTTATTTTGGGTCCTGGGTAGATCCGGACGTTCGGGGAACCTTGAGGTGCTCTTACGGGGATCTCACCAAAACTCGCAGATTTGGTCCATTCTGGCCAGTTTTCTATGGTATTAATCACTGATTTAGGGCCCCGGGTAGATCCGGACGTTCGGGGAACCTTGAGGTCCTCTTACGGCGATCTCGCCAAAACTCGCAGATTTGGTCCATTCTGGCCAGTTTTCTATGGTATTACTCACTGATTTAGGGCCCCATGTAGATCCGGACGTTCGGGGAACCTTGAGGTCCTCTTACGGCGATCTCGCCAAAACTCGCAGATTTGGTCCATTCTGGCCGGTTTTCTATGGTATTACTCACTGATGTTGGGTTTGTGTCGAACCGGACGTTCGGGGAACCCCGTGGTCCGCTTACGGGTACCTCGCCAAAACTCACAGATTTGTTCCATTCTGGCCAGTTTTCTATGGTATTACTCACTGATTTTGGGTTCGGGTCGAACCAGACGTTCAGGGAACCCCCGGCGTCCGCTTACGGGGATCTCGCCAAAACTCGCAGATTTGGTCCATTCTGGCCAGTTTTCTATGGTATTACTCGCTGATTTAGGGCCCCGGGTAGATCCGGACGTTCTGGGAACCTTGAGGTCCTCTTACGGCGACCTCGCTAAAACTCATAGATTTGGTCCATTCTGGCCTGTTTTCTATGGTATTACTCACTGATTTAGGGCCCCAGGTCAATCCGGACGTTCGGGGAACCCCGGGGTCCGCTTAAAGGAACCTCGCCAAAACTCGCAGATTTGGTCCATTCTGGCCGGTTTTCTATGGTATTACTCACTGATTTTGGGCCCCGGGCGATCCGGCATTCGGAGAACACCGGGGTCCGGTTACGGGGAACTCACCAAAACTCACAGATTTGGTCCATTCTGTCCAGTTTTCTATGGTATTACTCACTTATTTTGGGTCCTGGGTAGATCCGGACGTTCGGGGAACCTTGAGGTGCTCTTACGGGGATCTCGCCAAAACTCGCAGATTTGGTCCATTCTGGCCAGTTTTCTATGGTATTAATCACTGATTTAGGGCCCCGGGTAGATCTGGACGTTCGGGGAACCTTGAGGTCCTCTTACGGGGATCTCGCCAAAACTCGCCGATTTGGTCCATTCTGGCCAGTTTTCTATGGTATTACTCACTGATTTAGGGCCCCGGGTAGATCCGGACGTTCGGGGAACCTTGAGGTCCTCTTACGGCGATCTTGCCAAAACTCGCAGATTTGGTCCATTCTGGCCAGTTTTCTATGGTATTACTCACTGATTTAGGGCCCCAGGTCAATCCGGACATTCGGGGAACCCTGGGGTCCGCTTACAGGAACCTCGCCAAAACTCGCAGACTTGGCCCATTCTGGCCGGTTTTCTATGGTATCACTCACTGATTTTGGGTTTGTGTCGAACCGGACGTTCGGGGAACCCCGTGGTCCGCTTACGGGTACCTCGCCAAAACTCACAGATTTGTTCCATTCTGGCCAGTTTTCTATGGTATTACTCACTGATTTTGGGTTCGGGTCGAACCAGACGTTCAGGGAACCCCCGGCGTCCGCTTACGGGGATCTCGCCAAAACTCGCAGATGTGGTCCATTCTGGCCAGTTTTCTATGGTATTAGTCGCTGATTTATGGCCCCGGGTAGATCCGGACGTTCTGGGAACCTTGAGGTCCTCTTACGGGGACCTCGCTAAAACTCATAAATTTGGTCCATTCTGGCCTGTTTTCTATGGTATTACTCACTGATTTAGGGCCCCAGGTCAATCCGGACGTTCGGGGAACCCCGTGGTCCGCTTAAAGGAACCTCGCCAAAACTCGCAGATTTGGTCCATTCTGGCCGGTTTTCTATGGTATTACTCACTGATTTTGGGCCCCGGGCGATCCGGCATTCGGAGAACACCGGGGTCCGGTTACGGGGAACTCGCCAAAACTCACAGATTTGGTCCATTCTGTCCAGTTTTCTATGGTATTACTCACTTATTTTGGGTCCTGGGTAGATCCGGACGTTCGGGGAACCTTGAGGTGCTCTTACGGGGATCTCGCCAAAACTCGCAGATTTGGTCCATTCTGGCCAGTTTTCTATGGTATTAATCACTGATTTAGGGCCCCGGGTAGATCTGGACGTTCGGGGAACCTTGAGGTCCTCTTACGGGGATCTCGCCAAAACTCGCAGATTTGGTCCATTCTGGCCAGTTTTCTATGGTATTACTCACTGATTTAGGGCCCCAGGTCAATCCGGACATTCGGGGAACCCTGGGGTCCGCTTACAGGAACCTCGCCAAAACTCGCAGACTTGGCCCATTCTGGCCGGTTTTCTATGGTATCACTCACTGATTTTGGGTTTGTGTCGAACCGGACGTTCGGGGAACCCCGTGGTCCGCTTACGGGTACCTCGCCAAAACTCACAGATTTGTTCCATTCTGGCCAGTTTTCTATGGTATTACTCACTGATTTTGGGTTCGGGTCGAACCAGACGTTCAGGGAACCCCCGGCGTCCGCTTACGGGGATCTCGCCAAAACTCGCAGATGTGGTCCATTCTGGCCAGTTTTCTATGGTATTAGTCGCTGATTTATGGCCCCGGGTAGATCCGGACGTTCTGGGAACCTTGAGGTCCTCTTACGGGGACCTCGCTAAAACTCATAAATTTGGTCCATTCTGGCCTGTTTTCTATGGTATTACTCACTGATTTAGGGCCCCAGGTCAATCCGGACGTTCGGGGAACCCCGTGGTCCGCTTAAAGGAACCTCGCCAAAACTCGCAGATTTGGTCCATTCTGGCCGGTTTTCTATGGTATTACTCACTGATTTTGGGCCCCGGGCGATCCGGCATTCGGAGAACACCGGGGTCCGGTTACGGGGAACTCGCCAAAACTCACAGATTTGGTCCATTCTGTCCAGTTTTCTATGGTATTACTCACTTATTTTGGGTCCTGGGTAGATCCGGACGTTCGGGGAACCTTGAGGTGCTCTTACGGGGATCTCGCCAAAACTCGCAGATTTGGTCCATTCTGGCCAGTTTTCTATGGTATTAATCACTGATTTAGGGCCCCGGGTAGATCTGGACGTTCGGGGAACCTTGAGGTCCTCTTACGGGGATCTCGCCAAAACTCGCAGATTTGGTCCATTCTGGCCAGTTTTCTATGGTATTACTCACTGATTTAGGGCCCCAGGTAGATCCGGACGTTCGGGGAACCTTGAGGTCCTCTTACGGCGATCTCGCCAAAACTCGCAGATTTGGTCCATTCTGGCCAGTTTTCTATGGTATTACTCACTGATTTAGGGCCCCAGGTCAATCCGGACATTCGGGGAACCCTGGGGTCCGCTTACAGGAACCTCGCCAAAACTCGCAGACTTGGCCCATTCTGGCCGGTTTTCTATGGTATTACTCACTGATTTTGGGTTTGTGTCGAACCGGACGTTCGGGGAACCCTGTGGTCCGCTTACGGGTACCTCGCCAAAACTCACAGATTTTTTCCATTCTGGCCAGTTTTCTATGGTATTACTCACTGATTTTGGGTTCGGGTCGAACCAGACGTTCAGGGAACCCCCGGCGTCCGCTTACGGGGATCTCGCCAAAACTCGCAGATGTGGTCCATTCTGGCCAGTTTTCTATGGTATTAGTCGCTGATTTATGGCCCCGGGTAGATCCGGACGTTCTGGGAACCTTGAGGTCCTCTTATGGGGACCTCGCTAAAACTCATAAATTTGGTCCATTCTGGCCTGTTTTCTATGGTATTACTCACTGATTTAGGGCCCCAGGTCAATCCGGACGTTCGGGGAACCCCGTGGTCCGCTTAAAGGAACCTCGCCAAAACTCGCAGATTTGGTCCATTCTGGCCGGTTTTCTATGGTATTACTCACTGATTTTGGGCCCCGGGCGATCCGGCATTCGGAGAACACCGGGGTCCGGTTACGGGGAACTCGCCAAAACTCACAGATTTGGTCCATTCTGTCCAGTTTTCTATGGTATTACTCACTTATTTTGGGTCCTGGGTAGATCCGGACGTTCGGGGAACCTTGAGGTGCTCTTACGGGGATCTCGCCAAAACTCGCAGATTTGGTCCATTCTGGCCAGTTTTCTATGGTATTAATCACTGATTTAGGGCCCCGGGTAGATCTGGACGTTCGGGGAACCTTGAGGTCCTCTTACGGGGATCTCGCCAAAACTCGCAGATTTGGTCCATTCTGGCCAGTTTTCTATGGTATTACTCACTGATTTAGGGCCCCGGGTAGATCCGGACGTTCGGGGAACCTTGAGGTCCTCTTACGGCGATCTCGCCAAAACTCGCAGATTTGGTCCATTCTGGCCAGTTTTCTATGGTATTACTCACTGATTTAGGGCCCCAGGTCAATCCGGACATTCGGGGAACCCTGGGGTCCGCTTACAGGAACCTCGCCAAAACTCGCAGACTTGGCCAATTCTGGCCGGTTTTCTATGGTATTACTCACTGATTTTGGGTTTGTGTCGAACCGGACGTTCGGGGAACCCTGTGGTCCGCTTACGGGTACCTCGCCAAAACTCACAGATTTGTTCCATTCTGGCCAGTTTTCTATGGTATTACTCACTGATTTTGGGTTCGGGTCGAACCAGACGTTCAGGGAACCCCCGGCGTCCGCTTACGGGGATCTCGCCAAAACTCGCAGATGTGGTCCATTCTGGCCAGTTTTCTATGGTATTAGTCGCTGATTTATGGCCCCGGGTAGATCCGGACGTTCTGGGAACCTTGAGGTCCTCTTACGGGGACCTCGCTAAAACTCATAAATTTGGTCCATTCTGGCCTGTTTTCTATGGTATTACTCACTGATTTAGGGCCCCAGGTCAATCCGGACGTTCGGGGAACCCCGTGGTCCGCTTAAAGGAACCTCGCCAAAACTCGCAGATTTGGTCCATTCTGGCCGGTTTTCTATGGTATTACACACTGATTTTGGGCCCCGGGCGATCCGGCATTCGGAGAACACTGGGGTCCGGTTACGGGGAACTCGCCAAAACTCACAGATTTGGTCCATTCTGTCCAGTTTTCTATGGTATTACTCACTTATTTTGGGTCCTGGGTAGATCCGGACGTTCGGGGAACCTTGAGGTGCTCTTACGGGGATCTCACCAAAACTCGCAGATTTGGTCCATTCTGGCCAGTTTTCTATGGTATTAATCACTGATTTAGGGCCCCGGGTAGATCCGGACGTTCGGGGAACCTTGAGGTCCTCTTACGGCGATCTCGCCAAAACTCGCAGATTTGGTCCATTCTGGCCAGTTTTCTATGGTATTACTCACTGATTTAGGGCCCCATGTAGATCCGGACGTTCGGGGAACCTTGAGGTCCTCTTACGGCGATCTCGCCAAAACTCGCAGATTTGGTCCATTCTGGCCGGTTTTCTATGGTATTACTCACTGATTTTGGGTTTGTGTCGAACCGGACGTTCGGGGAACCCCGTGGTCCGCTTACGGGTACCTCGCCAAAACTCACAGATTTGTTCCATTCTGGCCAGTTTTCTATGGTATTACTCACTGATTTTGGGTTCGGGTCGAACCAGACGTTCAGGGAACCCCCGGCGTCCGCTTACGGGGATCTCGCCAAAACTCGCAGATTTGGTCCATTCTGGCCAGTTTTCTATGGTATTACTCGCTGATTTAGGGCCCCGGGTAGATCCGGACGTTCTGGGAACCTTGAGGTCCTCTTACGGCGACCTCGCTAAAACTCATAGATTTGGTCCATTCTGGCCTGTTTTCTATGGTATTACTCACTGATTTAGGGCCCCGGGTCAATCCGGACGTTCGGGGAACCCCGGGGTCCGCTTAAAGGAACCTCGCCAAAACTCGCAGATTTGGTCCATTCTGGCCGGTTTTCTATTGTATTACTCACTGATTTTGGGCCCCGGGCGATCCGGCATTCGGAGAACACCGGGGTCCGGTTACGGGGAACTCGCCAAAACTCACAGATTTGGTCCATTCTGTCCAGTTTTCTATGGTATTAATCACTGATTTAGGGCCCCGGGTAGATCTGGACGTTCGGGGAACCTTGAGGTCCTCTTACGGGGATCTCGCCAAAACTTGCAGATTTGGTCCATTCTGGCCAGTTTTCTATGGTATTACTCACTGATTTAGGGCCCCGGGTAGATCCGGACGTTCGGGGAACCTTGAGGTCCTCTTACGGCGATCTCGCCAAAACTCGCAGATTTGGTCCATTCTGGCCAGTTTTCTATGGTATTACTCACTGATTTAGGGCCCCAGGTCAATCCGGACGTTCGGGGAACCTTGAGGTCCTCTTACGGCGATCTCGCCAAAACTCGCAGATTTGGTCCATTCTGGCCGGTTTTCTATGGTATTACTCACTGATTTGGGTTTGTGTCGAACCGGACGTTCGGGGAACCCCGTGGTCCGCTTACGGGTACCTCGCCAAAACTCACAGATTTGTTCCATTCTGGCCAGTTTTCTATGGTATTACTCACTGATTTTGGGTTCGGGTCGAACCAGACGTTCAGCGAACCCCCGGCGTCCGCTTACGGGGATCTCGCCAAAACTCGCAGATTTGGTCCATTCTGGCCAGTTTTCTATGGTATTACTCGCTGATTTAGGGCCCCGGGTAGATCCGGACGTTCTGGGAACCTTGAGGTCCTCTTACGGCGACCTCGCTAAAACTCATAGATTTGGTCCATTCTGGCCTGTTTTCTATGGTATTACTCACTGATTTAGGGCCCCAGGTCAATCCGGACGTTCGGGGAACCCCGTGGTCCGCTTAAAGGAACCTCGCCAAAACTCGCAGATTTGGTCCATTCTGGCCGGTTTTCTATGGTATTACTCACTGATTTTGGGCCCCGGGCGATCCGGCATTCGGAGAACACCGGGGTCCGGTTACGGGGAACTCGCCAAAACTCACAGATTTGGTCCATTCTGTCCAGTTTTCTATGGTATTACTCACTTATTTTGGGTCCTGGGTAGATCCGGACGTTCGGGGAACCTTGAGGTGCTCTTACGGGGATCTCGCCAAAACTCGCAGATTTGGTCCATTCTGGCCAGTTTTCTATGGTATTAATCACTGATTTAGGGCCCCGGGTAGATCCGGACGTTTGGGGAACCTTGAGGTCCTCTTACGGCGATCTCGCCAAAACTCGCAGATTTGGTCCATTCTGGCCAGTTTTCTATGGTATTACTCACTGATTTAGGGCCCCAGGTAGATCCGGACGTTCGGGGAACCTTGAGGTCCTCTTACGGCGATCTCGCCAAAACTCGCAGATTTGGTCCATTCTGGCCGGTTTTCTATGGTATTACTCACTGATTTTGGGTTTGTGTCGAACCGGACGTTCGGGGAACCCCGTGGTCCGCTTACGGGTACCTCGCCAAAACTCACAGATTTGTTCCATTCTGGCCAGTTTTCTATGGTATTACTCACTGATTTTGGGTTCGGGTCGAACCAGACGTTCAGGGAACCCCCGGCGTCCGCTTACGGGGATCTCGCCAAAACTCGCAGATTTGGTCCATTCTGGCCAGTTTTCTATGGTATTACTCGCTGATTTAGGGCCCCGGGTAGATCCGGACGTTCTGGGAACCTTGAGGTCCTCTTACGGCGACCTCGCTAAAACTCATAGATTTGGTCCATTCTGGCCTGTTTTCTATGGTATTACTCACTGATTTAGGGCCCCAGGTCAATCCGGACGTTCGGGGAACCCCGGGGTCCGCTTAAAGGAACCTCGCCAAAACTCGCAGATTTGGTCCATTCTGGCCGGTTTTCTATGGTATTACTCACTGATTTTGGGCCCCGGGCGATCCGGCATTCGGAGAACACCGGGGTCCGGTTACGGGGAACTCGCCAAAACTCACAGATTTGGTCCATTCTGTCCAGTTTTCTATGGTATTACTCACTTATTTTGGGTCCTGGGTAGATCCGGACGTTCGGGGAACCTTGAGGTGCTCTTACGGGGATCTCGCCAAAACTCGCAGATTTGGTCCATTCTGGCCAGTTTTCTATGGTATTAATCACTGATTTAGGGCCCCGGGTAGATCTGGACGTTCGGGGAACCTTGAGGTCCTCTTACGGGGATCTCGCCAAAACTCGCAGATTTGGTCCATTCTGGCCAGTTTTCTATGGTATTACTCACTGATTTAGGGCCCCGGGTAGATCCGGACGTTCGGGGAACCTTGAGGTCCTCTTACGGCGATCTCGCCAAAACTCGCAGATTTGGTCCATTCTGGCCAGTTTTCTATGGTATTACTCACTGATTTAGGGCCCCAGGTCAATCCGGACATTCGGGGAACCCTGGGGTCCGCTTACAGGAACCTCGCCAAAACTCGCAGACTTGGCCCATTCTGGCCGGTTTTCTATGGTATTACTCACTGATTTTGGGTTTGTGTCGAACCGGACGTTCGGGGAACCCTGTGGTCCGCTTACGGGTACCTCGCCAAAACTCACAGATTTGTTCCATTCTGGCCAGTTTTCTATGGTATTACTCACTGATTTTGGGTTCGGGTCGAACCAGACGTTCAGGGAACCCCCGGCGTCCGCTTACGGGGATCTCGCCAAAACTCGCAGATGTGGTCCATTCTGGCCAGTTTTCTATGGTATTAGTCGCTGATTTATGGCCCCGGGTAGATCCGGACGTTCTGGGAACCTTGAGGTCCTCTTACGGGGACCTCGCTAAAACTCATAAATTTGGTCCATTCTGGCCTGTTTTCTATGGTATTACTCACTGATTTAGGGCCCCAGGTCAATCCGGACGTTCGGGGAACCCCGTGGTCCGCTTAAAGGAACCTCGCCAAAACTCGCAGATTTGGTCCATTCTGGCCGGTTTTCTATGGTATTACTCACTGATTTTGGGCCCCGGGCGATCCGGCATTCGGAGAACACCGGGGTCCGGTTACGGGGAACTCGCCAAAACTCACAGATTTGGTCCATTCTGTCCAGTTTTCTATGGTATTACTCACTTATTTTGGGTCCTGGGTAGATCCGGACGTTCGGGGAACCTTGAGGTGCTCTTACGGGGATCTCGCCAAAACTCGCAGATTTGGTCCATTCTGGCCAGTTTTCTATGGTATTAATCACTGATTTAGGGCCCCGGGTAGATCTGGACGTTCGGGGAACCTTGAGGTCCTCTTACGGGGATCTCGCCAAAACTCGCAGATTTGGTCCATTCTGGCCAGTTTTCTATGGTATTACTCACTGATTTAGGGCCCCGGGTAGATCCGGACGTTCGGGGAACCTTGAGGTCCTCTTACGGCGATCTCGCCAAAACTCGCAGATTTGGTCCATTCTGGCCAGTTTTCTATGGTATTACTCACTGATTTAGGGCCCCACGTCAATCCGGACATTCGGGGAACCCTGGGGTCCGCTTACAGGAACCTCGCCAAAACTCGCAGACTTGGCCCATTCTGGCCGGTTTTCTATGGTATTACTCACTGATTTTGGGTTTGTGTCGAACCGGACGTTCGGGGAACCCTGTGGTCCGCTTACGGGTACCTCGCCAAAACTCACAGATTTGTTCCATTCTGGCCAGTTTTCTATGGTATTACTCACTGATTTTGGGTTCGGGTCGAACCAGACGTTCAGGGAACCCCCGGCGTCCGCTTACGGGGATCTCGCCAAAACTCGCAGATGTGGTCCATTCTGGCCAGTTTTCTATGGTATTAGTCGCTGATTTATGGCCCCGGGTAGATCCGGACGTTCTGGGAACCTTGAGGTCCTCTTACGGGGACCTCGCTAAAACTCATAAATTTGGTCCATTCTGGCCTGTTTTCTATGGTATTACTCACTGATTTAGGGCCCCAGGTCAATCCGGACGTTCGGGGAACCCCGTGGTCCGCTTAAAGGAACCTCGCCAAAACTCGCAGATTTGGTCCATTCTGGCCGGTTTTCTATGGTATTACTCACTGATTTTGGGCCCTGGGCGATCCGGCATTCGGAGAACACCGGGGTCCGGTTACGGGGAACTCGCCAAAACTCACAGATTTGGTCCATTCTGTCCAGTTTTCTATGGTATTACTCACTTATTTTGGGTCCTGGGTAGATCCGGACGTTCGGGGAACCTTGAGGTGCTCTTACGGGGATCTCGCCAAAACTCGCAGATTTGGTCCATTCTGGCCAGTTTTCTATGGTATTAATCACTGATTTAGGGCCCCGGGTAGATCTGGACGTTCGGGGAACCTTGAGGTCCTCTTACGGGGATCTCGCCAAAACTCGCAGATTTGGTCCATTCTGGCCAGTTTTCTATGGTATTACTCACTGATTTAGGGCCCCGGGTAGATCCGGACGTTCGGGGAACCTTGAGGTCCTCTTACGGCGATCTCGCCAAAACTCGCAGATTTGGTCCATTCTGGCCAGTTTTCTATGGTATTACTCACTGATTTAGGGCCCCACGTCAATCCGGACATTCGGGGAACCCTGGGGTCCGCTTACAGGAACCTCGCCAAAACTCGCAGACTTGGCCCATTCTGGCCGGTTTTCTATGGTATTACTCACTGATTTTGGGTTTGTGTCGAACCGGACGTTCGGGGAACCCTGTGGTCCGCTTACGGGTACCTCGCCAAAACTCACAGATTTGTTCCATTCTGGCCAGTTTTCTATGGTATTACTCACTGATTTTGGGTTCGGGTCGAACCAGACGTTCAGGGAACCCCCGGCGTCCGCTTACGGGGATCTCGCCAAAACTCGCAGATGTGGTCCATTCTGGCCAGTTTTCTATGGTATTAGTCGCTGATTTATGGCCCCGGGTAGATCCGGACGTTCTGGGAACCTTGAGGTCCTCTTACGGGGACCTCGCTAAAACTCATAAATTTGGTCCATTCTGGCCTGTTTTCTATGGTATTACTCACTGATTTAGGGCCCCAGGTCAATCCGGACGTTCGGGGAACCCCGTGGTCCGCTTAAAGGAACCTCGCCAAAACTCGCAGATTTGGTCCATTCTGGCCGGTTTTCTATGGTATTACTCACTGATTTTGGGCCCCGGGTGATCCGGCATTCGGAGAACACCGGGGTCCGGTTACGGGGAACTCGCCAAAACTCACAGATTTGGTCCATTCTGTCCAGTTTTCTATGGTATTACTCACTTATTTTGGGTCCTGGGTAGATCCGGACGTTCGGGGAACCTTGAGGTGCTCTTACGGGGATCTCGCCAAAACTCGCAGATTTGGTCCATTCTGGCCAGTTTTCTATGGTATTAATCACTGATTTAGGGCCCCGGGTAGATCTGGACGTTCGGGGAACCTTGAGGTCCTCTTACGGGGATCTCGCCAAAACTCGCAGATTTGGTCCATTCTGGCCAGTTTTCTATGGTATTACTCACTGATTTAGGGCCCCGGGTAGATCCGGACGTTCGGGGAACCTTGAGGTCCTCTTACGGCGATCTCGCCAAAACTCGCAGATTTGGTCCATTCTGGCCAGTTTTCTATGGTATTACTCACTGATTTAGGGCCCCAGGTCAATCCGGACATTCGGGGAACCCTGGGGTCCGCTTACAGGAACCTCGCCAAAACTCGCAGACTTGGCCCATTCTGGCCGGTTTTCTATGGTATTACTCACTGATTTTGGGTTTGTGTCGAACCGGACGTTCGGGGAACCCTGTGGTCCGCTTACGGGTACCTCGCCAAAACTCACAGATTTGTTCCATTCTGGCCAGTTTTCTATGGTATTACTCACTGATTTTGGGTTCGGGTCGAACCAGACGTTCAGGGAACCCCCGGCGTCCGCTTACGGGGATCTCGCCAAAACTCGCAGATGTGGTCCATTCTGGCCAGTTTTCTATGGTATTAGTCGCTGATTTATGGCCCCGGGTAGATCCGGACGTTCTGGGAACCTTGAGGTCCTCTTACGGGGACCTCGCTAAAACTCATAAATTTGGTCCATTCTGGCCTGTTTTCTATGGTATTACTCACTGATTTAGGGCCCCAGGTCAATCCGGACGTTCGGGGAACCCCGTGGTCCGCTTAAAGGAACCTCGCCAAAACTCGCAGATTTGGTCCATTCTGGCCGGTTTTCTATGGTATTACTCACTGATTTTGGGCCCCGGGCGATCCGGCATTCGGAGAACACCGGGGTCCGGTTACGGGGAACTCGCCAAAACTCACAGATTTGGTCCATTCTGTCCAGTTTTCTATGGTATTACTCACTTATTTTGGGTCCTGGGTAGATCCGGACGTTCGGGGAACCTTGAGGTGCTCTTACGGGGATCTCGCCAAAACTCGCAGATTTGGTCCATTCTGGCCAGTTTTCTATGGTATTAATCACTGATTTAGGGCCCCGGGTAGATCTGGACGTTCGGGGAACCTTGAGGTCCTCTTACGGGGATCTCGCCAAAACTCGCAGATTTGGTCCATTCTGGCCAGTTTTCTATGGTATTACTCACTGATTTAGGGCCCCGGGTAGATCCGGACGTTCGGGGAACCTTGAGGTCCTCTTACGGCGATCTCGCCAAAACTCGCAGATTTGGTCCATTCTGGCCAGTTTTCTATGGTATTACTCACTGATTTAGGGCCCCAGGTCAATCCGGACATTCGGGGAACCCTGGGGTCCGCTTACAGGAACCTCGCCAAAACTCGCAGACTTGGCCCATTCTGGCCGGTTTTCTATGGTATTACTCACTGATTTTGGGTTTGTGTCGAACCGGACGTTCGGGGAACCCTGTGGTCCGCTTACGGGTACCTCGCCAAAACTCACAGATTTGTTCCATTCTGGCCAGTTTTCTATGGTATTACTCACTGATTTTGGGTTCGGGTCGAACCAGACGTTCAGGGAACCCCCGGCGTCCGCTTACGGGGATCTCGCCAAAACTCGCAGATGTGGTCCATTCTGGCCAGTTTTCTATGGTATTAGTCGCTGATTTATGGCCCCGGGTAGATCCGGACGTTCTGGGAACCTTGAGGTCCTCTTACGGGGACCTCGCTAAAACTCATAAATTTGGTCCATTCTGGCCAGTTTTCTATGGTATTACTCACTGATTTAGGGCCCCAGGTCAATCCGGACGTTCGGGGAACCCCGTGGTCCGCTTAAAGGAACCTCGCCAAAACTCGCAGATTTGGTCCATTCTGGCCAGTTTTCTATGGTATTACTCACTGATTTAGGGCCCCAGGTCAATCCGGACATTCGGGGAACCCTGGGGTCCGCTTACAGGAACCTCGCCAAAACTCGCAGACTTGGCCCATTCTGGCCGGTTTTCTATGGTATTACTCACTGATTTTGGGTTTGTGTCGAACCGGACGTTCGGGGAACCCCGTGGTCCGCTTACGGGTACCTCGCCAAAACTCACAGATTTGTTCCATTCTGGCCAGTTTTCTATGGTATTACTCACTGATTTTGGGTTCGGGTCGAACCAGACGTTCAGGGAACCCCCGGCGTCCGCTTACGGGGATCTCGCCAAAACTCGCAGATTTGGTCCATTCTGGCCAGTTTTCTATGGTATTACTCGCTGATTTAGGGCCCCGGGTAGATCCGGACGTTCGGGGAACCTTGAGGTCCTCTTACGGCGATCTCGCCAAAACTCGCAGATTTGGTCCATTCTGGCCAGTTTTCTATGGTATTACTCACTGATTTAGGGCCCCAGGTCAATCCGGACATTCGGGGAACCCTGGGGTCCGCTTACAGGAACCTCGCCAAAACTCGCAGACTTGGCCCATTCTGGACGGTTTTCTATGGTATTACTCACTGATTTTGGGTTTGTGTCGAACCGGACGTTCGGGGAACCCCGTGGTCCGCTTACGGGTACCTCGCCAAAACTCACAGATTTGTTCCATTCTGGCCAGTTTTCTATGGTATTACTAACTGATTTTGGGTTCGGGTCGAACCAGACGTTCAGGGAACCCCCGGCGTCCGCTTACGGGGATCTCGCCAAAACTCGCAGATTTGGTCCATTCTGGCCAGTTTTCTATGGTATTACTCGCTGATTTAGGGCCCCGGGTAGATCCGGACGTTCTGGGAACCTTGAGGTCCTCTTACGGGGACCTCGCTAAAACTCATAGATTTGGTCCATTCTGGCCTGTTTTCTATGGTATTACTCACTGATTTAGGGCCCCAGGTCAATCCGGACGTTCGGGGAACCTTGAGGTGCTCTTACGGGGATCTCGCCAAAACTCGCAGATTTGGTCCATTCTGGCCAGTTTTCTATGGTATTAATCACTGATTTAGGGCCCCGGGTAGATCTGGACGTTCGGGGAACCTTGAGGTCCTCTTACGGGGATCTCGCCAAAACTCGCAGATTTGGTCCATTCTGGCCAGTTTTCTATGGTATTACTCACTGATTTAGGGCCCCGGGTAGATCCGGACGTTCGGGGAACCTTGAGGTCCTCTTACGGCGATCTCGCCAAAACTCGCAGATTTGGTCCATTCTGGCCAGTTTTCTATGGTATTACTCACTGATTTAGGGCCCCAGGTCAATCCGGACATTCGGGGAACCCTGGGGTCCGCTTACAGGAACCTCGCCAAAACTCGCAGACTTGGCCCATTCTGGACGGTTTTCTATGGTATTACTCACTGATTTTGGGTTTGTGTCGAACCGGACGTTCGGGGAACCCCGTGGTCCGCTTACGGGTACCTCGCCAAAACTCACAGATTTGTTCCATTCTGGCCAGTTTTCTATGGTATTACTCACTGATTTTGGGTTCGGGTCGAACCAGACGTTCAGGGAACCCCGGGCGTCCGCTTACGGGGATCTCGCCAAAACTCGCAGATTTGGTCCATTCTGGCCAGTTTTCTATGGTATTACTCGCTGATTTAGGGCCCCGGGTAGATCCGGACGTTCTGGGAACCTTGAGGTCCTCTTACGGGGACCTCGCTAAAACTCATAGATTTGGTCCATTCTGGCCTGTTTTCTATGGTATTACTCACTGATTTAGGGCCCCAGGTCAATCCGGACGTTCGGGGAACCCCGGGGTCCGCTTAAAGGAACCTCACCAAAACTCGCAGATTTGGTCCATTCTGGCCGGTTTTCTATGGTATTACTCACTGATTTTGGGCCCCGGGCGATCCGGCATTCGGAGAACACCGGGGTCCGGTTACGGGGAACTCGTCAAAACTCACAGATTTGGTCCATTCTGTCCAGTTTTCTATGGAATTACTCACTTATTTTGGGTCCTGGGTAGATCCAGACGTTCGGGGAACCTTGAGGTGCTCTTACGGGGATCTCGCCAAAACTCGCAGATTTGGTCCATTCTGGCCAGTTTTCTATGGTATTAATCACTGATTTAGGGCCCCGGGTAGATCTGGACGTTCGGGGAACCTTGAGGTCCTCTTACGGGGATCTCGCCAAAACTCGCAGATTTGGTCCATTCTGACCAGTTTTCTATGGTATTACTCACTGATTTAGGGCCCCGGGTAGATCCGGACGTTCGGGGAACCTTGAGGTCCTCTTACGGCGATCTCGCCAAAACTCACAGATTTGGTCCATTCTGGCCAGTTTTCTATGGTATTACTCACTGATTTAGGGCCCCAGGTCAATCCGGACATTCGGGGAACCCTGGGGTCCGCTTACAGGAACCTCGCCAAAACTCGCAGACTTGGCACATTCTGGACGGTTTTCTATGGTATTACTCACTGATTTTGGGTTTGTGTCGAACCGGACGTTCGGGGAACCCCGTGGTCCGCTTACGGGTACCTCGCCAAAACTCACAGATTTGTTCCATTCTGGCCAGTTTTCTATGGTATTACTCACTGATTTTGGGTTCGGGTCGAACCAGACGTTCAGGGAACCCCCGGCGTCCGCTTACGGGGATCTCGCCAAAACTCGCAGATGTGGTCCATTCTGGCCAGTTTTCTATGGTATTAGTCGCTGATTTATGGCCCGGGGTAGATCCGGACGTTCTGGGAACCTTGAGGTCCTCTTACGGGGACCTCGCTAAAACTCATAAATTTGGTCCATTCTGGCCTGTTTTCTATGGTATTACTCACTGATTTAGGGCCCCAGGTCAATCCGGACGTTCGGGGAACCCCGTGGTCCGCTTAAAGGAACCTCGCCAAAACTCGCAGATTTGGTCCATTCTGGCCGGTTTTCTATGGTATTACTCACTGATTTTGGGCCCCGGGCGATCCGGCATTCGGAGAACACCGGGGTCCGGTTACGGGGAACTCGCCAAAACTCACAGATTTGGTCCATTCTGTCCAGTTTTCTATGGTATTACTCACTTATTTTGGGTCCTGGGTAGATCCGGACGTTCGGGGAACCTTGAGGTGCTCTTACGGGGATCTCGCCAAAACTCGCAGATTTGGTCCATTCTGGCCAGTTTTCTATGGTATTAATCACTGATTTAGGGCCCCGGGTAGATCTGGACGTTCGGGGAACCTTGAGGTCCTCTTACGGGGATCTCGCCAAAACTCGCAGATTTGGTCCATTCTGGCCAGTTTTCTATGGTATTACTCACTGATTTAGGGCCCCGGGTAGATCCGGACGTTCGGGGAACCTTGAGGTCCTCTTACGGCGATCTCGCCAAAACTCGCAGATTTGGTCCATTCTGGCCAGTTTTCTATGGTATTACTCACTGATTTAGGGCCCCAGGTCAATCCGGACATTCGGGGAACCCTGGGGTCCGCTTACAGGAACCTCGCCAAAACTCGCAGACTTGGCCCATTCTGGCCGGTTTTCTATGGTATTACTCACTGATTTTGGGTTTGTGTCGAACCGGACGTTCGGGGAACCCTGTGGTCCGCTTACGGGTACCTCGCCAAAACTCACAGATTTGTTCCATTCTGGCCAGTTTTCTATGGCATTACTCACTGATTTTGGGTTCGGGTCGAACCAGACGTTCAGGGAACCCCCGGCGTCCGCTTACGGGGATCTCGCCAAAACTCGCAGATTTGGTCCATTCTGGCCAGTTTTCTATGGTATTACTCGCTGATTTAGGGCCCCGGGTAGATCCGGACGTTCTGGGAACCTTGAGGTCCTCTTACGGGGACCTCGCTAAAACTCATAGATTTGGTCCATTCTGGCCTGTTTTCTATGGTATTACTCACTGATTTAGGGCCCCAGGTCAATCCGGACGTTCGGGGAACCTTGAGGTGCTCTTACGGGGATCTCGCCAAAACTCGCAGATTTGGTCCATTCTGGCCAGTTTTCTATGGTATTAATCACTGATTTAGGGCCCCGGGTAGATCTGGACGTTCGGGGAACCTTGAGGTCCTCTTACGGGGATCTCGCCAAAACTCGCAGATTTGGTCCATTCTGGCCAGTTTTCTATGGTATTACTCACTGATTTAGGGCCCCGGGTAGATCCGGACGTTCGGGGAACCTTGAGGTCCTCTTACGGCGATCTCGCCAAAACTCGCAGATTTGGTCCATTCTGGCCAGTTTTCTATGGTATTACTCACTGATTTAGGGCCCCAGGTCAATCCGGACATTCGGGGAACCCTGGGGTCCGCTTACAGGAACCTCGCCAAAACTCGCAGACTTGGCCCATTCTGGCCGGTTTTCTATGGTATTACTCACTGATTTTGGGTTTGTGTCGAACCGGACGTTCGGGGAACCCCGTGGTCCGCTTACGGGTACCTCGCCAAAACTCACAGATTTGTTCCATTCTGGCCAGTTTTCTATGGTATTACTCACTGATTTTGGGTTCGGGTCGAACCAGACGTTCAGGGAACCCCCGGCGTCCGCTTACGGGGATCTCGCCAAAACTCGCAGATTTGGTCCATTCTGGCCAGTTTTCTATGGTATTAGTCGCTGATTTATGGCCCCGGGTAGATCCGGACGTTCTGGGAACCTTGAGGTCCTCTTACGGGGACCTCGCTAAAACTCATAAATTTGGTCCATTCTGGCCTGTTTTCTATGGTATTACTCACTGATTTAGGGCCCCAGGTCAATCCGGACGTTCGGGGAACCCCGTAGTCCGCTTAAAGGAACCTCGCCAAAACTCGCAGATTTGGTCCATTCTGGCCGGTTTTCTATGGTATTACTCACTGATTTTGGGCCCCGGGCGATCCGGCATTCGGAGAACACCGGGGTCCGGTTACGGGGAACTCGCCAAAACTCACAGATTTGGTCCATTCTGTCCAGTTTTCTATGGTATTACTCACTGATTTTGGGTTTGTGTCGAACCGGACGTTCGGGGAACCCCGTGGTCCGCTTACGGGTACCTCGCCAAAACTCACAGATTTGTTCCATTCTGGCCAGTTTTCTATGGTATTACTCACTGATTTTGGGTTCGGGTCGAACCAGACGTTCAGGGAACCCCCGGCGTCCGCTTACGGGGATCTCGCCAAAACTCGCAGATTTGGTCCATTCTGGCCAGTTTTCTATGGTATTACTCGCTGATTTAGGGCCCCGGGTAGATCCGGACGTTCGGGGAACCTTGAGGTCCTCTTACGGCGATCTCGCCAAAACTCGCAGATTTGGTCCATTCTGGCCAGTTTTCTATGGTATTACTCACTGATTTAGGGCCCCAGGTCAATCCGGACATTCGGGGAACCCTGGGGTCCGCTTACAGGAACCTCGCCAAAACTCGCAGACTTGGCCCATTCTGGACGGTTTTCTATGGTATTACTCACTGATTTTGGGTTTGTGTCGAACCGGACGTTCGGGGAACCCCGTGGTCCGCTTACGGGTACCTCGCCAAAACTCACAGATTTGTTCCATTCTGGCCAGTTTTCTATGGTATTACTAACTGATTTTGGGTTCGGGTCGAACCAGACGTTCAGGGAACCCCCGGCGTCCGCTTACGGGGATCTCGCCAAAACTCGCAGATTTGGTCCATTCTGGCCAGTTTTCTATGGTATTACTCGCTGATTTAGGGCCCCGGGTAGATCCGGACGTTCTGGGAACCTTGAGGTCCTCTTACGGGGACCTCGCTAAAACTCATAGATTTGGTCCATTCTGGCCTGTTTTCTATGGTATTACTCACTGATTTAGGGCCCCAGGTCAATCCGGACGTTCGGGGAACCTTGAGGTGCTCTTACGGGGATCTCGCCAAAACTCGCAGATTTGGTCCATTCTGGCCAGTTTTCTATGGTATTAATCACTGATTTAGGGCCCCGGGTAGATCTGGACGTTCGGGGAACCTTGAGGTCCTCTTACGGGGATCTCGCCAAAACTCGCAGATTTGGTCCATTCTGGCCAGTTTTCTATGGTATTACTCACTGATTTAGGGCCCCGGGTAGATCCGGACGTTCGGGGAACCTTGAGGTCCTCTTACGGCGATCTCGCCAAAACTCGCAGATTTGGTCCATTCTGGCCAGTTTTCTATGGTATTACTCACTGATTTAGGGCCCCAGGTCAATCCGGACATTCGGGGAACCCTGGGGTCCGCTTACAGGAACCTCGCCAAAACTCGCAGACTTGGCCCATTCTGGACGGTTTTCTATGGTATTACTCACTGATTTTGGGTTTGTGTCGAACCGGACGTTCGGGGAACCCCGTGGTCCGCTTACGGGTACCTCGCCAAAACTCACAGATTTGTTCCATTCTGGCCAGTTTTCTATGGTATTACTCACTGATTTTGGGTTCGGGTCGAACCAGACGTTCAGGGAACCCCGGGCGTCCGCTTACGGGGATCTCGCCAAAACTCGCAGATTTGGTCCATTCTGGCCAGTTTTCTATGGTATTACTCGCTGATTTAGGGCCCCGGGTAGATCCGGACGTTCTGGGAACCTTGAGGTCCTCTTACGGGGACCTCGCTAAAACTCATAGATTTGGTCCATTCTGGCCTGTTTTCTATGGTATTACTCACTGATTTAGGGCCCCAGGTCAATCCGGACGTTCGGGGAACCCCGGGGTCCGCTTAAAGGAACCTCACCAAAACTCGCAGATTTGGTCCATTCTGGCCGGTTGTCTATGGTATTACTCACTGATTTTGGGCCCCGGGCGATCCGGCATTCGGAGAACACCGGGGTCCGGTTACGGGGAACTCGTCAAAACTCACAGATTTGGTCCATTCTGTCCAGTTTTCTATGGAATTACTCACTTATTTTGGGTCCTGGGTAGATCCAGACGTTCGGGGAACCTTGAGGTGCTCTTACGGGGATCTCGCCAAAACTCGCAGATTTGGTCCATTCTGGCCAGTTTTCTATGGTATTAATCACTGATTTAGGGCCCCGGGTAGATCTGGACGTTCGGGGAACCTTGAGGTCCTCTTACGGGGATCTCGCCAAAACTCGCAGATTTGGTCCATTCTGACCAGTTTTCTATGGTATTACTCACTGATTTAGGGCCCCGGGTAGATCCGGACGTTCGGGGAACCTTGAGGTCCTCTTACGGCGATCTCGCCAAAACTCACAGATTTGGTCCATTCTGGCCAGTTTTCTATGGTATTACTCACTGATTTAGGGCCCCAGGTCAATCCGGACATTCGGGGAACCCTGGGGTCCGCTTACAGGAACCTCGCCAAAACTCGCAGACTTGGCACATTCTGGACGGTTTTCTATGGTATTACTCACTGATTTTGGGTTTGTGTCGAACCGGACGTTCGGGGAACCCCGTGGTCCGCTTACGGGTACCTCGCCAAAACTCACAGATTTGTTCCATTCTGGCCAGTTTTCTATGGTATTACTCACTGATTTTGGGTTCGGGTCGAACCAGACGTTCAGGGAACCCCCGGCGTCCGCTTACGGGGATCTCGCCAAAACTCGCAGATGTGGTCCATTCTGGCCAGTTTTCTATGGTATTAGTCGCTGATTTATGGCCCGGGGTAGATCCGGACGTTCTGGGAACCTTGAGGTCCTCTTACGGGGACCTCGCTAAAACTCATAAATTTGGTCCATTCTGGCCTGTTTTCTATGGTATTACTCACTGATTTAGGGCCCCAGGTCAATCCGGACGTTCGGGGAACCCCGTGGTCCGCTTAAAGGAACCTCGCCAAAACTCGCAGATTTGGTCCATTCTGGCCGGTTTTCTATGGTATTACTCACTGATTTTGGGCCCCGGGCGATCCGGCATTCGGAGAACACCGGGGTCCGGTTACGGGGAACTCGCCAAAACTCACAGATTTGGTCCATTCTGTCCAGTTTTCTATGGTATTACTCACTTATTTTGGGTCCTGGGTAGATCCGGACGTTCGGGGAACCTTGAGGTGCTCTTACGGGGATCTCGCCAAAACTCGCAGATTTGGTCCATTCTGGCCAGTTTTCTATGGTATTAATCACTGATTTAGGGCCCCGGGTAGATCTGGACGTTCGGGGAACCTTGAGGTCCTCTTACGGGGATCTCGCCAAAACTCGCAGATTTGGTCCATTCTGGCCAGTTTTCTATGGTATTACTCACTGATTTAGGGCCCCGGGTAGATCCGGACGTTCGGGGAACCTTGAGGTCCTCTTACGGCGATCTCGCCAAAACTCGCAGATTTGGTCCATTCTGGCCAGTTTTCTATGGTATTACTCACTGATTTAGGGCCCCAGGTCAATCCGGACATTCGGGGAACCCTGGGGTCCGCTTACAGGAACCTCGCCAAAACTCGCAGACTTGGCCCATTCTGGCCGGTTTTCTATGGTATTACTCACTGATTTTGGGTTTGTGTCGAACCGGACGTTCGGGGAACCCTGTGGTCCGCTTACGGGTACCTCGCCAAAACTCACAGATTTGTTCCATTCTGGCCAGTTTTCTATGGTATTACTCACTGATTTTGGGTTCGGGTCGAACCAGACGTTCAGGGAACCCCCGGCGTCCGCTTACGGGGATCTCGCCAAAACTCGCAGATTTGGTCCATTCTGGCCAGTTTTCTATGGTATTAGTCGCTGATTTATGGCCCCGGGTAGATCCGGACGTTCTGGGAACCTTGAGGTCCTCTTACGGGGACCTCGCTAAAACTCATAAATTTGGTCCATTCTGGCCTGTTTTCTATGGTATTACTCACTGATTTTGGGTTCGGGTCGAACCAGACGTTCAGGGAACCCCCGGCGTCCGCTTACGGGGATCTCGCCAAAACTCGCAGATTTGGTCCATTCTGGCCAGTTTTCTATGGTATTACTCGCTGATTTAGGGCCCCGGGTAGATCCGGACGTTCTGGGAACCTTGAGGTCCTCTTACGGGGACCTCGCTAAAACTCATAGATTTGGTCCATTCTGGCCTGTTTTCTATGGTATTACTCACTGATTTAGGGCCCCAGGTCAATCCGGACGTTCGGGGAACCTTGAGGTGCTCTTACGGGGATCTCGCCAAAACTCGCAGATTTGGTCCATTCTGGCCAGTTTTCTATGGTATTAATCACTGATTTAGGGCCCCGGGTAGATCTGGACGTTCGGGGAACCTTGAGGTCCTCTTACGGGGATCTCGCCAAAACTCGCAGATTTGGTCCATTCTGGCCAGTTTTCTATGGTATTACTCACTGATTTAGGGCCCCTGGTAGATCCGGACGTTCGGGGAACCTTGAGGTCCTCTTACGGGGACCTCGCTAAAACTCATAGATTTGGTCCATTCTGGCCAGTTTTCTATGGTATTACTCACTGATTTAGGGCCCCAGGTCAATCCGGACATTCGGGGAACCCTGGGGTCCGCTTACAGGAACCTCGCCAAAACTCGCAGACTTGGCCCATTCTGGACGGTTTTCTATGGTATTACTCACTGATTTTGGGTTTGTGTCGAACCGGACGTTCGGGGAACCCCGTGGTCCGCTTACGGGTACCTCGCCAAAACTCACAGATTTGTTCCATTCTGGCCAGTTTTCTATGGTATTACTCACTGATTTTGGGTTCGGGTCGAACCAGACGTTCAGGGAACCCCGGGCGTCCGCTTACGGGGATCTCGCCAAAACTCGCAGATTTGGTCCATTCTGGCCAGTTTTCTATGGTATTACTCGCTGATTTAGGGCCCCGGGTAGATCCGGACGTTCTGGGAACCTTGAGGTCCTCTTACGGGGACCTCGCTAAAACTCATAGATTTGGTCCATTCTGGCCTGTTTTCTATGGTATTACTCACTGATTTAGGGCCCCAGGTCAATCCGGACGTTCGGGGAACCCCGGGGTCCGCTTAAAGGAACCTCACCAAAACTCGCAGATTTGGTCCATTCTGGCCGGTTGTCTATGGTATTACTCACTGATTTTGGGCCCCGGGCGATCCGGCATTCGGAGAACACCGGGGTCCGGTTACGGGGAACTCGTCAAAACTCACAGATTTGGTCCATTCTGTCCAGTTTTCTATGGAATTACTCACTTATTTTGGGTCCTGGGTAGATCCAGACGTTCGGGGAACCTTGAGGTGCTCTTACGGGGATCTCGCCAAAACTCGCAGATTTGGTCCATTCTGGCCAGTTTTCTATGGTATTAATCACTGATTTAGGGCCCCGGGTAGATCTGGACGTTCGGGGAACCTTGAGGTCCTCTTACGGGGATCTCGCCAAAACTCGCAGATTTGGTCCATTCTGACCAGTTTTCTATGGTATTACTCACTGATTTAGGGCCCCGGGTAGATCCGGACGTTCGGGGAACCTTGAGGTCCTCTTACGGCGATCTCGCCAAAACTCACAGATTTGGTCCATTCTGGCCAGTTTTCTATGGTATTACTCACTGATTTAGGGCCCCAGGTCAATCCGGACATTCGGGGAACCCTGGGGTCCGCTTACAGGAACCTCGCCAAAACTCGCAGACTTGGCACATTCTGGACGGTTTTCTATGGTATTACTCACTGATTTTGGGTTTGTGTCGAACCGGACGTTCGGGGAACCCCGTGGTCCGCTTACGGGTACCTCGCCAAAACTCACAGATTTGTTCCATTCTGGCCAGTTTTCTATGGTATTACTCACTGATTTTGGGTTCGGGTCGAACCAGACGTTCAGGGAACCCCCGGCGTCCGCTTACGGGGATCTCGCCAAAACTCGCAGATGTGGTCCATTCTGGCCAGTTTTCTATGGTATTAGTCGCTGATTTATGGCCCGGGGTAGATCCGGACGTTCTGGGAACCTTGAGGTCCTCTTACGGGGACCTCGCTAAAACTCATAAATTTGGTCCATTCTGGCCTGTTTTCTATGGTATTACTCACTGATTTAGGGCCCCAGGTCAATCCGGACGTTCGGGGAACCCCGTGGTCCGCTTAAAGGAACCTCGCCAAAACTCGCAGATTTGGTCCATTCTGGCCGGTTTTCTATGGTATTACTCACTGATTTTGGGCCCCGGGCGATCCGGCATTCGGAGAACACCGGGGTCCGGTTACGGGGAACTCGCCAAAACTCACAGATTTGGTCCATTCTGTCCAGTTTTCTATGGTATTACTCACTTATTTTGGGTCCTGGGTAGATCCGGACGTTCGGGGAACCTTGAGGTGCTCTTACGGGGATCTCGCCAAAACTCGCAGATTTGGTCCATTCTGGCCAGTTTTCTATGGTATTAATCACTGATTTAGGGCCCCGGGTAGATCTGGACGTTCGGGGAACCTTGAGGTCCTCTTACGGGGATCTCGCCAAAACTCGCAGATTTGGTCCATTCTGGCCAGTTTTCTATGGTATTACTCACTGATTTAGGGCCCCGGGTAGATCCGGACGTTCGGGGAACCTTGAGGTCCTCTTACGGCGATCTCGCCAAAACTCGCAGATTTGGTCCATTCTGGCCAGTTTTCTATGGTATTACTCACTGATTTAGGGCCCCAGGTCAATCCGGACATTCGGGGAACCCTGGGGTCCGCTTACAGGAACCTCGCCAAAACTCGCAGACTTGGCCCATTCTGGCCGGTTTTCTATGGTATTACTCACTGATTTTGGGTTTGTGTCGAACCGGACGTTCGGGGAACCCTGTGGTCCGCTTACGGGTACCTCGCCAAAACTCACAGATTTGTTCCATTCTGGCCAGTTTTCTATGGTATTACTCACTGATTTTGGGTTCGGGTCGAACCAGACGTTCAGGGAACCCCCGGCGTCCGCTTACGGGGATCTCGCCAAAACTCGCAGATTTGGTCCATTCTGGCCAGTTTTCTATGGTATTAGTCGCTGATTTATGGCCCCGGGTAGATCCGGACGTTCTGGGAACCTTGAGGTCCTCTTACGGGGACCTCGCTAAAACTCATAAATTTGGTCCATTCTGGCCTGTTTTCTATGGTATTACTCACTGATTTAGGGCCCCAGGTCAATCCGGACGTTCGGGGAACCCCGTGGTCCGCTTAAAGGAACCTCGCCAAAACTCGCAGATTTGGTCCATTCTGGCCGGTTTTCTATGGTATTACTCACTGATTTTGGGCCCCGGGCGATCCGGCATTCGGAGAACACCGGGGTCCGGTTACGGGGAACTCGCCAAAACTCACAGATTTGGTCCATTCTGTCCAGTTTTCTATGGTATTACTCACTGATTTTGGGTTTGTGTCGAACCGGACGTTCGGGGAACCCCGTGGTCCGCTTACGGGTACCTCGCCAAAACTCACAGATTTGTTCCATTCTGGCCAGTTTTCTATGGTATTACTCACTGATTTTGGGTTCGGGTCGAACCAGACGTTCAGGGAACCCCCGGCGTCCGCTTACGGGGATCTCGCCAAAACTCGCAGATTTGGTCCATTCTGGCCAGTTTTCTATGGTATTACTCGCTGATTTAGGGCCCCGGGTAGATCCGGACGTTCGGGGAACCTTGAGGTCCTCTTACGGCGATCTCGCCAAAACTCGCAGATTTGGTCCATTCTGGCCAGTTTTCTATGGTATTACTCACTGATTTAGGGCCCCAGGTCAATCCGGACATTCGGGGAACCCTGGGGTCCGCTTACAGGAACCTCGCCAAAACTCGCAGACTTGGCCCATTCTGGACGGTTTTCTATGGTATTACTCACTGATTTTGGGTTTGTGTCGAACCGGACGTTCGGGGAACCCCGTGGTCCGCTTACGGGTACCTCGCCAAAACTCACAGATTTGTTCCATTCTGGCCAGTTTTCTATGGTATTACTAACTGATTTTGGGTTCGGGTCGAACCAGACGTTCAGGGAACCCCCGGCGTCCGCTTACGGGGATCTCGCCAAAACTCGCAGATTTGGTCCATTCTGGCCAGTTTTCTATGGTATTACTCGCTGATTTAGGGCCCCGGGTAGATCCGGACGTTCTGGGAACCTTGAGGTCCTCTTACGGGGACCTCGCTAAAACTCATAGATTTGGTCCATTCTGGCCTGTTTTCTATGGTATTACTCACTGATTTAGGGCCCCAGGTCAATCCGGACGTTCGGGGAACCTTGAGGTGCTCTTACGGGGATCTCGCCAAAACTCGCAGATTTGGTCCATTCTGGCCAGTTTTCTATGGTATTAATCACTGATTTAGGGCCCCGGGTAGATCTGGACGTTCGGGGAACCTTGAGGTCCTCTTACGGGGATCTCGCCAAAACTCGCAGATTTGGTCCATTCTGGCCAGTTTTCTATGGTATTACTCACTGATTTAGGGCCCCGGGTAGATCCGGACGTTCGGGGAACCTTGAGGTCCTCTTACGGCGATCTCGCCAAAACTCGCAGATTTGGTCCATTCTGGCCAGTTTTCTATGGTATTACTCACTGATTTAGGGCCCCAGGTCAATCCGGACATTCGGGGAACCCTGGGGTCCGCTTACAGGAACCTCGCCAAAACTCGCAGACTTGGCCCATTCTGGACGGTTTTCTATGGTATTACTCACTGATTTTGGGTTTGTGTCGAACCGGACGTTCGGGGAACCCCGTGGTCCGCTTACGGGTACCTCGCCAAAACTCACAGATTTGTTCCATTCTGGCCAGTTTTCTATGGTATTACTAACTGATTTTGGGTTCGGGTCGAACCAGACGTTCAGGGAACCCCCGGCGTCCGCTTACGGGGATCTCGCCAAAACTCGCAGATTTGGTCCATTCTGGCCAGTTTTCTATGGTATTACTCGCTGATTTAGGGCCCCGGGTAGATCCGGACGTTCTGGGAACCTTGAGGTCCTCTTACGGGGACCTCGCTAAAACTCATAGATTTGGTCCATTCTGGCCTGTTTTCTATGGTATTACTCACTGATTTAGGGCCCCAGGTCAATCCGGACGTTCGGGGAACCTTGAGGTGCTCTTACGGGGATCTCGCCAAAACTCGCAGATTTGGTCCATTCTGGCCAGTTTTCTATGGTATTAATCACTGATTTAGGGCCCCGGGTAGATCTGGACGTTCGGGGAACCTTGAGGTCCTCTTACGGGGATCTCGCCAAAACTCGCAGATTTGGTCCATTCTGGCCAGTTTTCTATGGTATTACTCACTGATTTAGGGCCCCGGGTAGATCCGGACGTTCGGGGAACCTTGAGGTCCTCTTACGGCGATCTCGCCAAAACTCGCAGATTTGGTCCATTCTGGCCAGTTTTCTATGGTATTACTCACTGATTTAGGGCCCCAGGTCAATCCGGACATTCGGGGAACCCTGGGGTCCGCTTACAGGAACCTCGCCAAAACTCGCAGACTTGGCCCATTCTGGACGGTTTTCTATGGTATTACTCACTGATTTTGGGTTTGTGTCGAACCGGACGTTCGGGGAACCCCGTGGTCCGCTTACGGGTACCTCGCCAAAACTCACAGATTTGTTCCATTCTGGCCAGTTTTCTATGGTATTACTCACTGATTTTGGGTTCGGGTCGAACCAGACGTTCAGGGAACCCCGGGCGTCCGCTTACGGGGATCTCGCCAAAACTCGCAGATTTGGTCCATTCTGGCCAGTTTTCTATGGTATTACTCGCTGATTTAGGGCCCCGGGTAGATCCGGACGTTCTGGGAACCTTGAGGTCCTCTTACGGGGACCTCGCTAAAACTCATAGATTTGGTCCATTCTGGCCTGTTTTCTATGGTATTACTCACTGATTTAGGGCCCCAGGTCAATCCGGACGTTCGGGGAACCCCGGGGTCCGCTTAAAGGAACCTCACCAAAACTCGCAGATTTGGTCCATTCTGGCCGGTTGTCTATGGTATTACTCACTGATTTTGGGCCCCGGGCGATCCGGCATTCGGAGAACACCGGGGTCCGGTTACGGGGAACTCGTCAAAACTCACAGATTTGGTCCATTCTGTCCAGTTTTCTATGGAATTACTCACTTATTTTGGGTCCTGGGTAGATCCAGACGTTCGGGGAACCTTGAGGTGCTCTTACGGGGATCTCGCCAAAACTCGCAGATTTGGTCCATTCTGGCCAGTTTTCTATGGTATTAATCACTGATTTAGGGCCCCGGGTAGATCTGGACGTTCGGGGAACCTTGAGGTCCTCTTACGGGGATCTCGCCAAAACTCGCAGATTTGGTCCATTCTGACCAGTTTTCTATGGTATTACTCACTGATTTAGGGCCCCGGGTAGATCCGGACGTTCGGGGAACCTTGAGGTCCTCTTACGGCGATCTCGCCAAAACTCACAGATTTGGTCCATTCTGGCCAGTTTTCTATGGTATTACTCACTGATTTAGGGCCCCAGGTCAATCCGGACATTCGGGGAACCCTGGGGTCCGCTTACAGGAACCTCGCCAAAACTCGCAGACTTGGCACATTCTGGACGGTTTTCTATGGTATTACTCACTGATTTTGGGTTTGTGTCGAACCGGACGTTCGGGGAACCCCGTGGTCCGCTTACGGGTACCTCGCCAAAACTCACAGATTTGTTCCATTCTGGCCAGTTTTCTATGGTATTACTCACTGATTTTGGGTTCGGGTCGAACCAGACGTTCAGGGAACCCCCGGCGTCCGCTTACGGGGATCTCGCCAAAACTCGCAGATGTGGTCCATTCTGGCCAGTTTTCTATGGTATTAGTCGCTGATTTATGGCCCGGGGTAGATCCGGACGTTCTGGGAACCTTGAGGTCCTCTTACGGGGACCTCGCTAAAACTCATAAATTTGGTCCATTCTGGCCTGTTTTCTATGGTATTACTCACTGATTTAGGGCCCCAGGTCAATCCGGACGTTCGGGGAACCCCGTGGTCCGCTTAAAGGAACCTCGCCAAAACTCGCAGATTTGGTCCATTCTGGCCGGTTTTCTATGGTATTACTCACTGATTTTGGGCCCCGGGCGATCCGGCATTCGGAGAACACCGGGGTCCGGTTACGGGGAACTCGCCAAAACTCACAGATTTGGTCCATTCTGTCCAGTTTTCTATGGTATTACTCACTTATTTTGGGTCCTGGGTAGATCCGGACGTTCGGGGAACCTTGAGGTGCTCTTACGGGGATCTCGCCAAAACTCGCAGATTTGGTCCATTCTGGCCAGTTTTCTATGGTATTACTCACTGATTTAGGGCCCCAGGTCAATCCGGACATTCGGGGAACCCTGGGGTCCGCTTACAGGAACCTCGCCAAAACTCGCAGACTTGGCCCATTCTGGACGGTTTTCTATGGTATTACTCACTGATTTTGGGTTTGTGTCGAACCGGACGTTCGGGGAACCCCGTGGTCCGCTTACGGGTACCTCGCCAAAACTCACAGATTTGTTCCATTCTGGCCAGTTTTCTATGGTATTACTAACTGATTTTGGGTTCGGGTCGAACCAGACGTTCAGGGAACCCCCGGCGTCCGCTTACGGGGATCTCGCCAAAACTCGCAGATTTGGTCCATTCTGGCCAGTTTTCTATGGTATTACTCGCTGATTTAGGGCCCCGGGTAGATCCGGACGTTCTGGGAACCTTGAGGTCCTCTTACGGGGACCTCGCTAAAACTCATAGATTTGGTCCATTCTGGCCTGTTTTCTATGGTATTACTCACTGATTTAGGGCCCCAGGTCAATCCGGACGTTCGGGGAACCTTGAGGTGCTCTTACGGGGATCTCGCCAAAACTCGCAGATTTGGTCCATTCTGGCCAGTTTTCTATGGTATTAATCACTGATTTAGGGCCCCGGGTAGATCTGGACGTTCGGGGAACCTTGAGGTCCTCTTACGGGGATCTCGCCAAAACTCGCAGATTTGGTCCATTCTGGCCAGTTTTCTATGGTATTACTCACTGATTTAGGGCCCCGGGTAGATCCGGACGTTCGGGGAACCTTGAGGTCCTCTTACGGCGATCTCGCCAAAACTCGCAGATTTGGTCCATTCTGGCCAGTTTTCTATGGTATTACTCACTGATTTAGGGCCCCAGGTCAATCCGGACATTCGGGGAACCCTGGGGTCCGCTTACAGGAACCTCGCCAAAACTCGCAGACTTGGCCCATTCTGGACGGTTTTCTATGGTATTACTCACTGATTTTGGGTTTGTGTCGAACCGGACGTTCGGGGAACCCCGTGGTCCGCTTACGGGTACCTCGCCAAAACTCACAGATTTGTTCCATTCTGGCCAGTTTTCTATGGTATTACTCACTGATTTTGGGTTCGGGTCGAACCAGACGTTCAGGGAACCCCGGGCGTCCGCTTACGGGGATCTCGCCAAAACTCGCAGATTTGGTCCATTCTGGCCAGTTTTCTATGGTATTACTCGCTGATTTAGGGCCCCGGGTAGATCCGGACGTTCTGGGAACCTTGAGGTCCTCTTACGGGGACCTCGCTAAAACTCATAGATTTGGTCCATTCTGGCCTGTTTTCTATGGTATTACTCACTGATTTAGGGCCCCAGGTCACTCCGGACGTTCGGGGAACCCCGGGGTCCGCTTAAAGGAACCTCACCAAAACTCGCAGATTTGGTCCATTCTGGCCGGTTGTCTATGGTATTACTCACTGATTTTGGGCCCCGGGCGATCCGGCATTCGGAGAACACCGGGGTCCGGTTACGGGGAACTCGTCAAAACTCACAGATTTGGTCCATTCTGTCCAGTTTTCTATGGAATTACTCACTTATTTTGGGTCCTGGGTAGATCCAGACGTTCGGGGAACCTTGAGGTGCTCTTACGGGGATCTCGCCAAAACTCGCAGATTTGGTCCATTCTGGCCAGTTTTCTATGGTATTAATCACTGATTTAGGGCCCCGGGTAGATCTGGACGTTCGGGGAACCTTGAGGTCCTCTTACGGGGATCTCGCCAAAACTCGCAGATTTGGTCCATTCTGACCAGTTTTCTATGGTATTACTCACTGATTTAGGGCCCCGGGTAGATCCGGACGTTCGGGGAACCTTGAGGTCCTCTTACGGCGATCTCGCCAAAACTCACAGATTTGGTCCATTCTGGCCAGTTTTCTATGGTATTACTCACTGATTTAGGGCCCCAGGTCAATCCGGACATTCGGGGAACCCTGGGGTCCGCTTACAGGAACCTCGCCAAAACTCGCAGACTTGGCACATTCTGGACGGTTTTCTATGGTATTACTCACTGATTTTGGGTTTGTGTCGAACCGGACGTTCGGGGAACCCCGTGGTCCGCTTACGGGTACCTCGCCAAAACTCACAGATTTGTTCCATTCTGGCCAGTTTTCTATGGTATTACTCACTGATTTTGGGTTCGGGTCGAACCAGACGTTCAGGGAACCCCCGGCGTCCGCTTACGGGGATCTCGCCAAAACTCGCAGATGTGGTCCATTCTGGCCAGTTTTCTATGGTATTAGTCGCTGATTTATGGCCCGGGGTAGATCCGGACGTTCTGGGAACCTTGAGGTCCTCTTACGGGGACCTCGCTAAAACTCATAAATTTGGTCCATTCTGGCCTGTTTTCTATGGTATTACTCACTGATTTAGGGCCCCAGGTCAATCCGGACGTTCGGGGAACCCCGTGGTCCGCTTAAAGGAACCTCGCCAAAACTCGCAGATTTGGTCCATTCTGGCCGGTTTTCTATGGTATTACTCACTGATTTTGGGCCCCGGGCGATCCGGCATTCGGAGAACACCGGGGTCCGGTTACGGGGAACTCGCCAAAACTCACAGATTTGGTCCATTCTGTCCAGTTTTCTATGGTATTACTCACTTATTTTGGGTCCTGGGTAGATCCGGACGTTCGGGGAACCTTGAGGTGCTCTTACGGGGATCTCGCCAAAACTCGCAGATTTGGTCCATTCTGGCCAGTTTTCTATGGTATTACTCGCTGATTTAGGGCCCCGGGTAGATCCGGACGTTCTGGGAACCTTGAGGTCCTCTTACGGGGACCTCGCTAAAACTCATAGATTTGGTCCATTCTGGCCTGTTTTCTATGGTATTACTCACTGATTTAGGGCCCCAGGTCAATCCGGACGTTCGGGGAACCCCGGGGTCCGCTTAAAGGAACCTCACCAAAACTCGCAGATTTGGTCCATTCTGGCCGGTTTTCTATGGTATTACTCACTGATTTTGGGCCCCGGGCGATCCGGCATTCGGAGAACACCGGGGTCCGGTTACGGGGAACTCGTCAAAACTCACAGATTTGGTCCATTCTGTCCAGTTTTCTATGGAATTACTCACTTATTTTGGGTCCTGGGTAGATCCAGACGTTCGGGGAACCTTGAGGTGCTCTTACGGGGATCTCGCCAAAACTCGCAGATTTGGTCCATTCTGGCCAGTTTTCTATGGTATTAATCACTGATTTAGGGCCCCGGGTAGATCTGGACGTTCGGGGAACCTTGAGGTCCTCTTACGGGGATCTCGCCAAAACTCGCAGATTTGGTCCATTCTGACCAGTTTTCTATGGTATTACTCACTGATTTAGGGCCCCGGGTAGATCCGGACGTTCGGGGAACCTTGAGGTCCTCTTACGGCGATCTCGCCAAAACTCACAGATTTGGTCCATTCTGGCCAGTTTTCTATGGTATTACTCACTGATTTAGGGCCCCAGGTCAATCCGGACATTCGGGGAACCCTGGGGTCCGCTTACAGGAACCTCGCCAAAACTCGCAGACTTGGCACATTCTGGACGGTTTTCTATGGTATTACTCACTGATTTTGGGTTTGTGTCGAACCGGACGTTCGGGGAACCCCGTGGTCCGCTTACGGGTACCTCGCCAAAACTCACAGATTTGTTCCATTCTGGCCAGTTTTCTATGGTATTACTCACTGATTTTGGGTTCGGGTCGAACCAGACGTTCAGGGAACCCCCGGCGTCCGCTTACGGGGATCTCGCCAAAACTCGCAGATGTGGTCCATTCTGGCCAGTTTTCTATGGTATTAGTCGCTGATTTATGGCCCGGGGTAGATCCGGACGTTCTGGGAACCTTGAGGTCCTCTTACGGGGACCTCGCTAAAACTCATAAATTTGGTCCATTCTGGCCTGTTTTCTATGGTATTACTCACTGATTTAGGGCCCCAGGTCAATCCGGACGTTCGGGGAACCCCGTGGTCCGCTTAAAGGAACCTCGCCAAAACTCGCAGATTTGGTCCATTCTGGCCGGTTTTCTATGGTATTACTCACTGATTTTGGGCCCCGGGCGATCCGGCATTCGGAGAACACCGGGGTCCGGTTACGGGGAACTCGCCAAAACTCACAGATTTGGTCCATTCTGTCCAGTTTTCTATGGTATTACTCACTTATTTTGGGTCCTGGGTAGATCCGGACGTTCGGGGAACCTTGAGGTGCTCTTACGGGGATCTCGCCAAAACTCGCAGATTTGGTCCATTCTGGCCAGTTTTCTATGGTATTAATCACTGATTTAGGGCCCCGGGTAGATCTGGACGTTCGGGGAACCTTGAGGTCCTCTTACGGGGATCTCGCCAAAACTCGCAGATTTGGTCCATTCTGGCCAGTTTTCTATGGTATTACTCACTGATTTAGGGCCCCGGGTAGATCCGGACGTTCGGGGAACCTTGAGGTCCTCTTACGGCGATCTCGCCAAAACTCGCAGATTTGGTCCATTCTGGCCAGTTTTCTATGGTATTACTCACTGATTTAGGGCCCCAGGTCAATCCGGACATTCGGGGAACCCTGGGGTCCGCTTACAGGAACCTCGCCAAAACTCGCAGACTTGGCCCATTCTGGCCGGTTTTCTATGGTATTACTCACTGATTTTGGGTTTGTGTCGAACCGGACGTTCGGGGAACCCTGTGGTCCGCTTACGGGTACCTCGCCAAAACTCACAGATTTGTTCCATTCTGGCCAGTTTTCTATGGTATTACTCACTGATTTTGGGTTCGGGTCGAACCAGACGTTCAGGGAACCCCCGGCGTCCGCTTACGGGGATCTCGCCAAAACTCGCAGATTTGGTCCATTCTGGCCAGTTTTCTATGGTATTAGTCGCTGATTTATGGCCCCGGGTAGATCCGGACGTTCTGGGAACCTTGAGGTCCTCTTACGGGGACCTCGCTAAAACTCATAAATTTGGTCCATTCTGGCCTGTTTTCTATGGTATTACTCACTGATTTAGGGCCCCAGGTCAATCCGGACGTTCGGGGAACCCCGTGGTCCGCTTAAAGGAACCTCGCCAAAACTCGCAGATTTGGTCCATTCTGGCCGGTTTTCTATGGTATTACTCACTGATTTTGGGCCCCGGGCGATCCGGCATTCGGAGAACACCGGGGTCCGGTTACGGGGAACTCGCCAAAACTCACAGATTTGGTCCATTCTGTCCAGTTTTCTATGGTATTACTCACTTATTTTGGTCCTGGGTAGATCCGGACGTTCGGGGAACCTTGAGGTGCTCTTACGGGGATCTCGCCAAAACTCGCAGATTTGGTCCATTCTGGCCAGTTTTCTATGGTATTAATCACTGATTTAGGGCCCCGGGTAGATCCGGACGTTCGGGGAACCTTGAGGTCCTCTTACGGCGATCTCGCCAAAACTCGCAGATTTGGTCCATTCTGGCCAGTTTTCTATGGTATTACTCACTGATTTAGGGCCCCAGGTAGATCCGGACGTTCGGGGAACCTTGAGGTCCTCTTACGGCGATCTCGCCAAAACTCGCAGATTTGGTCCATTCTGGCCGGTTTTCTATGGTATTACTCACTGATTTTGGGTTTGTGTCGAACCGGACGTTCGGGGAACCCCGTGGTCCGCTTACGGGTACCTCGCCAAAACTCACAGATTTGTTCCATTCTGGCCAGTTTTCTATGGTATTACTCACTGATTTTGGGTTCGGGTCGAACCAGACGTTCAGGGAACCCCCGGCGTCCGCTTACGGGGATCTCGCCAAAACTCGCAGATTTGGTCCATTCTGGCCAGTTTTCTATGGTATTACTCGCTGATTTAGGGCCCCGGGTAGATCCGGACGTTCTGGGAACCTTGAGGTCCTCTTACGGGGACCTCGCTAAAACTCATAAATTTGGTCCATTCTGGCCTGTTTTCTATGGTATTACTCACTGATTTAGGGCCCCAGGTCAATCCGGACGTTCGGGGAACCCCGTGGTCCGCTTAAAGGAACCTCGCCAAAACTCGCAGATTTGGTCCATTCTGGCCGGTTTTCTATGGTATTACTCACTGATTTTGGGCCCCGGGCGATCCGGCATTCGGAGAACACCGGGGTCCGGTTACGGGGAACTCGCCAAAACTCACAGATTTGGTCCATTCTGTCCAGTTTTCTATGGTATTACTCACTTATTTTGGGTCCTGGGTAGATCCGGACGTTCGGGGAACCTTGAGGTGCTCTTACGGGGATCTCGCCAAAACTCGCAGATTTGGTCCATTCTGGCCAGTTTTCTATGGTATTAATCACTGATTTAGGGCCCCGGGTAGATCTGGACGTTCGGGGAACCTTGAGGTCCTCTTACGGGGATCTCGCCAAAACTCGCAGATTTGGTCCATTCTGGCCAGTTTTCTATGGTATTACTCACTGATTTAGGGCCCCGGGTAGATCCGGACGTTCGGGGAACCTTGAGGTCCTCTTACGGCGATCTCGCCAAAACTCGCAGATTTGGTCCATTCTGGCCAGTTTTCTATGGTATTAATCACTGATTTAGGGCCCCGGGTAGATCTGGACGTTCGGGGAACCTTGAGGTCCTCTTACGGGGATCTCGCCAAAACTCGCAGATTTGGTCCATTCTGGCCAGTTTTCTATGGTATTACTCACTGATTTAGGGCCCCAGGTCAATCCGGACATTCGGGGAACCCTGGGGTCCGCTTACAGGAACCTCGCCAAAACTCGCAGACTTGGCACATTCTGGACGGTTTTCTATGGTATTACTCACTGATTTTGGGTTTGTGTCGAACCGGACGTTCGGGGAACCCCGTGGTCCGCTTACGGGTACCTCGCCAAAACTCACAGATTTGTTCCATTCTGGCCAGTTTTCTATGGTATTACTCACTGATTTTGGGTTCGGGTCGAACCAGACGTTCAGGGAACCCCCGGCGTCCGCTTACGGGGATCTCGCCAAAACTCGCAGATGTGGTCCATTCTGGCCAGTTTTCTATGGTATTAGTCGCTGATTTATGGCCCGGGGTAGATCCGGACGTTCTGGGAACCTTGAGGTCCTCTTACGGGGACCTCGCTAAAACTCATAAATTTGGTCCATTCTGGCCTGTTTTCTATGGTATTACTCACTGATTTAGGGCCCCAGGTCAATCCGGACGTTCGGGGAACCCCGTGGTCCGCTTAAAGGAACCTCGCCAAAACTCGCAGATTTGGTCCATTCTGGCCGGTTTTCTATGGTATTACTCACTGATTTTGGGCCCCGGGCGATCCGGCATTCGGAGAACACCGGGGTCCGGTTACGGGGAACTCGCCAAAACTCACAGATTTGGTCCATTCTGTCCAGTTTTCTATGGTATTACTCACTTATTTTGGGTCCTGGGTAGATCCGGACGTTCGGGGAACCTTGAGGTGCTCTTACGGGGATCTCGCCAAAACTCGCAGATTTGGTCCATTCTGGCCAGTTTTCTATGGTATTAATCACTGATTTAGGGCCCCGGGTAGATCTGGACGTTCGGGGAACCTTGAGGTCCTCTTACGGGGATCTCGCCAAAACTCGCAGATTTGGTCCATTCTGGCCAGTTTTCTATGGTATTACTCACTGATTTAGGGCCCCGGGTAGATCCGGACGTTCGGGGAACCTTGAGGTCCTCTTACGGCGATCTCGCCAAAACTCGCAGATTTGGTCCATTCTGGCCAGTTTTCTATGGTATTACTCACTGATTTAGGGCCCCAGGTCAATCCGGACATTCGGGGAACCCTGGGGTCCGCTTACAGGAACCTCGCCAAAACTCGCAGACTTGGCCCATTCTGGCCGGTTTTCTATGGTATTACTCACTGATTTTGGGTTTGTGTCGAACCGGACGTTCGGGGAACCCTGTGGTCCGCTTACGGGTACCTCGCCAAAACTCACAGATTTGTTCCATTCTGGCCAGTTTTCTATGGTATTACTCACTGATTTTGGGTTCGGGTCGAACCAGACGTTCAGGGAACCCCCGGCGTCCGCTTACGGGGATCTCGCCAAAACTCGCAGATTTGGTCCATTCTGGCCAGTTTTCTATGGTATTAGTCGCTGATTTATGGCCCCGGGTAGATCCGGACGTTCTGGGAACCTTGAGGTCCTCTTACGGGGACCTCGCTAAAACTCATAAATTTGGTCCATTCTGGCCTGTTTTCTATGGTATTACTCACTGATTTAGGGCCCCAGGTCAATCCGGACGTTCGGGGAACCCCGTGGTCCGCTTAAAGGAACCTCGCCAAAACTCGCAGATTTGGTCCATTCTGGCCGGTTTTCTATGGTATTACTCACTGATTTTGGGCCCCGGGCGATCCGGCATTCGGAGAACACCGGGGTCCGGTTACGGGGAACTCGCCAAAACTCACAGATTTGGTCCATTCTGTCCAGTTTTCTATGGTATTACTCACTTATTTTGGTCCTGGGTAGATCCGGACGTTCGGGGAACCTTGAGGTGCTCTTACGGGGATCTCGCCAAAACTCGCAGATTTGGTCCATTCTGGCCAGTTTTCTATGGTATTAATCACTGATTTAGGGCCCCGGGTAGATCCGGACGTTCGGGGAACCTTGAGGTCCTCTTACGGCGATCTCGCCAAAACTCGCAGATTTGGTCCATTCTGGCCAGTTTTCTATGGTATTACTCACTGATTTAGGGCCCCAGGTAGATCCGGACGTTCGGGGAACCTTGAGGTCCTCTTACGGCGATCTCGCCAAAACTCGCAGATTTGGTCCATTCTGGCCGGTTTTCTATGGTATTACTCACTGATTTTGGGTTTGTGTCGAACCGGACGTTCGGGGAACCCCGTGGTCCGCTTACGGGTACCTCGCCAAAACTCACAGATTTGTTCCATTCTGGCCAGTTTTCTATGGTATTACTCACTGATTTTGGGTTCGGGTCGAACCAGACGTTCAGGGAACCCCCGGCGTCCGCTTACGGGGATCTCGCCAAAACTCGCAGATTTGGTCCATTCTGGCCAGTTTTCTATGGTATTACTCGCTGATTTAGGGCCCCGGGTAGATCCGGACGTTCTGGGAACCTTGAGGTCCTCTTACGGGGACCTCGCTAAAACTCATAAATTTGGTCCATTCTGGCCTGTTTTCTATGGTATTACTCACTGATTTAGGGCCCCAGGTCAATCCGGACGTTCGGGGAACCCCGTGGTCCGCTTAAAGGAACCTCGCCAAAACTCGCAGATTTGGTCCATTCTGGCCGGTTTTCTATGGTATTACTCACTGATTTTGGGCCCCGGGCGATCCGGCATTCGGAGAACACCGGGGTCCGGTTACGGGGAACTCGCCAAAACTCACAGATTTGGTCCATTCTGTCCAGTTTTCTATGGTATTACTCACTTATTTTGGGTCCTGGGTAGATCCGGACGTTCGGGGAACCTTGAGGTGCTCTTACGGGGATCTCGCCAAAACTCGCAGATTTGGTCCATTCTGGCCAGTTTTCTATGGTATTAATCACTGATTTAGGGCCCCGGGTAGATCTGGACGTTCGGGGAACCTTGAGGTCCTCTTACGGGGATCTCGCCAAAACTCGCAGATTTGGTCCATTCTGGCCAGTTTTCTATGGTATTACTCACTGATTTAGGGCCCCGGGTAGATCCGGACGTTCGGGGAACCTTGAGGTCCTCTTACGGCGATCTCGCCAAAACTCGCAGATTTGGTCCATTCTGGCCAGTTTTCTATGGTATTAATCACTGATTTAGGGCCCCGGGTAGATCTGGACGTTCGGGGAACCTTGAGGTCCTCTTACGGGGATCTCGCCAAAACTCGCAGATTTGGTCCATTCTGGCCAGTTTTCTATGGTATTACTCACTGATTTAGGGCCCCAGGTCAATCCGGACATTCGGGGAACCCTGGGGTCCGCTTACAGGAACCTCGCCAAAACTCGCAGACTTGGCACATTCTGGACGGTTTTCTATGGTATTACTCACTGATTTTGGGTTTGTGTCGAACCGGACGTTCGGGGAACCCCGTGGTCCGCTTACGGGTACCTCGCCAAAACTCACAGATTTGTTCCATTCTGGCCAGTTTTCTATGGTATTACTCACTGATTTTGGGTTCGGGTCGAACCAGACGTTCAGGGAACCCCCGGCGTCCGCTTACAGGGATCTCGCCAAAACTCGCAGATTTGGTCCATTCTGGCCAGTTTTCTATGGTATTACTCGCTGATTTAGGGCCCCGGGTAGATCCGGACGTTCTGGGAACCTTGAGGTCCTCTTACGGGGACCTCGCTAAAACTCATAAATTTGGTCCATTCTGGCCTGTTTTCTATGGTATTACTCACTGATTTAGGGCCCCAGGTCAATCCGGACGTTCGGGGAACCCCGTGGTCCGCTTAAAGGAACCTCGCCAAAACTCGCAGATTTGGTCCATTCTGGCCGGTTTTCTATGGTATTACTCACTGATTTTGGGCCCCGGGCGATCCGGCATTCGGAGAACACCGGGGTCCGGTTACGGGGAACTCGCCAAAACTCACAGATTTGGTCCATTCTGTCCAGTTTTCTATGGTATTACTCACTTATTTTGGGTCCTGGGTAGATCCGGACGTTCGGGGAACCTTGAGGTGCTCTTACGGGGATCTCGCCAAAACTCGCAGATTTGGTCCATTCTGGCCAGTTTTCTATGGTATTAATCACTGATTTAGGGCCCCGGGTAGATCTGGACGTTCGGGGAACCTTGAGGTCCTCTTACGGGGATCTCGCCAAAACTCGCAGATTTGGTCCATTCTGGCCAGTTTTCTATGGTATTACTCACTGATTTAGGGCCCCGGGTAGATCCGGACGTTCGGGGAACCTTGAGGTCCTCTTACGGCGATCTCGCCAAAACTCGCAGATTTGGTCCATTCTGGCCAGTTTTCTATGGTATTACTCACTGATTTAGGGCCCCAGGTCAATCCGGACATTCGGGGAACCCTGGGGTCCGCTTACAGGAACCTCGCCAAAACTCGCAGACTTGGCACATTCTGGACGGTTTTCTATGGTATTACTCACTGATTTTGGGTTTGTGTCGAACCGGACGTTCGGGGAACCCCGTGGTCCGCTTACGGGTACCTCGCCAAAACTCACAGATTTGTTCCATTCTGGCCAGTTTTCTATGGTATTACTCACTGATTTTGGGTTCGGGTCGAACCAGACGTTCAGGGAACCCCCGGCGTCCGCTTACAGGGATCTCGCCAAAACTCGCAGATTTGGTCCATTCTGGCCAGTTTTCTATGGTATTACTCGCTGATTTAGGGCCCCGGGTAGATCCGGACGTTCTGGGAACCTTGAGGTCCTCTTACGGGGACCTCGCTAAAACTCATAAATTTGGTCCATTCTGGCCTGTTTTCTATGGTATTACTCACTGATTTAGGGCCCCAGGTCAATCCGGACGTTCGGGGAACCCCGTGGTCCGCTTAAAGGAACCTCGCCAAAACTCGCAGATTTGGTCCATTCTGGCCGGTTTTCTATGGTATTACTCACTGATTTTGGGCCCCGGGCGATCCGGCATTCGGAGAACACCGGGGTCCGGTTACGGGGAACTCGCCAAAACTCACAGATTTGGTCCATTCTGTCCAGTTTTCTATGGTATTACTCACTTATTTTGGGTCCTGGGTAGATCCGGACGTTCGGGGAACCTTGAGGTGCTCTTACGGGGATCTCGCCAAAACTCGCAGATTTGGTCCATTCTGGCCAGTTTTCTATGGTATTAATCACTGATTTAGGGCCCCGGGTAGATCTGGACGTTCGGGGAACCTTGAGGTCCTCTTACGGGGATCTCGCCAAAACTCGCAGATTTGGTCCATTCTGGCCAGTTTTCTATGGTATTACTCACTGATTTAGGGCCCCGGGTAGATCCGGACGTTCGGGGAACCTTGAGGTCCTCTTACGGCGATCTCGCCAAAACTCGCAGATTTGGTCCATTCTGGCCAGTTTTCTATGGTATTACTCACTGATTTAGGGCCCCAGGTCAATCCGGACATTCGGGGAACCCTGGGGTCCGCTTACAGGAACCTCGCCAAAACTCGCAGACTTGGCCCATTCTGGCCGGTTTTCTATGGTATTACTCACTGATTTTGGGTTTGTGTCGAACCGGACGTTCGGGGAACCCTGTGGTCCGCTTACGGGTACCTCGCCAAAACTCACAGATTTGTTCCATTCTGGCCAGTTTTCTATGGTATTCCTCACTGATTTTGGGTTCGGGTCGAACCAGACGTTCAGGGAACCCCCGGCGTCCGCTTACGGGGATCTCGCCAAAACTCGCAGATGTGGTCCATTCTGGCCAGTTTTCTATGGTATTAGTCGCTGATTTATGGCCCCGGGTAGATCCGGACGTTCTGGGAACCTTGAGGTCCTCTTACGGGGACCTCGCTAAAACTCATAAATTTGGTCCATTCTGGCCTGTTTTCTATGGTATTACTCACTGATTTAGGGCCCCAGGTCAATCCGGACGTTCGGGGAACCCCGTGGTCCGCTTAAAGGAACCTCGCCAAAACTCGCAGATTTGGTCCATTCTGGCCGGTTTTCTATGGTATTACTCACTGATTTTGGGCCCCGGGCGATCCGGCATTCGGAGAACACCGGGGTCCGGTTACGGGGAACTCGCCAAAACTCACAGATTTGGTCCATTCTGTCCAGTTTTCTATGGTATTACTCACTTATTTTGGGTCCTGGGTAGATCCGGACGTTCGGGGAACCTTGAGGTGCTCTTACGGGGATCTCGCCAAAACTCGCAGATTTGGTCCATTCTGGCCAGTTTTCTATGGTATTAATCACTGATTTAGGGCCCCGGGTAGATCCGGACGTTCGGGGAACCTTGAGGTCCTCTTACGGCGATCTCGCCAAAACTCGCAGATTTGGTCCATTCTAGCCAGTTTTCTATGGTATTACTCACTGATTTAGGGCCCCAGGTAGATCCGGACGTTCGGGGAACCTTGAGGTCCTCTTACGGCGATCTCGCCAAAACTCGCAGATTTGGTCCATTCTGGCCGGTTTTCTATGGTATTACTCACTGATTTTGGGTTTGTGTCGAACCGGACGTTCGGGGAACCCCGTGGTCCGCTTACGGGTACCTCGCCAAAACTCACAGATTTGTTCCATTCTGGCCAGTTTTCTATGGTATTACTCACTGATTTTGGGTTCGGGTCGAACCAGACGTTCAGGGAACCCCCGGCGTCCGCTTACGGGGATCTCGCCAAAACTCGCAGATTTGGTCCATTCTGGCCAGTTTTCTATGGTATTACTCGCTGATTTAGGGCCCCGGGTAGATCCGGACGTTCTGGGAACCTTGAGGTCCTCTTACGGGGACCTCGCTAAAACTCATAAATTTGGTCCATTCTGGCCTGTTTTCTATGGTATTACTCACTGATTTAGGGTTTGTGTCGAACCGGACGTTCGGGGAACCCTGTGGTCCGCTTACGGGTACCTCGCCAAAACTCACAGATTTGTTCCATTCTGGCCAGTTTTCTATGGTATTCCTCACTGATTTTGGGTTCGGGTCGAACCAGACGTTCAGGGAACCCCCGGCGTCCGCTTACGGGGATCTCGCCAAAACTCGCAGATGTGGTCCATTCTGGCCAGTTTTCTATGGTATTAGTCGCTGATTTATGGCCCCGGGTAGATCCGGACGTTCTGGGAACCTTGAGGTCCTCTTACGGGGACCTCGCTAAAACTCATAAATTTGGTCCATTCTGGCCTGTTTTCTATGGTATTACTCACTGATTTAGGGCCCCAGGTCAATCCGGACGTTCGGGGAACCCCGGGGTCCGCTTAAAGGAACCTCGCCAAAACTCACAGATTTGGTCCATTCTGGCCGGTTTTCTATGGTATTACTCACTGATTTTGGGCCCCGGGCGATCCGGCATTCGGAGAACACCGGGGTTCGGTTACGGAGAACTCGCCAAAACTCACAGATTTGGTCCATTCTGGCCGGTTTTCTATGGTATTACTCACTGATTTTGGGCCCCGGGCGATCCGGCATTCGGAGAACACCGGGGTCCGGTTACGGGGAACTCGCCAAAACTCACAGATTTGGTCCATTCTGTCCAGTTTTCTATGGTATTACTCACTTATTTTGGGTCCTGGGTAGATCCGGACGTTCGGGGAACCTTGAGGTGCTCTTACGGGGATCTCGCCAAAACTCGCAGATTTGGTCCATTCTGGCCAGTTTTCTATGGTATTAATCACTGATTTAGGGCCCCGGGTAGATCTGGACGTTCGGGGAACCTTGAGGTCCTCTTACGGGGATCTCGCCAAAACTCGCAGATTTGGTCCATTCTGGCCAGTTTTCTATGGTATTACTCACTGATTTAGGGCCCCGGGTAGATCCGGACGTTCGGGGAACCTTGAGGTCCTCTTACGGCGATCTCGCCAAAACTCGCAGATTTGGTCCATTCTGGCCAGTTTTCTATGGTATTACTCACTGATTTAGGGCCCCAGGTCAATCCGGACATTCGGGGAACCCTGGGGTCCGCTTACAGGAACCTCGCCAAAACTCGCAGACTTGGCCCATTCTGGCCGGTTTTCTATGGTATTACTCACTGATTTTGGGTTTGTGTCGAACCGGACGTTCGGGGAACCCTGTGGTCCGCTTACGGGTACCTCGCCAAAACTCACAGATTTGTTCCATTCTGGCCAGTTTTCTATGGTATTACTCACTGATTTTGGGTTCGGGTCGAACCAGACGTTCAGGGAACCCCCGGCGTCCGCTTACGGGGATCTCGCCAAAACTCGCAGATGTGGTCCATTCTGGCCAGTTTTCTATGGTATTAGTCGCTGATTTATGGCCCCGGGTAGATCCGGACGTTCTGGGAACCTTGAGGTCCTCTTACGGGGACCTCGCTAAAACTCATAAATTTGGTCCATTCTGGCCTGTTTTCTATGGTATTACTCACTGATTTAGGGCCCCAGGTCAATCCGGACGTTCGGGGAACCCCGTGGTCCGCTTAAAGGAACCTCGCCAAAACTCGCAGATTTGGTCCATTCTGGCCGGTTTTCTATGGTATTACTCACTGATTTTGGGCCCCGGGCGATCCGGCATTCGGAGAACACCGGGGTCCGGTTACGGGGAACTCGCCAAAACTCACAGATTTGGTCCATTCTGTCCAGTTTTCTATGGTATTACTCACTTATTTTGGTCCTGGGTAGATCCGGACGTTCGGGGAACCTTGAGGTGCTCTTACGGGGATCTCGCCAAAACTCGCAGATTTGGTCCATTCTGGCCAGTTTTCTATGGTATTAATCACTGATTTAGGGCCCCGGGTAGATCCGGACGTTCGGGGAACCTTGAGGTCCTCTTACGGCGATCTCGCCAAAACTCGCAGATTTGGTCCATTCTGGCCAGTTTTCTATGGTATTACTCACTGATTTAGGGCCCCAGGTAGATCCGGACGTTCGGGGAACCTTGAGGTCCTCTTACGGCGATCTCGCCAAAACTCGCAGATTTGGTCCATTCTGGCCGGTTTTCTATGGTATTACTCACTGATTTTGGGTTTGTGTCGAACCGGACGTTCGGGGAACCCCGTGGTCCGCTTACGGGTACCTCGCCAAAACTCACAGATTTGTTCCATTCTGGCCAGTTTTCTATGGTATTACTCACTGATTTTGGGTTCGGGTCGAACCAGACGTTCAGGGAACCCCCGGCGTCCGCTTACGGGGATCTCGCCAAAACTCGCAGATTTGGTCCATTCTGGCCAGTTTTCTATGGTATTACTCGCTGATTTAGGGCCCCGGGTAGATCCGGACGTTCTGGGAACCTTGAGGTCCTCTTACGGGGACCTCGCTAAAACTCATAAATTTGGTCCATTCTGGCCTGTTTTCTATGGTATTACTCACTGATTTAGGGCCCCAGGTCAATCCGGACGTTCGGGGAACCCCGTGGTCCGCTTAAAGGAACCTCGCCAAAACTCGCAGATTTGGTCCATTCTGGCCGGTTTTCTATGGTATTACTCACTGATTTTGGGCCCCGGGCGATCCGGCATTCGGAGAACACCGGGGTCCGGTTACGGGGAACTCGCCAAAACTCACAGATTTGGTCCATTCTGTCCAGTTTTCTATGGTATTACTCACTTATTTTGGGTCCTGGGTAGATCCGGACGTTCGGGGAACCTTGAGGTGCTCTTACGGGGATCTCGCCAAAACTCGCAGATTTGGTCCATTCTGGCCAGTTTTCTATGGTATTAATCACTGATTTAGGGCCCCGGGTAGATCTGGACGTTCGGGGAACCTTGAGGTCCTCTTACGGGGATCTCGCCAAAACTCGCAGATTTGGTCCATTCTGGCCAGTTTTCTATGGTATTACTCACTGATTTAGGGCCCCGGGTAGATCCGGACGTTCGGGGAACCTTGAGGTCCTCTTACGGCGATCTCGCCAAAACTCGCAGATTTGGTCCATTCTGGCCAGTTTTCTATGGTATTAATCACTGATTTAGGGCCCCGGGTAGATCTGGACGTTCGGGGAACCTTGAGGTCCTCTTACGGGGATCTCGCCAAAACTCGCAGATTTGGTCCATTCTGGCCAGTTTTCTATGGTATTACTCACTGATTTAGGGCCCCAGGTCAATCCGGACATTCGGGGAACCCTGGGGTCCGCTTACAGGAACCTCGCCAAAACTCGCAGACTTGGCACATTCTGGACGGTTTTCTATGGTATTACTCACTGATTTTGGGTTTGTGTCGAACCGGACGTTCGGGGAACCCCGTGGTCCGCTTACGGGTACCTCGCCAAAACTCACAGATTTGTTCCATTCTGGCCAGTTTTCTATGGTATTACTCACTGATTTTGGGTTCGGGTCGAACCAGACGTTCAGGGAACCCCCGGCGTCCGCTTACAGGGATCTCGCCAAAACTCGCAGATTTGGTCCATTCTGGCCAGTTTTCTATGGTATTACTCGCTGATTTAGGGCCCCGGGTAGATCCGGACGTTCTGGGAACCTTGAGGTCCTCTTACGGGGACCTCGCTAAAACTCATAAATTTGGTCCATTCTGGCCTGTTTTCTATGGTATTACTCACTGATTTAGGGCCCCAGGTCAATCCGGACGTTCGGGGAACCCCGTGGTCCGCTTAAAGGAACCTCGCCAAAACTCGCAGATTTGGTCCATTCTGGCCGGTTTTCTATGGTATTACTCACTGATTTTGGGCCCCGGGCGATCCGGCATTCGGAGAACACCGGGGTCCGGTTACGGGGAACTCGCCAAAACTCACAGATTTGGTCCATTCTGTCCAGTTTTCTATGGTATTACTCACTTATTTTGGGTCCTGGGTAGATCCGGACGTTCGGGGAACCTTGAGGTGCTCTTACGGGGATCTCGCCAAAACTCGCAGATTTGGTCCATTCTGGCCAGTTTTCTATGGTATTAATCACTGATTTAGGGCCCCGGGTAGATCTGGACGTTCGGGGAACCTTGAGGTCCTCTTACGGGGATCTCGCCAAAACTCGCAGATTTGGTCCATTCTGGCCAGTTTTCTATGGTATTACTCACTGATTTAGGGCCCCGGGTAGATCCGGACGTTCGGGGAACCTTGAGGTCCTCTTACGGCGATCTCGCCAAAACTCGCAGATTTGGTCCATTCTGGCCAGTTTTCTATGGTATTACTCACTGATTTAGGGCCCCAGGTCAATCCGGAGATTCGGGGAACCCTGGGGTCCGCTTACAGGAACCTCGCCAAAACTCGCAGACTTGGCCCATTCTGGCCGGTTTTCTATGGTATTACTCACTGATTTTGGGTTTGTGTCGAACCGGACGTTCGGGGAACCCTGTGGTCCGCTTACGGGTACCTCGCCAAAACTCACAGATTTGTTCCATTCTGGCCAGTTTTCTATGGTATTACTCACTGATTTTGGGTTCGGGTCGAACCAGACGTTCAGGGAACCCCCGGCGTCCGCTTACGGGGATCTCGCCAAAACTCGCAGATGTGGTCCATTCTGGCCAGTTTTCTATGGTATTAGTCGCTGATTTATGGCCCCGGGTAGATCCGGACGTTCTGGGAACCTTGAGGTCCTCTTACGGGGACCTCGCTAAAACTCATAAATTTGGTCCATTCTGGCCTGTTTTCTATGGTATTACTCACTGATTTAGGGCCCCAGGTCAATCCGGACGTTCGGGGAACCCCGTGGTCCGCTTAAAGGAACCTCGCCAAAACTCGCAGATTTGGTCCATTCTGGCCGGTTTTCTATGGTATTACTCACTGATTTTGGGCCCCGGGCGATCCGGCATTCGGAGAACACCGGGGTCCGGTTACGGGGAACTCGCCAAAACTCACAGATTTGGTCCATTCTGTCCAGTTTTCTATGGTATTACTCACTTATTTTGGTCCTGGGTAGATCCGGACGTTCGGGGAACCTTGAGGTGCTCTTACGGGGATCTCGCCAAAACTCGCAGATTTGGTCCATTCTGGCCAGTTTTCTATGGTATTAATCACTGATTTAGGGCCCCGGGTAGATCCGGACGTTCGGGGAACCTTGAGGTCCTCTTACGGCGATCTCGCCAAAACTCGCAGATTTGGTCCATTCTGGCCAGTTTTCTATGGTATTACTCACTGATTTAGGGCCCCAGGTAGATCCGGACGTTCGGGGAACCTTGAGGTCCTCTTACGGCGATCTCGCCAAAACTCGCAGATTTGGTCCATTCTGGCCGGTTTTCTATGGTATTACTCACTGATTTTGGGTTTGTGTCGAACCGGACGTTCGGGGAACCCCGTGGTCCGCTTACGGGTACCTCGCCAAAACTCACAGATTTGTTCCATTCTGGCCAGTTTTCTATGGTATTACTCACTGATTTTGGGTTCGGGTCGAACCAGACGTTCAGGGAACCCCCGGCGTCCGCTTACGGGGATCTCGCCAAAACTCGCAGATTTGGTCCATTCTGGCCAGTTTTCTATGGTATTACTCGCTGATTTAGGGCCCCGGGTAGATCCGGACGTTCTGGGAACCTTGAGGTCCTCTTATGGGGACCTCGCTAAAACTCATAAATTTGGTCCATTCTGGCCTGTTTTCTATGGTATTACTCACTGATTTAGGGCCCCAGGTCAATCCGGACGTTCGGGGAACCCCGTGGTCCGCTTAAAGGAACCTCGCCAAAACTCGCAGATTTGGTCCATTCTGGACGGTTTTCTATGGTATTACTCACTGATTTTGGGCCCCGGGCGATCCGGCATTCGGAGAACACCGGGGTCCGGTTACGGGGAACTCGCCAAAACTCACAGATTTGGTCCATTCTGTCCAGTTTTCTATGGTATTACTCACTTATTTTGGGTCCTGGGTAGATCCGGACGTTCGGGGAACCTTGAGGTGCTCTTACGGGGATCTCGCCAAAACTCGCAGATTTGGTCCATTCTGGCCAGTTTTCTATGGTATTAATCACTGATTTAGGGCCCCGGGTAGATCTGGACGTTCGGGGAACCTTGAGGTCCTCTTACGGGGATCTCGCCAAAACTCGCAGATTTGGTCCATTCTGGCCAGTTTTCTATGGTATTACTCACTGATTTAGGGCCCCGGGTAGATCCGGACGTTCGGGGAACCTTGAGGTCCTCTTACGGCGATCTCGCCAAAACTCGCAGATTTGGTCCATTCTGGCCAGTTTTCTATGGTATTAATCACTGATTTAGGGCCCCGGGTAGATCTGGACGTTCGGGGAACCTTGAGGTCCTCTTACGGGGATCTCGCCAAAACTCGCAGATTTGGTCCATTCTGGCCAGTTTTCTATGGTATTACTCACTGATTTAGGGCCCCAGGTCAATCCGGACATTCGGGGAACCCTGGGGTCCGCTTACAGGAACCTCGCCAAAACTCGCAGACTTGGCACATTCTGGACGGTTTTCTATGGTATTACTCACTGATTTTGGGTTTGTGTCGAACCGGACGTTCGGGGAACCCCGTGGTCCGCTTACGGGTACCTCGCCAAAACTCACAGATTTGTTCCATTCTGGCCAGTTTTCTATGGTATTACTCACTGATTTTGGGTTCGGGTCGAACCAGACGTTCAGGGAACCCCCGGCGTCCGCTTACAGGGATCTCGCCAAAACTCGCAGATTTGGTCCATTCTGGCCAGTTTTCTATGGTATTACTCGCTGATTTAGGGCCCCGGGTAGATCCGGACGTTCTGGGAACCTTGAGGTCCTCTTACGGGGACCTCGCTAAAACTCATAAATTTGGTCCATTCTGGCCTGTTTTCTATGGTATTACTCACTGATTTAGGGCCCCAGGTCAATCCGGACGTTCGGGGAACCCCGTGGTCCGCTTAAAGGAACCTCGCCAAAACTCGCAGATTTGGTCCATTCTGGCCGGTTTTCTATGGTATTACTCACTGATTTTGGGCCCCGGGCGATCCGGCATTCGGAGAACACCGGGGTCCGGTTACGGGGAACTCGCCAAAACTCACAGATTTGGTCCATTCTGTCCAGTTTTCTATGGTATTACTCACTTATTTTGGGTCCTGGGTAGATCCGGACGTTCGGGGAACCTTGAGGTGCTCTTACGGGGATCTCGCCAAAACTCGCAGATTTGGTCCATTCTGGCCAGTTTTCTATGGTATTAATCACTGATTTAGGGCCCCGGGTAGATCTGGACGTTCGGGGAACCTTGAGGTCCTCTTACGGGGATCTCGCCAAAACTCGCAGATTTGGTCCATTCTGGCCAGTTTTCTATGGTATTACTCACTGATTTAGGGCCCCGGGTAGATCCGGACGTTCGGGGAACCTTGAGGTCCTCTTACGGCGATCTCGCCAAAACTCGCAGATTTGGTCCATTCTGGCCAGTTTTCTATGGTATTACTCACTGATTTAGGGCCCCAGGTCAATCCGGACATTCGGGGAACCCTGGGGTCCGCTTACAGGAACCTCGCCAAAACTCGCAGACTTGGCCCATTCTGGCCGGTTTTCTATGGTATTACTCACTGATTTTGGGTTTGTGTCGAACCGGACGTTCGGGGAACCCTGTGGTCCGCTTACGGGTACCTCGCCAAAACTCACAGATTTGTTCCATTCTGGCCAGTTTTCTATGGTATTCCTCACTGATTTTGGGTTCGGGTCGAACCAGACTTTCAGGGAACCCCCGGCGTCCGCTTACGGGGATCTCGCCAAAACTCGCAGATGTGGTCCATTCTGGCCAGTTTTCTATGGTATTAGTCGCTGATTTATGGCCCCGGGTAGATCCGGACGTTCTGGGAACCTTGAGGTCCTCTTACGGGGACCTCGCTAAAACTCATAAATTTGGTCCATTCTGGCCTGTTTTCTATGGTATTACTCACTGATTTAGGGCCCCAGGTCAATCCGGACGTTCGGGGAACCCCGTGGTCCGCTTAAAGGAACCTCGCCAAAACTCGCAGATTTGGTCCATTCTGGCCGGTTTTCTATGGTATTACTCACTGATTTTGGGCCCCGGGCGATCCGGCATTCGGAGAACACCGGGGTCCGGTTACGGGGAACTCGCCAAAACTCACAGATTTGGTCCATTCTGTCCAGTTTTCTATGGTATTACTCACTTATTTTGGGTCCTGGGTACATCCGGACGTTCGGGGAACCTTGAGGTGCTCTTACGGGGATCTCGCCAAAACTCGCAGATTTGGTCCATTCTGGCCAGTTTTCTATGGTATTAATCACTGATTTAGGGCCCCGGGTAGATCCGGACGTTCGGGGAACCTTGAGGTCCTCTTACGGGGATCTCGCCAAAACTCGCAGATTTGGTCCATTCTGGCCAGTTTTCTATGGTATTACTCACTGATTTAGGGCCCCGGGTAGATCCGGACGTTCGGGGAACCTTGAGGTCCTCTTACGGCGATCTCGCCAAAACACGCAGATTTGGTCCATTCTGGCCAGTTTTCTATGGTATTACTCACTGATTTAGGGCCCCAGGTCAATCCGGACATTCGGGGAACCCTGGGGTCCGCTTACAGGAACCTCGCCAAAACTCGCAGACTTGGCCCATTCTGGCCGGTTTTCTATGGTATTACTCACTGATTTTGGGTTTGTGTCGAACCGTACGTTCGGGGAACCCTGTGGTCCGCTTACGGGTACCTCGCCAAAACTCACAGATTTGTTCCATTCTGGCCAGTTTTCTATGGTATTCCTCACTGATTTTGGGTTCGGGTCGAACCAGACGTTCAGGGAACCCCCGGCGTCCGCTTACGGGGATCTCGCCAAAACTCGCAGATGTGGTCCATTCTGGCCAGTTTTCTATGGTATTAGTCGCTGATTTATGGCCCCGGGTAGATCCGGACGTTCTGGGAACCTTGAGGTCCTCTTACGGGGACCTCGCTAAAACTCATAAATTTGGTCCATTCTGGCCTGTTTTCTATGGTATTACTCACTGATTTAGGGCCCCAGGTCAATCCGGACGTTCGGGGAACCCCGTGGTCCGCTTAAAGGAACCTCGCCAAAACTCGCAGATTTGGTCCATTCTGGCCGGTTTTCTATGGTATTACTCACTGATTTTGGGCCCCGGGCGATCCGGCATTCGGAGAACACCGGGGTCCGGTTACGGGGAACTCGCCAAAACTCACAGATTTGGTCCATTCTGTCCAGTTTTCTATGGTATTACTCACTTATTTTGGGTCCTGGGTAGATCCGGACGTTCGGGGAACCTTGAGGTGCTCTTACGGGGATCTCGCCAAAACTCGCAGATTTGGTCCATTCTGGCCAGTTTTCTATGGTATTAATCACTGATTTAGGGCCCCGGGTAGATCCGGACGTTCGGGGAACCTTGAGGTCCTCTTACGGCGATCTCGCCAAAACTCGCAGATTTGGTCCATTCTGGCCAGTTTTCTATGGTATTACTCACTGATTTAGGGCCCCAGGTAGATCCGGACGTTCGGGGAACCTTGAGGTCCTCTTACGGCGATCTCGCCAAAACTCGCAGATTTGGTCCATTCTGGCCGGTTTTCTATGGTATTACTCACTGATTTTGGGTTTGTGTCGAACCGGACGTTCGGGGAACCCCGTGGTCCGCTTACGGGTACCTCGCCAAAACTCACAGATTTGTTCCATTCTGGCCAGTTTTCTATGGTATTACTCACTGATTTTGGGTTCGGGTCGAACCAGACGTTCAGGGAACCCCCGGCGTCCGCTTACGGGGATCTCGCCAAAACTCGCAGATTTGGTCCATTCTGGCCAGTTTTCTATGGTATTACTCGCTGATTTAGGGCCCCGGGTAGATCCGGACGTTCTGGGAACCTTGAGGTCCTCTTACGGGGACCTCGCTAAAACTCATAAATTTGGTCCATTCTGGCCTGTTTTCTATGGTATTACTCACTGATTTAGGGCCCCAGGTCAATCCGGACGTTCGGGGAACCCCGTGGTCCGCTTAAAGGAACCTCGCCAAAACTCGCAGATTTGGTCCATTCTCGCCGGTTTTCTATGGTATTACTCACTGATTTTGGGCCCCGGGCGATCCGGCATTCGGAGAACACCGGGGTCCGGTTACGGGGAACTCGCCAAAACTCACAGATTTGGTCCATTCTGTCCAGTTTTCTATGGTATTACTCACTTATTTTGGGTCCTGGGTAGATCCGGACGTTCGGGGAACCTTGAGGTGCTCTTACGGGGATCTCGCCAAAACTCGCAGATTTGGTCCATTCTGGCCAGTTTTCTATGGTATTAATCACTGATTTAGGGCCCCGGGTAGATCTGGACGTTCGGGGAACCTTGAGGTCCTCTTACGGGGATCTCGCCAAAACTCGCAGATTTGGTCCATTCTGGCCAGTTTTCTATGGTATTACTCACTGATTTAGGGCCCCGGGTAGATCCGGACGTTCGGGGAACCTTGAGGTCCTCTTACGGCGATCTCGCCAAAACTCGCAGATTTGGTCCATTCTGGCCAGTTTTCTATGGTATTACTCACTGATTTAGGGCCCCAGGTCAATCCGGACATTCGGGGAACCCTGGGGTCCGCTTACAGGAACCTCGCCAAAACTCGCAGACTTGGCCCATTCTGGCCGGTTTTCTATGGTATTACTCACTGATTTTCGGTTTGTGTCGAACCGGACGTTCGGGGAACCCTGTGGTCCGCTTACGGGTACCTCGCCAAAACTCACAGATTTGTTCCATTCTGGCCAGTTTTCTATGGTATTACTCACTGATTTTGGGTTCGGGTCGAACCAGACGTTCAGGGAACCCCCGGCGTCCGCTTACGGGGATCTCGCCAAAACTCGCAGATGTGGTCCATTCTGGCCAGTTTTCTATGGTATTAGTCGCTGATTTATGGCCCCGGGTAGATCCGGACGTTCTGGGAACCTTGAGGTCCTCTTACGGGGACCTCGCTAAAACTCATAAATTTGGTCCATTCTGGCCTGTTTTCTATGGTATTACTCACTGATTTAGGGCCCCAGGTCAATCCGGACGTTCGGGGAACCCCGTGGTCCGCTTAAAGGAACCTCGCCAAAACTCGCAGATTTGGTCCATTCTGGCCGGTTTTCTATGGTATTACTCACTGATTTTGGGCCCCGGGCGATCCGGCATTCGGAGAACACCGGGGTCCGGTTACGGGGAACTCGCCAAAACTCACAGATTTGGTCCATTCTGTCCAGTTTTCTATGGTATTACTCACTTATTTTGGGTCCTGGGTAGATCCGGACGTTCGGGGAACCTTGAGGTGCTCTTACGGGGATCTCGCCAAAACTCGCAGATTTGGTCCATTCTGGCCAGTTTTCTATGGTATTAATCACTGATTTAGGGCCCCGGGTAGATCTGGACGTTCGGGGAACCTTGAGGTCCTCTTACGGGGATCTCGCCAAAACTCGCAGATTTGGTCCATTCTGGCCAGTTTTCTATGGTATTACTCACTGATTTAGGGCCCCGGGTAGATCCGGACGTTCGGGGAACCTTGAGGTCCTCTTACGGCGATCTCGCCAAAACTCGCAGATTTGGTCCATTCTGGCCGGTTTTCTATGGTATTACTCACTGATTTAGGGCCCCAGGTCAATCCGGACATTCGGGGAACCCTGGGGTCCGCTTACAGGAACCTCGCCAAAACTCGCAGACTTGGCCCATTCTGGCCGGTTTTCTATGGTATTACTCACTGATTTTGGGTTTGTGTCGAACCGGACGTTCGGGGAACCCTGTGGTCCGCTTACGGGTACCTCGCCAAAACTCACAGATTTGTTCCATTCTGGCCAGTTTTCTATGGTATTACTCACTGATTTTGGGTTCGGGTCGAACCAGACGTTCAGGGAACCCCCGGCGTCCGCTTACGGGGATCTCGCCAAAACTCGCAGATGTGGTCCATTCTGGCCAGTTTTCTATGGTATTAGTCGCTGATTTATGGCCCCGGGTAGATCCGGACGTTCTGGGAACCTTGAGGTCCTCTTACGGGGACCTCGCTAAAACTCATAAATTTGGTCCATTCTGGCCTGTTTTCTATGGTATTACTCACTGATTTAGGGCCCCAGGTCAATCCGGACGTTCGGGGAACCCCGTGGTCCGCTTAAAGGAACCTCGCCAAAACTCGCAGATTTGGTCCATTCTGGCCGGTTTTCTATGGTATTACTCACTGATTTTGGGCCCCGGGCGATCCGGCATTCGGAGAACACCGGGGTCCGGTTACGGGGAACTCGCCAAAACTCACAGATTTGGTCCATTCTGTCCAGTTTTCTATGGTATTACTCACTTATTTTGGGTCCTGGGTAGATCCGGACGTTCGGGGAACCTTGAGGTGCTCTTACGGGGATCTCGCCAAAACTCGCAGATTTGGTCCATTCTGGCCAGTTTTCTATGGTATTAATCACTGATTTAGGGCCCCGGGTAGATCTGGACGTTCGGGGAACCTTGAGGTCCTCTTACGGGGATCTCGCCAAAACTCGCAGATTTGGTCCATTCTGACCAGTTTTCTATGGTATTACTCACTGATTTAGGGCCCCGGGTAGATCCGGACGTTCGGGGAACCTTGAGGTCCTCTTACGGCGATCTCGCCAAAACTCGCAGATTTGGTCCATTCTGGCCGGTTTTCTATGGTATTACTCACTGATTTTGGGTTTGTGTCGAACCGGACGTTCGGGGAACCCCGTGGTCCGCTTACGGGTACCTCGCCAAAACTCACAGATTTGTTCCATTCTGGCCAGTTTTCTATGGTATTACTCACTGATTTTGGGTTCGGGTCGAACCAGACGTTCAGGGAACCCCCGGCGTCCGCTTACGGGGATCTCGCCAAAACTCGCAGATTTGGTCCATTCTGGCCAGTTTTCTATGGTATTACTCGCTGATTTAGGGCCCCGGGTAGATCTGGACGTTCGGGGAACCTTGAGGTCCTCTTACGGGGATCTCGCCAAAACTCGCAGATTTGGTCCATTCTGACCAGTTTTCTATGGTATTACTCACTGATTTAGGGCCCCGGGTAGATCCGGACGTTCGGGGAACCTTGAGGTCCTCTTACGGCGATCTCGCTAAAACTCGCAGATTTGGTCCATTCTGGCCAGTTTTCTATGGTATTACTCACTGATTTAGGGCCCCAGGTCAATCCGGACATTCGGGGAACCCTGGGGTCCGCTTACAGGAACCTCGCCAAAACTCGCAGACTTGGCCCATTCTGGCCGGTTTTCTATGGTATTACTCACTGATTTTGGGTTTGTGTCGAACCGGACGTTCGGGGAACCCCGTGGTCCGCTTACGGGTACCTCGCCAAAACTCACAGATTTGTTCCATTCTGGCCAGTTTTCTATGGTATTACTCACTGATTTTGGGTTCGGGTCGAACCAGACGTTCAGGGAACCCCCGGCGTCCGCTTACGGGGATCTCGCCAAAACTCGCAGATTTGGTCCATTCTGGCCAGTTTTCTATGGTATTACTCGCTGATTTAGGGCCCCGGGTAGATCCGGACGTTCTGGGAACCTTGAGGTCCTCTTACGGCGACCTCGCTAAAACTCATAGATTTGGTCCATTCTGGCCTGTTTTCTATGGTATTACTCACTGATTTAGGGCCCCAGGTCAATCCGGACGTTCGGGGAACCCCGGGGTCCGCTTAAAGGAACCTCGCCAAAACTCGCAGATTTGGTCCATTCTGGCCGGTTTTCTATGGTATTACTCACTGATTTTGGGCCCCGGGCGATCCGGCATTCGGAGAACACCGGGGTCCGGTTACGGGGAACTCGCCAAAACTCGCAGATTTGGTCCATTCTGGCCGGTTTTCTATGGTATTACTCACTGATTTTGGGCCCCGGGCGATCCGGCATTCGGAGAACACCGGGGTCCGGTTACGGGGAACTCGCCAAAACTCACAGATTTGGTCCATTCTGTCCAGTTTTCTATGGTATTACTCACTTATTTTGGGTCCTGGGTAGATCCGGACGTTCGGGGAACCTTGAGGTGCTCTTACGGGGATCTCGCCAAAACTCGCAGATTTGGTCCATTCTGGCCAGTTTTCTATGGTATTAATCACTGATTTAGGGCCCCGGGTAGATCTGGACGTTCGGGGAACCTTGAGGTCCTCTTACGGGGATCTCGCCAAAACTCGCAGATTTGGTCCATTCTGGCCAGTTTTCTATGGTATTACTCACTGATTTAGGGCCCCGGGTAGATCCGGACGTTCGGGGAACCTTGAGGTCCTCTTACGGCGATCTCGCCAAAACTCGCAGATTTGGTCCATTCTGGCCTGTTTTCTATGGTATTACTCACTGATTTAGGGCCCCAGGTCAATCCGGACATTCGGGGAACCCTGGGGTCCGCTTACAGGAACCTCGCCAAAACTCGCAGACTTGGCCCATTCTGGCCGGTTTTCTATGGTATTACTCACTGATTTTGGGTTTGTGTCGAACCGGACGTTCGGGGAACCCTGTGGTCCGCTTACGGGTACCTCGCCAAAACTCACAGATTTGTTCCATTCTGGCCAGTTTTCTATGGTATTACTCACTGATTTTGGGTTCGGGTCGAACCAGACGTTCAGGGAACCCCCGGCGTCCGCTTACGGGGATCTCGCCAAAACTCGCAGATGTGGTCCATTCTGGCCAGTTTTCTATGGTATTAGTCGCTGATTTATGGCCCCGGGTAGATCCGGACGTTCTGGGAACCTTGAGGTCCTCTTATGGGGACCTCGCTAAAACTCATAAATTTGGTCCATTCTGGCCAGTTTTCTATGGTATTACTCACTGATTTAGGGCCCCAGGTAGATCCGGACGTTCGGGGAACCTTGAGGTCCTCTTACGGCGATCTCGCCAAAACTCGCAGATTTGGTCCATTCTGGCCGGTTTTCTATGGTATTACTCACTGATTTTGGGTTTGTGTCGAACCGGACGTTCGGGGAACCCCGTGGTCCGCTTACGGGTACCTCGCCAAAACTCACAGATTTGTTCCATTCTGGCCAGTTTTCTATGGTATTACTCACTGATTTTGGGTTCGGGTCGAACCAGACGTTCAGGGAACCCCCGGCGTCCGCTTACGGGGATCTCGCCAAAACTCGCAGATTTGGTCCATTCTGGCCAGTTTTCTATGGTATTACTCGCTGATTTAGGGCCCCGGGTAGATCTGGACGTTCGGGGAACCTTGAGGTCCTCTTACGGGGATCTCGCCAAAACTCGCAGATTTGGTCCATTCTGACCAGTTTTCTATGGTATTACTCACTGATTTAGGGCCCCGGGTAGATCCGGACGTTCGGGGAACCTTGAGGTCCTCTTACGGCGATCTCGCTAAAACTCGCAGATTTGGTCCATTCTGGCCAGTTTTCTATGGTATTACTCACTGATTTAGGGCCCCAGGTCAATCCGGACGTTCGGGGAACCCCGTGGTCCGCTTAAAGGAACCTCGCCAAAACTCGCAGATTTGGTCCATTCTGGCCGGTTTTCTATGGTATTACTCACTGATTTTGGGCCCCGGGCGATCCGGCATTCGGAGAACACCGGGGTCCGGTTACGGGGAACTCGCCAAAACTCACAGATTTGGTCCATTCTGTCCAGTTTTCTATGGTATTACTCACTTATTTTGGGTCCTGGGTAGATCCGGACGTTCGGGGAACCTTGAGGTGCTCTTACGGGGATCTCGCCAAAACTCGCAGATTTGGTCCATTCTGGCCAGTTTTCTATGGTATTAATCACTGATTTAGGGCCCCGGGTAGATCTGGACGTTCGGGGAACCTTGAGGTCCTCTTACGGGGATCTCGCCAAAACTCGCAGATTTGGTCCATTCTGGCCAGTTTTCTATGGTATTACTCACTGATTTAGGGCCCCGGGTAGATCCGGACGTTCGGGGAACCTTGAGGTCCTCTTACGGCGATCTCGCCAAAACTCGCAGATTTGGTCCATTCTGGCCAGTTTTCTATGGTATTAATCACTGATTTAGGGCCCCGGGTAGATCTGGACGTTCGGGGAACCTTGAGGTCCTCTTACGGGGATCTCGCCAAAACTCGCAGATTTGGTCCATTCTGGCCAGTTTTCTATGGTATTACTCACTGATTTAGGGCCCCAGGTCAATCCGGACATTCGGGGAACCCTGGGGTCCGCTTACAGGAACCTCGCCAAAACTCGCAGACTTGGCACATTCTGGACGGTTTTCTATGGTATTACTCACTGATTTTGGGTTTGTGTCGAACCGGACGTTCGGGGAACCCCGTGGTCCGCTTACGGGTACCTCGCCAAAACTCACAGATTTGTTCCATTCTGGCCAGTTTTCTATGGTATTACTCACTGATTTTGGGTTCGGGTCGAACCAGACGTTCAGGGAACCCCCGGCGTCCGCTTACAGGGATCTCGCCAAAACTCGCAGATTTGGTCCATTCTGGCCAGTTTTCTATGGTATTACTCGCTGATTTAGGGCCCCGGGTAGATCCGGACGTTCTGGGAACCTTGAGGTCCTCTTACGGGGACCTCGCTAAAACTCATAAATTTGGTCCATTCTGGCCTGTTTTCTATGGTATTACTCACTGATTTAGGGCCCCAGGTCAATCCGGACGTTCGGGGAACCCCGTGGTCCGCTTAAAGGAACCTCGCCAAAACTCGCAGATTTGGTCCATTCTGGCCGGTTTTCTATGGTATTACTCACTGATTTTGGGCCCCGGGCGATCCGGCATTCGGAGAACACCGGGGTCCGGTTACGGGGAACTCGCCAAAACTCACAGATTTGGTCCATTCTGTCCAGTTTTCTATGGTATTACTCACTTATTTTGGGTCCTGGGTAGATCCGGACGTTCGGGGAACCTTGAGGTGCTCTTACGGGGATCTCGCCAAAACTCGCAGATTTGGTCCATTCTGGCCAGTTTTCTATGGTATTAATCACTGATTTAGGGCCCCGGGTAGATCTGGACGTTCGGGGAACCTTGAGGTCCTCTTACGGGGATCTCGCCAAAACTCGCAGATTTGGTCCATTCTGGCCAGTTTTCTATGGTATTACTCACTGATTTAGGGCCCCGGGTAGATCCGGACGTTCGGGGAACCTTGAGGTCCTCTTACGGCGATCTCGCCAAAACTCGCAGATTTGGTCCATTCTGGCCAGTTTTCTATGGTATTACTCACTGATTTAGGGCCCCAGGTCAATCCGGACATTCGGGGAACCCTGGGGTCCGCTTACAGGAACCTCGCCAAAACTCGCAGACTTGGCCCATTCTGGCCGGTTTTCTATGGTATTACTCACTGATTTTGGGTTTGTGTCGAACCGGACGTTCGGGGAACCCTGTGGTCCGCTTACGGGTACCTCGCCAAAACTCACAGATTTGTTCCATTCTGGCCAGTTTTCTATGGTATTACTCACTGATTTTGGGTTCGGGTCGAACCAGACGTTCAGGGAACCCCCGGCGTCCGCTTACGGGGATCTCGCCAAAACTCGCAGATGTGGTCCATTCTGGCCAGTTTTCTATGGTATTAGTCGCTGATTTATGGCCCCGGGTAGATCCGGACGTTCTGGGAACCTTGAGGTCCTCTTACGGGGACCTCGCTAAAACTCATAAATTTGGTCCATTCTGGCCTGTTTTCTATGGTATTACTCACTGATTTAGGGCCCCAGGTCAATCCGGACGTTCGGGGAACCCCGTGGTCCGCTTAAAGGAACCTCGCCAAAACTCGCAGATTTGGTCCATTCTGGCCGGTTTTCTATGGTATTACTCACTGATTTTGGGCCCCGGGCGATCCGGCATTCGGAGAACACCGGGGTCCGGTTACGGGGAACTCGCCAAAACTCACAGATTTGGTCCATTCTGTCCAGTTTTCTATGGTATTACTCACTTATTTTGGTCCTGGGTAGATCCGGACGTTCGGGGAACCTTGAGGTGCTCTTACGGGGATCTCGCCAAAACTCGCAGATTTGGTCCATTCTGGCCAGTTTTCTATGGTATTAATCACTGATTTAGGGCCCCGGGTAGATCCGGACGTTCGGGGAACCTTGAGGTCCTCTTACGGCGATCTCGCCAAAACTCGCAGATTTGGTCCATTCTGGCCAGTTTTCTATGGTATTACTCACTGATTTAGGGCCCCAGGTAGATCCGGACGTTCGGGGAACCTTGAGGTCCTCTTACGGCGATCTCGCCAAAACTCGCAGATTTGGTCCATTCTGGCCGGTTTTCTATGGTATTACTCACTGATTTTGGGTTTGTGTCGAACCGGACGTTCGGGGAACCCCGTGGTCCGCTTACGGGTACCTCGCCAAAACTCACAGATTTGTTCCATTCTGGCCAGTTTTCTATGGTATTACTCACTGATTTTGGGTTCGGGTCGAACCAGACGTTCAGGGAACCCCCGGCGTCCGCTTACGGGGATCTCGCCAAAACTCGCAGATTTGGTCCATTCTGGCCAGTTTTCTATGGTATTACTCGCTGATTTAGGGCCCCGGGTAGATCCGGACGTTCTGGGAACCTTGAGGTCCTCTTATGGGGACCTCGCTAAAACTCATAAATTTGGTCCATTCTGGCCTGTTTTCTATGGTATTACTCACTGATTTAGGGCCCCAGGTCAATCCGGACGTTCGGGGAACCCCGTGGTCCGCTTAAAGGAACCTCGCCAAAACTCGCAGATTTGGTCCATTCTGGCCGGTTTTCTATGGTATTACTCACTGATTTTGGGCCCCGGGCGATCCGGCATTCGGAGAACACCGGGGTCCGGTTACGGGGAACTCGCCAAAACTCACAGATTTGGTCCATTCTGTCCAGTTTTCTATGGTATTACTCACTTATTTTGGGTCCTGGGTAGATCCGGACGTTCGGGGAACCTTGAGGTGCTCTTACGGGGATCTCGCCAAAACTCGCAGATTTGGTCCATTCTGGCCAGTTTTCTATGGTATTAATCACTGATTTAGGGCCCCGGGTAGATCTGGACGTTCGGGGAACCTTGAGGTCCTCTTACGGGGATCTCGCCAAAACTCGCAGATTTGGTCCATTCTGGCCAGTTTTCTATGGTATTACTCACTGATTTAGGGCCCCAGGTCAATCCGGACATTCGGGGAACCCTGGGGTCCGCTTACAGGAACCTCGCCAAAACTCGCAGACTTGGCACATTCTGGACGGTTTTCTATGGTATTACTCACTGATTTTGGGTTTGTGTCGAACCGGACGTTCGGGGAACCCCGTGGTCCGCTTACGGGTACCTCGCCAAAACTCACAGATTTGTTCCATTCTGGCCAGTTTTCTATGGTATTACTCACTGATTTTGGGTTCGGGTCGAACCAGACGTTCAGGGAACCCCCGGCGTCCGCTTACAGGGATCTCGCCAAAACTCGCAGATTTGGTCCATTCTGGCCAGTTTTCTATGGTATTACTCGCTGATTTAGGGCCCCGGGTAGATCCGGACGTTCTGGGAACCTTGAGGTCCTCTTACGGGGACCTCGCTAAAACTCATAAATTTGGTCCATTCTGGCCTGTTTTCTATGGTATTACTCACTGATTTAGGGCCCCAGGTCAATCCGGACGTTCGGGGAACCCCGTGGTCCGCTTAAAGGAACCTCGCCAAAACTCGCAGATTTGGTCCATTCTGGCCGGTTTTCTATGGTATTACTCACTGATTTTGGGCCCCGGGCGATCCGGCATTCGGAGAACACCGGGGTCCGGTTACGGGGAACTCGCCAAAACTCACAGATTTGGTCCATTCTGTCCAGTTTTCTATGGTATTACTCACTTATTTTGGGTCCTGGGTAGATCCGGACGTTCGGGGAACCTTGAGGTGCTCTTACGGGGATCTCGCCAAAACTCGCAGATTTGGTCCATTCTGGCCAGTTTTCTATGGTATTAATCACTGATTTAGGGCCCCGGGTAGATCTGGACGTTCGGGGAACCTTGAGGTCCTCTTACGGGGATCTCGCCAAAACTCGCAGATTTGGTCCATTCTGGCCAGTTTTCTATGGTATTACTCACTGATTTAGGGCCCCGGGTAGATCCGGACGTTCGGGGAACCTTGAGGTCCTCTTACGGCGATCTCGCCAAAACTCGCAGATTTGGTCCATTCTGGCCAGTTTTCTATGGTATTACTCACTGATTTAGGGCCCCAGGTCAATCCGGACATTCGGGGAACCCTGGGGTCCGCTTACAGGAACCTCGCCAAAACTCGCAGACTTGGCCCATTCTGGCCGGTTTTCTATGGTATTACTCACTGATTTTGGGTTTGTGTCGAACCGGACGTTCGGGGAACCCTGTGGTCCGCTTACGGGTACCTCGCCAAAACTCACAGATTTGTTCCATTCTGGCCAGTTTTCTATGGTATTACTCACTGATTTTGGGTTCGGGTCGAACCAGACGTTCAGGGAACCCCCGGCGTCCGCTTACGGGGATCTCGCCAAAACTCGCAGATGTGGTCCATTCTGGCCAGTTTTCTATGGTATTAGTCGCTGATTTATGGCCCCGGGTAGATCCGGACGTTCTGGGAACCTTGAGGTCCTCTTACGGGGACCTCGCTAAAACTCATAAATTTGGTCCATTCTGGCCTGTTTTCTATGGTATTACTCACTGATTTAGGGCCCCAGGTCAATCCGGACGTTCGGGGAACCCCGTGGTCCGCTTAAAGGAACCTCGCCAAAACTCGCAGATTTGGTCCATTCTGGCCGGTTTTCTATGGTATTACTCACTGATTTTGGGCCCCGGGCGATCCGGCATTCGGAGAACACCGGGGTCCGGTTACGGGGAACTCGCCAAAACTCACAGATTTGGTCCATTCTGTCCAGTTTTCTATGGTATTACTCACTTATTTTGGTCCTGGGTAGATCCGGACGTTCGGGGAACCTTGAGGTGCTCTTACGGGGATCTCGCCAAAACTCGCAGATTTGGTCCATTCTGGCCAGTTTTCTATGGTATTAATCACTGATTTAGGGCCCCGGGTAGATCCGGACGTTCGGGGAACCTTGAGGTCCTCTTACGGCGATCTCGCCAAAACTCGCAGATTTGGTCCATTCTGGCCAGTTTTCTATGGTATTACTCACTGATTTAGGGCCCCAGGTAGATCCGGACGTTCGGGGAACCTTGAGGTCCTCTTACGGCGATCTCGCCAAAACTCGCAGATTTGGTCCATTCTGGCCGGTTTTCTATGGTATTACTCACTGATTTTGGGTTTGTGTCGAACCGGACGTTCGGGGAACCCCGTGGTCCGCTTACGGGTACCTCGCCAAAACTCACAGATTTGTTCCATTCTGGCCAGTTTTCTATGGTATTACTCACTGATTTTGGGTTCGGGTCGAACCAGACGTTCAGGGAACCCCCGGCGTCCGCTTACGGGGATCTCGCCAAAACTCGCAGATTTGGTCCATTCTGGCCAGTTTTCTATGGTATTACTCGCTGATTTAGGGCCCCGGGTAGATCCGGACGTTCTGGGAACCTTGAGGTCCTCTTATGGGGACCTCGCTAAAACTCATAAATTTGGTCCATTCTGGCCTGTTTTCTATGGTATTACTCACTGATTTAGGGCCCCAGGTCAATCCGGACGTTCGGGGAACCCCGTGGTCCGCTTAAAGGAACCTCGCCAAAACTCGCAGATTTGGTCCATTCTGGACGGTTTTCTATGGTATTACTCACTGATTTTGGGCCCCGGGCGATCCGGCATTCGGAGAACACCGGGGTCCGGTTACGGGGAACTCGCCAAAACTCACAGATTTGGTCCATTCTGTCCAGTTTTCTATGGTATTACTCACTTATTTTGGGTCCTGGGTAGATCCGGACGTTCGGGGAACCTTGAGGTGCTCTTACGGGGATCTCGCCAAAACTCGCAGATTTGGTCCATTCTGGCCAGTTTTCTATGGTATTAATCACTGATTTAGGGCCCCGGGTAGATCTGGACGTTCGGGGAACCTTGAGGTCCTCTTACGGGGATCTCGCCAAAACTCGCAGATTTGGTCCATTCTGGCCAGTTTTCTATGGTATTACTCACTGATTTAGGGCCCCGGGTAGATCCGGACGTTCGGGGAACCTTGAGGTCCTCTTACGGCGATCTCGCCAAAACTCGCAGATTTGGTCCATTCTGGCCAGTTTTCTATGGTATTAATCACTGATTTAGGGCCCCGGGTAGATCTGGACGTTCGGGGAACCTTGAGGTCCTCTTACGGGGATCTCGCCAAAACTCGCAGATTTGGTCCATTCTGGCCAGTTTTCTATGGTATTACTCACTGATTTAGGGCCCCAGGTCAATCCGGACATTCGGGGAACCCTGGGGTCCGCTTACAGGAACCTCGCCAAAACTCGCAGACTTGGCACATTCTGGACGGTTTTCTATGGTATTACTCACTGATTTTGGGTTTGTGTCGAACCGGACGTTCGGGGAACCCCGTGGTCCGCTTACGGGTACCTCGCCAAAACTCACAGATTTGTTCCATTCTGGCCAGTTTTCTATGGTATTACTCACTGATTTTGGGTTCGGGTCGAACCAGACGTTCAGGGAACCCCCGGCGTCCGCTTACAGGGATCTCGCCAAAACTCGCAGATTTGGTCCATTCTGGCCAGTTTTCTATGGTATTACTCGCTGATTTAGGGCCCCGGGTAGATCCGGACGTTCTGGGAACCTTGAGGTCCTCTTACGGGGACCTCGCTAAAACTCATAAATTTGGTCCATTCTGGCCTGTTTTCTATGGTATTACTCACTGATTTAGGGCCCCAGGTCAATCCGGACGTTCGGGGAACCCCGTGGTCCGCTTAAAGGAACCTCGCCAAAACTCGCAGATTTGGTCCATTCTGGCCGGTTTTCTATGGTATTACTCACTGATTTTGGGCCCCGGGCGATCCGGCATTCGGAGAACACCGGGGTCCGGTTACGGGGAACTCGCCAAAACTCACAGATTTGGTCCATTCTGTCCAGTTTTCTATGGTATTACTCACTTATTTTGGGTCCTGGGTAGATCCGGACGTTCGGGGAACCTTGAGGTGCTCTTACGGGGATCTCGCCAAAACTCGCAGATTTGGTCCATTCTGGCCAGTTTTCTATGGTATTAATCACTGATTTAGGGCCCCGGGTAGATCTGGACGTTCGGGGAACCTTGAGGTCCTCTTACGGGGATCTCGCCAAAACTCGCAGATTTGGTCCATTCTGGCCAGTTTTCTATGGTATTACTCACTGATTTAGGGCCCCGGGTAGATCCGGACGTTCGGGGAACCTTGAGGTCCTCTTACGGCGATCTCGCCAAAACTCGCAGATTTGGTCCATTCTGGCCAGTTTTCTATGGTATTACTCACTGATTTAGGGCCCCAGGTCAATCCGGACATTCGGGGAACCCTGGGGTCCGCTTACAGGAACCTCGCCAAAACTCGCAGACTTGGCCCATTCTGGCCGGTTTTCTATGGTATTACTCACTGATTTTGGGTTTGTGTCGAACCGGACCTTCGGGGAACCCTGTGGTCCGCTTACGGGTACCTCGCCAAAACTCACAGATTTGTTCCATTCTGGCCAGTTTTCTATGGTATTCCTCACTGATTTTGGGTTCGGGTCGAACCAGACGTTCAGGGAACCCCCGGCGTCCGCTTACGGGGATCTCGCCAAAACTCGCAGATGTGGTCCATTCTGGCCAGTTTTCTATGGTATTAGTCGCTGATTTATGGCCCCGGGTAGATCCGGACGTTCTGGGAACCTTGAGGTCCTCTTACGGGGACCTCGCTAAAACTCATAAATTTGGTCCATTCTGGCCTGTTTTCTATGGTATTACTCACTGATTTAGGGCCCCAGGTCAATCCGGACGTTCGGGGAACCCCGTGGTCCGATTAAAGGAACCTCGCCAAAACTCGCAGATTTGGTCCATTCTGGCCGGTTTTCTATGGTATTACTCACTGATTTTGGGCCCCGGGCGATCCGGCATTCGGAGAACACCGGGGTCCGGTTACGGGGAACTCGCCAAAACTCACAGATTTGGTCCATTCTGTCCAGTTTTCTATGGTATTACTCACTTATTTTGGGTCCTGGGTAGATCCGGACGTTCGGGGAACCTTGAGGTGCTCTTACGGGGATCTCGCCAAAACTCGCAGATTTGGTCCATTCTGGCCAGTTTTCTATGGTATTAATCACTGATTTAGGGCCCCGGGTAGATCCGGACGTTCGGGGAACCTTGAGGTCCTCTTACGGGGATCTCGCCAAAACTCGCAGATTTGGTCCATTCTGGCCAGTTTTCTATGGTATTACTCACTGATTTAGGGCCCCGGGTAGATCCGGACGTTCGGGGAACCTTGAGGTCCTCTTACGGCGATCTCGCCAAAACACGCAGATTTGGTCCATTCTGGCCAGTTTTCTATGGTATTACTCACTGATTTAGGGCCCCAGGTCAATCCGGACATTCGGGGAACCCTGGGGTCCGCTTACAGGAACCTCGCCAAAACTCGCAGACTTGGCCCATTCTGGCCGGTTTTCTATGGTATTACTCACTGATTTTGGGTTTGTGTCGAACCGTACGTTCGGGGAACCCTGTGGTCCGCTTACGGGTACCTCGCCAAAACTCACAGATTTGTTCCATTCTGGCCAGTTTTCTATGGTATTCCTCACTGATTTTGGGTTCGGGTCGAACCAGACGTTCAGGGAACCCCCGGCGTCCGCTTACGGGGATCTCGCCAAAACTCGCAGATGTGGTCCATTCTGGCCAGTTTTCTATGGTATTAGTCGCTGATTTATGGCCCCGGGTAGATCCGGACGTTCTGGGAACCTTGAGGTCCTCTTACGGGGACCTCGCTAAAACTCATAAATTTGGTCCATTCTGGCCTGTTTTCTATGGTATTACTCACTGATTTAGGGCCCCAGGTCAATCCGGACGTTCGGGGAACCCCGTGGTCCGCTTAAAGGAACCTCGCCAAAACTCGCAGATTTGGTCCATTCTGGCCGGTTTTCTATGGTATTACTCACTGATTTTGGGCCCCGGGCGATCCGGCATTCGGAGAACACCGGGGTCCGGTTACGGGGAACTCGCCAAAACTCACAGATTTGGTCCATTCTGTCCAGTTTTCTATGGTATTACTCACTTATTTTGGGTCCTGGGTAGATCCGGACGTTCGGGGAACCTTGAGGTGCTCTTACGGGGATCTCGCCAAAACTCGCAGATTTGGTCCATTCTGGCCAGTTTTCTATGGTATTAATCACTGATTTAGGGCCCCGGGTAGATCCGGACGTTCGGGGAACCTTGAGGTCCTCTTACGGGGATCTCGCCAAAACTCGCAGATTTGGTCCATTCTGGCCAGTTTTCTATGGTATTACTCACTGATTTAGGGCCCCGGGTAGATCCGGACGTTCAGGGAACCTTGAGGTCCTCTTACGGCGATCTCGCCAAAACACGCAGATTTGGTCCATTCTGGCCAGTTTTCTATGGTATTACTCACTGATTTAGGGCCCCAGGTCAATCCGGACATTCGGGGAACCCTGGGGTCCGCTTACAGGAACCTCGCCAAAACTCGCAGACTTGGCCCATTCTGGCCGGTTTTCTATGGTATTACTCACTGATTTTGGGTTTGTGTCGAACCGTACGTTCGGGGAACCCTGTGGTCCGCTTACGGGTACCTCGCCAAAACTCACAGATTTGTTCCATTCTGGCCAGTTTTCTATGGTATTCCTCACTGATTTTGGGTTCGGGTCGAACCAGACGTTCAGGGAACCCCCGGCGTCCGCTTACGGGGATCTCGCCAAAACTCGCAGATGTGGTCCATTCTGGCCAGTTTTCTATGGTATTAGTCGCTGATTTATGGCCCCGGGTAGATCCGGACGTTCTGGGAACCTTGAGGTCCTCTTACGGGGACCTCGCTAAAACTCATAAATTTGGTCCATTCTGGCCTGTTTTCTATGGTATTACTCACTGATTTAGGGCCCCAGGTCAATCCGGACGTTCGGGGAACCCCGTGGTCCGCTTAAAGGAACCTCGCCAAAACTCGCAGATTTGGTCCATTCTGGCCGGTTTTCTATGGTATTACTCACTGATTTTGGGCCCCGGGCGATCCGGCATTCGGAGAACACCGGGGTCCGGTTACGGGGAACTCGCCAAAACTCACAGATTTGGTCCATTCTGTCCAGTTTTCTATGGTATTACTCACTTATTTTGGGTCCTGGGTAGATCCGGACGTTCGGGGAACCTTGAGGTGCTCTTACGGGGATCTCGCCAAAACTCGCAGATTTGGTCCATTCTGGCCAGTTTTCTATGGTATTAATCACTGATTTAGGGCCCCGGGTAGATCCGGACGTTCGGGGAACCTTGAGGTCCTCTTACGGCGATCTCGCCAAAACTCGCAGATTTGGTCCATTCTGGCCAGTTTTCTATGGTATTACTCACTGATTTAGGGCCCCAGGTAGATCCGGACGTTCGGGGAACCTTGAGGTCCTCTTACGGCGATCTCGCCAAAACTCGCAGATTTGGTCCATTCTGGCCGGTTTTCTATGGTATTACTCACTGATTTTGGGTTTGTGTCGAACCGGACGTTCGGGGAACCCCGTGGTCCGCTTACGGGTACCTCGCCAAAACTCACAGATTTGTTCCATTCTGGCCAGTTTTCTATGGTATTACTCACTGATTTTGGGTTCGGGTCGAACCAGACGTTCAGGGAACCCCCGGCGTCCGCTTACGGGGATCTCGCCAAAACTCGCAGATTTGGTCCATTCTGGCCAGTTTTCTATGGTATTACTCGCTGATTTAGGGCCCCGGGTAGATCCGGACGTTCTGGGAACCTTGAGGTCCTCTTACGGGGACCTCGCTAAAACTCATAAATTTGGTCCATTCTGGCCTGTTTTCTATGGTATTACTCACTGATTTAGGGCCCCAGGTCAATCCGGACGTTCGGGGAACCCCGTGGTCCGCTTAAAGGAACCTCGCCAAAACTCGCAGATTTGGTCCATTCTGGCCGGTTTTCTATGGTATTACTCACTGATTTTGGGCCCCGGGCGATCCGGCATTCGGAGAACACCGGGGTCCGGTTACGGGGAACTCGCCAAAACTCACAGATTTGGTCCATTCTGTCCAGTTTTCTATGGTATTACTCACTTATTTTGGGTCCTGGGTAGATCCGGACGTTCGGGGAACCTTGAGGTGCTCTTACGGGGATCTCGCCAAAACTCGCAGATTTGGTCCATTCTGGCCAGTTTTCTATGGTATTAATCACTGATTTAGGGCCCCGGGTAGATCTGGACGTTCGGGGAACCTTGAGGTCCTCTTACGGGGATCTCGCCAAAACTCGCAGATTTGGTCCATTCTGGCCAGTTTTCTATGGTATTACTCACTGATTTAGGGCCCCGGGTAGATCCGGACGTTCGGGGAACCTTGAGGTCCTCTTACGGCGATCTCGCCAAAACTCGCAGATTTGGTCCATTCTGGCCAGTTTTCTATGGTATTACTCACTGATTTAGGGCCCCAGGTCAATCCGGACATTCGGGGAACCCTGGGGTCCGCTTACAGGAACCTCGCCAAAACTCGCAGACTTGGCCCATTCTGGCCGGTTTTCTATGGTATTACTCACTGATTTTCGGTTTGTGTCGAACCGGACGTTCGGGGAACCCTGTGGTCCGCTTACGGGTACCTCGCCAAAACTCACAGATTTGTTCCATTCTGGCCAGTTTTCTATGGTATTACTCACTGATTTTGGGTTCGGGTCGAACCAGACGTTCAGGGAACCCCCGGCGTCCGCTTACGGGGATCTCGCCAAAACTCGCAGATGTGGTCCATTCTGGCCAGTTTTCTATGGTATTAGTCGCTGATTTATGGCCCCGGGTAGATCCGGACGTTCTGGGAACCTTGAGGTCCTCTTACGGGGACCTCGCTAAAACTCATAAATTTGGTCCATTCTGGCCTGTTTTCTATGGTATTACTCACTGATTTAGGGCCCCAGGTCAATCCGGACGTTCGGGGAACCCCGTGGTCCGCTTAAAGGAACCTCGCCAAAACTCGCAGATTTGGTCCATTCTGGCCGGTTTTCTATGGTATTACTCACTGATTTTGGGCCCCGGGCGATCCGGCATTCGGAGAACACCGGGGTCCGGTTACGGGGAACTCGCCAAAACTCACAGATTTGGTCCATTCTGTCCAGTTTTCTATGGTATTACTCACTTATTTTGGGTCCTGGGTAGATCCGGACGTTCGGGGAACCTTGAGGTGCTCTTACGGGGATCTCGCCAAAACTCGCAGATTTGGTCCATTCTGACCAGTTTTCTATGGTATTACTCACTGATTTAGGGCCCCGGGTAGATCCGGACGTTCGGGGAACCTTGAGGTCCTCTTACGGCGATCTCGCCAAAACTCGCAGATTTGGTCCATTCTGGCCGGTTTTCTATGGTATTACTCACTGATTTTGGGTTTGTGTCGAACCGGACGTTCGGGGAACCCCGTGGTCCGCTTACGGGTACCTCGCCAAAACTCACAGATTTGTTCCATTCTGGCCAGTTTTCTATGGTATTACTCACTGATTTTGGGTTCGGGTCGAACCAGACGTTCAGGGAACCCCCGGCGTCCGCTTACGGGGATCTCGCCAAAACTCGCAGATTTGGTCCATTCTGGCCAGTTTTCTATGGTATTACTCGCTGATTTAGGGCCCCGGGTAGATCTGGACGTTCGGGGAACCTTGAGGTCCTCTTACGGGGATCTCGCCAAAACTCGCAGATTTGGTCCATTCTGACCAGTTTTCTATGGTATTACTCACTGATTTAGGGCCCCGGGTAGATCCGGACGTTCGGGGAACCTTGAGGTCCTCTTACGGCGATCTCGCTAAAACTCGCAGATTTGGTCCATTCTGGCCAGTTTTCTATGGTATTACTCACTGATTTAGGGCCCCAGGTCAATCCGGACATTCGGGGAACCCTGGGGTCCGCTTACAGGAACCTCGCCAAAACTCGCAGACTTGGCCCATTCTGGCCGGTTTTCTATGGTATTACTCACTGATTTTGGGTTTGTGTCGAACCGGACGTTCGGGGAACCCCGTGGTCCGCTTACGGGTACCTCGCCAAAACTCACAGATTTGTTCCATTCTGGCCAGTTTTCTATGGTATTACTCACTGATTTTGGGTTCGGGTCGAACCAGACGTTCAGGGAACCCCCGGCGTCCGCTTACGGGGATCTCGCCAAAACTCGCAGATTTGGTCCATTCTGGCCAGTTTTCTATGGTATTACTCGCTGATTTAGGGCCCCGGGTAGATCCGGACGTTCTGGGAACCTTGAGGTCCTCTTACGGCGACCTCGCTAAAACTCATAGATTTGGTCCATTCTGGCCTGTTTTCTATGGTATTACTCACTGATTTAGGGCCCCAGGTCAATCCGGACGTTCGGGGAACCCCGGGGTCCGCTTAAAGGAACCTCGCCAAAACTCGCAGATTTGGTCCATTCTGGCCGGTTTTCTATGGTATTACTCACTGATTTTGGGCCCCGGGCGATCCGGCATTCGGAGAACACCGGGGTCCGGTTACGGGGAACTCGCCAAAACTCGCAGATTTGGTCCATTCTGGCCGGTTTTCTATGGTATTACTCACTGATTTTGGGCCCCGGGCGATCCGGCATTCGGAGAACACCGGGGTCCGGTTACGGGGAACTCGCCAAAACTCACAGATTTGGTCCATTCTGTCCAGTTTTCTATGGTATTACTCACTTATTTTGGGTCCTGGGTAGATCCGGACGTTCGGGGAACCTTGAGGTGCTCTTACGGGGATCTCGCCAAAACTCGCAGATTTGGTCCATTCTGGCCAGTTTTCTATGGTATTAATCACTGATTTAGGGCCCCGGGTAGATCTGGACGTTCGGGGAACCTTGAGGTCCTCTTACGGGGATCTCGCCAAAACTCGCAGATTTGGTCCATTCTGGCCAGTTTTCTATGGTATTACTCACTGATTTAGGGCCCCGGGTAGATCCGGACGTTCGGGGAACCTTGAGGTCCTCTTACGGCGATCTCGCCAAAACTCGCAGATTTGGTCCATTCTGGCCTGTTTTCTATGGTATTACTCACTGATTTAGGGCCCCAGGTCAATCCGGACATTCGGGGAACCCTGGGGTCCGCTTACAGGAACCTCGCCAAAACTCGCAGACTTGGCCCATTCTGGCCGGTTTTCTATGGTATTACTCACTGATTTTGGGTTTGTGTCGAACCGGACGTTCGGGGAACCCTGTGGTCCGCTTACGGGTACCTCGCCAAAACTCACAGATTTGTTCCATTCTGGCCAGTTTTCTATGGTATTACTCACTGATTTTGGGTTCGGGTCGAACCAGACGTTCAGGGAACCCCCGGCGTCCGCTTACGGGGATCTCGCCAAAACTCGCAGATGTGGTCCATTCTGGCCAGTTTTCTATGGTATTAGTCGCTGATTTATGGCCCCGGGTAGATCCGGACGTTCTGGGAACCTTGAGGTCCTCTTATGGGGACCTCGCTAAAACTCATAAATTTGGTCCATTCTGGCCAGTTTTCTATGGTATTACTCACTGATTTAGGGCCCCAGGTAGATCCGGACGTTCGGGGAACCTTGAGGTCCTCTTACGGCGATCTCGCCAAAACTCGCAGATTTGGTCCATTCTGGCCGGTTTTCTATGGTATTACTCACTGATTTTGGGTTTGTGTCGAACCGGACGTTCGGGGAACCCCGTGGTCCGCTTACGGGTACCTCGCCAAAACTCACAGATTTGTTCCATTCTGGCCAGTTTTCTATGGTATTACTCACTGATTTTGGGTTCGGGTCGAACCAGACGTTCAGGGAACCCCCGGCGTCCGCTTACGGGGATCTCGCCAAAACTCGCAGATTTGGTCCATTCTGGCCAGTTTTCTATGGTATTACTCGCTGATTTAGGGCCCCGGGTAGATCTGGACGTTCGGGGAACCTTGAGGTCCTCTTACGGGGATCTCGCCAAAACTCGCAGATTTGGTCCATTCTGACCAGTTTTCTATGGTATTACTCACTGATTTAGGGCCCCGGGTAGATCCGGACGTTCGGGGAACCTTGAGGTCCTCTTACGGCGATCTCGCTAAAACTCGCAGATTTGGTCCATTCTGGCCAGTTTTCTATGGTATTACTCACTGATTTAGGGCCCCAGGTCAATCCGGACGTTCGGGGAACCCCGTGGTCCGCTTAAAGGAACCTCGCCAAAACTCGCAGATTTGGTCCATTCTGGCCGGTTTTCTATGGTATTACTCACTGATTTTGGGCCCCGGGCGATCCGGCATTCGGAGAACACCGGGGTCCGGTTACGGGGAACTCGCCAAAACTCACAGATTTGGTCCATTCTGTCCAGTTTTCTATGGTATTACTCACTTATTTTGGGTCCTGGGTAGATCCGGACGTTCGGGGAACCTTGAGGTGCTCTTACGGGGATCTCGCCAAAACTCGCAGATTTGGTCCATTCTGGCCAGTTTTCTATGGTATTAATCACTGATTTAGGGCCCCGGGTAGATCTGGACGTTCGGGGAACCTTGAGGTCCTCTTACGGGGATCTCGCCAAAACTCGCAGATTTGGTCCATTCTGGCCAGTTTTCTATGGTATTACTCACTGATTTAGGGCCCCGGGTAGATCCGGACGTTCGGGGAACCTTGAGGTCCTCTTACGGCGATCTCGCCAAAACTCGCAGATTTGGTCCATTCTGGCCAGTTTTCTATGGTATTAATCACTGATTTAGGGCCCCGGGTAGATCTGGACGTTCGGGGAACCTTGAGGTCCTCTTACGGGGATCTCGCCAAAACTCGCAGATTTGGTCCATTCTGGCCAGTTTTCTATGGTATTACTCACTGATTTAGGGCCCCAGGTCAATCCGGACATTCGGGGAACCCTGGGGTCCGCTTACAGGAACCTCGCCAAAACTCGCAGACTTGGCACATTCTGGACGGTTTTCTATGGTATTACTCACTGATTTTGGGTTTGTGTCGAACCGGACGTTCGGGGAACCCCGTGGTCCGCTTACGGGTACCTCGCCAAAACTCACAGATTTGTTCCATTCTGGCCAGTTTTCTATGGTATTACTCACTGATTTTGGGTTCGGGTCGAACCAGACGTTCAGGGAACCCCCGGCGTCCGCTTACAGGGATCTCGCCAAAACTCGCAGATTTGGTCCATTCTGGCCAGTTTTCTATGGTATTACTCGCTGATTTAGGGCCCCGGGTAGATCCGGACGTTCTGGGAACCTTGAGGTCCTCTTACGGGGACCTCGCTAAAACTCATAAATTTGGTCCATTCTGGCCTGTTTTCTATGGTATTACTCACTGATTTAGGGCCCCAGGTCAATCCGGACGTTCGGGGAACCCCGTGGTCCGCTTAAAGGAACCTCGCCAAAACTCGCAGATTTGGTCCATTCTGGCCGGTTTTCTATGGTATTACTCACTGATTTTGGGCCCCGGGCGATCCGGCATTCGGAGAACACCGGGGTCCGGTTACGGGGAACTCGCCAAAACTCACAGATTTGGTCCATTCTGTCCAGTTTTCTATGGTATTACTCACTTATTTTGGGTCCTGGGTAGATCTGGACGTTCGGGGAACCTTGAGGTCCTCTTACGGGGATCTCGCCAAAACTCGCAGATTTGGTCCATTCTGGCCAGTTTTCTATGGTATTAATCACTGATTTAGGGCCCCGGGTAGATCTGGACGTTCGGGGAACCTTGAGGTCCTCTTACGGGGATCTCGCCAAAACTCGCAGATTTGGTCCATTCTGGCCAGTTTTCTATGGTATTACTCACTGATTTAGGGCCCCGGGTAGATCCGGACGTTCGGGGAACCTTGAGGTCCTCTTACGGCGATCTCGCCAAAACTCGCAGATTTGGTCCATTCTGGCCAGTTTTCTATGGTATTACTCACTGATTTAGGGCCCCAGGTCAATCCGGACATTCGGGGAACCCTGGGGTCCGCTTACAGGAACCTCGCCAAAACTCGCAGACTTGGCCCATTCTGGCCGGTTTTCTATGGTATTACTCACTGATTTTGGGTTTGTGTCGAACCGGACGTTCGGGGAACCCTGTGGTCCGCTTACGGGTACCTCGCCAAAACTCACAGATTTGTTCCATTCTGGCCAGTTTTCTATGGTATTACTCACTGATTTTGGGTTCGGGTCGAACCAGACGTTCAGGGAACCCCCGGCGTCCGCTTACGGGGATCTCGCCAAAACTCGCAGATGTGGTCCATTCTGGCCAGTTTTCTATGGTATTAGTCGCTGATTTATGGCCCCGGGTAGATCCGGACGTTCTGGGAACCTTGAGGTCCTCTTATGGGGACCTCGCTAAAACTCATAAATTTGGTCCATTCTGGCCAGTTTTCTATGGTATTACTCACTGATTTAGGGCCCCAGGTAGATCCGGACGTTCGGGGAACCTTGAGGTCCTCTTACGGCGATCTCGCCAAAACTCGCAGATTTGGTCCATTCTGGCCGGTTTTCTATGGTATTACTCACTGATTTTGGGTTTGTGTCGAACCGGACGTTCGGGGAACCCCGTGGTCCGCTTACGGGTACCTCGCCAAAACTCACAGATTTGTTCCATTCTGGCCAGTTTTCTATGGTATTACTCACTGATTTTGGGTTCGGGTCGAACCAGACGTTCAGGGAACCCCCGGCGTCCGCTTACGGGGATCTCGCCAAAACTCGCAGATTTGGTCCATTCTGGCCAGTTTTCTATGGTATTACTCGCTGATTTAGGGCCCCGGGTAGATCTGGACGTTCGGGGAACCTTGAGGTCCTCTTACGGGGATCTCGCCAAAACTCGCAGATTTGGTCCATTCTGACCAGTTTTCTATGGTATTACTCACTGATTTAGGGCCCCGGGTAGATCCGGACGTTCGGGGAACCTTGAGGTCCTCTTACGGCGATCTCGCTAAAACTCGCAGATTTGGTCCATTCTGGCCAGTTTTCTATGGTATTACTCACTGATTTAGGGCCCCAGGTCAATCCGGACGTTCGGGGAACCCCGTGGTCCGCTTAAAGGAACCTCGCCAAAACTCGCAGATTTGGTCCATTCTGGCCGGTTTTCTATGGTATTACTCACTGATTTTGGGCCCCGGGCGATCCGGCATTCGGAGAACACCGGGGTCCGGTTACGGGGAACTCGCCAAAACTCACAGATTTGGTCCATTCTGTCCAGTTTTCTATGGTATTACTCACTTATTTTGGGTCCTGGGTAGATCCGGACGTTCGGGGAACCTTGAGGTGCTCTTACGGGGATCTCGCCAAAACTCGCAGATTTGGTCCATTCTGGCCAGTTTTCTATGGTATTAATCACTGATTTAGGGCCCCGGGTAGATCTGGACGTTCGGGGAACCTTGAGGTCCTCTTACGGGGATCTCGCCAAAACTCGCAGATTTGGTCCATTCTGGCCAGTTTTCTATGGTATTACTCACTGATTTAGGGCCCCGGGTAGATCCGGACGTTCGGGGAACCTTGAGGTCCTCTTACGGCGATCTCGCCAAAACTCGCAGATTTGGTCCATTCTGGCCAGTTTTCTATGGTATTAATCACTGATTTAGGGCCCCGGGTAGATCTGGACGTTCGGGGAACCTTGAGGTCCTCTTACGGGGATCTCGCCAAAACTCGCAGATTTGGTCCATTCTGGCCAGTTTTCTATGGTATTACTCACTGATTTAGGGCCCCAGGTCAATCCGGACATTCGGGGAACCCTGGGGTCCGCTTACAGGAACCTCGCCAAAACTCGCAGACTTGGCACATTCTGGACGGTTTTCTATGGTATTACTCACTGATTTTGGGTTTGTGTCGAACCGGACGTTCGGGGAACCCCGTGGTCCGCTTACGGGTACCTCGCCAAAACTCACAGATTTGTTCCATTCTGGCCAGTTTTCTATGGTATTACTCACTGATTTTGGGTTCGGGTCGAACCAGACGTTCAGGGAACCCCCGGCGTCCGCTTACAGGGATCTCGCCAAAACTCGCAGATTTGGTCCATTCTGGCCAGTTTTCTATGGTATTACTCGCTGATTTAGGGCCCCGGGTAGATCCGGACGTTCTGGGAACCTTGAGGTCCTCTTACGGGGACCTCGCTAAAACTCATAAATTTGGTCCATTCTGGCCTGTTTTCTATGGTATTACTCACTGATTTAGGGCCCCAGGTCAATCCGGACGTTCGGGGAACCCCGTGGTCCGCTTAAAGGAACCTCGCCAAAACTCGCAGATTTGGTCCATTCTGGCCGGTTTTCTATGGTATTACTCACTGATTTTGGGCCCCGGGCGATCCGGCATTCGGAGAACACCGGGGTCCGGTTACGGGGAACTCGCCAAAACTCACAGATTTGGTCCATTCTGTCCAGTTTTCTATGGTATTACTCACTTATTTTGGGTCCTGGGTAGATCCGGACGTTCGGGGAACCTTGAGGTGCTCTTACGGGGATCTCGCCAAAACTCGCAGATTTGGTCCATTCTGGCCAGTTTTCTATGGTATTAATCACTGATTTAGGGCCCCGGGTAGATCTGGACGTTCGGGGAACCTTGAGGTCCTCTTACGGGGATCTCGCCAAAACTCGCAGATTTGGTCCATTCTGGCCAGTTTTCTATGGTATTACTCACTGATTTAGGGCCCCGGGTAGATCCGGACGTTCGGGGAACCTTGAGGTCCTCTTACGGCGATCTCGCCAAAACTCGCAGATTTGGTCCATTCTGGCCAGTTTTCTATGGTATTACTCACTGATTTAGGGCCCCAGGTCAATCCGGACATTCGGGGAACCCTGGGGTCCGCTTACAGGAACCTCGCCAAAACTCGCAGACTTGGCCCATTCTGGCCGGTTTTCTATGGTATTACTCACTGATTTTGGGTTTGTGTCGAACCGGACGTTCGGGGAACCCTGTGGTCCGCTTACGGGTACCTCGCCAAAACTCACAGATTTGTTCCATTCTGGCCAGTTTTCTATGGTATTACTCACTGATTTTGGGTTCGGGTCGAACCAGACGTTCAGGGAACCCCCGGCGTCCGCTTACGGGGATCTCGCCAAAACTCGCAGATGTGGTCCATTCTGGCCAGTTTTCTATGGTATTAGTCGCTGATTTATGGCCCCGGGTAGATCCGGACGTTCTGGGAACCTTGAGGTCCTCTTACGGGGACCTCGCTAAAACTCATAAATTTGGTCCATTCTGGCCTGTTTTCTATGGTATTACTCACTGATTTAGGGCCCCAGGTCAATCCGGACGTTCGGGGAACCCCGTGGTCCGCTTAAAGGAACCTCGCCAAAACTCGCAGATTTGGTCCATTCTGGCCGGTTTTCTATGGTATTACTCACTGATTTTGGGCCCCGGGCGATCCGGCATTCGGAGAACACCGGGGTCCGGTTACGGGGAACTCGCCAAAACTCACAGATTTGGTCCATTCTGTCCAGTTTTCTATGGTATTACTCACTTATTTTGGTCCTGGGTAGATCCGGACGTTCGGGGAACCTTGAGGTGCTCTTACGGGGATCTCGCCAAAACTCGCAGATTTGGTCCATTCTGGCCAGTTTTCTATGGTATTAATCACTGATTTAGGGCCCCGGGTAGATCCGGACGTTCGGGGAACCTTGAGGTCCTCTTACGGCGATCTCGCCAAAACTCGCAGATTTGGTCCATTCTGGCCAGTTTTCTATGGTATTACTCACTGATTTAGGGCCCCAGGTAGATCCGGACGTTCGGGGAACCTTGAGGTCCTCTTACGGCGATCTCGCCAAAACTCGCAGATTTGGTCCATTCTGGCCGGTTTTCTATGGTATTACTCACTGATTTTGGGTTTGTGTCGAACCGGACGTTCGGGGAACCCCGTGGTCCGCTTACGGGTACCTCGCCAAAACTCACAGATTTGTTCCATTCTGGCCAGTTTTCTATGGTATTACTCACTGATTTTGGGTTCGGGTCGAACCAGACGTTCAGGGAACCCCCGGCGTCCGCTTACGGGGATCTCGCCAAAACTCGCAGATTTGGTCCATTCTGGCCAGTTTTCTATGGTATTACTCGCTGATTTAGGGCCCCGGGTAGATCCGGACGTTCTGGGAACCTTGAGGTCCTCTTATGGGGACCTCGCTAAAACTCATAAATTTGGTCCATTCTGGCCTGTTTTCTATGGTATTACTCACTGATTTAGGGCCCCAGGTCAATCCGGACGTTCGGGGAACCCCGTGGTCCGCTTAAAGGAACCTCGCCAAAACTCGCAGATTTGGTCCATTCTGGACGGTTTTCTATGGTATTACTCACTGATTTTGGGCCCCGGGCGATCCGGCATTCGGAGAACACCGGGGTCCGGTTACGGGGAACTCGCCAAAACTCGCAGATTTGGTCCATTCTGGCCGGTTTTCTATGGTATTACTCACTGATTTTGGGCCCCGGGCGATCCGGCATTCGGAGAACACCGGGGTCCGGTTACGGGGAACTCGCCAAAACTCACAGATTTGGTCCATTCTGTCCAGTTTTCTATGGTATTACTCACTTATTTTGGGTCCTGGGTAGATCCGGACGTTCGGGGAACCTTGAGGTGCTCTTACGGGGATCTCGCCAAAACTCGCAGATTTGGTCCATTCTGGCCAGTTTTCTATGGTATTAATCACTGATTTAGGGCCCCGGGTAGATCTGGACGTTCGGGGAACCTTGAGGTCCTCTTACGGGGATCTCGCCAAAACTCGCAGATTTGGTCCATTCTGGCCAGTTTTCTATGGTATTACTCACTGATTTAGGGCCCCGGGTAGATCCGGACGTTCGGGGAACCTTGAGGTCCTCTTACGGCGATCTCGCCAAAACTCGCAGATTTGGTCCATTCTGGCCTGTTTTCTATGGTATTACTCACTGATTTAGGGCCCCAGGTCAATCCGGACATTCGGGGAACCCTGGGGTCCGCTTACAGGAACCTCGCCAAAACTCGCAGACTTGGCCCATTCTGGCCGGTTTTCTATGGTATTACTCACTGATTTTGGGTTTGTGTCGAACCGGACGTTCGGGGAACCCTGTGGTCCGCTTACGGGTACCTCGCCAAAACTCACAGATTTGTTCCATTCTGGCCAGTTTTCTATGGTATTACTCACTGATTTTGGGTTCGGGTCGAACCAGACGTTCAGGGAACCCCCGGCGTCCGCTTACGGGGATCTCGCCAAAACTCGCAGATGTGGTCCATTCTGGCCAGTTTTCTATGGTATTAGTCGCTGATTTATGGCCCCGGGTAGATCCGGACGTTCTGGGAACCTTGAGGTCCTCTTATGGGGACCTCGCTAAAACTCATAAATTTGGTCCATTCTGGCCAGTTTTCTATGGTATTACTCACTGATTTAGGGCCCCAGGTAGATCCGGACGTTCGGGGAACCTTGAGGTCCTCTTACGGCGATCTCGCCAAAACTCGCAGATTTGGTCCATTCTGGCCGGTTTTCTATGGTATTACTCACTGATTTTGGGTTTGTGTCGAACCGGACGTTCGGGGAACCCCGTGGTCCGCTTACGGGTACCTCGCCAAAACTCACAGATTTGTTCCATTCTGGCCAGTTTTCTATGGTATTACTCACTGATTTTGGGTTCGGGTCGAACCAGACGTTCAGGGAACCCCCGGCGTCCGCTTACGGGGATCTCGCCAAAACTCGCAGATTTGGTCCATTCTGGCCAGTTTTCTATGGTATTACTCGCTGATTTAGGGCCCCGGGTAGATCCGGACGTTCGGGGAACCTTGAGGTCCTCTTACGGGGATCTCGCCAAAACTCGCAGATTTGGTCCATTCTGACCAGTTTTCTATGGTATTACTCACTGATTTAGGGCCCCGGGTAGATCCGGACGTTCGGGGAACCTTGAGGTCCTCTTACGGCGATCTCGCTAAAACTCGCAGATTTGGTCCATTCTGGCCAGTTTTCTATGGTATTACTCACTGATTTAGGGCCCCAGGTCAATCCGGACGTTCGGGGAACCCCGTGGTCCGCTTAAAGGAACCTCGCCAAAACTCGCAGATTTGGTCCATTCTGGCCGGTTTTCTATGGTATTACTCACTGATTTTGGGCCCCGGGCGATCCGGCATTCGGAGAACACCGGGGTCCGGTTACGGGGAACTCGCCAAAACTCACAGATTTGGTCCATTCTGTCCAGTTTTCTATGGTATTACTCACTTATTTTGGGTCCTGGGTAGATCCGGACGTTCGGGGAACCTTGAGGTGCTCTTACGGGGATCTCGCCAAAACTCGCAGATTTGGTCCATTCTGGCCAGTTTTCTATGGTATTAATCACTGATTTAGGGCCCCGGGTAGATCTGGACGTTCGGGGAACCTTGAGGTCCTCTTACGGGGATCTCGCCAAAACTCGCAGATTTGGTCCATTCTGGCCAGTTTTCTATGGTATTACTCACTGATTTAGGGCCCCGGGTAGATCCGGACGTTCGGGGAACCTTGAGGTCCTCTTACGGCGATCTCGCCAAAACTCGCAGATTTGGTCCATTCTGGCCAGTTTTCTATGGTATTAATCACTGATTTAGGGCCCCGGGTAGATCTGGACGTTCGGGGAACCTTGAGGTCCTCTTACGGGGATCTCGCCAAAACTCGCAGATTTGGTCCATTCTGGCCAGTTTTCTATGGTATTACTCACTGATTTAGGGCCCCAGGTCAATCCGGACATTCGGGGAACCCTGGGGTCCGCTTACAGGAACCTCGCCAAAACTCGCAGACTTGGCACATTCTGGACGGTTTTCTATGGTATTACTCACTGATTTTGGGTTTGTGTCGAACCGGACGTTCGGGGAACCCCGTGGTCCGCTTACGGGTACCTCGCCAAAACTCACAGATTTGTTCCATTCTGGCCAGTTTTCTATGGTATTACTCACTGATTTTGGGTTCGGGTCGAACCAGACGTTCAGGGAACCCCCGGCGTCCGCTTACAGGGATCTTGCCAAAACTCGCAGATTTGGTCCATTCTGGCCAGTTTTCTATGGTATTACTCGCTGATTTAGGGCCCCGGGTAGATCCGGACGTTCTGGGAACCTTGAGGTCCTCTTACGGGGACCTCGCTAAAACTCATAAATTTGGTCCATTCTGGCCTGTTTTCTATGGTATTACTCACTGATTTAGGGCCCCAGGTCAATCCGGACGTTCGGGGAACCCCGTGGTCCGCTTAAAGGAACCTCGCCAAAACTCGCAGATTTGGTCCATTCTGGCCGGTTTTCTATGGTATTACTCACTGATTTTGGGCCCCGGGCGATCCGGCATTCGGAGAACACCGGGGTCCGGTTACGGGGAACTCGCCAAAACTCACAGATTTGGTCCATTCTGTCCAGTTTTCTATGGTATTACTCACTTATTTTGGGTCCTGGGTAGATCCGGACGTTCGGGGAACCTTGAGGTGCTCTTACGGGGATCTCGCCAAAACTCGCAGATTTGGTCCATTCTGGCCAGTTTTCTATGGTATTAATCACTGATTTAGGGCCCCGGGTAGATCTGGACGTTCGGGGAACCTTGAGGTCCTCTTACGGGGATCTCGCCAAAACTCGCAGATTTGGTCCATTCTGGCCAGTTTTCTATGGTATTACTCACTGATTTAGGGCCCCGGGTAGATCCGGACGTTCGGGGAACCTTGAGGTCCTCTTACGGCGATCTCGCCAAAACTCGCAGATTTGGTCCATTCTGGCCAGTTTTCTATGGTATTACTCACTGATTTAGGGCCCCAGGTCAATCCGGACATTCGGGGAACCCTGGGGTCCGCTTACAGGAACCTCGCCAAAACTCGCAGACTTGGACCATTCTGGCCGGTTTTCTATGGTATTACTCACTGATTTTGGGTTTGTGTCGAACCGGACGTTCGGGGAACCCTGTGGTCCGCTTACGGGTACCTCGCCAAAACTCACAGATTTGTTCCATTCTGGCCAGTTTTCTATGGTATTACTCACTGATTTTGGGTTCGGGTCGAACCAGACGTTCAGGGAACCCCCGGCGTCCGCTTACGGGGATCTCGCCAAAACTCGCAGATGTGGTCCATTCTGGCCAGTTTTCTATGGTATTAGTCGCTGATTTATGGCCCCGGGTAGATCCGGACGTTCTGGGAACCTTGAGGTCCTCTTACGGGGACCTCGCTAAAACTCATAAATTTGGTCCATTCTGGCCTGTTTTCTATGGTATTACTCACTGATTTAGGGCCCCAGGTCAATCCGGACGTTCGGGGAACCCCGTGGTCCGCTTAAAGGAACCTCGCCAAAACTCGCAGATTTGGTCCATTCTGGCCGGTTTTCTATGGTATTACTCACTGATTTTGGGCCCCGGGCGATCCGGCATTCGGAGAACACCGGGGTCCGGTTACGGGGAACTCGCCAAAACTCACAGATTTGGTCCATTCTGTCCAGTTTTCTATGGTATTACTCACTTATTTTGGTCCTGGGTAGATCCGGACGTTCGGGGAACCTTGAGGTGCTCTTACGGGGATCTCGCCAAAACTCGCAGATTTGGTCCATTCTGGCCAGTTTTCTATGGTATTAATCACTGATTTAGGGCCCCGGGTAGATCCGGACGTTCGGGGAACCTTGAGGTCCTCTTACGGCGATCTCGCCAAAACTCGCAGATTTGGTCCATTCTGGCCAGTTTTCTATGGTATTACTCACTGATTTAGGGCCCCAGGTAGATCCGGACGTTCGGGGAACCTTGAGGTCCTCTTACGGCGATCTCGCCAAAACTCGCAGATTTGGTCCATTCTGGCCAGTTTTCTATGGTATTACTCACTGATTTAGGGCCCCAGGTCAATCCGGACATTCGGGGAACCCTGGGGTCCGCTTACAGGAACCTCGCCAAAACTCGCAGACTTGGCCCATTCTGGCCGGTTTTCTATGGTATTACTCACTGATTTTGGGTTTGTGTCGAACCGGACGTTCGGGGAACCCTGTGGTCCGCTTACGGGTACCTCGCCAAAACTCACAGATTTGTTCCATTCTGGCCAGTTTTCTATGGTATTACTCACTGATTTTGGGTTCGGGTCGAACCAGACGTTCAGGGAACCCCCGGCGTCCGCTTACGGGGATCTCGCCAAAACTCGCAGATGTGGTCCATTCTGGCCAGTTTTCTATGGTATTAGTCGCTGATTTATGGCCCCGGGTAGATCCGGACGTTCTGGGAACCTTGAGGTCCTCTTACGGGGACCTCGCTAAAACTCATAAATTTGGTCCATTCTGGCCTGTTTTCTATGGTATTACTCACTGATTTAGGGCCCCAGGTCAATCCGGACGTTCGGGGAACCCCGTGGTCCGCTTAAAGGAACCTCGCCAAAACTCGCAGATTTGGTCCATTCTGGCCGGTTTTCTATGGTATTACTCACTGATTTTGGGCCCCGGGCGATCCGGCATTCGGAGAACACCGGGGTCCGGTTACGGGGAACTCGCCAAAACTCACAGATTTGGTCCATTCTGTCCAGTTTTCTATGGTATTACTCACTTATTTTGGTCCTGGGTAGATCCGGACGTTCGGGGAACCTTGAGGTGCTCTTACGGGGATCTCGCCAAAACTCGCAGATTTGGTCCATTCTGGCCAGTTTTCTATGGTATTAATCACTGATTTAGGGCCCCGGGTAGATCCGGACGTTCGGGGAACCTTGAGGTCCTCTTACGGCGATCTCGCCAAAACTCGCAGATTTGGTCCATTCTGGCCAGTTTTCTATGGTATTACTCACTGATTTAGGGCCCCAGGTAGATCCGGACGTTCGGGGAACCTTGAGGTCCTCTTACGGCGATCTCGCCAAAACTCGCAGATTTGGTCCATTCTGGCCGGTTTTCTATGGTATTACTCACTGATTTTGGGTTTGTGTCGAACCGGACGTTCGGGGAACCCCGTGGTCCGCTTACGGGTACCTCGCCAAAACTCACAGATTTGTTCCATTCTGGCCAGTTTTCTATGGTATTACTCACTGATTTTGGGTTCGGGTCGAACCAGACGTTCAGGGAACCCCCGGCGTCCGCTTACGGGGATCTCGCCAAAACTCGCAGATTTGGTCCATTCTGGCCAGTTTTCTATGGTATTACTCGCTGATTTAGGGCCCCGGGTAGATCCGGACGTTCTGGGAACCTTGAGGTCCTCTTATGGGGACCTCGCTAAAACTCATAAATTTGGTCCATTCTGGCCTGTTTTCTATGGTATTACTCACTGATTTAGGGCCCCAGGTCAATCCGGACGTTCGGGGAACCCCGTGGTCCGCTTAAAGGAACCTCGCCAAAACTCGCAGATTTGGTCCATTCTGGACGGTTTTCTATGGTATTACTCACTGATTTTGGGCCCCGGGCGATCCGGCATTCGGAGAACACCGGGGTCCGGTTACGGGGAACTCGCCAAAACTCACAGATTTGGTCCATTCTGTCCAGTTTTCTATGGTATTACTCACTTATTTTGGGTCCTGGGTAGATCCGGACGTTCGGGGAACCTTGAGGTGCTCTTACGGGGATCTCGCCAAAACTCGCAGATTTGGTCCATTCTGGCCAGTTTTCTATGGTATTAATCACTGATTTAGGGCCCCGGGTAGATCTGGACGTTCGGGGAACCTTGAGGTCCTCTTACGGGGATCTCGCCAAAACTCGCAGATTTGGTCCATTCTGGCCAGTTTTCTATGGTATTACTCACTGATTTAGGGCCCCGGGTAGATCCGGACGTTCGGGGAACCTTGAGGTCCTCTTACGGCGATCTCGCCAAAACTCGCAGATTTGGTCCATTCTGGCCAGTTTTCTATGGTATTAATCACTGATTTAGGGCCCCGGGTAGATCTGGACGTTCGGGGAACCTTGAGGTCCTCTTACGGGGATCTCGCCAAAACTCGCAGATTTGGTCCATTCTGGCCAGTTTTCTATGGTATTACTCACTGATTTAGGGCCCCAGGTCAATCCGGACATTCGGGGAACCCTGGGGTCCGCTTACAGGAACCTCGCCAAAACTCGCAGACTTGGCACATTCTGGACGGTTTTCTATGGTATTACTCACTGATTTTGGGTTTGTGTCGAACCGGACGTTCGGGGAACCCCGTGGTCCGCTTACGGGTACCTCGCCAAAACTCACAGATTTGTTCCATTCTGGCCAGTTTTCTATGGTATTACTCACTGATTTTGGGTTCGGGTCGAACCAGACGTTCAGGGAACCCCCGGCGTCCGCTTACAGGGATCTCGCCAAAACTCGCAGATTTGGTCCATTCTGGCCAGTTTTCTATGGTATTACTCGCTGATTTAGGGCCCCGGGTAGATCCGGACGTTCTGGGAACCTTGAGGTCCTCTTACGGGGACCTCGCTAAAACTCATAAATTTGGTCCATTCTGGCCTGTTTTCTATGGTATTACTCACTGATTTAGGGCCCCAGGTCAATCCGGACGTTCGGGGAACCCCGTGGTCCGCTTAAAGGAACCTCGCCAAAACTCGCAGATTTGGTCCATTCTGGCCGGTTTTCTATGGTATTACTCACTGATTTTGGGCCCCGGGCGATCCGGCATTCGGAGAACACCGGGGTCCGGTTACGGGGAACTCGCCAAAACTCACAGATTTGGTCCATTCTGTCCAGTTTTCTATGGTATTACTCACTTATTTTGGGTCCTGGGTAGATCCGGACGTTCGGGGAACCTTGAGGTGCTCTTACGGGGATCTCGCCAAAACTCGCAGATTTGGTCCATTCTGGCCAGTTTTCTATGGTATTAATCACTGATTTAGGGCCCCGGGTAGATCTGGACGTTCGGGGAACCTTGAGGTCCTCTTACGGGGATCTCGCCAAAACTCGCAGATTTGGTCCATTCTGGCCAGTTTTCTATGGTATTACTCACTGATTTAGGGCCCCGGGTAGATCCGGACGTTCGGGGAACCTTGAGGTCCTCTTACGGCGATCTCGCCAAAACTCGCAGATTTGGTCCATTCTGGCCAGTTTTCTATGGTATTACTCACTGATTTAGGGCCCCAGGTCAATCCGGACATTCGGGGAACCCTGGGGTCCGCTTACAGGAACCTCGCCAAAACTCGCAGACTTGGCCCATTCTGGCCGGTTTTCTATGGTATTACTCACTGATTTTGGGTTTGTGTCGAACCGGACGTTCGGGGAACCCTGTGGTCCGCTTACGGGTACCTCGCCAAAACTCACAGATTTGTTCCATTCTGGCCAGTTTTCTATGGTATTCCTCACTGATTTTGGGTTCGGGTCGAACCAGACGTTCAGGGAACCCCCGGCGTCCGCTTACGGGGATCTCGCCAAAACTCGCAGATGTGGTCCATTCTGGCCAGTTTTCTATGGTATTAGTCGCTGATTTATGGCCCCGGGTAGATCCGGACGTTCTGGGAACCTTGAGGTCCTCTTACGGGGACCTCGCTAAAACTCATAAATTTGGTCCATTCTGGCCTGTTTTCTATGGTATTACTCACTGATTTAGGGCCCCAGGTCAATCCGGACGTTCGGGGAACCCCGTGGTCCGCTTAAAGGAACCTCGCCAAAACTCGCAGATTTGGTCCATTCTGGCCGGTTTTCTATGGTATTACTCACTGATTTTGGGCCCCGGGCGATCCGGCATTCGGAGAACACCGGGGTCCGGTTACGGGGAACTCGCCAAAACTCACAGATTTGGTCCATTCTGTCCAGTTTTCTATGGTATTACTCACTTATTTTGGGTCCTGGGTAGATCCGGACGTTCGGGGAACCTTGAGGTGCTCTTACGGGGATCTCGCCAAAACTCGCAGATTTGGTCCATTCTGGCCAGTTTTCTATGGTATTAATCACTGATTTAGGGCCCCGGGTAGATCCGGACGTTCGGGGAACCTTGAGGTCCTCTTACGGGGATCTCGCCAAAACTCGCAGATTTGGTCCATTCTGGCCAGTTTTCTATGGTATTACTCACTGATTTAGGGCCCCGGGTAGATCCGGACGTTCGGGGAACCTTGAGGTCCTCTTACGGCGATCTCGCCAAAACACGCAGATTTGGTCCATTCTGGCCAGTTTTCTATGGTATTACTCACTGATTTAGGGCCCCAGGTCAATCCGGACATTCGGGGAACCCTGGGGTCCGCTTACAGGAACCTCGCCAAAACTCGCAGACTTGGCCCATTCTGGCCGGTTTTCTATGGTATTACTCACTGATTTTGGGTTTGTGTCGAACCGTACGTTCGGGGAACCCTGTGGTCCGCTTACGGGTACCTCGCCAAAACTCACAGATTTGTTCCATTCTGGCCAGTTTTCTATGGTATTCCTCACTGATTTTGGGTTCGGGTCGAACCAGACGTTCAGGGAACCCCCGGCGTCCGCTTACGGGGATCTCGCCAAAACTCGCAGATGTGGTCCATTCTGGCCAGTTTTCTATGGTATTAGTCGCTGATTTATGGCCCCGGGTAGATCCGGACGTTCTGGGAACCTTGAGGTCCTCTTACGGGGACCTCGCTAAAACTCATAAATTTGGTCCATTCTGGCCTGTTTTCTATGGTATTACTCACTGATTTAGGGCCCCAGGTCAATCCGGACGTTCGGGGAACCCCGTGGTCCGCTTAAAGGAACCTCGCCAAAACTCGCAGATTTGGTCCATTCTGGCCGGTTTTCTATGGTATTACTCACTGATTTTGGGCTCCGGGCGATCCGGCATTCGGAGAACACCGGGGTCCGGTTACGGGGAACTCGCCAAAACTCACAGATTTGGTCCATTCTGTCCAGTTTTCTATGGTATTACTCACTTATTTTGGGTCCTGGGTAGATCCGGACGTTCGGGGAACCTTGAGGTGCTCTTACGGGGATCTCGCCAAAACTCGCAGATTTGGTCCATTCTGGCCAGTTTTCTATGGTATTAATCACTGATTTAGGGCCCCGGGTAGATCCGGACGTTCGGGGAACCTTGAGGTCCTCTTACGGCGATCTCGCCAAAACTCGCAGATTTGGTCCATTCTGGCCAGTTTTCTATGGTATTACTCACTGATTTAGGGCCCCAGGTAGATCCGGACGTTCGGGGAACCTTGAGGTCCTCTTACGGCGATCTCGCCAAAACTCGCAGATTTGGTCCATTCTGGCCGGTTTTCTATGGTATTACTCACTGATTTTGGGTTTGTGTCGAACCGGACGTTCGGGGAACCCCGTGGTCCGCTTACGGGTACCTCGCCAAAACTCACAGATTTGTTCCATTCTGGCCAGTTTTCTATGGTATTACTCACTGATTTTGGGTTCGGGTCGAACCAGACGTTCAGGGAACCCCCGGCGTCCGCTTACGGGGATCTCGCCAAAACTCGCAGATTTGGTCCATTCTGGCCAGTTTTCTATGGTATTACTCGCTGATTTAGGGCCCCGGGTAGATCCGGACGTTCTGGGAACCTTGAGGTCCTCTTACGGGGACCTCGCTAAAACTCATAAATTTGGTCCATTCTGGCCTGTTTTCTATGGTATTACTCACTGATTTAGGGCCCCAGGTCAATCCGGACGTTCGGGGAACCCCGTGGTCCGCTTAAAGGAACCTCGCCAAAACTCGCAGATTTGGTCCATTCTGGCCGGTTTTCTATGGTATTACTCACTGATTTTGGGCCCCGGGCGATCCGGCATTCGGAGAACACCGGGGTCCGGTTACGGGGAACTCGCCAAAACTCACAGATTTGGTCCATTCTGTCCAGTTTTCTATGGTATTACTCACTTATTTTGGGTCCTGGGTAGATCCGGACGTTCGGGGAACCTTGAGGTGCTCTTACGGGGATCTCGCCAAAACTCGCAGATTTGGTCCATTCTGGCCAGTTTTCTATGGTATTAATCACTGATTTAGGGCCCCGGGTAGATCTGGACGTTCGGGGAACCTTGAGGTCCTCTTACGGGGATCTCGCCAAAACTCGCAGATTTGGTCCATTCTGGCCAGTTTTCTATGGTATTACTCACTGATTTAGGGCCCCGGGTAGATCCGGACGTTCGGGGAACCTTGAGGTCCTCTTACGGCGATCTCGCCAAAACTCGCAGATTTGGTCCATTCTGGCCAGTTTTCTATGGTATTACTCACTGATTTAGGGCCCCAGGTCAATCCGGACATTCGGGGAACCCTGGGGTCCGCTTACAGGAACCTCGCCAAAACTCGCAGACTTGGCCCATTCTGGCCGGTTTTCTATGGTATTACTCACTGATTTTGGGTTTGTGTCGAACCGGACGTTCGGGGAACCCTGTGGTCCGCTTACGGGTACCTCGCCAAAACTCACAGATTTGTTCCATTCTGGCCAGTTTTCTATGGTATTACTCACTGATTTTGGGTTCGGGTCGAACCAGACGTTCAGGGAACCCCCGGCGTCCGCTTACGGGGATCTCGCCAAAACTCGCAGATGTGGTCCATTCTGGCCAGTTTTCTATGGTATTAGTCGCTGATTTATGGCCCCGGGTAGATCCGGACGTTCTGGGAACCTTGAGGTCCTCTTACGGGGACCTCGCTAAAACTCATAAATTTGGTCCATTCTGGCCTGTTTTCTATGGTATTACTCACTGATTTAGGGCCCCAGGTCAATCCGGACGTTCGGGGAACCCCGTGGTCCGCTTAAAGGAACCTCGCCAAAACTCGCAGATTTGGTCCATTCTGGCCGGTTTTCTATGGTATTACTCACTGATTTTGGGCCCCGGGCGATCCGGCATTCGGAGAACACCGGGGTCCGGTTACGGGGAACTCGCCAAAACTCACAGATTTGGTCCATTCTGTCCAGTTTTCTATGGTATTACTCACTTATTTTGGGTCCTGGGTAGATCCGGACGTTCGGGGAACCTTGAGGTGCTCTTACGGGGATCTCGCCAAAACTCGCAGATTTGGTCCATTCTGGCCAGTTTTCTATGGTATTAATCACTGATTTAGGGCCCCGGGTAGATCTGGACGTTCGGGGAACCTTGAGGTCCTCTTACGGGGATCTCGCCAAAACTCGCAGATTTGGTCCATTCTGACCAGTTTTCTATGGTATTACTCACTGATTTAGGGCCCCGGGTAGATCCGGACGTTCGGGGAACCTTGAGGTCCTCTTACGGCGATCTCGCCAAAACTCGCAGATTTGGTCCATTCTGGCCGGTTTTCTATGGTATTACTCACTGATTTTGGGTTTGTGTCGAACCGGACGTTCGGGGAACCCCGTGGTCCGCTTACGGGTACCTCGCCAAAACTCACAGATTTGTTCCATTCTGGCCAGTTTTCTATGGTATTACTCACTGATTTTGGGTTCGGGTCGAACCAGACGTTCAGGGAACCCCCGGCGTCCGCTTACGGGGATCTCGCCAAAACTCGCAGATTTGGTCCATTCTGGCCAGTTTTCTATGGTATTACTCGCTGATTTAGGGCCCCGGGTAGATCTGGACGTTCGGGGAACCTTGAGGTCCTCTTACGGGGATCTCGCCAAAACTCGCAGATTTGGTCCATTCTGACCAGTTTTCTATGGTATTACTCACTGATTTAGGGCCCCGGGTAGATCCGGACGTTCGGGGAACCTTGAGGTCCTCTTACGGCGATCTCGCTAAAACTCGCAGATTTGGTCCATTCTGGCCAGTTTTCTATGGTATTACTCACTGATTTAGGGCCCCAGGTCAATCCGGACATTCGGGGAACCCTGGGGTCCGCTTACAGGAACCTCGCCAAAACTCGCAGACTTGGCCCATTCTGGCCGGTTTTCTATGGTATTACTCACTGATTTTGGGTTTGTGTCGAACCGGACGTTCGGGGAACCCCGTGGTCCGCTTACGGGTACCTCGCCAAAACTCACAGATTTGTTCCATTCTGGCCAGTTTTCTATGGTATTACTCACTGATTTTGGGTTCGGGTCGAACCAGACGTTCAGGGAACCCCCGGCGTCCGCTTACGGGGATCTCGCCAAAACTCGCAGATTTGGTCCATTCTGGCCAGTTTTCTATGGTATTACTCGCTGATTTAGGGCCCCGGGTAGATCCGGACGTTCTGGGAACCTTGAGGTCCTCTTACGGCGACCTCGCTAAAACTCATAGATTTGGTCCATTCTGGCCTGTTTTCTATGGTATTACTCACTGATTTAGGGCCCCAGGTCAATCCGGACGTTCGGGGAACCCCGGGGTCCGCTTAAAGGAACCTCGCCAAAACTCGCAGATTTGGTCCATTCTGGCCGGTTTTCTATGGTATTACTCACTGATTTTGGGCCCCGGGCGATCCGGCATTCGGAGAACACCGGGGTCCGGTTACGGGGAACTCGCCAAAACTCGCAGATTTGGTCCATTCTGGCCGGTTTTCTATGGTATTACTCACTGATTTTGGGCCCCGGGCGATCCGGCATTCGGAGAACACCGGGGTCCGGTTACGGGGAACTCGCCAAAACTCACAGATTTGGTCCATTCTGTCCAGTTTTCTATGGTATTACTCACTTATTTTGGGTCCTGGGTAGATCCGGACGTTCGGGGAACCTTGAGGTGCTCTTACGGGGATCTCGCCAAAACTCGCAGATTTGGTCCATTCTGGCCAGTTTTCTATGGTATTAATCACTGATTTAGGGCCCCGGGTAGATCTGGACGTTCGGGGAACCTTGAGGTCCTCTTACGGGGATCTCGCCAAAACTCGCAGATTTGGTCCATTCTGGCCAGTTTTCTATGGTATTAATCACTGATTTAGGGCCCCGGGTAGATCTGGACGTTCGGGGAACCTTGAGGTCCTCTTACGGGGATCTCGCCAAAACTCGCAGATTTGGTCCATTCTGACCAGTTTTCTATGGTATTACTCACTGATTTAGGGCCCCGGGTAGATCCGGACGTTCGGGGAACCTTGAGGTCCTCTTACGGCGATCTCGCCAAAACTCGCAGATTTGGTCCATTCTGGCCGGTTTTCTATGGTATTACTCACTGATTTTGGGTTTGTGTCGAACCGGACGTTCGGGGAACCCCGTGGTCCGCTTACGGGTACCTCGCCAAAACTCACAGATTTGTTCCATTCTGGCCAGTTTTCTATGGTATTACTCACTGATTTTGGGTTCGGGTCGAACCAGACGTTCAGGGAACCCCCGGCGTCCGCTTACGGGGATCTCGCCAAAACTCGCAGATTTGGTCCATTCTGGCCAGTTTTCTATGGTATTACTCGCTGATTTAGGGCCCCGGGTAGATCTGGACGTTCGGGGAACCTTGAGGTCCTCTTACGGGGATCTCGCCAAAACTCGCAGATTTGGTCCATTCTGACCAGTTTTCTATGGTATTACTCACTGATTTAGGGCCCCGGGTAGATCCGGACGTTCGGGGAACCTTGAGGTCCTCTTACGGCGATCTCGCTAAAACTCGCAGATTTGGTCCATTCTGGCCAGTTTTCTATGGTATTACTCACTGATTTAGGGCCCCAGGTCAATCCGGACATTCGGGGAACCCTGGGGTCCGCTTACAGGAACCTCGCCAAAACTCGCAGACTTGGCCCATTCTGGCCGGTTTTCTATGGTATTACTCACTGATTTTGGGTTTGTGTCGAACCGGACGTTCGGGGAACCCCGTGGTCCGCTTACGGGTACCTCGCCAAAACTCACAGATTTGTTCCATTCTGGCCAGTTTTCTATGGTATTACTCACTGATTTTGGGTTCGGGTCGAACCAGACGTTCAGGGAACCCCCGGCGTCCGCTTACGGGGATCTCGCCAAAACTCGCAGATTTGGTCCATTCTGGCCAGTTTTCTATGGTATTACTCGCTGATTTAGGGCCCCGGGTAGATCCGGACGTTCTGGGAACCTTGAGGTCCTCTTACGGCGACCTCGCTAAAACTCATAGATTTGGTCCATTCTGGCCTGTTTTCTATGGTATTACTCACTGATTTAGGGCCCCAGGTCAATCCGGACGTTCGGGGAACCCCGGGGTCCGCTTAAAGGAACCTCGCCAAAACTCGCAGATTTGGTCCATTCTGGCCGGTTTTCTATGGTATTACTCACTGATTTTGGGCCCCGGGCGATCCGGCATTCGGAGAACACCGGGGTCCGGTTACGGGGAACTCGCCAAAACTCGCAGATTTGGTCCATTCTGGCCGGTTTTCTATGGTATTACTCACTGATTTTGGGCCCCGGGCGATCCGGCATTCGGAGAACACCGGGGTCCGGTTACGGGGAACTCGCCAAAACTCACAGATTTGGTCCATTCTGTCCAGTTTTCTATGGTATTACTCACTTATTTTGGGTCCTGGGTAGATCCGGACGTTCGGGGAACCTTGAGGTGCTCTTACGGGGATCTCGCCAAAACTCGCAGATTTGGTCCATTCTGGCCAGTTTTCTATGGTATTAATCACTGATTTAGGGCCCCGGGTAGATCTGGACGTTCGGGGAACCTTGAGGTCCTCTTACGGGGATCTCGCCAAAACTCGCAGATTTGGTCCATTCTGGCCAGTTTTCTATGGTATTAATCACTGATTTAGGGCCCCGGGTAGATCTGGACGTTCGGGGAACCTTGAGGTCCTCTTACGGGGATCTCGCCAAAACTCGCAGATTTGGTCCATTCTGACCAGTTTTCTATGGTATTACTCACTGATTTAGGGCCCCGGGTAGATCCGGACGTTCGGGGAACCTTGAGGTCCTCTTACGGCGATCTCGCCAAAACTCGCAGATTTGGTCCATTCTGGCCGGTTTTCTATGGTATTACTCACTGATTTTGGGTTTGTGTCGAACCGGACGTTCGGGGAACCCCGTGGTCCGCTTACGGGTACCTCGCCAAAACTCACAGATTTGTTCCATTCTGGCCAGTTTTCTATGGTATTACTCACTGATTTTGGGTTCGGGTCGAACCAGACGTTCAGGGAACCCCCGGCGTCCGCTTACGGGGATCTCGCCAAAACTCGCAGATTTGGTCCATTCTGGCCAGTTTTCTATGGTATTACTCGCTGATTTAGGGCCCCGGGTAGATCTGGACGTTCGGGGAACCTTGAGGTCCTCTTACGGGGATCTCGCCAAAACTCGCAGATTTGGTCCATTCTGACCAGTTTTCTATGGTATTACTCACTGATTTAGGGCCCCGGGTAGATCCGGACGTTCGGGGAACCTTGAGGTCCTCTTACGGCGATCTCGCTAAAACTCGCAGATTTGGTCCATTCTGGCCAGTTTTCTATGGTATTACTCACTGATTTAGGGCCCCAGGTCAATCCGGACATTCGGGGAACCCTGGGGTCCGCTTACAGGAACCTCGCCAAAACTCGCAGACTTGGCCCATTCTGGCCGGTTTTCTATGGTATTACTCACTGATTTTGGGTTTGTGTCGAACCGGACGTTCGGGGAACCCCGTGGTCCGCTTACGGGTACCTCGCCAAAACTCACAGATTTGTTCCATTCTGGCCAGTTTTCTATGGTATTACTCACTGATTTTGGGTTCGGGTCGAACCAGACGTTCAGGGAACCCCCGGCGTCCGCTTACGGGGATCTCGCCAAAACTCGCAGATTTGGTCCATTCTGGCCAGTTTTCTATGGTATTACTCGCTGATTTAGGGCCCCGGGTAGATCCGGACGTTCTGGGAACCTTGAGGTCCTCTTACGGCGACCTCGCTAAAACTCATAGATTTGGTCCATTCTGGCCTGTTTTCTATGGTATTACTCACTGATTTAGGGCCCCAGGTCAATCCGGACGTTCGGGGAACCCCGGGGTCCGCTTAAAGGAACCTCGCCAAAACTCGCAGATTTGGTCCATTCTGGCCGGTTTTCTATGGTATTACTCACTGATTTTGGGCCCCGGGCGATCCGGCATTCGGAGAACACCGGGGTCCGGTTACGGGGAACTCGCCAAAACTCGCAGATTTGGTCCATTCTGGCCGGTTTTCTATGGTATTACTCACTGATTTTGGGCCCCGGGCGATCCGGCATTCGGAGAACACCGGGGTCCGGTTACGGGGAACTCGCCAAAACTCACAGATTTGGTCCATTCTGTCCAGTTTTCTATGGTATTACTCACTTATTTTGGGTCCTGGGTAGATCCGGACGTTCGGGGAACCTTGAGGTGCTCTTACGGGGATCTCGCCAAAACTCGCAGATTTGGTCCATTCTGGCCAGTTTTCTATGGTATTAATCACTGATTTAGGGCCCCGGGTAGATCTGGACGTTCGGGGAACCTTGAGGTCCTCTTACGGGGATCTCGCCAAAACTCACAGATTTGGTCCATTCTGGCCAGTTTTCTATGGTATTACTCACTGATTTAGGGCCCCGGGTAGATCCGGACGTTCGGGGAACCTTGAGGTCCTCTTACGGCGATCTCGCCAAAACTCGCAGATTTGGTCCATTCTGGCCTGTTTTCTATGGTATTACTCACTGATTTAGGGCCCCAGGTCAATCCGGACATTCGGGGAACCCTGGGGTCCGCTTACAGGAACCTCGCCAAAACTCGCAGACTTGGCCCATTCTGGCCGGTTTTCTATGGTATTACTCACTGATTTTGGGTTTGTGTCGAACCGGACGTTCGGGGAACCCTGTGGTCCGCTTACGGGTACCTCGCCAAAACTCACAGATTTGTTCCATTCTGGCCAGTTTTCTATGGTATTACTCACTGATTTTGGGTTCGGGTCGAACCAGACGTTCAGGGAACCCCCGGCGTCCGCTTACGGGGATCTCGCCAAAACTCGCAGATGTGGTCCATTCTGGCCAGTTTTCTATGGTATTAGTCGCTGATTTATGGCCCCGGGTAGATCCGGACGTTCTGGGAACCTTGAGGTCCTCTTATGGGGACCTCGCTAAAACTCATAAATTTGGTCCATTCTGGCCAGTTTTCTATGGTATTACTCACTGATTTAGGGCCCCAGGTAGATCCGGACGTTCGGGGAACCTTGAGGTCCTCTTACGGCGATCTCGCCAAAACTCGCAGATTTGGTCCATTCTGGCCGGTTTTCTATGGTATTACTCACTGATTTTGGGTTTGTGTCGAACCGGACGTTCGGGGAACCCCGTGGTCCGCTTACGGGTACCTCGCCAAAACTCACAGATTTGTTCCATTCTGGCCAGTTTTCTATGGTATTACTCACTGATTTTGGGTTCGGGTCGAACCAGACGTTCAGGGAACCCCCGGCGTCCGCTTACGGGGATCTCGCCAAAACTCGCAGATTTGGTCCATTCTGGCCAGTTTTCTATGGTATTACTCGCTGATTTAGGGCCCCGGGTAGATCTGGACGTTCGGGGAACCTTGAGGTCCTCTTACGGGGATCTCGCCAAAACTCGCAGATTTGGTCCATTCTGACCAGTTTTCTATGGTATTACTCACTGATTTAGGGCCCCGGGTAAATCCGGACGTTCGGGGAACCTTGAGGTCCTCTTACGGCGATCTCGCTAAAACTCGCAGATTTGGTCCATTCTGGCCAGTTTTCTATGGTATTACTCACTGATTTAGGGCCCCAGGTCAATCCGGACGTTCGGGGAACCCCGTGGTCCGCTTAAAGGAACCTCGCCAAAACTCGCAGATTTGGTCCATTCTGGCCGGTTTTCTATGGTATTACTCACTGATTTTGGGCCCCGGGCGATCCGGCATTCGGAGAACACCGGGGTCCGGTTACGGGGAACTCGCCAAAACTCACAGATTTGGTCCATTCTATCCAGTTTTCTATGGTATTACTCACTTATTTTGGGTCCTGGGTAGATCCGGACGTTCGGGGAACCTTGAGGTGCTCTTACGGGGATCTCGCCAAAACTCGCAGATTTGGTCCATTCTGGCCAGTTTTCTATGGTATTAATCACTGATTTAGGGCCCCGGGTAGATCTGGACGTTCGGGGAACCTTGAGGTCCTCTTACGGGGATCTCGCCAAAACTCGCAGATTTGGTCCATTCTGGCCAGTTTTCTATGGTATTACTCACTGATTTAGGGCCCCGGGTAGATCCGGACGTTCGGGGAACCTTGAGGTCCTCTTACGACGATCTCGCCAAAACTCGCAGATTTGGTCCATTCTGGCCAGTTTTCTATGGTATTACTCACTGATTTAGGGCCCCAGGTCAATCCGGACATTCGGGGAACCCTGGGGTCCGCTTACAGGAACCTCGCCAAAACTCGCAGACTTGGCCCATTCTGGCCGGTTTTCTATGGTATTACTCACTGATTTTGGGTTTGTGTCGAACCGGACGTTCGGGGAACCCTGTGGTCCGCTTACGGGTACCTCGCCAAAACTCACAGATTTGTTCCATTCTGGCCAGTTTTCTATGGTATTACTCACTGATTTTGGGTTCGGGTCGAACCAGACGTTCAGGGAACCCCCGGCGTCCGCTTACGGGGATCTCGCCAAAACTCGCAGATGTGGTCCATTCTGGCCAGTTTTCTATGGTATTAGTCGCTGATTTATGGCCCCGGGTAGATCCGGACGTTCTGGGAACCTTGAGGTCCTCTTACGGGGACCTCGCTAAAACTCATAAATTTGGTCCATTCTGGCCTGTTTTCTATGGTATTACTCACTGATTTAGGGCCCCAGGTCAATCCGGACGTTCGGGGAACCCCGTGGTCCGCTTAAAGGAACCTCGCCAAAACTCGCAGATTTGGTCCATTCTGGCCGGTTTTCTATGGTATTACTCACTGATTTTGGGCCCCGGGCGATCCGGCATTCGGAGAACACCGGGGTCCGGTTACGGGGAACTCGCCAAAACTCACAGATTTGGTCCATTCTGTCCAGTTTTCTATGGTATTACTCACTTATTTTGGGTCCTGGGTAGATCCGGACGTTCGGGGAACCTTGAGGTGCTCTTACGGGGATCTCGCCAAAACTCGCAGATTTGGTCCATTCTGGCCAGTTTTCTATGGTATTAATCACTGATTTAGGGCCCCGGGTAGATCTGGACGTTCGGGGAACCTTGAGGTCCTCTTACGGGGATCTCGCCAAAACTCGCAGATTTGGTCCATTCTGGCCAGTTTTCTATGGTATTACTCACTGATTTAGGGCCCCGGGTAGATCCGGACGTTCGGGGAACCTTGAGGTCCTCTTACGGCGATCTCGCCAAAACTCGCAGATTTGGTCCATTCTGGCCAGTTTTCTATGGTATTACTCACTGATTTAGGGCCCCAGGTCAATCCGGATATTCGGGGAACCCTGGGGTCCGCTTACAGGAACCTCGCCAAAACTCGCAGACTTGGCCCATTCTGGCCGGTTTTCTATGGTATTACTCACTGATTTTGGGTTTGTGTCGAACCGGACGTTCGGGGAACCCTGTGGTCCGCTTACGGGTACCTCGCCAAAACTCACAGATTTGTTCCATTCTGGCCAGTTTTCTATGGTATTACTCACTGATTTTGGGTTCGGGTCGAACCAGACGTTCAGGGAACCCCCGGCGTCCGCTTACGGGGATCTCGCCAAAACTCGCAGATGTGGTCCATTCTGGCCAGTTTTCTATGGTATTAGTCGCTGATTTATGGCCCCGGGTAGATCCGGACGTTCTGGGAACCTTGAGGTCCTCTTACGGGGACCTCGCTAAAACTCATAAATTTGGTCCATTCTGGCCTGTTTTCTATGGTATTACTCACTGATTTAGGGCCCCAGGTCAATCCGAACGTTCGGGGAACCCCGTGGTCCGCTTAAAGGAACCTCGCCAAAACTCGCAGATTTGGTCCATTCTGGCCAGTTTTCTATGGTATTACTCGCTGATTTAGGGCCCCGGGTAGATCCGGACGTTCTGGGAACCTTGAGGTCCTCTTACGGCGACCTCGCTAAAACTCATAGATTTCGTCCATTCTGGCCTGTTTTCTATGGTATTACTCACTGATTTAGGGCCCCAGGTCAATCCGGACGTTCGGGGAACCCCGGGGTCCGCTTAAAGGAACCTCGCCAAAACTCGCAGATTTGGTCCATTCTGGCCGGTTTTCTATGGTATTACTCACTGATTTTGGGCCCCGGGCGATCCGGCATTCGGAGAACACCGGGGTCCGGTTACGGGGAACTCGCCAAAACTCACAGATTTGGTCCATTCTGTCCAGTTTTCTATGGTATTACTCACTTATTTTGGGTCCTGGGTAGATCCGGACGTTCGGGGAACCTTGAGGTGCTCTTACGGGGATCTCGCCAAAACTCGCAGATTTGGTCCATTCTGGCCAGTTTTCTATGGTATTAATCACTGATTTAGGGCCCCGGGTAGATCTGGACGTTCGGGGAACCTTGAGGTCCTCTTACGGGGATCTCGCGAAAACTCGCAGATTTGGTCCATTCTGGCCAGTTTTCTATGGTATTACTCACTGATTTAGGGCCCCGGGTAGATCCGGACGTTCGGGGAACCTTGAGGTCCTCTTACGGCGATCTCACCAAAACTCGCAGATTTGGTCCATTCTGGCCAGTTTTCTATGGTATTACTCACTGATTTAGGGCCCCAGGTCAATCCGGACATTCGGGGAACCCTGGGGTCCGCTTACAGGAACCTCGCCAAAACTCGCAGACTTGGCCCATTCTGGCCGGTTTTCTATGGTATTACTCTCTGATTTTGGGTTTGTGTCGAACCGGACGTTCGGGGAACCCTGTGGTCCGCTTACGGGTACCTCGCCAAAACTCACAGATTTGTTCCATTCTGGCCAGTTTTCTATGGTATTACTCACTGATTTTGGGTTCGGGTCGAACCAGACGTTCAGGGAACCCCCGGCGTCCGCTTACGGGGATCTCGCCAAAACTCGCAGATTTGGTCCATTCTGGCCAGTTTTCTATGGTATTAGTCGCTGATTTATGGCCCCGGGTAGATCCGGACGTTCTGGGAACCTTGAGGTCCTCTTACGGGGACCTCGCTAAAACTCATAAATTTGGTCCATTCTGGCCTGTTTTCTATGGTATTACTCACTGATTTAGGGCCCCAGGTCAATCCGGACGTTCGGGGAACCCCGTGGTCCGCTTAAAGGAACCTCGCCAAAACTCGCAGATTTGGTCCATTCTGGCCGGTTTTCTATGGTATTACTCACTGATTTTGGGCCCCGGGCGATCCGGCATTCGGAGAACACCGGGGTCCGGTTACGGGGAACTCGCCAAAACTCACAGATTTGGTCCATTCTGTCCAGTTTTCTATGGTATTACTCACTTATTTTGGGTCCTGGGTAGATCCGGACGTTCGGGGAACCTTGAGGTGCTCTTACGGGGATCTCGCCAAAACTCGCAGATTTGGTCCATTCTGGCCAGTTTTCTATGATATTAATCACTGATTTAGGGCCCTGGGTAGATCTGGACGTTCGGGGAACCTTGAGGTCCTCTTACGGGGATCTCGCCAAAACTCGCAGATTTGGTCCATTCTGGCCAGTTTTCTATGGTATTACTCACTGATTTAGGGCCCCGGGTAGATCCGGACGTTCGGGGAACCTTGAGGTCCTCTTACGGCGATCTCGCCAAAACTCGCAGATTTGGTCCATTCTGGCCAGTTTTCTATGGTATTACTCACTGATTTAGGGCCCAGGTCAATCCGGACATTCGGGGAACCCTGGGGTCCGCTTACAGGAACCTCGCCAAAACTCGCAGACTTGGCCCATTCTGGCCGGTTTTCTATGGTATTACTCACTGATTTTGGGTTTGTGTCGAACCGGACGTTCGGGGAACCCTGTGGTCCGCTTACGGGTACCTCGCCAAAACTCACAGATTTGTTCCATTCTGGCCAGTTTTCTATGGTATTACTCACTGATTTTGGGTTCGGGTCGAACCAGACGTTCAGGGAACCACCGGCGTCCGCTTACGGGGATCTCGCCAAAACTCGCAGATGTGGTCCATTCTGGCCAGTTTTCTATGGTATTAGTCGCTGATTTATGGCCCCGGGTAGATCCGGACGTTCTGGGAACCTTGAGGTCCTCTTACGGGGACCTCGCTAAAACTCATAAATTTGGTCCATTCTGGCCTGTTTTCTATGGTATTACTCACTGATTTAGGGCCCCAGGTCAATCCGGACATTCGGGGAACCCTGGGGTCCGCTTACAGGAACCTCGCCAAAACTCGCAGACTTGGCCCATTCTGGCCGGTTTTCTATGGTATTACTCACTGATTTTGGGTTTGTGTCGAACCGGACGTTCGGGGAACCCTGTGGTCCGCTTACGGGTACCTCGCCAAAACTCACAGATTTGTTCCATTCTGGCCAGTTTTCTATGGTATTACTCACTGATTTTGGGTTCGGGTCGAACCAGACGTTCAGGGAACCCCCGGCGTCCGCTTACGGGGATCTCGCCAAAACTCGCAGATTTGGTCCATTCTGGCCAGTTTTCTATGGTATTAGTCGCTGATTTATGGCCCCGGGTAGATCCGGACGTTCTGGGAACCTTGAGGTCCTCTTACGGGGACCTCGCTAAAACTCATAAATTTGGTCCATTCTGGCCTGTTTTCTATGGTATTACTCACTGATTTAGGGCCCCAGGTCAATCCGGACGTTCGGGGAACCCCGTGGTCCGCTTAAAGGAACCTCGCCAAAACTCGCAGATTTGGTCCATTCTGGCCGGTTTTCTATGGTATTACTCACTGATTTTGCGCCCCGGGCGATCCGGCATTCGGAGAACACCGGGGTCCGGTTACGGGGAACTCGCCAAAACTCACAGATTTGGTCCATTCTGTCCAGTTTTCTATGGTATTACTCACTTATTTTGGGTCCTGGGTAGATCCGGACGTTCGGGGAACCTTGAGGTGCTCTTACGGGGATCTCGCCAAAACTCGCAGATTTGGTCCATTCTGGCCAGTTTTCTATGGTATTAATCACTGATTTAGGGCCCCGGGTAGATCTGGACGTTCGGGGAACCTTGAGGTCCTCTTACGGGGATCTCGCCAAAACTCGCAGATTTGGTCCATTCTGGCCAGTTTTCTATGGTATTACTCACTGATTTAGGGCCCCGGGTAGATCCGGACGTTCGGGGAACCTTGAGGTCCTCTTACGGCGATCTCGCCAAAACTCGCAGATTTGGTCCATTCTGGCCAGTTTTCTATGGTATTACTCACTGATTTAGGGCCCCAGGTCAATCCGGACATTCGGGGAACCCTGGGGTCCGCTTACAGGAACCTCGCCAAAACTCGCAGACTTGGCCCATTCTGGCCGGTTTTCTATGGTATTACTCACTGATTTTGGGTTTGTGTCGAACCGGACGTTCGGGGAACCCTGTGGTCCGCTTACGGGTACCTCGCCAAAACTCACAGATTTGTTCCATTCTGGCCAGTTTTCTATGGTATTACTCACTGATTTTGGGTTCGGGTCGAACCAGACGTTCAGGGAACCCCCGGCGTCCGCTTACGGGGATCTCGCCAAAACTCGCAGATGTGGTTCATTCTGGCCAGTTTTCTATGGTATTAGTCGCTGATTTATGGCCCCGGGTAGATCCGGACGTTCTGGGAACCTTGAGGTCCTCTTACGGGGACCTCGCTAAAACTCATAAATTTGGTCCATTCTGGCCTGTTTTCTATGGTATTACTCACTGATTTAGGGCCCCAGGTCAATCCGGACATTCGGGGAACCCTGGGGTCCGCTTACAGGAACCTCGCCAAAACTCGCAGACTTGGCCCATTCTGGCCGGTTTTCTATGGTATTACTCACTGATTTTGGGTTTGTGTCGAACCGGACGTTCGGGGAACCCTGTGGTCCGCTTACGGGTACCTCGCCAAAACTCACAGATTTGTTCCATTCTGGCCAGTTTTCTATGGTATTACTCACTGATTTTGGGTTCGGGTCGAACCAGACGTTCAGGGAACCCCCGGCGTCCGCTTACGGGGATCTCGCCAAAACTCGCAGATTTGGTCCATTCTGGCCAGTTTTCTATGGTATTAGTCGCTGATTTATGGCCCCGGGTAGATCCGGACGTTCTGGGAACCTTGAGGTCCTCTTACGGGGACCTCGCTAAAACTCATAAATTTGGTCCATTCTGGCCTGTTTTCTATGGTATTACTCACTGATTTAGGGCCCCAGGTCAATCCGGACGTTCGGGGAACCCCGTGGTCCGCTTAAAGGAACCTCGCCAAAACTCGCAGATTTGGTCCATTCTGGCCGGTTTTCTATGGTATTACTCACTGATTTTGCGCCCCGGGCGATCCGGCATTCGGAGAACACCGGGGTCCGGTTACGGGGAACTCGCCAAAACTCGCAGATTTGGTCCATTCTGTCCAGTTTTCTATGGTATTACTCACTTATTTTGGGTCCTGGGTAGATCCGGACGTTCGGGGAACCTTGAGGTGCTCTTACGGGGATCTCGCCAAAACTCGCAGATTTCGTCCATTCTGGCCAGTTTTCTATGGTATTAATCACTGATTTAGGGCCCCGGGTAGATCTGGACGTTCGGGGAACCTTGAGGTCCTCTTACGGGGATCTCGCCAAAACTCGCAGATTTGGTCCATTCTGGCCAGTTTTCTATGGTATTACTCACTGATTTAGGGCCCCGGGTAGATCCGGACGTTCGGGGAACCTTGAGGTCCTCTTACGGCGATCTCGCCAAAACTCGCAGATTTGGTCCATTCTGGCCAGTTTTCTATGGTATTACTCACTGATTTAGGGCCCCAGGTCAATCCGGACATTCGGGGAACCCTGGGGTCCGCTTACAGGAACCTCACCAAAACTCGCAGACTTGGCCCATTCTGGCCGGTTTTCTATGGTATTACTCACTGATTTTGGGTTTGTGTCGAACCGGACGTTCGGGGAACCCTGTGGTCCGCTTACGGGTACCTCGCCAAAACTCACAGATTTGTTCCATTCTGGCCAGTTTTCTATGGTATTACTCACTGATTTTGGGTTCGGGTCGAACCAGACGTTCAGGGAACCCCCGGCGTCCGCTTACGGGGATCTCGCCAAAACTCGCAGATGTGGTCCATTCTGGCCAGTTTTCTATGGTATTAGTCGCTGGTTTATGGCCCCGGGTAGATCCGGACGTTCTGGGAACCTTGAGGTCCTCTTACGGGGACCTCGCTAAAACTCATAAATTTGGTCCATTCTGGCCTGTTTTCTATGGTATTACTCACTGATTTAGGGCCCCAGGTCAATCCGGACGTTCGGGGAACCCCGTGGTCCGCTTAAAGGAACCTCGCCAAAACTCGCAGATTTGGTCCATTCTGGCCGGTTTTCTATGGTATTACTCACTGATTTTGGGCCCCGGGCGATCCGGCATTCGGAGAACACCGGGGTCCGGTTACGGGGAACTCGCCAAAACTCACAGATTTGGTCCATTCTGTCCAGTTTTCTATGGTATTACTCACTTATTTTGGGTCCTGGGTAGATCCGGACGTTCGGGGAACCTTGAGGTGCTCTTACGGGGATCTCGCCAAAACTCGCAGATTTGGTCCATTCTGGCCAGTTTTCTATGGTATTAATCACTGATTTAGGGCCCCGGGTAGATCTGGACGTTCGGGGAACCTTGAGGTCCTCTTACGGGGATCTCGCCAAAACTCGCAGATTTGGTCCATTCTGGCCAGTTTTCTATGGTATTACTCACTGATTTAGGGCCCCGGGTAGATCCGGACGTTCGGGGAACCTTGAGGTCCTCTTACGGCGATCTCGCCAAAACTCGCAGATTTGGTCCATTCTGGCCAGTTTTCTATGGTATTACTCACTGATTTAGGGCCCCAGGTCAATCCGGACATTCGGGGAACCCTGGGGTCCGCTTACAGGAACCTCGCCAAAACTCGCAGACTTGGCCCATTCTGGCCGGTTTTCTATGGTATTACTCACTGATTTTGGGTTTGTGTCGAACCGGACGTTCGGGGAACCCTGTGGTCCGCTTACGGGTACCTCGCCAAAACTCACAGATTTGTTCCATTCTGGCCAGTTTTCTATGGTATTACTCACTGATTTTGGGTTCGGGTCGAACCAGACGTTCAGGGAACCCCCGGCGTCCGCTTACGGGGATCTCGCCAAAACTCGCAGATGTGGTCCATTCTGGCCAGTTTTCTATGGTATTAGTCGCTGATTTATGGCCCCGGGTAGATCCGGACGTTCTGGGAACCTTGAGGTCCTCTTACGGGGACCTCGCTAAAACTCATAAATTTGGTCCATTCTGGCCTGTTTTCTATGGTATTACTCACTGATTTAGGGCCCCAGGTCAATCCGGACGTTCGGGGAACCCCGTGGTCCGCTTAAAGGAACCTCGCCAAAACTCGCAGATTTGGTCCATTCTGGCCGGTTTTCTATGGTATTACTCACTGATTTTGGGCCCCGGGCGATCCGGCATTCGGAGAACACCGGGGTCCGGTTACGGGGAACTCGCCAAAACTCACAGATTTGGTCCATTCTGTCCAGTTTTCTATGGTATTACTCACTTATTTTGGGTCCTGGGTAGATCCGGACGTTCGGGGAACCTTGAGGTGCTCTTACGGGGATCTCGCCAAAACTCGCAGATTTGGTCCATTCTGGCCAGTTTTCTATGGTATTAATCACTGATTTAGGGCCCCGGGTAGATCCGGACGTTCGGGGAACCTTGAGGTCCTCTTACGGCGATCTCGCCAAAACTCGCAGATTTGGTCCATTCTGGCCAGTTTTCTATGGTATTACTCACTGATTTAGGGCCCCAGGTAGATCCGGACGTTCGGGGAACCTTGAGGTCCTCTTACGGCGATCTCGCCAAAACTCGCAGATTTGGTCCATTCTGGCCGGTTTTCTATGGTATTACTCACTGATTTTGGGTTTGTGTCGAACCGGACGTTCGGGGAACCCCGTGGTCCGCTTACGGGTACCTCGCCAAAACTCACAGATTTGTTCCATTCTGGCCAGTTTTCTATGGTATTACTCACTGATTTTGGGTTCGGGTCGAACCAGACGTTCAGGGAACCCCCGGCGTCCGCTTACGGGGATCTCGCCAAAACTCGCAGATTTGGTCCATTCTGGCCAGTTTTCTATGGTATTACTCGCTGATTTAGGGCCCCGGGTAGATCCGGACGTTCTGGGAACCTTGAGGTCCTCTTACGGCGACCTCGCTAAAACTCATAGATTTCGTCCATTCTGGCCTGTTTTCTATGGTATTACTCACTGATTTAGGGCCCCAGGTCAATCCGGACGTTCGGGGAACCCCGTGGTCCGCTTAAAGGAACCTCGCCAAAACTCGCAGATTTGGTCCATTCTGGCCGGTTTTCTATGGTATTACTCACTGATTTTGGGCCCCGGGCGATCCGGCATTCGGAGAACACCGGGGTCCGGTTACGGGGAACTCGCCAAAACTCACAGATTTGGTCCATTCTGTCCAGTTTTCTATGGTATTACTCACTTATTTTGGGTCCTGGGTAGATCCGGACGTTCGGGGAACCTTGAGGTGCTCTTACGGGGATCTCGCCAAAACTCGCAGATTTGGTCCATTCTGGCCAGTTTTCTATGGTATTAATCACTGATTTAGGGCCCTGGGTAGATCTGGACGTTCGGGGAACCTTGAGGTCCTCTTACGGGGATCTCGCCATAACTCGCAGATTTGGTCCATTCTGGCCAGTTTTCTATGGTATTACTCACTGATTTAGGGCCCCGGGTAGATCCGGACGTTCGGGGAACCTTGAGGTCCTCTTACGGCGATCTCGCCAAAACTCGCAGATTTGGTCCATTCTGGCCAGTTTTCTATGGTATTACTCACTGATTTAGGGCCCAGGTCAATCCGGACATTCGGGGAACCCTGGGGTCCGCTTACAGGAACCTCGCCAAAACTCGCAGACTTGGCCCATTCTGGCCGGTTTTCTATGGTATTACTCACTGATTTTGGGTTTGTGTCGAACCGGACGTTCGGGGAACCCTGTGGTCCGCTTACGGGTACCTCGCCAAAACTCACAGATTTGTTCCATTCTGGCCAGTTTTCTATGGTATTACTCACTGATTTTGGGTTCGGGTCGAACCAGACGTTCAGGGAACCACCGGCGTCCGCTTACGGGGATCTCGCCAAAACTCGCAGATGTGGTCCATTCTGGCCAGTTTTCTATGGTATTAGTCGCTGATTTATGGCCCCGGGTAGATCCGGACGTTCTGGGAACCTTGAGGTCCTCTTACGGGGACCTCGCTAAAACTCATAAATTTGGTCCATTCTGGCCTGTTTTCTATGGTATTACTCACTGATTTAGGGCCCCAGGTCAATCCGGACATTCGGGGAACCCTGGGGTCCGCTTACAGGAACCTCGCCAAAACTCGCAGACTTGGCCCATTCTGGCCGGTTTTCTATGGTATTACTCACTGATTTTGGGTTTGTGTCGAACCGGACGTTCGGGGAACCCTGTGGTCCGCTTACGGGTACCTCGCCAAAACTCACAGATTTGTTCCATTCTGGCCAGTTTTCTATGGTATTACTCACTGATTTTGGGTTCGGGTCGAACCAGACGTTCAGGGAACCCCCGGCGTCCGCTTACGGGGATCTCGCCAAAACTCGCAGATTTGGTCCATTCTGGCCAGTTTTCTATGGTATTAGTCGCTGATTTATGGCCCCGGGTAGATCCGGACGTTCTGGGAACCTTGAGGTCCTCTTACGGGGACCTCGCTAAAACTCATAAATTTGGTCCATTCTGGCCTGTTTTCTATGGTATTACTCACTGATTTAGGGCCCCAGGTCAATCCGGACGTTCGGGGAACCCCGTGGTCCGCTTAAAGGAACCTCGCCAAAACTCGCAGATTTGGTCCATTCTGGCCGGTTTTCTATGGTATTACTCACTGATTTTGCGCCCCGGGCGATCCGGCATTCGGAGAACACCGGGGTCCGGTTACGGGGAACTCGCCAAAACTCACAGATTTGGTCCATTCTGTCCAGTTTTCTATGGTATTACTCACTTATTTTGGGTCCTGGGTAGATCCGGACGTTCGGGGAACCTTGAGGTGCTCTTACGGGGATCTCGCCAAAACTCGCAGATTTGGTCCATTCTGGCCAGTTTTCTATGGTATTAATCACTGATTTAGGGCCCCGGGTAGATCTGGACGTTCGGGGAACCTTGAGGTCCTCTTACGGGGATCTCGCCAAAACTCGCAGATTTGGTCCATTCTGGCCAGTTTTCTATGGTATTACTCACTGATTTAGGGCCCCGGGTAGATCCGGACGTTCGGGGAACCTTGAGGTCCTCTTACGGCGATCTCGCCAAAACTCGCAGATTTGGTCCATTCTGGCCAGTTTTCTATGGTATTACTCACTGATTTAGGGCCCCAGGTCAATCCGGACATTCGGGGAACCCTGGGGTCCGCTTACAGGAACCTCGCCAAAACTCGCAGACTTGGCCCATTCTGGCCGGTTTTCTATGGTATTACTCACTGATTTTGGGTTTGTGTCGAACCGGACGTTCGGGGAACCCTGTGGTCCGCTTACGGGTACCTCGCCAAAACTCACAGATTTGTTCCATTCTGGCCAGTTTTCTATGGTATTACTCACTGATTTTGGGTTCGGGTCGAACCAGACGTTCAGGGAACCACCGGCGTCCGCTTACGGGGATCTCGCCAAAACTCGCAGATGTGGTCCATTCTGGCCAGTTTTCTATGGTATTAGTCGCTGATTTATGGCCCCGGGTAGATCCGGACGTTCTGGGAACCTTGAGGTCCTCTTACGGGGACCTCGCTAAAACTCATAAATTTGGTCCATTCTGGCCTGTTTTCTATGGTATTACTCACTGATTTAGGGCCCCAGGTCAATCCGGACATTCGGGGAACCCTGGGGTCCGCTTACAGGAACCTCGCCAAAACTCGCAGACTTGGCCCATTCTGGCCGGTTTTCTATGGTATTACTCACTGATTTTGGGTTTGTGTCGAACCGGACGTTCGGGGAACCCTGTGGTCCGCTTACGGGTACCTCGCCAAAACTCACAGATTTGTTCCATTCTGGCCAGTTTTCTATGGTATTACTCACTGATTTTGGGTTCGGGTCGAACCAGACGTTCAGGGAACCCCCGGCGTCCGCTTACGGGGATCTCGCCAAAACTCGCAGATTTGGTCCATTCTGGCCAGTTTTCTATGGTATTAGTCGCTGATTTATGGCCCCGGGTAGATCCGGACGTTCTGGGAACCTTGAGGTCCTCTTACGGGGACCTCGCTAAAACTCATAAATTTGGTCCATTCTGGCCTGTTTTCTATGGTATTACTCACTGATTTAGGGCCCCAGGTCAATCCGGACGTTCGGGGAACCCCGTGGTCCGCTTAAAGGAACCTCGCCAAAACTCGCAGATTTGGTCCATTCTGGCCGGTTTTCTATGGTATTACTCACTGATTTTGCGCCCCGGGCGATCCGGCATTCGGAGAACACCGGGGTCCGGTTACGGGGAACTCGCCAAAACTCACAGATTTGGTCCATTCTGTCCAGTTTTCTATGGTATTACTCACTTATTTTGGGTCCTGGGTAGATCCGGACGTTCGGGGAACCTTGAGGTGCTCTTACGGGGATCTCGCCAAAACTCGCAGATTTGGTCCATTCTGGCCAGTTTTCTATGGTATTAATCACTGATTTAGGGCCCCGGGTAGATCTGGACGTTCGGGGAACCTTGAGGTCCTCTTACGGGGATCTCGCCAAAACTCGCAGATTTGGTCCATTCTGGCCAGTTTTCTATGGTATTACTCACTGATTTAGGGCCCCGGGTAGATCCGGACGTTCGGGGAACCTTGAGGTCCTCTTACGGCGATCTCGCCAAAACTCGCAGATTTGGTCCATTCTGGCCAGTTTTCTATGGTATTACTCACTGATTTAGGGCCCCAGGTCAATCCGGACATTCGGGGAACCCTGGGGTCCGCTTACAGGAACCTCGCCAAAACTCGCAGACTTGGCCCATTCTGGCCGGTTTTCTATGGTATTACTCACTGATTTTGGGTTTGTGTCGAACCGGACGTTCGGGGAACCCTGTGGTCCGCTTACGGGTACCTCGCCAAAACTCACAGATTTGTTCCATTCTGGCCAGTTTTCTATGGTATTACTCACTGATTTTGGGTTCGGGTCGAACCAGACGTTCAGGGAACCCCCGGCGTCCGCTTACGGGGATCTCGCCAAAACTCGCAGATGTGGTCCATTCTGGCCAGTTTTCTATGGTATTAGTCGCTGATTTATGGCCCCGGGTAGATCCGGACGTTCTGGGAACCTTGAGGTCCTCTTACGGGGACCTCGCTAAAACTCATAAATTTGGTCCATTCTGGCCTGTTTTCTATGGTATTACTCACTGATTTAGGGCCCCAGGTCAATCCGGACATTCGGGGAACCCTGGGGTCCGCTTACAGGAACCTCGCCAAAACTCGCAGACTTGGCCCATTCTGGCCGGTTTTCTATGGTATTACTCACTGATTTTGGGTTTGTGTCGAACCGGACGTTCGGGGAACCCTGTGGTCCGCTTACGGGTACCTCGCCAAAACTCACAGATTTGTTCCATTCTGGCCAGTTTTCTATGGTATTACTCACTGATTTTGGGTTCGGGTCGAACCAGACGTTCAGGGAACCCCCGGCGTCCGCTTACGGGGATCTCGCCAAAACTCGCAGATTTGGTCCATTCTGGCCAGTTTTCTATGGTATTAGTCGCTGATTTATGGCCCCGGGTAGATCCGGACGTTCTGGGAACCTTGAGGTCCTCTTACGGGGACCTCGCTAAAACTCATAAATTTGGTCCATTCTGGCCTGTTTTCTATGGTATTACTCACTGATTTAGGGCCCCAGGTCAATCCGGACGTTCGGGGAACCCCGTGGTCCGCTTAAAGGAACCTCGCCAAAACTCGCAGATTTGGTCCATTCTGGCCGGTTTTCTATGGTATTACTCACTGATTTTGCGCCCCGGGCGATCCGGCATTCGGAGAACACCGGGGTCCGGTTACGGGGAACTCGCCAAAACTCACAGATTTGGTCCATTCTGTCCAGTTTTCTATGGTATTACTCACTTATTTTGGGTCCTGGGTAGATCCGGACGTTCGGGGAACCTTGAGGTGCTCTTACGGGGATCTCGCCAAAACTCGCAGATTTGGTCCATTCTGGCCAGTTTTCTATGGTATTAATCACTGATTTAGGGCCCCGGGTAGATCTGGACGTTCGGGGAACCTTGAGGTCCTCTTACGGGGATCTCGCCAAAACTCGCAGATTTGGTCCATTCTGGCCAGTTTTCTATGGTATTACTCACTGATTTAGGGCCCCGGGTAGATCCGGACGTTCGGGGAACCTTGAGGTCCTCTTACGGCGATCTCGCCAAAACTCGCAGATTTGGTCCATTCTGGCCAGTTTTCTATGGTATTACTCACTGATTTAGGGCCCCAGGTCAATCCGGACATTCGGGGAACCCTGGGGTCCGCTTACAGGAACCTCGCCAAAACTCGCAGACTTGGCCCATTCTGGCCGGTTTTCTATGGTATTACTCACTGATTTTGGGTTTGTGTCGAACCGGACGTTCGGGGAACCCTGTGGTCCGCTTACGGGTACCTCGCCAAAACTCACAGATTTGTTCCATTCTGGCCAGTTTTCTATGGTATTACTCACTGATTTTGGGTTCGGGTCGAACCAGACGTTCAGGGAACCCCCGGCGTCCGCTTACGGGGATCTCGCCAAAACTCGCAGATGTGGTCCATTCTGGCCAGTTTTCTATGGTATTAGTCGCTGATTTATGGCCCCGGGTAGATCCGGACGTTCTGGGAACCTTGAGGTCCTCTTACGGGGACCTCGCTAAAACTCATAAATTTGGTCCATTCTGGCCTGTTTTCTATGGTATTACTCACTGATTTAGGGCCCCAGGTCAATCCGGACATTCGGGGAACCCTGGGGTCCGCTTACAGGAACCTCGCCAAAACTCGCAGACTTGGCCCATTCTGGCCGGTTTTCTATGGTATTACTCACTGATTTTGGGTTTGTGTCGAACCGGACGTTCGGGGAACCCTGTGGTCCGCTTACGGGTACCTCGCCAAAACTCACAGATTTGTTCCATTCTGGCCAGTTTTCTATGGTATTACTCACTGATTTTGGGTTCGGGTCGAACCAGACGTTCAGGGAACCCCCGGCGTCCGCTTACGGGGATCTCGCCAAAACTCGCAGATTTGGTCCATTCTGGCCAGTTTTCTATGGTATTAGTCGCTGATTTATGGCCCCGGGTAGATCCGGACGTTCTGGGAACCTTGAGGTCCTCTTACGGGGACCTCGCTAAAACTCATAAATTTGGTCCATTCTGGCCTGTTTTCTATGGTATTACTCACTGATTTAGGGCCCCAGGTCAATCCGGACGTTCGGGGAACCCCGTGGTCCGCTTAAAGGAACCTCGCCAAAACTCGCAGATTTGGTCCATTCTGGCCGGTTTTCTATGGTATTACTCACTGATTTTGCGCCCCGGGCGATCCGGCATTCGGAGAACACCGGGGTCCGGTTACGGGGAACTCGCCAAAACTCACAGATTTGGTCCATTCTGTCCAGTTTTCTATGGTATTACTCACTTATTTTGGGTCCTGGGTAGATCCGGACGTTCGGGGAACCTTGAGGTGCTCTTACGGGGATCTCGCCAAAACTCGCAGATTTGGTCCATTCTGGCCAGTTTTCTATGGTATTAATCACTGATTTAGGGCCCCGGGTAGATCTGGACGTTCGGGGAACCTTGAGGTCCTCTTACGGGGATCTCGCCAAAACTCGCAGATTTGGTCCATTCTGGCCAGTTTTCTATGGTATTACTCACTGATTTAGGGCCCCGGGTAGATCCGGACGTTCGGGGAACCTTGAGGTCCTCTTACGGCGATCTCGCCAAAACTCGCAGATTTGGTCCATTCTGGCCAGTTTTCTATGGTATTACTCACTGATTTAGGGCCCCAGGTCAATCCGGACATTCGGGGAACCCTGGGGTCCGCTTACAGGAACCTCGCCAAAACTCGCAGACTTGGCCCATTCTGGCCGGTTTTCTATGGTATTACTCACTGATTTTGGGTTTGTGTCGAACCGGACGTTCGGGGAACGCTGTGGTCCGCTTACGGGTACCTCGCCAAAACTCACAGATTTGTTCCATTCTGGCCAGTTTTCTATGGTATTACTCACTGATTTTGGGTTCGGGTCGAACCAGACGTTCAGGGAACCCCCGGCGTCCGCTTACGGGGATCTCGCCAAAACTCGCAGATGTGGTCCATTCTGGCCAGTTTTCTATGGTATTAGTCGCTGATTTATGGCCCTGGGTAGATCCGGACGTTCTGGGAACCTTGAGGTCCTCTTACGGGGACCTCGCTAAAACTCATAAATTTGGTCCATTCTGGCCTGTTTTCTATGGTATTACTCACTGATTTAGGGCCCCAGGTCAATCCGGACGTTCGGGGAACCCCGTGGTCCGCTTAAAGGAACCTCGCCAAAACTCGCAGATTTGGTCCATTCTGGCCGGTTTTCGATGGTATTACTCACTGATTTTGGGCCCCGGGCGATCCGGCATTCGGAGAACACCGGGGTCCGGTTACGGGGAACTCGCCAAAACTCACAGATTTGGTCCATTCTGTCCAGTTTTCTATGGTATTACTCACTTATTTTGGGTCCTGGGTAGATCCGGACGTTCGGGGAACCTTGAGGTGCTCTTACGGGGATCTCGCCAAAACTCGCAGATTTGGTCCATTCTGGCCAGTTTTCTATGGTATTAATCACTGATTTAGGGCCCCGGGTAGATCCGGACGTTCGGGGAACCTTGAGGTCCTCTTACGGCGATCTCGCCAAAACTCGCAGATTTGGTCCATTCTGGCCAGTTTTCTATGGTATTACTCACTGATTTAGGGCCCCAGGTAGATCCGGACGTTCGGGGAACCTTGAGGTCCTCTTACGGCGATCTCGCCAAAACTCGCAGATTTGGTCCATTCTGGCCGGTTTTCTATGGTATTACTCACTGATTTTGGGTTTGTGTCGAACCGGACGTTCGGGGAACCCCGTCGTCCGCTTACGGGTACCTCGCCAAAACTCACAGATTTGTTCCATTCTGGCCAGTTTTCTATGGTATTACTCACTGATTTTGGGTTCGGGTCGAACCAGACGTTCAGGGAACCCCCGGTGTCCGCTTACGGGGATCTCGCCAAAACTCGCAGATTTGGTCCATTCTGGCCTGTTTTCTATGGTATTACTCGCTGATTTAGGGCCCCGGGTAGATCCGGACGTTCTGGGAACCTTGAGGTCCTCTTACGGCGACCTCGCTAAAACTCATAGATTTGGTCCATTCTGGCCTGTTTTCTATGGTATTACTCACTGATTTAGGGCCCCAGGTCAATCCGGACGTTCGGGGAACCCCGGGGTCCGCTTAAAGGAACCTCGCCAAAACTCGCAGATTTGGTCCATTCTGGCCGGTTTTCTATGGTATTACTCACTGATTTTGGGCCCCGGGCGATCCGGCATTCGGAGAACACCGGGGTCCGGTTACGGGGAACTCGCCAAAACTCACAGATTTGGTCATTTCTGTCCAGTTTTCTATGGTATTACTCACTTATTTTGGGTCCTGGGTAGATCCGGACGTTCGGGGAACCTTGAGGTGCTCTTACGGGGATCTCGCCAAAACTCGCAGATTTGGTCCATTCTGGCCAGTTTTCTATGGTATTAATCACTGATTTAGGGCCCCGGGTAGATCTGGACGTTCGGGGAACCTTGAGGTCCTCTTACGGGGATCTCGCGAAAACTCGCAGATTTGGTCCATTCTGGCCAGTTTTCTATGGTATTACTCACTGATTTAGGGCCCCGGGTAGATCCGGACGTTCGGGGAACCTTGAGGTCCTCTTACGGCGATCTCACCAAAACTCGCAGATTTGGTCCATTCTGGCCAGTTTTCTATGGTATTACTCACTGATTTAGGGCCCCAGGTCAATCCGGACATTCGGGGAACCCTGGGGTCCGCTTACAGGAACCTCGCCAAAACTCGCAGACTTGGCCCATTCTGGCCGGTTTTCTATGGTATTACTCTCTGATTTTGGGTTTGTGTCGAACCGGACGTTCGGGGAACCCTGTGGTCCGCTTACGGGTACCTCGCCAAAACTCACAGATTTGTTCCATTCTGGCCAGTTTTCTATGGTATTACTCACTGATTTTGGGTTCGGGTCGAACCAGACGTTCAGGGAACCCCCGGCGTCCGCTTACGGGGATCTCGCCAAAACTCGCAGATTTGGTCCATTCTGGCCAGTTTTCTATGGTATTAGTCGCTGATTTATGGCCCCGGGTAGATCCGGACGTTCTGGGAACCTTGAGGTCCTCTTACGGGGACCTCGCTAAAACTCATAAATTTGGTCCATTCTGGCCTGTTTTCTATGGTATTACTCACTGATTTAGGGCCCCAGGTCAATCCGGACGTTCGGGGAACCCCGTGGTCCGCTTAAAGGAACCTCGCCAAAACTCGCAGATTTGGTCCATTCTGGCCGGTTTTCGATGGTATTACTCACTGATTTTGGGCCCCGGGCGATCCGGCATTCGGAGAACACCGGGGTCCTCTTACGGGGATCTCGCCAAAACTCACAGATTTGGTCCATTCTGGCCAGTTTTCTATGGTATTACTCACTGATTTAGGGCCCCGGGTAGATCCGGACGTTCGGGGAACCTTGAGGTCCTCTTACGGCGATCTCGCCAAAACTCGCAGATTTGGTCCATTCTGGCCAGTTTTCTATGGTATTACTCACTGATTTAGGGCCCCAGGTCAATCCGGACATTCGGGGAACCCTGGGGTCCGCTTACAGGAACCTCGCCAAAACTCGCAGACTTGGCCCATTCTGGCCGGTTTTCTATGGTATTACTCACTGATTTTGGGTTTGTGTCGAACCGGACGTTCGGGGAACCCTGTGGTCCGCTTACGGGTACCTCGCCAAAACTCACAGATTTGTTCCATTCTGGCCAGTTTTCTATGGCATTACTCACTGATTTTGGGTTCGGGTCGAACCAGACGTTCAGGGAACCCCCGGCGTCCGCTTACGGGGATCTCGCCAAAACTCGCAGATGTGGTCCATTCTGGCCAGTTTTCTATGGTATTAGTCGCTGATTTATGGCCCTGGGTAGATCCGGACGTTCTGGGAACCTTGAGGTCCTCTTACGGGGACCTCGCTAAAACTCATAAATTTGGTCCATTCTGGCCTGTTTTCTATGGTATTACTCACTGATTTAGGGCCCCAGGTCAATCCGGACGTTCGGGGAACCCCGTGGTCCGCTTAAAGGAACCTCGCCAAAACTCGCAGATTTGGTCCATTCTGGCCGGTTTTCGATGGTATTACTCACTGATTTTGGGCCCCGGGCGATCCGGCATTCGGAGAACACCGGGGTCCGGTTACGGGGAACTCGCCAAAACTCACAGATTTGGTCCATTCTGTCCAGTTTTCTATGGTATTACTCACTTATTTTGGGTCCTGGGTAGATCCGGACGTTCGGGGAACCTTGAGGTGCTCTTACGGGGATCTCGCCAAAACTCGCAGATTTGGTCCATTCTGGCCAGTTTTCTATGGTATTAATCACTGATTTAGGGCCCCGGGTAGATCCGGACGTTCGGGGAACCTTGAGGTCCTCTTACGGCGATCTCGCCAAAACTCGCAGATTTGGTCCATTCTGGCCAGTTTTCTATGGTATTACTCACTGATTTAGGGCCCCAGGTAGATCCGGACGTTCGGGGAACCTTGAGGTCCTCTTACGGCGATCTCGCCAAAACTCGCAGATTTGGTCCATTCTGGCCGGTTTTCTATGGTATTACTCACTGATTTTGGGTTTGTGTCGAACCGGACGTTCGGGGAACCCCGTCGTCCGCTTACGGGTACCTCGCCAAAACTCACAGATTTGTTCCATTCTGGCCAGTTTTCTATGGTATTACTCACTGATTTTGGGTTCGGGTCGAACCAGACGTTCAGGGAACCCCCGGTGTCCGCTTACGGGGATCTCGCCAAAACTCGCAGATTTGGTCCATTCTGGCCTGTTTTCTATGGTATTACTCGCTGATTTAGGGCCCCGGGTAGATCCGGACGTTCTGGGAACCTTGAGGTCCTCTTACGGCGACCTCGCTAAAACTCATAGATTTGGTCCATTCTGGCCTGTTTTCTATGGTATTACTCACTGATTTAGGGCCCCAGGTCAATCCGGACGTTCGGGGAACCCCGGGGTCCGCTTAAAGGAACCTCGCCAAAACTCGCAGATTTGGTCCATTCTGGCCGGTTTTCTATGGTATTACTCACTGATTTTGGGCCCCGGGCGATCCGGCATTCGGAGAACACCGGGGTCCGGTTACGGGGAACTCGCCAAAACTCACAGATTTGGTCCATTCTGTCCAGTTTTCTATGGTATTACTCACTTATTTTGGGTCCTGGGTAGATCCGGACGTTCGGGGAACCTTGAGGTGCTCTTACGGGGATCTCGCCAAAACTCGCAGATTTGGTCCATTCTGGCCAGTTTTCTATGGTATTAATCACTGATTTAGGGCCCCGGGTAGATCTGGACGTTCGGGGAACCTTGAGGTCCTCTTACGGGGATCTCGCGAAAACTCGCAGATTTGGTCCATTCTGGCCAGTTTTCTATGGTATTACTCACTGATTTAGGGCCCCGGGTAGATCCGGACGTTCGGGGAACCTTGAGGTCCTCTTACGGCGATCTCACCAAAACTCGCAGATTTGGTCCATTCTGGCCAGTTTTCTATGGTATTACTCACTGATTTAGGGCCCCAGGTCAATCCGGACATTCGGGGAACCCTGGGGTCCGCTTACAGGAACCTCGCCAAAACTCGCAGACTTGGCCCATTCTGGCCGGTTTTCTATGGTATTACTCTCTGATTTTGGGTTTGTGTCGAACCGGACGTTCGGGGAACCCTGTGGTCCGCTTACGGGTACCTCGCCAAAACTCACAGATTTGTTCCATTCTGGCCAGTTTTCTATGGTATTACTCACTGATTTTGGGTTCGGGTCGAACCAGACGTTCAGGGAACCCCCGGCGTCCGCTTACGGGGATCTCGCCAAAACTCGCAGATTTGGTCCATTCTGGCCAGTTTTCTATGGTATTAGTCGCTGATTTATGGCCCCGGGTAGATCCGGACGTTCTGGGAACCTTGAGGTCCTCTTACGGGGACCTCGCTAAAACTCATAAATTTGGTCCATTCTGGCCTGTTTTCTATGGTATTACTCACTGATTTAGGGCCCCAGGTCAATCCGGACGTTCGGGGAACCCCGTGGTCCGCTTAAAGGAACCTCGCCAAAACTCGCAGATTTGGTCCATTCTGGCCGGTTTTCTATGGTATTACTCACTGATTTTGGGCCCCGGGCGATCCGGCATTCGGAGAACACCGGGGTCCGGTTACGGGGAACTCGCCAAAACTCACAGATTTGGTCCATTCTGTCCAGTTTTCTATGGTATTACTCACTTATTTTGGGTCCTGGGTAGATCCGGACGTTCGGGGAACCTTGAGGTGCTCTTACGGGGATCTCGCCAAAACTCGCAGATTTGGTCCATTCTGGCCAGTTTTCTATGGTATTAATCACTGATTTAGGGCCCTGGGTAGATCTGGACGTTCGGGGAACCTTGAGGTCCTCTTACGGGGATCTCGCCAAAACTCGCAGATTTGGTCCATTCTGGCCAGTTTTCTATGGTATTACTCACTGATTTAGGGCCCCGGGTAGATCCGGACGTTCGGGGAACCTTGAGGTCCTCTTACGGCGATCTCGCCAAAACTCGCAGATTTGGTCCATTCTGGCCAGTTTTCTATGGTATTACTCACTGATTTAGGGCCCCAGGTCAATCCGGACATTCGGGGAACCCTGGGGTCCGCTTACAGGAACCTCGCCAAAACTCGCAGACTTGGCCCATTCTGGCCGGTTTTCTATGGTATTACTCACTGATTTTGGGTTTGTGTCGAACCGGACGTTCGGGGAACCCTGTGGTCCGCTTACGGGTACCTCGCCAAAACTCACAGATTTGTTCCATTCTGGCCAGTTTTCTATGGTATTACTCACTGATTTTGGGTTCGGGTCGAACCAGACGTTCAGGGAACCCCCGGCGTCCGCTTACGGGGATCTCGCCAAAACTCGCAGATTTGGTCCATTCTGGCCAGTTTTCTATGGTATTAGTCGCTGATTTATGGCCCCGGGTAGATCCGGACGTTCTGGGAACCTTGAGGTCCTCTTACGGGGACCTCGCTAAAACTCATAAATTTGGTCCATTCTGGCCTGTTTTCTATGGTATTACTCACTGATTTAGGGCCCCAGGTCAATCCGGACGTTCGGGGAACCCCGTGGTCCGCTTAAAGGAACCTCGCCAAAACTCGCAGATTTGGTCCATTCTGGCCGGTTTTCTATGGTATTACTCACTGATTTTGCGCCCCGGGCGATCCGGCATTCGGAGAACACCGGGGTCCGGTTACGGGGAACTCGCCAAAACTCACAGATTTGGTCCATTCTGTCCAGTTTTCTATGGTATTACTCACTTATTTTGGGTCCTGGGTAGATCCGGACGTTCGGGGAACCTTGAGGTGCTCTTACGGGGATCTCGCCAAAACTCGCAGATTTGGTCCATTCTGGCCAGTTTTCTATGGTATTAATCACTGATTTAGGGCCCCGGGTAGATCTGGACGTTCGGGGAACCTTGAGGTCCTCTTACGGGGATCTCGCCAAAACTCGCAGATTTGGTCCATTCTGGCCAGTTTTCTATGGTATTACTCACTGATTTAGGGCCCCGGGTAGATCCGGACGTTCGGGGAACCTTGAGGTCCTCTTACGGCGATCTCGCCAAAACTCGCAGATTTGGTCCATTCTGGCCAGTTTTCTATGGTATTACTCACTGATTTAGGGCCCCAGGTCAATCCGGACATTCGGGGAACCCTGGGGTCCGCTTACAGGAACCTCGCCAAAACTCGCAGACTTGGCCCATTCTGGCCGGTTTTCTATGGTATTACTCACTGATTTTGGGTTTGTGTCGAACCGGACGTTCGGGGAACCCTGTGGTCCGCTTACGGGTACCTCGCCAAAACTCACAGATTTGTTCCATTCTGGCCAGTTTTCTATGGTATTACTCACTGATTTTGGGTTCGGGTCGAACCAGACGTTCAGGGAACCCCCGGCGTCCGCTTACGGGGATCTCGCCAAAACTCGCAGATGTGGTCCATTCTGGCCAGTTTTCTATGGTATTAGTCGCTGATTTATGGCCCCGGGTAGATCCGGACGTTCTGGGAACCTTGAGGTCCTCTTACGGGGACCTCGCTAAAACTCATAAATTTGGTCCATTCTGGCCTGTTTTCTATGGTATTACTCACTGATTTAGGGCCCCAGGTCAATCCGGACATTCGGGGAACCCTGGGGTCCGCTTACAGGAACCTCGCCAAAACTCGCAGACTTGGCCCATTCTGGCCGGTTTTCTATGGTATTACTCACTGATTTTGGGTTTGTGTCGAACCGGACGTTCGGGGAACCCTGTGGTCCGCTTACGGGTACCTCGCCAAAACTCACAGATTTGTTCCATTCTGGCCAGTTTTCTATGGTATTACTCACTGATTTTGGGTTCGGGTCGAACCAGACGTTCAGGGAACCCCCGGCGTCCGCTTACGGGGATCTCGCCAAAACTCGCAGATTTGGTCCATTCTGGCCAGTTTTCTATGGTATTAGTCGCTGATTTATGGCCCCGGGTAGATCCGGACGTTCTGGGAACCTTGAGGTCCTCTTACGGGGACCTCGCTAAAACTCATAAATTTGGTCCATTCTGGCCTGTTTTCTATGGTATTACTCACTGATTTAGGGCCCCAGGTCAATCCGGACGTTCGGGGAACCCCGTGGTCCGCTTAAAGGAACCTCGCCAAAACTCGCAGATTTGGTCCATTCTGGCCGGTTTTCTATGGTATTACTCACTGATTTTGCGCCCCGGGCGATCCGGCATTCGGAGAACACCGGGGTCCGGTTACGGGGAACTCGCCAAAACTCACAGATTTGGTCCATTCTGTCCAGTTTTCTATGGTATTACTCACTTATTTTGGGTCCTGGGTAGATCCGGACGTTCGGGGAACCTTGAGGTGCTCTTACGGGGATCTCGCCAAAACTCGCAGATTTGGTCCATTCTGGCCAGTTTTCTATGGTATTAATCACTGATTTAGGGCCCCGGGTAGATCTGGACGTTCGGGGAACCTTGAGGTCCTCTTACGGGGATCTCGCCAAAACTCGCAGATTTGGTCCATTCTGGCCAGTTTTCTATGGTATTACTCACTGATTTAGGGCCCCGGGTAGATCCGGACGTTCGGGGAACCTTGAGGTCCTCTTACGGCGATCTCGCCAAAACTCGCAGATTTGTTCCATTCTGGCCAGTTTTCTATGGTATTACTCACTGATTTAGGGCCCCAGGTCAATCCGGACATTCGGGGAACCCTGGGGTCCGCTTACAGGAACCTCGCCAAAACTCGCAGACTTGGCCCATTCTGGCCGGTTTTCTATGGTATTACTCACTGATTTTGGGTTTGTGTCGAACCGGACGTTCGGGGAACCCTGTGGTCCGCTTACGGGTACCTCGCCAAAACTCACAGATTTGTTCCATTCTGGCCAGTTTTCTATGGTATTACTCACTGATTTTGGGTTCGGGTCGAACCAGACGTTCAGGGAACCCCCGGCGTCCGCTTACGGGGATCTCGCCAAAACTCGCAGATGTGGTCCATTCTGGCCAGTTTTCTATGGTATTAGTCGCTGATTTATGGCCCTGGGTAGATCCGGACGTTCTGGGAACCTTGAGGTCCTCTTACGGGGACCTCGCTAAAACTCATAAATTTGGTCCATTCTGGCCTGTTTTCTATGGTATTACTCACTGATTTAGGGCCCCAGGTCAATCCGGACGTTCGGGGAACCCCGTGGTCCGCTTAAAGGAACCTCGCCAAAACTCGCAGATTTGGTCCATTCTGGCCGGTTTTCGATGGTATTACTCACTGATTTTGGGCCCCGGGCGATCCGGCATTCGGAGAACACCGGGGTCCGGTTACGGGGAACTCGCCAAAACTCACAGATTTGGTCCATTCTGTCCAGTTTTCTATGGTATTACTCACTTATTTTGGGTCCTGGGTAGATCCGGACGTTCGGGGAACCTTGAGGTGCTCTTTCGGGGATCTCGCCAAAACTCGCAGATTTGGTCCATTCTGGCCAGTTTTCTATGGTATTAATCACTGATTTAGGGCCCCGGGTAGATCCGGACGTTCGGGGAACCTTGAGGTCCTCTTACGGCGATCTCGCCAAAACTCGCAGATTTGGTCCATTCTGGCCAGTTTTCTATGGTATTACTCACTGATTTAAGGCCCCAGGTAGATCCGGACGTTCGGGGAACCTTGAGGTCCTCTTACGGCGATCTCGCCAAAACTCGCAGATTTGGTCCATTCTGGCCGGTTTTCTATGGTATTACTCACTGATTTTGGGTTTGTGTCGAACCGGACGTTCGGGGAACCCCGTCGTCCGCTTACGGGTACCTCGCCAAAACTCACAGATTTGTTCCATTCTGGCCAGTTTTCTATGGTATTACTCACTGATTTTGGGTTCGGGTCGAACCAGACGTTCAGGGAACCCCCGGTGTCCGCTTACGGGGATCTCGCCAAAACTCGCAGATTTGGTCCATTCTGGCCTGTTTTCTATGGTATTACTCGCTGATTTAGGGCCCCGGGTAGATCCGGACGTTCTGGGAACCTTGAGGTCCTCTTACGGCGACCTCGCTAAAACTCATAGATTTGGTCCATTCTGGCCTGTTTTCTATGGTATTACTCACTGATTTAGGGCCCCAGGTCAATCCGGACGTTCGGGGAACCCCGGGGTCCGCTTAAAGGAACCTCGCCAAAACTCGCAGATTTGGTCCATTCTGGCCGGTTTTCTATGGTATTACTCACTGATTTTGGGCCCCGGGCGATCCGGCATTCGGAGAACACCGGGGTCCGGTTACGGGGAACTCGCCAAAACTCACAGATTTGGTCCATTCTGTCCAGTTTTCTATGGTATTACTCACTTATTTTGGGTCCTGGGTAGATCCGGACGTTCGGGGAACCTTGAGGTGCTCTTACGGGGATCTCGCCAAAACTCGCAGATTTGGTCCATTCTGGCCAGTTTTCTATGGTATTAATCACTGATTTAGGGCCCCGGGTAGATCTGGACTTTCGGGGAACCTTTAGGTCCTCTTACGGGGATCTCGCCAAAACTCGCAGATTTGGTCCATTCTGACCAGTTTTCTATGGTATTACTCACTGATTTAGGGCCCCGGGTAGATCCGGACGTTCGGGGAACCTTGAGGTCCTCTTACGGCGATCTCGCCAAAACTCGCAGATTTGGTCCATTCTGGCCAGTTTTCTATGGTATTACTCACTGATTTAGGGCCCCAGGTCAATCCGGACATTCGGGGAACCCTGGGGTCCGCTTACAGGAACCTCGCCAAAACTCGCAGACTTGGCCCATTCTGGCCGGTTTTCTATGGTATTACTCACTGATTTTGGGTTTGTGTCGAACCGGACGTTCGGGGAACCCCGTGGTCCGCTTACGGGTACCTCGCCAAAACTCACAGATTTGTTCCATTCTGGCCAGTTTTCTATGGTATTACTCACTGATTTTGGGTTCGGGTCGAACCAGACGTTCAGGGAACCCCCGGCGTCCGCTTACGGGGATCTCGCCAAAACTCGCAGATTTGGTCCATTCTGGCCAGTTTTCTATGGTATTACTCGCTGATTTAGGGCCCCGGGTAGATCCGGACGTTCTGGGAACCTTGAGGTCCTCTTACGGCGACCTCGCTAAAACTCATAGATTTGGTCCATTCTGGCCTGTTTTCTATGGTATTACTCACTGATTTAGGGCCCCAGGTCAATCTGGACGTTCGGGGAACCCCGGGGTCCGCTTAAAGGAACCTCGCCAAAACTCGCAGATTTGGTCCATTCTGGCCGGTTTTCTATGGTATTACTCACTGATTTTGGGCCCCGGGCGATCCGGCATTCGGAGAACACCGGGGTCCGGTTACGGGGAACTCGCCAAAACTCACAGATTTGGTCCATTCTGTCCAGTTTTCTATGGTATTACTCACTTATTTTGGGTCCTGGGTAGATCCGAACGTTCGGGGAACCTTGAGGTGCTCTTACGGGGATCTCGCCAAAACTCGCAGATTTGGTCCATTCTGGCCAGTTTTCTATGGTATTAATCACTGATTTAGGGCCCCGGGTAGATCTGGACGTTCGGGGAACCTTGAGGTCCTCTTACGGGGATCTCGCCAAAACTCGCAGATTTGGTCCATTCTGGCCAGTTTTCTATGGTATTACTCACTGATTTAGGGCCCCGGGTAGATCCGGACGTTCGGGGAACCTTGAGGTCCTCTTACAGCGATCTCACCAAAACTCGCAGATTTGGTCCATTCTGGCCAGTTTTCTATGGTATTACTCATTGATTTAGGGCCCCAGGTCAATCCGGACATTCGGGGAACCCTGGGGTCCGCTTACAGGAACCTCGCCAAAACTCGCAGACTTGGCCCATTCTGGCCGGTTTTCTATGGTATTACTCACTGATTTTGGGTTTGTGTCGAACCGGACGTTCGGGGAACCCTGTGGTCCGCTTACGGGTACCTCGCCAAAACTCACAGATTTGTTCCATTCTGGCCAGTTTTCTATGGTATTACTCACTGATTTTGGGTTCGGGTCGAACCAGACGTTCAGGGAACCCCCGGCGTCCGCTTACGGGGATCTCGCCAAAACTCGCAGATTTGGTCCATTCTGGCCAGTTTTCTATGGTATTAGTCGCTGATTTATGGCCCCGGGTAGATCCGGACGTTCTGGGAACCTTGAGGTCCTCTTACGGGGACCTCGCTAAAACTCATAAATTTGGTCCATTCTGGCCTGTTTTCTATGGTATTACTCACTGATTTAGGGCCCCAGGTCAATCCGGACGTTCGGGGAACCCCGTGGTCCGCTTAAAGGAACCTCGCCAAAACTCACAGATTTGGTCCATTCTGGCCGGTTTTCTATGGTATTACTCACTGATTTTGGGCCCCGGGCGATCCGGCATTCGGAGAACACCGGGGTCCGGTTACGGGGAACTCGCCAAAACTCACAGATTTGGTCCATTCTGTCCAGTTTTCTATGGTATTACTCACTTATTTTGGGTCCTGGGTAGATCCGTACGTTCGGGGAACCTTGAGGTGCTCTTACGGGGATCTCGCCAAAACTCGCAGATTTGGTCCATTCTGGCCAGTTTTCTATGGTATTAATCACTGATTTAGGGCCCCGGGTAGATCTGGACGTTCGGGGAACCTTGAGGTCCTCTTACGGGGATCTCGCCAAAACTCGCAGATTTGGTCCATTCTGGCCAGTTTTCTATGGTATTACTCACTGATTTAGGGCCCCGGGTAGATCCGGACGTTCGGGGAACCTTGAGGTCCTCTTACGGGGATCTCGCCAAAACTCGCAGATTTGGTCCATTCTGGCCAGTTTTCTATGGTATTACTCATTGATTTAGGGCCCCGGGTAGATCCGGACGTTCGGGGAACCTTGAGGTCCTCTTACGGCGATCTCGCCAAAACTCGCAGATTTGGTCCATTCTGGCCAGTTTTCTATGGTATTACTCACTGATTTAGGGCCCCAGGTCAATCCGGACATTCGGGGAACCCTGGGGTCCGCTTACAGGAACCTCGCCAAAACTCGCAGACTTGGCCCATTCTGGCCGGTTTTCTATGGTATTACTCACTGATTTTGGGTTTGTGTCGAACCGAACGTTCGGGGAACCCTGTGGTCCGCTTACGGGTACCTCGCCAAAACTCACAGATTTGTTCCATTCTGGCCAGTTTTCTATGGTATTACTCATTGATTTTGGGTTCGGGTCGAACCAGACGTTCAGGGAACCCCCGGCGTCCGCTTACGGGGATCTCGCCAAAACTCGCAGATGTGGTCCATTCTGGCCAGTTTTCTATGGTATTAGTCGCTGATTTATGGCCCCGGGTAGATCCGGACGTTCTGGGAACCTTGAGGTCCTCTTACGGGGACCTCGCTAAAACTCATAAATTTGGTCCATTCTGGCCTGTTTTCTATGGTATTACTCACTGATTTAGGGCCCCAGGTCAATCCGGACGTTCGGGGAACCCCGTGGTCCGCTTAAAGGAACCTCGCCAAAACTCGCAGATTTGGTCCATTCTGGCCGGTTTTCGATGGTATTACTCACTGATTTTGGGCCCCGGGCGATCCGGCATTCGGAGAACACCGGGGTCCGGTTACGGGGAACTCGCCAAAACTCACAGATTTGGTCCATTCTGTCCAGTTTTCTATGGTATTACTCACTTATTTTGGGTCCTGGGTAGATCCGGACGTTCGGGGAACCTTGAGGTGCTCTTACGGGGATCTCGCCAAAACTCGCAGATTTGGTCCATTCTGGCCAGTTTTCTATGGTATTAATCACTGATTTAGGGCCCCGGGTAGATCTGGACGTTCGGGGAACCTTGAGGTCCTCTTACGGGGATCTCGCCAAAACTCGCAGATTTGGTCCATTCTGGCCTGTTTTCTATGGTATTACTCACTGATTTAGGGCCCCAGGTCAATCCGGACGTTCGGGGAACCCCGTGGTCCGCTTAAAGGAACCTCGCCAAAACTCGCAGATTTGGTCCATTCTGGCCGGTTTTCGATGGTATTACTCACTGATTTTGGGCCCCGGGCGATCCGGCATTCGGAGAACACCGGGGTCCGGTTACGGGGAACTCGCCAAAACTCACAGATTTGGACCATTCTGTCCAGTTTTCTATGGTATTACTCACTTATTTTGGGTCCTGGGTAGATCCGGACGTTCGGGGAACCTTGAGGTGCTCTTACGGGGATCTCGCCAAAACTCGCAGATTTGGTCCATTCTGGCCAGTTTTCTATGGTATTAATCACTGATTTAGGGCCCCGGGTAGATCTGGACGTTCGGGGAACCTTGAGGTCCTCTTACGGGGATCTCGCCAAAACTCGCAGATTTGGTCCATTCTGGCCAGTTTTCTATGGTATTACTCACTGATTTAGGGCCCCAGGTCAATCCGGACATTCGGGGAACCCTGGGGTCCGCTTACAGGAACCTCGCCAAAACTCGCAGACTTGGCCCATTCTGGCCGGTTTTCTATGGTATTACTCACTGATTTTGGGTTTGTGTCGAACCGGACGTTCGGGGAACCCTGTGGTCCGCTTACGGGTACCTCGCCAAAACTCACAGATTTGTTCCATTCTGGCCAGTTTTCTATGGTATTACTCACTGATTTTGGGTTCGGGTCGAACCAGACGTTCAGGGAACCCCCGGCGTCCGCTTACGGGGATCTCGCCAAAACTCGCAGATGTGGTCCATTCTGGCCAGTTTTCTATGGTATTAGTCGCTGATTTATGGCCCCGGGTAGATCCGGACGTTCTGGGAACCTTGAGGTCCTCTTACGGGGACCTCGCTAAAACTCATAAATTTGGTCCATTCTGGCCTGTTTTCTATGGTATTACTCACTGATTTAGGGCCCCAGGTCAATCCGGACGTTCGGGGAACCCCGTGGTCCGCTTAAAGGAACCTCGCCAAAACTCGCAGATTTGGTCCATTCTGGCCGGTTTTCGATGGTATTACTCACTGATTTTGGGCCCCGGGCGATCCGGCATTCGGAGAACACCGGGGTCCGGTTACGGGGAACTCGCCAAAACTCACAGATTTGGTCCATTCTGTCCAGTTTTCTATGGTATTACTCACTTATTTTGGGTCCTGGGTAGATCCGGACGTTCGGGGAACCTTGAGGTGCTCTTACGGGGATCTCGCCAAAACTCGCAGATTTGGTCCATTCTGGCCAGTTTTCTATGGTATTAATCACTGATTTAGGGCCCCGGGTAGATCTGGACGTTCGGGGAACCTTGAGGTCCTCTTACGGGGATCTCGCCAAAACTCGCAGATTTGGTCCATTCTGGCCAGTTTTCTATGGTATTACTCACTGATTTAGGGCCCCGGGTAGATCCGGACGTTCGGGGAACCTTGAGGTCCTCTTACGGCGATCTCGCCAAAACTCGCAGATTTGGTCCATTCTGGCCAGTTTTCTATGGTATTACTCACTGATTTAGGGCCCCAGGTCAATCCGGACATTCGGGGAACCCTGGGGTCCGCTTACAGGAACCTCGCCAAAACTCGCAGACTTGGCCCATTCTGGCCGGTTTTCTATGGTATTACTCACTGATTTTGGGTTTGTGTCGAACCGGACGTTCGGGGAACCCTGTGGTCCGCTTACGGGTACCTCGCCAAAACTCACAGATTTGTTCCATTCTGGCCAGTTTTCTATGGTATTACTCATTGATTTTGGGTTCGGGTCGAACCAGACGTTCAGGGAACCCCCGGCGTCCGCTTACGGGGATCTCGCCAAAACTCGCAGATGTGGTCCATTCTGGCCAGTTTTCTATGGTATTAGTCGCTGATTTATGGCCCCGGGTAGATCCGGACGTTCTGGGAACCTTGAGGTCCTCTTACGGGGACCTCGCTAAAACTCATAAATTTGGTCCATTCTGGCCTGTTTTCTATGGTATTACTCACTGATTTAGGGCCCCAGGTCAATCCGGACGTTCGGGGAACCCCGTGGTCCGCTTAAAGGAACCTCGCCAAAACTCGCAGATTTGGTCCATTCTGGCCGGTTTTCGATGGTATTACTCACTGATTTTGGGCCCCGGGCGATCCGGCATTCGGAGAACACCGGGGTCCGGTTACGGGGAACTCGCCAAAACTCACAGATTTGGTCCATTCTGTCCAGTTTTCTATGGTATTACTCACTTATTTTGGGTCCTGGGTAGATCCGGACGTTCGGGGAACCTTGAGGTGCTCTTACGGGGATCTCGCCAAAACTCGCAGATTTGGTCCATTCTGGCCAGTTTTCTATGGTATTAATCACTGATTTAGGGCCCCGGGTAGATCTGGACGTTCGGGGAACCTTGAGGTCCTCTTACGGGGATCTCGCCAAAACTCGCAGATTTGGTCCATTCTGGCCAGTTTTCTATGGTATTACTCACTGATTTAGGGCCCCGGGTAGATCCGGACGTTCGGGGAACCTTGAGGTCCTCTTACGGCGATCTCGCCAAAACTCGCAGATTTGGTCCATTCTGGCCAGTTTTCTATGGTATTACTCACTGATTTAGGGCCCCAGGTCAATCCGGACATTCGGGGAACCCTGGGGTCCGCTTACAGGAACCTCGCCAAAACTCGCAGACTTGGCCCATTCTGGCCGGTTTTCTATGGTATTACTCACTGATTTTGGGTTTGTGTCGAACCGAACGTTCGGGGAACCCTGTGGTCCGCTTACGGGTACCTCGCCAAAACTCACAGATTTGTTCCATTCTGGCCAGTTTTCTATGGTATTACTCATTGATTTTGGGTTCGGGTCGAACCAGACGTTCAGGGAACCCCCGGCGTCCGCTTACGGGGATCTCGCCAAAACTCGCAGATGTGGTCCATTCTGGCCAGTTTTCTATGGTATTAGTCGCTGATTTATGGCCCCGGGTAGATCCGGACGTTCTGGGAACCTTGAGGTCCTCTTACGGGGACCTCGCTAAAACTCATAAATTTGGTCCATTCTGGCCTGTTTTCTATGGTATTACTCACTGATTTAGGGCCCCAGGTCAATCCGGACGTTCGGGGAACCCCGTGGTCCGCTTAAAGGAACCTCGCCAAAACTCGCAGATTTGGTCCATTCTGGCCGGTTTTCGATGGTATTACTCACTGATTTTGGGCCCCGGGCGATCCGGCATTCGGAGAACACCGGGGTCCGGTTACGGGGAACTCGCCAAAACTCACAGATTTGGTCCATTCTGTCCAGTTTTCTATGGTATTACTCACTTATTTTGGGTCCTGGGTAGATCCGGACGTTCGGGGAACCTTGAGGTGCTCTTACGGGGATCTCGCCAAAACTCGCAGATTTGGTCCATTCTGGCCAGTTTTCTATGGTATTAATCACTGATTTAGGGCCCCGGGTAGATCTGGACGTTCGGGGAACCTTGAGGTCCTCTTACGGGGATCTCGCCAAAACTCGCAGATTTGGTCCATTCTGGCCAGTTTTCTATGGTATTACTCACTGATTTAGGGCCCCGGGTAGATCCGGACGTTCGGGGAACCTTGAGGTCCTCTTACGGCGATCTCGCCAAAACTCGCAGATTTGGTCCATTCTGGCCAGTTTTCTATGGTATTACTCACTGATTTAGGGCCCCAGGTCAATCCGGACATTCGGGGAACCCTGGGGTCCGCTTACAGGAACCTCGCCAAAACTCGCAGACTTGGCCCATTCTGGCCGGTTTTCTATGGTATTACTCACTGATTTTGGGTTTGTGTCGAACCGGACGTTCGGGGAACCCTGTGGTCCGCTTACGGGTACCTCGCCAAAACTCACAGATTTGTTCCATTCTGGCCAGTTTTCTATGGTATTACTCACTGATTTTGGGTTCCGGTCGAACCAGACGTTCAGGGAACCCCCGGCGTCCGCTTACGGGGATCTCGCCAAAACTCGCAGATGTGGTCCATTCTGGCAAGTTTTCTATGGTATTAGTCGCTGATTTATGGCCCCGGGTAGATCCGGACGTTCTGGGAACCTTGAGGTCCTCTTACGGGGACCTCGCTAAAACTCATAAATTTGGTCCATTCTGGCCTGTTTTCTATGGTATTACTCACTGATTTAGGGCCCCAGGTCAATCCGGACGTTCGGGGAACCCCGTGGTCCGCTTAAAGGAACCTCGCCAAAACTCGCAGATTTGGTCCATTCTGGCCGGTTTTCTATGGTATTACTCACTGATTTTGGGCCCCGGGCGATCCGGCATTCGGAGAACACCGGGGTCCGGTTACGGGGAACTCGCCAAAACTCACAGATTTGGTCCATTCTGTCCAGTTTTCTATGGTATTACTCACTTATTTTGGGTCCTGGGTAGATCCGGACGTTCGGGGAACCTTGAGGTTCTCTTACGGGGATCTCGCCAAAACTCGCAGATTTGGTCCATTCTGGCCAGTTTTCTATGGTATTAATCACTGATTTAGGGCCCCGGGTAGATCCGGACGTTCGGGGAACCTTGAGGTCCTCTTACGGCGATCTCGCCAAAACTCGCAGATTTGGTCCATTCTGGCCAGTTTTCTATGGTATTACTCACTGATTTAGGGCCCCAGGTCAATCCGGACATTCGGGGAACCCTGGGGTCCGCTTATAGGAACCTCGCCAAAACTCGCAGACTTGGCCCATTCTGGCCGGTTTTCTATGGTATTACTCACTGATTTTGGGTTTGTGTCGAACCGGACGTTCGGGGAACCCTGTGGTCCGCTTACGGGTACCTCGCCAAAACTCACAGATTTGTTCCATTCTGGCAAGTTTTCTATGGTATTACTCACTGATTTTGGGTTCGGGTCGAACCAGACGTTCAGGGAACCCCCGGCGTCCGCTTACGGGGATCTCGCCAAAACTCGCAGATGTGGTCCATTCTGGCCAGTTTTCTATGGTATTAGTCGCTGATTTAGGGCCCCGGGTAGATCCGGACGTTCTGGGAACCTTGAGGTCCTCTTACGGGGACCTCGCTAAAACTCATAAATTTGGTCCATTCTGGCCTGTTTTCTATGGTATTACTCACTGATTTAGGGCCCCAGGTCAATCCGGACGTTCGGGGAACCCCGTGGTCCGCTTAAAGGAACCTCGCCAAAACTCGCAGATTTGGTCCATTCTGGCCGGTTTTCGATGGTATTACTCACTGATTTTGGGCCCCGGGCGATCCGGCATTCGGAGAACACCGGGGTCCGGTTACGGGGAACTCGCCAAAACTCACAGATTTGGTCCATTCTGTCCAGTTTTCTATGGTATTACTCACTTATTTTGGGTCCTGGGTAGATCCGGACGTTCGGGGAACCTTGAGGTGCTCTTACGGGGATCTCGCCAAAACTCGCAGATTTGGTCCATTCTGGCCAGTTTTCTATGGTATTAATCACTGATTTAGGGCCCCGGGTAGATCTGGACGTTCGGGGAACCTTGAGGTCCTCTTACGGGGATCTCGCCAAAACTCGCAGATTTGGTCCATTCTGGCCAGTTTTCTATGGTATTACTCATTGATTTAGGGCCCCGGGTAGATCCGGACGTTCGGGGAACCTTGAGGTCCTCTTACGGCGATCTCGCCAAAACTCGCAGATTTGGTCCATTCTGGCCAGTTTTCTATGGTATTACTCACTGATTTAGGGCCCCAGGTCAATCCGGACATTCGGGGAACCCTGGGGTCCGCTTACAGGAACCTCGCCAAAACTCGCAGACTTGGCCCATTCTGGCCGGTTTTCTATGGTATTACTCACTGATTTTGGGTTTGTGTCGAACCGGACGTTCGGGGAACCCCGTGGTCCGCTTACGGGTACCTCGCCAAAACTCACAGATTTGTTCCATTCTGGCCAGTTTTCTATGGTATTACTCACTAATTTTGGGTTCGGGTCGAACCAGACGTTCAGGGAACCCCCGGCGTCCGCTTACGGGGATCTTGCCAAAACTCGCAGATTTGGTCCATTCTGGCCAGTTTTCTATGGTATTAATCACTGATTTAGGGCCCCGGGTAGATCTGGACGTTCGGGGAACCTTGAGCTCCTCTTACGGGGATCTCGCCAAAACTCGCAGATTTGGTCCATTCTGGCCAGTTTTCTATGGTATTACTCACTGATTTAGGGCCCCGGGTAGATCCAGACGTTCGGGGAACCTTGAGGTCCTCTTACGGCGATCTCACCAAAACTCGCAGATTTGGTCCATTCTGGCCAGTTTTCTATGGTATTACTCACTGATTTAGGGCCCCAGGTCAATCCGGACATTCGGGGAACCCTGGGGTCCGCTTACAGGAACCTCGCCAAAACTCGCAGACTTGGCCCATTCTGGCCGGTTTTCTATGGTATTACTCACTGATTTTGGGTTTGTGTCGAACCGGACGTTCGGGGAACCCTGTGGTCCGCTTACGGGTACCTCGCCAAAACTCACAGATTTGTTCCATTCTGGCCAGTTTTCTATGGTATTACTCACTGATTTTGGGTTCGGGTCGAACCAGACGTTCAGGGAACCCCCGGCGTCCGCTTACGGGGATCTCGCCAAAACTCGCAGATTTGGTCCATTCTGGCCAGTTTTCTATGGTATTACTCACTGATTTATGGCCCCGGGTAGATCCGGACGTTCTGGGAACCTTGAGGTCCTCTTACGGGGACCTCGCTAAAACTCATAAATTTGGTCCATTCTGGCCTGTTTTCTATGGTATTACTCACTGATTTAGGGCCCCAGGTCAATCCGGACGTTCGGGGAACCCCGTGGTCCGCTTAAAGGAACCTCGCCAAAACTCGCAGATTTGGTCCATTCTGGCCGGTTTTCTATGGTATTACTCACTGATTTTGGGCCCCGGGCGATCCGGCATTCGGAGAACACCGGGGTCCGGTTACGGGGAACTCGCCAAAACTCACAGATTTGGTCCATTCTGTCCAGTTTTCTATGGTATTACTCACTTATTTTGGGTCCTGGGTAGATCCGTACGTTCGGGGAACCTTGAGGTGCTCTTACGGGGATCTCGCCAAAACTCGCAGATTTGGTCCATTCTGGCCAGTTTTCTATGGTATTAATCACTGATTTAGGGCCCCGGGTAGATCTGGACGTTCGGGGAACCTTGAGGTCCTCTTACGGGGATCTCGCCAAAACTCGCAGATTTGGTCCATTCTGGCCAGTTTTCTATGGTATTACTCACTGATTTAGGGCCCCGGGTAGATCCGGACGTTCGGGGAACCTTGAGGTCGTCTTACGGCGATCTCGCCAAAACTCGCAGATTTGGTCCATTCTGGCCAGTTTTCTATGGTATTACTCACTGATTTAGGACCCCAGGTCAATCCGGACATTCGGGGAACCCTGGGGTCCGCTTACAGGAACCTCGCCAAAACTCGCAGACTTGGCCCATTCTGGCCGGTTTTCTATGGTATTACTCACTGATTTTGGGTTTGTGTCGAACCGGACGTTCGGGGAACCCTGTGGTCCGCTTACGGGTACCTCGCCAAAACTCACAGATTTGTTCCATTCTGGCCAGTTTTCTATGGTATTACTCACTGATTTTGGGTTCGGGTCGAACCAGACGTTCAGGGAACCCCCGGCGTCCGCTTACGGGGATCTCGCCAAAACTCGCAGATGTGGTCCATTCTGGCCAGTTTTCTATGGTATTAGTCGCTGATTTATGGCCCCGGGTAGATCCGGACGTTCTGGGAACCTTGAGGTCCTCTTACGGGGACCTCGCTAAAACTCATAAATTTGATCCATTCTGGCCTGTTTTCTATGGTATTACTCACTGATTTAGGGCCCCAGGTCAATCCGGACGTTCGGGGAACCCCGTGGTCCGCTTAAAGGAACCTCGCCAAAACTCGCAGATTTGGTCCATTCTGGCCGGTTTTCGATGGTATTACTCACTGATTTTGGGCCCCGGGCGATCCGGCATTCGGAGAACACCGGGGTCCGGTTACGGGGAACTCGCCAAAACTCACAGATTTGGTCCATTCTGTCCAGTTTTCTATGGTATTACTCACTTATTTTGGGTCCTGGGTAGATCCGGACGTTCGGGGAACCTTGAGGTGCTCTTACGGGGATCTCGCCAAAACTCGCAGATTTGGTCCATTCTGGCCAGTTTTCTATGGTATTAATCACTGATTTAGGGCCCCGGGTAGATCTGGACGTTCGGGGAACCTTGAGGTCCTCTTACGGGGATCTCGCCAAAACTCGCAGATTTGGTCCATTCTGGCCAGTTTTCTATGGTATTACTCACTGATTTAGGGCCCCGGGTAGATCCGGACGTTCGGGGAACCTTGAGGTCCTCTTACTGCGATCTCGCCAAAACTCGCAGATTTGGTCCATTCTGGCCAGTTTTCTATGGTATTACTCACTGATTTAGGGCCCCAGGTCAATCCGGACATTCGGGGAACCCTGGGGTCCGCTTACAGGAACCTCGCCAAAACTCGCAGACTTGGCCCATTCTGGCCGGTTTTCTATGGTATTACTCACTGATTTTGGGTTTGTGTCGAACCGGACGTTCGGGGAACCCTGTGGTCCGCTTACGGGTACCTCGCCAAAACTCACAGATTTGTTCCATTCTGGCCAGTTTTCTATGGTATTACTCACTGATTTTGGGTTCGGGTCGAACCAGACGTTCAGGGAACCCCCGGCGTCCGCTTACGGGGATCTCGCCAAAACTCGCAGATGTGGTCCATTCTGGCCAGTTTTCTATGGTATTAGTCGCTGATTTATGGCCCCGGGTAGATCCGGACGTTCTGGGAACCTTGAGGTCCTCTTACGGGGACCTCGCTAAAACTCATAAATTTGGTCCATTCTGGCCTGTTTTCTATGGTATTACTCACTGATTTAGGGCCCCAGGTCAATCCGGACGTTCGGGGAACCCCGTGGTCCGCTTAAAGGAACCTCGCCAAAACTCGCAGATTTGGTCCATTATGGCCGGTTTTCTATGGTATTACTCACTGATTTTGGGCCCCGGGCGATCCGGCATTCGGAGAACACCGGGGTCCGGTTACGGGGAACTCGCCAAAACTCACAGATTTGGTCCATTCTGTCCAGTTTTCTATGGTATTACTCACTTATTTTGGGTCCTGGGTAGATCCGTACGTTCGGGGAACCTTGAGGTGCTCTTACGGGGATCTCGCCAAAACTCGCAGATTTGGTCCATTCTGGCCAGTTTTCTATGGTATTAATCACTGATTTAGGGCCCCGGGTAGATCTGGACGTTCGGGGAACCTTGAGGTCCTCTTACGGGGATCTCGCCAAAACTCGCAGATTTGGTCCATTCTGGCCAGTTTTCTATGGTATTACTCACTGATTTAGGGCCCCGGGTAGATCCGGACGTTCGGGGAACCTTGAGGTCCTCTTACGGCGATCTCGCCAAAACTCGCAGATTTGGTCCATTCTGGCCAGTTTTCTATGGTATTACTCACTGATTTAGGGCCCCAGGTCAATCCGGACATTCGGGGAACCCTGGGGTCCGCTTACAGGAACCTCGCCAAAACTCGCAGACTTGGCCCATTCTGGCCGGTTTTCTATGGTATTACTCACTGATTTTGGGTTTGTGTCGAACCGGACGTTCGGGGAACCCTGTGGTCCGCTTACGGGTACCTCGCCAAAACTCACAGATTTGTTCCATTCTGGCCAGTTTTCTATGGTATTACTCATTGATTTTGGGTTCGGGTCGAACCAGACGTTCAGGGAACCCCCGGCGTCCGCTTACGGGGATCTCGCCAAAACTCGCAGATGTGGTCCATTCTGGCCAGTTTTCTATGGTATTAGTCGCTGATTTATGGCCCCGGGTAGATCCGGACGTTCTGGGAACCTTGAGGTCCTCTTACGGGGACCTCGCTAAAACTCATAAATTTGGTCCATTCTGGCCTGTTTTCTATGGTATTACTCACTGATTTAGGGCCCCAGGTCAATCCGGACGTTCGGGGAACCCCGTGGTCCGCTTAAAGGAACCTCGCCAAAACTCGCAGATTTGGTCCATTCTGGCCGGTTTTCTATGGTATTACTCACTGATTTTGGGCCCCGGGCGATCCGGCATTCGGAGAACACCGGGGTCCGGTTACGGGGAACTCGCCAAAACTCACAGATTTGGTCCATTCTGTCCAGTTTTCTATGGTATTACTCACTTATTTTGGGTCCTGGGTAGATCCGGACGTTCGGGGAACCTTGAGGTGCTCTTACGGGGATCTCGCCAAAACTCGCAGATTTGGTCCATTCTGGCCAGTTTTCTATGGTATTAATCACTGATTTAGGGCCCCGGGTAGATCCGGACGTTCGGGGAACCTTGAGGTCCTCTTACGGGGATCTCGCCAAAACTCGCAGATTTGGTCCATTCTGGCCAGTTTTCTATGGTATTACTCATTGATTTAGGGCCCCGGGTAGATCCGGACGTTCGGGGAACCTTGAGGTCCTCTTACGGCGATCTCGCCAAAACTCGCAGATTTGGTCCATTCTGGCCAGTTTTCTATGGTATTACTCACTGATTTAGGGCCCCAGGTCAATCCGGACATTCGGGGAACCCTGGGGTCCGCTTACAGGAACCTCGCCAAAACTCGCAGACTTTGCCCATTCTGGCCGGTTTTCTATGGTATTACTCACTGATTTTGGGTTTGTGTCGAACCGGACGTTCGGGGAACCCCGTGGTCCGCTTACGGGTACCTCGCCAAAACTCACAGATTTGTTCCATTCTGGCCAGTTTTCTATGGTATTACTCACTGATTTTGGGTTCGGGTCGAACCAGACGTTCAGGGAACCCCCGGCGTCCGCTTACGGGGATCTCGCCAAAACTCGCAGATTTGGTCCATTCTGGCCAGTTTTCTATGGTATTAATCACTGATTTAGGGCCCCGGGTAGATCTGGACGTTCGGGGAACCTTGAGCTCCTCTTACGGGGATCTCGCCAAAACTCGCAGATTTGGTCCATTCTGGCCAGTTTTCTATGGTATTACTCACTGATTTAGGGCCCCGGGTAGATCCAGACGTTCGGGGAACCTTGAGGTCCTCTTACGGCGATCTCACCAAAACTCGCAGATTTGGTCCATTCTGGCCAGTTTTCTATGGTATTACTCACTGATTTAGGGCCCCAGGTCAATCCGGACATTCGGGGAACCCTGGGGTCCGCTTACAGGAACCTCGCCAAAACTCGCAGACTTGGCCCATTCTGGCCGGTTTTCTATGGTATTACTCACTGATTTTGGGTTTGTGTCGAACCGGACGTTCGGGGAACCCTGTGGTCCGCTTACGGGTACCTCGCCAAAACTCATAGATTTGTTCCATTCTGGCCAGTTTTCTATGGTATTACTCACTGATTTTGGGTTCGGGTCGAACCAGACGTTCAGGGAATCCCCGGCGTCCGCTTACGGGGATCTCGCCAAAACTCGCAGATTTGGTCCATTCTGGCCAGTTTTCTATGGTATTACTCACTGATTTATGGCCCCGGGTAGATCCGGACGTTCTGGGAACCTTGAGGTCCTCTTACGGGGACCTCGCTAAAACTCATAAATTTGGTCCATTCTGGCCTGTTTTCTATGGTATTACTCACTGATTTAGGGCCCCAGGTCAATCCGGACGTTCGGGGAACCCCGTGGTCCGCTTAAAGGAACCTCGCCAAAACTCGCAGATTTGGTCCATTCTGGCCGGTTTTCTATGGTATTACTCACTGATTTTGGGCCCCGGGCGATCCGGCATTCGGAGAACACCGGGGTCCGGTTACGGGGAACTCGCCAAAACTCACAGATTTGGTCCATTCTGTCCAGTTTTCTATGGTATTACTCACTTATTTTGGGTCCTGGGTAGATCCGTACGTTCGGGGAACCTTGAGGTGCTCTTACGGGGATCTCGCCAAAACTCGCAGATTTGGTCCATTCTGGCCAGTTTTCTATGGTATTAATCACTGATTTAGGGCCCCGGGTAGATCTGGACGTTCGGGGAACCTTGAGGTCCTCTTACGGGGATCTCGCCAAAACTCGCAGATTTGGTCCATTCTGGCCAGTTTTCTATGGTATTACTCACTGATTTAGGGCCCCGGGTAGATCCGGACGTTCGGGGAACCTTGAGGTCCTCTTACGGCGATCTCGCCAAAACTCGCAGATTTGGTCCATTCTGGCCAGTTTTCTATGGTATTACTCACTGATTTAGGGCCCCAGGTCAATCCGGACATTCGGGGAACCCTGGGGTCCGCTTACAGGAACCTCGCCAAAACTCGCAGACTTGGCCCATTCTGGCCGGTTTTCTATGGTATTACTCACTGATTTTGGGTTTGTGTCGAACCGGACGTTCGGGGAACCCTGTGGTCCGCTTACGGGTACCTCGCCAAAACTCACAGATTTGTTCCATTCTGGCCAGTTTTCTATGGTATTACTCACTGATTTTGGGTTCGGGTCGAACCAGACGTTCAGGGAACCCCCGGCGTCCGCTTACGGGGATCTCGCCAAAACTCGCAGATGTGGTCCATTCTGGCCAGTTTTCTATGGTATTAGTCGCTGATTTATGGCCCCGGGTAGATCCGGACGTTCTGGGAACCTTGAGGTCCTCTTACGGGGACCTCGCTAAAACTCATAAATTTGGTCCATTCTGGCCTGTTTTCTATGGTATTACTCACTGATTTAGGGCCCCAGGTCAATCCGGACGTTCGGGGAACCCCGTGGTCCGCTTAAAGGAACCTCGCCAAAACTCGCAGATTTGGTCCATTCTGGCCGGTTTTCTATGGTATTACTCACTGATTTTGGGCCCCGGGCGATCCGGCATTCGGAGAACACCGGGGTCCGGTTACGGGGAACTCGCCAAAACTCACAGATTTGGTCCATTCTGTCCAGTTTTCTATGGTATTACTCACTTATTTTGGGTCCTGGGTAGATCCGTACGTTCGGGGAACCTTGAGGTGCTCTTACGGGGATCTCGCCAAAACTCGCAGATTTGGTCCATTCTGGCCAGTTTTCTATGGTATTAATCACTGATTTAGGGCCCCGGGTAGATCTGGACGTTCGGGGAACCTTGAGGTCCTCTTACGGGGATCTCGCCAAAACTCGCAGATTTGGTCCATTCTGGCCAGTTTTCTATGGTATTACTCACTGATTTAGGGCCCCGGGTAGATCCGGACGTTCGGGGAACCTTGAGGTCCTCTTACGGCGATCTCGCCAAAACTCGCAGATTTGGTCCATTCTGGCCAGTTTTCTATGGTATTACTCACTGATTTAGGGCCCCAGGTCAATCCGGACATTCGGGGAACCCTGGGGTCCGCTTACAGGAACCTCGCCAAAACTCGCAGACTTTGCCCATTCTGGCCGGTTTTCTATGGTATTACTCACTGATTTTGGGTTTGTGTCGAACCGGACGTTCGGGGAACCCCGTGGTCCGCTTACGGGTACCTCGCCAAAACTCACAGATTTGTTCCATTCTGGCCAGTTTTCTATGGTATTACTCACTGATTTTGGGTTCGGGTCGAACCAGACGTTCAGGGAACCCCCGGCGTCCGCTTACGGGGATCTCGCCAAAACTCGCAGATTTGGTCCATTCTGGCCAGTTTTCTATGGTATTAATCACTGATTTAGGGCCCCGGGTAGATCTGGACGTTCGGGGAACCTTGAGCTCCTCTTACGGGGATCTCGCCAAAACTCGCAGATTTGGTCCATTCTGGCCAGTTTTCTATGGTATTACTCACTGATTTAGGGCCCCGGGTAGATCCAGACGTTCGGGGAACCTTGAGGTCCTCTTACGGCGATCTCACCAAAACTCGCAGATTTGGTCCATTCTGGCCAGTTTTCTATGGTATTACTCACTGATTTAGGGCCCCAGGTCAATCCGGACATTCGGGGAACCCTGGGGTCCGCTTACAGGAACCTCGCCAAAACTCGCAGACTTGGCCCATTCTGGCCGGTTTTCTATGGTATTACTCACTGATTTTGGGTTTGTGTCGAACCGGACGTTCGGGGAACCCTGTGGTCCGCTTACGGGTACCTCGCCAAAACTCATAGATTTGTTCCATTCTGGCCAGTTTTCTATGGTATTACTCACTGATTTTGGGTTCGGGTCGAACCAGACGTTCAGGGAACCCCCGGCGTCCGCTTACGGGGATCTCGCCAAAACTCGCAGATTTGGTCCATTCTGGCCAGTTTTCTATGGTATTACTCACTGATTTATGGCCCCGGGTAGATCCGGACGTTCTGGGAACCTTGAGGTCCTCTTACGGGGACCTCGCTAAAACTCATAAATTTGGTCCATTCTGGCCTGTTTTCTATGGTATTACTCACTGATTTAGGGCCCCAGGTCAATCCGGACGTTCGGGGAACCCCGTGGTCCGCTTAAAGGAACCTCGCCAAAACTCGCAGATTTGGTCCATTCTGGCCGGTTTTCTATGGTATTACTCACTGATTTTGGGCCCCGGGCGATCCGGCATTCGGAGAACACCGGGGTCCGGTTACGGGGAACTCGCCAAAACTCACAGATTTGGTCCATTCTGTCCAGTTTTCTATGGTATTACTCACTTATTTTGGGTCCTGGGTAGATCCGTACGTTCGGGGAACCTTGAGGTGCTCTTACGGGGATCTCGCCAAAACTCGCAGATTTGGTCCATTCTGGCCAGTTTTCTATGGTATTAATCACTGATTTAGGGCCCCGGGTAGATCTGGACGTTCGGGGAACCTTGAGGTCCTCTTACGGGGATCTCGCCAAAACTCGCAGATTTGGTCCATTCTGGCCAGTTTTCTATGGTATTACTCACTGATTTAGGGCCCCGGGTAGATCCGGACGTTCGGGGAACCTTGAGGTCCTCTTACGGCGATCTCGCCAAAACTCGCAGATTTGGTCCATTCTGGCCAGTTTTCTATGGTATTACTCACTGATTTAGGGCCCCTGGTCAATCCGGACATTCGGGGAACCCTGGGGTCCGCTTACAGGAACCTCGCCAAAACTCGCAGACTTGGCCCATTCTGGCCGGTTTTCTATGGTATTACTCACTGATTTTGGGTTTGTGTCGAACCGGACGTTCGGGGAACCCTGTGGTCCGCTTACGGGTACCTCGCCAAAACTCACAGATTTGTTCCATTCTGGCCAGTTTTCTATGGTATTACTCACTGATTTTGGGTTCGGGTCGAACCAGACGTTCAGGGAACCCCCGGCGTCCGCTTACGGGGATCTCGCCAAAACTCGCAGATGTGGTCCATTCTGGCCAGTTTTCTATGGTATTAGTCGCTGATTTATGGCCCCGGGTAGATCCGGACGTTCTGGGAACCTTGAGGTCCTCTTACGGGGACCTCGCTAAAACTCATAAATTTGGTCCATTCTGGCCTGTTTTCTATGGTATTACTCACTGATTTAGGGCCCCAGGTCAATCCGGACGTTCGGGGAACCCCGTGGTCCGCTTAAAGGAACCTCGCCAAAACTCGCAGATTTGGTCCATTCTGGCCGGTTTTCTATGGTATTACTCACTGATTTTGGGCCCCGGGCGATCCGGCATTCGGAGAACACCGGGGTCCGGTTACGGGGAACTCGCCAAAACTCACAGATTTGGTCCATTCTGTCCAGTTTTCTATGGTATTACTCACTTATTTTGGGTCCTGGGTAGATCCGTACGTTCGGGGAACCTTGAGGTGCTCTTACGGGGATCTCGCCAAAACTCGCAGATTTGGTCCATTCTGGCCAGTTTTCTATGGTATTAATCACTGATTTAGGGCCCCGGGTAGATCTGGACGTTCGGGGAACCTTGAGGTCCTCTTACGGGGATCTCGCCAAAACTCGCAGATTTGGTCCATTCTGGCCAGTTTTCTATGGTATTACTCACTGATTTAGGGCCCCGGGTAGATCCGGACGTTCGGGGAACCTTGAGGTCCTCTTACGGCGATCTCGCCAAAACTCGCAGATTTGGTCCATTCTGGCCAGTTTTCTATGGTATTACTCACTGATTTAGGGCCCCAGGTCAATCCGGACATTCGGGGAACCCTGGGGTCCGCTTACAGGAACCTCGCCAAAACTCGCAGACTTGGCCCATTCTGGCCGGTTTTCTATGGTATTACTCACTGATTTTGGGTTTGTGTCGAACCGGACGTTCGGGGAACCCTGTGGTCCGCTTACGGGTACCTCGCCAAAACTCACAGATTTGTTCCATTCTGGCCAGTTTTCTATGGTATTACTCACTGATTTTGGGTTCGGGTCGAACCAGACGTTCAGGGAACCCCCGGCGTCCGCTTACGGGGATCTCGCCAAAACTCGCAGATGTGGTCCATTCTGGCCAGTTTTCTATGGTATTAGTCGCTGATTTATGGCCCCGGGTAGATCCGGACGTTCTGGGAACCTTGAGGTCCTCTTACGGGGACCTCGCTAAAACTCATAAATTTGGTCCATTCTGGCCTGTTTTCTATGGTATTACTCACTGATTTAGGGCCCCAGGTCAATCCGGACGTTCGGGGAACCCCGTGGTCCGCTTAAAGGAACCTCGCCAAAACTCGCAGATTTGGTCCATTCTGGCCGGTTTTCTATGGTATTACTCACTGATTTTGGGCCCCGGGCGATCCGGCATTCGGAGAACACCGGGGTCCGGTTACGGGGAACTTGCCAAAACTCACAGATTTGGTCCATTCTGTCCAGTTTTCTATGGTATTACTCACTTATTTTGGGTCCTGGGTAGATCCGTACGTTCGGGGAACCTTGAGGTGCTCTTACGGGGATCTCGCCAAAACTCGCAGATTTGGTCCATTCTGGCCAGTTTTCTATGGTATTAATCACTGATTTAGGGCCCCGGGTAGATCTGGACGTTCGGGGAACCTTGAGGTCCTCTTACGGGGATCTCGCCAAAACTCGCAGATTTGGTCCATTCTGGCCAGTTTTCTATGGTATTACTCACTGATTTAGGGCCCCGGGTAGATCCGGACGTTCGGGGAACCTTGAGGTCCTCTTACGGCGATCTCGCCAAAACTCGTAGATTTGGTCCATTCTGGCCAGTTTTCTATGGTATTACTCACTGATTTAGGGCCCCAGGTCAATCCGGACATTCGGGGAACCCTGGGGTCCGCTTACAGGAACCTCGCCAAAACTCGCAGACTTGGCCCATTCTGGCCGGTTTTCTATGGTATTACTCACTGATTTTGGGTTTGTGTCGAACCGGACGTTCGGGGAACCCTGTGGTCCGCTTACGGGTACCTCGCCAAAACTCACAGATTTGTTCCATTCTGGCCAGTTTTCTATGGTATTACTCACTGATTTTGGGTTCGGGTCGAACCAGACGTTCAGGGAACCCCCGGCGTCCGCTTACGGGGATCTCGCCAAAACTCGCAGATGTGGTCCATTCTGGCCAGTTTTCTATGGTATTAGTCGCTGATTTATGGCCCCGGGTAGATCCGGACGTTCTGGGAACCTTGAGGTCCTCTTACAGGGACCTCGCTAAAACTCATAAATTTGGTCCATTCTGGCCTGTTTTCTATGGTATTACTCACTGATTTAGGGCCCCAGGTCAATCCGGACGTTCGGGGAACCCCGTGGTCCGCTTAAAGGAACCTCGCCAAAACTCGCAGATTTGGTCCATTCTGGCCGGTTTTCGATGGTATTACTCACTGATTTTGGGCCCCGGGCGATCCGGCATTCGGAGAACACCGGGGTCCGGTTACGGGGAACTCGCCAAAACTCACAGATTTGGTCCATTCTGTCCAGTTTTCTATGGTATTACTCACTTATTTTGGGTCCTGGGTAGATCCGGACGTTCGGGGAACCTTGAGGTGCTCTTACGGGGATCTCGCCAAAACTCGCAGATTTGGTCCATTCTGGCCAGTTTTCTATGGTATTAATCACTGATTTAGGGCCCCGGGTAGATCTGGACGTTCGGGGAACCTTGAGGTCCTCTTACGGGGATCTCGCCAAAACTCGCAGATTTGGTCCATTCTGGCCAGTTTTCTATGGTATTACTCACTGATTTAGGGCCCCGGGTAGATCCGGACGTTCGGGGAACCTTGAGGTCCTCTTACGGCGATCTCGCCAAAACTCGCAGATTTGGTCCATTCTGGCCAGTTTTCTATGGTATTACTCACTGATTTAGGGCCCCAGGTCAATCCGGACATTCGGGGAACCCTGGGGTCCGCTTACAGGAACCTCGCCAAAACTCGCAGACTTGGCCCATTCTGGCCGGTTTTCTATGGTATTACTCACTGATTTTGGGTTTGTGTCGAAAAAGACGTTCGGGGAACCCTGTGGTCCGCTTACGGGTACCTCGCCAAAACTCACAGATTTGTTCCATTCTGGCCAGTTTTCTATGGTATTACTCATTGATTTTGGGTTCGGGTCGAACCAGACGTTCAGGGAACCCCCGGCGTCCGCTTACGGGGATCTCGCCAAAACTCGCAGATGTGGTCCATTCTGGCCAGTTTTCTATGGTATTAGTCGCTGATTTATGGCCCCGGGTAGATCCGGACGTTCTGGGAACCTTGAGGTCCTCTTACGGGGACCTCGCTAAAACTCATAAATTTGGTCCATTCTGGCCTGTTTTCTATGGTATTACTCACTGATTTAGGGCCCCAGGTCAATCCGGACGTTCGGGGAACCCCGTGGTCCGCTTAAAGGAACCTCGCCAAAACTCGCAGATTTGGTCCATTCTGGCCGGTTTTCTATGGTATTACTCACTGATTTTGGGCCCCGGGCGATCCGGCATTCGGAGAACACCGGGGTCCGGTTACGGGGAACTCGCCAAAACTCACAGATTTGGTCCATTCTGTCCAGTTTTCTATGGTATTACTCACTTATTTTGGGTCCTGGGTAGATCCGGACGTTCGGGGAACCTTGAGGTGCTCTTACGGGGATCTCGCCAAAACTCGCAGATTTGGTCCATTCTGGCCAGTTTTCTATGGTATTAATCACTGATTTAGGGCCCCGGGTAGATCTGGACGTTCGGGGAACCTTGAGGTCCTCTTACGGGGATCTCGCCAAAACTCGCAGATTTGGTCCATTCTGGCCAGTTTTCTATGGTATTACTCACTGATTTAGGGCCCCGGGTAGATCCGGACGTTCGGGGAACCTTGAGGTCCTCTTACGGCGATCTCGCCAAAACTCGCAGATTTGGTCCATTCTGGCCAGTTTTCTATGGTATTACTCACTGATTTAGGGCCCCAGGTCAATCCGGACATTCGGGGAACCCTGGGGTCCGCTTACAGGAACCTCGCCAAAACTCGCAGACTTGGCCCATTCTGGCCGGTTTTCTATGGTATTACTCACTGATTTTGGGTTTGTGTCGAACCGGACGTTCGGGGAACCCTGTGGTCCGCTTACGGGTACCTCGCCAAAACTCACAGATTTGTTCCATTCTGGCCAGTTTTCTATGGTATTACTCATTGATTTTGGGTTCGGGTCGAACCAGACGTTCAGGGAACCCCCGGCGTCCGCTTACGGGGATCTCGCCAAAACTCGCAGATGTGGTCCATTCTGGCCAGTTTTCTATGGTATTAGTCGCTGATTTATGGCCCCGGGTAGATCCGGACGTTCTGGGAACCTTGAGGTCCTCTTACGGGGACCTCGCTAAAACTCATAAATTTGGTCCATTCTGGCCTGTTTTCTATGGTATTACTCACTGATTTAGGGCCCCAGGTCAATCTGGACGTTCGGGGAACCCCGGGGTCCGCTTAAAGGAACCTCGCCAAAACTCGCAGATTTGGTCCATTCTGGCCGGTTTTCTATGGTATTACTCACTGATTTTGGGCCCCGGGCGATCCGGCATTCGGAGAACACCGGGGTCCGGTTACGGGGAACTCGCCAAAACTCACAGATTTGGTCCATTCTGTCCAGTTTTCTATGGTATTACTCACTGATTTAGGGCCCCGGGTAGATCCGGACGTTCGGGGAACCTTGAGGTGCTCTTACGGGGATCTCGCCAAAACTCGCAGATTTGGTCCATTCTGGCCAGTTTTCTATGGTATTAATCACTGATTTAGGGCCCCGGGTAGATCTGGACGTTCGGGGAACCTTGAGGTCCTCTTACGGGGATCTCGCCAAAACTCGCAGATTTGGTCCATTCTGGCTAGTTTTCTATGGTATTAGTCGCTGATTTATGGCCCCGGGTAGATCCGGACGTTCTGGGAACCTTGAGGTCCTCTTACGGGGACCTCGCTAAAACTCATAAATTTGGTCCATTCTGGCCTGTTTTCTATGGTATTACTCACTGATTTAGGGCCCCAGGTCAATCCGGACGTTCGGGGAACCCCGTGGTCCGCTTAAAGGAACCTCGCCAAAACTCGCAGATTTGGTCCATTCTGGCCGGTTTTCTATGGTATTACTCACTGATTTTGGGCCCCGGGCGATCCGGCATTCGGAGAACACCGGGGTACGGTTACGGGGAACTCGCCAAAACTCACAGATTTGGTCCATTCTGTCCAGTTTTCTATGGTATTACTCACTTATTTTGGGTCCTGGGTAGATCCGGACGTTCGGGGAACCTTGAGGTGCTCTTACGGGGATCTCGCCAAAACTCGCAGATTTGGTCCATTCTGGCCAGTTTTCTATGGTATTAATCACTGATTTAGGGCCCCGGGTAGATCTGGACGTTCGGGGAACCTTGAGGTCTTCTTACGGGGATCTCGCCAAAACTCGCAGATTTGGTCCATTCTGGCCAGTTTTCTATGGTATTACTCACTGATTTAGGGCCCCGGGTAGATCCGGACGTTCGGGGAACCTTGAGGTCCTCTTACGGCGATCTCGCCAAAACTCGCAGATTTGGTCCATTCTGGCCAGTTTTCTATGGTATTACTCACTGATTTAGGGCCCCAGGTCAATCCGGACATTCGGGGAACCCTGGGGTCCGCTTACAGGAACCTCGCCAAAACTCGCAGACTTGGCCCATTCTGGCCGGTTTTCTATGGTATTACTCACTGATTTTGGGTTTGTGTCGAACCGGACGTTCGGGGAACCCTGTGGTCCGCTTACGGGTACCTCGCCAAAACTCACAGATTTGTTCCATTCTGGCCAGTTTTCTATGGTATTACTCATTGATTTTGGGTTCGGGTCGAACCAGACGTTCAGGGAACCCCCGGCGTCCGCTTACGGGGATCTCGCCAAAACTCGCAGATGTGGTCCATTCTGGCCAGTTTTCTATGGTATTAGTCGCTGATTTATGGCCCCGGGTAGATCCGGACGTTCTGGGAACCTTGAGGTCCTCTTACGGGGACCTCGCTAAAACTCATAAATTTGGTCCATTCTGGCCTGTTTTCTATGGTATTACTCACTGATTTAGGGCCCCAGGTCAATCTGGACGTTCGGGGAACCCCGGGGTCCGCTTAAAGGAACCTCGCCAAAACTCGCAGATTTGGTCCATTCTGGCCGGTTTTCTATGGTATTACTCACTGATTTTGGGCCCCGGGCGATCCGGCATTCGGAGAACACCGGGGTCCGGTTACGGGGAACTCGCCAAAACTCACAGATTTGGTCCATTCTGTCCAGTTTTCTATGGTATTACTCACTTATTTTGGGTCCTGGGTAGATCCGGACGTTCGGGGAACCTTGAGGTGCTCTTACGGGGATCTCGCCAAAACTCGCAGATTTGGTCCATTCTGGCCAGTTTTCTATGGTATTAATCACTGATTTAGGGCCCCGGGTAGATCTGGACGTTCGGGGAACCTTGAGGTCCTCTTACGGGGATCTCGCCAAAACTCGCAGATTTGGTCCATTCTGGCCAGTTTTCTATGGTATTACTCACTGATTTAGGGCCCCGGGTAGATCCGGACGTTCGGGGAACCTTGAGGTCCTCTTACGGCGATCTCGCCAAAACTCGCAGATTTGGTCCATTCTGGCCAGTTTTCTATGGTATTACTCACTGATTTAGGGCCCCAGGTCAATCCGGACATTCGGGGAACCCTGGGGTCCGCTTACAGGAACCTCGCCAAAACTCGCAGACTTGGCCCATTCTGGCCGGTTTTCTATGGTATTACTCACTGATTTTGGGTTTGTGTCGAACCGGACGTTCGGGGAACCCTGTGGTCCGCTTACGGGTACCTCGCCAAAACTCACAGATTTGTTCCATTCTGGCCAGTTTTCTATGGTATTACTCATTGATTTTGGGTTCGGGTCGAACCAGACGTTCAGGGAACCCCCGGCGTCCGCTTACGGGGATCTCGCCAAAACTCGCAGATGTGGTCCATTCTGGCCAGTTTTCTATGGTATTAGTCGCTGATTTATGGCCCCGGGTAGATCCGGACGTTCTGGGAACCTTGAGGTCCTCTTACGGGGACCTCGCTAAAACTCATAAATTTGGTCCATTCTGGCCTGTTTTCTATGGTATTACTCACTGATTTAGGGCCCCAGGTCAATCCGGACGTTCGGGGAACCCCGTGGTCCGCTTAAAGGAACCTCGCCAAAACTCGCAGATTTGGTCCATTCTGGCCGGTTTTCGATGGTATTACTCACTGATTTTGGGCCCCGGGCGATCCAGCATTCGTAGAACACCGGGGTCCGGTTACGGGGAACTCGCCAAAACTCACAGATTTGGTCCATTCTGTCCAGTTTTCTATGGTATTACTCACTTATTTTGGGTCCTGGGTAGATCCGGACGTTCGGGGAACCTTGAGGTGCTCTTACGGGGATCTCGCCAAAACTCGCAGATTTGGTCCATTCTGGCCAGTTTTCTATGGTATTAATCACTGATTTAGGGCCCCGGGTAGATCTGGACGTTCGGGGAACCTTGAGGTCCTCTTACGGGGATCTCGCCAAAACTCGCAGATTTGGTCCATTCTGGCCAGTTTTCTATGGTATTACTCACTGATTTAGGGCCCCGGGTAGATCCGGACGTTCGGGGAACCTTGAGGTCCTCTTACGGCGATCTCGCCAAAACTCGCAGATTTGGTCCATTCTGGCCAGTTTTCTATGGTATTACTCACTGATTTAGGGCCCCAGGTCAATCCGGACATTCGGGGAACCCTGGGGTCCGCTTACAGGAACCTCGCCAAAACTCGCAGACTTGGCCCATTCTGGCCGGTTTTCTATGGTATTACTCACTGATTTTGGGTTTGTGTCGAACCGGACGTTCGGGGAACCCTGTGGTCCGCTTACGGGTACCTCGCCAAAACTCACAGATTTGTTCCATTCTGGCCAGTTTTCTATGGTATTACTCATTGATTTTGGGTTCGGGTCGAACCAGACGTTCAGGGAACCCCCGGCGTCCGCTTACGGGGATCTCGCCAAAACTCGCAGATGTGGTCCATTCTGGCCAGTTTTCTATGGTATTAGTCGCTGATTTATGGCCCCGGGTAGATCCGGACGTTCTGGGAACCTTGAGGTCCTCTTACGGGGACCTCGCTAAAACTCATAAATTTGGTCCATTCTGGCCTGTTTTCTATGGTATTACTCACTGATTTAGGGCCCCAGGTCAATCTGGACGTTCGGGGAACCCCGGGGTCCGCTTAAAGGAACCTCGCCAAAACTCGCAGATTTGGTCCATTCTGGCCGGTTTTCTATGGTATTACTCACTGATTTTGGGCCCCGGGCGATCCGGCATTCGGAGAACACCGGGGTCCGGTTACGGGGAACTCGCCAAAACTCACAGATTTGGTCCATTCTGTCCAGTTTTCTATGGTATTACTCACTTATTTTGGGTCCTGGGTAGATCCGGACGTTCGGGGAACCTTGAGGTGCTCTTACGGGGATCTCGCCAAAACTCGCAGATTTGGTCCATTCTGGCCAGTTTTCTATGGTATTAATCACTGATTTAGGGCCCCGGGTAGATCTGGACGTTCGGGGAACCTTGAGGTCCTCTTACGGGGATCTCGCCAAAACTCGCAGATTTGGTCCATTCTGGCCAGTTTTCTATGGTATTAGTCGCTGATTTATGGCCCCGGGTAGATCCGGACGTTCTGGGAACCTTGAGGTCCTCTTACGGGGACCTCGCTAAAACTCATAAATTTGGTCCATTCTGGCCTGTTTTCTATGGTATTACTCACTGATTTAGGGCCCCAGGTCAATCCGGACGTTCGGGGAACCCCGTGGTCCGCTTAAAGGAACCTCGCCAAAACTCGCAGATTTGGTCCATTCTGGCCGGTTTTCTATGGTATTACTCACTGATTTTGGGCCCCGGGCGATCCGGCATTCGGAGAACACCGGGGTCCGGTTACGGGGAACTCGCCAAAACTCACAGATTTGGTCCATTCTGTCCAGTTTTCTATGGTATTACTCACTTATTTTGGGTCCTGGGTAGATCCGGACGTTCGGGGAACCTTGAGGTGCTCTTACGGGGATCTCGCCAAAACTCGCAGATTTGGTCCATTCTGGCCAGTTTTCTATGGTATTAATCACTGATTTAGGGCCCCGGGTAGATCTGGACGTTCGGGGAACCTTGAGGTCTTCTTACGGGGATCTCGCCAAAACTCGCAGATTTGGTCCATTCTGGCCAGTTTTCTATGGTATTACTCACTGATTTAGGGCCCCGGGTAGATCCGGACGTTCGGGGAACCTTGAGGTCCTCTTACGGCGATCTCGCCAAAACTCGCAGATTTGGTCCATTCTGGCCAGTTTTCTATGGTATTACTCACTGATTTAGGGCCCCAGGTCAATCCGGACATTCGGGGAACCCTGGGGTCCGCTTACAGGAACCTCGCCAAAACTCGCAGACTTGGCCCATTCTGGCCGGTTTTCTATGGTATTACTCACTGATTTTGGGTTTGTGTCGAACCGGACGTTCGGGGAACCCTGTGGTCCGCTTACGGGTACCTCGCCAAAACTCACAGATTTGTTCCATTCTGGCCAGTTTTCTATGGTATTACTCATTGATTTTGGGTTCGGGTCGAACCAGACGTTCAGGGAACCCCCGGCGTCCGCTTACGGGGATCTCGCCAAAACTCGCAGATGTGGTCCATTCTGGCCAGTTTTCTATGGTATTAGTCGCTGATTTATGGCCCCGGGTAGATCCGGACGTTCTGGGAACCTTGAGGTCCTCTTACGGGGACCTCGCTAAAACTCATAAATTTGGTCCATTCTGGCCTGTTTTCTATGGTATTACTCACTGATTTAGGGCCCCAGGTCAATCTGGACGTTCGGGGAACCCCGGGGTCCGCTTAAAGGAACCTCGCCAAAACTCGCAGATTTGGTCCATTCTGGCCGGTTTTCTATGGTATTACTCACTGATTTTGGGCCCCGGGCGATCCGGCATTCGGAGAACACCGGGGTCCGGTTACGGGGAACTCGCCAAAACTCACAGATTTGGTCCATTCTGTCCAGTTTTCTATGGTATTACTCACTTATTTTGGGTCCTGGGTAGATCCGGACGTTCGGGGAACCTTGAGGTGCTCTTACGGGGATCTCGCCAAAACTCGCAGATTTGGTCCATTCTGGCCAGTTTTCTATGGTATTAATCACTGATTTAGGGCCCCGGGTAGATCTGGACGTTCGGGGAACCTTGAGGTCCTCTTACGGGGATCTCGCCAAAACTCGCAGATTTGGTCCATTCTGGCCAGTTTTCTATGGTATTACTCACTGATTTAGGGCCCCGGGTAGATCCGGACGTTCGGGGAACCTTGAGGTCCTCTTACGGCGATCTCGCCAAAACTCGCAGATTTGGTCCATTCTGGCCAGTTTTCTATGGTATTACTCACTGATTTAGGGCCCCAGGTCAATCCGGACATTCGGGGAACCCTGGGGTCCGCTTACAGGAACCTCGCCAAAACTCGCAGACTTGGCCCATTCTGGCCGGTTTTCTATGGTATTACTCACTGATTTTGGGTTTGTGTCGAACCGGACGTTCGGGGAACCCTGTGGTCCGCTTACGGGTACCTCGCCAAAACTCACAGATTTGTTCCATTCTGGCCAGTTTTCTATGGTATTACTCATTGATTTTGGGTTCGGGTCGAACCAGACGTTCAGGGAACCCCCGGCGTCCGCTTACGGGGATCTCGCCAAAACTCGCAGATGTGGTCCATTCTGGCCAGTTTTCTATGGTATTAGTCGCTGATTTATGGCCCCGGGTAGATCCGGACGTTCTGGGAACCTTGAGGTCCTCTTACGGGGACCTCGCTAAAACTCATAAATTTGGTCCATTCTGGCCTGTTTTCTATGGTATTACTCACTGATTTAGGGCCCCAGGTCAATCCGGACGTTCGGGGAACCCCGTGGTCCGCTTAAAGGAACCTCGCCAAAACTCGCAGATTTGGTCCATTCTGGCCGGTTTTCGATGGTATTACTCACTGATTTTGGGCCCCGGGCGATCCGGCATTCGTAGAACACCGGGGTCCGGTTACGGGGAACTCGCCAAAACTCACAGATTTGGTCCATTCTGTCCAGTTTTCTATGGTATTACTCACTTATTTTGGGTCCTGGGTAGATCCGGACGTTCGGGGAACCTTGAGGTGCTCTTACGGGGATCTCGCCAAAACTCGCAGATTTGGTCCATTCTGGCCAGTTTTCTATGGTATTAATCACTGATTTAGGGCCCCGGGTAGATCTGGACGTTCGGGGAACCTTGAGGTCCTCTTACGGGGATCTCGCCAAAACTCGCAGATTTGGTCCATTCTGGCCAGTTTTCTATGGTATTACTCACTGATTTAGGGCCCCGGGTAGATCCGGACGTTCGGGGAACCTTGAGGTCCTCTTACGGCGATCTCGCCAAAACTCGCAGATTTGGTCCATTCTGGCCAGTTTTCTATGGTATTACTCACTGATTTAGGGCCCCAGGTCAATCCGGACATTCGGGGAACCCTGGGGTCCGCTTACAGGAACCTCGCCAAAACTCGCAGACTTGGCCCATTCTGGCCGGTTTTCTATGGTATTACTCACTGATTTTGGGTTTGTGTCGAACCGGACGTTCGGGGAACCCTGTGGTCCGCTTACGGGTACCTCGCCAAAACTCACAGATTTGTTCCATTCTGGCCAGTTTTCTATGGTATTACTCATTGATTTTGGGTTCGGGTCGAACCAGACGTTCAGGGAACCCCCGGCGTCCGCTTACGGGGATCTCGCCAAAACTCGCAGATGTGGTCCATTCTGGCCAGTTTTCTATGGTATTAGTCGCTGATTTATGGCCCCGGGTAGATCCGGACGTTCTGGGAACCTTGAGGTCCTCTTACGGGGACCTCGCTAAAACTCATAAATTTGGTCCATTCTGGCCTGTTTTCTATGGTATTACTCACTGATTTAGGGCCCCAGGTCAATCTGGACGTTCGGGGAACCCCGGGGTCCGCTTAAAGGAACCTCGCCAAAACTCGCAGATTTGGTCCATTCTGGCCGGTTTTCTATGGTATTACTCACTGATTTTGGGCCCCGGGCGATCCGGCATTCGGAGAACACCGGGGTCCGGTTACGGGGAACTCGCCAAAACTCACAGATTTGGTCCATTCTGTCCAGTTTTCTATGGTATTACTCACTTATTTTGGGTCCTGGGTAGATCCGGACGTTCGGGGAACCTTGAGGTGCTCTTACGGGGATCTCGCCAAAACTCGCAGATTTGGTCCATTCTGGCCAGTTTTCTATGGTATTAATCACTGATTTAGGGCCCCGGGTAGATCTGGACGTTCGGGGAACCTTGAGGTCCTCTTACGGGGATCTCGCCAAAACTCGCAGATTTGGTCCATTCTGGCCAGTTTTCTATGGTATTACTCACTGATTTAGGGCCCCGGGTAGATCCGGACGTTCGGGGAACCTTGAGGTCCTCTTACGGCGATCTCGCCAAAACTCGCAGATTTGGTCCATTCTGGCCAGTTTTCTATGGTATTACTCACTGATTTAGGGCCCCAGGTCAATCCGGACATTCGGGGAACCCTGGGGTCCGCTTACAGGAACCTCGCCAAAACTCGCAGACTTGGCCCATTCTGGCCGGTTTTCTATGGTATTACTCACTGATTTTGGGTTTGTGTCGAACCGGACGTTCGGGGAACCCTGTGGTCCGCTTACGGGTACCTCGCCAAAACTCACAGATTTGTTCCATTCTGGCCAGTTTTCTATGGTATTACTCATTGATTTTGGGTTCGGGTCGAACCAGACGTTCAGGGAACCCCCGGCGTCCGCTTACGGGGATCTCGCCAAAACTCGCAGATGTGGTCCATTCTGGCCAGTTTTCTATGGTATTAGTCGCTGATTTATGGCCCCGGGTAGATCCGGACGTTCTGGGAACCTTGAGGTCCTCTTACGGGGACCTCGCTAAAACTCATAAATTTGGTCCATTCTGGCCTGTTTTCTATGGTATTACTCACTGATTTAGGGCCCCAGGTCAATCCGGACGTTCGGGGAACCCCGTGGTCCGCTTAAAGGAACCTCGCCAAAACTCGCAGATTTGGTCCATTCTGGCCGGTTTTCGATGGTATTACTCACTGATTTTGGGCCCCGGGCGATCCGGCATTCGTAGAACACCGGGGTCCGGTTACGGGGAACTCGCCAAAACTCACAGATTTGGTCCATTCTGTCCAGTTTTCTATGGTATTACTCACTTATTTTGGGTCCTGGGTAGATCCGGACGTTCGGGGAACCTTGAGGTGCTCTTACGGGGATCTCGCCAAAACTCGCAGATTTGGTCCATTCTGGCCAGTTTTCTATGGTATTAATCACTGATTTAGGGCCCCGGGTAGATCTGGACGTTCGGGGAACCTTGAGGTCCTCTTACGGGGATCTCGCCAAAACTCGCAGATTTGGTCCATTCTGGCCAGTTTTCTATGGTATTACTCACTGATTTAGGGCCCCGGGTAGATCCGGACGTTCGGGGAACCTTGAGGTCCTCTTACGGCGATCTCGCCAAAACTCGCAGATTTGGTCCATTCTGGCCAGTTTTCTATGGTATTACTCACTGATTTAGGGCCCCAGGTCAATCCGGACATTCGGGGAACCCTGGGGTCCGCTTACAGGAACCTCGCCAAAACTCGCAGACTTGGCCCATTCTGGCCGGTTTTCTATGGTATTACTCACTGATTTTGGGTTTGTGTCGAACCGGACGTTCGGGGAACCCTGTGGTCCGCTTACGGGTACCTCGCCAAAACTCACAGATTTGTTCCATTCTGGCCAGTTTTCTATGGTATTACTCATTGATTTTGGGTTCGGGTCGAACCAGACGTTCAGGGAACCCCCGGCGTCCGCTTACGGGGATCTCGCTAAAACTCGCAGATGTGGTCCATTCTGGCCAGTTTTCTATGGTATTAGTCGCTGATTTATGGCCCCGGGTAGATCCGGACGTTCTGGGAACCTTGAGGTCCTCTTACGGGGACCTCGCTAAAACTCATAAATTTGGTCCATTCTGGCCTGTTTTCTATGGTATTACTCACTGATTTAGGGCCCCAGGTCAATCCGGACGTTCGGGGAACCCCGTGGTCCGCTTAAAGGAACCTCGCCAAAACTCGCAGATTTGGTCCATTCTGGCCGGTTTTCGATGGTATTACTCACTGATTTTGGGCCCCGGGCGATCCGGCATTCGGAGAACACCGGGGTCCTCTTACGGGGATCTCGCCAAAACTCACAGATTTGGTCCATTCTGGCCAGTTTTCTATGGTATTACTCACTGATTTAGGGCCCCGGGTAGATCCGGACGTTCGGGGAACCTTGAGGTCCTCTTACGGCGATCTCGCCAAAACTCGCAGATTTGGTCCATTCTGGCCAGTTTTCTATGGTATTACTCACTGATTTAGGGCCCCAGGTCAATCCGGACATTCGGGGAACCCTGGGGTCCGCTTACAGGAACCTCGCCAAAACTCGCAGACTTGGCCCATTCTGGCCGGTTTTCTATGGTATTACTCACTGATTTGGGGTTTGTGTCGAACCGGACGTTCGGGGAACCCCGTGGTCCGCTTACGGGTACCTCGCCAAAACTCACAGATTTGTTCCATTCTGGCCAGTTTTCTATGGTATTACTCACTGATTTTGGGTTCGGGTCGAACCAGACGTTCAGGGAACCCCCGGCGTCCGCTTACGGGGATCTCGCCAAAACTCGCAGATTTGGTCCATTCTGGCCAGTTTTCTATGGTATTACTCGCTGATTTAGGGCCCCGGGTAGATCCGGACGTTCTGGGAACCTTGAGGTCCTCTTACGGGGACCTCGCTAAAACTCATAGATTTGGTCCATTCTGGCCTGTTTTCTATGGTATTACTCACTGATTTAGGGCCCCAGGTCAATCCGGACGTTCGGGGAACCCCGGTGTCCGCTTAAAGGAACCTCGCCAAAACTCGCAGATTTGGTCCATTCTGGCCGGTTTTCTATGGTATTACTCACTGATTTTGGGCCCCGGGCGATCCGGCATTCGGAGAACACCGGGGTCCGGTTACGGGGAACTCGCCAAAACTCACAGATTTGGTCCATTCTGGCCTGTTTTCTATGATATTACTCACTGATTTTGGGTCCCGGGTCGATTCGGACGTTCGGGGAACCCCGGCGTCCGCTTACGGGGATCTCACAAAAACTCATAGATTTGGTCCATTCTGGCCAGTTTTCTATGGTATTACTCGCTAATTTAGGGCCCCGGGTAGATCCGGACGTTCGGGGAACCCTAAAGTCCTCTTATGGGGATCTCACCAAAACACACAGATTTGGTCCATTCTGGCCAGTTTTCTATGGTATTACTCACTGATTTAGGGCCCCGGGTAGATCCGGACGTTCGGGGAACCTTGAGGTCCTCTTACGGCGATCTCGCCAAAACTCGCAGATTTGGTCCATTCTGGCCAGTTTTCTATGGTATTACTCACGGATTTAGGGCCCCAGGTCAATCCGGACATTCGGGGAACCCTGGGGTCCGCTTACAGGAACCTCGCCAAAACTCGCAGACTTGGCCCATTCTCGCCGGTTTTCTATGGTATTACTCACTGATTTTGGGTTTGTGTCGAACCGGACGTTCGGGGAACCCTGTGGTCCGCTTACGGGTACCTCGCCAAAACTCACAGATTTGTTCCATTCTGGCCAGTTTTCTATGGTATTACTCACTGATTTTGGGTTCGGGTCGAACCAGACGTTCAGGGAACCCCCGGCGTCCGCTTACGGGGATCTCGCCAAAACTCGCAGATGTGGTCCATTCTGGCCAGTTTTCTATGGTATTACTCGCTGATTTAGGGCCCCGGGTAGATCCGGACGTTCTGGGAACCTTGAGGTCCTCTTATGGGGACCTCGCTAAAACTCATAGATTTGGTCCATTCTGGCCTGTTTTCTATGGTATTACTCACTGATTTAGGGCCCCAGGTCAATCCGGACGTTCGGGGAACCCCGGGGTCCGCTTAAAGGAACCTCGCCAAAACTCGCAGATTTGGTCCATTCTGGCCGGTTTTCTAGGGTATTACTCACTGATTTTGGGCCCCGGGCGATCCGGCATTCGTAGAACACCGGGGTCCGGTTACGGGGAACTCGCCAAAACTCACAGATTTGGTCCATTCTGGCCAGTTTTCTATGATATTACTCACTGATTTTGGGTCCCGGGTCGATTCGGACGTTCGGGGAACCCCGGCGTCCGCTTACGGGGATCTCACAAAAACTCATAGATTTGGTCCATTCTGGCCAGTTTTCTATGGTATTACTCACTGATTTAGGGCCCCAGGTCAATCCGGACATTCGGGGAACCCTGGGGTCCGCTTACAGGAACCTCGCCAAAACTCGCAGACTTGGCCCATTCTGGCCGGTTTTCTATGGTATTACTCACTGATTTGGGGTTTGTGTCGAACCGGACGTTCGGGGAACCCCGTGGTCCGCTTACGGGTACCTCGCCAAAACTCACAGATTTGTTCCATTCTGGCTAGTTTTCTATGGTATTACTCACTGATTTTGGGTTCGGGTCGAACCAGACGTTCAGGGAACCCCCGGCGTCCGCTTACGGGGATCTCGCCAAAACTCGCAGATTTGGTCTATTCTGGCCAGTTTTCTATGGTATTACTCGCTGATTTTGGGCCCCGGGCGATCCGGCATTCGGAGAACACCGGGGTCCGGTTACGGGGAACTCGCCAAAACTCACAGATTTGGTCCATTCTGGCCTGTTTTCTATGATATTACTCACTGATTTTGGGTCCCGGGTCGATTCGGACGTTCGGGGAACCCCGGCGTCCGCTTACGGGGATCTCACAAAAACTCATAGATTTGGTCCATTCTGGCCAGTTTTCTATGGTATTACTCGCTAATTTAGGGCCCCGGGTAGATCCGGACGTTCGGGGAACCCTAAAGTCCTCTTATGGGGATCTCACCAAAACACACAGATTTGGTCCATTCTGGCCAGTTTTCTATGGTATTAATCACTGATTTAGGGCCCCGGGTAGATCTGGACGTTCGGGGAACCTTGAGGTCCTCTTACGGGGATCTCGCCAAAACTCGCAGATTTGGTTCATTCTAGCCAGTTTTCTATGGTATTACTCACTGATTTAGGGCCCCGGGTAGATCCGGACGTTCGGGGAACCTTGAGGTCCTCTTACGGCGATCTCACCAAAACTCACAGATTTGGTCCATTCTGGCCAGTTTTCTATGGTATTACTCACTGATTTAGGGCCCCAGGTCAATCCGGACATTCGGGGAACCCTGGGGTCCGCTTACAGGAACCTCGCCAAAACTCGCAGACTTGGCCCATTCTGGCCGGTTTTCTATGGTATTACTCACTGATTTTGGGTTTGTGTCGAACCGGACGTTCGGGGAACCCCGTGGTCCGCTTACGGGTACCTCGCCAAAACTCACAGATTTGTTCCATTCTGGCCAGTTTTCTATGGTATTACTCACTGATTTTGGGTTCGGGTCGAACCAGACGTTCAGGGAACCCCCGGCGTCCGCTTACGGGGATCTCGCCAAAACTCGCAGATTTGTTCCATTCTGGCCAGTTTTCTGTGGTATTACTCGCTGATTTAGGGCCCCGGGTAGATCCGGACGTTCTGGGAACCTTGACGTCCTCTTACGGGGATCTCGCTAAAACTCATAGATTTGGTCCATTCTGGCCTGTTTTCTATGGTATTACTCACTGATTTAGGGCCCCAGGTCAATCCGGACGTTCGGGGAACCCCGGGGTCCGCTTAAAGGAACCTCGCCAAAACTCGCAGATTTGGTCCATTCTGGCCGGTTTTCTATGGTATTACTCACTGATTTTGGGCCCCGGGCGATCCGGCATTCGTAGAACACCGGGGTCCGGTTACGGGGAACTCGCCAAAACTCACAGATTTGGTCCATTCTGGCCAGTTTTCTATGATATTACTCACTGATTTTGGGTCCCGGGTCGATTCGGACGTTCGGGGAACCCCGGCGTCCGCTTACGGGGATCTCACAAAAACTCATAGATTGGGTCCATTCTGGCCAGTTTTCTATGGTATTACTCGCTAATTTAGGGCCCCGGGTAGATCCGGACGTTCGGGGAACCCTAAAGTCCTCTAATGGGGATCTCACCAAAACACACAGATTTGGTCCATTCTGGCCAGTTTTCTATGGTATTACTCGTTGATTTAGGGCCCCGGGTAGATCCGGACGTTTGGGGAACCCTAAAGTCCTCTTATGGGGATCTCACCAAAACACACAGATTTGGTCCATTTTGGCCAGTTTTCTATGGTATTACTCACTGATTTAGGGCCCCGGGTAGATCCGGACGTTCGGGGAACCCTAAAGTCCTCTTACGGGGATCTGGCCAAAACTCACAGATTTGGTCCATTCTGGCCCGTTTTCTATGGTATTACTCACTGATTTAGGGCCCCAGGTCAATCCGGATGTTCGGGGAACCCCGGGGTCCGATTACAGGAACCTCACCAAAACTGGCTGACTTGGCCCATTCTGGCCGGTTTTCTATGGTATTACTCACTGATTTTGGGTTTGTGTCGAACCGGACGTTCGGGGAACCCCGTGGTCCGCTTACGGGTACCTCGCCAAAACTCACAGATTTGTTCCATTCTGGCCAGTTTTCTATGGTATTACTCACTGATTTTGGGTTCGGATCGAACCAGACGTTCAGGGAACCCCCGGCGTCCGCTTACGGGGATCTCGCCAAAACTCGCAGATTTGTTCCATTCTGGCCAGTTTTCTATGGTATTAGTCGCTGATTTAGGGCCCCGGGTAGATCCGGACGTTCTGGGAACCTTGACGTCCTCTTACGGGGATCTCGCTAAAACTCATAGATTTGGTCCATTCTGGCCTGTTTTCTATGGTATTACTCACTGATTTAGGGCCCCAGGTCAATCCGGACGTTCGGGGAACCCCGGGGTCCGCTTAAAGGAACCTCGCCAAAACTCGCAGATTTGGTCCATTCTGGCCGGTTTTCTATGGTATTACTCACTGATTTTGGGCCCCGGGCGATCCGGCATTCGGAGAACACCGGGGTTCGGTTACGGAGAACTCGCCAAAACTCACAGATTTGGTCCATTCTGTCCAGTTTTCTATGGTATTACTCACTTATTTTGGGTCCTGGGTAGATCCGGACGTTCGGGGAACCTTGAGGTGCTCTTACGGGGATCTCGCCAAAACTCGCAGATTTGGTCCATTCTGGCCAGTTTTCTATGGTATTAATCACTGATTTATGGCCCCGGGTAGATCTGGACGTTCGGGGAACCTTGAGGTCCTCTTACGGGGATCTCGCCAAAACTCGCAGATTTGGTCCATTCTGGCCAGTTTTCTATGGTATTACTCATTGATTTAGGGCCCCGGGTAGATCCGGACGTTCGGGGAACCTTGAGGTCCTCTTACGGCGATCTCGCCAAAACTCGCAGATTTGGTCCATTCTGGCCAGTTTTCTATGGTATTACTCACTGATTTAGGGCCCCAGGTCAATCCGGACATTCGGGGAACCCTGGGGTCCGCTTACAGGAACCTCGCCAAAACTCGCAGACTTGGCCCATTCTGTCCGGTTTTCTATGGTATTACTCACTGATTTGGGGTTTGTGTCGAACCGGACGTTCGGGGAACCCCGTGGTCCGCTTACGGGTACCTCGCCAAAACTCACAGATTTGTTCCATTCTGGCCAGTTTTCTATGGTATTACTCACTGATTTTGGGTTCGGGTCGAACCAGACGTTCAGGGAACCCCCGGCGTCCGCTTACGGGGATCTCGCCAAAACTCGCAGATTTGGTCCATTCTGGCCAGTTTTCTATGGTATTACTCGCTGATTTAGGGCCCCGGGTAGATCCGGACGTTCTGGGAACCTTGAGGTCCTCTTACGGGGACCTCGCTAAAACTCATAGATTTGGTCCATTCTGGCCTGTTTTCTATGGTATTACTCACTGATTTAGGGCCCCAGGTCAATCCGGACGTTCGGGGAACCCCGGGGTCCGCTTAAAGGAACCTCGCCAAAACTCGCAGATTTAGTCCATTCTGGCCGGTTTTCTATGGTATTACTCACTGATTTTGGGCCCCGGGCGATCCGGCATTCGGAGAACACCGGGGTCCGGTTACGGGGAACTCGCCAAAACTCACAGATTTGGTCCATTCTGGCCTGTTTTCTATGATATTACTCACTGATTTTGGGTCCCGGGTCGATTCGGACGTTCGGGGAACCCCTGCGTCCGCTTACGGGGATCTCACAAAAACTCATAGATTTGGTCCATTCTGGCTAGTTTTCTATGGTATTACTCGCTAATTTAGGGCCCCGGGTAGATCCGGACGTTCGGGGAACCCTAAAGTCCTCTTATGGGGATCTCACCAAAACACACAGATTTGGTCCATTCTGGCCAGTTTTCTATGGTATTAATCACTGATTTAGGGCCCCGGGTAGATCTGGACGTTCGGGGAACCTTGAGGTCCTCTTACGGGGATCTCGCCAAAACTCGCAGATTTGGTTCATTCTAGCCAGTTTTCTATGGTATTACTCACTGATTTAGGGCCCCGGGTAGATCCGGACGTTCGGGGAACCTTGAGGTCCTCTTACGGCGATCTCACCAAAACTCGCAGATTTGGTCCATTCTGGCCAGTTTTCTATGGTATTACTCACTGATTTAGGGCCCCAGGTCAATCCGGACATTCGGGGAACCCTGGGGTCCGCTTACAGGAACCTCGCCAAAACTCGCAGACTTGGCCCATTCTGGCCGGTTTTCTATGGTATTACTCACTGATTTTGGGTTTGTGTCGAACCGGACGTTCGGGGAACCCCGTGGTCCGCTTACGGGTACCTCGCCAAAACTCACAGATTTGTTCCATTCTGGCCAGTTTTCTATGGTATTACTCACTGATTTTGGGTTCGGGTCGAACCAGACGTTCAGGGAACCCCCGGCGTCCGCTTACGGGGATCTCGCCAAAACTCGCAGATTTGTTCCATTCTGGCCAGTTTTCTGTGGTATTACTCGCTGATTTAGGGCCCCGGGTAGATCCGGACGTTCTGGGAACCTTGACGTCCTCTTACGGGGATCTCGCTAAAACTCATAGATTTGGTCCATTCTGGCCTGTTTTCTATGGTATTACTCACTGATTTAGGGCCCCAGGTCAATCCGGACGTTCGGGGAACCCCGGGGTCCGCTTAAAGGAACCTCGCCAAAACTCGCAGATTTGGTCCATTCTGGCCGGTTTTCTATGGTATTACTCACTGATTTTGGGCCCCGGGCGATCCGGCATTCGTAGAACACCGGGGTCCGGTTACGGGGAACTCGCCAAAACTCACAGATTTGGTCCATTCTGGCCAGTTTTCTATGATATTACTCACTGATTTTGGGTCCCGGGTCGATTCGGACGTTCGGGGAACCCCGGCGTCCGCTTACGGGGATCTCACAAAAACTCATAGATTTGGTCCATTCTGGCCAGTTTTCTATGGTATTACTCACTGATTTAGGGCCCCAGGTCAATCCGGACATTCGGGGAACCCTGGGGTCCGCTTACAGGAACCTCGCCAAAACTCGCAGACTTGGCCCATTCTGGCCGGTTTTCTATGGTATTACTCACTGATTTGGGGTTTGTGTCGAACCGGACGTTCGGGGAACCCCGTGGTCCGCTTACGGGTACCTCGCCAAAACTCACAGATTTGTTCCATTCTGGCTAGTTTTCTATGGTATTACTCACTGATTTTGGGTTCGGGTCGAACCAGACGTTCAGGGAACCCCCGGCGTCCGCTTACGGGGATCTCGCCAAAACTCGCAGATTTGGTCTATTCTGGCCAGTTTTCTATGGTATTACTCGCTGATTTTGGGCCCCGGGCGATCCGGCATTCGGAGAACACCGGGGTCCGGTTACGGGGAACTCGCCAAAACTCACAGATTTGGTCCATTCTGGCCTGTTTTCTATGATATTACTCACTGATTTTGGGTCCCGGGTCGATTCGGACGTTCGGGGAACCCCGGCGTCCGCTTACGGGGATCTCACAAAAACTCATAGATTTGGTCCATTCTGGCCAGTTTTCTATGGTATTACTCGCTAATTTAGGGCCCCGGGTAGATCCGGACGTTCGGGGAACCCTAAAGTCCTCTTATGGGGATCTCACCAAAACACACAGATTTGGTCCATTCTGGCCAGTTTTCTATGGTATTAATCACTGATTTAGGGCCCCGGGTAGATCTGGACGTTCGGGGAACCTTGAGGTCCTCTTACGGGGATCTCGCCAAAACTCGCAGATTTGGTTCATTCTAGCCAGTTTTCTATGGTATTACTCACTGATTTAGGGCCCCGGGTAGATCCGGACGTTCGGGGAACCTTGAGGTCCTCTTACGGCGATCTCACCAAAACTCGCAGATTTGGTCCATTCTGGCCAGTTTTCTATGGTATTACTCACTGATTTAGGGCCCCAGGTCAATCCGGACATTCGGGGAACCCTGGGGTCCGCTTACAGGAACCTCGCCAAAACTCGCAGACTTGGCCCATTCTGGCCGGTTTTCTATGGTATTACTCACTGATTTTGGGTTTGTGTCGAACCGGACGTTCGGGGAACCCCGTGGTCCGCTTACGGGTACCTCGCCAAAACTCACAGATTTGTTCCATTCTGGCCAGTTTTCTATGGTATTACTCACTGATTTTGGGTTCGGGTCGAACCAGACGTTCAGGGAACCCCCGGCGTCCGCTTACGGGGATCTCGCCAAAACTCGCAGATTTGTTCCATTCTGGCCAGTTTTCTGTGGTATTACTCGCTGATTTAGGGCCCTGGGTAGATCCGGACGTTCTGGGAACCTTGACGTCCTCTTACGGGGATCTCGCTAAAACTCATAGATTTGGTCCATTCTGGCCTGTTTTCTATGGTATTACTCACTGATTTAGGGCCCCAGGTCAATCCGGACGTTCGGGGAACCCCGGGGTCCGCTTAAAGGAACCTCGCCAAAACTCGCAGATTTGGTCCATTCTGGCCGGTTTTCTATGGTATTACTCACTGATTTTGGGCCCCGGGCGATCCGGCATTCGTAGAACACCGGGGTCCGGTTACGGGGAACTCGCCAAAACTCACAGATTTGGTCCATTCTGGCCAGTTTTCTATGATATTACTCACTGATTTTGGGTCCCGGGTCGATTCGGACGTTCGGGGAACCCCGGCGTCCGCTTACGGGGATCTCACAAAAACTCATAGATTGGGTCCATTCTGGCCAGTTTTCTATGGTATTACTCGCTAATTTAGGGCCCCGGGTAGATCCGGACGTTCGGGGAACCCTAAAGTCCTCTAATGGGGATCTCACCAAAACACACAGATTTGGTCCATTCTGGCCAGTTTTCTATGGTATTACTCGTTGATTTAGGGCCCCGGGTAGATCCGGACGTTTGGGGAACCCTAAAGTCCTCTTATGGGGATCTCACCAAAACACACAGATTTGGTCCATTTTGGCCAGTTTTCTATGGTATTACTCACTGATTTAGGGCCCCGGGTAGATCCGGACGTTCGGGGAACCCTAAAGTCCTCTTACGGGGATCTGGCCAAAACTCACAGATTTGGTCCATTCTGGCCCGTTTTCTATGGTATTACTCACTGATTTAGGGCCCCAGGTCAATCCGGATGTTCGGGGAACCCCGGGGTCCGATTACAGGAACCTCACCAAAACTCGCTGACTTGGCCCATTCTGGCCGGTTTTCTATGGTATTACTCACTGATTTTGGGTTTGTGTCGAACCGGACGTTCGGGGAACCCCGTGGTCCGCTTACGGGTACCTCGCCAAAACTCACAGATTTGTTCCATTCTGGCCAGTTTTCTATGGTATTACTCACTGATTTTGGGTTCGGATCGAACCAGACGTTCAGGGAACCCCCGGCGTCCGCTTACGGGGATCTCGCCAAAACTCGCAGATTTGTTCCATTCTGGCCAGTTTTCTATGGTATTAGTCGCTGATTTAGGGCCCCGGGTAGATCCGGACGTTCTGGGAACCTTGACGTCCTCTTACGGGGATCTCGCTAAAACTCATAGATTTGGTCCATTCTGGCCTGTTTTCTATGGTATTACTCACTGATTTAGGGCCCCAGGTCAATCCGGACGTTCGGGGAACCCCGGGGTCCGCTTAAAGGAACCTCGCCAAAACTCGCAGATTTGGTCCATTCTGGCCGGTTTTCTATGGTATTACTCACTGATTTTGGGCCCCGGGCGATCCGGCATTCGGAGAACACCGGGGTTCGGTTACGGAGAACTCGCCAAAACTCACAGATTTGGTCCATTCTGTCCAGTTTTCTATGGTATTACTCACTTATTTTGGGTCCTGGGTAGATCCGGACGTTCGGGGAACCTTGAGGTGCTCTTACGGGGATCTCGCCAAAACTCGCAGATTTGGTCCATTCTGGCCAGTTTTCTATGGTATTAATCACTGATTTAGGGCCCCGGGTAGATCTGGACGTTCGGGGAACCTTGAGGTCCTCTTACGGGGATCTCGCCAAAACTCGCAGATTTGGTCCATTCTGGCCAGTTTTCTATGGTATTACTCATTGATTTAGGGCCCCGGGTAGATCCGGACGTTCGGGTAACCTTGAGGTCCTCTTACGGCGATCTCGCCAAAACTCGCAGATTTGGTCCATTCTGGCCAGTTTTCTATGGTATTACTCACTGATTTAGGGCCCCAGGTCAATCCGGACATTCGGGGAACCCTGGGGTCCGCTTACAGGAACCTCGCCAAAACTCGCAGACTTGGCCCATTCTGTCCGGTTTTCTATGGTATTACTCACTGATTTGGGGTTTGTGTCGAACCGGACGTTCGGGGAACCCCGTGGTCCGCTTACGGGTACCTCGCCAAAACTCACAGATTTGTTCCATTCTGGCCAGTTTTCTATGGTATTACTCACTGATTTTGGGTTCGGGTCGAACCAGACGTTCAGGGAACCCCCGGCGTCCGCTTACGGGGATCTCGCCAAAACTCGCAGATTTGGTCCATTCTGGCCAGTTTTCTATGGTATTACTCGCTGATTTAGGGCCCCGGGTAGATCCGGACGTTCTGGGAACCTTGAGGTCCTCTTACGGGGACCTCGCTAAAACTCATAGATTTGGTCCATTCTGGCCTGTTTTCTATGGTATTACTCACTGATTTAGGGCCCCAGGTCAATCCGGACGTTCGGGGAACCCCGGGGTCCGCTTAAAGGAACCTCGCCAAAACTCGCAGATTTAGTCCATTCTGGCCGGTTTTCTATGGTATTACTCACTGATTTTGGGCCCCGGGCGATCCGGCATTCGGAGAACACCGGGGTCCGGTTACGGGGAACTCGCCAAAACTCACAGATTTGGTCCATTCTGGCCTGTTTTCTATGATATTACTCACTGATTTTGGGTCCCGGGTCGATTCGGACGTTCGGGGAACCCCTGCGTCCGCTTACGGGGATCTCACAAAAACTCATAGATTTGGTCCATTCTGGCTAGTTTTCTATGGTATTACTCGCTAATTTAGGGCCCCGGGTAGATCCGGACGTTCGGGGAACCCTAAAGTCCTCTTATGGGGATCTCACCAAAACACACAGATTTGGTCCATTCTGGCCAGTTTTCTATGGTATTAATCACTGATTTAGGGCCCCGGGTAGATCTGGACGTTCGGGGAACCTTGAGGTCCTCTTACGGGGATCTCGCCAAAACTCGCAGATTTGGTTCATTCTAGCCAGTTTTCTATGGTATTACTCACTGATTTAGGGCCCCGGGTAGATCCGGACGTTCGGGGAACCTTGAGGTCCTCTTACGGCGATCTCACCAAAACTCGCAGATTTGGTCCATTCTGGCCAGTTTTCTATGGTATTACTCACTGATTTAGGGCCCCAGGTCAATCCGGACATTCGGGGAACCCTGGGGTCCGCTTACAGGAACCTCGCCAAAACTCGCAGACTTGGCCCATTCTGGCCGGTTTTCTATGGTATTACTCACTGATTTTGGGTTTGTGTCGAACCGGACGTTCGGGGAACCCCGTGGTCCGCTTACGGGTACCTCGCCAAAACTCACAGATTTGTTCCATTCTGGCGAGTTTTCTATGGTATTACTCACTGATTTTGGGTTCGGGTCGAACCAGACGTTCAGGGAACCCCTGGCGTCCGCTTACGGGGATCTCGCCAAAACTCGCAGATTTGTTCCATTCTGGCCAGTTTTCTGTGGTATTACTCGCTGATTTAGGGCCCCGGGTAGATCCGGACGTTCTGGGAACCTTGACGTCCTCTTACGGGGATCTCGCTAAAACTCATAGATTTGGTCCATTCTGGCCTGTTTTCTATGGTATTACTCACTGATTTAGGGCCCCAGGTCAATCCGGACGTTCGGGGAACCCCGGGGTCCGCTTAAAGGAACCTCGCCAAAACTCGCAGATTTGGTCCATTCTGGCCGGTTTTCTATGGTATTACTCACTGATTTTGGGCCCCGGGCGATCCGGCATTCGTAGAACACCGGGGTCCGGTTACGGGGAACTCGCCAAAACTCACAGATTTGGTCCATTCTGGCCAGTTTTCTATGATATTACTCACTGATTTTGGGTCCCGGGTCGATTCGGACGTTCGGGGAACCCCGGCGTCCGCTTACGGGGATCTCACAAAAACTCATAGATTTGGTCCATTCTGGCCAGTTTTCTATGGTATTACTCGCTAATTTAGGGCCCCTGGTAGATCCGGACGTTCGGGGAACCCTAAAGTCCTCTAATGGGGATCTCACCAAAACACACAGATTTGGTCCATTCTGGCTAGTTTTCTATGGTATTACTCGTTGATTTAGGGCCCCGGGTAGATCCGGACGTTCGGGGAACCCTAAAGTCCTCTTATGGGGATCTCACCAAAACACACAGATTTGGTCCATTTTGGCCAGTTTTCTATGGTATTACTCACTGATTTAGGGCCCCGGGTAGATCCGGACGTTCGGGGAACCCTAAAGTCCTCTTACGGGGATCTGGCCAAAACTCACAGATTTGGTCCATTCTGGCCCGTTTTCTATGGTATTACTCACTGATTTAGGGCCCCAGGTCAATCCGGATGTTCGGGGAACCCCGGGGTCCGATTACAGGAACCTCACCAAAACTCGCTGACTTGGCCCATTCTGGCCGGTTTTCTATGGTATTACTCACTGATTTTGGGTTTGTGTCGAACCGGACGTTCGGGGAACCCCGTGGTCCGCTTACGGGTACCTCGCCAAAACTCACAGATTTATTCCATTCTGGCCAGTTTTCTATGGTATTACTCACTGATTTTGGGTTCGGATCGAACCAGACGTTCAGGGAACCCCCGGCGTCCGCTTACGGGGATCTCGCCAAAACTCGCAGATTTGTTCCATTCTGGCCAGTTTTCTATGGTATTAGTCGCTGATTTAGGGCCCCGGGTAGATCCGGACGTTCTGGGAACCTTGACGTCCTCTTACGGGGATCTCGCTAAAACTCATAGATTTGGTCCATTCTGGCCTGTTTTCTATGGTATTACTCACTGATTTAGGGCCCCAGGTCAATCCGGACGTTCGGGGAACCCCGGGGTCCGCTTAAAGGAACCTCGCCAAAACTCGCAGATTTGGTCCATTCTGGCCGGTTTTCTATGGTATTACTCACTGATTTTGGGCCCCGGGCGATCCGGCATTCGGAGAACACCGGGGTTCGGTTACGGAGAACTCGCCAAAACTCACAGATTTGGTCCATTCTGTCCAGTTTTCTATGGTATTACTCACTTATTTTGGGTCCTGGGTAGATCCGGACGTTCGGGGAACCTTGAGGTGCTCTTACGGGGATCTCGCCAAAACTCGCAGATTTGGTCCATTCTGGCCAGTTTTCTATGGTATTAATCACTGATTTAGGGCCCCGGGTAGATCTGGACGTTCGGGGAACCTTGAGGTCCTCTTACGGGGATCTCGCCAAAACTCGCAGATTTGGTCCATTCTGGCCAGTTTTCTATGGTATTACTCATTGATTTAGGGCCCCGGGTAGATCCGGACGTTCGGGGAACCTTGAGGTCCTCTTACGGCGATCTCGCCAAAACTCGCAGATTTGGTCCATTCTGGCCAGTTTTATATGGTATTACTCACTGATTTAGGGCCCCAGGTCAATCCGGACATTCGGGGAACCCTGGGGTCCGCTTACAGGAACCTCGCCAAAACTCGCAGACTTGGCCCATTCTGTCCGGTTTTCTATGGTATTACTCACTGATTTGGGGTTTGTGTCGAACCGGACGTTCGGGGAACCCCGTGGTCCGCTTACGGGTACCTCGCCAAAACTCACAGATTTGTTCCATTCTGGCCAGTTTTCTATGGTATTACTCACTGATTTTGGGTTCGGGTCGAACCAGACGTTCAGGGAACCCCCGGCGTCCGCTTACGGGGATCTCGCCAAAACTCGCAGATTTGGTCCATTCTGGCCAGTTTTCTATGGTATTACTCGCTGATTTAGGGCCCCGGGTAGATCCAGACGTTCTGGGAACCTTGAGGTCCTCTTACGGGGACCTCGCTAAAACTCATAGATTTGGTCCATTCTGGCCTGTTTTCTATGGTATTACTCACTGATTTAGGGCCCCAGGTCAATCCGGACGTTCGGGGAACCCCGGGGTCCGCTTAAAGGAACCTCGCCAAAACTCGCAGATTTGGTCCATTCTGGCCGGTTTTCTATGGTATTACTCACTGATTTTGGGCCCCGGGCGATCCGGCATTCGGAGAACACCGGGGTCCGGTTACGGGGAACTCGCCAAAACTCACAGATTTGGTCCATTCTGGCCTGTTTTCTATGATATTACTCACTGATTTTGGGTCCCGGGTCGATTCGGACGTTCGGGGAACCCCGGCGTCCGCTTACGGGGATCTCACAAAAACTCATAGATTTGGTCCATTCTGGCCAGTTTTCTATGGTATTACTCGCTAATTTAGGGCCCCGGGTAGATCCGGACGTTCGGGGAACCCTAAAGTCCTCTTATGGGGATCTCACCAAAACACACAGATTTGGTCCATTCTGGCCAGTTTTCTATGGTATTAATCACTGATTTAGGGCCCCGGGTAGATCTGGACGTTCGGGGAACCTTGAGGTCCTCTTACGGGGATCTCGCCAAAACTCGCAGATTTGGTCCATTCTGGCCAGTTTTCTATGGTATTACTCATTGATTTAGGGCCCCGGGTAGATCCGGACGTTCGGGGAACTTTGAGGTCCTCTTACGGCGATCTTGCCAAAACTCGCAGATTTGGTCCATTCTGGCCAGTTTTCTATGGTATTACTCACTGATTTAGGGCCCCAGGTGATCCGGCATTCGGAGAACACCGGGGTTCGGTTACGGAGAACTCGCCAAAACACACAGATTTGGTCCATTCTGTCCAGTTTTCTATGGTATTACTCACTTATTTTGGGTCCTGGGTAGATCCGGACGTTCGGGGAACCTTGAGGTGCTCTTACGGGGATCTCGCCAAAACTCGCAGATTTGGTCCATTCTGGCCAGTTTTCTATGGTATTAATCACTGATTTAGGGCCCCGGGTAGATCTGGACGTTCGGGGAACCTTGAGGTCCTCTTACGGGGATCTCGCCAAAACTCGCAGATTTGGTCCATTCTGGCCAGTTTTCTATGGTATTACTCATTGATTTAGGGCCCCGGGTAGATCCGGACGTTCGGGGAATCTTGAGGTCCTCTTACGGCGATCTCGCCAAAACTCGCAGATTTGGTCCATTCTGGCCAGTTTTATATGGTATTACTCACTGATTTAGGGCCCCAGGTCAATCCGGACATTCGGGGAACCCTGGGGTCCGCTTACAGGAACCTCGCCAAAACTCGCACACTTGGCCCATTCTGTCCGGTTTTCTATGGTATTACTCACTGATTTGGGGTTTGTGTCGAACCGGACGTTCGGGGAACCCCGTGGTCCGCTTACGGGTACCTCGCCAAAACTCACAGATTTGTTCCATTCTGGCCAGTTTTCTATGGTATTACTCACTGATTTTGGGTTCGGGTCGAACCAGACGTTCAGGGAACCCCCGGCGTCCGCTTACGGGGATCTCGCCAAAACTCGCAGATTTGGTCCATTCTGGCCAGTTTTCTATGGTATTACTCGCTGATTTAGGGCCCCGGGTAGATCCGGACGTTCTGGGAACCTTGAGGTCCTCTTACGGGGACCTCGCTAAAACTCATAGATTTGGTCCATTCTGGCCTGTTTTCTATGGTATTACTCACTGATTTAGGGCCCCAGGTCAATCCGGACGTTCGGGGAACCCCGGGGTCCGGTTAAAGGAACCTCGCCAAAACTCGCAGATTTGGTCCATTCTGGCCGGTTTTCTATGGTATTACTCACTGATTTTGGGCCCCGGGCGATCCGGCATTCGGAGAACACCGGGGTCCGGTTACGGGGAACTCGCCAAAACTCACAGATTTGGTCCATTCTGGCCTGTTTTCTATGATATTACTCACTGATTTTGGGTCCCGGGTCGATTCGGACGTTCGGGGAACCCCGGCGTCCGCTTACGGGGATCTCACAAAAACTCATAGATTTGGTCCATTCTGGCCAGTTTTCTATGGTATTACTCGCTAATTTAGGGCCCCGGGTAGATCCGGACGTTCGGGGAACCCTAAAGTCCTCTTATGGGGATCTCACCAAAACACACAGATTTGGTCCATTCTGGCCAGTTTTCTATGGTATTAATCACTGATTTAGGGCCCCGGGTAGATCTGGACGTTCGGGGAACCTTGAGGTCCTCTTACGGGGATATCGCCAAAACTCGCAGATTTGGTCCATTCTGGCCAGTTTTCTATGGTATTACTCATTGATTTAGGGCCCCGGGTAGATCCGGACGTTCGGGGAACCTTGAGGTCCTCTTACGGCGATCTCGGCAAAACTCGCAGATTTGGTCCATTCTGGCCAGTTTTCTATGGTATTACTCACTGATTTAGGGCCCCAGGTCAATCCGGACATTCGGGGAACCCTGGGGTCCGCTTACAGGAACCTCGCCAAAACTCGCAGACTTGGCCCATTCTGTCCGGTTTTCTATGGTATTACTCACTGATTTGGGGTTTGTGTCGAACCGGACGTTCGGGGAACCCCGTGGTCCGCTTACGGGTACCTCGCCAAAACTCACAGATTTGTTCCATTCTGGCCAGTTTTCTATGGTATTACTCACTGATTTTGGGTTCGGGTCGAACCAGACGTTCAGGGAACCCCCGGCGTCCGCTTACGGGGATCTCGCCAAAACTCGCAGATTTGGTCCATTCTGGCCAGTTTTCTATGGTATTACTCGCTGATTTAGGGCCCCGGGTAGATCCGGACGTTCTGGGAACCTTGAGGTCCTCTTACGGGGACCTCGCTAAAACTCATAGATTTGGTCCATTCTGGCCTGTTTTCTATGGTATTACTCACTGATTTAGGGCCCCAGGTCAATCCGGACGTTCGGGGAACCCCGGGGTCCGCTTAAAGGAACCTCGCCAAAACTCGCAGATTTGGTCCATTCTGGCCGGTTTTCTATGGTATTACTCACTGATTTTGGGCCCCGGGCGATCCGGCATTCGGAGAACACCGGGGTCCGGTTACGGGGAACTCGCCAAAACTCACAGATTTGGTCCATTCTGGCCTGTTTTCTATGATATTACTCACTGATTTTGGGTCCCGGGTCGATTCGGACGTTCGGGGAACCCCGGCGTCCGCTTACGGGGATCTCACAAAAACTCATAGATTTGGTCCATTCTGGCCAGTTTTCTATGGTATTACTCGCTAATTTAGGGCCCCGGGTAGATCCGGACGTTCGGGGAACCCTAAAGTCCTCTTATGGGGATCTCACCAAAACACACAGATTTGGTCCATTCTGGCCAGTTTTCTATGGTATTAATCACTGATTTAGGGCCCCGGGTAGATCTGGACGTTCGGGGAACCTTGAGGTCCTCTTACGGGGATCTCGCCAAAACTCGCAGATTTGGTCCATTCTGGCCAGTTTTCTATGGTATTACTCATTGATTTAGGGCCCCGGGTAGATCCGGACGTTCGGGGAACCTTGAGGTCCTCTTACGGCGATCTTGCCAAAACTCGCAGATTTGGTCCATTCTGGCCAGTTTTCTATGGTATTACTCACTGATTTAGGGCCCCAGGTGATCCGGCATTCGGAGAACACCGGGGTTCGGTTACGGAGAACTCGCCAAAACTCACAGATTTGGTCCATTCTGTCCAGTTTTCTATGGTATTACTCACTTATTTTGGGTCCTGGGTAGATCCGGACGTTCGGGGAACCTTGAGGTGCTCTTACGGGGATCTCGCCAAAACTCGCAGATTTGGTCCATTCTGGCCAGTTTTCTATGGTATTAATCACTGATTTAGGGCCCCGGGTAGATCTGGACGTTCGGGGAACCTTGAGGTCCTCTTACGGGGATCTCGCCAAAACTCGCAGATTTGGTCCATTCTGGCCAGTTTTCTATGGTATTACTCATTGATTTAGGGCCCCGGGTAGATCCGGACGTTCGGGGAACCTTGAGGTCCTCTTACGGCGATCTCGCCAAAACTCACAGATTTGGTCCATTCTGGCCAGTTTTATATGGTATTACTCACTGATTTAGGGCCCCAGGTCAATCCGGACATTCGGGGAACCCTGGGGTCCGCTTACAGGAACCTCGCCAAAACTCGCAGACTTGGCCCATTCTGTCCGGTTTTCTATGGTATTACTCACTGATTTGGGGTTTGTGTCGAACCGGACGTTCGGGGAACCCCGTGGTCCGCTTACGGGTACCTCGCCAAAACTCACAGATTTGTTCCATTCTGGCCAGTTTTCTATGGTATTACTCACTGATTTTGGGTTCGGGTCGAACCAGACGTTCAGGGAACCCCCGGCGTCCGCTTACGGGGATCTCGCCAAAACTCGCAGATTTGGTCCATTCTGGCCAGTTTTCTATGGTATTACTCGCTGATTTAGGGCCCCGGGTAGATCCGGACGTTCTGGGAACCTTGAGGTCCTCTTACGGGGACCTCGCTAAAACTCATAGATTTGGTCCATTCTGGCCTGTTTTCTATGGTATTACTCACTGATTTAGGGCCCCAGGTCAATCCGGACGTTCGGGGAACCCCGGGGTCCGCTTAAAGGAACCTCGCCAAAACTCGCAGATTTGGTCCATTCTGGCCGGTTTTCTATGGTATTACTCACTGATTTTGGGCCCCGGGCGATCCGGCATTCGGAGAACACCGGGGTCCGGTTACGGGGAACTCGCCAAAACTCACAGATTTGGTCCATTCTGGCCTGTTTTCTATGATATTACTCACTGATTTTGGGTCCCGGGTCGATTCGGACGTTCGGGGAACCCCGGCGTCCGCTTACGGGGATCTCACAAAAACTCATAGATTTGGTCCATTCTGGCCAGTTTTCTATGGTATTACTCGCTAATTTAGGGCCCCGGGTAGATCCGGACGTTCGGGGAACCCTAAAGTCCTCTTATGGGGATCTCACCAAAACACACAGATTTGGTCCATTCTGGCCAGTTTTCTATGGTATTAATCACTGATTTAGGGCCCCGGGTAGATCTGGACGTTCGGGGAACCTTGAGGTCCTCTTACGGGGATCTCGCCAAAACTCGAAGATTTGGTCCATTCTGGCCAGTTTTCTATGGTATTACTCATTGATTTAGGGCCCCGGGTAGATCCGGACGTTCGGGGAACCTTGAGGTCCTCTTACGGCGATCTTGCCAAAACTCGCAGATTTGGTCCATTCTGGCCAGTTTTCTATGGTATTACTCACTGATTTAGGGCCCCAGGTGATCCGGCATTCGGAGAACACCGGGGTTCGGTTACGGAGAACTCGCCAAAACTCACAGATTTGGTCCATTCTGTCCAGTTTTCTATGGTATTACTCACTTATTTTGGGTCCTGGGTAGATCCGGACGTTCGGGGAACCTTGAGGTGCTCTTACGGGGATCTCGCCAAAACTCGCAGATTTGGTCCATTCTGGCCAGTTTTCTATGGTATTAATCACTGATTTAGGGCCCCGGGTAGATCTGGACGTTCGGGGAACCTTGAGGTCCTCTTACGGGGATCTCGCCAAAACTCGCAGATTTGGTCCATTCTGGCCAGTTTTCTATGGTATTACTCATTGATTTAGGGCCCCGGGTAGATCCGGACGTTCGGGGAACCTTGAGGTCCTCTTACGGCGATCTCGCCAAAACTCACAGATTTGGTCCATTCTGGCCAGTTTTATATGGTATTACTCACTGATTTAGGGCCCCAGGTCAATCCGGACATTCGGGGAACCCTGGGGTCCGCTTACAGGAACCTCGCCAAAACTCGCAGACTTGGCCCATTCTGTCCGGTTTTCTATGGTATTACTCACTGATTTGGGGTTTGTGTCGAACCGGACGTTCGGGGAACCCCGTGGTCCGCTTACGGGTACCTCGCCAAAACTCACAGATTTGTTCCATTCTGGCCAGTTTTCTATGGTATTACTCACTGATTTTGGGTTCGGGTCGAACCAGACGTTCAGGGAACCCCCGGCGTCCGCTTACGGGGATCTCGCCAAAACTCGCAGATTTGGTCCATTCTGGCCAGTTTTCTATGGTATTACTCGCTGATTTAGGGCCCCGGGTAGATCCGGACGTTCTGGGAACCTTGAGGTCCTCTTACGGGGACCTCGCTAAAACTCATAGATTTGGTCCATTCTGGCCTGTTTTCTATGGTATTACTCACTGATTTAGGGCCCCAGGTCAATCCGGACGTTCGGGGAACCCCGGGGTCCGCTTAAAGGAACCTCGCCAAAACTCGCAGATTTGGTCCATTCTGGCCGGTTTTCTATGGTATTACTCACTGATTTTGGGCCCCGGGCGATCCGGCATTCGGAGAACACCGGGGTCCGGTTACGGGGAACTCGCCAAAACTCACAGATTTGGTCCATTCTGGCCTGTTTTCTATGATATTACTCACTGATTTTGGGTCCCGGGTCGATTCGGACGTTCGGGGAACCCCGGCGTCCGCTTACGGGGATCTCACAAAAACTCATAGATTTGGTCCATTCTGGCCAGTTTTCTATGGTATTACTCGCTAATTTAGGGCCCCGGGTAGATCCGGACGTTCGGGGAACCCTAAAGTCCTCTTATGGGGATCTCACCAAAACACACAGATTTGGTCCATTCTGGCCAGTTTTCTATGGTATTAATCACTGATTTAGGGCCCCGGGTAGATCTGGACGTTCGGGGAACCTTGAGGTCCTCTTACGGGGATCTCGCCAAAACTCGCAGATTTGGTCCATTCTGGCCAGTTTTCTATGGTATTACTCATTGATTTAGGGCCCCGGGTAGATCCGGACGTTCGGGGAACCTTGAGGTCCTCTTACGGCGATCTTGCCAAAACTCGCAGATTTGGTCCATTCTGGCCAGTTTTCTATGGTATTACTCACTGATTTAGGGCCCCAGGTGATCCGGCATTCGGAGAACACCGGGGTTCGGTTACGGAGAACTCGCCAAAACTCACAGATTTGGTCCATTCTGTCCAGTTTTCTATGGTATTACTCACTTATTTTGGGTCCTGGGTAGATCCGGACGTTCGGGGAACCTTGAGGTGCTCTTACGGGGATCTCGCCAAAACTCGCAGATTTGGTCCATTCTGGCCAGTTTTCTATGGTATTAATCACTGATTTAGGGCCCCGGGTAGATCTGGACGTTCGGGGAACCTTGAGGTCCTCTTACGGGGATCTCGCCAAAACTCGCAGATTTGGTCCATTCTGGCCAGTTTTCTATGGTATTACTCATTGATTTAGGGCCCCGGGTAGATCCGGACGTTCGGGGAACCTTGAGGTCCTCTTACGGCGATCTCGCCAAAACTCGCAGATTTGGTCCATTCTGGCCAGTTTTATATGGTATTACTCACTGATTTAGGGCCCCAGGTCAATCCGGACATTCGGGGAACCCTGGGGTCCGCTTACAGGAACCTCGCCAAAACTCGCAGACTTGGCCCATTCTGTCCGGTTTTCTATGGTATTACTCACTGATTTGGGGTTTGTGTCGAACCGGACGTTCGGGGAACCCCGTGGTCCGCTTACGGGTACCTCGCCAAAACTCACAGATTTGTTCCATTCTGGCCAGTTTTCTATGGTATTACTCACTGATTTTGGGTTCGGGTCGAACCAGACGTTCAGGGAACCCCCGGCGTCCGCTTACGGGGATCTCGCCAAAACTCGCAGATTTGGTCCATTCTGGCCAGTTTTCTATGGTATTACTCGCTGATTTAGGGCCCCGGGTAGATCCGGACGTTCTGGGAACCTTGAGGTCCTCTTACGGGGACCTCGCTAAAACTCATAGATTTGGTCCATTCTGGCCTGTTTTCTATGGTATTACTCACTGATTTAGGGCCCCAGGTCAATCCGGACGTTCGGGGAACCCCGGGGTCCGGTTAAAGGAACCTCGCCAAAACTCGCAGATTTGGTCCATTCTGGCCGGTTTTCTATGGTATTACTCACTGATTTTGGGCCCCGGGCGATCCGGCATTCGGAGAACACCGGGGTCCGGTTACGGGGAACTCGCCAAAACTCACAGATTTGGTCCATTCTGGCCTGTTTTCTATGATATTACTCACTGATTTTGGGTCCCGGGTCGATTCGGACGTTCGGGGAACCCCGGCGTCCGCTTACGGGGATCTCACAAAAACTCATAGATTTGGTCCATTCTGGCCAGTTTTCTATGGTATTACTCGCTAATTTAGGGCCCCGGGTAGATCCGGACGTTCGGGGAACCCTAAAGTCCTCTTATGGGGATCTCACCAAAACACACAGATATGGTCCATTCTGGCCAGTTTTCTATGGTATTAATCACTGATTTAGGGCCCCGGGTAGATCTGGACGTTCGGGGAACCTTGAGGTCCTCTTACGGGGATCTCGCCAAAACTCGCAGATTTGGTCCATTCTGGCCAGTTTTCTATGGTATTACTCATTGATTTAGGGCCCCGGGTAGATCCGGACGTTCGGGGAACCTTGAGGTCCTCTTACGGCGATCTCGCCAAAACTCGCAGATTTGGTCCATTCTGGCCAGTTTTCTATGGTATTACTCGCTAATTTAGGGCCCCAGGTCAATCCGGACATTCGGGGAACCCTGGGGTCCGCTTACAGGAACCTCGCCAAAACTCGCAGACTTGGCCCATTCTGGCCGGTTTTCTATGGTATTACTCACTGATTTGGGGTTTGTGTCGAACCGGACGTTCGGGGAACCCCGTGGTCCGCTTACGGGTACCTCGCCAAAACTCACAGATTTGTTCCATTCTGGCCAGTTTTCTATGGTATTACTCACTGATTTTGGGTTCGGGTCGAACCAGACGTTCAGGGAACCCCCGGCGTCCGCTTACGGGGATCTCGCCAAAACTCGCAGATTTGGTCCATTCTGGCCAGTTTTCTATGGTATTACTCGCTGATTTAGGGCCCCGGGTAGATCCGGACGTTCTGGGAACCTTGAGGTCCTCTTACGGGGACCTCGCTAAAACTCATAGATTTGGTCCATTCTGGCCTGTTTTCTATGGTATTACTCACTGATTTAGGGCCCCAGGTCAATCCGGACGTTCGGGGAACCCCGGGGTCCGCTTAAAGGAACCTCGCCAAAACTCGCAGATTTGGTCCATTCTGGCCGGTTTTCTATGGTATTACTCACTGATTTTGGGCCCCGGGCGATCCGGCATTCGGAGAACACCGGGGTCCGGTTACGGGGAACTCGCCAAAACTCACAGATTTGGTCCATTCTGGCCTGTTTTCTATGATATTACTCACTGATTTTGGGTCCCGGGTCGATTCGGACGTTCGGGGAACCCCGGCGTCCACTTACGGGGATCTCACAAAAACTCATAGATTTGGTCCATTCTGGCCAGTTTTCTATGGTATTACTCGCTAATTTAGGGCCCCGGGTAGATCCGGACGTTCGGGGAACCCTAAAGTCCTCTTATGGGGATCTCACCAAAACACACAGATTTGGTCCATTCTGGCCAGTTTTCTATGGTATTAATCACTGATTTAGGGCCCCGGGTAGATCTGGACGTTCGGGGAACCTTGAGGTCCTCTTACGGGGATCTCGCCAAAACTCGCAGATTTGGTCCATTCTGGCCAGTTTTCTATGGTATTACTCATTGATTTAGGGCCCCGGGTAGATCCGGACGTTCGGGGAACCTTGAGGTCCTCTTACGGCGATCTTGCCAAAACTCGCAGATTTGGTCCATTCTGGCCAGTTTTCTATGGTATTACTCACTGATTTAGGGCCCCAGGTGATCCGGCATTCGGAGAACACCGGGGTTCGGTTACGGAGAACTCGCCAAAACTCACAGATTTGGTCCATTCTGTCCAGTTTTCTATGGTATTACTCACTTATTTTGGGTCCTGGGTAGATCCGGACGTTCGGGGAACCTTGAGGTGCTCTTACGGGGATCTCGCCAAAACTCGCAGATTTGGTCCATTCTGGCCAGTTTTCTATGGTATTAATCACTGATTTAGGGCCCCGGGTAGATCTGGACGTTCGGGGAACCTTGAGGTCCTCTTACGGGGATCTCGCCAAAACTCGCAGATTTGGTCCATTCTGGCCAGTTTTCTATGGTATTACTCATTGATTTAGGGCCCCGGGTAGATCCGGACGTTCGGGGAACCTTGAGGTCCTCTTACGGCGATCTCGCCAAAACTCACAGATTTGGTCCATTCTGGCCAGTTTTATATGGTATTACTCACTGATTTAGGGCCCCAGGTCAATCCGGACATTCGGGGAACCCTGGGGTCCGCTTACAGGAACCTCGCCAAAACTCGCAGACTTGGCCCATTCTGTCCGGTTTTCTATGGTATTACTCACTGATTTGGGGTTTGTGTCGAACCGGACGTTCGGGGAACCCCGTGGTCCGCTTACGGGTACCTCGCCAAAACTCACAGATTTGTTCCATTCTGGCCAGTTTTCTATGGTATTACTCACTGATTTTGGGTTCGGGTCGAACCAGACGTTCAGGGAACCCCCGGCGTCCGCTTACGGGGATCTCGCCAAAACTCGCAGATTTGGTCCATTCTGGCCAGTTTTCTATGGTATTACTCGCTGATTTAGGGCCCCGGGTAGATCCGGACGTTCTGGGAACCTTGAGGTCCTCTTACGGGGACCTCGCTAAAACTCATAGATTTGGTCCATTCTGGCCTGTTTTCTATGGTATTACTCACTGATTTAGGGCCCCAGGTCAATCCGGACGTTCGGGGAACCCCGGGGTCCGCTTAAAGGAACCTCGCCAAAACTCGCAGATTTGGTCCATTCTGGCCGGTTTTCTATGGTATTACTCACTGATTTTGGGCCCCGGGCGATCCGGCATTCGGAGAACACCGGGGTCCGGTTACGGGGAACTCGCCAAAACTCACAGATTTGGTCCATTCTGGCCTGTTTTCTATGATATTACTCACTGATTTTGGGTCCCGGGTCGATTCGGACGTTCGGGGAACCCCGGCGTCCGCTTACGGGGATCTCACAAAAACTCATAGATTTGGTCCATTCTGGCCAGTTTTCTATGGTATTACTCGCTAATTTAGGGCCCCGGGTAGATCCGGACGTTCGGGGAACCCTAAAGTCCTCTTATGGGGATCTCACCAAAACACACAGATTTGGTCCATTCTGGCCAGTTTTCTATGGTATTAATCACTGATTTAGGGCCCCGGGTAGATCTGGACGTTCGGGGAACCTTGAGGTCCTCTTACGGGGATCTCGCCAAAACTCGCAGATTTGGTCCATTCTGGCCAGTTTTCTATGGTATTACTCATTGATTTAGGGCCCCGGGTAGATCCGGACGTTCGGGGAACCTTGAGGTCCTCTTACGGCGATCTTGCCAAAACTCGCAGATTTGGTCCATTCTGGCCAGTTTTCTATGGTATTACTCACTGATTTAGGGCCCCAGGTGATCCGGCATTCGGAGAACACCGGGGTTCGGTTACGGAGAACTCGCCAAAACTCACAGATTTGGTCCATTCTGTCCAGTTTTCTATGGTATTACTCACTTATTTTGGGTCCTGGGTAGATCCGGACGTTCGGGGAACCTTGAGGTGCTCTTACGGGGATCTCGCCAAAACTCGCAGATTTGGTCCATTCTGGCCAGTTTTCTATGGTATTAATCACTGATTTAGGGCCCCGGGTAGATCTGGACGTTCGGGGAACCTTGAGGTCCTCTTACGGGGATCTCGCCAAAACTCGCAGATTTGGTCCATTCTGGCCAGTTTTCTATGGTATTACTCATTGATTTAGGGCCCCGGGTAGATCCGGACGTTCGGGGAACCTTGAGGTCCTCTTACGGCGATCTCGCCAAAACTCGCAGATTTGGTCCATTCTGGCCAGTTTTATATGGTATTACTCACTGATTTAGGGCCCCAGGTCAATCCGGACATTCGGGGAACCCTGGGGTCCGCTTACAGGAACCTCGCCAAAACTCGCAGACTTGGCCCATTCTGTCCGGTTTTCTATGGTATTACTCACTGATTTGGGGTTTGTGTCGAACCGGACGTTCGGGGAACCCCGTGGTCCGCTTACGGGTACCTCGCCAAAACTCACAGATTTGTTCCATTCTGGCCAGTTTTCTATGGTATTACTCACTGATTTTGGGTTCGGGTCGAACCAGACGTTCAGGGAACCCCCGGCGTCCGCTTACGGGGATCTCGCCAAAACTCGCAGATTTGGTCCATTCTGGCCAGTTTTCTATGGTATTACTCGCTGATTTAGGGCCCCGGGTAGATCCGGACGTTCTGGGAACCTTGAGGTCCTCTTACGGGGACCTCGCTAAAACTCATAGATTTGGTCCATTCTGGCCTGTTTTCTATGGTATTACTCACTGATTTAGGGCCCCAGGTCAATCCGGACGTTCGGGGAACCCCGGGGTCCGCTTAAAGGAACCTCGCCAAAACTCGCAGATTTGGTCCATTCTGGCCGGTTTTCTATGGTATTACTCACTGATTTTGGGCCCCGGGCGATCCGGCATTCGGAGAACACCGGGGTCCGGTTACGGGGAACTCGCCAAAACTCACAGATTTGGTCCATTCTGGCCTGTTTTCTATGATATTACTCACTGATTTTGGGTCCCGGGTCGATTCGGACGTTCGGGGAACCCCGGCGTCCGCTTACGGGGATCTCACAAAAACTCATAGATTTGGTCCATTCTGGCCAGTTTTCTATGGTATTACTCGCTAATTTAGGGCCCCGGGTAGATCCGGACGTTCGGGGAACCCTAAAGTCCTCTTATGGGGATCTCACCAAAACACACAGATTTGGTCCATTCTGGCCAGTTTTCTATGGTATTAATCACTGATTTAGGGCCCCGGGTAGATCTGGACGTTCGGGGAACCTTGAGGTCCTCTTACGGGGATCTCGCCAAAACTCGCAGATTTGGTCCATTCTGGCCAGTTTTCTATGGTATTACTCATTGATTTAGGGCCCCGGGTAGATCCGGACGTTCGGGGAACCTTGAGGTCCTCTTACGGCGATCTTGCCAAAACTCGCAGATTTGGTCCATTCTGGCCAGTTTTCTATGGTATTACTCGCTAATTTAGGGCCCCAGGTCAATCCGGACATTCGGGGAACCCCGGGGTTCGGTTACGGAGAACTCGCCAAAACTCACAGATTTGGTCCATTCTGTCCAGTTTTCTATGGTATTACTCACTTATTTTGGGTCCTGGGTAGATCCGGACGTTCGGGGAACCTTGAGGTGCTCTTACGGGGATCTCGCCAAAACTCGCAGATTTGGTCCATTCTGGCCAGTTTTCTATGGTATTAATCACTGATTTAGGGCCCCGGGTAGATCTGGACGTTCGGGGAACCTTGAGGTCCTCTTACGGGGATCTCGCCAAAACTCGCAGATTTGGTCCATTCTGGCCAGTTTTCTATGGTATTACTCATTGATTTAGGGCCCCGGGTAGATCCGGACGTTCGGGGAACCTTGAGGTCCTCTTACGGCGATCTCGCCAAAACTCGCAGATTTGGTCCATTCTGGCCAGTTTTATATGGTATTACTCACTGATTTAGGGCCCCAGGTCAATCCGGACATTCGGGGAACCCTGGGGTCCGCTTACAGGAACCTCGCCAAAACTCGCAGACTTGGCCCATTCTGTCCGGTTTTCTATGGTATTACTCACTGATTTGGGGTTTGTGTCGAACCGGACGTTCGGGGAACCCCGTGGTCCGCTTACGGGTACCTCGCCAAAACTCACAGATTTGTTCCATTCTGGCCAGTTTTCTATGGTATTACTCACTGATTTTGGGTTCGGGTCGAACCAGACGTTCAGGGAACCCCCGGCGTCCGCTTACGGGGATCTCGCCAAAACTCGCAGATTTGGTCCATTCTGGCCAGTTTTCTATGGTATTACTCGCTGATTTAGGGCCCCGGGTAGATCCGGACGTTCTGGGAACCTTGAGGTCCTCTTACGGGGACCTCGCTAAAACTCATAGATTTGGTCCATTCTGGCCTGTTTTCTATGGTATTACTCACTGATTTAGGGCCCCAGGTCAATCCGGACGTTCGGGGAACCCCGGGGTCCGGTTAAAGGAACCTCGCCAAAACTCGCAGATTTGGTCCATTCTGGCCGGTTTTCTATGGTATTACTCACTGATTTTGGGCCCCGGGCGATCCGGCATTCGGAGAACACCGGGGTCCGGTTACGGGGAACTCGCCAAAACTCACAGATTTGGTCCATTCTGGCCTGTTTTCTATGATATTACTCACTGATTTTGGGTCCCGGGTCGATTCGGACGTTCGGGGAACCCCGGCGTCCGCTTACGGGGATCTCACAAAAACTCATAGATTTGGTCCATTCTGGCCAGTTTTCTATGGTATTACTCGCTAATTTAGGGCCCCGGGTAGATCCGGACGTTCGGGGAACCCTAAAGTCCTCTTATGGGGATCTCACCAAAACACACAGATATGGTCCATTCTGGCCAGTTTTCTATGGTATTAATCACTGATTTAGGGCCCCGGGTAGATCTGGACGTTCGGGGAACCTTGAGGTCCTCTTACGGGGATCTCGCCAAAACTCGCAGATTTGGTCCATTCTGGCCAGTTTTCTATGGTATTACTCATTGATTTAGGGCCCCGGGTAGATCCGGACGTTCGGGGAACCTTGAGGTCCTCTTACGGCGATCTCGCCAAAACTCGCAGATTTGGTCCATTCTGGCCAGTTTTCTATGGTATTACTCGCTAATTTAGGGCCCCAGGTCAATCCGGACATTCGGGGAACCCTGGGGTCCGCTTACAGGAACCTCGCCAAAACTCGCAGACTTGGCCCATTCTGGCCGGTTTTCTATGGTATTACTCACTGATTTGGGGTTTGTGTCGAACCGGACGTTCGGGGAACCCCGTGGTCCGCTTACGGGTACCTCGCCAAAACTCACAGATTTGTTCCATTCTGGCCAGTTTTCTATGGTATTACTCACTGATTTTGGGTTCGGGTCGAACCAGACGTTCAGGGAACCCCCGGCGTCCGCTTACGGGGATCTCGCCAAAACTCGCAGATTTGGTCCATTCTGGCCAGTTTTCTATGGTATTACTCGCTGATTTAGGGCCCCGGGTAGATCCGGACGTTCTGGGAACCTTGAGGTCCTCTTACGGGGACCTCGCTAAAACTCATAGATTTGGTCCATTCTGGCCTGTTTTCTATGGTATTACTCACTGATTTAGGGCCCCAGGTCAATCCGGACGTTCGGGGAACCCCGGGGTCCGCTTAAAGGAACCTCGCCAAAACTCGCAGATTTGGTCCATTCTGGCCGGTTTTCTATGGTATTACTCACTGATTTTGGGCCCCGGGCGATCCGGCATTCGGAGAACACCGGGGTCCGGTTACGGGGAACTCGCCAAAACTCACAGATTTGGTCCATTCTGTCCAGTTTTCTATGGTATTACTCACTTATTTTGGGTCCTGGGTAGATCCGTACGTTCGGGGAACCTTGAGGTGCTCTTACGGGGATCTCGCCAAAACTCGCAGATTTGGTCCATTCTGGCCAGTTTTCTATGGTATTACTCACTGATTTAGGGCCCCAGGTGATCCGGCATTCGGAGAACACCGGGGTTCGGTTACGGAGAACTCGCCAAAACACACAGATTTGGTCCATTCTGTCCAGTTTTCTATGGTATTACTCACTTATTTTGGGTCCTGGGTAGATCCGGACGTTCGGGGAACCTTGAGGTGCTCTTACGGGGATCTCGCCAAAACTCGCAGATTTGGTCCATTCTGGCCAGTTTTCTATGGTATTAATCACTGATTTAGGGCCCCGGGTAGATCTGGACGTTCGGGGAACCTTGAGGTCCTCTTACGGGGATCTCGCCAAAACTCGCAGATTTGGTCCATTCTGGCCAGTTTTCTATGGTATTACTCATTGATTTAGGGCCCCGGGTAGATCCGGACGTTCGGGGAACCTTGAGGTCCTCTTACGGCGATCTCGCCAAAACTCGCAGATTTGGTCCATTCTGGCCAGTTTTATATGGTATTACTCACTGATTTAGGGCCCCAGGTCAATCCGGACATTCGGGGAACCCTGGGGTCCGCTTACAGGAACCTCGCCAAAACTCGCAGACTTGGCCCATTCTGTCCGGTTTTCTATGGTATTACTCACTGATTTGGGGTTTGTGTCGAACCGGACGTTCGGGGAACCCCGTGGTCCGCTTACGGGTACCTCGCCAAAACTCACAGATTTGTTCCATTCTGGCCAGTTTTCTATGGTATTACTCACTGATTTTGGGTTCGGGTCGAACCAGACGTTCAGGGAACCCCCGGCGTCCGCTTACGGGGATCTCGCCAAAACTCGCAGATTTGGTCCATTCTGGCCAGTTTTCTATGGTATTACTCGCTGATTTAGGGCCCCGGGTAGATCCGGACGTTCTGGGAACCTTGAGGTCCTCTTACGGGGACCTCGCTAAAACTCATAGATTTGGTCCATTCTGGCCTGTTTTCTATGGTATTACTCACTGATTTAGGGCCCCAGGTCAATCCGGACGTTCGGGGAACCCCGGGGTCCGGTTAAAGGAACCTCGCCAAAACTCGCAGATTTGGTCCATTCTGGCCGGTTTTCTATGGTATTACTCACTGATTTTGGGCCCCGGGCGATCCGGCATTCGGAGAACACCGGGGTCCGGTTACGGGGAACTCGCCAAAACTCACAGATTTGGTCCATTCTGGCCTGTTTTCTATGATATTACTCACTGATTTTGGGTCCCGGGTCGATTCGGACGTTCGGGGAACCCCGGCGTCCGCTTACGGGGATCTCACAAAAACTCATAGATTTGGTCCATTCTGGCCAGTTTTCTATGGTATTACTCGCTAATTTAGGGCCCCGGGTAGATCCGGACGTTCGGGGAACCCTAAAGTCCTCTTATGGGGATCTCACCAAAACACACAGATATGGTCCATTCTGGCCAGTTTTCTATGGTATTAATCACTGATTTAGGGCCCCGGGTAGATCTGGACGTTCGGGGAACCTTGAGGTCCTCTTACGGGGATCTCGCCAAAACTCGCAGATTTGGTCCATTCTGGCCAGTTTTCTATGGTATTACTCATTGATTTAGGGCCCCGGGTAGATCCGGACGTTCGGGGAACCTTGAGGTCCTCTTACGGCGATCTCGCCAAAACTCGCAGATTTGGTCCATTCTGGCCAGTTTTCTATGGTATTACTCGCTAATTTAGGGCCCCAGGTCAATCCGGACATTCGGGGAACCCTGGGGTCCGCTTACAGGAACCTCGCCAAAACTCGCAGACTTGGCCCATTCTGGCCGGTTTTCTATGGTATTACTCACTGATTTGGGGTTTGTGTCGAACCGGACGTTCGGGGAACCCCGTGGTCCGCTTACGGGTACCTCGCCAAAACTCACAGATTTGTTCCATTCTGGCCAGTTTTCTATGGTATTACTCACTGATTTTGGGTTCGGGTCGAACCAGACGTTCAGGGAACCCCCGGCGTCCGCTTACGGGGATCTCGCCAAAACTCGCAGATTTGGTCCATTCTGGCCAGTTTTCTATGGTATTACTCGCTGATTTAGGGCCCCGGGTAGATCCGGACGTTCTGGGAACCTTGAGGTCCTCTTACGGGGACCTCGCTAAAACTCATAGATTTGGTCCATTCTGGCCTGTTTTCTATGGTATTACTCACTGATTTAGGGCCCCAGGTCAATCCGGACGTTCGGGGAACCCCGGGGTCCGCTTAAAGGAACCTCGCCAAAACTCGCAGATTTGGTCCATTCTGGCCGGTTTTCTATGGTATTACTCACTGATTTTGGGCCCCGGGCGATCCGGCATTCGGAGAACACCGGGGTCCGGTTACGGGGAACTCGCCAAAACTCACAGATTTGGTCCATTCTGGCCTGTTTTCTATGATATTACTCACTGATTTTGGGTCCCGGGTCGATTCGGACGTTCGGGGAACCCCGGCGTCCGCTTACGGGGATCTCACAAAAACTCATAGATTTGGTCCATTCTGGCCAGTTTTCTATGGTATTACTCGCTAATTTAGGGCCCCGGGTAGATCCGGACGTTCGGGGAACCCTAAAGTCCTCTTATGGGGATCTCACCAAAACACACAGATATGGTCCATTCTGGCCAGTTTTCTATGGTATTAATCACTGATTTAGGGCCCCGGGTAGATCTGGACGTTCGGGGAACCTTGAGGTCCTCTTACGGGGATCTCGCCAAAACTCGCAGATTTGGTCCATTCTGGCCAGTTTTCTATGGTATTACTCATTGATTTAGGGCCCCGGGTAGATCCGGACGTTCGGGGAACCTTGAGGTCCTCTTACGGCGATCTCGCCAAAACTCGCAGATTTGGTCCATTCTGGCCAGTTTTCTATGGTATTACTCACTGATTTAGGGCCCCAGGTCAATCCGGACATTCGGGGAACCCTGGGGTCCGCTTACAGGAACCTCGCCAAAACTCGCAGACTTGGCCCATTCTGTCCGGTTTTCTATGGTATTACTCACTGATTTGGGGTTTGTGTCGAACCGGACGTTCGGGGAACCCCGTGGTCCGCTTACGGGTACCTCGCCAAAACTCACAGATTTGTTCCATTCTGGCCAGTTTTCTATGGTATTACTCACTGATTTTGGGTTCGGGTCGAACCAGACGTTCAGGGAACCCCCGGCGTCCGCTTACGGGGATCTCGCCAAAACTCGCAGATTTGGTCCATTCTGGCCAGTTTTCTATGGTATTACTCGCTGATTTAGGGCCCCGGGTAGATCCGGACGTTCTGGGAACCTTGAGGTCCTCTTACGGGGACCTCGCTAAAACTCATAGATTTGGTCCATTCTGGCCTGTTTTCTATGGTATTACTCACTGATTTAGGGCCCCAGGTCAATCCGGACGTTCGGGGAACCCCGGGGTCCGCTTAAAGGAACCTCGCCAAAACTCGCAGATTTGGTCCATTCTGGCCGGTTTTCTATGGTATTACTCACTGATTTTGGGCCCCGGGCGATCCGGCATTCGGAGAACACCGGGGTCCGGTTACGGGGAACTCGCCAAAACTCACAGATTTGGTCCATTCTGGCCTGTTTTCTATGATATTACTCACTGATTTTGGGTCCCGGGTCGATTCGGACGTTTGGGGAACCCCGGCGTCCGCTTACGGGGATCTCACAAAAACTCATAGATTTGGTCCATTCTGGCCAGTTTTCTATGGTATTACTCGCTAATTTAGGGCCCCGGGTAGATCCGGACGTTCGGGGAACCCTAAAGTCCTCTTATGGGGATCTCACCAAAACACACAGATTTGGTCCATTCTGGCCAGTTTTCTATGGTATTAATCACTGATTTAGGGCCCCGGGTAGATCTGGACGTTCGGGGAACCTTGAGGTCCTCTTACGGGGATCTCGCCAAAACTCGCAGATTTGGTCCATTCTGGCCAGTTTTCTATGGTATTACTCATTGATTTAGGGCCCCGGGTAGATCCGGACGTTCGGGGAACCTTGAGGTCCTCTTACGGCGATCTCGCCAAAACTCGCAGATTTGGTCCATTCTGGCCAGTTTTCTATGGTATTACTCACTGATTTAGGGCCCCAGGTTAATCCGGACATTCGAGGAACCCCGGGGTCCGCTTACAGGAACCTCGCCAAAACTCGCAGACTTGGTCCATTCTGGCCGGTTTTCTATGGTATTACTCACTGATTTTGGGTTTGTGTCGAACCGGACGTTCGGGGAACCCCGTGGTCCGCTTACGGGTACCTCGCCAAAACTCACAGATTTGTTCCATTCTGGCCAGTTTTCTATGGTATTACTCACTGATTTTGGGTTCGGGTCGAACCAGACGTTCAGGGAACCCCCGGCGTCCGCTTACGGGGATCTCGCCAAAACTCGTAGATATGTTCCATTCTGGCCAGTTTTCTGTGGTATTACTCGCTGATTTAGGGCCCCGGGTAGATCCGGACGTTCTGGGAACCTTGACGTCCTCTTACGGGGATCTCGCTAAAACTCATAGATTTGGTCCATTCTGGCCTGTTTTCTATGGTATTACTCACTGATTTAGGGCCCCAGGTCAATCCGGACGTTCGGGGAACCCCGGGGTCCGCTTAAAGGAACCTCGCCAAACCTCGCAGATTTGGTCCATTCTGGCCGGTTTTCTATGGTATTACTCACTGATTTTGGGCCCCGGGCGATCCGGCATTCGTAGAACACCGGGGTCCGGTTACGGGGAACTCGCCAAAACTCACAGATTTGGTCCATTCTGGCCAGTTTTCTATGATACTACTCACTGATTTTGGGTCCCGGGTCGATTCGGACGTTCGGGGAACCCCGGCGTCCGCTTACGGGGATCTCACAAAAACTCATAGATTTGGTCCATTCTGGCCAGTTTTCTATGGTATTACTCGCTAATTTAGGGCCCCGGGTAGATCCGGACGTTCGGGGAACCCTAAAGTCCTCTAATGGGGATCTCACCAAAACACACAGATTTGGTCCATTCTGGCCAGTTTTCTATGGTATTACTCACTGATTTTGGGTTCGGGTCGAACCAGACGTTCAGGGAACCCCGGGCGTCCGCTTACGGGGATCTCGCCAAAACTCGCAGATTTGGTCCATTCTGGCCAGTTTTCTATGGTATTACTCGCTGATTTAGGGCCCCGGGTAGATCCGGACGTTCTGGGAACCTTGAGGTCCTCTTACGGGGACCTCGCTAAAACTCATAGATTTGGTCCATTCTGGCCTGTTTTCTATGGTATTACTCACTGATTTAGGGCCCCAGGTCAATCCGGACGTTCGGGGAACCCCGGGGTCCGCTTAAAGGAACCTCGCCAAAACTCGCAGATTTGGTCCATTCTGGCCGGTTTTCTATGGTATTACTCACTGATTTTGGGCCCCGGGCGATCCGGCATTCGGAGAACACCGGGGTCCGGTTACGGGGAACTCGCCAAAACTCACAGATTTGGTCCATTCTGGCCTGTTTTCTATGATATTACTCACTGATTTTGGGTCCCGGGTCGATTCGGACGTTCGGGGAACCCCGGCGTCCGCTTACGGGGATCTCACAAAAACTCATAGATTTGGTCCATTCTGGCCAGTTTTCTATGGTATTACTCGCTAATTTAGGGCCCCGGGTAGATCCGGACGTTCGGGGAACCCTAAAGTCCTCTTATGGGGATCTCACCAAAACACACAGATATGGTCCATTCTGGCCAGTTTTCTATGGTATTAATCACTGATTTAGGGCCCCGGGTAGATCTGGACGTTCGGGGAACCTTGAGGTCCTCTTACGGGGATCTCGCCAAAACTCGCAGATTTGGTCCATTCTGGCCAGTTTTCTATGGTATTACTCATTGATTTAGGGCCCCGGGTAGATCCGGACGTTCGGGGAACCTTGAGGTCCTCTTACGGCGATCTCGCCAAAACTCGCAGATTTGGTCCATTCTGGCCAGTTTTCTATGGTATTACTCACTGATTTAGGGCCCCAGGTCAATCCGGACATTCGGGGAACCCTGGGGTCCGCTTACAGGAACCTCGCCAAAACTCGCAGACTTGGCCCATTCTGGCCGGTTTTCTATGGTATTACTCACTGATTTGGGGTTTGTGTCGAACCGGACGTTCGGGGAACCCCGTGGTCCGCTTACGGGTACCTCGCCAAAACTCACAGATTTGTTCCATTCTGGCCAGTTTTCTATGGTATTACTCACTGATTTTGGGTTCGGGTCGAACCAGACGTTCAGGGAACCCCCGGCGTCCGCTTACGGGGATCTCGCCAAAACTCGCAGATTTGGTCCATTCTGGCCAGTTTTCTATGGTATTACTCGCTGATTTAGGGCCCCGGGTAGATCCGGACGTTCTGGGAACCTTGAGGTCCTCTTACGGGGACCTCGCTAAAACTCATAGATTTGGTCCATTCTCGCCTGTTTTCTATGGTATTACTCACTGATTTAGGGCCCCAGGTCAATCCGGACGTTCGGGGAACCCCGGGGTCCGCTTAAAGGAACCTCGCCAAAACTCGCAGATTTGGTCCATTCTGGCCGGTTTTCTATGGTATTACTCACTGATTTTGGGCCCCGGGCGATCCGGCATTCGGAGAACACCGGGGTCCGGTTACGGGGAACTCGCCAAAACTCACAGATTTGGTCCATTCTGGCCAGTTTTCTATGATACTACTCACTGATTTTGGGTCCCGGGTCGATTCGGACGTTCGGGGAACCCCGGCGTCCGCTTACGGGGATCTCACAAAAACTCATAGATTTGGTCCATTCTGGCCAGTTTTCTATGGTATTACTCGCTAATTTAGGGCCCCGGGTAGATCCGGACGTTCGGGGAACCCTAAAGTCCTCTAATGGGGATCTCACCAAAACACACAGATTTGGTCCATTCTGGCCAGTTTTCTATGGTATTACTCGTTGATTTAGGGCCCCGGGTAGATCCGGACGTTCGGGGAACCCTAAAGTCCTCTTATGGGGATCTCACCAAAACACACAGATTTGGTCCATTTTGGCCAGTTTTCTATGGTATTACTCACTGATTTAGGGCCCCGAGTAGATCCGGACGTTCGGGGAACCCTAAAGTCCTCTTACGGGGATCTGGCCAAAACTCACAGATTTTGTCCATTCTGGCCCGTTTTCTATGGTATTACTCACTGATTTAGGGCCCCAGGTCAATCCGGATGTTCGGGGAACCCCGGGGTCCGATTACAGGAACCTCACCAAAACTCGCTGACTTGGCCCATTCTGGCCGGTTTTCTATGGTATTACTCACTGATTTTGGGTTTGTGTCGAACCGGACGTTCGGGGAACCCCGTGGTCCACTTACGGGTACCTCGCCAAAACTCACAGATTTGTTCCATTCTGGCCAGTTTTCTATGGTATTACTCACTGATTTTGGGTTCGGATCGTACCAGACGTTCAGGGAACCCCCGGCGTCCGCTTACGGGGATCTCGCCAAAACTCGCAGATTTGTTCCATTCTGGCCAGTTTTCTATGGTATTACTCGCTGATTTAGGGCCCCGGGTAGATCCGGACGTTCTGGGAACCTTGACGTCCTCTTACGGGGATCTCGCTAAAACTCATAGATTTGGTCCATTCTGGCCTGTTTTCTATGGTATTACTCACTGATTTAGGGCCCCAGGTCAATCCGGACGTTCGGGGAACCCCGGGGTCCGCTTAAAGGAACCTCGCCAAAACTCGCAGATTTGGTCCATTCTGGCCGGTTTTCTATGGTATTACTCACTGATTTTGGGACCCGGGCGATCCGGCATTCGGAGAACACCGGGGTCCGGTTACGGGGAACTCGCCAAAACTCACAGATTTGGTCCATTCTGGCCTGTTTTCTATGATATTACTCACTGATTTTGGGTCCCGGGTCGATTCGGACGTTCGGGGAACCCCGGCGTCCGCTTACGGGGATCTCACAAAAACTCATAGATTTGGTCCATTCTGGCCAGTTTTCTATGGTATTACTCGCTAATTTAGGGCCCCGGGTAGATCCGGACGTTCGGGGAACCCTAAAGTCCTCTTATGGGGATCTCACCAAAACAAACAGATATGGTCCATTCTGGCCAGTTTTCTATGGTATTAATCACTGATTTAGGGCCCCGGGTAGATCTGGACGTTCGGGGAACCTTGAGGTCCTCTTACGGGGATCTCGCCAAAACTCGCAGATTTGGTCCATTCTGGCCAGTTTTCTATGGTATTACTCATTGATTTAGGGCCCCGGGTAGATCCGGACGTTCGGGGAACCTTGAGGTCCTCTTACGGCGATCTCGCCAAAACTCGCAGATTTGGTCCATTCTGGCCAGTTTTCTATGGTATTACTCGCTAATTTAGGGCCCCAGGTCAATCCGGACATTCGGGGAACCCTGGGGTCCGCTTACAGGAACCTCGCCAAAACTCGCAGACTTGGCCCATTCTGGCCGGTTTTCTATGGTATTACTCACTGATTTGGGGTTTGTGTCGAACCGGACGTTCGGGGAACCCCGTGGTCCGCTTACGGGTACCTCGCCAAAACTCACAGATTTGTTCCATTCTGGCCAGTTTTCTATGGTATTACTCACTGATTTTGGGTTCGGGTCGAACCAGACGTTCAGGGAACCCCCGGCGTCCGCTTACGGGGATCTCGCCAAAACTCGCAGATTTGGTCCATTCTGGCCAGTTTTCTATGGTATTACTCGCTGATTTAGGGCCCCGGGTAGATCCGGACGTTCTGGGAACCTTGAGGTCCTCTTACGGGGACCTCGCTAAAACTCATAGATTTGGTCCATTCTGGCCTGTTTTCTATGGTATTACTCACTGATTTAGGGCCCCAGGTCAATCCGGACGTTCGGGGAACCCCGGGGTCCGCTTAAAGGAACCTCGCCAAAACTCGCAGATTTGGTCCATTCTGGCCGGTTTTCTATGGTATTACTCACTGATTTTGGGCCCCGGGCGATCCGGCATTCGGAGAACACCGGGGTCCGGTTACGGGGAACTCGCCAAAACTCACAGATTTGGTCCATTCTGGCCTGTTTTCTATGATATTACTCACTGATTTTGGGTCCCGGGTCGATTCGGACGTTCGGGGAACCCCGGCGTCCGCTTACGGGGATCTCACAAAAACTCATAGATTTGGTCCATTCTGGCCAGTTTTCTATGGTATTACTCGCTAATTTAGGGCCCCGGGTAGATCCGGACGTTCGGGGAACCCTAAAGTCCTCTTATGGGGATCTCACCAAAACACACAGATTTGGTCCATTCTGGCCAGTTTTCTATGGTATTAATCACTGATTTAGGGCCCCGGGTAGATCTGGACGTTCGGGGAACCTTGAGGTCCTCTTACGGGGATCTCGCCAAAACTCGCAGATTTGGTCCATTCTGGCCAGTTTTCTATGGTATTACTCATTGATTTAGGGCCCCGGGTAGATCCGGACGTTCGGGGAACCTTGAGGTCCTCTTACGGCGATCTCGCCAAAACTCGCAGATTTGGTCCATTCTGGCCAGTTTTCTATGGTATTACTCACTGATTTAGGGCCCCAGGTCAATCCGGACATTCGGGGAACCCTGGGGTCCGCTTACAGGAACCTCGCCAAAACTCGCAGACTTGGCCCATTCTGGCCGGTTTTCTATGGTATTACTCACTGATTTGGGGTTTGTGTCGAACCGGACGTTCGGGGAACCCCGTGGTCCGCTTACGGGTACCTCGCCAAAACTCACAGATTTGTTCCATTCTGGCCAGTTTTCTATGGTATTACTCACTGATTTTGGGTTCGGGTCGAACCAGACGTTCAGGGAACCCCCGGCGTCCGCTTACGGGGATCTCGCCAAAACTCGCAGATTTGGTCCATTCTGGCCAGTTTTCTATGGTATTACTCGCTGATTTAGGGCCCCGGGTAGATCCGGACGTTCTGGGAACCTTGAGGTCCTCTTACGGGGACCTCGCTAAAACTCATAGATTTGGTCCATTCTGGCCTGTTTTCTATGGTATTACTCACTGATTTAGGGCCCCAGGTCAATCCGGACGTTCGGGGAACCCCGGGGTCCGCTTAAAGGAACCTCGCCAAAACTCGCAGATTTGGTCCATTCTGGCCGGTTTTCTATGGTATTACTCACTGATTTTTGGCCCCGGGCGATCCGGCATTCGGAGAACACCGGGGTCCGGTTACGGGGAACTCGCCAAAACTCACAGATTTGGTCCATTCTGGCCTGTTTTCTATGATATTACTCACTGATTTTGGGTCCCGGGTCGATTCGGACGTTCGGGGAACCCCGGCGTCCGCTTACGGGGATCTCACAAAAACTCATAGATTTGGTCCATTCTGGCCAGTTTTCTATGGTATTACTCGCTAATTTAGGGCCCCGGGTAGATCCGGACGTTCGGGGAACCCTAAAGTCCTCTTATGGGGATCTCACCAAAACACACAGATTTGGTCCATTCTGGCCAGTTTTCTATGGTATTAATCACTGATTTAGGGCCCCGGGTAGATCTGGACGTTCGGGGAACCTTGAGGTCCTCTTACGGGGATCTCGCCAAAACTCGCAGATTTGGTCCATTCTGGCCAGTTTTCTATGGTATTACTCATTGATTTAGGGCCCCGGGTAGATCCGGACGTTCGGGGAACCTTGAGGTCCTCTTACGGCGATCTCGCCAAAACTCGCAGATTTGGTCCATTCTGGCCAGTTTTCTATGGTATTACTCACTGATTTAGGGCCCCAGGTCAATCCGGACATTCGGGGAACCCTGGGGTCCGCTTACAGGAACCTCGCCAAAACTCGCAGACTTGGCCCATTCTGGCCGGTTTTCTATGGTATTACTCACTGATTTGGGGTTTGTGTCGAACCGGACGTTCGGGGAACCCCGTGGTCCGCTTACGGGTACCTCGCCAAAACTCACAGATTTGTTCCATTCTGGCCAGTTTTCTATGGTATTACTCACTGATTTTGGGTTCGGGTCGAACCAGACGTTCAGGGAACCCCCGGCGTCCGCTTACGGGGATCTCGCCAAAACTCGTAGATATGTTCCATTCTGGCCAGTTTTCTGTGGTATTACTCGCTGATTTAGGGCCCCGGGTAGATCCGGACGTTCTGGGAACCTTGACGTCCTCTTACGGGGATCTCGCTAAAACTCATAGATTTGGTCCATTCTGGCCTGTTTTCTATGGTATTACTCACTGATTTAGGGCCCCAGGTCAATCCGGACGTTCGGGGAACCCCGGGGTCCGCTTAAAGGAACCTCGCCAAACCTCGCAGATTTGGTCCATTCTGGCCGGTTTTCTATGGTATTACTCACTGATTTTGGGCCCCGGGCGATCCGGCATTCGTAGAACACCGGGGTCCGGTTACGGGGAACTCGCCAAAACTCACAGATTTGGTCCATTCTGGCCAGTTTTCTATGATACTACTCACTGATTTTGGGTCCCGGGTCGATTCGGACGTTCGGGGAACCCCGGCGTCCGCTTACGGGGATCTCACAAAAACTCATAGATTTGGTCCATTCTGGCCAGTTTTCTATGGTATTACTCGCTAATTTAGGGCCCCGGGTAGATCCGGACGTTCGGGGAACCCTAAAGTCCTCTAATGGGGATCTCACCAAAACACACAGATTTGGTCCATTCTGGCCAGTTTTCTATGGTATTACTCACTGATTTTGGGTTCGGGTCGAACCAGACGTTCAGGGAACCCCGGGCGTCCGCTTACGGGGATCTCGCCAAAACTCGCAGATTTGGTCCATTCTGGCCAGTTTTCTATGGTATTACTCGCTGATTTAGGGCCCCGGGTAGATCCGGACGTTCTGGGAACCTTGAGGTCCTCTTACGGGGACCTCGCTAAAACTCATAGATTTGGTCCATTCTGGCCTGTTTTCTATGGTATTACTCACTGATTTAGGGCCCCAGGTCAATCCGGACGTTCGGGGAACCCCGGGGTCCGCTTAAAGGAACCTCGCCAAAACTCGCAGATTTGGTCCATTCTGGCCGGTTTTCTATGGTATTACTCACTGATTTTGGGCCCCGGGCGATCCGGCATTCGGAGAACACCGGGGTCCGGTTACGGGGAACTCGCCAAAACTCACAGATTTGGTCCATTCTGGCCTGTTTTCTATGATATTACTCACTGATTTTGGGTCCCGGGTCGATTCGGACGTTCGGGGAACCCCGGCGTCCGCTTACGGGGATCTCACAAAAACTCATAGATTTGGTCCATTCTGGCCAGTTTTCTATGGTATTACTCGCTAATTTAGGGCCCCGGGTAGATCCGGACGTTCGGGGAACCCTAAAGTCCTCTTATGGGGATCTCACCAAAACACACAGATATGGTCCATTCTGGCCAGTTTTCTATGGTATTAATCACTGATTTAGGGCCCCGGGTAGATCTGGACGTTCGGGGAACCTTGAGGTCCTCTTACGGGGATCTCGCCAAAACTCGCAGATTTGGTCCATTCTGGCCAGTTTTCTATGGTATTACTCATTGATTTAGGGCCCCGGGTAGATCCGGACGTTCGGGGAACCTTGAGGTCCTCTTACGGCGATCTCGCCAAAACTCGCAGATTTGGTCCATTCTGGCCAGTTTTCTATGGTATTACTCACTGATTTAGGGCCCCAGGTCAATCCGGACATTCGGGGAACCCTGGGGTCCGCTTACAGGAACCTCGCCAAAACTCGCAGACTTGGCCCATTCTGGCCGGTTTTCTATGGTATTACTCACTGATTTGGGGTTTGTGTCGAACCGGACGTTCGGGGAACCCCGTGGTCCGCTTACGGGTACCTCGCCAAAACTCACAGATTTGTTCCATTCTGGCCAGTTTTCTATGGTATTACTCACTGATTTTGGGTTCGGGTCGAACCAGACGTTCAGGGAACCCCCGGCGTCCGCTTACGGGGATCTCGCCAAAACTCGCAGATTTGGTCCATTCTGGCCAGTTTTCTATGGTATTACTCGCTGATTTAGGGCCCCGGGTAGATCCGGACGTTCTGGGAACCTTGAGGTCCTCTTACGGGGACCTCGCTAAAACTCATAGATTTGGTCCATTCTGGCCTGTTTTCTATGGTATTACTCACTGATTTAGGGCCCCAGGTCAATCCGGACGTTCGGGGAACCCCGGGGTCCGCTTAAAGGAACCTCGCCAAAACTCGCAGATTTGGTCCATTCTGGCCGGTTTTCTATGGTATTACTCACTGATTTTGGGCCCCGGGCGATCCGGCATTCGGAGAACACCGGGGTCCGGTTACGGGGAACTCGCCAAAACTCACAGATTTGGTCCATTCTGGCCAGTTTTCTATGATACTACTCACTGATTTTGGGTCCCGGGTCGATTCGGACGTTCGGGGAACCCCGGCGTCCGCTTACGGGGATCTCACAAAAACTCATAGATTTGGTCCATTCTGGCCAGTTTTCTATGGTATTACTCGCTAATTTAGGGCCCCGGGTAGATCCGGACGTTCGGGGAACCCTAAAGTCCTCTAATGGGGATCTCACCAAAACACACAGATTTGGTCCATTCTGGCCAGTTTTCTATGGTATTACTCGTTGATTTAGGGCCCCGGGTAGATCCGGACGTTCGGGGAACCCTAAAGTCCTCTTATGGGGATCTCACCAAAACACACAGATTTGGTCCATTTTGGCCAGTTTTCTATGGTATTACTCACTGATTTAGGGCCCCGAGTAGATCCGGACGTTCGGGGAACCCTAAAGTCCTCTTACGGGGATCTGGCCAAAACTCACAGATTTGGTCCATTCTGGCCCGTTTTCTATGGTATTACTCACTGATTTAGGGCCCCAGGTCAATCCGGATGTTCGGGGAACCCCGGGGTCCGATTACAGGAACCTCACCAAAACTCGCTGACTTGGCCCATTCTGGCCGGTTTTCTATGGTATTACTCACTGATTTTGGGTTTGTGTCGAACCGGACGTTCGGGGAACCCCGTGGTCCACTTACGGGTACCTCGCCAAAACTCACAGATTTGTTCCATTCTGGCCAGTTTTCTATGGTATTACTCACTGATTTTGGGTTCGGATCGTACCAGACGTTCAGGGAACCCCCGGCGTCCGCTTACGGGGATCTCGCCAAAACTCGCAGATTTGTTCCATTCTGGCCAGTTTTCTATGGTATTACTCGCTGATTTAGGGCCCCGGGTAGATCCGGACGTTCTGGGAACCTTGACGTCCTCTTACGGGGATCTCGCTAAAACTCATAGATTTGGTCCATTCTGGCCTGTTTTCTATGGTATTACTCACTGATTTAGGGCCCCAGGTCAATCCGGACGTTCGGGGAACCCCGGGGTCCGCTTAAAGGAACCTCGCCAAAACTCGCAGATTTGGTCCATACTGGCCGGTTTTCTATGGTATTACTCACTGATTTTGGGACCCGGGCGATCCGGCATTCGGAGAACACCGGGGTCCGGTTACGGGGAACTCGCCAAAACTCATAGACTTGGTCCATTCTGGCCAGTTTTCTATGATATTACTCACTGATTTTGGGTCCCGGGTCAATTCGGACGTTCGGGGAACCCCGGCGTCCGCTTACGGGGATCTCACAAAAAACTCATAGATTTGGTCCATTCTGGCCAGTTTTCTATGGTATTACTCGCTAATTTAGGGCCCCGGGTAGATCCGGACGTTCGGGGAACCCTAAAGTCCTCTTATGGGGATCTCACCAAAACACACAGATTTGGTCCATTCTGGCCAGTTTTCTATGGTATTACTCACTAATTTAGGGCCCCGGGTAGATCCGGACGTTCGGGGAATCCTAAAGTCCTCTTACGGGGATCTCGCCAAAACTCGCAGATTTGCCATTCTGGCCAGTTTTCTATGGTATTACTCACTGATTTGGGGCCCCAGGTCAATCCGGATGGTCGGGGAACCCCGGGGTCTGCTTACAGGAACCTCACCAAAACTCGCAGATTTGGTCCATTATGGCCGGTTTTCTATGGTATTACTCACTGATTTTGGGTTCGTGTCGAACCGCACGTTCGGGGAACCCGTGGTCCGCTTACGGGGATCTCGCTAGAACTCACAGATTTGGTCCATTCTGTCCAGTTTAGTATGGTATTACTCAGTGATATTGGGTCCCGGGTCGATTCGGACGTTCGGGGAACCCTAGGGTCCGCTTACGGGGATCTCGCCAAAACTCGCTGATTTGGTCCATTCTAGCCAGTTTTCTATGGTATTACTCACTGATTTAGGGCCCCGGGTAGAATCGGACGTTCGGGGAACCCTGAGGTGCTCTTACGGGGATCTTGCCAAAACATACAGATTTGGTACATTCTGGCCAGTTTTCTATGGTATTAATCACTGATTTAGGGCCCCGGGTAGATCTGAACATTTGGGGAACCCTGAGGTCCTCTTACAGTAACCTTGCCAAAACTCACAGATTTGGTCCATTCTGTCCAGTTTTCTATGGTATTACTCACTTATTTTGGGTCCCGGGTCGATTCGGACGTTCAGGGAACCCCGTGGTTCGATTACGGGGAACTTGCCAAAACTCACAGATTTAGTCCATTCTGGCCAGTTTTCTATGGTATTACTAACTGATTTAGGGCCCCGGGTAGATCCGAACGTTCGGGGAACCTTGGGGTCCTCTTACGGGATCTCGCCAAAACTCGCAGATTTGGTCCATTCTGGCCAGTTTTCTATGGTATTACTCACTGATTTAGGGCCCAGGTCAATCCGGATGTTCGGGGAACCCCGGGGTCCGGTTATGGGGACCTCGCCAAAACACACAGATTTGATCCCTTCTGGGCGGTTTTCTATGGTATTACTCACTGATTTTGGGCCCCGGGCGATCCGGACATTCGGAGAACACCGGGATCCGGTTACGGGGACCTCGCCAAAACTCACAGATTTGGTCCATTCTGGCCAGTTTTCTATGATATTACTCATATATTTTTTGTCCCGGGTCGATTCGGACGTTCGGGGAACCCCGGCGTCCGTTTACGGGGATCTCACCAAAACTCGCAGATATGGTCCATTCTGGCCAGTTTTCTGTGGTATTACTCGTTGATTTAGGGCCCCGGGTAGATCCGGACGTTCGGGGAACCCTAAAGTCCTCTTATGGGGATCTCACCAAAACACACTGATTTGGTCCATTTTGGCCAGTTTTCTATGGTATTACTCACTGATTTAGGGCCCTGGGTAGATCCGGACGTTCGGGGAACCCTAAAGTCCTCTTACGGGGATCTGGCCAAAACTCACAGATTTGGTCCATTCTGGCCCGTTTTCTATGGTATTACTCACTGATTTAGGGCCCCAGGTCAATCCGGATGTTCGGGGAACCCCGGGGTCCGATTACAGGAACCTCACCAAAACTCGCAGATTTGGTCCATTCTGGCCGGTTTTCTATGGTATTACTCACTGATTTTGGGTTCGTGTCGAACCGGACGTTCGGGGAACCCGTGGTCCGCTTACGGGGATCTCGCTAGAACTCGCAGATTTGGTCCATTCTGTCCAGTTTACTATGGTATTACTCACTGATATTTGGTCCCGGGTCGATTCGGACGTTCGGGGAACCCCGGGGTCCGGTTACGGGGATCTCACCAAAACTCGCAGATTTGGTCCATTCTGGCCAGTTTTCTATGGTATTAGTCACTGATTTAGGGCCCCAGGTAGATCCGGACGTTCGGGGAACCTTGTGGTGCTCTTACGGGGATCTCGCCAAAACTCGCAGATTTGGTCCATTCTGGCCAGTTTTCTATGGTATTAATCACTGATTTAGGGCCCCGGGTAGATTCGGACGTTCGGGGAACCCCTGGTGTCCGCTTACGGGGATCTCGCCAAAACTCGCAGATTTGGTCCATTCTGCCCAGTTTTCTATGGTATTACTCACTGATTTAGGGCCCCGAGTAGATCCGGACGTTCGGGGAACCTTGAGGTCGTCTTACGGAGATCTCGCTAAAACTCATAGATTTGGTCCATTCTGGCCTGTTTTCTCTGGTATTACTCACTGATTTAGGGCCCCAGGTCAATCCGGACGTTCGGGGAACCCCGGGGTCTGCTTAAAGGAACCTCGCCAAAACTCGCAGATTTGGTCCATTCTGGCCGGTTTTCTATGGAATTACTCACTGATTTTGGGCCCCGGGCGATCCGGCATTCGGAGAACACCGGGGTCCGGTAACGGGGAACTCGCCAAAACTCACAGATTTGGTCCATTCTGGCCAGTTTTCTTTGATATTACTCACTGATTTTGGGTCCCGGGTCGATTCGGACGTTCGGGGAACCCCGGCGTCCGCTTACGGGGATCTCACAAAAACTCACAGATTTGGTCCATTCTGGCCAGTTTTCTATGGTATTACTCGCTAATTTAGGGCCCCGGGTAGATCCGGACGTTCGGGGAACCCTAAAGTCCTCTTACGGGGATCTCACCAAAACACACAGATTTGGTCCATTTTGGCCAGTTTTCTATGGTATTACTCACTGATTTAGGGCCCCGGGTAGATCCGGACGTTCGGGGAACCCTAAAGTCCTCTTACGGGGATCTCGCCAAAATCGCAGATTTGCCATTCTGGCCAGTTTTCTATGGTATTACTAACTGATTTAGGGCCACAGGTCAGTCCGGATGGTCGGGGACCCCCGGGGTCCGCTTAGAGGAACCTCACCAAAACTCGCAGATTTGGTCCATTCTGGCCGGTTTTCTATGGTATTACTCACTGATTTTGGGTTCGTGTCGAACCGGACGTTCGGGGAACCCGTGGTCCACTTACGGGGATCTCGCTAGAACTCACAGATTTGGTCCATTATGTCCAGTTAACTATGGTATTACTCAGTGATATTCGGTCCCGGGTCGATTCGGACGTTCGGGGAACCCTGGGGTCCGCTTACGGGGATCTCGCCAAAACTCGCTGATTTGGTCCATTCTAGCCAGTTTTCTATGCTATTACTCACTGATTTAGGGCCCCGGGAAGAATCGGACGTTAGGGGAACCCTGAGGTGCTCTTACGGGAATCTTGCCAAAACACACAGATTTGGTACATTCTGGCCAGTTTTCTATGGTATTAATCACTGATTTAGGGCCCCGGGTAGATCTGAACATTTGGGGAACCCTGAGGTCCTCTTACAGTAACCTCGCCAAAACTCACAGATTTGGTCCATTTTGGCCGGTTTTCTATGGTATTACTCACTGATTTTGGGTTCGGGTCGAACCAGACGTTCAGGGAACCCCGTGGTCCGATTACGGGGATCTCGCCAAAACTTGCAGATTTGGTCCATTCTGTCCAGTTTTCTATGGTATTACTCACTTATTTTGGGTCCCGGGTCGATTCGGACGTTCAGGGAACCCCGTGGTCCGATTACGGGGAACTCGCCAAAACTCGCAGATTTGGTCCATTCTGGCCAGTTTTCTATGGTATTACTCACTGATTTAGGGCCCCGGGTAGATCCGAACGTTCGGGGAACCTTGAGGTCCTCTTACGGGATCTCGCCAAAACATGCAGATTTGGTCCATTCTGGCCAGTTTTCTATGGTATTACTCACTGATTTAGGGCCTAGGTCAATCCGGACGTTCGGGGAACCCCGGGGTCCGGTTACGGGGACCTCGCCAAAACACACAGATTTGGTCCATTCTGGCCGGTTTTCTATGGTATTACTCACTGATTTTGGGCCCCGGGCGATCCGGACATTCGGAGAACACCGGGATCCGGTTACGGGGACCTCGCCAAAACTCACAGATTTGGTCCATTCTGGCCAGTTTTCTATGATATTACTCATATATTTTGGGTCCCAGGTCGATTCGGACGTTCGGGGAACCCCGGCGTCCGCTTACGGGGATCTCACCAAAACTCGCAGATATGGTCCATTCTGGCCAGTTTTCTGTGGTATTACTCGTTGATTTAGGGCCCCGGGTAGATCCAGACGTTCGGGGAACCCTAAAGTCCTCTTATGGGGATCTCACCAAAACACACAGATTTGGTCCATTCTGGCCAGTTTTCTATGGTATTACTCACTGATTTAGGGCCCCGGGTAGATCCGGACGTTCGGGGAACCCTAAAGTCCTCTTACAGGGATCTGGCCAAAACACACATATTTGGTCCATTCTGGCCCGTTTTCTATGGTATTACTCACTGATTTAGGGCCCCAGGTCAATCCGGATGTTCGGCGAACCCCGGGGTCCGATTACAGGAACCTCACCAAAACTCGCAGATTTGGTCCATTCTGGCCGGTTTTCTATGGTAATACTCACTGATTTTGGATTCGTGTCGAACCGGACGTTCGAGGAACCCGTGGTCCGCTTACGGGGATCTCGCTAGAACTCGCAGATTTGGTCCATTCTGTCCAGTTTACTATGGTATTACTCACTGATATTTGGTCCCGGGTCGATTCGGACGTTCGGGGAACCCCGGGGTCCGGTTATGGGGATCTCACCAAAACTCGCAGATTTGGTCCATTCTGGCCAGTTTTCTTTGGTATTACTCACTGATTTAGGGCCCCAGGTAGATCCGGACGTTCGGGGAACCTTGAGGTGCTCTTACGGGGATCTTGCCAAAACTCGCAGATTTGGTCCATTCTGGCCAGTTTTCTATGGTATTAATCACTGATTTAGGGCCCCGGGTAGATCTGGACGTTCGGGGAACCTTGAGGTCCTCTTACGGGGATCTCACCAAAACTCGCAGATTTGGTCCATTCTGGCCAGTTTTCTATGGTATTACTCACTGATTTAGGGCCCCGGGTAGATCCGGACGTTTGGGGAACCTTGAGGTCCTCTTACGGGGATTTCGACAAAACTCGCAGATTTGGTCCATTCTGGCCAGTTTTCTATGGTATTACTCACTGATTTAGGGCCCCAGGTCAATCCGGACATTCGAGGAATCCCGGGGTCCGCTTACAGGAACCTCGCCAAAACTCACAGACTTGGTCCATTCTGGCCGGTTTTCTATGGTATTACTCACTGATTTTGGGTTTGTGTCGAACCGGACGTTTGGGGAACCCCGTGGTCCGCTTACAGGGACCTCGCCAAAACTCACAGATTTGCTCCATTCTGGCCAGTTTTCTATGGTATTACTCACTGATTTTGGGTCCCGGGTCGATTCGGACGTTCGGGGAACCCCCGGCGTCCGCTTACGGGGATCTCGCCAAAACTCGCAGATTTGGTCCATTCTGGCCAGTTTTCTATGATATTACTCGCTGATTTAGGGCCCCGGGTAGATCCGGACGTTCTGGGAACCTTGAGGTCCTCTTACGGGGATCTCGCTAAAACTCATAGATTTGGTCCATTCTGGCCTGTTTTCTATGGTATTACTCACTGATTTAGGGCCCCAGGTCAATCCGGACGTTCGGGGAACCCCGGGGTCCGCTTAAAGGAACCTCGCCAAAACTCGCCGATTTGGTCCATTCTGGCCGGTATTCTATGGTATTACTCACTGATTTTGGGACCTGGGCGATCCGGCATTCGGAGAACACCGGGGTCCGGTTACGGGGAACTCGCCAAAACTCATAGATTTGGTCCATTCTGGCCAGTTTTCTATGATATTACTCACTGATTTTGGGTCCCGGGTCAATTCGGACGTTCGGGGAACCCCGGCGTCCGCTTACGGGGATCTCACAAAAAACTAATAGATTTGGTCCATTCTGGCCAGTTTTCTATGGTATTACTCGCTAATTTAGGGCCCCGGGTAGATCCGGACGTTCGGGGAACCCTAAAGTCCTCTTATGGGGATCTCACCAAAACACACAGATTTGGTCCATTCTGGCCAGTTTTCTATGGTATTACTCACTAATTTAGGGCCCCGGGTAGATCCGGACGTTCGGGGAATCCTAAAGTCCTCTTACGGGGATCTCGCCAAAACACGCAGATTTGCCATTCTGGCCAGTTTTCTATGGTATTACTCACTGATTTGGGGCCCCAGGTCAATCCGGATGGTCGGGGAACCCCGGGGTCTGCTTACAGGAACCTCACCAAAACTCGCAGATTTGGTCCATTATGGCCGGTTTTCTATGGTATTACTCACTGATTTTGGGTTCGTGTCGAACCGCACGTTCGGGGAACCCGTGGTCCGCTTACGGGGATCTCGCTAGAACTCACAGATTTGGTCCATTCTGTCCAGTTTACTATGGTATTACTCAGTGATATTGGGTCCCGGGTCGATTCGGACGTTCGGGGATCTCGCCAAAACTCGCTGATTTGGTCCATTCTAGCCAGTTTTCTATGGTATTACTCACTGATTTAGAGCCCCGGGTAGAATCGGACGTTCGGGGAACCCCGGGGTACGCTTAAAGGAACCTCGCCAAAACTCGCAGATTTGGTCCAATCTGGCCGGTTTTCTATGGTATTACTCATTGATTTTGGGCCCCGGGCGATCCGGCATTCGGAGAACACCGGGGTCCGGTTACGGGGAACTCGCCAAAACTCACAGATTTGGTCCATTCTGGCCAGTTTTCCATGATATTACTCACTGATTTTGGGTCTTGGGTCGATTCGGAAGTTCGGGGAACCCCGGCGTCTGCTTACGGGGATCTCACAAAAACTCACAGATTTGGTCCATTCTGGCAAGTTTTCTATGGTATTACTCGCTGATTTAGGGCCCCGGGTAGATCCGCACGTTCGGGGAACCCTAAAGTCCTCTTATGGGGATCTCACCAAAACACACAGATTTGGTCCATCCTGGCCAGTTTTCTATGGTATTACTCACTGATTTAGGGCCCCGGGTAGATCCGGACGTTCGGGGAACCCTAAAGTCCTCTAACGGGGATGTCGCCAAAACTGGCAGATTTGCCATTCTGGTCAGTTTTCTATGGTATTACTCACTGATTTAGGGCCCCAGGTCCATCCGGACGTTCGGGGAACCCCGGGGTCCGCTTACTGGAACCTCACCAAAACTCGCAGATTTGGTCCATTCTGGCCGGTTTTCTATGGTATTACTCACTGATTTTGGGTTCGTGTCGAAACGGACGTTCGGGGAACCCGTGGTCCGCTTACGGGGATCTCGCTAGAACTCACAGATTTGGTCCATTCTGTCCAGTTTACTATGGTATTACTCAATGATATTGGGTCCCGGGTCGATTCGGACGTTCTGGGAACCCCGGGGTCCGCTTACGGGGATCTTGCCAAAACTCGCTGATTTGGTCCATTCTAGCCAGTTTTCTATGGTATTACTCACTGATTTAGGGCCCCGGATAAAATCGGACGTTCGGGGAACCCTGAGGTGCTCTTACGGGGATCTTGCCAAAACACACAGATTTGGTACATTCTAGCCAGTTTTCTATGGTATTAATCACTGATTTAGGGCCCCGGGTAGATCTGAACATTTGGGGAACCCTGAGGTCCTCTTACAGTAACCTCGCCAAAACTCACAGATTTAGTCCATTCTGGCCGGTTTTCTATGGTATTACTCACTGATTTTGGGTTCGGGTCGAACCAGACGTTCAGGGAACCCCGTGGTCCGATTACGGGGATCTCGCCAAAACTTACAGATTTGGTCCATTCTGGCCAGTTTTCTATGGTATTACTCACTGAGTTAGGGCCCCGGGAAGATCCGAACGTTCGGGGAACCTTGACGTCCTCTTACGGGATCTCGCCAAAACTCGCAGATTTGGACCATTCTGGCCAGTTTTCTATGGTATTACTCACTGATTTAGGGCCCAGGTCAATCCGGACGTTCGGGGAACCCCGGGGTCCGCTTACAGGAACCTCACCAAAACTCGCAGATTTGGTCCATTCTGGCCGCTTTTATATGGTATTACTCACTGATTTTGGGTTCGTGTCGAACCGGACGTTCGGGGAACCCGTGGTCCGCTTACGGGGATCTCGCTAGAACTCGCAGATTTGGTCCATTCTGTCCAGTTTACTATGGTATTACTCACTGATATTTGGTCCCGGGTCGATTAGGACGTTCGGGGAACCCCGAGGTCCGGTTACGGGGATCTCACCAAAACTCGCAGATTTGGTCCATTCTGGCCAATTTTCTATGGTATTACTCACTGATTTAGGGCCCCAGGTAGATCCGAACGTTCGGGGAACCTTGAGGTGCTCTTACGGGGATCTCACCAAAACTCGCAGATTTGGTCCATTGTGGCCAGTTTTCTATGATATTAATCACTGATTTCGGGCCCTGGGTAGATCTGGACGTTCAGGGAACCTTGAGGTCCTCTTACGGGGATCTCGCCAAAACTCGCAGATTTGGTCCATTCTGGCCAGTTTTCTACGGTATTACTCACTGATTTAGGGCCCCGGGTAGATCCGGACGTTCGGGGAACCTTGAGGTCCTCTTACGGGGATCTCGCCAAAACTCGCAGATTTGGTCCATTCTGGCCAGTTTTCTATGGTATTACTCACTGATTTAGGGCCCCAGGTCAATCCGGACATTCGAGGAACCCCAGGGTCCGCTTACAGGAACCTCGCCAAAACTCGCAGACTTGGTCCATTCTGGCCGGTTTTCTATGGACTCACTGATTTTGGGTTTGTGTCGAACCGGACGTTTGGGGAACCCCGTGGTCCGCTTACGGGGACCTCGCCAAAACTCACAGAGTTGCTCCATTCTGGCGAGTTTTCTATGGTATTACTCACTGATTTTGGGTCCCGGGTCGATTCGGACGTTCGGGGAACCCCCGGCGTCCGCTTACGGGGATCTCGCCAAAACTCGCAGATTTGGTCCATTCTGGCCAGTTTTCTATGGTATTACTCGCTGATTTAGGGCCCCGGGTAGATCCGGACGTTCTGGAACCTTGAGGTCCTCTTACGGGGATCTCGCTAAAACTCATAGATTTGGTCCATTCTGGCCTGTTTTCTATGGTATTACTCACTGATTTACGGCCCCAGGTCAATCCAGACGTTCGGGGAACCCCGGGGTCCGCTTAAAGGAACCTCGCCAAAACTCGCAGATTTGGTCCAATCTGGCCGGTTTTCTATGGTATTACTCACTGATTTTGGGCCCCGGGCGATCCGGCATTCGTAGAACACCGGGGTCCGGTTACGGGGAACTCGCCAAAACTCACAGATTTGGTCCATTCTGTCCAGTTTTCTATGATATTACTCACTGATTTTGGGTCATGGGTGGATTCGGACGTTCGGGGAACCCCGGCGTCCGCTTACGGGGATCTCACAAAAACTCACAGACTTGGTCCATTCTGGCAAGTTTTCTATGGTATTACTCGCTGATTGAGGGCCCTGGGTAGATCCGGACGTTCGGGGAACCCTAAAGTCCTCTTATGGGGATCTCACCAAAACACACAGATTTGGTCCATCCTGGCCAGTTGTCTATGGTATTACTCACTGATTTAGGGCCCCGGGTAGATCCGGACGTTCGGGGAACCCTAAAGTCCTCTAACGGGGATCTCGCCAAAACTCGAAGATTTGCCATTCTGGCCAGTTTTCTATGGTATTACGCACTGATTTAGGGCGCCAGGTCCATCTGGACGTTCGGGGAACCCCGGGGTCCGCTTACAGGAACCTCACCAAAACTCGCAGATTTGGTCCATTCTGGCCGGTTTTCTATGGTATTACTCACTGATTTTGGGTTCGTGTCGAAACGGACGTTCGGGGAACCCGTGGTCCGCTTACGGGGATCTCGCAAGAACTCACAGATTTGGTCCATTCTGTCCAGTTTACTATGGTATTACTCAGTGATATTGGGTCCCGTGTCGATTCAGACGTTCTGGGAACCCCGGGGTCCGCTTACGGGGATCTTGCCAAAACTCGCTGATTTGGTCCATTCTAGCCAGTTTTCTATGGTATTACTCACTGATTTAGGGCCCCGGATAGAATCGGACGTTCGGGGAACCCTGAGGTGCTCTTACGGGGATCTTGCCAAAACACACAGATTTGGTACATTCTAGCCAGTTTTCTATGGTATTAATCACTGATTTAGGGCCCCGGGTAGATCTGAACATTTGGGGAACCCTGAGGTCCTCTTACAGTAACCTCGCCAAAACTCACAGATTTGGTCCATTCTGGCCGGTTTTCTATGGTATTACTCACTGATTTTGGGTTCGGGTCGAACCAGACGTTCAGGGAACCCCGTGGTCCGATTACGGGGATCTCGCCAAAACTTGCAGATTTGGTCCATTATGTCCAGTTTTCTATGGTATTACTCACTTATTTTGGGTCCCGGGTCCATTCGGACGTTCAGGGAACCCCGTGGTCCGATTACGGGGAACTCGCCAAAACTCGCAGATTTGGTCCATTCTGGCCAGTTTTCTATGGTACTCACTGAGTTAGGGCCCCGGGTAGATCCGAACGTTAGGGGAACCTTGACGTCCTCTTACGGGATCTCGCCAAAACTCACAGATTTGGACCATTCTGGCCAGTTTTCTATGGTATTACTCACTGATTTAGGGCCCCAGGTCAATCCGGACGTTCGGGGAACCCCGGGGTCCGCTTACATGAACCTCACCAAAAGTCGCAGAGTTGGTCCGTTCTGGCCGCTTTTATATGGTATTACTCACTGATTTTGGGTTCGTGTCGAACCGGACGTTCGGGGAACCCGTGGTCCGCTTACGGGGATCTCGCTAGAACTCGCAGATTTGGTCCATTCTGTCCAGTTAACTATGGTATTACTCACTGATATTTGGTCCCGGGTCGATTCAGACGTTCGGGGAACCCCGAGGTCCGGTTACGGGGATCTCACCAAAACTCGCAGATTTGGTCCATTCTGGCCAGTTTTCTGTGGTATTACTCACTGATTTAGGGCCCCAGGTAGATCCGAACGTTCGGGGAACCTTGAGGTGCTCTTACGGGGATCTCACCAAAACTCGCAGATTTGGTTCATTGTGGCCAGTTTTCTATGATATTAATCACTGATTTCGGGCCCTGGGTAGATCTGGACGTTCAGGGAACCTTGAGGTCCTCTTACGGGGATCTCGCCAAAACTCGCAGATTTGGTCCATTCTGGCCAGTTTTCTACGGTATTACTCACTGATTTAGGGCCCCGGGTAGATCCGGACGTTCGGGGAACCTTGAGGTCCTCTTACGGGGATCTCGCCAAAACTCGCAGATTTGGTCCATTCTGGCCAGTTTTCTATGGTATTACTCACTGATTTAGGGCCCCAGGTCAATCCGGACATTCGAGGAACCCCAGGGTCCGCTTACAGGAACCTCGCCAAAACTCGCAGACTTGGTCCATTCTGGCCGGTTTTCTATGGACTCACTGATTTTGGGTTTGTGTCGAACCGGACGTTTGGGGAACCCCGTGGTCCGCTTACGGGGACCTCGCCAAAACTCACAGAGTTGCTCCATTCTGGCGAGTTTTCTATGGTATTACTCACTGATTTTGGGTCCCGGGTCGATTCGGACGTTCGGGGAACCCCCGGCGTCCGCTTACGGGGATCTCGCCAAAACTCGCAGATTTGGTCCATTCTGGCCAGTTTTCTATGGTATTACTCGCTGATTTAGGGCCCCGGGTAGATCCGGACGTTCTGGAACCTTGAGGTCCTCTTACGGGGATCTCGCTAAAACTCATAGATTTGGTCCATTCTGGCCTGTTTTCTATGGTATTACTCACTGATTTACGGCCCCAGGTCAATCCAGACGTTCGGGGAACCCCGGGGTCCGCTTAAAGGAACCTCGCCAAAACTCGCAGATTTGGTCCAATCTGGCCGGTTTTCTATGGTATTACTCACTGATTTTGGGCCCCGGGCGATCCGGCATTCGTAGAACACCGGGGTCCGGTTACGGGGAACTCGCCAAAACTCACAGATTTGGTCCATTCTGTCCAGTTTTCTATGATATTACTCACTGATTTTGGGTCTTGGGTGGATTCGGACGTTCGGGGAACCCCGGCGTCCGCTTACGGGGATCTCACAAAAACTCACAGATTTGGTCCATTCTGGCAAGTTTTCTATGGTATTACTTGCTGATTTAGGGCCCTGGGTAGATCCGGACGTTCGGGGAACCCTAAAGTCCTCTTATGGGGATCTCACCAAAACACACAGATTTGGTCCATCCTGGCCAGTTGTCTATGGTATTACTCACTGATTTAGGGCCCCGGGTAGATCCGGACGTTCGGGGAACCCTAAAGTCCTCTAACGGGGATCTCGCCAAAACTCGCAGATTTGCCATTCTGGCCAGTTTTCTATGGTATTACTCACTGATTTAGGGCCCCAGGTCCATCGGGACGTTCGGGGAACCCCGGGGTCCGCTTACAGGAACCTCACCAAAACTCGCAGATTTGGTCCATTCTGGCCGGTTTTCTATGGTATTACTCACTGATTTTGGGTTCGTGTCGAAACGGACGTTCGGGGAACCCATGGTCCGCTTACGGGGATCTCGCAAGAACTCACAGATTTGGTCCATTCTGTCCAGTTTACTATGGTATTACTCAGTGATATTGGGTCCCGTGTCGATTCGGACGTTCTGGGAACCCCGGGGTCCGCTTACGGGGATCTTGCCAAAACTCGCTGATTTGGTCCATTCTAGCCAGTTTTCTATGGTATTACTCACTGATTTAGGGCCCCGGATAGAATCGGACGTTCGGGGAACCCTCAGGTGCTCTTACGGGGATCTTGCCAAAACACACAGATTTGGTACATTCTAGCCAGTTTTCTATGGTATTAATCACTGATTTAGGGCCCCGGGTAGATCTGAACATTTGGGGAACCCTGAGGTCCTCTTACAGTAACCTTGCCAAAACTCACAGATTTGGTCCATTCTGGCCGGTTTTCTATGGTATTACTCACTGATTTTGGGTTCGGGTCGAACCAGACGTTCAGGGAACCCCGTGGTCCGATTACGGGGATCTCGCCAAAACTTGCAGATTTGGTCCATTCTGTCCAGTTTACTATGGTATTACTCACTGATATTTGGTCCCGGGTCGATTCGGACGTTCGGGGAACCCCGAGGTCCGGTTACGGGGATCTCACCAAAACTCGCAGATTTGGTCCATTCTGGCCAGTTTTCTGTGGTATTACTCACTGATTTAGGGCCCTAGGTAGATCCGAACGTTCGGGGAACCTTGAGGTGCTCTTACGGGTATCTCGCCAAAACTCGTAGATTTGGTCCATTCTGGCCAGTTTTCTATGGTATTAATCACTGATTTCGGGCCCTGGGTAGATCTGGACGTTCAGGGAACCTTGAGGTCCTCTTACGGGGATCTCGCCAAAACTCGCAGATTTGGTCCATTCTGGCCAGTTTTCTATGGTATTACTCACTGATTTAGGGCCCCGGGTAGATCCGGACGTTCGGGGAACCTTGAGGTCCTCTTACGGGGATCTCGCCAAAACTCGCAGATTTGGTCCATTCTGGCCAGTTTTCTATGGTATTACTCACTGATTTAGGTCCCCAGGTCAATCCGGACATTCGAGGAACCCCACGGTCCGCTTACAGGAACCTCGCCAAAACTCGCAGATTTGGTCCATTCTGGCCGGTTTTCTATGGTATTACTCACTGATTTTGGGCCCCGGGCGATCCAGCATTCGGAGAACACCGGGGTCCGGTTACGGGGAACTCGCCAAAACTCACAGATTTGGTCCATTCTGGCCTGTTTTCTATGATATTACTCACTGATTTTGGGTCTCGGGTCGATTCGGACGTTCGGGGAACCCTAAAGTCCTCTTATGGGTATCTCACCAAAACACACAGATTTGGTCCATTCTGGCCAGTTTTCTATGGTATTACTCACTGATTTAGGGCCCCGGGTAGATCCGGACGTTCGGGGAACCCTAAAGTCCTCTAATGGGGATCTCGCCAAAACACGCAGATTTGCCATTCTGGCCAGTTCTCTATGGTATTACTCACTGATTTAGGGCCCCAGGTAGATCCGGACGTTCGGGGAACCTTGAGGTGCTCTTACGGGGATCTCGCCAAAACTCGCAGATTTGGTCCATTCTGGCCAGTTTTCTATGGTATTAATCACTGATTTAGGGCCCCGGGTAGATCTGGACGTTCGGGGAACCTTGAGGTCCTCTTACGGGGATCTCGCCAAAACTCGCAGATTTGGTCCATTCTGGCCAGTTTTCTATGGTATTACTCACTGATTTAGGGCCCCGGGTAGATCCGGACGTTCGGGGAACCTTGAGGTCCTCTTACGGGGATCTCGCCAAAACTCGCAGATTTGGTCCATTCTGGCCAGTTTTCTATGTTATTACTCACTGATTTAGGGCCCCAAGTTAATCCGGACATTCGAGGAACCCCGGGGTCCGCTTACAGGAACCTCGCCAAAACTCACAGACTTGGTCCATTCTGGCCGGTTTTCTATGGTATTACTCACTGATTTTGGGTTTATGTCGAACCGGACGTTCGGGGAACCCCATGGTCCGCTTATGGGGACCTCGCCGAAACTCACAGATTTGCTCCATTCTGGCCAGTTTTCTATGGTATTACTCACTGATTTTGGGTCCCGGGTCGATTCGGACGTTCGGGGAACCCCCGGCGTCCGCTTACGGGGATCTCGCCAAAACTCGCAGATTTGGTCCATTCTGGCCAGTTTTCTATGGTATTACTCGCTGATTTAGGGCCCCGGGTAGATCCGGACGTTCTGGGAACCTTGAGGTCCTCTTACGGGGATCTCTCTAAAACTCATAGATTTGGTCCATTCTGGCCTGTTTTCTATGGTATTACTCACTGATTTAGGGCCACAGGTCAATCCGGACGTTCGGGGAACCCCGGGGTCCGCTTAAAGGAACCTCGCCAAAACTCGCAGATTTGGTCCATTCTGGCCGGTTTTCTATGGTATTATTCACTGATTTTGGGACCCGGGCGATCCGGCATTCGGAGAACACCGGGGTCCGGTTACGGGGAACTCGCCAAAACTCACAGATTTGGTCCATTCTGGCCAGTTTTCTATGATATTACTCACTGATTTTGGGTCTCGGGTCGATTCGGACGTTCGGGGAACCCCGGCGTCCGCTTACGGGGATCTCACAAAAACTCACAGATTTGGTCCATTCTGGCAAGTTTTCTATGGTATTACTCGCTGATTTAGGGCCCCGGGTAGATCCGGACGTTCGGGGAACCCTAAAGTCCTCTTATGGGGATCTCACCAAAACACACAGATTTGGTCCATTCTGGCCAGTTTTCTATGTTATTACTCACTGATTTAGGGCCCCGGGTAGATCCGGACGTTCGGGGAACCCTAAAGTCCTCTAACGGGGATCTCGCCAAAACTCGCAGATTTGCCATTCTGGCCAGTTTTCTATGGTATTACTCACTGATTTAGGGCCCCAGGTAGATCCGGACGTTCGGGGAACCTTGAGGTGCTCTTACGGGGATCTCGCCAAAACTCGCAGATTTGGTCCATTCTGGCCAGTTTTCTATGGTATTAATCACTGATTTAGGGCCTCGGGTAGATCTGGACGTTCGGGGAACCTTGAGGTCCTCTTACGGGGATCTCGCCAAAACTCGCAGATTTGGTCCATTCTGGCCAGTTTTCTATGGTATTACTCACTGATTTAGGGCCCTGGGTAGATCCGGACGTTCGGGGAACCTTGAGGTCCTCTTACGGGGATCTCGCCAAAACTCGCAGATTTGGTGCATTCTGGCATGTTTTCTATGGTATTACTCACTTATTTAGGGCCCCAGATCAATCCGGACATTCGAGGAACCCCGGGGTCCGCTTACAGGAACCTCGCCAAAATTCGTAGACTTGGTCCATTCTGGCCGGTTTTCTACGGTATTACTCACTGATTTTGGGTTTATGTCGAACCGAACGTTCGGGGAACCCCGTGGTCCGCTTATGGGGACCTCGCCAAAACTCACAGATTTGCTCCATTCTGGCCAGTTTTCTATGGTATTACTCACTGATTTTGGGTACCGGGTCGATTCGGACGTTCGGGGAACCCCCGGCGTTCGCTTACGGGGATCTCGCCAAAACTCGCAGATTTTGTCCATTCTGGCCAGTTTTCTATGGTATTACTCGCTGATTTAGGGCCCCGGGTAGATCCGGACATTCTGGGAACCTTGAGGTCCTCTTACGGGCATCTCGCTAAAACTCATAGATTCGGTCCATTCTGGCCTGTTTTCTATGGTATTACTCACTGATTTAGGGCCCCAGGTCAATCCGGACGTTCGGGGAACCCCGGGGTCCGCTTAAAGGAACCTCGCCAAAACTCACAGATTTTGTCCATTCTGGCCAGTTTTCTATGATATTACTCACTGATTTTGGGTCTCGGGTCGATTCGGACGTTCGGGGAACCCCTGCGTCTGCTTACGGGGATCTCACAAAAACTCACAGATTTGGTTTATTCTGGCAAGTTTTCTATGGTATTACTCGCTGATTTAGGGCCCCGGGTAGATCCGGACGTTCGGGGAACCCTAAAGTCCTCTTGTGGGGATCTCACCAAAACACACAGATTTGGTCCATTCTGGTCAGTTTTCTATGGTATTACTCACTGATTTAGGGCCCCGGGTAGATCCGGACGTTCGGGGAACCCTAAAGTCCTCTAACGGGGATCTAACCAAAAATCGCAGATTTGCCATTCTGGCCAGTTTTCTATGGTATTACTCACTGATTTAGGGCCCCAGGTCAATCCGGACGTTCGGGGAACCCCGGGGTCCGCTTATAGGAACCTCACCAAAACTCGCAGATTTGGTCCATTCTGGTCGGTTTTCTATGGTATTACTAACTGATTTTGGGTTCGTGTCGAAACGGACGTTCGGGGAACCCGTGGTCCGCTTACGGGGATCTCGCTAGAACTCACAGATTTGGTCCATTCTGTCCAGTTTACTATGGTATTACTCAGTGATATTGGGTCCCGGGTCGATTCGGACGTTCTGGTAACCCCGGGGTCCGCTTACGGGGATCTTGCCAAAACTCGTAGATTTGGTCCATTCTGGCTAGTTTTCTGTGGTATTAATCACTGATTTTGGGCCCTGGGTAGATCTGGACGTTCAGGGAACCTTGAGGTCCTCTTACGGGGATCTCGCCAAAACTCGCAGATTTGGTCCATTCTGGCCAGTTTTCTATGGTATTACTCACTGATTTAGGGCCCCGGGTAGATCCGGACGTTCGGGGAACCTTGAGGTCCTCTTACGGGGATCTCGCCAAAACTCGCAGATTTGGTCCATTCTGGCCAGTTTTCTATGGTATTACTCACTGATTTAGGTCCCCAGGTCAATCCGGACATTCGAGGAACCCCACGGTCCGCTTACAGGAACCTCGCCATAACTCGCAGATTTGGTCCATTCTGGCCGGTTTTCTATGGTATTACTCACTGATTTTGGGCCCCGGGCGATCCAGCATTCGGAGAACACCGGGGTCCGGTTACGGGGAACTCGCCAAAACTCACAGATTTGGTCCATTCTGGCCTGTTTTCTATGATATTACTCACTGATTTTGGGTCTCGGGTCGATTCGGACGTTCGGGGAACCCTAAAGTCCTCTTATGGGTATCTCACCAAAACACACAGATTTGGTCCATTCTGGCCAGTTTTCTATGGTATTACTCACTGATTTAGGGCCCCGGGTAGATCCGGACGTTCGGGGAACCCTAAAGTCCTCTAATGGGGATCTCGCCAAAACACGCAGATTTGCCATTCTGGCCAGTTCTCTATGGTATTACTCACTGATTTAGGGCCCCAGGTAAATCCGGACGTTCGGGGAACCTTGAGGTGCTCTTACGGGGATCTCGCCAAAACTCGCAGATTTGGTCCATTCTGGCCAGTTTTCTATGGTATTAATCACTGATTTAGGGCCCCGGGTAGATCTGGACGTTCGGGGAACCTTGAGGTCCTCTTACGGGGATCTCGCCAAAACTCGCAGATTTGGTCCATTCTGGCCAGTTTTCTATGGTATTACTCACTGATTTAGGGCCCCGGGTAGATCCGGACGTTCGGGGAACCTTGAGGTCCTCTTACGGGGATCTCGCCAAAACTCGCAGATTTGGTCCATTCTGGCCAGTTTTCTATGTTATTACTCACTGATTTAGGGCCCCAAGTTAATCCGGACATTCGAGGAACCCCGGGGTCCGCTTACAGGAACCTCGCCAAAACTCACAGACTTGGTCCATTCTGGCCGGTTTTCTATGGTATTACTCACTGATTTTGGGTTTATGTCGAACCGGACGTTCGGGGAACCCCATGGTCCGCTTATGGGGACCTCGCCGAAACTCACAGATTTGCTCCATTCTGGCCAGTTTTCTATGGTATTACTCACTGATTTTGGGTCCCGGGTCGATTCGGACGTTCGGGGAACCCCCGGCGTCCGCTTACGGGGATCTCGCCAAAACTCGCAGATTTGGTCCATTCTGGCCAGTTTTCTATGGTATTACTCGCTGATTTAGGGCCCCGGGTAGATCCGGACGTTCTGGGAACCTTGAGGTCCTCTTACGGGGATCTCTCTAAAACTCATAGATTTGGTCCATTCTGGCCTGTTTTCTATGGTATTACTCACTGATTTAGGGCCACAGGTCAATCCGGACGTTCGGGGAACCCCGGGGTCCGCTTAAAGGAACCTCGCCAAAACTCGCAGATTTGGTCCATTCTGGCCGGTTTTCTATGGTATTATTCACTGATTTTGGGACCCGGGCGATCCGGCATTCGGAGAACACCGGGGTCCGGTTACGGGGAACTCGCCAAAACTCACAGATTTGGTCCATTCTGGCCAGTTTTCTATGATATTACTCACTGATTTTGGGTCTCGGGTCGATTCGGACGTTCGGGGAACCCCGGCGTCCGCTTACGGGGATCTCACAAAAACTCACAGATTTGGTCCATTCTGGCAAGTTTTCTATGGTATTACTCGCTGATTTAGGGCCCCGGGTAGATCCGGACGTTCGGGGAACCCTAAAGTCCTCTTATGGGGATCTCACCAAAACACACAGATTTGGTCCATTCTGGCCAGTTTTCTATGTTATTACTCACTGATTTAGGGCCCCGGGTAGATCCGGACGTTCGGGGAACCCTAAAGTCCTCTAACGGGGATCTCGCCAAAACTCGCAGATTTGCCATTCTGGCCAGTTTTCTATGGTATTACTCACTGATTTAGGGCCCCAGGTAGATCCGGACGTTCGGGGAACCTTGAGGTGCTCTTACGGGGATCTCGCCAAAACTCGCAGATTTGGTCCATTCTGGCCAGTTTTCTATGGTATTAATCACTGATTTAGGGCCTCGGGTAGATCTGGACGTTCGGGGAACCTTGAGGTCCTCTTACGGGGATCTCGCCAAAACTCGCAGATTTGGTCCATTCTGGCCAGTTTTCTATGGTATTACTCACTGATTTAGGGCCCTGGGTAGATCCGGACGTTCGGGGAACCTTGAGGTCCTCTTACGGGGATCTCGCCAAAACTCGCAGATTTGGTGCATTCTGGCATGTTTTCTATGGTATTACTCACTTATTTAGGGCCCCAGATCAATCCGGACATTCGAGGAACCCCGGGGTCCGCTTACAGGAACCTCGCCAAAATTCGTAGACTTGGTCCATTCTGGCCGGTTTTCTACGGTATTACTCACTGATTTTGGGTTTATGTCGAACCGAACGTTCGGGGAACCCCGTGGTCCGCTTATGGGGACCTCGCCAAAACTCACAGATTTGCTCCATTCTGGCCAGTTTTCTATGGTATTACTCACTGATTTTGGGTACCGGGTCGATTCGGACGTTCGGGGAACCCCCGGCGTTCGCTTACGGGGATCTCGCCAAAACTCGCAGATTTTGTCCATTCTGGCCAGTTTTCTATGGTATTACTCGCTGATTTAGGGCCCCGGGTAGATCCGGACATTCTGGGAACCTTGAGGTCCTCTTACGGGCATCTCGCTAAAACTCATAGATTCGGTCCATTCTGGCCTGTTTTCTATGGTATTACTCACTGATTTAGGGCCCCAGGTCAATCCGGACGTTCGGGGAACCCCGGGGTCCGCTTAAAGGAACCTCGCCAAAACTCACAGATTTTGTCCATTCTGGCCAGTTTTCTATGATATTACTCACTGATTTTGGGTCTCGGGTCGATTCGGACGTTCGGGGAACCCCTGCGTCTGCTTACGGGGATCTCACAAAAACTCACAGATTTGGTTTATTCTGGCAAGTTTTCTATGGTATTACTCGCTGATTTAGGCCCCCGGGTAGATCCGGACGTTCGGGGAACCCTAAAGTCCTCTTGTGGGGATCTCACCAAAACACACAGATTTGGTCCATTCTGGTCAGTTTTCTATGGTATTACTCACTGATTTAGGGCCCCGGGTAGATCCGGACGTTCGGGGAACCCTAAAGTCCTCTAACGGGGATCTAACCAAAAATCGCAGATTTGCCATTCTGGCCAGTTTTCTATGGTATTACTCACTGATTTAGGGCCCCAGGTCAATCCGGACGTTCGGGGAACCCCGGGGTCCGCTTATAGGAACCTCACCAAAACTCGCAGATTTGGTCCATTCTGGTCGGTTTTCTATGGTATTACTAACTGATTTTGGGTTCGTGTCGAAACGGACGTTCGGGGAACCCGTGGTCCGCTTACGGGGATCTCGCTAGAACTCACAGATTTGGTCCATTCTGTCCAGTTTACTATGGTATTACTCAGTGATATTGGGTCCCGGGTCGATTCGGACGTTCTGGTAACCCCGGGGTCCGCTTACGGGGATCTTGCCAAAACTCGTAGATTTGGTCCATTCTGGCTAGTTTTCTGTGGTATTAATCACTGATTTTGGGCCCTGGGTAGATCTGGACGTTCAGGGAACCTTGAGGTCCTCTTACGGGGATCTCGCCAAAACTCGCAGATTTGGTCCATTCTGGCCAGTTTTCTATGGTATTACTCACTGATTTAGGGCCCCGGGTAGATCCGGACGTTCGGGGAACCTTGAGGTCCTCTTACGGGGATCTCGCCAAAACTCGCAGATTTGGTCCATTCTGGCCAGTTTTCTATGGTATTACTCACTGATTTAGGTCCCCAGGTCAATCCGGACATTCGAGGAACCCCACGGTCCGCTTACAGGAACCTCGCCAAAACTCGCAGATTTGGTCCATTCTGGCCGGTTTTCTATGGTATTACTCACTGATTTTGGGCCCCGGGCGATCCAGCATTCGGAGAACACCGGGGTCCGGTTACGGGGAACTCGCCAAAACTCACAGATTTGGTCCATTCTGGCCTGTTTTCTATGATATTACTCACTGATTTTGGGTCTCGGGTCGATTCGGACGTTCGGGGAACCCTAAAGTCCTCTTATGGGTATCTCACCAAAACACACAGATTTGGTCCATTCTGGCCAGTTTTCTATGGTATTACTCACTGATTTAGGGCCCCGGGTAGATCCGGACGTTCGGGGAACCCTAAAGTCCTCTAATGGGGATCTCGCCAAAACACGCAGATTTGCCATTCTGGCCAGTTCTCTATGGTATTACTCACTGATTTAGGGCCCCAGGTAAATCCGGACGTTCGGGGAACCTTGAGGTGCTCTTACGGGGATCTCGCCAAAACTCGCAGATTTGGTCCATTCTGGCCAGTTTTCTATGGTATTAATCACTGATTTAGGGCCCCGGGTAGATCTGGACGTTCGGGGAACCTTGAGGTCCTCTTACGGGGATCTCGCCAAAACTCGCAGATTTGGTCCATTCTGGCCAGTTTTCTATGGTATTACTCACTGATTTAGGGCCCCGGGTAGATCCGGACGTTCGGGGAACCTTGAGGTCCTCTTACGGGGATCTCGCCAAAACTCGCAGATTTGGTCCATTCTGGCCAGTTTTCTATGTTATTACTCACTGATTTAGGGCCCCAAGTTAATCCGGACATTCGAGGAACCCCGGGGTCCGCTTACAGGAACCTCGCCAAAACTCACAGACTTGGTCCATTCTGGCCGGTTTTCAATGGTATTACTCACTGATTTTGGGTTTATGTCGAACCGGACGTTCGGGGAACCCCATGGTCCGCTTTTGGGGACCTCGCCGAAACTCACAGATTTGCTCCATTCTGGCCAGTTTTCTATGGTATTACTCACTGATTTTGGGTCCCGGGTCGATTCGGACGTTCGGGGAACCCCCGGCGTCCGCTTACGGGGATCTCGCCAAAACTCACAGATTTGGTCCATTCTGGCCAGTTTTCTATGGTATTACTCGCTGATTTAGGGCCCCGGGTAGATCCGGACGTTCTGGGAATCTTGAGGTCCTCTTACGGGGATCTCTCTAAAACTCATAGATTTGGTCCATTCTGGCCTGTTTTCTATGGTATTACTCACTGATTTAGGGCCACAGGTCAATCCGGACGTTCGGGGAACCGCGGGGTCCGCTTAAAGGAACCTCGCCAAAACTCGCAGATTTGGTCCATTCTGGCCGGTTTTCTATGGTATTATTCACTGATTTTGGGACCCGGGCGATCCGGCATTCGGAGAACACCGGGGTCCGGTTACGGGGAACTCGCCAAAACTCACAGATTTGGTCCATTCTGGCCAGTTTTCTATGATATTACTCACTGATTTTGGGTCTCGGGTCGATTCGGACGTTCGGGGAACCCCGGCGTCCGCTTACGGGGATCTCACAAAAACTCACAGATTTGGTCCATTCTGGCAAGTTTTCTATGGTATTACTCGCTGATTTAGGGCCCCGGGTAGATCCGGACGTTCGGGGAACCCTAAAGTCCTCTTATGGGGATCTCACCAAAACACACAGATTTGGTCCATTCTGGCCAGTTTTCTATGTTATTACTCACTGATTTAGGGCCCCGGGTAGATCCGGACGTTCGGGGAACCCTAAAGTCCTCTAACGGGGATCTCGCCAAAACTCGCAGATTTGCCATTCTGGCCAGTTTTCTATGGTATTACTCACTGATTTAGGGCCCCAGGTAGATCCGGACGTTCGGGGAACCTTGAGGTGCTCTTACGGGGATCTCGCCAAAACTCGCAGATTTGGTCCATTCTGGCCAGTTTTCTATGGTATTAATCACTGATTTAGGGCCTCGGGTAGATCTGGACGTTCGGGGAACCTTGAGGTCCTCTTACGGGGATCTCGCCAAAACTCGCAGATTTGGTCCATTCTGGCCAGTTTTCTATGGTATTACTCACTGATTTAGGGCCCTGGGTAGATCCGGACGTTCGGGGAACCTTGAGGTCCTCTTACCGGGATCTCGCCAAAACTCGCAGATTTGGTGCATTCTGGCATGTTTTCTATGGTATTACTCACTTATTTAGGGCCCCAGATCAATCCGGACATTCGAGGAACCCCGGGGTCCGCTTACAGGAACCTCGCCAAAATTCGTAGACTTGGTCCATTCTGGCCGGTTTTCTACGGTATTACTCACTGATTTTGGGTTTATGTCGAACCGAACGTTCGGGGAACCCCGTGGTCCGCTTATGGGGACCTCGCCAAAACTCACAGATTTGCTCCATTCTGGCCAGTTTTCTATGGTATTACTCACTGATTTTGGGTACCGGGTCGATTCGGACGTTCGGGGAACCCCCGGCGTTCGCTTACGGGGATCTCGCCAAAACTCGCAGATTTGGTCCATTCTGGCCAGTTTTCTATGGTATTACTCGCTGATTTAGGGCCCCGGGTAGATCCGGACATTCTGGGAACCTTGAGGTCCTCTTACGGGCATCTCGCTAAAACTCATAGATTCGGTCCATTCTGGCCTGTTTTCTATGGTATTACTCACTGATTTAGGGCCCCAGGTCAATCCGGACGTTCGGGGAACCCCGGGGTCCGCTTAAAGGAACCTCGCCAAAACTCACAGATTTTGTCCATTCTGGCCAGTTTTCTATGATATTACTCACTGATTTTGGGTCTCGGGTCGATTCGGACGTTCGGGGAACCCCTGCGTCTGCTTACGGGGATCTCACAAAAACTCACAGATTTGGTTTATTCTGGCAAGTTTTCTATGGTATTACTCGCTGATTTAGGGCCCCGGGTAGATCCGGACGTTCGGGGAACCCTAAAGTCCTCTTGTGGGGATCTCACCAAAACACACAGATTTGGTCCATTCTGGTCAGTTTTCTATGGTATTACTCACTGATTTAGGGCCCCGGGTAGATCCGGACGTTCGGGGAACCCTAAAGTCCTCTAACGGGGATCTAACCAAAAATCGCAGATTTGCCATTCTGGCCAGTTTTCTATGGTATTACTCACTGATTTAGGGCCCCAGGTCAATCCGGACGTTCGGGGAACCCCGGGGTCCGCTTATAGGAACCTCACCAAAACTCGCAGATTTGGTCCATTCTGGTCGGTTTTCTATGGTATTACTAACTGATTTTGGGTTCGTGTCGAAACGGACGTTCGGGGAACCCGTGGTCCGCTTACGGGGATCTCGCTAGAACTCACAGATTTGGTCCATTCTGTCCAGTTTACTATGGTATTACTCAGTGATATTGGGTCCCGGGTCGATTCGGACGTTCTGGTAACCCCGGGGTCCGCTTACGGGGATCTTGCCAAAACTCGCTGATTTGGTCCATTCTAGCCAGTTTTGTATGGTATTACTCACTGATTTAGGGCCCCGGGTAGAATCGGACGTTCGGGGAACCCTGAGGTGCTCTTACGGGGATCTTGCCAAAACACGTAGATTTGGTACATTCTAGCCAGTTTTCTATGGTATTAATCACTGATTTAGGGCCCCGGGTAGATCTGAACACTTGGGGAACCCTGAGGTCCTCTTACAGTAACCTCGCCAAAACTCACAGATTTGGTCCATTCTGGCCGGTTTTCTATGGTATTACTCACTGATTTTGTGTTCGGGTCGAACGAGACGATCAGGAAACCCCGTGGTCCGATTACAGGGATCTCGCCAAAACTTGCAGATTTGGTCCATTCTGTCCAGTTTTCTATTTTATTACTCACTTATTTTGGGTCCCGGGTCGATTCGGACGTTTAGGGAACCCCGTGGTCCGATTACGGGGAACTCGCCAAAACTCACTGATTTGGTCCATTCTGGCCAGTTTTCTATGGTATTACTCACTGATTTAGGGCCCCAGGTCAATCCGGACATTCGAGGAATCCCGGGGTCCGCTTACAGGAACCTCGCCAAAACTCACAGACTTGGTCCATTCTGGCCGGTTTTCTATGGTATTACTCACTGATTTTGGGTTTGTGTCGAACCGGACGTTTGGGGAACCCCGTGGTCCGCTTACAGGGACCTCGCCAAAACTCACAGATTTGCTCCATTCTGGCCAGTTTTCTATGGTATTACTCACTGATTTTGGGTCCCGGGTCGATTCGGACGTTCGGGGAACCCCCGGCGTCCGCTTACGGGGATCTCGCCAAAACTCGCAGATTTGGTCCATTCTGGCCAGTTTTCTATGATATTACTCGCTGATTTAGGGCCCCGGGTAGATCCGGACGTTCTGGGAACCTTGAGGTCCTCTTACGGGGATCTCGCTAAAACTCATAGATTTGGTCCATTCTGGCCTGTTTTCTATGGATTACTCACTGATTTAGGGCCCCAGGTCAATCCAGACGTTCCGGGAACCCCAGGGTACGCTTAAAGGAACCTCGCCAAAACTCGCAGATTTGGTCCAATCTGGCCGGTTTTCTATGGTATTACTCATTGATTTTGGGCCCCGGGCGATCCGGCATTCGGAGAACACCGGGGTCCGGTTACGGGGAACTCGCCAAAACTCACAGATTTGGTCCATTCTGGTCAGTTTTCCATGATATTACTCACTGATTTTGGGTCTTGGGTCGATTCGGAAGTTCGGGGAACCCCGGCGTCTGCTTACGGGGATCTCACAAAAACTCACAGATTTGGTCCATTCTGGCAAGTTTTCTATGGTATTACTCGCTGATTTAGGGCCCCGGGTAGATCCGCACGTTCGGGGAACCCTAAAGTCCTCTTATGGGGATCTCACCAAAACACACAGATTTGGTCCATCCTGGCCAGTTTTCTATGGTATTACCTACTGATTTAGGGCCCCGGGTAGATCCGGACGTTCGGGGAACCCTAAAGTCCTCTAACGGGGATGTCGCCAAAACTCGCAGATTTGCCATTCTGGCCAGTTTTCTATGGTATTACTCACTGATTTAGGGCCCCAGGTCCATCCGGACGTTCGGGGAACCCCGGGGTCCGCTTACTGGAACCTCACCAAAACTCGCAGATTTGGTCCATTCTGGCCGGTTTTCTATGGTATTACTCACTGATTTTGGGTTCGTGTCGAAACGGACGTTCGGGGAACCCGTGGTCCGCTTACGGGGATCTCGCTAGAATTCACAGATTTGGTCCATTCTGTCCAGTTTACTATGGTATTACTCAATGATATTGGGTCCCGGGTCGATTCGGACGTTCTGGGAACCCCGGGGTCCGCTTACGGGGATCTTGCCAAAACTCGCTGATTTGGTCCATTCTAGCCAGTTTTCTATGGTATTACTCACTGATTTAGGGCCCCGGATAAAATCGGACGTTCGGGGAACCCTGAGGTGCTCTTACGGGGATCTTGCCAAAACACACAGATTTGGTACATTCTAGCCAGTTTTCTATGGTATTAATCACTGATTTAGGGCCCCGGGTAGATCTGAACATTTGGGGAACCCTGAGGTCCTCTTACAGTAACCTCGCCAAAACTCACAGATTTAGTCCATTCTGGCCGGTTTTCTATGGTATTACTCACTGATTTTGGGTTCGGGTCGAACCAGACGTTCAGGGAACCCCGTGGTCCGATTACGGGGATCTCGCCAAAAGTTACAGATTTGGTCCATTCTGGCCAGTTTTCTATGGTATTACTCACTGAGTTAGGGCCCCGGGTAGATCCGAACGTTCGGGGAACCTTGACGTCCTCTTACGGGATCTCGCCAAAACTCGCAGATTTGGACCATTCTGGCCAGTTTTCTATGGTATTACTCACTGATTTAGGGCCCCAGGTCAATCCGGACGTTCGGGGAACCCCGGGGTCCGCTTACAGGAACCTCACCAAAACTCGCAGATTTGGTCCATTCTGGCCGCTTTTATATGGTATTACTCACTGATTTTGGGTTCGTGTCGAACCGGACGTTCGGGGAACCCGTGGTCCGCTTACGGGGATCTCGCTAGAACTCGCAGATTTGGTCCATTCTGTCCAGTTTACTATGGTATTACTCACTGATATTTGGTCCCGGGTCGATTAGGACGTTCGGGGAACCCCGAGGTCCGGTTACGGGGATCTCACCAAAACTCGCAGATTTGGTCCATTCTGGCCAATTTTCTATGGTATTACTCACTGATTTAGGGCCCCAGGTAGATCCGAACGTTCGGGGAACCTTGAGGTGCTCTTACGGGAATCTCGCCAAAACTCGCAGATTTGGTCCATTCTGGCCAGTTTTCTAGGGTATTAATCACTGATTTCGGGCCCCGGGTAGATCTGGACGCTCAGGGAACCTTGAGGTCCTCTTACGGGGATCTTGCCAAAACACGCACATTTGGTCCATTCTGGCCAGTTTTCTACGGTATTACTCACTGATTTAGGGCCCCGGGTAGATCCGGACGTTCGGGGAACCTTGAGGTCCTCTTACGGGGATCTCGCCAAAACTCGCAGATTTGGTCCATTCTGGCCAGTTTTCTATGGTATTACTCACTGATTTAGGGCCCCAGGTCAATCCGGACATTCGAGGAACCATAGGGTCCGCTTACAGGAACCTCGCCAAAACTCGCAGACTTGGTCCATTCTGGCCAGTTCTCTATGGTATTACTCACTGATTTAGGGCCCCAGGTAGATCCGGACGTTCGGGGAACCTTGAGGTGCTCTTACGGGGATCTCGCCAAAACTCGCAGATTTGGTCCATTCTGGCCAGTTTTCTATGGTATTAATCACTGATTTAGGGCCCCGGGTAGATCTGGACGTTCGGGGAACCTTGAGGTCCTCTTACGGGGATCTCGCCAAAACTCGCAGATTTGGTCCATTCTGGCCAGTTTTCTATGGTATTACTCACTGATTTAGGGCCCCGGGTAGATCCGGACGTTCGGGGAACCTTGAGGTCCTCTTACGGGGATCTCGCCAAAACTCGCAGATTTGGTCCATTCTGGCCAGTTTTCTATGTTATTACTCACTGATTTAGGGCCCCAAGTTAATCCGGACATTCGAGGAACCCCGGGGTCCGCTTACAGGAACCTCGCCAAAACTCACAGACTTGGTCCATTCTGGCCGGTTTTCTATGGTATTACTCACTGATTTTGGGTTTATGTCGAACCGGACGTTCGGGGAACCCCATGGTCCGCTTATGGGGACCTCGCCGAAACTCACAGATTTGCTCCATTCTGGCCAGTTTTCTATGGTATTACTCACTGATTTTGGGTCCCGGGTCGATTCGGACGTTCGGGGAACCCCCGGCGTCCGCTTACGGGGATCTCGCCAAAACTCGCAGATTTGGTCCATTCTGGCCAGTTTTCTATGGTATTACTCGCTGATTTAGGGCCCCGGGTAGATCCGGACGTTCTGGGAACCTTGAGGTCCTCTTACGGGGATCTCTCTAAAACTCATAGATTTGGTCCATTCTGGCCTGTTTTCTATGGTATTACTCACTGATTTAGGGCCACAGGTCAATCCGGACGTTCGGGGAACCCCGGGGTCCGCTTAAAGGAACCTCGCCAAAACTCGCAGATTTGGTCCATTCTGGCCGGTTTTCTATGGTATTATTCACTGATTTTGGGACCCGGGCGATCCGGCATTCGGAGAACACCGGGGTCCGGTTACGGGGAACTCGCCAAAACTCACAGATTTGGTCCATTCTTGCCAGTTTTCTATGATATTACTCACTGATTTTGGGTCTCGGGTCGATTCGGACGTTCGGGGAACCCCGGCGTCCGCTTACGGGGATCTCACAAAAACTCACAGATTTGGTCCATTCTGGCAAGTTTTCTATGGTATTACTCGCTGATTTAGGGCCCCGGGTAGATCCGGACGTTCGGGGAACCCTAAAGTCCTCTTATGGGGATCTCACCAAAACACACAGATTTGGTCCATTCTGGCCAGTTTTCTATGTTATTACTCACTGATTTAGGGCCCCGGGTAGATCCGGACGTTCGGGGAACCCTAAAGTCCTCTAACGGGGATCTCGCCAAAACTCGCAGATTTGCCATTCTGGCCAGTTTTCTATGGTATTACTCACTGATTTAGGGCCCCAGGTAGATCCGGACGTTCGGGGAACCTTGAGGTGCTCTTACGGGGATCTCGCCAAAACTCGCAGATTTGGTCCATTCTGGCCAGTTTTCTATGGTATTAATCACTGATTTAGGGCCTCGGGTAGATCTGGACGTTCGGGGAACCTTGAGGTCCTCTTACGGGGATCTCGCCAAAACTCGCAGATTTGGTCCATTCTGGCCAGTTTTCTATGGTATTACTCACTGATTTAGGGCCCTGGGTAGATCCGGACGTTCGGGGAACCTTGAGGTCCTCTTACGGGGATCTCGCCAAAACTCGCAGATTTGGTGCATTCTGGCATGTTTTCTATGGTATTACTCACTTATTTAGGGCCCCAGATCAATCCGGACATTCGAGGAACCCCGGGGTCCGCTTACAGGAACCTCGCCAAAATTCGTAGACTTGGTCCATTCTGGCCGGTTTTCTACGGTATTACTCACTGATTTTGGGTTTATGTCGAACCGAACGTTCGGGGAACCCCGTGGTCCGCTTATGGGGACCTCGCCAAAACTCACAGATTTGCTCCATTCTGGCCAGTTTTCTATGGTATTACTCACTGATTTTGGGTACCGGGTCGATTCGGACGTTCGGGGAACCCCCGGCGTTCGCTTACGGGGATCTCGCCAAAACTCGCAGATTTGGTCCATTCTGGCCAGTTTTCTATGGTATTACTCGCTGATTTAGGGCCCCGGGTAGATCCGGACATTCTGGGAACCTTGAGGTCCTCTTACGGGCATCTCGCTAAAACTCATAGATTCGGTCCATTCTGGCCTGTTTTCTATGGTATTACTCACTGATTTAGGGCCCCAGGTCAATCCGGACGTTCGGGGAACCCCGGGGTCCGCTTAAAGGAACCTCGCCAAAACTCGCAGATGTGGTCCATTCTGGCCAGTTTTCTATGGTATTAGTCGCTGATTTAGGGCCCCGGGTAGATCCGGACGTTCTGGGAACCTTGAGGTCCTCTTACGGGGATCTCTCTAAAACTCATAGATTTGGTCCATTCTGGCCTGTTTTCTATGGTATTACTCACTGATTTAGGGCCACAGGTCAATCCGGACGTTCGGGGAACCCCGGGGTCCGCTTAAAGGAACCTCGCCAAAACTCGCAGATTTGGTCCATTCTGGCCGGTTTTCTATGGTATTATTCACTGATTTTGGGACCCGGGCGATCCGGCATTCGGAGAACACCGGGGTCCGGTTACGGGGAACTCGCCAAAACTCACAGATTTGGTCCATTCTTGCCAGTTTTCTATGATATTACTCACTGATTTTGGGTCTCGGGTCGATTCGGACGTTCGGGGAACCCCGGCGTCCGCTTACGGGGATCTCACAAAAACTCACAGATTTGGTCCATTCTGGCAAGTTTTCTATGGTATTACTCGCTGATTTAGGGCCCCGGGTAGATCCGGACGTTCGGGGAACCCTAAAGTCCTCTTATGGGGATCTCACCAAAACACACAGATTTGGTCCATTCTGGCCAGTTTTCTATGTTATTACTCACTGATTTAGGGCCCCGGGTAGATCCGGACGTTCGGGGAACCCTAAAGTCCTCTAACGGGGATCTCGCCAAAACTCGCAGATTTGCCATTCTGGCCAGTTTTCTATGGTATTACTCACTGATTTAGGGCCCCAGGTAGATCCGGACGTTCGGGGAACCTTGAGGTGCTCTTACGGGGATCTCGCCAAAACTCGCAGATTTGGTCCATTCTGGCCAGTTTTCTATGGTATTAATCACTGATTTAGGGCCTCGGGTAGATCTGGACGTTCGGGGAACCTTGAGGTCCTCTTACGGGGATCTCGCCAAAACTCGCAGATTTGGTCCATTCTGGCCAGTTTTCTATGGTATTACTCACTGATTTAGGGCCCTGGGTAGATCCGGACGTTCGGGGAACCTTGAGGTCCTCTTACGGGGATCTCGCCAAAACTCGCAGATTTGGTGCATTCTGGCATGTTTTCTATGGTATTACTCACTTATTTAGGGCCCCAGATCAATCCGGACATTCGAGGAACCCCGGGGTCCGCTTACAGGAACCTCGCCAAAATTCGTAGACTTGGTCCATTCTGGCCGGTTTTCTACGGTATTACTCACTGATTTTGGGTTTATGTCGAACCGAACGTTCGGGGAACCCCGTGGTCCGCTTATGGGGACCTCGCCAAAACTCACAGATTTGCTCCATTCTGGCCAGTTTTCTATGGTATTACTCACTGATTTTGGGTACCGGGTCGATTCGGACGTTCGGGGAACCCCCGGCGTTCGCTTACGGGGATCTCGCCAAAACTCGCAGATTTGGTCCATTCTGGCCAGTTTTCTATGGTATTACTCGCTGATTTAGGGCCCCGGGTAGATCCGGACATTCTGGGAACCTTGAGGTCCTCTTACGGGCATCTCGCTAAAACTCATAGATTCGGTCCATTCTGGCCTGTTTTCTATGGTATTACTCACTGATTTAGGGCCCCAGGTCAATCCGGACGTTCGGGGAACCCCGGGGTCCGCTTAAAGGAACCTCGCCAAAACTCACAGATTTTGTCCATTCTGGCCAGTTTTCTATGATATTACTCACTGATTTTGGGTCTCGGGTCGATTCGGACGTTCGGGGAACCCCTGCGTCTGCTTACGGGGATCTCACAAAAACTCACAGATTTGGTTTATTCTGGCAAGTTTTCTATGGTATTACTCGCTGATTTAGGGCCCCGGGTAGATCCGGACGTTCGGGGAACCCTAAAGTCCTCTTGTGGGGATCTCACCAAAACACACAGATTTGGTCCATTCTGGTCAGTTTTCTATGCTATTACTCACTGATTTAGGGCCCCGGGTAGATCCGGACGTTCGGGGAACCCTAAAGTCCTCTAACGGGGATCTAACCAAAAATCGCAGATTTGCCATTCTGGCCAGTTTTCTATGGTATTACTCACTGATTTAGGGCCCCAGGTCAATCCGGACGTTCGGGGAACCCCGGGGTCCGCTTATAGGAACCTCACCAAAACTCGCAGATTTGGTCCATTCTGGTCGGTTTTCTATGGTATTACTAACTGATTTTGGGTTCGTGTCGAAACGGACGTTCGGGGAACCCGTGGTCCGCTTACGGGGATCTCGCTAGAACTCACAGATTTGGTCCATTCTGTCCAGTTTACTATGGTATTACTCAGTGATATTGGGTCCCGGGTCGATTCGGACGTTCTGGTAACCCCGGGGTCCGCTTACGGGGATCTTGCCAAAACTCGCTGATTTGGTCCATTCTAGCCAGTTTTCTATGGTATTACTCACTGATTTAGGGCCCCGGGTAGAATCGGACGTTCGGGGAACCCTGAGGTGCTCTTACGGGGATCTTGCCAAAACACGTAGATTTGGTACATTCTAGCCAGTTTTCTATGGTATTAATCACTGATTTAGGGCCCCGGGTAGATCTGAACACTTGGGGAACCCTGAGGTCCTCTTACAGTAACCTCGCCAAAACTCACAGATTTGGTCCATTCTGGCCGGTTTTCTATGGTATTACTCACTGATTTTGTGTTCGGGTCGAACGAGACGATCAGGAAACCCCGTGGTCCGATTACAGGGATCTCGCCAAAACTTGCAGATTTGGTCCATTCTGTCCAGTTTTCTATTTTATTACTCACTTATTTTGGGTCCCGGGTCGATTCGGACGTTTAGGGAACCCCGTGGTCCGATTACGGGGAACTCGCCAAAACTCACTGATTTGGTCCATTCTGGCCAGTTTTCTATGGTATTACTCACTGATTTAGGGCCCCAGGTCAATCCGGACATTCGAGGAATCCCGGGGTCCGCTTACAGGAACCTCGCCAAAACTCACAGACTTGGTCCATTCTGGCCGGTTTTCTATGGTATTACTCACTGATTTTGGGTTTGTGTCGAACCGGACGTTTGGGGAACCCCGTGGTCCGCTTACAGGGACCTCGCCAAAACTCACAGATTTGCTCCATTCTGGCCAGTTTTCTATGGTATTACTCACTGATTTTGGGTCCCGGGTCGATTCGGACGTTCGGGGAACCCCCGGCGTCCGCTTACGGGGATCTCGCCAAAACTCGCAGATTTGGTCCATTCTGGCCAGTTTTCTATGATATTACTCGCTGATTTAGGGCCCCGGGTAGATCCGGACGTTCTGGGAACCTTGAGGTCCTCTTACGGGGATCTCGCTAAAACTCATAGATTTGGTCCATTCTGGCCTGTTTTCTATGGATTACTCACTGATTTAGGGCCCCAGGTCAATCCAGACGTTCCGGGAACCCCAGGGTACGCTTAAAGGAACCTCGCCAAAACTCGCAGATTTGGTCCAATCTGGCCGGTTTTCTATGGTATTACTCATTGATTTTGGGCCCCGGGCGATCCGGCATTCGGAGAACACCGGGGTCCGGTTACGGGGAACTCGCCAAAACTCACAGATTTGGTCCATTCTGGCCAGTTTTCCATGATATTACTCACTGATTTTGGGTCTTGGGTCGATTCGGAAGTTCGGGGAACACCGGCGTCTGCTTACGGGGATCTCACAAAAACTCACAGATTTGGTCCATTCTGGCAAGTTTTCTATGGTATTACTCGCTGATTTAGGGCCCCGGGTAGATCCGCACGTTCGGGGAACCCTAAAGTCCTCTTATGGGGATCTCACCAAAACACACAGATTTGGTCCATCCTGGCCAGTTTTCTATGGTATTACTCACTGATTTAGGGCCCCGGGTAGATCCGGACGTTCGGGGAACCCTAAAGTCCTCTAACGGGGATGTCGCCAAAACTCGCAGATTTGCCATTCTGGCCAGTTTTCTATGGTATTACTCACTGATTTAGGGCCCCAGGTCCATCCGGACGTTCGGGGAACCCCGGGGTCCGCTTACTGGAACCTCACCAAAACTCGCAGATTTGGTCCATTCTGGCCGGTTTTCTATGGTATTACTCACTGATTTTGGGTTCGTGTCGAAACGGACGTTCGGGGAACCCGTGGTCCGCTTACGGGGATCTCGCTAGAACTCACAGATTTGGTCCATTCTGTCCAGTTTACTATGGTATTACTCAATGATATTGGGTCCCGGGTCGATTCGGACGTTCTGGGAACCCCGGGGTCCGCTTACGGGGATCTTGCCAAAACTCGCTGATTTGGTCCATTCTAGCCAGTTTTCTATGGTATTACTCACTGATTTAGGGCCCCGGATAAAATCGGACGTTCGGGGAACCCTGAGGTGCTCTTACGGGGATCTTGCCAAAACACACAGATTTGGTACATTCTAGCCAATTTTCTATGGTATTAATCACTGATTTAGGGCCCCGGGTAGATCTGAACATTTGGGGAACCCTGAGGTCCTCTTACAGTAACCTCGCCAAAACTCACAGATTTAGTCCATTCTGGCCGGTTTTCTATGGTATTACTCACTGATTTTGGGTTCGGGTCGAACCAGACGTTCAGGGAACCCCGTGGTCCGATTACGGGGATCTCGCCAAAAGTTACAGATTTGGTCCATTCTGGCCAGTTTTCTATGGTATTACTCACTGAGTTAGGGCCCCGGGTAGATCCGAACGTTCGGGGAACCTTGACGTCCTCTTACGGGATCTCGCCAAAACTCGCAGATTTGGACCATTCTGGCCAGTTTTCTATGGTATTACTCACTGATTTAGGGCCCCAGGTCAATCCGGACGTTCGGGGAACCCCGGGGTCCGCTTACAGGAACCTCACCAAAACTCGCAGATTTGGTCCATTCTGGCCGCTTTTATATGGTATTACTCACTGATTTTGGGTTCGTGTCGAACCGGACGTTCGGGGAACCCGTGGTCCGCTTACGGGGATCTCGCAAGAACTCACATATTTGGTCCATTCTGTCCAGTTTACTATGGTATTACTCAGTGATATTGGGTCCCGTGTCGATTCAGACGTTCTGGGAACCCCGGGGTCCGCTTACGGGGATCTTGCCAAAACTCGCTGATTTGGTCCATTCTAGCCAGTTTTCTATGGTATTACTCACTGATTTAGGGCCCCGGATAGAATCGGACGTTCGGGGAACCCTGAGGTGCTCTTACGGGGATCTTGCCAAAACACACAGATTTGGTATATTCTAGCCAGTTTTCTATGGTATTAATCACTGATTTAGGGCCCCGGGTAGATCTGAACACTTGGGGAACCCTGAGGTCCTCTTACAGTAACCTCGCCAAAACTCACAGATTTGGTCCATTCTGGCCGGTTTTCTATGGTATTACTCACTGATTTTGTGTTCGGGTCGAACGAGACGATCAGGAAACCCCGTGGTCCGATTACAGGGATCTCGCCAAAACTTGCAGATTTGGTCCATTCTGTCCAGTTTTCTATTTTATTACTCACTTATTTTGGGTCCCGGGTCGATTCGGACGTTTAGGGAACCCCGTGGTCCGATTACGGGGAACTCGCCAAAACTCACTGATTTGGTCCATTCTGGCCAGTTTTCTATGGTATTACTCACTGATTTAGGGCCCCAGGTCAATCCGGACATTCGAGGAATCCCGGGGTCCGCTTACAGGAACCTCGCCAAAACTCACAGACTTGGTCCATTCTGGCCGGTTTTCTATGGTATTACTCACTGATTTTGGGTTTGTGTCGAACCGGACGTTTGGGGAACCCCGTGGTCCGCTTACAGGGACCTCGCCAAAACTCACAGATTTGCTCCATTCTGGCCAGTTTTCTATGGTATTACTCACTGATTTTGGGTCCCGGGTCGATTCGGACGTTCGGGGAACCCCCGGCGTCCGCTTACGGGGATCTCGCCAAAACTCGCAGATTTGGTCCATTCTGGCCAGTTTTCTATGATATTACTCGCTGATTTAGGGCCCCGGGTAGATCCGGACGTTCTGGGAACCTTGAGGTCCTCTTACGGGGATCTCGCTAAAACTCATAGATTTGGTCCATTCTGGCCTGTTTTCTATGGATTACTCACTGATTTAGGGCCCCAGGTCAATCCAGACGTTCCGGGAACCCCAGGGTACGCTTAAAGGAACCTCGCCAAAACTCGCAGATTTGGTCCAATCTGGCCGGTTTTCTATGGTATTACTCATTGATTTTGGGCCCCGGGCGATCCGGCATTCGGAGAACACCGGGGTCCGGTTACGGGGAACTCGCCAAAACTCACAGATTTGGTCCATTCTGGCCAGTTTTCCATGATATTACTCACTGATTTTGGGTCTTGGGTCGATTCGGAAGTTCGGGGAACCCCGGCGTCTGCTTACGGGGATCTCACAAAAACTCACAGATTTGGTCCATTCTGGCAAGTTTTCTATGGTATTACTCGCTGATTTAGGGCCCCGGGTAGATCCGCACGTTCGGGGAACCCTAAAGTCCTCTTATGGGGATCTCACCAAAACACACAGATTTGGTCCATCCTGGCCAGTTTTCTATGGTATTACTCACTGATTTAGGGCCCCGGGTAGATCCGGACGTTCGGGGAACCCTAAAGTCCTCTAACGGGGATGTCGCCAAAACTCGCAGATTTGCCATTCTGGCCAGTTTTCTATGGTATTACTCACTGATTTAGGGCCCCAGGTCCATCCGGACGTTCGGGGAACCCCGGGGTCCGCTTACTGGAACCTCACCAAAACTCGCAGATTTGGTCCATTCTGGCCGGTTTTCTATGGTATTACTCACTGATTTTGGGTTCGTGTCGAAACGGACGTTCGGGGAACCCGTGGTCCGCTTACGGGGATCTCGCTAGAACTCACAGATTTGGTCCATTCTGTCCAGTTTACTATGGTATTACTCAATGATATTGGGTCCCGGGTCGATTCGGACGTTCTGGGAACCCCGGGGTCCGCTTACGGGGATCTTGCCAAAACTCGCTGATTTGGTCCATTCTAGCCAGTTTTCTATGGTATTACTCACTGATTTAGGGCCCCGGATAAAATCGGACGTTCGGGGAACCCTGAGGTGCTCTTACGGGGATCTTGCCAAAACACACAGATTTGGTACATTCTAGCCAATTTTCTATGGTATTAATCACTGATTTAGGGCCCCGGGTAGATCTGAACATTTGGGGAACCCTGAGGTCCTCTTACAGTAACCTCGCCAAAACTCACAGATTTAGTCCATTCTGGCCGGTTTTCTATGGTATTACTCACTGATTTTGGGTTCGGGTCGAACCAGACGTTCAGGGAACCCCATGGTCCGATTACGGGGATCTCGCCAAAAGTTACAGATTTGGTCCATTCTGGCCAGTTTTCTATGGTATTACTCACTGAGTTAGGGCCCCGGGTAGATCCGAACGTTCGGGGAACCTTGACGTCCTCTTACGGGATCTCGCCAAAACTCGCAGATTTGGACCATTCTGGCCAGTTTTCTATGGTATTACTCACTGATTTAGGGCCCCAGGTCAATCCGGACGTTCGGGGAACCCCGGGGTCCGCTTACAGGAACCTCACCAAAACTCGCAGATTTGGTCCATTCTGGCCGCTTTTATATGGTATTACTCACTGATTTTGGGTTCGTGTCGAACCGGACGTTCGGGGAACCCGTGGTCCGCTTACGGGGATCTCGCTAGAACTCGCAGATTTGGTCCATTCTGTCCAGTTTACTATGGTATTACTCACTGATATTTGGTCCCGGGTCGATTAGGACGTTCGGGGAACCCCGAGGTCCGGTTACGGGGATCTCACCAAAACTCGCAGATTTGGTCCATTCTGGCCAATTTTCTATGGTATTACTCACTGATTTAGGGCCCCAGGTAGATCCGAACGTTCGGGGAACCTTGAGGTGCTCTTACGGGAATCTCGCCAAAACTCGCAGATTTGGTCCATTCTGGCCAGTTTTCTAGGGTATTAATCACTGATTTCGGGCCCCGGGTAGATCTGGACGCTCAGGGAACCTTGAGGTCCTCTTACGGGGATCTTGCCAAAACACGCACATTTGGTCCATTCTGGCCAGTTTTCTACGGTATTACTCACTGATTTAGGGCCCCGGGTAGATCCGGACGTTCGGGGAACCTTGAGGTCCTCTTACGGGGATCTCGCCAAAACTCGCAGATTTGGTCCATTCTGGCCAGTTTTCTATGGTATTACTCACTGATTTAGGGCCCCAGGTCAATCCGGACATTCGAGGAACCATAGGGTCCGCTTACAGGAACCTCGCCAAAACTCGCAGACTTGGTCCATTCTGGCCGGTTTTCTATGGTATTACTCACTGATTTTGGGTTTGTGTCGAACCGGACGTTTGGGGAACCCCGTGGTCCGCTTACGGGGACCTCGCCAAAACTCACAGATTTGCTCCATTCTGGCGAGTTTTCTATGGTATTACTCACTGATTTTGGGTCCCGGGTCGATTCGGACGTTCGGGGAACCCCCGGCGTCCGCTTACGGGGATCTCGCCAAAACTCGCAGATTTGGTCCATTCTGGCCAGTTTTCTATGGTATTACTCGCTGATTTAGGGCCCCGGGTAGATCCGGACGTTCTGGGAACCTTGAGGTCCTCTTACGGGGATCTCGCTAAAACTCATAGATTTGGTCCATTCTGGCCTGCTTTCTATGGTATTACTCACTGATTTACGGCCCCAGGTCAATCCAGACGTTCGGGGAACCCCGGGGTCCGCTTAAAGGAACCTCGCCAAAACTCGCAGATTTGGTCCAATCTGGCCGGTTTTCTATGGTATTACTCACTGATTTTGGGCCCCGGGCGATCCGGCATTCGGAGAACACCGGGGTCCGGTTACGGGGAACTCGCCAAAACTCACAGATTTGGTCCATTCTGGCCAGTTTTCTATGATATTACTCACTGATTTTGGGTCTTGGGTCGATTCGGACGTTCGGGGAACCCCGGCGTCCGCTTACGGGGATCTCACAAAAACTCACAGATTTGGTCCATTCTGGCAAGTTTTCTATGGTATTACTCGCTGATTTAGGGGCCCGGGTAGATCCGGACGTTCGGGGAACCCTAAAGTCCTCTTATGGGGATCTCACCAAAACACACAGATTTGGTCCATCCTGGCCAGTTGTCTATGGTATTACTCACTGATTTAGGGCCCCGGGTAGATCCGGACGTTCGGGGAACCCTAAAGTCCTCTAACGGGGATCTCGCCAAAACTCGAAGATTTGCCATTCTGGCCAGTTTTCTATGGTATTACGCACTGATTTAGGGCGCCAGGTCCATCTGGACGTTCGGGGAACCCCGGGGTCCGCTTACAGGAACCTCACCAAAACTCGCAGATTTGGTCCATTCTGGCCGGTTTTCTATGGTATTACTCACTGATTTTGGGTTCGTGTCGAAACGGACGTTCGGGGAACCCGTGGTCCGCTTACGGGGATCTCGCAAGAACTCACATATTTGGTCCATTCTGTCCAGTTTACTATGGTATTACTCAGTGATATTGGGTCCCGTGTCGATTCAGACGTTCTGGGAACCCCGGGGTCCGCTTACGGGGATCTTGCCAAAACTCGCTGATTTGGTCCATTCTAGCCAGTTTTCTATGGTATTACTCACTGATTTAGGGCCCCGGATAGAATCGGACGTTCGGGGAACCCTGAGGTGCTCTTACGGGGATCTTGCCAAAACACACAGATTTGGTACATTCTAGCCAGTTTTCTATGGTATTAATCACTGATTTAGGGCCCCGGGTAGATCTGAACATTTGGGGAACCCTGAGGTCCTCTTACAGTAACCTCGCCAAAACTCACAGATTTGGTCCATTCTGGCCGGTTTTCTATGGTATTACTCACTGATTTTGGGTTCGGGTCGAACCAGACGTTCAGGGAACCCCGTGGTCCGATTACGGGGATCTCGCCAAAACTTGCAGATTTGGTCCATTCTGTCCAGTTTTCTATGGTATTACTCACTTATTTTGGGTCCCGGGTCGATTCGGACGTTCAGGGAACCCCGTGGTCCGATTACGGGGAACTCGCCAAAACTCGCAGATTTGGTCCATTCTGGCCAGTTTTCTATGGTACTCACTGAGTTTGGGCCCCGGGTAGATCCGAACGTTCGGGGAACCTTGACGTCCTCTTACGGGATCTCGCCAAAACTCACAGATTTGGACCATTCTGGCCAGTTTTCTATGGTATTACTCACTGATTTAGGGCCCCAGGTCAATCCGGACGTTCGGGGAACCCCGGGGTCCGCTTACAGGAACCTCACCAAAAGTCGCAGAGTTGGTCCGTTCTGGCCGCTTTTATATGGTATTACTCACTGATTTTGGGTTCGTGTCGAACCGGACGTTCGGGGAACCCGTGGTCCGCTTACGGGGATCTCGCTAGAACTCGCAGATTTGGTCCATTCTGTCCAGTTAACTATGGTATTACTCACTGATATTTGGTCCCGGGTCGATTCGGACGTTCGGGGAACCCCGAGGTCCGGTTACGGGGATCTCACCAAAACTCGCAGATTTGGTCCATTCTGGCCAGTTTTCTGTGGTATTACTCACTGATTTAGGGCCCCAGGTAGATCCGAACGTTCGGGGAACCTTGAGGTGCTCTTACGGGGATCTCACCAAAACTCACAGATTTGGTCCATTGTGGCCAGTTTTCTATGGTATTAATCACTGATTTCGGGCCCTGGGTAGATCTGGACGTTCAGGGAACCTTGAGGTCCTCTTACGGGGATCTCGCCAAAACTCGCAGATTTGGTCCATTCTGGCCAGTTTTCTACGGTATTACTCACTGATTTAGGGCCCCGGGTAGATCCGGACGTTCGGGGAACCTTGAGGTCCTCTTACGGGGATCTCGCCAAAACTCGCAGATTTGGTCCATTCTGGCCAGTTTTCTATGGTATTACTCACTGATTTAGGGCCCCAGGTCAATCCGGACATTCGAGGAACCCCAGGGTCCACTTACAGGAACCTCGCCAAAACTCGCAGACTTGGTCCATTCTGGCCGGTTTTCTATGGTATTACTCACTGATTTTGGGTTTGTGTCGAACCGGACGTTTGGGGAACCCCGTGGTCCGCTTACGGGGACCTCGCCAAAACTCACAGAGTTGCTCCATTCTGGCGAGTTTTCTATGGTATTACTCACTGATTTTGGGTCCCGGGTCGATTCGGACGTTCGGGGAACCCCCGGCGTCCGCTTACGGGGATCTCGCCAAAACTCGCAGATTTGGTCCATTCTGGCCAGTTTTCTATGGTATTACTCGCTGATTTAGGGCCCCGGGTAGATCCGGACGTTCTGGAACCTTGAGGTCCTCTTACGGGGATCTCGCTAAAACTCATAGATTTGGTCCATTCTGGCCTGTTTTCTATGGTATTACTCACTGATTTACGGCCCCAGGTCAATCCAGACGTTCGGGGAACCCCGGGGTCCGCTTAAAGGAACCTCGCCAAAACTCGCAGATTTGGTCCAATCTGGCCGGTTTTCTATGGTATTACTCACTGATTTTGGGCCCCGGGCGATCCGGCATTCGTAGAACACCGGGGTCCGGTTACGGGGAACTCGCCAAAACTCACAGATTTGGTCCATTCTGTCCAGTTTTCTATGATATTACTCACTGATTTTGGGTCTTGGGTGGATTCGGACGTTCGGGGAACCCCGGCGTCCGCTTACGGGGATCTCACAAAAACTCACAGATTTGGTCCATTCTGGCAAGTTTTCTATGGTATTACTCGCTGATTTAGGGCCCTGGGTAGATCCGGACGTTCGGGGAACCCTAAAGTCCTCTTATGGGGATCTCACCAAAACACACAGATTTGGTCCATCCTGGCCAGTTGTCTATGGTATTACTCACTGATTTAGGGCCCCGGGTAGATCCGGACGTTCGGGGAACCCTAAAGTCCTCTAACGGGGATCTCGCCAAAACTCGCAGATTTGCCATTCTGGCCAGTTTTCTATGGTATTACTCACTGATTTAGGGCCCCGGATAAAATCGGACGTTCGGGGAACCCTGAGGTGCTCTTACGGGGATCTTGCCAAAACACACAGATTTGGTACATTCTAGCCAGTTTTCTATGGTATTAATCACTGATTTAGGGCCCCGGGTAGATCTGAACATTTGGGGAACCCTGAGGTCCTCTTACAGTAACCTCGCCAAAACTCACAGATTTAGTCCATTCTGGCCGGTTTTCTATGGTATTACTCACTGATTTTGGGTTCGGGTCGAACCAGACGTTCAGGGAACCCCGTGGTCCGATTACGGGGATCTCGCCAAAACTTACAGATTTGGTCCATTCTGGCCAGTTTTCTATGGTATTACTCACTGAGTTAGGGCCCCGGGTAGATCCGAACGTTCGGGGAACCTTGACGTCCTCTTACGGGATCTCGCCAAAACTCGCAGATTTGGACCATTCTGGCCAGTTTTCTATGGTATTACTCACTGATTTAGGGCCCCAGGTCAATCCGGACGTTCGGGGAACCCCGGAGTCCGCTTACAGGAACCTCACCAAAACTCGCAGATTTGGTCCATTCTGGCCGCTTTTATATGGTATTACTCACTGATTTTGGGTTCGTGTCGAACCGGACGTTCGGGGAACCCGTGGTCCGCTTACGGGGATCTCGCTAGAACTCGCAGATTTGGTCCATTCTGTCCAGTTTACTATGGTATTACTCACTGATATTTGGTCCCGGGTCGATTAGGACGTTCGGGGAACCCCGAGGTCCGGTTACGGGGATCTCACCAAAACTCGCAGATTTGGTCCATTCTGGCCAATTTTCTATGGTATTACTCACTGATTTAGGGCCCCAGGTAGATCCGAACGTTCGGGGAACCTTGAGGTGCTCTTACGGGAATCTCGCCAAAACTCGCAGATTTGGTCCATTCTGGCCAGTTTTCTAGGGTATTAATCACTGATTTCGGGCCCCGGGTAGATCTGGACGCTCAGGGAACCTTGAGGTCCTCTTACGGGGATCTTGCCAAAACACGCACATTTGGTCCATTCTGGCCAGTTTTCTACGGTATTACTCACTGATTTAGGGCCCCGGGTAGATCCGGACGTTCGGGGAACCTTGAGGTCCTCTTACGGGGATCTCGCCAAAACTCGCAGATTTGGTCCATTCTGGCCAGTTTTCTATGGTATTACTCACTGATTTAGGGCCCCAGGTCAATCCGGACATTCGAGGAACCATAGGGTCTGCTTACAGGAACCTCGCCAAAACTCGCAGACTTGGTCCATTCTGGCCGGTTTTCTATGGTATTACTCACTGATTTTGGGTTTGTGTCGAACCGGACGTTTGGGGAACCCCGTGGTCCGCTTACGGGGACCTCGCCAAAACTCACACATTTGCTCCATTCTGGCGAGTTTTCTATGGTATTACTCACTGATTTTGGGTCCCGGGTCGATTCGGACGTTCGGGGAACCCCCGGCGTCCGCTTACGGGGATCTCGCCAAAACTCGCAGATTTGGTCCATTCTGGCCAGTTTTCTATGGTATTACTCGCTGATTTAGGGCCCCGGGTAGATCCGGACGTTCTGGGAACCTTGAGGTCCTCTTACGGGGATCTCGCTAAAACTCATAGATTTGGTCCATTCTGGTCTGCTTTCTATGGTATTACTCACTGATTTACGGCCCCAGGTCAATCCAGACGTTCGGGGAACCCCGGGGTCCGCTTAAAGGAACCTCGCCAAAACTCGCAGATTTGGTCCAATCTGGCCGGTTTTCTATGGTATTACTCACTGATTTTGGGCCCCGGGCGATCCGGCATTCGGAGAACACCGGGGTCCGGTTACGGGGAACTCGCCAAAACTCACAGATTTGGTCCATTCTGGCCAGTTTTCTATGATATTACTCACTGATTTTGGGTCTTGGGTCGATTCGGACGTTCGGGGAACCCCGGCGTCCGCTTACGGGGATCTCACAAAAACTCACAGATTTGGTCCATTCTGGCAAGTTTTCTATGGTATTACTCGCTGATTTAGGGGCCCGGGTAGATCCGGACGTTCGGGGAACCCTAAAGTCCTCTTATGGGGATCTCACCAAAACACACAGATTTGGTCCATCCTGGCCAGTTGTCTATGGTATTACTCACTGATTTAGGGCCCCGGGTAGATCCGGACGTTCGGGGAACCCTAAAGTCCTCTAACGGGGATCTCGCCAAAACTCGAAGATTTGCCATTCTGGCCAGTTTTCTATGGTATTACGCACTGATTTAGGGCGCCAGGTCCATCTGGACGTTCGGGGAACCCCGGGGTCCGCTTACAGGAACCTCACCAAAACTCGCAGATTTGGTCCATTCTGGCCGGTTTTCTATGGTATTACTCACTGATTTTGGGTTCGTGTCGAAACGGACGTTCGGGGAACCCGTGGTCCGCTTACGGGGATCTCGCAAGAACTCACAGATTTGGTCCATTCTGTCCAGTTTACTATGGTATTACTCAGTGATATTGGGTCCCGTGTCGATTCGGACGTTCTGGGAACCCCGGGGTCCGCTTACGGGGATCTTGCCAAAACTCGCTGATTTGGTCCATTCTAGCCAGTTTTCTATGGTATTACTCACTGATTTAGGGCCCCGGATAGAATCGGACGTTCGGGGAACCCTCAGGTGCTCTTACGGGGATCTTGCCAAAACACACAGATTTGGTACATTCTAGCCAGTTTTCTATGGTATTAATCACTGATTTAGGGCCCCGGGTAGATCTGAACATTTGGGGAACCCTGAGGTCCTCTTACAGTAACCTTGCCAAAACTCACAGATTTGGTCCATTCTGGCCGGTTTTCTATGGTATTACTCACTGATTTTGGGTTCGGGTCGAACCAGACGTTCAGGGAACCCCGTGGTCCGATTACGGGGATCTCGCCAAAACTTGCAGATTTGGTCCATTCTGTCCAGTTTACTATGGTATTACTCACTGATATTTGGTCCCGGGTCGATTCGGACGTTCGGGGAACCCCGAGGTCCGGTTACGGGGATCTCACCAAAACTCGCAGATTTGGTCCATTCTGGCCAGTTTTCTGTGGTATTACTCACTGATTTAGGGCCCTAGGTAGATCCGAACGTTCGGGGAACCTTGAGGTGCTCTTACGGGTATCTCGCCAAAACTCGCAGATTTGGTCCATTCTGGCCAGTTTTCTATGGTATTAATCACTGATTTCGGGCCCTGGGTAGATCTGGACGTTCAGGGAACCTTGAGGTCCTCTTACGGGGATCTCGCCAAAACTCGCAGATTTGGTCCATTCTGGCCAGTTTTCTATGGTATTACTCACTGATTTAGGGCCCCGGGTAGATCCGGACGTTCGGGGAACCTTGAGGTCCTCTTACGGGGATCTCGCCAAAACTCGCAGATTTGGTCCATTCTGGCCAGTTTTCTATGGTATTACTCACTGATTTAGGTCCCCAGGTCAATCCGGACATTCGAGGAACCCCACGGTCCGCTTACAGGAACCTCGCCAAAACTCGCAGATTTGGTCCATTCTGGCCGGTTTTCTATGGTATTACTCACTGATTTTGGGCCCCGGGCGATCCAGCATTCGGAGAACACCGGGGTCCGGTTACGGGGAACTCGCCAAAACTCACAGATTTGGTCCATTCTGGCCTGTTTTCTATGATATTACTCACTGATTTTGGGTCTCGGGTCGATTCGGACGTTCGGGGAACCCTAAAGTCCTCTTATGGGTATCTCACCAAAACACACAGATTTGGTCCATTCTGGCCAGTTTTCTATGGTATTACTCACTGATTTAGGGCCCCGGGTAGATCCGGACGTTCGGGGAACCCTAAAGTCCTCTAATGGGGATCTTGCCAAAACACGCAGATTTGCCATTCTGGCCAGTTCTCTATGGTATTACTCACTGATTTAGGGCCCCAGGTAGATCCGGACGTTCGGGGAACCTTGAGGTGCTCTTACGGGGATCTCGCCAAAACTCGCAGATTTGGTCCATTCTGGCCAGTTTTCTATGGTATTAATCACTGATTTAGGGCCCCGGGTAGATCTGGACGTTCGGGGAACCTTGAGGTCCTCTTACGGGGATCTCGCCAAAACTCGCAGATTTGGTCCATTCTGGCCAGTTTTCTATGGTATTACTCACTGATTTAGGGCCCCGGGTAGATCCGGACGTTCGGGGAACCTTGAGGTCCTCTTACGGGGATCTCGCCAAAACTCGCAGATTTGGTCCATTCTGGCCAGTTTTCTATGTTATTACTCACTGATTTAGGGCCCCAAGTTAATCCGGACATTCGAGGAACCCCGGGGTCCGCTTACAGGAACCTCGCCAAAACTCGCAGACTTGGTCTATTCTGGCCGGTTTTCTATGGTATTACTCGCTGATTTTGGGTTTATGTCGAACCGGACGTTCGGGGAACCCCATGGTCCGCTTATGGGGACTTCGCCGAAACTCACAGATTTGCTCCATTCTGGCCAGTTTTCTATGGTATTACTCACTGATTTTGGGTCCCGGGTCGATTCGGACGTTCGGGGAACCCCCGGCGTCCGCTTACGGGGATCTCGCCAAAACTCGCAGATTTGGTCCATTCTGGCCAGTTTTCTATGGTATTACTCGCTGATTTAGGGCCCCGGGTAGATCCGGACGTTCTGGGAACCTTGAGGTCCTCTTACGGGGATCTCTCTAAAACTCATAGATTTGGTCCATTCTGGCATGTTTTCTATGGTATTACTCACTGATTTAGGGCCACAGGTCAATCCGGACGTTCGGGGAACCCCGGGGTCCGCTTAAAGGAACCTCGCCAAAACTCGCAGATTTGGTCCATTCTGGCCGGTTTTCTATGGTATTATTCACTGATTTTGGGACCCGGGCGATCCGGCATTCGGAGAACACCGGGGTCCGGTTACGGGGAACTCGCCAAAACTCACAGATTTGGTCCATTCTGGCCAGTTTTCTATGATATTACTCACTGATTTTGGGTCTCGGGTCGATTCGGACGTTCGGGGAACCCCGGCGTCCGCTTACGGGGATCTCACAAAAACTCACAGATTTGGTCCATTCTGGCAAGTTTTCTATGGTATTACTCGCTGATTTAGGTCCCCGGGTAGATCCGGACGTTCGGGGAACCCTAAAGTCCTCTTATGGGGATCTCACCAAAACACACAGATTTGGTCCATTCTGGCCAGTTTTCTATGTTATTACTCACTGATTTAGGGCCCCGGGTAGATCCGGACGTTCGGGGAACCCTAAAGTCCTCTAACGGGGATCTCGCCAAAACTCGCAGATTTGCCATTCTGGCCAGTTTTCTATGGTATTACTCACTGATTTAGGGCCCCAGGTAGATCCGGACGTTCGGGGAACCTTGAGGTGCTCTTACGGGGATCTCGCCAAAACTCGCAGATTTGGTCCATTCTGGCCAGTTTTCTAGGGTATTAATCACTGATTTAGGGCCTCGGGTAGATCTGGACGTTCGGGGAACCTTGAGGTCCTCTTACGGGGATCTCGCCAAAACTCGCAGATTTGGTCCATTCTGGCCAGTTTTCTATGGTATTACTCACTGATTTAGGGCCCTGGGTAGATCCGGACGTTCGGGGAACCTTGAGGTCCTCTTACGGGGATCTCGCCAAAACTCGCAGATTTGGTGCATTCTGGCATGTTTTCTATGGTATTACTCACTTATTTAGGGCCCCAGGTCAATCCGGACATTCGAGGAACCCCGGGGTCCGCTTACAGGAACCTCGCCAAAACTCGCAGACTTGGTCCATTCTGGCCGGTTTTCTACGGTATTACTCACTGATTTTGGGTTTATGTCGAACCGGACGTTCGGGGAACCCCGTGGTCCGCTTATGGGGACCTCGCCAAAACTCACAGATTTGCTCCATTCTGGCCAGTTTTCTATGGTATTACTCACTGATTTTGGGTACCGGGTCGATTCGGACGTTCGGGGAACCCCCGGCGTTCGCTTATGGGGATCTCGCCAAAACTCGCAGATTTGGTCCATTCTGGCCAGTTTTCTATGGTATTACTCGCTGATTTAGGGCCCCGGGTAGATCCGGACATTCTGGGAACCTTGAGGTCCTCTTACGGGCATCTCGCTAAAACTCATAGATTCGGTCCATTCTGGCCTGTTTTCTATGGTATTACTCACTGATTTAGGGCCCCAGGTCAATCCGGACGTTCGGGGAACCCCGGGGTCCGCTTAAAGGAACCTCGCCAAAACTCACAGATTTTGTCCATTCTGGCCAGTTTTCTATGATATTACTCACTGATTTTGGGTCTCGGGTCGATTCGGACGTTCGGGGAACCCCTGCGTCTGCTTACGGGGATCTCACAAAAACTCACAGATTTGGTTTATTCTGGCAAGTTTTCTATGGTATTACTCGCTGATTTAGGGCCCCGGGTAGATCCGGACGTTCGGGGAACCCTAAAGTCCTCTTGTGGGGATCTCACCAAAACACACAGATTTGGTCCATTCTGGTCAGTTTTCTATGGTATTACTCACTGATTTAGGGCCCCGGGTAGATCCGGACGTTCGGGGAACCCTAAAGTCCTCTAACGGGGATCTAACCAAAAATCGCAGATTTGCCATTCTGGCCAGTTTTCTATGGTATTACTCACTGATTTAGGGCCCCAGGTCAATCCGGACGTTCGGGGAACCCCGGGGTCCGCTTATAGGAACCTCACCAAAACTCGCAGATTTGGTCCATTCTGGTCGGTTTTCTATGGTATTACTAACTGATTTTGGGTTCGTGTCGAAACGGACGTTCGGGGAACCCGTGGTCCGCTTACGGGGATCTCGCTAGAACTCACAGATTTGGTCCATTCTATCCAGTTTACTATGGTATTACTCTGTGATATTGGGTCCCGGGTCGATTCGGACGTTCTGGTAACCCCGGGGTCCGCTTACGGGGATCTTGCCAAAACTCGCTGATTTGGTCCATTCTAGCCAGTTTTCTATGGTATTACTCACTGATTTAGGGCACCGGGTAGAATCGGACGTTCGGGGAACCCTGAGGTGCTCTTACGGGGATCTTGCCAAAACACGTAGATTTGGTACATTCTAGCCAGTTTTCTATGGTATTAATCACTGATTTAGGGCCCCGGGTAGATCTGAACACTTGGGGAACCCTGAGGTCCTCTTACAGTAACCTCGCCAAAACTCACAGATTTGGTCCATTCTGGCCGGTTTTCTATGGTATTACTCACTGATTTTGGGTTCGGGTCGAACCAGACGATCAGGAAACCCCGTGGTCCGATTACAGGGATCTCGCCAAAACTTGCAGATTTGGTCCATTCTGTCCAGTTTTCTATTTTATTACTCACTTATTTTGGGTCCCGGGTCGATTCGGACGTTCAGGGAACCCCGTGGTCCGATTACGGGGAACTCGCCAAAACTCACAGATTTGGTCCATTCTGGCCAGTTTTCTATGGTATTACTCACTTAGTTAGGGCCCCGGGTAGATCCGAACGTTCGGGGAACCTTGAGGTCCTCTTACGGGGATCTCGCCAAAACTTGCAGATTTGGTCCATTCTGGCCAGTTTTCTATGGTATTACTCACTGATTTAGGTCCCCAGGTCAATCCGGACATTCGAGGAACCCCACGGTCCGCTTACAGGAACCTCGCCAAAACTCGCAGATTTGGTCCATTCTGGCCGGTTTTCTATGGTATTACTCACTGATTTTGGGCCCCGAGCGATCCAGCATTCGGAGAACACCGGGGTCCGGTTACGGGGAACTCGCCAAAACTCGTAGATTTGGTCCATTCTGTCCAGTTTACTATGGTATTACTCACTGATATTTGGTCCCGGGTCGATTAGGACGTTCGGGGAACCCCGAGGTCCGGTTACGGGGATCTCACCAAAACTCGCAGATTTGGTCCATTCTGGCCAATTTTCTATGGTATTACTCACTGATTTAGGGCCCCAGGTAGATCCGAACGTTCGGGGAACCTTGAGGTGCTCTTACGGGAATCTCGCCAAAACTCGCAGATTTGGTCCATTCTGGCCAGTTTTCTAGGGTATTAATCACTGATTTCGGGCCCCGGGTAGATCTGGACGCTCAGGGAACCTTGAGGTCCTCTTACGGGGATCTTGCCAAAACACGCACATTTGGTCCATTCTGGCCAGTTTTCTACGGTATTACTCACTGATTTAGGGCCCCGGGTAGATCCGGACGTTCGGGGAACCTTGAGGTCCTCTTACGGGGATCTCGCCAAAACTCGCAGATTTGGTCCATTCTGGCCAGTCTCTATGGTATTACTCACTGATTTAGGGCCCCAGGTCAATCCGGACATTCGAGGAACCATAGGGTCTGCTTACAGGAACCTCGCCAAAACTCGCAGACTTGGTCCATTCTGGCCGGTTTTCTATGGTATTACTCACTGATTTTGGGTTTGTGTCGAACCGGACGTTTGGGGAACCCCGTGGTCCGCTTACGGGGACCTCGCCAAAACTCCCACATTTGCTCCATTCTGGCGAGTTTTCTATGGTATTACTCACTGATTTTGGGTCCCGGGTCGATTCGGACGTTCGGGGAACCCCCGGCGTCCGCTTACGGGGATCTCGCCAAAACTCGCAGATTTGGTCCATTCTGGCCAGTTTTCTATGGTATTACTCGCTGATTTAGGGCCCCGGGTAGATCCGGACGTTCTGGGAACCTTGAGGTCCTCTTACGGGGATCTCGCTAAAACTCATAGATTTGGTCCATTCTGGTCTGCTTTCTATGGTATTACTCACTGATTTACGGCCCCAGGTCAATCCAGACGTTCGGGGAACCCTGGGGTCCGCTTAAAGGAACCTCGCCAAAACTCGCAGATTTGGTCCAATCTGGCCGGTTTTCTATGGTATTACTCACTGATTTTGGGCCCCGGGCGATCCGGCATTCGGAGAACACCGGGGTCCGGTTACGGGGAACTCGCCAAAACTCACAGATTTGGTCCATTCTGGCCAGTTTTCTATGATATTACTCACTGATTTTGGGTCTTGGGTCGATTCGGACGTTCGGGGAACCCCGGCGTCCGCTTACGGGGATCTCACAAAAACTCACAGATTTGGTCCATTCTGGCAAGTTTTCTATGGTATTACTCGCTGATTTAGGGGCCCGGGTAGATCCGGACGTTCGGGGAACCCTAAAGTCCTCTTATGGGGATCTCACCAAAACACACAGATTTGGTCCATCCTGGCCAGTTGTCTATGGTATTACTCACTGATTTAGGGCCCCGGGTAGATCCGGACGTTCGGGGAACCCTAAAGTCCTCTAACGGGGATCTCGCCAAAACTCGAAGATTTGCCATTCTGGCCAGTTTTCTATGGTATTACGCACTGATTTAGGGCGCCAGGTCCATCTGGACGTTCGGGGAACCCCGGGGTCCGCTTACAGGAACCTCACCAAAACTCGCAGATTTGGTCCATTCTGGCCGGTTTTCTATGGTATTACTCACTGATTTTGGGTTCGTGTCGAAACGGACGTTCGGGGAACCCGTGGTCCGCTTACGGGGATCTCGCAAGAACTCACAGATTTGGTCCATTCTGTCCAGTTTACTATGGTATTACTCAGTGATATTGGGTCCCGTGTCGATTCGGACGTTCTGGGAACCCCGGGGTCCGCTTACGGGGATCTTGCCAAAACTCGCTGATTTGGTCCATTCTAGCCAGTTTTCTATGGTATTACTCACTGATTTAGGGCCCCGGATAGAATCGGACGTTCGGGGAACCCTCAGGTGCTCTTACGGGGATCTTGCCAAAACACACAGATTTGGTACATTCTAGCCAGTTTTCTATGGTATTAATTACTGATTTAGGGCCCCGGGTAGATCTGAACATTTGGGGAACCCTGAGGTCCTCTTACAGTAACCTTGCCAAAACTCACAGATTTGGTCCATTCTGGCCGGTTTTCTATGGTATTACTCACTGATTTTGGGTTCGGGTCGAACCAGACGTTCAGGGAACCCCGTGGTCCGATTACGGGGATCTCGCCAAAACTTGCAGATTTGGTCCATTCTGTCCAGTTTACTATGGTATTACTCACTGATATTTGGTCCCGGGTCGATTCGGACGTTCGGGGAACCCCGAGGTCCGGTTACGGGGATCTCACCAAAACTCGCAGATTTGGTCCATTCTGGCCAGTTTTCTGTGGTATTACTCACTGATTTAGGGCCCTAGGTAGATCCGAACGTTCGGGGAACCTTGAGGCGCTCTTACGGGTATCTCGCCAAAACTCGCAGATTTGGTCCATTCTGGCCAGTTTTCTATGGTATTAATCACTAATTTCGGGCCCTGGGTAGATCTGGACGTTCAGGGAACCTTGAGGTCCTCTTACGGGGATCTCGCCAAAACTCGCAGATTTGGTCCATTCTGGCCAGTTTTCTATGGTATTACTCACTGATTTAGGGCCCCGGGTAGATCCGGACGTTCGGGGAACCTTGAGGTCCTCTTACGGGGATCTCGCCAAAACTCGCAGATTTGGTCCATTCTGGCCAGTTTTCTATGGTATTAGTCACTGATTTAGGTCCCCAGGTCAATCCGGACATTCGAGGAACCCCACGGTCCGCTTACAGGAACCTCGCCAAAACTCGCAGATTTGGTCCATTCTGGCCGGTTTTCTATGGTATTACTCACTGATTTTGGGCCCCGGGCGATCCAGCATTCGGAGAACACCGGGGTCCGGTTACGGGGAACTCGCCAAAACTCACCGATTTGGTCCATTCTCGCCTGTTTTCTATGATATTACTCACTGATTTTGGGTCTCGGGTCGATTCGGACGTTCGGGGAACCCTAAAGTCCTCTTATGGGTATCTCACCAAAACACACAGATTTGGTCCATTCTGGCCAGTTTTCTATGGTATTACTCACTGATTTAGGGCCCCGGGTAGATCCGGACGTTCGGGGAACCCTAAAGTCCTCTAATGGGGATCTTGCCAAAACACGCAGATTTGCCATTCTGGCCAGTTCTCTATGGTATTACTCACTGATTCAGGGCCCCAGGTAGATCCGGACGTTCGGGGAACCTTGAGGTGCTCTTACGGGGATCTCGCCAAAACTCGCAGATTTGGTCCATTCTGGCCAGTTTTCTATGGTATTAATCACTGATTTAGGGCCCCGGGTAGATCTGGACGTTCGGGGAACCTTGAGGTCCTCTTACGGGGATCTCGCCAAAACTCGCAGATTTGGTCCATTCTGGCCAGTTTTCTATGGTATTACTCACTGATTTAGGGCCCCGGGTAGATCCGGACGTTCGGGGAACCTTGAGGTCCTCTTACGGGGATCTCGCCAAAACTCGCAGATTTGGTCCATTCTGGCCAGTTTTCTATGTTATTACTCACTGATTTAGGGCCCCAAGTTAATCCGGACATTCGAGGAACCCCGGGGTCCGCTTACAGGAACCTCGCCAAAACTCGCAGACTTGGTCTATTCTGGCCGGTTTTCTATGGTATTACTCACTGATTTTGGGTTTATGTCGAACCGGACGTTCGGGGAACCCCATGGTCCGCTTATGGGGACTTCGCCGAAACTCACAGATTTGCTCCATTCTGGCCAGTTTTCTATGGTATTACTCACTGATTTTGGGTCCCGGGTCGATTCGGACGTTCGGGGAACCCCCGGCGTCCGCTTACGGGGATCTCGCCAAAACTCGCAGATTTGGTCCATTCTGGCCAGTTTTCTATGGTATTACTCGCTGATTTAGGGCCCCGGGTAGATCCGGACGTTCTGGGAACCTTGAGGTCCTCTTACAGGGATCTCTCTAAAACTCATAGATTTGGTCCATTCTGGCATGTTTTCTATGGTATTACTCACTGATTTAGGGCCACAGGTCAATCCGGACGTTCGGGGAACCCCGGGGTCCGCTTAAAGGAACCTCGCCAAAACTCGCAGATTTGGTCCATTCTGGCCGGTTTTCTATGGTATTATTCACTGATTTTGGGACCCGGGCGATCCGGCATTCGGAGAACACCGGGGTCCGGTTACGGGGAACTCGCCAAAACTCACAGATTTGGTCCATTCTGGCCAGTTTTCTATGATATTACTCACTGATTTTGGGTCTCGGGTCGATTCGGACGTTCGGGGAACCCCGGCGTCCGCTTACGGGGATCTCACAAAAACTCACAGATTTGGTCCATTCTGGCAAGTTTTCTATGGTATTACTCGCTGATTTAGGGCCCCGGGTAGATCCGGACGTTCGGGGAACCCTAAAGTCCTCTTATGGGGATCTCACCAAAACACACAGATTTGGTCCATTCTGGCCAGTTTTCTATGTTATTACTCACTGATTTAGGGCCCCGGGTAGATCCGGACGTTCGGGGAACCCTAAAGTCCTCTAACGGGGATCTCGCCAAAACTCGCAGATTTGCCATTCTGGCCAGTTTTCTATGGTATTACTCACTGATTTAGGGCCCCAGGTAGATCCGGACGTTCGGGGAACCTTGAGGTGCTCTTACGGGGATCTCGCCAAAACTCGCAGATTTGGTCCATTCTGGCCAGTTTTCTATGGTATTAATCACTGATTTAGGGCCTCGGGTAGATCTGGACGTTCGGGGAACCTTAAGGTCCTCTTACGGGGATCTCGCCAAAACTCGCAGATTTGGTCCATTCTGGCCAGTTTTCTATGGTATTACTCACTGATTTAGGGCCCTGGGTAGATCCGGACGTTCGGGGAACCTTGAGGTCCTCTTACGGGGATCTCGCCAAAACTCGCAGATTTGGTGCATTCTGGCATGTTTTCTATGGTATTACTCACTTATTTAGGGCCCCAGGTCAATCCGGACATTCGAGGAACCCCGGGGTCCGCTTACAGGAACCTCGCCAAAACTCGTAGACTTGGTCCATTCTGGCCGGTTTTCTACGGTATTACTCACTGATTTTGGGTTTATGTCGAACCGGACGTTCGGGGAACCCCGTGGTCCGCTTATGGGGACCTCGCCTAAACTCACAGATTTGCTCCATTTTGGCCAGTTTTCTATGGTATTACTCACTGATTTTGGGTACCGGGTCGATTCGGACGTTCGGGGAACCCCCGGCGTTCGCTTATGGGGATCTCGCCAAAACTCGCAGATTTGGTCCATTCTGGCCAGTTTTCTATGGTATTACTCGCTGATTTAGGGCCCCGGGTAGATCCGGACATTCTGGGAACCTTGAGGTCCTCTTACGGGCATCTCGCTAAAACTCATAGATTCGGTCCATTCTGGCCTGTTTTCTATGGTATTACTCACTGATTTAGGGCCCCAGGTCAATCCGGACGTTCGGGGAACCCCGGGGTCCGCTTAAAGGAACCTCGCCAAAACTCTTAGATTTTGTCCATTCTGGCCAGTTTTCTATGATATTACTCACTGATTTTGGGTCTCGGGTCGATTCGGACGTTCGGGGAACCCCTGCGTCTGCTTACGGGGATCTCACAAAAACTCACAGATTTGGTTTATTCTGGCAAGTTTTCTATGGTATTACTCGCTGATTTAGGGCCCCGGGTAGATCCGGACGTTCGGGGAACCCTAAAGTCCTCTTGTGGGGATCTCACCAAAACACACAGATTTGGTCCATTCTGGTCAGTTTTCTATGGTATTACTCACTGATTTAGGGCCCCGGGTAGATCCGGACGTTCGGGGAACCCTAAAGTCCTCTAACGGGGATCTAACCAAAAATCGCAGATTTGCCATTCTGGCCAGTTTTCTATGGTATTACTCACTGATTTAGGGCCCCAGGTCAATCCGGACGTTCGGGGAACCCCGGGGTCCGCTTATAGGAACCTCACCAAAACTCGCAGATTTGGTCCATTCTGGTCGGTTTTCTATGGTATTACTAACTGATTTTGGGTTCGTGTCGAAACGGACGTTCGGGGAACCCGTGGTCCGCTTACGGGGATCTCGCTAGAACTCACAGATTTGGTCCATTCTGTCCAGTTTACTATGGTATTACTCAGTGATATTGGGTCCCGGGTCGATTCGGACGTTCTGGTAACCCCGGGGTCCGCTTACGGGGATCTTGCCAAAACTCGCTGATTTGGTCCATTCTAGCCAGTTTTCTATGGTATTACTCACTGATTTAGGGCCCCGGGTAGAATCGGACGTTCGGGGAACCCTGAGGTGCTCTTACGGGGATCTTGCCAAAACACGTAGATTTGGTACATTCTAGCCAGTTTTCTATGGTATTAATCACTGATTTAGGGCCCCGGGTAGATCTGAACACTTGGGGAACCCTGAGGTCCTCTTACAGTAACCTCGCCAAAACTCACAGATTTGGTCCATTCTGGCCGGTTTTCTATGGTATTACTCACTGATTTTGGGTTCGGGTCGAACCAGACGATCAGGAAACCCCGTGGTCCGATTACAGGGATCTCGCCAAAACTTGCAGATTTGGTCCATTCTGTCCAGTTTTCTATTTTATTACTCACTTATTTTGGGTCCCGGGTCGATTCGGACGTTCAGGGAACCCCGTGGTCCGATTACGGGGAACTCGCCAAAACTCACAGATTTGGTCCATTCTGGCCAGTTTTCTATGGTATTACTCACTTAGTTAGGGCCCCGGGTAGATCCGAACGTTCGGGGAACCTTGAGGTCCTCTTACGGGGATCTCGCCAAAACTTGCAGATTTGGTCCATTCTGGCCAGTTTTCTATGGTATTACTCACTGATTTAGGTCCCCAGGTCAATCCGGACATTCGAGGAACCCCACGGTCCGCTTACAGGAACCTCGCCAAAACTCGCAGATTTGGTCCATTCTGGCCGGTTTTCTATGGTATTACTCACTGATTTTGGGCCCCGAGCGATCCAGCATTCGGAGAACACCGGGGTCCGGTTACGGGGAACTCGCCAAAACTCACAGATTTGGTCCATTCTGGCCTGTTTTCTATGATATTACTCACTGATTTTGGGTCTCAGGTCGATTCGGACGTTCGGGGAACCCTAAAGTCCTCTTATGGGTATCTCACCAAAACACACAGATTTGGTCCATTCTGGCCAGTTTTCTATGGTATTACTCACTGATTTAGGGCCCCGGGTAGATCCGGACGTTCAGGGAACCCTAAAGTCCTCTAATGGGGATCTCGCCAAAACACGCAGATTTGCCATTCTGGCCAGTTTTCTATGGTATTACTCACTGATTTAGGGCCCCAGGTAGATCCGGACGTTCGGGGAACCTTGAGGTGCTCTTACGGGGATCTCGCCAAAACTCGCAGATTTGGACCATTCTGGCCAGTTTTCTATGGTATTAATCACTGATTTAGGGCCCCGGGTAGATCCGGACGTTCGGGGAACCTTGAGGTCCTCTTATGGGGATCTCGCCAAAACTCGCAGATTTGGTCCATTCTGGCCAGTTTTCTATGTTATTACTCACTGATTTAGGGCCCCAGGTTAATCCAGACATTCGAGGAACCCCGGGGTCCGCTTACAGGAACCTCGCCAAAACTCACAGACTTGGTCCATTCTGGCCGGTTTTCTATGGTATTACTCACTGATTTTGGGTTTGTGTCGAACCGGACGTTCGGTGAACCCCGTGGTCCGCTTATGGGGACCACGCCAAAACTTACAGATTTGCTCCATTCTGGCCAGTTTTCTATGGTATTACTCACTGATTTTGGGTCCCTGGTCGATTCGGACGTTCGGGGAACCCCCGGCGTCCGCTTACGGGGATCTCGCCAAAACTCGCAGATTTGGTCCATTCTGGCCAGTTTTCTATGGTATTACTCGCTGATTTAGGGCCCCGGGTAGATCCGAACGTTCTGGGAACCTTGAGGTCCTCTTACGGGGATCTCGCTAAAACTCATAGATTTGGTCCATTCTGGCCAGTTTTCTATGGTATTACTCGCTGATTTAGGGCCCCGGGAAGATCCGTACGTTCTGGGAACCTTGAGGTCCTCTTACGGGGATCTCGCTAAAACTCATAGATTTGGTCCATTCTGGCCTGTTTTCTATGGTATTACTCACTGATTTAGGGCCCCAGGTCAATCCGGACGTTCGGGGAACCCCGGGGTCCGCTTAAAGGAACCTCGCCAAAACTCTTAGATTTTGTCCATTCTGGCCAGTTTTCTATGATATTACTCACTGATTTTGGGTCTCGGGTCGATTCGGACGTTCGGGGAACCCCTGCGTCTGCTTACGGGGATCTCACAAAAACTCACAGATTTGGTTTATTCTGGCAAGTTTTCTATGGTATTACTCGCTGATTTAGGGCCCCGGGTAGATCCGGACGTTCGGGGAACCCCGGGGTCCGCTTAAAGGAACCTCGCCAAAACTCTTATATTTTGTCCATTCTGGCCAGTTTTCTATGATATTACTCACTGATTTTGGGTCTCGGGTCGATTCGGACGTTCGGGGAACCCCTGCGTCTGCTTACGGGGATCTCACAAAAACTCACAGATTTGGTTTATTCTGGCAAGTTTTCTATGGTATTACTCGTTGATTTAGGGCCCCGGGTAGATCCGGACGTTCGGGGAACCCTAAACTCCTCTTGTGGGGATCTCACCAAAACACACAGATTTGGTCCATTCTAGTCAGTTTTCTATGGTATTACTCACTGATTTAGGGCCCCGGGTAGATCCGGACGTTCGGGGAACCCTAAAGTCCTCTAACGGGGATCTAACCAAAAATCGCAGATTTGCCATTCTGGCCAGTTTTCTATGGTATTACTCACTGATTTAGGGCCCCAGGTCAATCCGGACGTTCGGGGAACCCCGGGGTCCGCTTATAGGAACCTCACCAAAACTCGCAGATTTGGTCCATTCTGGTCGGTTTTCTATGGTATTACTAACTGATTTTGGGTTCGTGTCGAAACGGACGTTCGGGGAACCCGTGGTCCGCTTACGGGGATCTCGCTAGAACTCACAGATTTGGTCCATTCTGTCCAGTTTACTATGGTATTACTCAGTGATATTGGGTCCCGGGTCGATTCGGACGTTCTGGTAACCCCGGGGTCCGCTTACGGGGATCTTGCCAAAACTCGCTGATTTGGTCCATTCTAGCCAGTTTTCTATGGTATTACTCACTGATTTAGGGCCCCGGGTAGAATCGGACGTTCGGGGAACCCTGAGGTGCTCTTACGGGGATCTTGCCAAAACACGTAGATTTGGTACATTCTAGCCAGTTTTCTATGGTATTAATCACTGATTTAGGGCCCCGGGTAGATCTGAACACTTGGGGAACCCTGAGGTCCTCTTACAGTAACCTCGCCAAAACTCACAGATTTGGTCCATTCTGGCCGGTTTTCTATGGTATTACTCACTGATTTTGGGTTCGGGTCGAACCAGACGATCAGGAAACCCCGTGGTCCGATTACAGGGATCTCGCCAAAACTTGCAGATTTGGTCCATTCTGTCCAGTTTTCTATTTTATTACTCACTTATTTTGGGTCCCGGGTCGATTCGGACGTTCAGGGAACCCCGTGGTCCGATTACGGGGAACTCGCCAAAACTCACAGATTTGGTCCATTCTGGCCAGTTTTCTATGGTATTACTCACTTAGTTAGGGCCCCGGGTAGATCCGAACATTCGGGGAACCTTGAGGTCCTCTTACGGGGATCTCGCCAAAACTTGCAGATTTGGTCCATTCTGGCCAGTTTTCTATGGTATTACTCACTGATTTAGGTCCCCAGGTCAATCCGGACATTCGAGGAACCCCACGGTCCGCTTACAGGAACCTCGCCAAAACTCGCAGATTTGGTCCATTCTGGCCGGTTTTCTATGGTATTACTCACTGATTTTGGGCCCCGAGCGATCCAGCATTCGGAGAACACCGGGGTCCGGTTACGGGGAACTCGCCAAAACTCACAGATTTGGTCCATTCTGGCCTGTTTTCTATGATATTACTCACTGATTTTGGGTCTCAGGTCGATTCGGACGTTCGGGGAACCCTAAAGTCCTCTTATGGGTATCTCACCAAAACACACAGATTTGGTCCATTCTGGCCAGTTTTCTATGGTATTACTCACTGATTTAGGGCCCCGGGTAGATCCGGACGTTCAGGGAACCCTAAAGTCCTCTAATGGGGATCTCGCCAAAACACGCAGATTTGCCATTCTGGCCAGTTTTCTATGGTATTACTCACTGATTTAGGGCCCCAGGTAGATCCGGACGTTCGGGGAACCTTGAGGTGCTCTTACGGGGATCTCGCCAAAACTCGCAGATTTGGACCATTCTGGCCAGTTTTCTATGGTATTAATCACTGATTTAGGGCCCCGGGTAGATCCGGACGTTCGGGGAACCTTGAGGTCCTCTTATGGGGATCTCGCCAAAACTCGCAGATTTGGTCCATTCTGGCCAGTTTTCTATGTTATTACTCACTGATTTAGGGCCCCAGGTTAATCCAGACATTCGAGGAACCCCGGGGTCCGCTTACAGGAACCTCGCCAAAACTCACAGACTTGGTCCATTCTGGCCGGTTTTCTATGGTATTACTCACTAATTTTGGGTTTGTGTCGAACCAGACGTTCGGGGAACCCCGTGGTCCGCTTATGGGGACCACGCCAAAACTCACAGATTTGCTCCATTCTGGCCAGTTTTCTATGGTATTACTCACTGATTTTGGGTCCCTGGTCGATTCGGACGTTCGGGGAACCCCCGGCGTCCGCTTACGGGGATCTCGCCAAAACTCGCAGATTTGGTCCATTCTGGCCAGTTTTCTATGGTATTACTCGCTGATTTAGGGCCCCGGGTAGATCCGAACGTTCTGGGAACCTTGAGGTCCTCTTACGGGGATCTCGCTAAAACTCATAGATTTGGTCCATTCTGGCCAGTTTTCTATGGTATTACTCGCTGATTTAGGGCCCCGGGAAGATCCGTACGTTCTGGGAACCTTGAGGTCCTCTTACGGGGATCTCGCTAAAACTCATAGATTTGGTCCATTCTGGCCTGTTTTCTATGGTATTACTCACTGATTTAGGGCCCCAGGTCAATCCGGACGTTCGGGGAACCCCGGGGTCCGCTTAAAGGAACCTCGCCAAAACTCTTAGATTTTGTCCATTCTGGCCAGTTTTCTATGATATTACTCACTGATTTTGGGTCTCGGGTCGATTCGGACGTTCGGGGAACCCCTGCGTCTGCTTACGGGGATCTCACAAAAACTCACAGATTTGGTTTATTCTGGCTAACCCTGCGTCTGCTTACGGGGATCTCACAAAAACTCACAGATTTGGTTTATTCTGGCAAGTTTTCTATGGTATTACTCGCTGATTTAGGGCCCCGGGTAGATCCGGACGTTCGGGGAACCCTAAAGTCCTCTTGTGGGGATCTCACCAAAACACACAGATTTGGTCCATTCTAGTCAGTTTTCTATGGTATTACTCACTGATTTAGGGCCCCGGGTAGATCCGGACGTTCGGGGAACCCTAAAGTCCTCTAACGGGGATCTAACCAAAAATCGCAGATTTGCCATTCTGGCCAGTTTTCTATGGTATTACTCACTGATTTAGGGCCCCAGGTCAATCCGGACGTTCGGGGAACCCCGGGGTCCGCTTATAGGAACCTCACCAAAACTCGCAGATTTGGTCCATTCTGGTCGGTTTTCTATGGTATTACTAACTGATTTTGGGTTCGTGTCGAAACGGACGTTCGGGGAACCCGTGGTCCGCTTACGGGGATCTCGCTAGAACTCACAGATTTGGTCCATTCTGTCCAGTTTACTATGGTATTACTCAGTGATATTGGGTCCCGGGTCGATTCGGACGTTCTGGTAACCCCGGGGTCCGCTTACGGGGATCTTGCCAAAACTCGCTGATTTGGTCCATTCTAGCCAGTTTTCTATGGTATTACTCACTGATTTAGGGCCCCGGGTAGAATCGGACGTTCGGGGAACCCTGAGGTGCTCTTACGGGGATCTTGCCAAAACACGTAGATTTGGTACATTCTAGCCAGTTTTCTATGGTATTAATCACTGATTTAGGGCCCCGGGTAGATCTGAACACTTGGGGAACCCTGAGGTCCTCTTACAGTAACCTCGCCAAAACTCACAGATTTGGTCCATTCTGGCCGGTTTTCTATGGTATTACTCACTGATTTTGGCTTCGGGTCGAACCAGACGATCAGGAAACCCCGTGGTCCGATTACAGGGATCTCGCCAAAACTTGCAGATTTGGTCCATTCTGTCCAGTTTTCTATTTTATTACTCACTTATTTTGGGTCCCGGGTCGATTCGGACGTTCAGGGAACCCCGTGGTCCGATTACGGGGAACTCGCCAAAACTCACAGATTTGGTCCATTCTGGCCAGTTTTCTATGGTATTACTCACTTAGTTAGGGCCCCGGGTAGATCCGAACATTCGGGGAACCTTGAGGTCCTCTTACGGGGATCTCGCCAAAACTTGCAGATTTGGTCCATTCTGGCCAGTTTTCTATGGTATTACTCACTGATTTAGGTCCCCAGGTCAATCCGGACATTCGAGGAACCCCACGGTCCGCTTACAGGAACCTCGCCAAAACTCGCAGATTTGGTCCATTCTGGCCGGTTTTCTATGGTATTACTCACTGATTTTGGGCCCCGAGCGATCCAGCATTCGGAGAACACCGGGGTCCGGTTACGGGGAACTCGCCAAAACTCACAGATTTGGTCCATTCTGGCCTGTTTTCTATGATATTACTCACTGATTTTGGGTCTCAGGTCGATTCGGACGTTCGGGGAACCCTAAAGTCCTCTTATGGGTATCTCACCAAAACACACAGATTTGGTCCATTCTGGCCAGTTTTCTATGGTATTACTCACTGATTTAGGGCCCCGGGTAGATCCGGACGTTCAGGGAACCCTAAAGTCCTCTAATGGGGATCTCGCCAAAACACGCAGATTTGCCATTCTGGCCAGTTTTCTATGGTATTACTCACTGATTTAGGGCCCCAGGTAGATCCGGACGTTCGGGGAACCTTGAGGTGCTCTTACGGGGATCTCGCCAAAACTCGCAGATTTGGACCATTCTGGCCAGTTTTCTATGGTATTAATCACTGATTTAGGGCCCCGGGTAGATCCGGACGTTCGGGGAACCTTGAGGTCCTCTTATGGGGATCTCGCCAAAACTCGCAGATTTGGTCCATTCTGGCCAGTTTTCTATGTTATTACTCACTGATTTAGGGCCCCAGGTTAATCCAGACATTCGAGGAACCCCGGGGTCCGCTTACAGGAACCTCGCCAAAACTCACAGACTTGGTCCATTCTGGCCGGTTTTCTATGGTATTACTCACTAATTTTGGGTTTGTGTCGAACCGGACGTTCGGGGAACCCCGTGGTCCGCTTATGGGGACCACGCCAAAACTCACAGATTTGCTCCATTCTGGCCAGTTTTCTATGGTATTACTCACTGATTTTGGGTCCCTGGTCGATTCGGACGTTCGGGGAACCCCCGGCGTCCGCTTACGGGGATCTCGCCAAAACTCGCAGATTTGGTCCATTCTGGCCAGTTTTCTATGGTATTACTCGCTGATTTAGGGCCCCGGGTAGATCCGAACGTTCTGGGAACCTTGAGGTCCTCTTACGGGGATCTCGCTAAAACTCATAGATTTGGTCCATTCTGGCCAGTTTTCTATGGTATTACTCGCTGATTTAGGGCCCCGGGAAGATCCGTACGTTCTGGGAACCTTGAGGTCCTCTTACGGGGATCTCGCTAAAACTCATAGATTTGGTCCATTCTGGCCTGTTTTCTATGGTATTACTCACTGATTTAGGGCCCCAGGTCAATCCGGACGTTCGGGGAACCCCGGGGTCCGCTTAAAGGAACCTCGCCAAAACTCTTAGATTTTGTCCATTCTGGCCAGTTTTCTATGATATTACTCACTGATTTTGGGTCTCGGGTCGATTCGGACGTTCGGGGAACCCCTGCGTCTGCTTACGGGGATCTCACAAAAACTCACAGATTTGGTTTATTCTGGCTAACCCTGCGTCTGCTTACGGGGATCTCACAAAAACTCACAGATTTGGTTTATTCTGGCAAGTTTTCTATGGTATTACTCGCTGATTTAGGGCCCCGGGTAGATCCGGACGTTCGGGGAACCCTAAAGTCCTCTTGTGGGGATCTCACCAAAACACACAGATTTGGTCCATTCTAGTCAGTTTTCTATGGTATTACTCACTGATTTAGGGCCCCGGGTAGATCCGGACGTTCGGGGAACCCTAAAGTCCTCTAACGGGGATCTAACCAAAAATCGCAGATTTGCCATTCTGGCCAGTTTTCTATGGTATTACTCACTGATTTAGGGCCCCAGGTCAATCCGGACGTTCGGGGAACCCCGGGGTCCGCTTATAGGAACCTCACCAAAACTCGCAGATTTGGTCCATTCTGGTCGGTTTTCTATGGTATTACTAACTGATTTTGGGTTCGTGTCGAAACGGACGTTCGGGGAACCCGTGGTCCGCTTACGGGGATCTCGCTAGAACTCACAGATTTGGTCCATTCTGTCCAGTTTACTATGGTATTACTCAGTGATATTGGGTCCCGGGTCGATTCGGACGTTCTGGTAACCCCGGGGTCCGCTTACGGGGATCTTGCCAAAACTCGCTGATTTGGTCCATTCTAGCCAGTTTTCTATGGTATTACTCACTGATTTAGGGCCCCGGGTAGAATCGGACGTTCGGGGAACCCTGAGGTGCTCTTACGGGGATCTTGCCAAAACACGTAGATTTGGTACATTCTAGCCAGTTTTCTATGGTATTAATCACTGATTTAGGGCCCCGGGTAGATCTGAACACTTGGGGAACCCTGAGGTCCTCTTACAGTAACCTCGCCAAAACTCACAGATTTGGTCCATTCTGGCCGGTTTTCTATGGTATTACTCACTGATTTTGGCTTCGGGTCGAACCAGACGATCAGGAAACCCCGTGGTCCGATTACAGGGATCTCGCCAAAACTTGCAGATTTGGTCCATTCTGTCCAGTTTTCTATTTTATTACTCACTTATTTTGGGTCCCGGGTCGATTCGGACGTTCAGGGAACCCCGTGGTCCGATTACGGGGAACTCGCCAAAACTCACAGATTTGGTCCATTCTGGCCAGTTTTCTATGGTATTACTCACTTAGTTAGGGCCCCGGGTAGATCCGAACGTTCGGGGAACCTTGAGGTCCTCTTACGGGGATCTCGCCAAAACTTGCAGATTTGGTCCATTCTGGCCAGTTTTCTATGGTATTACTCACTGATTTAGGTCCCCAGGTCAATCCGGACATTCGAGGAACCCCACGGTCCGCTTACAGGAACCTCGCCAAAACTCGCAGATTTGGTCCATTCTGGCCGGTTTTCTATGGTATTACTCACTGATTTTGGGCCCCGAGCGATCCAGCATTCGGAGAACACCGGGGTCCGGTTACGGGGAACTCGCCAAAACTCACAGATTTGGTCCATTCTGGCCTGTTTTCTATGATATTACTCACTGATTTTGGGTCTCAGGTCGATTCGGACGTTCGGGGAACCCTAAAGTCCTCTTATGGGTATCTCACCAAAACACACAGATTTGGTCCATTCTGGCCAGTTTTCTATGGTATTACTCACTGATTTAGGGCCCCGGGTAGATCCGGACGTTCAGGGAACCCTAAAGTCCTCTAATGGGGATCTCGCCAAAACACGCAGATTTGCCATTCTGGCCAGTTTTCTATGGTATTACTCACTGATTTAGGGCCCCAGGTAGATCCGGACGTTCGGGGAACCTTGAGGTGCTCTTACGGGGATCTCGCCAAAACTCGCAGATTTGGACCATTCTGGCCAGTTTTCTATGGTATTAATCACTGATTTAGGGCCCCGGGTAGATCCGGACGTTCGGGGAACCTTGAGGTCCTCTTATGGGGATCTCGCCAAAACTCGCAGATTTGGTCCATTCTGGCCAGTTTTCTATGTTATTACTCACTGATTTAGGGCCCCAGGTTAATCCAGACATTCGAGGAACCCCGGGGTCCGCTTACAGGAACCTCGCCAAAACTCACAGACTTGGTCCATTCTGGCCGGTTTTCTATGGTATTACTCACTGATTTTGGGTTTGTGTCGAACCGGACGTTCGGGGAACCCCGTGGTCCGCTTATGGGGACCACGCCAAAACTCACAGATTTGCTCCATTCTGGCCAGTTTTCTATGGTATTACTCACTGATTTTGGGTCCCTGGTCGATTCGGACGTTCGGGGAACCCCCGGCGTCCGCTTACGGGGATCTCGCCAAAACTCGCAGATTTGGTCCATTCTGGCCAGTTTTCTATGGTATTACTCGCTGATTTAGGGCCCCGGGTAGATCCGAACGTTCTGGGAACCTTGAGGTCCTCTTACGGGGATCTCGCTAAAACTCATAGATTTGGTCCATTCTGGCCAGTTTTCTATGGTATTACTCGCTGATTTAGGGCCCCGGGAAGATCCGTACGTTCTGGGAACCTTGAGGTCCTCTTACGGGGATCTCGCTAAAACTCATAGATTTGGTCCATTCTGGCCTGTTTTCTATGGTATTACTCACTGATTTAGGGCCCCAGGTCAATCCGGACGTTCGGGGAACCCCGGGGTCCGCTTAAAGGAACCTCGCCAAAACTCTTAGATTTTGTCCATTCTGGCCAGTTTTCTATGATATTACTCACTGATTTTGGGTCTCGGGTCGATTCGGACGTTCGGGGAACCCCTGCGTCTGCTTACGGGGATCTCACAAAAACTCACAGATTTGGTTTATTCTGGCAAGTTTTCTATGGTATTACTCGCTGATTTAGGGCCCCGGGTAGATCCGGACGTTCGGGGAACCCCGGGGTCCGCTTAAAGGAACCTCGCCAAAACTCTTAGATTTTGTCCATTCTGGCCAGTTTTCTATGATATTACTCACTGATTTTGGGTCTCGGGTCGATTCGGACGTTCGGGGAACCCCTGCGTCTGCTTACGGGGATCTCACAAAAACTCACAGATTTGGTTTATTCTGGCAAGTTTTCTATGGTATTACTCGCTGATTTAGGGCCCCGGGTAGATCCGGACGTTCGGGGAACCCTAAAGTCCTCTTGTGGGGATCTCACCAAAACACACAGATTTGGTCCATTCTAGTCAGTTTTCTATGGTATTACTCACTGATTTAGGGCCCCGGGTAGATCCGGACGTTCGGGGAACCCTAAAGTCCTCTAACGGGGATCTAACCAAAAATCGCAGATTTGCCATTCTGGCCAGTTTTCTATGGTATTACTCACTGATTTAGGGCCCCAGGTCAATCCGGACGTTCGGGGAACCCCGGGGTCCGCTTATAGGAACCTCACCAAAACTCGCAGATTTGGTCCATTCTGGTCGGTTTTCTATGGTATTACTAACTGATTTTGGGTTCGTGTCGAAACGGACGTTCGGGGAACCCGTGGTCCGCTTACGGGGATCTCGCTAGAACTCACAGATTTGGTCCATTCTGTCCAGTTTACTATGGTATTACTCAGTGATATTGGGTCCCGGGTCGATTCGGACGTTCTGGTAACCCCGGGGTCCGCTTACGGGGATCTTGCCAAAACTCGCTGATTTGGTCCATTCTAGCCAGTTTTCTATGGTATTACTCACTGATTTAGGGCCCCGGGTAGAATCGGACGTTCGGGGAACCCTGAGGTGCTCTTACGGGGATCTTGCCAAAACACGTAGATTTGGTACATTCTAGCCAGTTTTCTATGGTATTAATCACTGATTTAGGGCCCCGGGTAGATCTGAACACTTGGGGAACCCTGAGGTCCTCTTACAGTAACCTCGCCAAAACTCACAGATTTGGTCCATTCTGGCCGGTTTTCTATGGTATTACTCACTGATTTTGGCTTCGGGTCGAACCAGACGATCAGGAAACCCCGTGGTCCGATTACAGGGATCTCGCCAAAACTTGCAGATTTGGTCCATTCTGTCCAGTTTTCTATTTTATTACTCACTTATTTTGGGTCCCGGGTCGATTCGGACGTTCAGGGAACCCCGTGGTCCGATTACGGGGAACTCGCCAAAACTCACAGATTTGGTCCATTCTGGCCAGTTTTCTATGGTATTACTCACTTAGTTAGGGCCCCGGGTAGATCCGAACGTTCGGGGAACCTTGAGGTCCTCTTACGGGGATCTCGCCAAAACTTGCAGATTTGGTCCATTCTGGCCAGTTTTCTATGGTATTACTCACTGATTTAGGTCCCCAGGTCAATCCGGACATTCGAGGAACCCCACGGTCCGCTTACAGGAACCTCGCCAAAACTCGCAGATTTGGTCCATTCTGGCCGGTTTTCTATGGTATTACTCACTGATTTTGGGCCCCGAGCGATCCAGCATTCGGAGAACACCGGGGTCCGGTTACGGGGAACTCGCCAAAACTCACAGATTTGGTCCATTCTGGCCTGTTTTCTATGATATTACTCACTGATTTTGGGTCTCAGGTCGATTCGGACGTTCGGGGAACCCTAAAGTCCTCTTATGGGTATCTCACCAAAACACACAGATTTGGTCCATTCTGGCCAGTTTTCTATGGTATTACTCACTGATTTAGGGCCCCGGGTAGATCCGGACGTTCAGGGAACCCTAAAGTCCTCTAATGGGGATCTCGCCAAAACACGCAGATTTGCCATTCTGGCCAGTTTTCTATGGTATTACTCACTGATTTAGGGCCCCAGGTAGATCCGGACGTTCGGGGAACCTTGAGGTGCTCTTACGGGGATCTCGCCAAAACTCGCAGATTTGGACCATTCTGGCCAGTTTTCTATGGTATTAATCACTGATTTAGGGCCCCGGGTAGATCCGGACGTTCGGGGAACCTTGAGGTCCTCTTATGGGGATCTCGCCAAAACTCGCAGATTTGGTCCATTCTGGCCAGTTTTCTATGTTATTACTCACTGATTTAGGGCCCCAGGTTAATCCAGACATTCGAGGAACCCCGGGGTCCGCTTACAGGAACCTCGCCAAAACTCACAGACTTGGTCCATTCTGGCCGGTTTTCTATGGTATTACTCACTGATTTTGGGTTTGTGTCGAACCGGACGTTCGGGGAACCCCGTGGTCCGCTTATGGGGACCACGCCAAAACTCACAGATTTGCTCCATTCTGGCCAGTTTTCTATGGTATTACTCACTGATTTTGGGTCCCTGGTCGATTCGGACGTTCGGGGAACCCCCGGCGTCCGCTTACGGGGATCTCGCCAAAACTCGCAGATTTGGTCCATTCTGGCCAGTTTTCTATGGTATTACTCGCTGATTTAGGGCCCCGGGTAGATCCGAACGTTCTGGGAACCTTGAGGTCCTCTTACGGGGATCTCGCTAAAACTCATAGATTTGGTCCATTCTGGCCAGTTTTCTATGGTATTACTCGCTGATTTAGGGCCCCGGGAAGATCCGTACGTTCTGGGAACCTTGAGGTCCTCTTACGGGGATCTCGCTAAAACTCATAGATTTGGTCCATTCTGGCCTGTTTTCTATGGTATTACTCACTGATTTAGGGCCCCAGGTCAATCCGGACGTTCGGGGAACCCCGGGGTCCGCTTAAAGGAACCTCGCCAAAACTCTTAGATTTTGTCCATTCTGGCCAGTTTTCTATGATATTACTCACTGATTTTGGGTCTCGGGTCGATTCGGACGTTCGGGGAACCCCTGCGTCTGCTTACGGGGATCTCACAAAAACTCACAGATTTGGTTTATTCTGGCAAGTTTTCTATGGTATTACTCGCTGATTTAGGGCCCCGGGTAGATCCGGACGTTCGGGGAACCCCGGGGTCCGGTTACGGGGATCTCACCAAAACTCGCAGATTTGGTCCATTCTGGCCAGTTTTCTATTGTATTACTCACTGATTTAGGGCCCTAGGTAGATCCGGACGTTCGGGGAACCTTGAGGTGTTCTTATGGGGATCTCGCCAAAACTCGCAGATTTGGTCCATTCTGGCCAGTTTTCTATGGTATTAATCACTGATTTAGGGCCCCGGGTAGATCTGGACGTTCAGGGAACCTTGAGGTCCTCTTACGGGGATCTCGCCACAACTCGCAGATTTGGTCCATTCTGGCCAGTTTTCTATGGTATTACTCACTGATTTAGGGCCCAGGGTAGATCCGGACGTTCGGGGAACCTTGAGGTCCTCTTACGGGGATCTCGCCAAAACTCGCAGATTTGGTCCATTCTGGCCAGTTTTCTATGGTATTACTCACTGATTTAGGGCCCGAAGTCAATCCGGATATTCGAGGAACTCCGGGGTCCGCTTACAGGAACCTCGCCAAAACTCGCAGACTTGGTCTATTCTGGCCGGTTTTCTATGGTATTACTCACTGATTTTGGGTTTATGTCGAACCGGACGTTCGGGGAACCCCATGGTCCTCTTATGGGGACCTCGCCAAAACTCATAGATTTGCTCCATTCTGGCCAGTTTTCTATGGTATTAATCACTGATTTTGGGTCCCGGGTCGATTTGGACGTTCGGGGAACCCCCGGCGTCCGCTTACGGGGATCTCGCCAAAACTTGCAGATTTGGTCCATTCTGGCCAGTTTTCTATGGTATTACTCGCTGATTTAGGGCCCCGGGTAGATCCGGACGTTCTGGGAACCTTGAGGTCCTCTTACGGGGATCTCGCTAAAACTCATAGATTTGGTCCATTCTGGCCTGTTTTCTATGGTATTACTCACTGATTTAGGGCCCCAGGTCAATCCGGACGTTCGGGGAACCCCGGGGTCCGCTTAAAGGAACCTCGCCAAAACTCGCAGATTTGGTCCATTCTGGCCGGTTTTCTATGGTATTACTCACTGATTTTGGGACCCGGGCGATCCGGCATTCGGAGAACACCGGGGTCCGGTTACGGGGAACTCGCCAAAACTCACAGATTTGGTCCATTCTGGCCAGCTTTCTATGATATTACTCACTGATTTTGGGCCTCGGGTCGATTCGGACGTTCGGGGAACCCCGGCGTCCGCTTACGGGGATCTCACAAAAACTCACAGATTTGGTCCATTCTGGCAAGTTTTCTATGGTATTACTCGCTGATTTAGGGCCCCGGGTAGATCCGGACGTTCGGGGAACCCTAAAGTCCTCTTATGGGGATCTCACCAAAACACACAGATTTGGTCCATTCTGGCCAGTTTTCTATGGTATTACTCACTGATTTAGGACCCCGGGTAGATCCGGACGTTCGGGGAACCCTAAAGTCCTCTAACGGGGATCTCGCCAAAACTCGCAGATTTGCCATTCTGGCCAGTTTTCTATGGTATTACTCACTGATTTAGGGCCCCAGGTAGATCCGGACGTTCGGGGAACCTTGAGGTGCCCTTACGGGGATCTCGCCAAAACTCGCAGATTTGGTCCATTCTGGCCAGTTTTCTATGGTATTAATCACTGATTTAGGGCCCCGGGTAGATCTGGACGTTCGGGGAACCTTGAGGTCCTCTTACGGGGATCTCGCCAAAACTCGCAGATTTGGTCCATTCTGGCCAGTTTTCTATGGTATTACTCACTGATTTAGGGCCCCGGGTAGATCCGCACGTTCGGGGAACCTTGAGGTCCTCTTACGGGGATCTCGCCAAAACTCGCAGATTTGGTGCATTCTGGCATGTTTTCTATGGTATTACTCACTTATTTAGGGCCCCAGGACAATCCGGACATTCGAGGAACCCCGGGGTCCGCTTACAGGAACCTCGCCAAAACTCGTAGACTTGGTCCATTCTGGCCGGTTTTCTACGGTATTACTCACTGATTTTGGGTTTATGTCGAACCGGACGTTCGGGGAACCCCGTGGTCCGCTTATGGGGACCTCGCCAAAACTCACAGATTTGCTCCATTTTGGCCAGTTTTCTATGGTATTACTCACTGATTTTGGGTACCGGGTCGATTCGGACGTTCGGGGAACCCCCGGCGTTCGCTTATGGGGATCTCGCCAAAACTCGCAGATTTGGTCCATTCTGGCCAGTTTTCTATGGTATTACTCGCTGATTTAGGGCCCCGGGTAGATCCGGACATTCTGGGAACCTTGAGGTCCTCTTACGGGCATCTCGCTAAAACTCATAGATTCGGTCCATTCTGGCCTGTTTTCTATGGTATTACTCACTGATTTAGGGCCCCAGGTCAATCCGGACGTTCGGGGAACCCCGGGGTCCGCTTAAAGGAACCTCGCCAAAACTCTTAGATTTTGTCCATTCTGGCCGGTTTTCTATGATATTACTCACTGATTTTGGGTCTCGGGTCGATTCGGACGTTCGGGGAACCCCTGCGTCTGCTTACGGGGATCTCACAAAAACTCACAGATTTGGTTTATTCTGGCAAGTTTTCTATGGTATTACTCGCTCATTTAGGGCCCCGGGTAGATCCGGACGTTCGGGGAACCCTAAAGTCCTCTTGTGGGGATCTCACCAAAACACACAGATTTGGTCCATTCTGGTCAGTTTTCTATGGTATTACTCACTGATTTAGGGCCCCGGGTAGATCCGGACGTTCGGGGAACCCTAAAGTCCTCTAACGGGGATCTAACCAAAAATCGCAGATTTCCCATTCTGGCCAGTTTTCTATGGTATTACTCACTGATTTAGGGCCCCAGGTCAATCCGGACGTTCGGGGAACCCCGGGGTCCGCTTAAAGGAACCTCGCCAAAACTCTTAGATTTTGTCCATTCTGGCCGGTTTTCTATGATATTACTCACTGATTTTGGGTCTCGGGTCGATTCGGACGTTCGGGGAACCCCTGCGTCTGCTTACGGGGATCTCACAAAAACTCACAGATTTGGTTTATTCTGGCAAGTTTTCTATGGTATTACTCGCTGATTTAGGGCCCCGGGTAGATCCGGACGTTCGGGGAACCCTAAAGTCCTCTTGTGGGGATCTCACCAAAACACACAGATTTGGTCCATTCTGGTCAGTTTTCTATGGTATTACTCACTGATTTAGGGCCCCGGGTAGATCCGGACGTTCGGGGAACCCTAAAGTCCTCTAACGGGGATCTAACCAAAAATCGCAGATTTCCCATTCTGGCCAGTTTTCTATGGTATTACTCACTGATTTAGGGCCCCAGGTCAATCCGGACGTTCGGGGAACCCCGGGGTCCGCTTATAGGAACCTCACCAAAACTCGCAGATTTGGTCCATTCTGGTCGGTTTTCTATGGTATTACTAACTGATTTTGGGTTCGTGTCGAAACGGACGTTCGGGGAACCCGTGGTCCGCTTACGGGGATCTCGCTAGAACTCACAGATTTGGTCCATTCTGTCCAGTTTACTATGGTATTACTCAGTGATATTGGGTCCCGGGTCGATTCGGACGTTCTGGTAACCCCGGGGTCCGCTTACGGGGATCTTGCCAAAACTCGCTGATTTGGTCCATTCTAGCCAGTTTTCTATGGTATTACTCACTGATTTAGGGCCCCGGGTAGAATCGGACGTTCGGGGAACCCTGAGGTGCTCTTACGGGGATCTTGCCAAAACACGTAGATTTGGTACATTCTAGCCAGTTTTCTATGGTATTAATCACTGATTTAGGGCCCCGGGTAGATCTGAACACTTGGGGAACCCTGAGGTCCTCTTACAGTAACCTCGCCAAAACTCACAGATTTGGTCCATTCTGGCCGGTTTTCTATGGTATTACTCACTGATTTTGGGTTCGGGTCGAACCAGACGATCAGGAAACCCCGTGGTCCGATTACAGGGATCTCGCCAAAACTTGCAGATTTGGTCCATTCTGTCCAGTTTTCTATTTTATTACTCACTTATTTTGGGTCCCGGGTCGATTCGGACGTTCAGGGAACCCCGTGGTCCGATTACGGGGAACTCGCCAAAACTCACAGATTTGGTCCATTCTGGCCAGTTTTCTATGGTATTACTCACTTAGTTAGGGCCCCGGGTAGATCCGAACGTTCGGGGAACCTTGAGGTCCTCTTACGGGGATCTCGCCAAAACTTGCAGATTTGGTCCATTCTGGCCAGTTTTCTATGGTATTACTCACTGATTTAGGTCCCCAGGTCAATCCGGACATTCGAGGAACCCCACGGTCCGCTTACAGGAACCTCGCCAAAACTCGCAGATTTGGTCCATTCTGGCCGGTTTTCTATGGTATTACTCACTGATTTTGGGCCCCGAGCGATCCAGCATTCGGAGAACACCGGGGTCCGGTTACGGGGAACTCGCCAAAACTCACAGATTTGGTCCATTCTGGCCTGTTTTCTATGATATTACTCACTGATTTTGGGTCTCAGGTCGATTCGGACGTTCGGGGAACCCTAAAGTCCTCTTATGGGTATCTCACCAAAACACACAGATTTGGTCCATTCTGGCCAGTTTTCTATGGTATTACTCACTGATTTAGGGCCCCGGGTAGATCCGGACGTTCGGGGAACCCTAAAGTCCTCTAACGGGGATCTAACCAAAAATCGCAGATTTGCCATTCTGGCCAGTTTTCTATGGTATTACTCACTGATTTAGGGCCCCAGGTCAATCCGGACGTTCGGGGAACCCCGGGGTCCGCTTATAGGAACCTCACCAAAACTCGCAGATTTGGTCCATTCTGGTCGGTTTTCTATGGTATTACTAACTGATTTTGGGTTCGTGTCGAAACGGACGTTCGGGGAACCCGTGGTCCGCTTACGGGGATCTCGCTAGAACTCACAGATTTGGTCCATTCTGTCCAGTTTACTATGGTATTACTCAGTGATATTGGGTCCCGGGTCGATTCGGACGTTCTGGTAACCCCGGGGTCCGCTTACGGGGATCTTGCCAAAACTCGCTGATTTGGTCCATTCTAGCCAGTTTTCTATGGTATTACTCACTGATTTAGGGCCCCGGGTAGAATCGGACGTTCGGGGAACCCTGAGGTGCTCTTACGGGGATCTTGCCAAAACACGTAGATTTGGTACATTCTAGCCAGTTTTCTATGGTATTAATCACTGATTTAGGGCCCCGGGTAGATCTGAACACTTGGGGAACCCTGAGGTCCTCTTACAGTAACCTCGCCAAAACTCACAGATTTGGTCCATTCTGGCCGGTTTTCTATGGTATTACTCACTGATTTTGGGTTCGGGTCGAACCAGACGATCAGGAAACCCCGTGGTCCGATTACAGGGATCTCGCCAAAACTTGCAGATTTGGTCCATTCTGTCCAGTTTTCTATTTTATTACTCACTTATTTTGGGTCCCGGGTCGATTCGGACGTTCAGGGAACCCCGTGGTCCGATTACGGGGAACTCGCCAAAACTCACAGATTTGGTCCATTCTGGCCAGTTTTCTATGGTATTACTCACTTAGTTAGGGCCCCGGGTAGATCCGAACGTTCGGGGAACCTTGAGGTCCTCTTACGGGGATCTCGCCAAAACTTGCAGATTTGGTCCATTCTGGCCAGTTTTCTATGGTATTACTCACTGATTTAGGTCCCCAGGTCAATCCGGACATTCGAGGAACCCCACGGTCCGCTTACAGGAACCTCGCCAAAACTCGCAGATTTGGTCCATTCTGGCCGGTTTTCTATGGTATTACTCACTGATTTTGGGCCCCGAGCGATCCAGCATTCGGAGAACACCGGGGTCCGGTTACGGGGAACTCGCCAAAACTCACAGATTTGGTCCATTCTGGCCTGTTTTCTATGATATTACTCACTGATTTTGGGTCTCAGGTCGATTCGGACGTTCGGGGAACCCTAAAGTCCTCTTATGGGTATCTCACCAAAACACACAGATTTGGTCCATTCTGGCCAGTTTTCTATGGTATTACTCACTGATTTAGGGCCCCGGGTAGATCCGGACGTTCGGGGAACCCTAAAGTCCTCTAACGGGGATCTAACCAAAAATCGCAGATTTGCCATTCTGGCCAGTTTTCTATGGTATTACTCACTGATTTAGGGCCCCAGGTCAATCCGGACGTTCGGGGAACCCCGGGGTCCGCTTATAGGAACCTCACCAAAACTCGCAGATTTGGTCCATTCTGGTCGGTTTTCTATGGTATTACTAACTGATTTTGGGTTCGTGTCGAAACGGACGTTCGGGGAACCCGTGGTCCGCTTACGGGGATCTCGCTAGAACTCACAGATTTGGTCCATTCTGTCCAGTTTACTATGGTATTACTCAGTGATATTGGGTCCCGGGTCGATTCGGACGTTCTGGTAACCCCGGGGTCCGCTTACGGGGATCTTGCCAAAACTCGCTGATTTGGTCCATTCTAGCCAGTTTTCTATGGTATTACTCACTGATTTAGGGCCCCGGGTAGAATCGGACGTTCGGGGAACCCTGAGGTGCTCTTACGGGGATCTTGCCAAAACACGTAGATTTGGTACATTCTAGCCAGTTTTCTATGGTATTAATCACTGATTTAGGGCCCCGGGTAGATCTGAACACTTGGGGAACCCTGAGGTCCTCTTACAGTAACCTCGCCAAAACTCACAGATTTGGTCCATTCTGGCCGGTTTTCTATGGTATTACTCACTGATTTTGGGTTCGGGTCGAACCAGACGATCAGGAAACCCCGTGGTCCGATTACAGGGATCTCGCCAAAACTTGCAGATTTGGTCCATTCTGTCCAGTTTTCTATTTTATTACTCACTTATTTTGGGTCCCGGGTCGATTCGGACGTTCAGGGAACCCCGTGGTCCGATTACGGGGAACTCGCCAAAACTCACAGATTTGGTCCATTCTGGCCAGTTTTCTATGGTATTACTCACTTAGTTAGGGCCCCGGGTAGATCCGAACGTTCGGGGAACCTTGAGGTCCTCTTACGGGGATCTCGCCAAAACTTGCAGATTTGGTCCATTCTGGCCAGTTTTCTATGGTATTACTCACTGATTTAGGTCCCCAGGTCAATCCGGACATTCGAGGAACCCCACGGTCCGCTTACAGGAACCTCGCCAAAACTCGCAGATTTGGTCCATTCTGGCCGGTTTTCTATGGTATTACTCACTGATTTTGGGCCCCGAGCGATCCAGCATTCGGAGAACACCGGGGTCCGGTTACGGGGAACTCGCCAAAACTCACAGATTTGGTCCATTCTGGCCTGTTTTCTATGATATTACTCACTGATTTTGGGTCTCAGGTCGATTCGGACGTTCGGGGAACCCTAAAGTCCTCTTATGGGTATCTCACCAAAACACACAGATTTGGTCCATTCTGGCCAGTTTTCTATGGTATTACTCACTGATTTAGGGCCCCGGGTAGATCCGGACGTTCAGGGAACCCTAAAGTCCTCTAATGGGGATCTCGCCAAAACACGCAGATTTGCCATTCTGGCCAGTTTTCTATGGTATTACTCACTGATTTAGGGCCCCAGGTAGATCCGGACGTTCGGGGAACCTTGAGGTGCTCTTACGGGGATCTCGCCAAAACTCGCAGATTTGGACCATTCTGGCCAGTTTTCTATGGTATTAATCACTGATTTAGGGCCCCGGGTAGATCCGGACGTTCGGGGAACCTTGAGGTCCTCTTATGGGGATCTCGCCAAAACTCGCAGATTTGGTCCATTCTGGCCAGTTTTCTATGTTATTACTCACTGATTTAGGGCCCCAGGTTAATCCAGACATTCGAGGAACCCCGGGGTCCGCTTACAGGAACCTCGCCAAAACTCACAGACTTGGTCCATTCTGGCCGGTTTTCTATGGTATTACTCACTGATTTTGGGTTTGTGTCGAACCGGACGTTCGGGGAACCCCGTGGTCCGCTTATGGGGACCACGCCAAAACTCACAGATTTGCTCCATTCTGGCCAGTTTTCTATGGTATTACTCACTGATTTTGGGTCACGGGTCGATTCGGACGTTCGGGGAACCCCCGGCGTCCGCTTACGGGGATCTCGCCAAAACTCGCAGATTTGGTCCATTCTGGCCAGTTTTCTATGGTATTACTCGCTGATTTAGGGCCCCGGGTAGATCCGAACGTTCTGGGAACCTTGAGGTCCTCTTACGGGGATCTCGCTAAAACTCATAGATTTGGTCCATTCTGGCCAGTTTTCTATGGTATTACTCGCTGATTTAGGGCCCCGGGAAGATCCGTACGTTCTGGGAACCTTGAGGTCCTCTTACGGGGATCTCGCTAAAACTCATAGATTTGGTCCATTCTGGCCTGTTTTCTATGGTATTACTCACTGATTTAGGGCCCCAGGTCAATCCGGACGTTCGGGGTACCCCGGGGTCTGCTTACAGGAACCTCACCAAAACTCGCAGATTTGGTCCATTCTGGCCGCTTTTCTATGGTATTACTCACTGATTTTCGGTTCGTGTCGAACCGGACGTTCGGGGAACCCGTGGTCCGCTTACAGGAATCTCGCTAGAACTCGCAGATTTGGTCCATTCTGTCCAGTTTACTATGGTATTACTCACTGATATTTGGTCCCGGGTCGATTCGGACGTTCGGGGAACCCCGGGGTCCGGTTACGGGGATCTCACCAAAACTCGCAGATTTGGTCCATTCTGGCCAGTTTTCTATTGTATTACTCACTGATTTAGGGCCCTAGGTAGATCCGGACGTTCGGGGAACCTTGAGGTCCTCTTACGGGGATCTCGCTAAAACACATAGATTTGGTCCATTCTGGCCAGTTTTCTATGGTATTACTCGCTGATTTAGGGCCCCGGGAAGATCCGTACGTTCTGGGAACCTTGAGGTCCTCTTACGGGGATCTCGCCAAAACTCGCAGATTTGGTCCATTCTGGCCAGTTTTCTATGGTATTACTCACTGATTTAGGGCCCCAGGTTAATCCGGACGTTCGGGGAACCCCGGGGTCCGCTTACAGGGACCTCACCAAAACTCGCAGATTTGGTCCATTCTGGCCGCTTTTCTATGGTATTACTCACTGATTTTGGGTTCGTGTCGAACCGGACGTTCGGGGAACCCGTGGTCCGCTTACAGGAATCTCGCTAGAACTCGCAGATTTGGTCCATTCTGTCCAGTTTACTATGGTATTACTCACTGATATTTGGTCCCGGGTCGATTCGGACGTTCGGGGAACCCCGGGGTCCGGTTACGGGGATCTCACCAAAACTCGCAGATTTGGTCCATTCTGGCCAGTTTTCTATTGTATTACTCACTGATTTAGGGCCCTAGGTAGATCCGGACGTTCGGGCAACCTTGAGGTGTTCTTATGGGGATCTCGCCAAAACTCGCAGATTTGGTCCATTCTGGCCAGTTTTCTATGGTATTAATCACTGATTTAGGGCCCCGGGTAGATCTGGACGTTCAGGGAACCTTGAGGTCCTCTTACGGGGATCTCGCCACAACTCGCAGATTTGGTCCATTCTGGCCAGTTTTCTATGGTATTACTCACTGATTTAGGGCCCAGGGTAGATCCGGACGTTCGGGGAACCTTGAGGTCCTCTTACGGGGATCTCGCCAAAACTCGCAGATTTGGTCCATTCTGGCCAGTTTTCTATGGTATTACTCACTGATTTAGGGCCCGAAGTCAATCCGGATATTCGAGGAACTCCGGGGTCCGCTTACAGGAACCTCGCCAAAACTCGCAGACTTGGTCTATTCTGGCCGGTTTTCTATGGTATTACTCACTGATTTTGGGTTTATGTCGAACCGGACGTTCGGGGAACCCCATGGTCCTCTTATGGGGACCTCGCCAAAACTCATAGATTTGCTCCATTCTGGCCAGTTTTCTATGGTATTAATCACTGATTTTGGGTCCCGGGTCGATTTGGACGTTCGGGGAACCCCCGGCGTCCGCTTACGGGGATCTCGCCAAAACTCGCAGATTTGGTACATTCTGGCCAGTTTTCTATGGTATTACTCGCTGATTTAGGGCCCCGGGTAGATCCGGACGTTCTGGGAACCTTGAGGTCCTCTTACGGGGATCTCGCTAAAACTCATAGATTTGGTCCATTCTGGCCTGTTTTCTATGGTATTACTCACTGATTTAGGGCCCCAGGTCAATCCGGACGTTCGGGGAACCCCGGGGTCCGCTTAAAGGAACCTCGCCAAAACTCGCAGATTTGGTCCATTCTGGCCGGTTTTCTATGGTATTACTCACTGATTTTGGGACCCGGGCGATCCGGCATTCGGAGAACACCGGGGTCCGGTTACGGGGAACTCGCCAAAACTCACAGATTTGGTCCATTCTGGCCAGCTTTCTATGATATTACTCACTGATTTTGGGCCTCGGGTCGATTCGGACGTTCGGGGAACCCCGGCGTCCGCTTACGGGGATCTCACAAAAACTCACAGATTTGGTCCATTCTGGCAAATTTTCTATGGTATTACTCGCTGATTTAGGGCCCCGGGTAGATCCGGACGTTCGGGGAACCCTAAAGTCCTCTTATGGGGATCTCACCAAAACACACAGATTTGGTCCATTCTGGCCAGTTTTCTATGGTATTACTCACTGATTTAGGGCCCCGGGTAGATCCGGACGTTCGGGGAACCCTAAAGTCCTCTAACGGGGATCTCGCCAAAACTCGCAGATTTGCCATTCTGGCCAGTTTTCTATGGTATTACTCACTGATTTAGGGCCCCAGGTAGATCCGGACGTTCGGGGAACCTTGAGGTGCCCTTACGGGGATCTCGCCAAAACTCGCAGATTTGGTCCATTCTGGCCAGTTTTCTATGGTATTAATCACTGATTTAGGGCCCCGGGTAGATCTGGACGTTCGGGGAACCTTGAGGTCCTCTTACGGGGATCTCGCCAAAACTCGCAGATTTGGTCCATTCTGGCCAGTTTTCTATGGTATTACTCACTGATTTAGGGCCCCGGGTAGATCCGCACGTTCGGGGAACCTTGAGGTCCTCTTACGGGGATCTCGCCAAAACTCGCAGATTTGGTGCATTCTGGCATGTTTTCTATGGTATTACTCACTTATTTAGGGCCCCAGGACAATCCGGACATTCGAGGAACCCCGGGGTCCGCTTACAGGAACCTCGCCAAAACTCGTAGACTTGGTCCATTCTGGCCGGTTTTCTACGGTATTACTCACTGATTTTGGGTTTATGTCGAACCGGACGTTCGGGGAACCCCGTGGTCCGCTTATGGGGACCTCGCCAAAACTCACAGATTTGCTCCATTCTGGCCAGTTTTCTATGGTATTACTCACTGATTTTGGGTACCGGGTCGATTCGGACGTTCGGGGAACCCCCGGCGTTCGCTTACGGGGATCTCGGCAAAACTCGCAGATTTGGTCCATTCTGGCCAGTTTTCTATGGTATTACTCGCTGATTTAGGGCCCCGGGTAGATCCGGACATTCTGGGAACCTTGAGGTCCTCTTACGGGCATCTCGCTAAAACTCATAGATTCGGTCCATTCTGGCCTGTTTTCTATGGTATTACTCACTGATTTAGGGCCCCAGGTCAATCCGGACGTTCGGGGAACCCCGGGGTCCGCTTATAGGAACCTCGCCAAAACTCGCAGATTTGGTCCATTCTGGCCGGTTTTCTATGGTATTACTCACTGATTTTGGGCCCCGGGCGATCCGGCATTCGGAGAACACCGGGGTCCGGTTACGGGGAACTCGCCAAAACTCACAGATTTTGTCCATTCTGGCCAGTTTTCTATGATATTACTCACTGATTTTGGGTCTCGGGTCGATTCGGACGTTCGGGGAACCCCTGCGTCCGCTTACGGGGATCTCACAAAAACTCACAGATTTGGTTCATTCTGGCAAGTTTTCTATGGTATTACTCGCTGATTTAGGGCCCCGGGTAGATCCGGACGTTCGGGGAACCCTAAAGTCCTCTTGTGGGGATCTCACCAAAACACACAGATTTGGTCCATTCTGGCCAGTTTTCTATGGTATTACTCACTGATTTAGGGCCCCGGGTATATCCGGACGTTCGGGGAACCCTAAAGTCCTCTAACGGGGATCTCACCAAAACTCGCAGATTTGCCATTCTGGCCAGTTTTCTATGGTATTACTCACTGATTTAGGGCCCCAGGTCAATCCGGACGTTCGGGGAACCCCGGGGTCCGCTTATAGGAACCTCACCAAAACTCGCAGATTTGGTCCATTCTGGTCAGTTTTCTATGGTATTACTAACTGATTTTGGGTTCGTGTCGAAACGGACGTTCGGGGAACCCGTGGTCCGCTTACGGGGATCTCGCTAGAACTCACAGATTTGGTCCATTCTGTCCAGTTTACTATGGTATTACTCAGTGATATTGGGTCCCGGGTCGATTCGAACGTTCTGGTAACCCCGGGGTCCGCTTACGGGGATCTTGCCAAAACTCGCTGATTTGGTCCATTCTAGCCAGTTTTCTATGGTATTACTCACTGATTTAGGGCCCCGGGTAGAATCGGACGTTCGGGGAACCCTAAGGTGCTCTTACGGGGATCTTGCCAAAACACATAGATTTGGTACATTCTAGCCAGTTTTCTATGGTATTAATCACTGATTTAGGGCCCCGGGTAGATCTGAACATTTGGGGAACCCTGAGGTCCTCTTACAGTAACCTCGCCAAAACTCACAGATTTGGTCCATTCTGGCCGGTTTTCTATGGTATTACTCACTGATTTTGGGTTCGGGTCGAACCAGACGTTCAGGAAACCCCGTGGTCCGATTACAGGGATCTCGCCAAAACTTGCAGATTTTGTCCATTCTGTCCAGTTTTCTCTTTTATTACTCACTTATTTTGGGTCCCGGGTCGATTCGGACGTTCAGGGAACCCCGTGGTCCGATTACGGGGAACTCGCCAAAACTCACAGATTTGGTCCATTCTGGCCAGTATTCTATGGTATTACTCACTTAGTTAGGGCCCCGGGTAGATCCGAACGTTCGGGGAACCTTGAGGTCCTCTTACGGGGATCTTGCCAAAACTCGCAGATTTGGTCCATTCTGGCCAGTTTTCTATGGTATTACTCACTGATTTAGGTCCCCAGGTCAATCCGGACATTCGAGGAACCCCACGGTCCGCTTACAGGAACCTCGCCTAAACTCGCAGATTTGGTCCATTCTGGCCGGTTTTCTATGGTATTACTCACTGATTTTGGGCCCCGGGTCGATTCGGACGTTCGGGGAACCCTAAAGTCCTCTTATGGGTATCTCACCAAAACACACAGATTTGGTCCATTCGGGCCAGTTTTCTATGGTATTACTCACTGATTTAGGGCCCCGGGTAGATCCGGACGTTCAGGGAACCCTAAAGTCCGCTAATGGGGATCTCGCCAAAACACGCAGATTTGCCATTCTGGCCAGTTTTCTATGGTATTACTCACTGATTTAGGGCCCCAGGTAGAACCGGACGTTCGGGGAACCTTGAGGTGCTCTTACGGGGATCTCGCCAAAACTCGCAGATTTGGTCCATTCTGGCCAGTTTTCTATGGTATTAATCACTGATTTAGGGCCCCGGGTAGATCTGGACGTTCGGGGAACCTTGATGTCCTCTTACGGGGATCTCGCCAAAACTCGCAGATTTGGTCCATTCTGGCCAGTTTTCTATGGTATTACTCACTGATTTAGGGCCCCGGGTAGATCCGGACGTTCGGGGAACCTTGAGGTCCTCTTATGGGGATCTCGCCAAAACTCGCAGATTTGGTCCATTCTGGCCAGTTTTCTATGTTATTACTCACTGATTTAGGGCCCCAGGTTAATCCGGACATTCGAGGAACCCCGGGGTCCGCTTACAGGAACCTCGCCAAAACTCGCAGACTTGGTCCATTCTGGCCGGTTTTCTATGGTATTACTCACTTATTTTGGGTTTGTGTCGAACCGGACGTTCGGGGAACCCCGTGGTCCGCTTATGGGGACCTCGCCAAAACTCACAGATTTGCTCCATTCTGGCCAGTTTTCTATGGTATTACTCACTGATTTTGGGTCCCGGGTCGATTCGGATGTTCGGGGAACCCCCGGCGTCCGCTTACGGGGATCTCGCCAAAACTCGCAGATTTGGTCCATTCTGGCCAGTTTTCTATGGTATTACTCGCTGATTTTGGGCCCCGGGTAGATCCGGACGTTCTGGGAACCTTGAGGTCCTCTTTCGGGGATCTCGCTAAAACACATAGATTTGGTCCATTCTGGCCAGTTTTCTATGGTATTACTCGCTGATTTAGGGCCCCGGGAAGATCCGTACGTTCTGGGAACCTTGAGGTCCTCTTACGGGGATCTCGCTAAAACTCATAGATTTGGTCCATTCTGGCCTGTTTTCTATGGTATTACTCACTGATTTAGGGCCCCAGGTCAATCCGGACGTTCGGGGAACCTTGAGGTCCTCTTACGGGGACCTCACCAAAACTCGCAGATTTGGTCCATTCTGGCCGCTTTTCTATGGTATTACTCACTGATTTTGGGTTCGTGTCGAACCGGACGTTCGGGGAACCCGTGGTCCGCTTACAGGAATCTCGCTAGAACTCGCAAATTTGGTCCATTCTGTCTAGTTTACTATGGTATTACTCACTGATATTTGGTCCCGGGTCGATTCGGACGTTCGGGGAACCCCGGGGTCCGGTTACGGGGATCTCACCAAAACTCGCAGATTTGGTCCATTCTGGCCAGTTTTCTATTGTATTACTCACTGATTTAGGGCCCTAGGTAGATCCGGACGTTCGGGGAACCTTGAGGTGCTCTTATGGGGATCTCGCCAAAACTCGCAGATTTGGTCCATTCTGGCCAGTTTTCTATGGTATTAATCACTGATTTAGGGCCCCGGGTAGATCTGGACGTTCAGGGAACCTTGAGGTCCTCTTACGGGGATCTCGCCACAACTCGCAGATTTGGTCCATTCTGGCCAGTTTTCTATGGTATTACTCACTGATTTAGGGCCCCGGGTAGATCCGGACGTTCGGGGAACCTTGAGGTCCTCTTATGGGGATCTCGCCAAAACTCGCAGATTTGGTCCATTCTGGCCAGTTTTCTATGTTATTACTCACTGATTTAGGGCCCCAGGTTAATCCGGACATTCGAGGAACCCCGGGGTCCGCTTACAGGAACCTCGCCAAAACTCGCAGACTTGGTCCATTCTGGCCGGTTTTCTATGGTATTACTCACTGATTTTGGGTTTGTGTCGAACCGGACGTTCGGGGAACCCCGTGGTCCGCTTATGGGGACCTCGCCAAAACTCACAGATTTGCTCCATTCTGGCCAGTTTTCTATGGTATTACTCACTGATTTTGGGTCCCGGGTCGATTCGGACGTTCGGGGAACCCCCGGCGTCCGCTTATGGGGATCTCGCCAAAACTCGCAGATTTGGTCCATTCTGGCCAGTTTTCTATGGTATTACTCGCTGATTTAGGGCCCCGGGTAGATCCGGACGTTCTGGGAACCTTGAGGTCCTCTTACGGGGATCTCGCTAAAACACATAGATTTGGTCCATTCTGGCCAGTTTTCTATGGTATTACTCGCTGATTTAGGGCCCCGGGAAGATCCGTACGTTCTGGGAACCTTGAGGTCCTCTTACGGGGATCTCGCCAAAACTCGCAGATTTGGTCCATTCTGGCCAGTTTTCTATGGTATTACTCACTGATTTAGGGCCCCAGGTTAATCCGGACGTTCGGGGAACCCCGGGGTCCGCTTACAGGGACCTCACCAAAACTCGCAGATTTGGTCCATTCTGGCCGCTTTTCTATGGTATTACTCACTGATTTTGGGTTCGTGTCGAACCGGACGTTCGGGGAACCCGTGGTCCGCTTACAGGATTCTCGCTAGAACTCACAGATTTGGTCCATTCTGTCCAGTTTACTATGGTATTACTCACTGATATTTGGTCCCGGGTCGATTCGGACGTTCGGGGAACCCCGGGGTCCGGTTACGGGGATCTCACCAAAACTCGCAGATTTGGTCCATTCTGGCCAGTTTTCTATGGTATTACTCGCTGATTTAGGGCCCCGGGAAGATCCGTACGTTCTGGGAACCTTGAGGTCCTCTTACGGGGATCTCGCCAAAACTCGCAGATTTGGTCCATTCTGGCCAGTTTTCTATGGTATTACTCACTGATTTAGGGCCCCAGGTTAATCCGGACGTTCGGGGAACCCCGGGGTCCGCTTACAGGGACCTCACCAAAACTCGCAGATTTGGTCCATTCTGGCCGGTTTTCTATGGTATTACTCACTGATTTTGGGCCCCGGGTCGATTCGGACGTTCGGGGAACCCTAAAGTCCTCTTATGGGTATCTCACCAAAACACACAGATTTGGTCCATTCGGGCCAGTTTTCTATGGTATTACTCACTGATTTAGGGCCCCGGGTAGATCCGGACGTTCAGGGAACCCTAAAGTCCGCTAATGGGGATCTCGCCAAAACACGCAGATTTGCCATTCTGGCCAGTTTTCTATGGTATTACTCACTGATTTAGGGCCCCAGGTAGAACCGGACGTTCGGGGAACCTTGAGGTGCTCTTACGGGGATCTCGCCAAAACTCGCAGATTTGGTCCATTCTGGCCAGTTTTCTATGGTATTAATCACTGATTTAGGGCCCCGGGTAGATCTGGACGTTCGGGGAACCTTGATGTCCTCTTACGGGGATCTCGCCAAAACTCGCAGATTTGGTCCATTCTGGCCAGTTTTCTATGGTATTACTCACTGATTTAGGGCCCCGGGTAGATCCGGACGTTCGGGGAACCTTGAGGTCCTCTTATGGGGATCTCGCCAAAACTCGCAGATTTGGTCCATTCTGGCCAGTTTTCTATGTTATTACTCACTGATTTAGGGCCCCAGGTTAATCCGGACATTCGAGGAACCCCGGGGTCCGCTTACAGGAACCTCGCCAAAACTCGCAGACTTGGTCCATTCTGGCCGGTTTTCTATGGTATTACTCACTTATTTTGGGTTTGTGTCGAACCGGACGTTCGGGGAACCCCGTGGTCCGCTTATGGGGACCTCGCCAAAACTCACAGATTTGCTCCATTCTGGCCAGTTTTCTATGGTATTACTCACTGATTTTGGGTCCCGGGTCGATTCGGATGTTCGGGGAACCCCCGGCGTCCGCTTACGGGGATCTCGCCAAAACTCGCAGATTTGGTCCATTCTGGCCAGTTTTCTATGGTATTACTCGCTGATTTTGGGCCCCGGGTAGATCCGGACGTTCTGGGAACCTTGAGGTCCTCTTACGGGGATCTCGCTAAAACACATAGATTTGGTCCATTCTGGCCAGTTTTCTATGGTATTACTCGCTGATTTTGGGCCCCGGGTAGATCCGGACGTTCTGGGAACCTTGAGGTCCTCTTACGGGGATCTCGCTAAAACACATAGATTTGGTCCATTCTGGCCAGTTTTCTATGGTATTACTCGCTGATTTAGGGCCCCGGGAAGATCCGTACGTTCGGGGAACCTTGAGGTCCTCTTACGGGGATCTCGCTAAAACTCATAGATTTGGTCCATTCTGGCCTGTTTTCTATGGTATTACTCACTGATTTAGGGCCCCAGGTCAATCCGGACGTTCGGGGAACCTTGAGGTCCTCTTACGGGGACCTCACCAAAACTCGCAGATTTGGTCCATTCTGGCCGCTTTTCTATGGTATTACTCACTGATTTTGGGTTCGTGTCGAACCGGACGTTCGGGGAACCCGTGGTCCGCTTACAGGAATCTCGCTAGAACTCGCAAATTTGGTCCATTCTGTCTAGTTTACTATGGTATTACTCACTGATATTTGGTCCCGGGTCGATTCGGACGTTCGGGGAACCCCGGGGTCCGGTTACGGGGATCTCACCAAAACTCGCAGATTTGGTCCATTCTGGCCAGTTTTCTATTGTATTACTCACTGATTTAGGGCCCTAGGTAGATCCGGACGTTCGGGGAACCTTGAGGTGCTCTTATGGGGATCTCGCCAAAACTCGCAGATTTGGTCCATTCTGGCCAGTTTTCTATGGTATTAATCACTGATTTAGGGCCCCGGGTAGATCTGGACGTTCAGGGAACCTTGAGGTCCTCTTACGGGGATCTCGCCACAACTCGCAGATTTGGTCCATTCTGGCCAGTTTTCTATGGTATTACTCACTGATTTAGGGCCCCGGGTAGATCCGGACGTTCGGGGAACCTTGAGGTCCTCTTATGGGGATCTCGCCAAAACTCGCAGATTTGGTCCATTCTGGCCAGTTTTCTATGTTATTACTAACTGATTTAGGGCCCCAGGTTAATCCGGACATTCGAGGAACCCCGGGGTCCGCTTACAGGAACCTCGCCAAAACTCGCAGACTTGGTCCATTCTGGCCGGTTTTCTATGGTATTACTCACTGATTTTGGGTTTGTGTCGAACCGGACGTTCGGGGAACCCCGTGGTCCGCTTATGGGGACCTCGCCAAAACTCACAGATTTGCTCCATTCTGGCCAGTTTTCTATGGTATTACTCACTGATTTTGGGTCCCGGGTCGATTCGGACGTTCGGGGAACCCCCGGCGTCCGCTTATGGGGATCTCGCCAAAACTCGCAGATTTGGTCCATTCTGGCCAGTTTTCTATGGTATTACTCGCTGATTTAGGGCCCCGGGTAGATCCGGACGTTCTGGGAACCTTGAGGTCCTCTTACGGGGATCTCGCTAAAACACATAGATTTGGTCCATTCTGGCCAGTTTTCTATGGTATTACTCGCTGATTTAGGGCCCCGGGAAGATCCGTACGTTCTGGGAACCTTGAGGTCCTCTTACGGGGATCTCGCCAAAACTCGCAGATTTGGTCCATTCTGGCCAGTTTTCTATGGTATTACTCACTGATTTAGGGCCCCAGGTTAATCCGGACGTTCGGGGAACCCCGGGGTCCGCTTACAGGGACCTCACCAAAACTCGCAGATTTGGTCCATTCTGGCCGCTTTTCTATGGTATTACTCACTGATTTTGGGTTCGTGTCGAACCGGACGTTCGGGGAACCCGTGGTCCGCTTACAGGATTCTCGCTAGAACTCACAGATTTGGTCCATTCTGTCCAGTTTACTATGGTATTACTCACTGATATTTGGTCCCGGGTCGATTCGGACGTTCGGGGAACCCCGGGGTCCGGTTACGGGGATCTCACCAAAACTCGCAGATTTGGTCCATTCTGGCCAGTTTTCTATGGTATTACTCGCTGATTTAGGGCCCCGGGAAGATCCGTACGTTCTGGGAACCTTGAGGTCCTCTTACGGGGATCTCGCCAAAACTCGCAGATTTGGTCCATTCTGGCCAGTTTTCTATGGTATTACTCACTGATTTAGGGCCCCAGGTTAATCCGGACGTTCGGGGAACCCCGGGGTCCGCTTACAGGGACCTCACCAAAACTCGCAGATTTGGTCCATTCTGGCCGGTTTTCTATGGTATTACTCACTGATTTTGGGCCCCGGGTCGATTCGGACGTTCGGGGAACCCTAAAGTCCTCTTATGGGTATCTCACCAAAACACACAGATTTGGTCCATTCGGGCCAGTTTTCTATGGTATTACTCACTGATTTAGGGCCCCGGGTAGATCCGGACGTTCAGGGAACCCTAAAGTCCGCTAATGGGGATCTCGCCAAAACACGCAGATTTGCCATTCTGGCCAGTTTTCTATGGTATTACTCACTGATTTAGGGCCCCAGGTAGAACCGGACGTTCGGGGAACCTTGAGGTGCTCTTACGGGGATCTCGCCAAAACTCGCAGATTTGGTCCATTCTGGCCAGTTTTCTATGGTATTAATCACTGATTTAGGGCCCCGGGTAGATCTGGACGTTCGGGGAACCTTGATGTCCTCTTACGGGGATCTCGCCAAAACTCGCAGATTTGGTCCATTCTGGCCAGTTTTCTATGGTATTACTCACTGATTTAGGGCCCCGGGTAGATCCGGACGTTCGGGGAACCTTGAGGTCCTCTTATGGGGATCTCGCCAAAACTCGCAGATTTGGTCCATTCTGGCCAGTTTTCTATGTTATTACTCACTGATTTAGGGCCCCAGGTTAATCCGGACATTCGAGGAACCCCGGGGTCCGCTTACAGGAACCTCGCCAAAACTCGCAGACTTGGTCCATTCTGGCCGGTTTTCTATGGTATTACTCACTTATTTTGGGTTTGTGTCGAACCGGACGTTCGGGGAACCCCGTGGTCCGCTTATGGGGACCTCGCCAAAACTCACAGATTTGCTCCATTCTGGCCAGTTTTCTATGGTATTACTCACTGATTTTGGGTCCCGGGTCGATTCGGATGTTCGGGGAACCCCCGGCGTCCGCTTACGGGGATCTCGCCAAAACTCGCAGATTTGGTCCATTCTGGCCAGTTTTCTATGGTATTACTCGCTGATTTTGGGCCCCGGGTAGATCCGGACGTTCTGGGAACCTTGAGGTCCTCTTTCGGGGATCTCGCTAAAACACATAGATTTGGTCCATTCTGGCCAGTTTTCTATGGTATTACTCGCTGATTTAGGGCCCCGGGAAGATCCGTACGTTCTGGGAACCTTGAGGTCCTCTTACGGGGATCTCGCTAAAACTCATAGATTTGGTCCATTCTGGCCTGTTTTCTATGGTATTACTCACTGATTTAGGGCCCCAGGTCAATCCGGACGTTCGGGGAACCTTGAGGTCCTCTTACGGGGACCTCACCAAAACTCGCAGATTTGGTCCATTCTGGCCGCTTTTCTATGGTATTACTCACTGATTTTGGGTTCGTGTCGAACCGGACGTTCGGGGAACCCGTGGTCCGCTTACAGGAATCTCGCTAGAACTCGCAAATTTGGTCCATTCTGTCTAGTTTACTATGGTATTACTCACTGATATTTGGTCCCGGGTCGATTCGGACGTTCGGGGAACCCCGGGGTCCGGTTACGGGGATCTCACCAAAACTCGCAGATTTGGTCCATTCTGGCCAGTTTTCTATTGTATTACTCACTGATTTAGGGCCCTAGGTAGATCCGGACGTTCGGGGAACCTTGAGGTGCTCTTATGGGGATCTCGCCAAAACTCGCAGATTTGGTCCATTCTGGCCAGTTTTCTATGGTATTAATCACTGATTTAGGGCCCCGGGTAGATCTGGACGTTCAGGGAACCTTGAGGTCCTCTTACGGGGATCTCGCCACAACTCGCAGATTTGGTCCATTCTGGCCAGTTTTCTATGGTATTACTCACTGATTTAGGGCCCCGGGTAGATCCGGACGTTCGGGGAACCTTGAGGTCCTCTTATGGGGATCTCGCCAAAACTCGCAGATTTGGTCCATTCTGGCCAGTTTTCTATGTTATTACTCACTGATTTAGGGCCCCAGGTTAATCCGGACATTCGAGGAACCCCGGGGTCCGCTTACAGGAACCTCGCCAAAACTCGCAGACTTGGTCCATTCTGGCCGGTTTTCTATGGTATTACTCACTGATTTTGGGTTTGTGTCGAACCGGACGTTCGGGGAACCCCGTGGTCCGCTTATGGGGACCTCGCCAAAACTCACAGATTTGCTCCATTCTGGCCAGTTTTCTATGGTATTACTCACTGATTTTGGGTCCCGGGTCGATTCGGACGTTCGGGGAACCCCCGGCGTCCGCTTATGGGGATCTCGCCAAAACTCGCAGATTTGGTCCATTCTGGCCAGTTTTCTATGGTATTACTCGCTGATTTAGGGCCCCGGGTAGATCCGGACGTTCTGGGAACCTTGAGGTCCTCTTACGGGGATCTCGCTAAAACACATAGATTTGGTCCATTCTGGCCAGTTTTCTATGGTATTACTCGCTGATTTAGGGCCCCGGGAAGATCCGTACGTTCTGGGAACCTTGAGGTCCTCTTACGGGGATCTCGCCAAAACTCGCAGATTTGGTCCATTCTGGCCAGTTTTCTATGGTATTACTCACTGATTTAGGGCCCCAGGTTAATCCGGACGTTCGGGGAACCCCGGGGTCCGCTTACAGGGACCTCACCAAAACTCGCAGATTTGGTCCATTCTGGCCGCTTTTCTATGGTATTACTCACTGATTTTGGGTTCGTGTCGAACCGGACGTTCGGGGAACCCGTGGTCCGCTTACAGGATTCTCGCTAGAACTCACAGATTTGGTCCATTCTGTCCAGTTTACTATGGTATTACTCACTGATATTTGGTCCCGGGTCGATTCGGACGTTCGGGGAACCCCGGGGTCCGGTTACGGGGATCTCACCAAAACTCGCAGATTTGGTCCATTCTGGCCAGTTTTCTATGGTATTACTCGCTGATTTAGGGCCCCGGGAAGATCCGTACGTTCTGGGAACCTTGAGGTCCTCTTACGGGGATCTCGCCAAAACTCGCAGATTTGGTCCATTCTGGCCAGTTTTCTATGGTATTACTCACTGATTTAGGGCCCCAGGTTAATCCGGACGTTCGGGGAACCCCGGGGTCCGCTTACAGGGACCTCACCAAAACTCGCAGATTTGGTCCATTCTGGCCGGTTTTCTATGGTATTACTCACTGATTTTGGGCCCCGGGTCGATTCGGACGTTCGGGGAACCCTAAAGTCCTCTTATGGGTATCTCACCAAAACACACAGATTTGGTCCATTCGGGCCAGTTTTCTATGGTATTACTCACTGATTTAGGGCCCCGGGTAGATCCGGACGTTCAGGGAACCCTAAAGTCCGCTAATGGGGATCTCGCCAAAACACGCAGATTTGCCATTCTGGCCAGTTTTCTATGGTATTACTCACTGATTTAGGGCCCCAGGTAGAACCGGACGTTCGGGGAACCTTGAGGTGCTCTTACGGGGATCTCGCCAAAACTCGCAGATTTGGTCCATTCTGGCCAGTTTTCTATGGTATTAATCACTGATTTAGGGCCCCGGGTAGATCTGGACGTTCGGGGAACCTTGATGTCCTCTTACGGGGATCTCGCCAAAACTCGCAGATTTGGTCCATTCTGGCCAGTTTTCTATGGTATTACTCACTGATTTAGGGCCCCGGGTAGATCCGGACGTTCGGGGAACCTTGAGGTCCTCTTATGGGGATCTCGCCAAAACTCGCAGATTTGGTCCATTCTGGCCAGTTTTCTATGTTATTACTCACTGATTTAGGGCCCCAGGTTAATCCGGACATTCGAGGAACCCCGGGGTCCGCTTACAGGAACCTCGCCAAAACTCGCAGACTTGGTCCATTCTGGCCGGTTTTCTATGGTATTACTCACTTATTTTGGGTTTGTGTCGAACCGGACGTTCGGGGAACCCCGTGGTCCGCTTATGGGGACCTCGCCAAAACTCACAGATTTGCTCCATTCTGGCCAGTTTTCTATGGTATTACTCACTGATTTTGGGTCCCGGGTCGATTCGGATGTTCGGGGAACCCCCGGCGTCCGCTTACGGGGATCTCGCCAAAACTCGCAGATTTGGTCCATTCTGGCCAGTTTTCTATGGTATTACTCGCTGATTTAGGGCCCCGGGTAGATCCGGACGTTCTGGGAACCTTGAGGTCCTCTTACGGGGATCTCGCTAAAACACATAGATTTGGTCCATTCTGGCCAGTTTTCTATGGTATTACTCGCTGATTTAGGGCCCCGGGAAGATCCGTACGTTCTGGGAACCTTGAGGTCCTCTTACGGGGATCTCGCCAAAACTCGCAGATTTGGTCCATTCTGGCCAGTTTTCTATGGTATTACTCACTGATTTAGGGCCCCAGGTTAATCCGGACGTTCGGGGAACCCCGGGGTCCGCTTACAGGGACCTCACCAAAACTCGCAGATTTGGTCCATTCTGGCCGCTTTTCTATGGTATTACTCACTGATTTTGGGTTCGTGTCGAACCGGACGTTCGGGGAACCCGTGGTCCGCTTACAGGATTCTCGCTAGAACTCACAGATTTGGTCCATTCTGTCCAGTTTACTATGGTATTACTCACTGATATTTGGTCCCGGGTCGATTCGGACGTTCGGGGAACCCCGGGGTCCGGTTACGGGGATCTCACCAAAACTCGCAGATTTGGTCCATTCTGGCCAGTTTTCTATGGTATTACTCGCTGATTTAGGGCCCCGGGAAGATCCGTACGTTCTGGGAACCTTGAGGTCCTCTTACGGGGATCTCGCCAAAACTCGCAGATTTGGTCCATTCTGGCCAGTTTTCTATGGTATTACTCACTGATTTAGGGCCCCAGGTTAATCCGGACGTTCGGGGAACCCCGGGGTCCGCTTACAGGGACCTCACCAAAACTCGCAGATTTGGTCCATTCTGGCCGGTTTTCTATGGTATTACTCACTGATTTTGGGCCCCGGGTCGATTCGGACGTTCGGGGAACCCTAAAGTCCTCTTATGGGTATCTCACCAAAACACACAGATTTGGTCCATTCGGGCCAGTTTTCTATGGTATTACTCACTGATTTAGGGCCCCGGGTAGATCCGGACGTTCAGGGAACCCTAAAGTCCGCTAATGGGGATCTCGCCAAAACACGCAGATTTGCCATTCTGGCCAGTTTTCTATGGTATTACTCACTGATTTAGGGCCCCAGGTAGAACCGGACGTTCGGGGAACCTTGAGGTGCTCTTACGGGGATCTCGCCAAAACTCGCAGATTTGGTCCATTCTGGCCAGTTTTCTATGGTATTAATCACTGATTTAGGGCCCCGGGTAGATCTGGACGTTCGGGGAACCTTGATGTCCTCTTACGGGGATCTCGCCAAAACTCGCAGATTTGGTCCATTCTGGCCAGTTTTCTATGGTATTACTCACTGATTTAGGGCCCCGGGTAGATCCGGACGTTCGGGGAACCTTGAGGTCCTCTTATGGGGATCTCGCCAAAACTCGCAGATTTGGTCCATTCTGGCCAGTTTTCTATGTTATTACTCACTGATTTAGGGCCCCAGGTTAATCCGGACATTCGAGGAACCCCGGGGTCCGCTTACAGGAACCTCGCCAAAACTCGCAGACTTGGTCCATTCTGGCCGGTTTTCTATGGTATTACTCACTTATTTTGGGTTTGTGTCGAACCGGACGTTCGGGGAACCCCGTGGTCCGCTTATGGGGACCTCGCCAAAACTCACAGATTTGCTCCATTCTGGCCAGTTTTCTATGGTATTACTCACTGATTTTGGGTCCCGGGTCGATTCGGATGTTCGGGGAACCCCCGGCGTCCGCTTACGGGGATCTCGCCAAAACTCGCAGATTTGGTCCATTCTGGCCAGTTTTCTATGGTATTACTCGCTGATTTTGGGCCCCGGGTAGATCCGGACGTTCTGGGAACCTTGAGGTCCTCTTACGGGGATCTCGCTAAAACACATAGATTTGGTCCATTCTGGCCAGTTTTCTATGGTATTACTCGCTGATTTTGGGCCCCGGGTAGATCCGGACGTTCTGGGAACCTTGAGGTCCTCTTACGGGGATCTCGCTAAAACACATAGATTTGGTCCATTCTGGCCAGTTTTCTATGGTATTACTCGCTGATTTAGGGCCCCGGGAAGATCCGTACGTTCGGGGAACCTTGAGGTCCTCTTACGGGGATCTCGCTAAAACTCATAGATTTGGTCCATTCTGGCCTGTTTTCTATGGTATTACTCACTGATTTAGGGCCCCAGGTCAATCCGGACGTTCGGGGAACCTTGAGGTCCTCTTACGGGGACCTCACCAAAACTCGCAGATTTGGTCCATTCTGGCCGCTTTTCTATGGTATTACTCACTGATTTTGGGTTCGTGTTGAACCGGACGTTCGGGGAACCCGTGGTCCGCTTACAGGAATCTCGCTAGAACTCGCAAATTTGGTCCATTCTGTCTAGTTTACTATGGTATTACTCACTGATATTTGGTCCCGGGTCGATTCGGACGTTCGGGGAACCCCGGGGTCCGGTTACGGGGATCTCACCAAAACTCGCAGATTTGGTCCATTCTGGCCAGTTTTCTATTGTATTACTCACTGATTTAGGGCCCTAGGTAGATCCGGACGTTCGGGGAACCTTGAGGTGCTCTTATGGGGATCTCGCCAAAACTCGCAGATTTGGTCCATTCTGGCCAGTTTTCTATGGTATTAATCACTGATTTAGGGCCCCGGGTAGATCTGGACGTTCAGGGAACCTTGAGGTCCTCTTACGGGGATCTCGCCACAACTCGCAGATTTGGTCCATTCTGGCCAGTTTTCTATGGTATTACTCACTGATTTAGGGCCCCGGGTAGATCCGGACGTTCGGGGAACCTTGAGGTCCTCTTATGGGGATCTCGCCAAAACTCGCAGATTTGGTCCATTCTGGCCAGTTTTCTATGTTATTACTCACTGATTTAGGGCCCCAGGTTAATCCGGACATTCGAGGAACCCCGGGGTCCGCTTACAGGAACCTCGCCAAAACTCGCAGACTTGGTCCATTCTGGCCGGTTTTCTATGGTATTACTCACTGATTTTGGGTTTGTGTCGAACCGGACGTTCGGGGAACCCCGTGGTCCGCTTATGGGGACCTCGCCAAAACTCACAGATTTGCTCCATTCTGGCCAGTTTTCTATGGTATTACTCACTGATTTTGGGTCCTGGGTCGATTCGGACGTTCGGGGAACCCCCGGCGTCCGCTTATGGGGATCTCGCCAAAACTCGCAGATTTGGTCCATTCTGGCCAGTTTTCTATGGTATTACTCGCTGATTTAGGGCCCCGGGTAGATCCGGACGTTCTGGGAACCTTGAGGTCCTCTTACGGGGATCTCGCTAAAACACATAGATTTGGTCCATTCTGGCCAGTTTTCTATGGTATTACTCGCTGATTTAGGGCCCCGGGAAGATCCGTACGTTCTGGGAACCTTGAGGTCCTCTTACGGGGATCTCGCCAAAACTCGCAGATTTGGTCCATTCTGGCCAGTTTTCTATGGTATTACTCACTGATTTAGGGCCCCAGGTTAATCCGGACGTTCGGGGAACCCCGGGGTCCGCTTACAGGGACCTCACCAAAACTCGCAGATTTGGTCCATTCTGGCCGCTTTTCTATGGTATTACTCACTGATTTTGGGTTCGTGTCGAACCGGACGTTCGGGGAACCCGTGGTCCGCTTACAGGATTCTCGCTAGAACTCACAGATTTGGTCCATTCTGTCCAGTTTACTATGGTATTACTCACTGATATTTGGTCCCGGGTCGATTCGGACGTTCGGGGAACCCCGGGGTCCGGTTACGGGGATCTCACCAAAACTCGCAGATTTGGTCCATTCTGGCCAGTTTTCTATGGTATTACTCGCTGATTTAGGGCCCCGGGAAGATCCGTACGTTCTGGGAACCTTGAGGTCCTCTTACGGGGATCTCGCCAAAACTCGCAGATTTGGTCCATTCTGGCCAATTTTCTATGGTATTACTCACTGATTTAGGGCCCCAGGTTAATCCGGACGTTCGGGGAACCCCGGGGTCCGCTTACAGGGACCTCACCAAAACTCGCAGATTTGGTCCATTCTGGCCGGTTTTCTATGGTATTACTCACTGATTTTGGGCCCCGGGTCGATTCGGACGTTCGGGGAACCCTAAAGTCCTCTTATGGGTATCTCACCAAAACACACAGATTTGGTCCATTCGGGCCAGTTTTCTATGGTATTACTCACTGATTTAGGGCCCCGGGTAGATCCGGACGTTCAGGGAACCCTAAAGTCCGCTAATGGGGATCTCGCCAAAACACGCAGATTTGCCATTCTGGCCAGTTTTCTATGGTATTACTCACTGATTTAGGGCCCCAGGTAGAACCGGACGTTCGGGGAACCTTGAGGTGCTCTTACGGGGATCTCGCCAAAACTCGCAGATTTGGTCCATTCTGGCCAGTTTTCTATGGTATTAATCACTGATTTAGGGCCCCGGGTAGATCTGGACGTTCGGGGAACCTTGATGTCCTCTTACGGGGATCTCGCCAAAACTCGCAGATTTGGTCCATTCTGGCCAGTTTTCTATGGTATTACTCACTGATTTAGGGCCCCGGGTAGATCCGGACGTTCGGGGAACCTTGAGGTCCTCTTATGGGGATCTCGCCAAAACTCGCAGATTTGGTCCATTCTGGCCAGTTTTCTATGTTATTACTCACTGATTTAGGGCCCCAGGTTAATCCGGACATTCGAGGAACCCCGGGGTCCGCTTACAGGAACCTCGCCAAAACTCGCAGACTTGGTCCATTCTGGCCGGTTTTCTATGGTATTACTCACTTATTTTGGGTTTGTGTCGAACCGGACGTTCGGGGAACCCCGTGGTCCGCTTATGGGGACCTCGCCAAAACTCACAGATTTGCTCCATTCTGGCCAGTTTTCTATGGTATTACTCACTGATTTTGGGTCCCGGGTCGATTCGGATGTTCGGGGAACCCCCGGCGTCCGCTTACGGGGATCTCGCCAAAACTCGCAGATTTGGTCCATTCTGGCCAGTTTTCTATGGTATTACTCGCTGATTTTGGGCCCCGGGTAGATCCGGACGTTCTGGGAACCTTGAGGTCCTCTTACGGGGATCTCGCTAAAACACATAGATTTGGTCCATTCTGGCCAGTTTTCTATGGTATTACTCGCTGATTTTGGGCCCCGGGTAGATCCGGACGTTCTGGGAACCTTGAGGTCCTCTTACGGGGATCTCGCTAAAACACATAGATTTGGTCCATTCTGGCCAGTTTTCTATGGTATTACTCGCTGATTTAGGGCCCCGGGAAGATCCGTACGTTCGGGGAACCTTGAGGTCCTCTTACGGGGATCTCGCTAAAACTCATAGATTTGGTCCATTCTGGCCTGTTTTCTATGGTATTACTCACTGATTTAGGGCCCCAGGTCAATCCGGACGTTCGGGGAACCTTGAGGTCCTCTTACGGGGACCTCACCAAAACTCGCAGATTTGGTCCATTCTGGCCGCTTTTCTATGGTATTACTCACTGATTTTGGGTTCGTGTCGAACCGGACGTTCGGGGAACCCGTGGTCCGCTTACAGGAATCTCGCTAGAACTCGCAAATTTGGTCCATTCTGTCTAGTTTACTATGGTATTACTCACTGATATTTGGTCCCGGGTCGATTCGGACGTTCGGGGAACCCCGGGGTCCGGTTACGGGGATCTCACCAAAACTCGCAGATTTGGTCCATTCTGGCCAGTTTTCTATTGTATTACTCACTGATTTAGGGCCCTAGGTAGATCCGGACGTTCGGGGAACCTTGAGGTGCTCTTATGGGGATCTCGCCAAAACTCGCAGATTTGGTCCATTCTGGCCAGTTTTCTATGGTATTAATCACTGATTTAGGGCCCCGGGTAGATCTGGACGTTCAGGGAACCTTGAGGTCCTCTTACGGGGATCTCGCCACAACTCGCAGATTTGGTCCATTCTGGCCAGTTTTCTATGGTATTACTCACTGATTTAGGGCCCCGGGTAGATCCGGACGTTCGGGGAACCTTGAGGTCCTCTTATGGGGATCTCGCCAAAACTCGCAGATTTGGTCCATTCTGGCCAGTTTTCTATGTTATTACTCACTGATTTAGGGCCCCAGGTTAATCCGGACATTCGAGGAACCCCGGGGTCCGCTTACAGGAACCTCGCCAAAACTCGCAGACTTGGTCCATTCTGGCCGGTTTTCTATGGTATTACTCACTGATTTTGGGTTTGTGTCGAACCGGACGTTCGGGGAACCCCGTGGTCCGCTTATGGGGACCTCGCCAAAACTCACAGATTTGCTCCATTCTGGCCAGTTTTCTATGGTATTACTCACTGATTTTGGGTCCCGGGTCGATTCGGACGTTCGGGGAACCCCCGGCGTCCGCTTATGGGGATCTCGCCAAAACTCGCAGATTTGGTCCATTCTGGCCAGTTTTCTATGGTATTACTCGCTGATTTAGGGCCCCGGGTAGATCCGGACGTTCTGGGAACCTTGAGGTCCTCTTACGGGGATCTCGCTAAAACACATAGATTTGGTCCATTCTGGCCAGTTTTCTATGGTATTACTCGCTGATTTAGGGCCCCGGGAAGATCCGTACGTTCTGGGAACCTTGAGGTCCTCTTACGGGGATCTCGCCAAAACTCGCAGATTTGGTCCATTCTGGCCAGTTTTCTATGGTATTACTCACTGATTTAGGGCCCCAGGTTAATCCGGACGTTCGGGGAACCCCGGGGTCCGCTTACAGGGACCTCACCAAAACTCGCAGATTTGGTCCATTCTGGCCGCTTTTCTATGGTATTACTCACTGATTTTGGGTTCGTGTCGAACCGGACGTTCGGGGAACCCGTGGTCCGCTTACAGGATTCTCGCTAGAACTCGCAGATTTGGTCCATTCTGTCCAGTTTACTATGGTATTACTCACTGATATTTGGTCCCGGGTCGATTCGGACGTTCGGGGAACCCCGGGGTCCGGTTACGGGGATCTCACCAAAACTCGCAGATTTGGTCCATTCTGGCCAGTTTTCTATGGTATTACTCGCTGATTTAGGGCCCCGGGAAGATCCGTACGTTCTGGGAACCTTGAGGTCCTCTTACGGGGATCTCGCCAAAACTCGCAGATTTGGTCCATTCTGGCCAGTTTTCTATGGTATTACTCACTGATTTAGGGCCCCAGGTTAATCCGGACGTTCGGGGAACCCCGGGGTCCGCTTACAGGGACCTCACCAAAACTCGCAGATTTGGTCCATTCTGGCCGGTTTTCTATGGTATTACTCACTGATTTTGGGCCCCGGGTCGATTCGGACGTTCGGGGAACCCTAAAGTCCTCTTATGGGTATCTCACCAAAACACACAGATTTGGTCCATTCGGGCCAGTTTTCTATGGTATTACTCACTGATTTAGGGCCCCGGGTAGATCCGGACGTTCAGGGAACCCTAAAGTCCGCTAATGGGGATCTCGCCAAAACACGCAGATTTGCCATTCTGGCCAGTTTTCTATGGTATTACTCACTGATTTAGGGCCCCAGGTAGAACCGGACGTTCGGGGAACCTTGAGGTGCTCTTACGGGGATCTCGCCAAAACTCGCAGATTTGGTCCATTCTGGCCAGTTTTCTATGGTATTAATCACTGATTTAGGGCCCCGGGTAGATCTGGACGTTCGGGGAACCTTGATGTCCTCTTACGGGGATCTCGCCAAAACTCGCAGATTTGGTCCATTCTGGCCAGTTTTCTATGGTATTACTCACTGATTTAGGGCCCCGGGTAGATCCGGACGTTCGGGGAACCTTGAGGTCCTCTTATGGGGATCTCGCCAAAACTCGCAGATTTGGTCCATTCTGGCCAGTTTTCTATGTTATTACTCACTGATTTAGGGCCCCAGGTTAATCCGGACATTCGAGGAACCCCGTGGTCCGCTTATGGGGACCTCGCCAAAACTCACAGATTTGCTCCATTCTGGCCAGTTTTCTATGGTATTACTCACTGATTTTGGGTCCCGGGTCGATTCGGATGTTCGGGGAACCCCCGGCGTCCGCTTACGGGGATCTCGCCAAAACTCGCAGATTTGGTCCATTCTGGCCAGTTTTCTATGGTATTACTCGCTGATTTTGGGCCCCGGGTAGATCCGGACGTTCTGGGAACCTTGAGGTCCTCTTACGGGGATCTCGCTAAAACACATAGATTTGGTCCATTCTGGCCAGTTTTCTATGGTATTACTCGCTGATTTAGGGCCCCGGGAAGATCCGTACGTTCTGGGAACCTTGAGGTCCTCTTACGGGGATCTCGCTAAAACTCATAGATTTGGTCCATTCTGGCCTGTTTTCTATGGTATTACTCACTGATTTAGGGCCCCAGGTCAATCCGGACGTTCGGGGAACCTTGAGGTCCTCTTACGGGGACCTCACCAAAACTCGCAGATTTGGTCCATTCTGGCCGCTTTTCTATGGTATTACTCACTGATTTTGGGTTCGTGTCGAACCGGACGTTCGGGGAACCCGTGGTCCGCTTACAGGAATCTCGCTAGAACTCGCAAATTTGGTCCATTCTGTCTAGTTTACTATGGTATTACTCACTGATATTTGGTCCCGGGTCGATTCGGACGTTCGGGGAACCCCGGGGTCCGGTTACGGGGATCTCACCAAAACTCGCAGATTTGGTCCATTCTGGCCAGTTTTCTATTGTATTACTCACTGATTTAGGGCCCTAGGTAGATCCGGACGTTCGGGGAACCTTGAGGTGCTCTTATGGGGATCTCGCCAAAACTCGCAGATTTGGTCCATTCTGGCCAGTTTTCTATGGTATTAATCACTGATTTAGGGCCCCGGGTAGATCTGGACGTTCAGGGAACCTTGAGGTCCTCTTACGGGGATCTCGCCACAACTCGCAGATTTGGTCCATTCTGGCCAGTTTTCTATGGTATTACTCACTGATTTAGGGCCCCGGGTAGATCCGGACGTTCGGGGAACCTTGAGGTCCTCTTATGGGGATCTCGCCAAAACTCGCAGATTTGGTCCATTCTGGCCAGTTTTCTATGTTATTACTCACTGATTTAGGGCCCCAGGTTAATCCGGACATTCGAGGAACCCCGGGGTCCGCTTACAGGAACCTCGCCAAAACTCGCAGACTTGGTCCATTCTGGCCGGTTTTCTATGGTATTACTCACTGATTTTGGGTTTGTGTCGAACCGGACGTTCGGGGAACCCCGTGGTCCGCTTATGGGGACCTCGCCAAAACTCACAGATTTGCTCCATTCTGGCCAGTTTTCTATGGTATTACTCACTGATTTTGGGTCCCGGGTCGATTCAGACGTTCGGGGAACCCCCGGCGTCCGCTTATGGGGATCTCGCCAAAACTCGCAGATTTGGTCCATTCTGGCCAGTTTTCTATGGTATTACTCGCTGATTTAGGGCCCCGGGTAGATCCGGACGTTCTGGGAACCTTGAGGTCCTCTTACGGGGATCTCGCTAAAACACATAGATTTGGTCCATTCTGGCCAGTTTTCTATGGTATTACTCGCTGATTTAGGGCCCCGGGAAGATCCGTACGTTCTGGGAACCTTGAGGTCCTCTTACGGGGATCTCGCCAAAACTCGCAGATTTGGTCCATTCTGGCCAGTTTTCTATGGTATTACTCACTGATTTAGGGCCCCAGGTTAATCCGGACGTTCGGGGAACCCCGGGGTCCGCTTACAGGGACCTCACCAAAACTCGCAGATTTGGTCCATTCTGGCCGCTTTTCTATGGTATTACTCACTGATTTTGGGTTCGTGTCGAACCGGACGTTCGGGGAACCCGTGGTCCGCTTACAGGATTCTCGCTAGAACTCGCAGATTTGGTCCATTCTGTCCAGTTTACTATGGTATTACTCACTGATATTTGGTCCCGGGTCGATTCGGACGTTCGGGGAACCCCGGGGTCCGGTTACGGGGATCTCACCAAAACTCGCAGATTTGGTCCATTCTGGCCAGTTTTCTATGGTATTACTCGCTGATTTAGGGCCCCGGGAAGATCCGTACGTTCTGGGAACCTTGAGGTCCTCTTACGGGGATCTCGCCAAAACTCGCAGATTTGGTCCATTCTGGCCAGTTTTCTATGGTATTACTCACTGATTTAGGGCCCCAGGTTAATCCGGACGTTCGGGGAACCCCGGGGTCCGCTTACAGGGACCTCACCAAAACTCGCAGATTTGGTCCATTCTGGCCGCTTTTCTATGGTATTACTCACTGATTTTGGGTTCGTGTCGAACCGGACGTTCGGGGAACCCGTGGTCCGCTTACAGGAATCTCGCTAGAACTCGCAGATTTGGTCCATTCTGTCCAGTTTACTATGGTATTACTCACTGATATTTGGTCCCGGGTCGATTCGGACGTTCGGGGAACCCCGGGGTCCGGTTACGGGGATCTCACCAAAACTCGCAGATTTGGTCCATTCTGGCCAGTTTTCTATGGTATTACTCACTGATTTAGGGCCCCGGGTAGATCCGGACGTTCGGGGAACCTTGAGGTCCTCTTATGGGTATCTCGCCAAAACTCGCAGATTTGGTCCATTCTGGCCAGTTTTCTATGGTATTACTCGCTGATTTAGGGCCCCGGGAAGATCCGTACGTTCTGGGAACCTTGAGGTCCTCTTACGGGGATCTCGCTAAAACTCATAGATTTGGTCCATTCTGGCCTGTTTTCTATGGTATTACTCACTGATTTAGGGCCCCAGGTCAATCCGGACGTTCGGGGAACCTTGAGGTCCTCTTACGGGGACCTCACCAAAACTCGCAGATTTGGTCCATTCTGTTCGCTTTTCTATGGTATTACTCACTGATTTTGGGTTCGTGTCGAACCGGACGTTCGGGGAACCCGTGGTCCGCTTACAGGAATCTCGCTAGAACTCGCAAATTTGGTCCATTCTGTCTAGTTTACTATGGTATTACTCACTGATATTTGGTCCCGGGTCGATTCGGACGTTCGGGGAACCCCGGGGTCCGGTTACGGGGATCTCACCAAAACTCGCAGATTTGGTCCATTCTGGCCAGTTTTCTATTGTATTACTCACTGATTTAGGGCCCTAGGTAGATCCGGACGTTCGGGGAACCTTGAGGTGCTCTTATGGGGATCTCGCCAAAACTCGCAGATTTGGTCCATTCTGGCCAGTTTTCTATGGTATTAATCACTGATTTAGGGCCCCGGGTAGATCTGGACGTTCAGGGAACCTTGAGGTCCTCTTACGGGGATCTCGCCACAACTCGCAGATTTGGTCCATTCTGGCCAGTTTTCTATGGTATTACTCACTGATTTAGGGCCCCGGGTAGATCCGGACGTTCGGGGAACCTTGAGGTCCTCTTATGGGGATCTCGCCAAAACTCGCAGATTTGGTCCATTCTGGCCAGTTTTCTATGTTATTACTCACTGATTTAGGGCCCCAGGTTAATCCGGACATTCGAGGAACCCCGGGGTCCGCTTACAGGAACCTCGCCAAAACTCGCAGACTTGGTCCATTCTGGCCGGTTTTCTATGGTATTACTCACTGATTTTGGGTTTGTGTCGAACCGGACGTTCGGGGAACCCCGTGGTCCGCTTATGGGGACCTCGCCAAAACTCACAGATTTGCTCCATTCTGGCCAGTTTTCTATGGTATTACTCACTGATTTTGGGTCCCGGGTCGATTCGGACGTTCGGGGAACCCCCGGCGTCCGCTTATGGGGATCTCGCCAAAACTCGCAGATTTGGTCCATTCTGGCCAGTTTTCTATGGTATTACTCACTGATTTAGGGCCCCGGGTAGATCCGGACGTTCGGGGAACCTTGAGGTCCTCTTATGGGTATCTCGCCAAAACTCGCAGATTTGGTCCATTCTGGCCAGTTTTCTATGGTATTACTCGCTGATTTAGGGCCCCGGGAAGATCCGTACGTTCTGGGAACCTTGAGGTCCTCTTACGGGGATCTCGCTAAAACTCATAGATTTGGTCCATTCTGGCCTGTTTTCTATGGTATTACTCACTGATTTAGGGCCCCAGGTCAATCCGGACGTTCGGGGAACCTTGAGGTCCTCTTACGGGGACCTCACCAAAACTCGCAGATTTGGTCCATTCTGGCCGCTTTTCTATGGTATTACTCACTGATTTTGGGTTCGTGTCGAACCGGACGTTCGGGGAACCCGTGGTCCGCTTACAGGAATCTCGCTAGAACTCGCAAATTTGGTCCATTCTGTCTAGTTTACTATGGTATTACTCACTGATATTTGGTCCCGGGTCGATTCGGACGTTCGGGGAACCCCGGGGTCCGGTTACGGGGATCTCACCAAAACTCGCAGATTTGGTCCATTCTGGCCAGTTTTCTATTGTATTACTCACTGATTTAGGGCCCTAGGTAGATCCGGACGTTCGGGGAACCTTGAGGTGCTCTTATGGGGATCTCGCCAAAACTCGCAGATTTGGTCCATTCTGGCCAGTTTTCTATGGTATTAATCACTGATTTAGGGCCCCGGGTAGATCTGGACGTTCAGGGAACCTTGAGGTCCTCTTACGGGGATCTCGCCACAACTCGCAGATTTGGTCCATTCTGGCCAGTTTTCTATGCTATTACTCACTGATTTAGGGCCCCGGGTAGATCCGGACGTTCGGGGAACCTTGAGGTCCTCTTATGGGGATCTCGCCAAAACTCGCAGATTTGGTCCATTCTGGCCAGTTTTCTATGTTATTACTCACTGATTTAGGGCCCCAGGTTAATCCGGACATTCGAGGAACCCCGGGGTCCGCTTACAGGAACCTCGCCAAAACTCGCAGACTTGGTCCATTCTGGCCGGTTTTCTATGGTATTACTCACTGATTTTGGGTTTGTGTCGAACCGGACGTTCGGGGAACCCCGTGGTCCGCTTATGGGGACCTCGCCAAAACTCACAGATTTGCTCCATTCTGGCCAGTTTTCTATGGTATTACTCACTGATTTTGGGTCCCGGGTCGATTCGGACGTTCGGGGAACCCCCGGCGTCCGCTTATGGGGATCTCGCCAAAACTCGCAGATTTGGTCCATTCTGGCCAGTTTTCTATGGTATTACTCGCTGATTTAGGGCCCCGGGTAGATCCGGACGTTCTGGGAACCTTGAGGTCCTCTTACGGGGATCTCGCTAAAACACATAGATTTGGTCCATTCTGGCCAGTTTTCTATGGTATTACTCGCTGATTTAGGGCCCCGGGAAGATCCGTACGTTCTGGGAACCTTGAGGTCCTCTTACGGGGATCTCGCCAAAACTCGCAGATTTGGTCCATTCTGGCCAGTTTTCTATGGTATTACTCACTGATTTAGGGCCCCAGGTTAATCCGGACGTTCGGGGAACCCCGGGGTCCGCTTACAGGGACCTCACCAAAACTCGCAGATTTGGTCCATTCTGGCCGCTTTTCTATGGTATTACTCACTGATTTTGGGTTCGTGTCGAACCGGACGTTCGGGGAACCCGTGGTCCGCTTACAGGATTCTCGCTAGAACTCGCAAATTTGGTCCATTCTGTCTAGTTTACTATGGTATTACTCACTGATATTTGGTCCCGGGTCGATTCGGACGTTCGGGGAACCCCGGGGTCCGGTTACGGGGATCTCACCAAAACTCGCAGATTTGGTCCATTCTGGCCAGTTTTCTATTGTATTACTCACTGATTTAGGGCCCTAGGTAGATCCGGACGTTCGGGGAACCTTGAGGTGCTCTTATGGGGATCTCGCCAAAACTCGCAGATTTGGTCCATTCTGGCCAGTTTTCTATGGTATTAATCACTGATTTAGGGCCCCGGGTAGATCTGGACGTTCAGGGAACCTTGAGGTCCTCTTACGGGGATCTCGCCACAACTCGCAGATTTGGTCCATTCTGGCCAGTTTTCTATGCTATTACTCACTGATTTAGGGCCCCGGGTAGATCCGGACGTTCGGGGAACCTTGAGGTCCTCTTATGGGGATCTCGCCAAAACTCGCAGATTTGGTCCATTCTGGCCAGTTTTCTATGTTATTACTCACTGATTTAGGGCCCCAGGTTAATCCGGACATTCGAGGAACCCCGGGGTCCGCTTACAGGAACCTCGCCAAAACTCGCAGACTTGGTCCATTCTGGCCGGTTTTCTATGGTATTACTCACTGATTTTGGGTTTGTGTCGAACCGGACGTTCGGGGAACCCCGTGGTCCGCTTATGGGGACCTCGCCAAAACTCACAGATTTGCTCCATTCTGGCCAGTTTTCTATGGTATTACTCACTGATTTTGGGTCCCGGGTCGATTCGGACGTTCGGGGAACCCCCGGCGTCCGCTTATGGGGATCTCGCCAAAACTCGCAGATTTGGTCCATTCTGGCCAGTTTTCTATGGTATTACTCGCTGATTTAGGGCCCCGGGTAGATCCGGACGTTCTGGGAACCTTGACGTCCTCTTACGGGGATCTCGCTAAAACACATAGATTTGGTCCATTCTGGCCAGTTTTCTATGGTATTACTCGCTGATTTAGGGCCCCGGGAAGATCCGTACGTTCTGGGAACCTTGAGGTCCTCTTACGGGGATCTCGCCAAAACTCGCAGATTTGGTCCATTCTGGCCAGTTTTCTATGGTATTACTCACTGATTTAGGGCCCCAGGTTAATCCGGACGTTCGGGGAACCCCGGGGTCCGCTTACAGGGACCTCACCAAAACTCGCAGATTTGGTCCATTCTGGCCGCTTTTCTATGGTATTACTCACTGATTTTGGGTTCGTGTCGAACCGGACGTTCGGGGAACCCGTGGTCCGCTTACAGGATTCTCGCTAGAACTCGCAGATTTGGTCCATTCTGTCCAGTTTACTATGGTATTACTCACTGATATTTGGTCCCGGGTCGATTCGGACGTTCGGGGAACCCCGGGGTCCGGTTACGGGGATCTCACCAAAACTCGCAGATTTGGTCCATTCTGGCCAGTTTTCTATGGTATTACTCGCTGATTTAGGGCCCCGGCAAGATCCGTACGTTCTGGGAACCTTGAGGTCCTCTTACGGGGATCTCGCCAAAACTCGCAGATTTGGTCCATTCTGGCCAGTTTTCTATGGTATTACTCACTGATTTAGGGCCCCAGGTTAATCCGGACGTTCGGGGAACCCCGGGGTCCGCTTACAGGGACCTCACCAAAACTCGCAGATTTGGTCCATTCTGGCCGCTTTTCTATGGTATTACTCACTGATTTTGGGTTCGTGTCGAACCGGACGTTCGGGGAACCCGTGGTCCGCTTACAGGAATCTCGCTAGAACTCGCAGATTTGGTCCATTCTGTCCAGTTTACTATGGTATTACTCACTGATATTTGGTCCCGGGTCGATTCGGACGTTCGGGGAACCCCGGGGTCCGGTTACGGGGATCTCACCAAAACTCGCAGATTTGGTCCATTCTGGCCAGTTTTCTATGGTATTACTCACTGATTTAGGGCCCCGGGTAGATCCGGACGTTCGGGGAACCTTGAGGTCCTCTTATGGGTATCTCGCCAAAACTCGCAGATTTGGTCCATTCTGGCCAGTTTTCTATGGTATTACTCGCTGATTTAGGGCCCCGGGAAGATCCGTACGTTCTGGGAACCTTGAGGTCCTCTTACGGGGATCTCGCTAAAACTCATAGATTTGGTCCATTCTGGCCTGTTTTCTATGGTATTACTCACTGATTTAGGGCCCCAGGTCAATCCGGACGTTCGGGGAACCTTGAGGTCCTCTTACGGGGACCTCACCAAAACTCGCAGATTTGGTCCATTCTGGCCGCTTTTCTATGGTATTACTCACTGATTTTGGGTTCGTGTCGAACCGGACGTTCGGGGAACCCGTGGTCCGCTTACAGGAATCTCGCTAGAACTCGCAAATTTGGTCCATTCTGTCTAGTTTACTATGGTATTACTCACTGATATTTGGTCCCGGGTCGATTCGGACGTTCGGGGAACCCCGGGGTCCGGTTACGGGGATCTCACCAAAACTCGCAGATTTGGTCCATTCTGGCCAGTTTTCTATTGTATTACTCACTGATTTAGGGCCCTAGGTAGATCCGGACGTTCGGGGAACCTTGAGGTGCTCTTATGGGGATCTCGCCAAAACTCGCAGATTTGGTCCATTCTGGCCAGTTTTCTATGGTATTAATCACTGATTTAGGGCCCCGGGTAGATCTGGACGTTCAGGGAACCTTGAGGTCCTCTTACGGGGATCTCGCCACAACTCGCAGATTTGGTCCATTCTGGCCAGTTTTCTATGCTATTACTCACTGATTTAGGGCCCCGGGTAGATCCGGACGTTCGGGGAACCTTGAGGTCCTCTTATGGGGATCTCGCCAAAACTCGCAGATTTGGTCCATTCTGGCCAGTTTTCTATGTTATTACTCACTGATTTAGGGCCCCAGGTTAATCCGGACATTCGAGGAACCCCGGGGTCCGCTTACAGGAACCTCGCCAAAACTCGCAGACTTGGTCCATTCTGGCCGGTTTTCTATGGTATTACTCACTGATTTTGGGTTTGTGTCGAACCGGACGTTCGGGGAACCCCGTGGTCCGCTTATGGGGACCTCGCCAAAACTCACAGATTTGCTCCATTCTGGCCAGTTTTCTATGGTATTACTCACTGATTTTGGGTCCCGGGTCGATTCGGACGTTCGGGGAACCCCCGGCGTCCGCTTATGGGGATCTCGCCAAAACTCGCAGATTTGGTCCATTCTGGCCAGTTTTCTATGGTATTACTCGCTGATTTAGGGCCCCGGGTAGATCCGGACGTTCTGGGAACCTTGAGGTCCTCTTACGGGGATCTCGCTAAAACACATAGATTTGGTCCATTCTGGCCAGTTTTCTATGGTATTACTCGCTGATTTAGGGCCCCGGGAAGATCCGTACGTTCTGGGAACCTTGAGGTCCTCTTACGGGGATCTCGCCAAAACTCGCAGATTTGGTCCATTCTGGCCAGTTTTCTATGGTATTACTCACTGATTTAGGGCCCCAGGTTAATCCGGACGTTCGGGGAACCCCGGGGTCCGCTTACAGGGACGTCACCAAAACTCGCAGATTTGGTCCATTCTGGCCGCTTTTCTATGGTATTACTCACTGATTTTGGGTTCGTGTCGAACCGGACGTTCGGGGAACCCGTGGTCCGCTTACAGGATTCTCGCTAGAACTCGCAGATTTGGTCCATTCTGTCCAGTTTACTATGGTATTACTCACTGATATTTGGTCCCGGGTCGATTCGGACGTTCGGGGAACCCCGGGGTCCGGTTACGGGGATCTCACCAAAACTCGCAGATTTGGTCCATTCTGGCCAGTTTTCTATGGTATTACTCGCTGATTTAGGGCCCCGGCAAGATCCGTACGTTCTGGGAACCTTGAGGTCCTCTTACGGGGATCTCGCCAAAACTCGCAGATTTGGTCCATTCTGGCCAGTTTTCTATGGTATTACTCACTGATTTAGGGCCCCAGGTTAATCCGGACGTTCGGGGAACCCCGGGGTCCGCTTACAGGGACCTCACCAAAACTCGCAGATTTGGTCCATTCTGGCCGCTTTTCTATGGTATTACTCACTGATTTTGGGTTCGTGTCGAACCGGACGTTCGGGGAACCCGTGGTCCGCTTACAGGAATCTCGCTAGAACTCGCAGATTTGGTCCATTCTGTCCAGTTTACTATGGTATTACTCACTGATATTTGGTCCCGGGTCGATTCGGACGTTCGGGGAACCCCGGGGTCCGGTTACGGGGATCTCACCAAAACTCGCAGATTTGGTCCATTCTGGCCAGTTTTCTATGGTATTACTCACTGATTTAGGGCCCCGGGTAGATCCGGACGTTCGGGGAACCTTGAGGTCCTCTTATGGGTATCTCGCCAAAACTCGCAGATTTGGTCCATTCTGGCCAGTTTTCTATGGTATTACTCGCTGATTTAGGGCCCCGGGAAGATCCGTACGTTCTGGGAACCTTGAGGTCCTCTTACGGGGATCTCGCTAAAACTCATAGATTTGGTCCATTCTGGCCTGTTTTCTATGGTATTACTCACTGATTTAGGGCCCCAGGTCAATCCGGACGTTCGGGGAACCTTGAGGTCCTCTTACGGGGACCTCACCAAAACTCGCAGATTTGGTCCATTCTGGCCGCTTTTCTATGGTATTACTCACTGATTTTGGGTTCGTGTCGAACCGGACGTTCGGGGAACCCGTGGTCCGCTTACAGGAATCTCGCTAGAACTCGCAAATTTGGTCCATTCTGTCTAGTTTACTATGGTATTACTCACTGATATTTGGTCCCGGGTCGATTCGGACGTTCGGGGAACCCCGGGGTCCGGTTACGGGGATCTCACCAAAACTCGCAGATTTGGTCCATTCTGGCCAGTTTTCTATTGTATTACTCACTGATTTAGGGCCCTAGGTAGATCCGGACGTTCGGGGAACCTTGAGGTGCTCTTATGGGGATCTCGCCAAAACTCGCAGATTTGGTCCATTCTGGCCAGTTTTCTATGGTATTAATCACTGATTTAGGGCCCCGGGTAGATCTGGACGTTCAGGGAACCTTGAGGTCCTCTTACGGGGATCTCGCCACAACTCGCAGATTTGGTCCATTCTGGCCAGTTTTCTATGCTATTACTCACTGATTTAGGGCCCCGGGTAGATCCGGACGTTCGGGGAACCTTGAGGTCCTCTTATGGGGATCTCGCCAAAACTCGCAGATTTGGTCCATTCTGGCCAGTTTTCTATGTTATTACTCACTGATTTAGGGCCCCAGGTTAATCCGGACATTCGAGGAACCCCGGGGTCCGCTTACAGGAACCTCGCCAAAACTCGCAGACTTGGTCCATTCTGGCCGGTTTTCTATGGTATTACTCACTGATTTTGGGTTTGTGTCGAACCGGACGTTCGGGGAACCCCGTGGTCCGCTTATGGGGACCTCGCCAAAACTCACAGATTTGCTCCATTCTGGCCAGTTTTCTATGGTATTACTCACTGATTTTGGGTCCCGGGTCGATTCGGACGTTCGGGGAACCCCCGGCGTCCGCTTATGGGGATCTCGCCAAAACTCGCAGATTTGGTCCATTCTGGCCAGTTTTCTATGGTATTACTCGCTGATTTAGGGCCCCGGGTAGATCCGGACGTTCTGGGAACCTTGAGGTCCTCTTACGGGGATCTCGCTAAAACACATAGATTTGGTCCATTCTGGCCAGTTTTCTATGGTATTACTCGCTGATTTAGGGCCCCGGGAAGATCCGTACGTTCTGGGAACCTTGAGGTCCTCTTACGGGGATCTCGCCAAAACTCGCAGATTTGGTCCATTCTGGCCAGTTTTCTATGGTATTACTCACTGATTTAGGGCCCCAGGTTAATCCGGACGTTCGGGGAACCCCGGGGTCCGCTTACAGGGACGTCACCAAAACTCGCAGATTTGGTCCATTCTGGCCGCTTTTCTATGGTATTACTCACTGATTTTGGGTTCGTGTCGAACCGGACGTTCGGGGAACCCGTGGTCCGCTTACAGGATTCTCGCTAGAACTCGCAGATTTGGTCCATTCTGTCCAGTTTACTATGGTATTACTCACTGATATTTGGTCCCGGGTCGATTCGGACGTTCGGGGAACCCCGGGGTCCGGTTACGGGGATCTCACCAAAACTCGCAGATTTGGTCCATTCTGGCCAGTTTTCTATGGTATTACTCGCTGATTTAGGGCCCCGGCAAGATCCGTACGTTCTGGGAACCTTGAGGTCCTCTTACGGGGATCTCGCCAAAACTCGCAGATTTGGTCCATTCTGGCCAGTTTTCTATGGTATTACTCACTGATTTAGGGCCCCAGGTTAATCCGGACGTTCGGGGAACCCCGGGGTCCGCTTACAGGGACCTCACCAAAACTCGCAGATTTGGTCCATTCTGGCCGCTTTTCTATGGTATTACTCACTGATTTTGGGTTCGTGTCGAACCGGACGTTCGGGGAACCCGTGGTCCGCTTACAGGAATCTCGCTAGAACTCGCAGATTTGGTCCATTCTGTCCAGTTTACTATGGTATTACTCACTGATATTTGGTCCCGGGTCGATTCGGACGTTCGGGGAACCCCGGGGTCCGGTTACGGGGATCTCACCAAAACTCGCAGATTTGGTCCATTCTGGCCAGTTTTCTATGGTATTACTCACTGATTTAGGGCCCCGGGTAGATCCGGACGTTCGGGGAACCTTGAGGTCCTCTTATGGGTATCTCGCCAAAACTCGCAGATTTGGTCCATTCTGGCCAGTTTTCTATGGTATTACTCGCTGATTTAGGGCCCCGGGAAGATCCGTACGTTCTGGGAACCTTGAGGTCCTCTTACGGGGATCTCGCTAAAACTCATAGATTTGGTCCATTCTGGCCTGTTTTCTATGGTATTACTCACTGATTTAGGGCCCCAGGTCAATCCGGACGTTCGGGGAACCTTGAGGTCCTCTTACGGGGACCTCACCAAAACTCGCAGATTTGGTCCATTCTGGCCGCTTTTCTATGGTATTACTCACTGATTTTGGGTTCGTGTCGAACCGGACGTTCGGGGAACCCGTGGTCCGCTTACAGGAATCTCGCTAGAACTCGCAAATTTGGTCCATTCTGTCTAGTTTACTATGGTATTACTCACTGATATTTGGTCCCGGGTCGATTCGGACGTTCGGGGAACCCCGGGGTCCGGTTACGGGGATCTCACCAAAACTCGCAGATTTGGTCCATTCTGGCCAGTTTTCTATTGTATTACTCACTGATTTAGGGCCCTAGGTAGATCCGGACGTTCGGGGAACCTTGAGGTGCTCTTATGGGGATCTCGCCAAAACTCGCAGATTTGGTCCATTCTGGCCAGTTTTCTATGGTATTAATCACTGATTTAGGGCCCCGGGTAGATCTGGACGTTCAGGGAACCTTGAGGTCCTCTTACGGGGATCTCGCCACAACTCGCAGATTTGGTCCATTCTGGCCAGTTTTCTATGCTATTACTCACTGATTTAGGGCCCCGGGTAGATCCGGACGTTCGGGGAACCTTGAGGTCCTCTTATGGGGATCTCGCCAAAACTCGCAGATTTGGTCCATTCTGGCCAGTTTTCTATGTTATTACTCACTGATTTAGGGCCCCAGGTTAATCCGGACATTCGAGGAACCCCGGGGTCCGCTTACAGGAACCTCGCCAAAACTCGCAGACTTGGTCCATTCTGGCCGGTTTTCTATGGTATTACTCACTGATTTTGGGTTTGTGTCGAACCGGACGTTCGGGGAACCCCGTGGTCCGCTTATGGGGACCTCGCCAAAACTCACAGATTTGCTCCATTCTGGCCAGTTTTCTATGGTATTACTCACTGATTTTGGGTCCCGGGTCGATTCGGACGTTCGGGGAACCCTCGGCGTCCGCTTATGGGGATCTCGCCAAAACTCGCAGATTTGGTCCATTCTGGCCAGTTTTCTATGGTATTACTCGCTGATTTAGGGCCCCGGGTAGATCCGGACGTTCTGGGAACCTTGAGGTCCTCTTACGGGGATCTCGCTAAAACACATAGATTTGGTCCATTCTGGCCAGTTTTCTATGGTATTACTCGCTGATTTAGGGCCCCGGGAAGATCCGTACGTTCTGGGAACCTTGAGGTCCTCTTACGGGGATCTCGCCAAAACTCGCAGATTTGGTCCATTCTGGCCAGTTTTCTATGGTATTACTCACTGATTTAGGGCCCCAGGTTAATCCGGACGTTCGGGGAACCCCGGGGTCCGCTTACAGGGACCTCACCAAAACTCGCAGATTTGGTCCATTCTGGCCGCTTTTCTATGGTATTACTCACTGATTTTGGGTTCGTGTCGAACCGGACGTTCGGGGAACCCGTGGTCCGCTTACAGGATTCTCGCTAGAACTCGCAGATTTGGTCCATTCTGTCCAGTTTACTATGGTATTACTCACTGATATTTGGTCCCGGGTCGATTCGGACGTTCGGGGAACCCCGGGGTCCGGTTACGGGGATCTCACCAAAACTCGCAGATTTGGTCCATTCTGGCCAGTTTTCTATGGTATTACTCGCTGATTTAGGGCCCCGGCAAGATCCGTACGTTCTGGGAACCTTGAGGTCCTCTTACGGGGATCTCGCCAAAACTCGCAGATTTGGTCCATTCTGGCCAGTTTTCTATGGTATTACTCACTGATTTAGGGCCCCAGGTTAATCCGGACGTTCGGGGAACCCCGGGGTCCGCTTACAGGGACCTCACCAAAACTCGCAGATTTGGTCCATTCTGGCCGCTTTTCTATGGTATTACTCACTGATTTTGGGTTCGTGTCGAACCGGACGTTCGGGGAACCCGTGGTCCGCTTACAGGAATCTCGCTAGAACTCGCAGATTTGGTCCATTCTGTCCAGTTTACTATGGTATTACTCACTGATATTTGGTCCCGGGTCAATTCGGACGTTCGGGGAACCCCGGGGTCCGGTTACGGGGATCTCACCAAAACTCGCAGATTTGGTCCATTCTGGCCAGTTTTCTATGGTATTACTCACTGATTTAGGGCCCCGGGTAGATCCGGACGTTCGGGGAACCTTGAGGTCCTCTTATGGGTATCTCGCCAAAACTCGCAGATTTGGTCCATTCTGGCCAGTTTTCTATGGTATTACTCGCTGATTTAGGGCCCCGGGAAGATCCGTACGTTCTGGGAACCTTGAGGTCCTCTTACGGGGATCTCGCTAAAACTCATAGATTTGGTCCATTCTGGCCTGTTTTCTATGGTATTACTCACTGATTTAGGGCCCCAGGTCAATCCGGACGTTCGGGGAACCTTGAGGTCCTCTTACGGGGACCTCACCAAAACTCGCAGATTTGGTCCATTCTGGCCGCTTTTCTATGGTATTACTCACTGATTTTGGGTTCGTGTCGAACCGGACGTTCGGGGAACCCGTGGTCCGCTTACAGGAATCTCGCTAGAACTCGCAAATTTGGTCCATTCTGTCTAGTTTACTATGGTATTACTCACTGATATTTGGTCCCGGGTCGATTCGGACGTTCGGGGAACCCCGGGGTCCGGTTACGGGGATCTCACCAAAACTCGCAGATTTGGTCCATTCTGGCCAGTTTTCTATTGTATTACTCACTGATTTAGGGCCCTAGGTAGATCCGGACGTTCGGGGAACCTTGAGGTGCTCTTATGGGGATCTCGCCAAAACTCGCAGATTTGGTCCATTCTGGCCAGTTTTCTATGGTATTAATCACTGATTTAGGGCCCCGGGTAGATCTGGACGTTCAGGGAACCTTGAGGTCCTCTTACGGGGATCTCGCCACAACTCGCAGATTTGGTCCATTCTGGCCAGTTTTCTATGCTATTACTCACTGATTTAGGGCCCCGGGTAGATCCGGACGTTCGGGGAACCTTGAGGTCCTCTTATGGGGATCTCGCCAAAACTCGCAGATTTGGTCCATTCTGGCCAGTTTTCTATGTTATTACTCACTGATTTAGGGCCCCAGGTTAATCCGGACATTCGAGGAACCCCGGGGTCCGCTTACAGGAACCTCGCCAAAACTCGCAGACTTGGTCCATTCTGGCCGGTTTTCTATGGTATTACTCACTGATTTTGGGTTTGTGTCGAACCGGACGTTCGGGGAACCCCGTGGTCCGCTTATGGGGACCTCGCCAAAACTCACAGATTTGCTCCATTCTGGCCAGTTTTCTATGGTATTACTCACTGATTTTGGGTCCCGGGTCGATTCGGACGTTCGGGGAACCCCCGGCGTCCGCTTATGGGGATCTCGCCAAAACTCGCAGATTTGGTCCATTCTGGCCAGTTTTCTATGGTATTACTCGCTGATTTAGGGCCCCGGGTAGATCCGGACGTTCTGGGAACCTTGAGGTCCTCTTACGGGGATCTCGCTAAAACACATAGATTTGGTCCATTCTGGCCAGTTTTCTATGGTATTACTCGCTGATTTAGGGCCCCGGAAAGATCCGTACGTTCTGGGAACCTTGAGGTCCTCTTACGGGGATCTCGCCAAAACTCGCAGATTTGGTCCATTCTGGCCAGTTTTCTATGGTATTACTCACTGATTTAGGGCCCCAGGTTAATCCGGACGTTCGGGGAACCCCGGGGTCCGCTTACAGGGACCTCACCAAAACTCGCAGATTTGGTCCATTCTGGCCGCTTTTCTATGGTATTACTCACTGATTTTGGGTTCGTGTCGAACCGGACGTTCGGGGAACCCGTGGTCCGCTTACAGGATTCTCGCTAGAACTCGCAGATTTGGTCCATTCTGTCCAGTTTACTATGGTATTACTCACTGATATTTGGTCCCGGGTCGATTCGGACGTTCGGGGAACCCCGGGGTCCGGTTACGGGGATCTCACCAAAACTCGCAGATTTGGTCCATTCTGGCCAGTTTTCTATGGTATTACTCGCTGATTTAGGGCCCCGGCAAGATCCGTACGTTCTGGGAACCTTGAGGTCCTCTTACGGGGATCTCGCCAAAACTCGCAGATTTGGTCCATTCTGGCCAGTTTTCTATGGTATTACTCACTGATTTAGGGCCCCAGGTTAATCCGGACGTTCGGGGAACCCCGGGGTCCGCTTACAGGGACCTCACCAAAACTCGCAGATTTGGTCCATTCTGGCCGCTTTTCTATGGTATTACTCACTGATTTTGGGTTCGTGTCGAACCGGACGTTCGGGGAACCCGTGGTCCGCTTACAGGAATCTCGCTAGAACTCGCAGATTTGGTCCATTCTGTCCAGTTTACTATGGTATTACTCACTGATATTTGGTCCCGGGTCGATTCGGACGTTCGGGGAACCCCGGGGTCCGGTTACGGGGATCTCACCAAAACTCGCAGATTTGGTCCATTCTGGCCAGTTTTCTATGGTATTACTCACTGATTTAGGGCCCCGGGTAGATCCGGACGTTCGGGGAACCTTGAGGTCCTCTTAGGGGTATCTCGCCAAAACTCGCAGATTTGGTCCATTCTGGCCTGTTTTCTATGGTATTACTCACTGATTTAGGGCCCCAGGTCAATCCGGACGTTCGGGGAACCTTGAGGTCCTCTTACGGGGACCTCACCAAAACTCGCAGATTTGGTCCATTCTGGCCGCTTTTCTATGGTATTACTCACTGATTTTGGGTTCGTGTCGAACCGGACGTTCGGGGAACCCGTGGTCCGCTTACAGGAATCTCGCTAGAACTCGCAAATTTGGTCCATTCTGTCTAGTTTACTATGGTATTACTCACTGATATTTGGTCCCGGGTCGATTCGGACGTTCGGGGAACCCCGGGGTCCGGTTACGGGGATCTCACCAAAACTCGCAGATTTGGTCCATTCTGGCCAGTTTTCTATTGTATTACTCACTGATTTAGGGCCCTAGGTAGATCCGGACGTTCGGGGAACCTTGAGGTGCTCTTATGGGGATCTCGCCAAAACTCGCAGATTTGGTCCATTCTGGCCAGTTTTCTATGGTATTAATCACTGATTTAGGGCCCCGGGTAGATCTGGACGTTCAGGGAACCTTGAGGTCCTCTTACGGGGATCTCGCCACAACTCGCAGATTTGGTCCATTCTGGCCAGTTTTCTATGCTATTACTCACTGATTTAGGGCCCCGGGTAGATCCGGACGTTCGGGGAACCTTGAGGTCCTCTTATGGGGATCTCGCCAAAACTCGCAGATTTGGTCCATTCTGGCCAGTTTTCTATGTTATTACTCACTGATTTAGGGCCCCAGGTTAATCCGGACATTCGAGGAACCCCGGGGTCCGCTTACAGGAACCTCGCCAAAACTCGCAGACTTGGTCCATTCTGGCCGGTTTTCTATGGTATTACTCACTGATTTTGGGTTTGTGTCGAACCGGACGTTCGGGGAACCCCGTGGTCCGCTTATGGGGACCTCGCCAAAACTCACAGATTTGCTCCATTCTGGCCAGTTTTCTATGGTATTACTCACTGATTTTGGGTCCCGGGTCGATTCGGACGTTCGGGGAACCCCCGGCGTCCGCTTATGGGGATCTCGCCAAAACTCGCAGATTTGGTCCATTCTGGCCAGTTTTCTATGGTATTACTCGCTGATTTAGGGCCCCGGGTAGATCCGGACGTTCTGGGAACCTTGAGGTCCTCTTACGGGGATCTCGCTAAAACACATAGATTTGGTCCATTCTGGCCAGTTTTCTATGGTATTACTCGCTGATTTAGGGCCCCGGAAAGATCCGTACGTTCTGGGAACCTTGAGGTCCTCTTACGGGGATCTCGCCAAAACTCGCAGATTTGGTCCATTCTGGCCAGTTTTCTATGGTATTACTCACTGATTTAGGGCCCCAGGTTAATCCGGACGTTCGGGGAACCCCGGGGTCCGCTTACAGGGACCTCACCAAAACTCGCAGATTTGGTCCATTCTGGCCGCTTTTCTATGGTATTACTCACTGATTTTGGGTTCGTGTCGAACCGGACGTTCGGGGAACCCGTGGTCCGCTTACAGGATTCTCGCTAGAACTCGCAGATTTGGTCCATTCTGTCCAGTTTACTATGGTATTACTCACTGATATTTGGTCCCGGGTCGATTCGGACGTTCGGGGAACCCCGGGGTCCGGTTACGGGGATCTCACCAAAACTCGCAGATTTGGTCCATTCTGGCCAGTTTTCTATGGTATTACTCGCTGATTTAGGGCCCCGGCAAGATCCGTACGTTCTGGGAACCTTGAGGTCCTCTTACGGGGATCTCGCCAAAACTCGCAGATTTGGTCCATTCTGGCCAGTTTTCTATGGTATTACTCACTGATTTAGGGCCCCAGGTTAATCCGGACGTTCGGGGAACCCCGGGGTCCGCTTACAGGGACCTCACCAAAACTCGCAGATTTGGTCCATTCTGGCCGCTTTTCTATGGTATTACTCACTGATTTTGGGTTCGTGTCGAACCGGACGTTCGGGGAACCCGTGGTCCGCTTACAGGAATCTCGCTAGAACTCGCAGATTTGGTCCATTCTGTCCAGTTTACTATGGTATTACTCACTGATATTTGGTCCCGGGTCGATTCGGACGTTCGGGGAACCCCGGGGTCCGGTTACGGGGATCTCACCAAAACTCGCAGATTTGGTCCATTCTGGCCAGTTTTCTATGGTATTACTCACTGATTTAGGGCCCCGGGTAGATCCGGACGTTCGGGGAACCTTGAGGTCCTCTTATGGGTATCTCGCCAAAACTCGCAGATTTGGTCCATTCTGGCCAGTTTTCTATGGTATTACTCGCTGATTTAGGGCCCCGGGAAGATCCGTACGTTCTGGGAACCTTGAGGTCCTCTTACGGGGATCTCGCTAAAACTCATAGATTTGGTCCATTCTGGCCTGTTTTCTATGGTATTACTCACTGATTTAGGGCCCCAGGTCAATCCGGACGTTCGGGGAACCTTGAGGTCCTCTTACGGGGACCTCACCAAAACTCGCAGATTTGGTCCATTCTGGCCGCTTTTCTATGGTATTACTCACTGATTTTGGGTTCGTGTCGAACCGGACGTTCGGGGAACCCGTGGTCCGCTTACAGGAATCTCGCTAGAACTCGCAAATTTGGTCCATTCTGTCTAGTTTACTATGGTATTACTCACTGATATTTGGTCCCGGGTCGATTCGGACGTTCGGGGAACCCCGGGGTCCGGTTACGGGGATCTCACCAAAACTCGCAGATTTGGTCCATTCTGGCCAGTTTTCTATTGTATTACTCACTGATTTAGGGCCCTAGGTAGATCCGGACGTTCGGGGAACCTTGAGGTGCTCTTATGGGGATCTCGCCAAAACTCGCAGATTTGGTCCATTCTGGCCAGTTTTCTATGGTATTAATCACTGATTTAGGGCCCCGGGTAGATCTGGACGTTCAGGGAACCTTGAGGTCCTCTTACGGGGATCTCGCCACAACTCGCAGATTTGGTCCATTCTGGCCAGTTTTCTATGCTATTACTCACTGATTTAGGGCCCCGGGTAGATCCGGACGTTCGGGGAACCTTGAGGTCCTCTTATGGGGATCTCGCCAAAACTCGCAGATTTGGTCCATTCTGGCCAGTTTTCTATGTTATTACTCACTGATTTAGGGCCCCAGGTTAATCCGGACATTCGAGGAACCCCGGGGTCCGCTTACAGGAACCTCGCCAAAACTCGCAGACTTGGTCCATTCTGGCCGGTTTTCTATGGTATTACTCACTGATTTTGGGTTTGTGTCGAACCGGACGTTCGGGGAACCCCGTGGTCCGCTTATGGGGACCTCGCCAAAACTCACAGATTTGCTCCATTCTGGCCAGTTTTCTATGGTATTACTCACTGATTTTGGGTCCCGGGTCGATTCGGACGTTCGGGGAACCCCCGGCGTCCGCTTATGGGGATCTCGCCAAAACTCGCAGATTTGGTCCATTCTGGCCAGTTTTCTATGGTATTACTCGCTGATTTAGGGCCCCGGGTAGATCCGGACGTTCTGGGAACCTTGAGGTCCTCTTACGGGGATCTCGCTAAAACACATAGATTTGGTCCATTCTGGCCAGTTTTCTATGGTATTACTCGCTGATTTAGGGCCCCGGGAAGATCCGTACGTTCTGGGAACCTTGAGGTCCTCTTACGGGGATCTCGCCAAAACTCGCAGATTTGGTCCATTCTGGCCAGTTTTCTATGGTATTACTCACTGATTTAGGGCCCCAGGTTAATCCGGACGTTCGGGGAACCCCGGGGTCCGCTTACAGGGACCTCACCAAAACTCGCAGATTTGGTCCATTCTGGCCGCTTTTCTATGGTATTACTCACTGATTTTGGGTTCGTGTCGAACCGGACGTTCGGGGAACCCGTGGTCCGCTTACAGGATTCTCGCTAGAACTCGCAGATTTGGTCCATTCTGTCCAGTTTACTATGGTATTACTCACTGATATTTGGTCCCGGGTCGATTCGGACGTTCGGGGAACCCCGGGGTCCGGTTACGGGGATCTCACCAAAACTCGCAGATTTGGTCCATTCTGGCCAGTTTTCTATGGTATTACTCGCTGATTTAGGGCCCCGGCAAGATCCGTACGTTCTGGGAACCTTGAGGTCCTCTTACGGGGATCTCGCCAAAACTCGCAGATTTGGTCCATTCTGGCCAGTTTTCTATGGTATTACTCACTGATTTAGGGCCCCAGGTTAATCCGGACGTTCGGGGAACCCCGGGGTCCGCTTACAGGGACCTCACCAAAACTCGCAGATTTGGTCCATTCTGGCCGCTTTTCTATGGTATTACTCACTGATTTTGGGTTCGTGTCGAACCGGACGTTCGGGGAACCCGTGGTCCGCTTACAGGAATCTCGCTAGAACTCGCAGATTTGGTCCATTCTGTCCAGTTTACTATGGTATTACTCACTGATATTTGGTCCCGGGTCGATTCGGACGTTCGGGGAACCCCGGGGTCCGGTTACGGGGATCTCACCAAAACTCGCAGATTTGGTCCATTCTGGCCAGTTTTCTATGGTATTACTCACTGATTTAGGGCCCCGGGTAGATCCGGACGTTCGGGGAACCTTGAGGTCCTCTTATGGGTATCTCGCCAAAACTCGCAGATTTGGTCCATTCTGGCCAGTTTTCTATGGTATTACTCGCTGATTTAGGGCCCCGGGAAGATCCGTACGTTCTGGGAACCTTGAGGTCCTCTTACGGGGATCTCGCTAAAACTCATAGATTTGGTCCATTCTGGCCTGTTTTCTATGGTATTACTCACTGATTTAGGGCCCCAGGTCAATCCGGACGTTCGGGGAACCTTGAGGTCCTCTTACGGGGACCTCACCAAAACTCGCAGATTTGGTCCATTCTGGCCGCTTTTCTATGGTATTACTCACTGATTTTGGGTTCGTGTCGAACCGGACGTTCGGGGAACCCGTGGTCCGCTTACAGGAATCTCGCTAGAACTCGCAAATTTGGTCCATTCTGTCTAGTTTACTATGGTATTACTCACTGATATTTGGTCCCGGGTCGATTCGGACGTTCGGGGAACCCCGGGGTCCGGTTACGGGGATCTCACCAAAACTCGCAGATTTGGTCCATTCTGGCCAGTTTTCTATTGTATTACTCACTGATTTAGGGCCCTAGGTAGATCCGGACGTTCGGGGAACCTTGAGGTGCTCTTATGGGATCTCGCCAAAACTCGCAGATTTGGTCCATTCTGGCCAGTTTTCTATGGTATTAATCACTGATTTAGGGCCCCGGGTAGATCTGGACGTTCAGGGAACCTTGAGGTCCTCTTACGGGGATCTCGCCACAACTCGCAGATTTGGTCCATTCTGGCCAGTTTTCTATGGTATTACTCACTGATTTAGGGCCCCGGGTAGATCCGGACGTTCGGGGAACCTTGAGGTCCTCTTATGGGGATCTCGCCAAAACTCGCAGATTTGGTCCATTCTGGCCAGTTTTCTATGTTATTACTCACTGATTTAGGGCCCCAGGTTAATCCGGACATTCGAGGAACCCCGGGGTCCGCTTACAGGAACCTCGCCAAAACTCGCAGACTTGGTCCATTCTGGCCGGTTTTCTATGGTATTACTCACTGATTTTGGGTTTGTGTCGAACCGGACGTTCGGGGAACCCCGTGGTCCGCTTATGGGGACCTCGCCAAAACTCACAGATTTGCTCCATTCTGGCCAGTTTTCTATGGTATTACTCACTGATTTTGGGTCCCGGGTCGATTCGGACGTTCGGGGAACCCCCGGCGTCCGCTTATGGGGATCTCGCCAAAACTCGCAGATTTGGTCCATTCTGGCCAGTTTTCTATGGTATTACTCGCTGATTTAGGGCCCCGGGTAGATCCGGACGTTCTGGGAACCTTGAGGTCCTCTTACGGGGATCTCGCTAAAACACATAGATTTGGTCCATTCTGGCCAGTTTTCTATGGTATTACTCGCTGATTTAGGGCCCCGGGAAGATCCGTACGTTCTGGGAACCTTGAGGTCCTCTTACGGGGATCTCGCCAAAACTCGCAGATTTGGTCCATTCTGGCCAGTTTTCTATGGTATTACTCACTGATTTAGGGCCCCAGGTTAATCCGGACGTTCGGGGAACCCCGGGGTCCGCTTACAGGGACCTCACCAAAACTCGCAGATTTGGTCCATTCTGGCCGCTTTTCTATGGTATTACTCACTGATTTTGGGTTCGTGTCGAACCGGACGTTCGGGGAACCCGTGGTCCGCTTACAGGATTCTCGCTAGAACTCGCAGATTTGGTCCATTCTGTCCAGTTTACTATGGTATTACTCACTGATATTTGGTCCCGGGTCGATTCGGACGTTCGGGGAACCCCGGGGTCCGGTTACGGGGATCTCACCAAAACTCGCAGATTTGGTCCATTCTGGCCAGTTTTCTATGGTATTACTCGCTGATTTAGGGCCCCGGCAAGATCCGTACGTTCTGGGAACCTTGAGGTCCTCTTACGGGGATCTCGCCAAAACTCGCAGATTTGGTCCATTCTGGCCAGTTTTCTATGGTATTACTCACTGATTTAGGGCTCCAGGTTAATCCGGACGTTCGGGGAACCCCGGGGTCCGCTTACAGGGACCTCACCAAAACTCGCAGATTTGGTCCATTCTGGCCGCTTTTCTATGGTATTACTCACTGATTTTGGGTTCGTGTCGAACCGGACGTTCGGGGAACCCATGGTCCGCTTACAGGAATCTCGCTAGAACTCGCAGATTTGGTCCATTCTGTCCAGTTTACTATGGTATTACTCACTGATATTTGGTCCCGGGTCGATTCGGACGTTCGGGGAACCCCGGGGTCCGGTTACGGGGATCTCACCAAAACTCGCAGATTTGGTCCATTCTGGCCAGTTTTCTATGGTATTACTCACTGATTTAGGGCCCCGGGTAGATCCGGACGTTCGGGGAACCTTGAGGTCCTCTTATGGGTATCTCGCCAAAACTCGCAGATTTGGTCCATTCTGGCCAGTTTTCTATGGTATTACTCGCTGATTTAGGGCCCCGGGAAGATCCGTACGTTCTGGGAACCTTGAGGTCCTCTTACGGGGATCTCGCTAAAACTCATAGATTTGGTCCATTCTGGCCTGTTTTCTATGGTATTACTCACTGATTTAGGGCCCCAGGTCAATCCGGACGTTCGGGGAACCTTGAGGTCCTCTTACGGGGACCTCACCAAAACTCGCAGATTTGGTCCATTCTGGCCGCTTTTCTATGGTATTACTCACTGATTTTGGGTTCGTGTCGAACCGGACGTTCGGGGAACCCGTGGTCCGCTTACAGGAATCTCGCTAGAACTCGCAAATTTGGTCCATTCTGTCTAGTTTACTATGGTATTACTCACTGATATTTGGTCCCGGGTCGATTCGGACGTTCGGGGAACCCCGGGGTCCGGTTACGGGGATCTCACCAAAACTCGCAGATTTGGTCCATTCTGGCCAGTTTTCTATTGTATTACTCACTGATTTAGGGCCCTAGGTAGATCCGGACGTTCGGGGAACCTTGAGGTGCTCTTATGGGGATCTCGCCAAAACTCGCAGATTTGGTCCATTCTGGCCAGTTTTCTATGGTATTAATCACTGATTTAGGGCCCCGGGTAGATCTGGACGTTCAGGGAACCTTGAGGTCCTCTTACGGGGATCTCGCCACAACTCGCAGATTTGGTCCATTCTGGCCAGTTTTCTATGGTATTACTCACTGATTTAGGGCCCCGGGTAGATCCGGACGTTCGGGGAACCTTGAGGTCCTCTTATGGGGATCTCGCCAAAACTCGCAGATTTGGTCCATTCTGGCCAGTTTTCTATGTTATTACTCACTGATTTAGGGCCCCAGGTTAATCCGGACATTCGAGGAACCCCGGGGTCCGCTTACAGGAACCTCGCCAAAACTCGCAGACTTGGTCCATTCTGGCCGGTTTTCTATGGTATTACTCACTGATTTTGGGTTTGTGTCGAACCGGACGTTCGGGGAACCCCGTGGTCCGCTTATGGGGACCTCGCCAAAACTCACAGATTTGCTCCATTCTGGCCAGTTTTCTATGGTATTACTCACTGATTTTGGGTCCCGGGTCGATTCAGACGTTCGGGGAACCCCCGGCGTCCGCTTATGGGGATCTCGCCAAAACTCGCAGATTTGGTCCATTCTGGCCAGTTTTCTATGGTATTACTCGCTGATTTAGGGCCCCGGGTAGATCCGGACGTTCTGGGAACCTTGAGGTCCTCTTACGGGGATCTCGCTAAAACACATAGATTTGGTCCATTCTGGCCAGTTTTCTATGGTATTACTCGCTGATTTAGGGCCCCGGGAAGATCCGTACGTTCTGGGAACCTTGAGGTCCTCTTACGGGGATCTCGCCAAAACTCGCAGATTTGGTCCATTCTGGCCAGTTTTCTATGGTATTACTCACTGATTTAGGGCCCCAGGTTAATCCGGACGTTCGGGGAACCCCGGGGTCCGCTTACAGGGACCTCACCAAAACTCGCAGATTTGGTCCATTCTGGCCGCTTTTCTATGGTATTACTCACTGATTTTGGGTTCGTGTCGAACCGGACGTTCGGGGAACCCGTGGTCCGCTTACAGGATTCTCGCTAGAACTCGCAGATTTGGTCCATTCTGTCCAGTTTACTATGGTATTACTCACTGATATTTGGTCCCGGGTCGATTCGGACGTTCTGGGAACCCCGGGGTCCGGTTACGGGGATCTCACCAAAACTCGCAGATTTGGTCCATTCTGGCCAGTTTTCTATGGTATTACTCGCTGATTTAGGGCCCCGGGAAGATCCGTACGTTCTGGGAACCTTGAGGTCCTCTTACGGGGATCTCGCCAAAACTCGCAGATTTGGTCCATTCTGGCCAGTTTTCTATGGTATTACTCACTGATTTAGGGCCCCAGGTTAATCCGGACGTTCGGGGAACCCCGGGGTCCGCTTACAGGGACCTCACCAAAACTCGCAGATTTGGTCCATTCTGGCCGCTTTTCTATGGTATTACTCACTGATTTTGGGTTCGTGTCGAACCGGACGTTCGGGGAACCCGTGGTCCGCTTACAGGATTCTCGCTAGAACTCGCAGATTTGGTCCATTCTGTCCAGTTTACTATGGTATTACTCACTGATATTTGGTCCCGGGTCGATTCGGACGTTCGGGGAACCCCGGGGTCCGGTTACGGGGATCTCACCAAAACTCGCAGATTTGGTCCATTCTGGCCAGTTTTCTATGGTATTACTCGCTGATTTAGGGCCCCGGGAAGATCCGTACGTTCTGGGAACCTTGAGGTCCTCTTACGGGGATCTCGCCAAAACTCGCAGATTTGGTCCATTCTGGCCAGTTTTCTATGGTATTACTCACTGATTTAGGGCCCCAGGTTAATCCGGACGTTCGGGGAACCCCGGGGTCCGCTTACAGGGACCTCACCAAAACTCGCAGATTTGGTCCATTCTGGCCGCTTTTCTATGGTATTACTCACTGATTTTGGGTTCGTGTCGAACCGGACGTTCGGGGAACCCGTGGTCCGCTTACAGGAATCTCGCTAGAACTCGCAGATTTGGTCCATTCTGTCCAGTTTACTATGGTATTACTCACTGATATTTGGTCCCGGGTCGATTCGGACGTTCGGGGAACCCCGGGGTCCGGTTACGGGGATCTCACCAAAACTCGCAGATTTGGTCCATTCTGGCCAGTTTTCTATGGTATTACTCACTGATTTAGGGCCCCGGGTAGATCCGGACGTTCGGGGAACCTTGAGGTCCTCTTATGGGTATCTCGCCAAAACTCGCAGATTTGGTCCATTCTGGCCAGTTTTCTATGTTATTACTCACTGATTTAGGGCCCCAGGTTAATCCGGACATTCGAGGAACCCCGGGGTCCGCTTACAGGAACCTCGCCAAAACTCGCAGACTTGGTCCATTCTGGCCGGTTTTCTATGGTATTACTCACTGATTTTGGGTTTGTGTCGAACCGGACGTTCGGGGAACCCCGTGGTCCGCTTATGGGGACCTCGCCAAAACTCACAGATTTTCTCCATTCTGGCCAGTTTTCTATGGTATTACTCACTGATTTTGGGTCCCGGGTCGATTCGGACGTTCGGGGAACCCCCGGCGTCCGCTTACGGGGATCTCGCCAAAACTCGCAGATTTGGTCCATTCTGGCCAGTTTTCTATGGTATTACTCGCTGATTTTGGGCCCCGGGTAGATCCGGACGTTCTGGGAACCTTGAGGTCCTCTTACGGGGATCTCGCTAAAACACATAGATTTGGTCCATTCTGGCCAGTTTTCTATGGTATTACTCGCTGATTTAGGGCCCCGGGAAGATCCGTACGTTCTGGGAACCTTGAGGTCCTCTTACGGGGATCTCGCTAAAACTCATAGATTTGGTCCATTCTGGCTTGTTTTCTATGGTATTACTCACTGATTTAGGGCCCCAGGTCAATCCGGACGTTCGGGGAACCTTGAGGTCCTCTTACGGGGACCTCACCAAAACTCGCAGATTTGGTCCATTCTGGCCGCTTTTCTATGGTATTACTCACTGATTTTGGGTTCGTGTCGAACCGGACGTTCGGGGAACCCGTGGTCCGCTTACAGGAATCTCGCTAGAACTCGCAAATTTGGTCCATTCTGTCCAGTTTACTATGGTATTACTCACTGATATTTGGTCCCGGGTCGATTCGGACGTTCGGGGAACCCCGGGGTCCGGTTACGGGGATCTCACCAAAACTCGCAGATTTGGTCCATTCTGGCCAGTTTTCTATTGTATTACTCACTGATTTAGGGCCCTAGGTAGATCCGGACGTTCGGGGAACCTTGAGGTGCTCTTATGGGGATCTCGCCAAAACTCGCAGATTTGGTCCATTCTGGCCAGTTTTCTATGGTATTAATCACTGATTTAGGGCCCCGGGTAGATCTGGACGTTCAGGGAACCTTGAGGTCCTCTTACGGGGATCTCGCCACAACTCGCAGATTTGGTCCATTCTGGCCAGTTTTCTATGGTATTACTCACTGATTTAGGGCCCCGGGTAGATCCGGACGTTCGGGGAACCTTGAGGTCCTCTTATGGGGATCTCGCCAAAACTCGCAGATTTGGTCCATTCTGGCCAGTTTTCTATGTTATTACTCACTGATTTAGGGCCCCAGGTTAATCCGGACATTCGAGGAACCCCGGGGTCCGCTTACAGGAACCTCGCCAAAACTCGCAGACTTGGTCCATTCTGGCCGGTTTTCTATGGTATTACTCACTGATTTTGGGTTTGTGTCGAACCGGACGTTGGGGGAACCCCGTGGTCCGCTTATGGGGACCTCGCCAAAACTCACAGATTTGCTCCATTCTGGCCAGTTTTCTATGGTATTACTCACTGATTTTGGGTCCCGGGTCGATTCGGACGTTCGGGGAACCCCCGGCGTCCGCTTACGGGGATCTCGCCAAAACTCGCAGATTTGGTCCATTCTGGCCAGTTTTCTATGGTATTACTCACTGATTTAGGGCCCCGGGTAGATCCGGACGTTCTGGGAACCTTGAGGTCCTCTTACGGGGATCTCGCTAAAACACATAGATTTGGTCCATTCTGGCCAGTTTTCTATGGTATTACTCGCTGATTTAGGGCCCCGGGAAGATCCGTACGTTCTGGGAACCTTGAGGTCCTCTTACGGGGATCTCTCCAAAACTCGCAGATTTGGTCCATTCTGGCCAGTTTTCTATGGTATTACTCACTGATTTAGGGCCCCAGGTTAATCCGGACGTTCGGGGAACCCCGGGGTCCGCTTACAGGGACCTCACCAAAACTCGCAGATTTGGTCCATTCTGGCCGCTTTTCTATGGTATTACTCACTGATTTTGGGTTCGTGTCGAACCGGACGTTCGGGGAACCCGTGGTCCGCTTACAGGATTCTCGCTAGAACTCGCAGATTTGGTCCATTCTGTCCAGTTTACTATGGTATTACTCACTGATATTTGGTCCCGGGTCGATTCGGACGTTCTGGGAACCCCGGGGTCCGGTTACGGGGATCTCACCAAAACTCGCAGATTTGGTCCATTCTGGCCAGTTTTCTATGGTATTACTCGCTGATTTAGGGCCCCGGGAAGATCCGTACGTTCTGGGAACCTTGAGGTCCTCTTACGGGGATCTCGCCAAAACTCGCAGATTTGGTCCATTCTGGCCAGTTTTCTATGGTATTACTCACTGATTTAGGGCCCCAGGTTAATCCGGACGTTCGGGGAACCCCGGGGTCCGCTTACAGGGACCTCACCAAAACTCGCAGATTTGGTCCATTCTGGCCGCTTTTCTATGGTATTACTCACTGATTTTGGGTTCGTGTCGAACCGGACGTTCGGGGAACCCGTGGTCCGCTTACAGGATTCTCGCTAGAACTCGCAGATTTGGTCCATTCTGTCCAGTTTACTATGGTATTACTCACTGATATTTGGTCCCGGGTCGATTCGGACGTTCGGGGAACCCCGGGGTCCGGTTACGGGGATCTCACCAAAACTCGCAGATTTGGTCCATTCTGGCCAGTTTTCTATGGTATTACTCGCTGATTTAGGGCCCCGGGAAGATCCGTACGTTCTGGGAACCTTGAGGTCCTCTTACGGGGATCTCGCCAAAACTCGCAGATTTGGTCCATTCTGGCCAGTTTTCTATGGTATTACTCACTGATTTAGGGCCCCAGGTTAATCCGGACGTTCGGGGAACCCCGGGGTCCGCTTACAGGGACCTCACCAAAACTCGCAGATTTGGTCCATTCTGGCCGCTTTTCTATGGTATTACTCACTGATTTTGGGTTCGTGTCGAACCGGACGTTCGGGGAACCCGTGGTCCGCTTACAGGAATCTCGCTAGAACTCGCAGATTTGGTCCATTCTGTCCAGTTTACTATGGTATTACTCACTGATATTTGGTCCCGGGTCGATTCGGACGTTCGGGGAACCCCGGGGTCCGGTTACGGGGATCTCACCAAAACTCGCAGATTTGGTCCATTCTGGCCAGTTTTCTATGGTATTACTCACTGATTTAGGGCCCCGGGTAGATCCGGACGTTCGGGGAACCTTGAGGTCCTCTTATGGGTATCTCGCCAAAACTCGCAGATTTGGTCCATTCTGGCCAGTTTTCTATGTTATTACTCACTGATTTAGGGACCCAGGTTAATCCGGACATTCGAGGAACCCCGGGGTCCGCTTACAGGAACCTCGCCAAAACTCGCAGACTTGGTCCATTCTGGCCGGTTTTCTATGGTATTACTCACTGATTTTGGGTTTGTGTCGAACCGGACGTTCGGGGAACCCCGTGGTCCGCTTATGGGGACCTCGCCAAAACTCACAGATTTGCTCCATTCTGGCCAGTTTTCTATGGTATTACTCACTGATTTTGGGTCCCGGGTCGATTCGGACGTTCGGGGAACCCCCGGCGTCCGCTTACGGGGATCTCGTCAAAACTCGCAGATTTGGTCCATTCTGGCCAGTTTTCTATGGTATTACTCGCTGATTTTGGGCCCCGGGTAGATCCGGACGTTCTGGGAACCTTGAGGTCCTCTTACGGGGATCTCGCTAAAACACATAGATTTGGTCCATTCTGGCCAGTTTTCTATGGTATTACTCGCTGATTTAGGGCCCCGGGAAGATCCGTACGTTCTGGGAACCTTGAGGTCCTCTTACGGGGATCTCGCTAAAACTCATAGATTTGGTCCATTCTGGCCTGTTTTCTATGGTATTACTCACTGATTTAGGGCCCCAGGTCAATCCGGACGTTCGGGGAACCTTGAGGTCCTCTTACGGGGACCTCACCAAAACTCGCAGATTTGGTCCATTCTGGCCGCTTTTCTATGGTATTACTCACTGATTTTGGGTTCGTGTCGAACCGGACGTTCGGGGAACCCGTGGTCCGCTTACAGGAATCTCGCTAGAACTCGCAAATTTGGTCCATTCTGTCCAGTTTACTATGGTATTACTCACTGATATTTGGTCCCGGGTCGATTCGGACGTTCGGGGAACCCCGGGGTCCGGTTACGGGGATCTCACCAAAACTCGCAGATTTGGTCCATTCTGGCCAGTTTTCTATTGTATTACTCACTGATTTAGGGCCCTAGGTAGATCCGGACGTTCGGGGAACCTTGAGGTGCTCTTATGGGGATCTCGCCAAAACTCGCAGATTTGGTCCATTCTGGCCAGTTTTCTATGGTATTAATCACTGATTTAGGGCCCCGGGTAGATCTGGACGTTCAGGGAACCTTGAGGTCCTCTTACGGGGATCTCGCCACAACTCGCAGATTTGGTCCATTCTGGCCAGTTTTCTATGGTATTACTCACTGATTTAGGGCCCCGGGTAGATCCGGACGTTCGGGGAACCTTGAGGTCCTCTTATGGGGATCTCGCCAAAACTCGCAGATTTGGTCCATTCTGGCCAGTTTTCTATGTTATTACTCACTGATTTAGGGCCCCAGGTTAATCCGGACATTCGAGGAACCCTAAAGTCCTCTAACGGGGATCTCGCCAAAACTCGCAGATTTGCCATTCTGGCCAGTTTTCTATGGTATTACTCACTGATTTAGGGCCCCAGGTTAATCCGGACATTCGAGGAACCCCGGGGTCCGCTTACAGGAACCTCGCCAAAACTCGCAGACTTGGTCCATTCTGGCCGGTTTTCTATGGTATTACTCACTGATTTTGGGTTTGTGTCGAACCGGACGTTGGGGGAACCCCGTGGTCCGCTTATGGGGACCTCGCCAGAACTCACAGATTTGCTCCATTCTGGCCAGTTTTCTATGGTATTACTCACTGATTTTGGGTCCCGGGTCGATTCGGACGTTCGGGGAACCCCCGGCGTCCGCTTACGGGGATCTCGCCAAAACTCGCAGATTTGGTCCATTCTGGCCAGTTTTCTATGGTATTACTCGCTGATTTAGGGCCCCGGGTAGATCCGGACATTCTGGGAACCTTGAGGTCCTCTTACGGGCATCTCGCTAAAACTCATAGATTCGGTCCATTCTGGCCTGTTTTCTATGGTATTACTCACTGATTTAGGGCCCCAGGTCAATCCGGACATTCGGGGAACCCCGGGGTCCGCTTATAGGAACCTCGCCAAAACTCGCAGATTTGGTCCATTCTGGCCGGTTTTCTATGGTATTACTCACTGATTTTGGGCCCCGGGCGATCCGGCATTCGGAGAACACCGGGGTCCGGTTACGGGGAACTCGCCAAAACTCACAGATTTTGTCCATTCTGGCCAGTTTTCTATGATATTACTCACTGATTTTGGGTCTCGGGTCGATTCGGACGTTCGGGGAACCCCTGCGTCCGCTTACGGGGATCTCACAAAAACTCACAGATTTGGTTCATTCTGGCAAGTTTTCTATGGTATTACTCGCTGATTTTGGGCCCCGGGTAGATCCGGACGTTCTGGGAACCTTGAGGTCCTCTTACGGGGATCTCGCCAAAACTCGCAGATTTGGTCCATTCTGGCCAGTTTTCTATGGTATTACTCACTGATTTAGGGCCCCAGGTTAATCCGGACGTTCGGGGAACCCCGGGGTCCGCTTACAGGGACCTCACCAAAACTCGCAGATTTGGTCCATTCTGGCCGCTTTTCTATGGTATTACTCACTGATTTTGGGTTCGTGTCGAACCGGACGTTCGGGGAACCCGTGGTCCGCTTACAGGAATCTCGCTAGAACTCGCAGATTTGGTCCATTCTGTCCAGTTTACTATGGTATTACTCACTGATATTTGGTCCCGGGTCGATTCGGACGTTCGGGGAACCCCGGGGTCCGGTTACGGGGATCTCACCAAAACTCGCAGATTTGGTCCATTCTGGCCAGTTTTCTATGGTATTACTCACTGATTTAGGGCCCCGGGTAGATCCGGACGTTCGGGGAACCTTGAGGTCCTCTTATGGGTATCTCGCCAAAACTCGCAGATTTGGTCCATTCTGGCCAGTTTTCTATGTTATTACTCACTGATTTAGGGACCCAGGTTAATCCGGACATTCGAGGAACCCCGGGGTCCGCTTACAGGAACCTCGCCAAAACTCGCAGACTTGGTCCATTCTGGCCGGTTTTCTATGGTATTACTCACTGATTTTGGGTTTGTGTCGAACCGGACGTTCGGGGAACCCCGTGGTCCGCTTATGGGGACCTCGCCAAAACTCACAGATTTGCTCCATTCTGGCCAGTTTTCTATGGTATTACTCACTGATTTTGGGTCCCGGGTCGATTCGGACGTTCGGGGAACCCCCGGCGTCCGCTTACGGGGATCTCGTCAAAACTCGCAGATTTGGTCCATTCTGGCCAGTTTTCTATGGTATTACTCGCTGATTTTGGGCCCCGGGTAGATCCGGACGTTCTGGGAACCTTGAGGTCCTCTTACGGGGATCTCGCTAAAACACATAGATTTGGTCCATTCTGGCCAGTTTTCTATGGTATTACTCGCTGATTTAGGGCCCCGGGAAGATCCGTACGTTCTGGGAACCTTGAGGTCCTCTTACGGGGATCTCGCTAAAACTCATAGATTTGGTCCATTCTGGCCTGTTTTCTATGGTATTACTCACTGATTTAGGGCCCCAGGTCAATCCGGACGTTCGGGGAACCTTGAGGTCCTCTTACGGGGACCTCACCAAAACTCGCAGATTTGGTCCATTCTGGCCGCTTTTCTATGGTATTACTCACTGATTTTGGGTTCGTGTCGAACCGGACGTTCGGGGAACCCGTGGTCCGCTTACAGGAATCTCGCTAGAACTCGCAAATTTGGTCCATTCTGTCCAGTTTACTATGGTATTACTCACTGATATTTGGTCCCGGGTCGATTCGGACGTTCGGGGAACCCCGGGGTCCGGTTACGGGGATCTCACCAAAACTCGCAGATTTGGTCCATTCTGGCCAGTTTTCTATTGTATTACTCACTGATTTAGGGCCCTAGGTAGATCCGGACGTTCGGGGAACCTTGAGGTGCTCTTATGGGGATCTCGCCAAAACTCGCAGATTTGGTCCATTCTGGCCAGTTTTCTATGGTATTAATCACTGATTTAGGGCCCCGGGTAGATCTGGACGTTCAGGGAACCTTGAGGTCCTCTTACGGGGATCTCGCCACAACTCGCAGATTTGGTCCATTCTGGCCAGTTTTCTATGGTATTACTCACTGATTTAGGGCCCCGGGTAGATCCGGACGTTCGGGGAACCTTGAGGTCCTCTTATGGGGATCTCGCCAAAACTCGCAGATTTGGTCCATTCTGGCCAGTTTTCTATGTTATTACTCACTGATTTAGGGCCCCAGGTTAATCCGGACATTCGAGGAACCCTAAAGTCCTCTAACGGGGATCTCACCAAAACTCGCAGATTTGCCATTCTGGCCAGTTTTCTATGGTATTACTCACTGATTTAGGGCCCCAGGTTAATCCGGACATTCGAGGAACCCCGGGGTCCGCTTACAGGAACCTCGCCAAAACTCGCAGACTTGGTCCATTCTGGCCGGTTTTCTATGGTATTACTCACTGATTTTGGGTTTGTGTCGAACCGGACGTTGGGGGAACCCCGTGGTCCGCTTATGGGGACCTCGCCAGAACTCACAGATTTGCTCCATTCTGGCCAGTTTTCTATGGTATTACTCACTGATTTTGGGTCCCGGGTCGATTCGGACGTTCGGGGAACCCCCGGCGTCCGCTTACGGGGATCTCGCCAAAACTCGCAGATTTGGTCCATTCTGGCCAGTTTTCTATGGTATTACTCGCTGATTTAGGGCCCCGGGTAGATCCGGACATTCTGGGAACCTTGAGGTCCTCTTACGGGCATCTCGCTAAAACTCATAGATTCGGTCCATTCTGGCCTGTTTTCTATGGTATTACTCACTGATTTAGGGCCCCAGGTCAATCCGGACATTCGGGGAACCCCGGGGTCCGCTTATAGGAACCTCGCCAAAACTCGCAGATTTGGTCCATTCTGGCCGGTTTTCTATGGTATTACTCACTGATTTTGGGCCCCGGGCGATCCGGCATTCGGAGAACACCGGGGTCCGGTTACGGGGAACTCGCCAAAACTCACAGATTTTGTCCATTCTGGCCAGTTTTCTATGATATTACTCACTGATTTTGGGTCTCGGGTCGATTCGGACGTTCGGGGAACCCCTGCGTCCGCTTACGGGGATCTCACAAAAACTCACAGATTTGGTTCATTCTGGCAAGTTTTCTATGGTATTACTCGCTGATTTAGGGCCCCGGGTAGATCCGGACGTTCGGGGAACCCTAAAGTCCTCTTGTGGGGATCTCACCAAAACACACAGATTTGGTCCATTCTGGCCAGTTTTCTATGGTATTACTCACTGATTTAGGGCCCCGGGTATATCCGGACGTTCGGGGAACCCTAAAGTCCTCTAACGGGGATCTCACCAAAACTCGCAGATTTGCCATTCTGGCCAGTTTTCTATGGTATTACTCACTGATTTAGGGCCCCAGGTCAATCCGGACGTTCGGGGAACCCCGGGGTCCGCTTATAGGAACCTCACCAAAACTCGCAGATTTGGTCCATTCTGGTCAGTTTTCTATGGTATTACTCACTGATTTTGGGTTCGTGTCGAACCGGACGTTCGGGGAACCCGTGGTCCGCTTACAGGAATCTCGCTAGAACTCGCAGATTTGGTCCATTCTGTCCAGTTTACTATGGTATTACTCACTGATATTTGGTCCCGGGTCGATTCGGACGTTCGGGGAACCCCGGGGTCCGGTTACGGGGATCTCACCAAAACTCGCAGATTTGGTCCATTCTGGCCAGTTTTCTATGGTATTACTCACTGATTTAGGGCCCCGGGTAGATCCGGACGTTCGGGGAACCTTGAGGTCCTCTTATGGGTATCTCGCCAAAACTCGCAGATTTGGTCCATTCTGGCCAGTTTTCTATGGTATTACTCGCTGATTTAGGGCCCCGGGAAGATCCGTACGTTCTGGGAACCTTGAGGTCCTCTTACGGGGATCTCGCTAAAACTCATAGATTTGGTCCATTCTGGCCTGTTTTCTATGGTATTACTCACTGATTTAGGGCCCCAGGTCAATCCGGACGTTCGGGGAACCTTGAGGTCCTCTTACGGGGACCTCACCAAAACTCGCAGATTTGGTCCATTCTGGCCGCTTTTCTATGGTATTACTCACTGATTTTGGGTTCGTGTCGAACCGGACGTTCGGGGAACCCGTGGTCCGCTTACAGGAATCTCGCTAGAACTCGCAAATTTGGTCCATTCTGTCTAGTTTACTATGGTATTACTCACTGATATTTGGTCCCGGGTCGATTCGGACGTTCGGGGAACCCCGGGGTCCGGTTACGGGGATCTCACCAAAACTCGCAGATTTGGTCCATTCTGGCCAGTTTTCTATTGTATTACTCACTGATTTAGGGCCCTAGGTAGATCCGGACGTTCGGGGAACCTTGAGGTGCTCTTATGGGGATCTCGCCAAAACTCGCAGATTTGGTCCATTCTGGCCAGTTTTCTATGGTATTAATCACTGATTTAGGGCCCCGGGTAGATCTGGACGTTCAGGGAACCTTGAGGTCCTCTTACGGGGATCTCGCCACAACTCGCAGATTTGGTCCATTCTGGCCAGTTTTCTATGGTATTACTCACTGATTTAGGGCCCCGGGTAGATCCGGACGTTCGGGGAACCTTGAGGTCCTCTTATGGGGATCTCGCCAAAACTCGCAGATTTGGTCCATTCTGGCCAGTTTTCTATGTTATTACTCACTGATTTAGGGCCCCAGGTTAATCCGGACATTCGAGGAACCCCGGGGTCCGCTTACAGGAACCTCGCCAAAACTCGCAGACTTGGTCCATTCTGGCCGGTTTTCTATGGTATTACTCACTGATTTTGGGTTTGTGTCGAACCGGACGTTCGGGGAACCCCGTGGTCCGCTTATGGGGACCTCGCCAAAACTCACAGATTTCCTCCATTCTGGCCAGTTTTCTATGGTATTACTCACTGATTTTGGGTCCCGGGTCGATTCGGACGTTCGGGGAACCCCCGGCGTCCGCTTACGGGGATCTCGTCAAAACTCGCAGATTGGGTCCATTCTGGCCAGTTTTCTATGGTATTACTCGCTGATTTTGGGCCCCGGGTAGATCCGGACGTTCTGGGAACCTTGAGGTCCTCTTACGGGGATCTCGCTAAAACACATAGATTTGGTCCATTCTGGCCAGTTTTCTATGGTATTACTCGCTGATTTAGGGCCCCGGGAAGATCCGTACGTTCTGGGAACCTTGAGGTCCTCTTACGGGGATCTCGCCAAAACTCGTAGATTTGGTCCATTCTGGCCAGTTTTCTATGGTATTACTCACTGATTTAGGGCCCCAGGTTAATCCGGACGTTCGGGGAACCCCGGGGTCCGCTTACAGGGACCTCACCAAAACTCGCGGATTTGGTCCATTCTGGCCGCTTTTCTATGGTATTACTCACTGATTTTGGGTTCGTGTCGAACCGGACGTTCGGGGAACCCGTGGTCCGCTTACAGGATTCTCGCTAGAACTCGCAGATTTGGTCCATTCTGTCCAGTTTACTATGGTATTACTCACTGATATTTGGTCCCGGGTCGATTCGGACGTTCTGGGAACCCCGGGGTCCGGTTACGGGGATCTCACCAAAACTCGCAGATTTGGTCCATTCTGGCCAGTTTTCTATGGTATTACTCGCTGATTTAGGGCCCCGGGAAGATCCGTACGTTCTGGGAACCTTGAGGTCCTCTTACGGGGATCTCGCCAAAACTCGCAGATTTGGTCCATTCTGGCCAGTTTTCTATGGTATTACTCACTGATTTAGGGCCCCAGGTTAATCCGGACGTTCGGGGAACCCCGGGGTCCGCTTACAGGGACCTCACCAAAACTCGCAGATTTGGTCCATTCTGGCCGCTTTTCTATGGTATTACTCACTGATTTTGGGTTCGTGTCGAACCGGACGTTCGGGGAACCCGTGGTCCGCTTACAGGATTCTCGCTAGAACTCGCAGATTTGGTCCATTCTGTCCAGTTTACTATGGTATTACTCACTGATATTTGGTCCCGGGTCGATTCGGACGTTCGGGGAACCCCGGGGTCCGGTTACGGGGATCTCACCAAAACTCGCAGATTTGGTCCATTCTGGCCAGTTTTCTATGGTATTACTCGCTGATTTAGGGCCCCGGGAAGATCCGTACGTTCTGGGAACCTTGAGGTCCTCTTACGGGGATCTCGCCAAAACTCGCAGATTTGGTCCATTCTGGCCAGTTTTCTATGGTATTACTCACTGATTTAGGGCCCCAGGTTAATCCGGACGTTCGGGGAACCCCGGGGTCCGCTTACAGGGACCTCACCAAAACTCGCAGATTTGGTCCATTCTGGCCGCTTTTCTATGGTATTACTCACTGATTTTGGGTTCGTGTCGAACCGGACGTTCGGGGAACCCGTGGTCCGCTTACAGGAATCTCGCTAGAACTCGCAGATTTGGTCCATTCTGTCCAGTTTACTATGGTATTACTCACTGATATTTGGTCCCGGGTCGATTCGGACGTTCGGGGAACCCCGGGGTCCGGTTACGGGGATCTCACCAAAACTCGCAGATTTGGTCCATTCTGGCCAGTTTTCTATGGTATTACTCACTGATTTAGGGCCCCGGGTAGATCCGGACGTTCGGGGAACCTTGAGGTCCTCTTATGGGTATCTCGCCAAAACTCGCAGATTTGGTCCATTCTGGCCAGTTTTCTATGTTATTACTCACTGATTTAGGGCCCCAGGTTAATCCGGACATTCGAGGAACCCCGGGGTCCGCTTACAGGAACCTCGCCAAAACTCGCAGACTTGGTCCATTCTGGCCGGTTTTCTATGGTATTACTCACTGATTTTGGGTTTGTGTCGAACCGGACGTTCGGGGAACCCCGTGGTCCGCTTATGGGGACCTCGCCAAAACTCACAGATTTGCTCCATTCTGGCCAGTTTTCTATGGTATTACTCACTGATTTTGGGTCCCGGGTCGATTCGGACGTTCGGGGAACCCCCGGCGTCCGCTTACGGGGATCTCGCCAAAACTCGCAGATTTGGTCCATTCTGGCCAGTTTTCTATGGTATTACTCGCTGATTTTGGGCCCCGGGTAGATCCGGACGTTCTGGGAACCTTGAGGTCCTCTTACGGGGATCTCGCTAAAACACATAGATTTGGTCCATTCTGGCCAGTTTTCTATGGTATTACTCGCTGATTTAGGGCCCCGGGAAGATCCGTACGTTCTGGGAACCTTGAAGTCCTCTTACGGGGATCTCGCTAAAACTCATAGATTTGGTCCATTCTGGCTTGTTTTCTATGGTATTACTCACTGATTTAGGGCCCCAGGTCAATCCGGACGTTCGGGGAACCTTGAGGTCCTCTTACGGGGACCTCACCAAAACTCGCAGATTTGGTCCATTCTGGCCGCTTTTCTATGGTATTACTCACTGATTTTGGGTTCGTGTCGAACCGGACGTTCGGGGAACCCGTGGTCCGCTTACAGGAATCTCGCTAGAACTCGCAAATTTGGTCCATTCTGTCCAGTTTACTATGGTATTACTCACTGATATTTGGTCCCGGGTCGATTCGGACGTTCGGGGAATCCCGGGGTCCGGTTACGGGGATCTCACCAAAACTCGCAGATTTGGTCCATTCTGGCCAGTTTTCTATTGTATTACTCACTGATTTAGGGCCCTAGGTAGATCCGGACGTTCGGGGAACCTTGAGGTGCTCTTATGGGGATCTCGCCAAAACTCGCAGATTTGGTCCATTCTGGCCAGTTTTCTATGGTATTAATCACTGATTTAGGGCCCCGGGTAGATCTGGACGTTCAGGGAACCTTGAGGTCCTCTTACGGGGATCTCGCCACAACTCGCAGATTTGGTCCATTCTGGCCAGTTTTCTATGGTATTACTCACTGATTTAGGGCCCCGGGTAGATCCGGACGTTTGGGGAACCTTGAGGTCCTCTTATGGGGATCTCGCCAAAACTCGCAGATTTGGTCCATTCTGGCCAGTTTTCTATGTTATTACTCACTGATTTAGGGCCCCAGGTTAATCCGGACATTCGAGGAACCCCGGGGTCCGCTTACAGGAACCTCGCCAAAACTCGCAGACTTGGTCCATTCTGGCCGGTTTTCTATGGTATTACTCACTGATTTTGGGTTTGTGTCGAACCGGACGTTGGGGGAACCCCGTGGTCCGCTTATGGGGACCTCGCCAAAACTCACAGATTTGCTCCATTCTGGCCAGTTTTCTATGGTATTACTCACTGATTTTGGGTCCCGGGTCGATTCGGACGTTCGGGGAACCCCCGGCGTCCGCTTACGGGGATCTCGCCAAAACTCGCAGATTTGGTCCATTCTGGCCAGTTTTCTATGGTATTACTCACTGATTTAGGGCCCCGGGTAGATCCGGACGTTCTGGGAACCTTGAGGTCCTCTTACGGGGATCTCGCTAAAACACATAGATTTGGTCCATTCTGGCCAGTTTTCTATGGTATTACTCGCTGATTTAGGGCCCCGGGAAGATCCGTACGTTCTGGGAACCTTGAGGTCCTCTTACGGGGATCTCGCCAAAACTCGCAGATTTGGTCCATTCTGGCCAGTTTTCTATGGTATTACTCACTGATTTAGGGCCCCAGGTTAATCCGGACGTTCGGGGAACCCCGGGGTCCGCTTACAGGGACCTCACCAAAACTCGCAGATTTGGTCCATTCTGGCCGCTTTTCTATGGTATTACTCACTGATTTTGGGTTCGTGTCGAACCGGACGTTCGGGGAACCCGTGGTCCGCTTACAGGATTCTCGCTAGAACTCGCAGATTTGGTCCATTCTGTCCTGTTTACTATGGTATTACTCACTGATATTTGGTCCCGGGTCGATTCGGACGTTCTGGGAACCCCGGGGTCCGGTTACGGGGATCTCACCAAAACTCGCAGATTTGGTCCATTCTGGCCAGTTTTCTATGGTATTACTCGCTGATTTAGGGCCCCGGGAAGATCCGTACGTTCTGGGAACCTTGAGGTCCTCTTACGGGGATCTCGCCAAAACTCGCAGATTTGGTCCATTCTGGCCAGTTTTCTATGGTATTACTCACTGATTTAGGGCCCCAGGTTAATCCGGACGTTCGGGGAACCCCGGGGTCCGCTTACAGGGACCTCACCAAAACTCGCAGATTTGGTCCATTCTGGCCGCTTTTCTATGGTATTACTCACTGATTTTGGGTTCGTGTCGAACCGGACGTTCGGGGAACCCGTGGTCCGCTTACAGGATTCTCGCTAGAACTCGCAGATTTGGTCCATTCTGTCCAGTTTACTATGGTATTACTCACTGATATTTGGTCCCGGGTCGATTCGGACGTTCGGGGAACCCCGGGGTCCGGTTACGGGGATCTCACCAAAACTCGCAGATTTGGTCCATTCTGGCCAGTTTTCTATGGTATTACTCGCTGATTTAGGGCCCCGGGAAGATCCGTACGTTCTGGGAACCTTGAGGTCCTCTTACGGGGATCTCGCCAAAACTCGCAGATTTGGTCCATTCTGGCCAGTTTTCTATGGTATTACTCACTGATTTAGGGCCCCAGGTTAATCCGGACGTTCGGGGAAGCCCGGGGTCCGCTTACAGGGACCTCACCAAAACTCGCAGATTTGGTCCATTCTGGCCGCTTTTCTATGGTATTACTCACTGATTTTGGGTTCGTGTCGAACCGGACGTTCGGGGAACCCGTGGTCCGCTTACAGGAATCTCGCTAGAACTCGCAGATTTGGTCCATTCTGTCCAGTTTACTATGGTATTACTCACTGATATTTGGTCCCGGGTCGATTCGGACGTTCGGGGAACCCCGGGGTCCGGTTACGGGGATCTCACCAAAACTCGCAGATTTGGTCCATTCTGGCCAGTTTTCTATGGTATTACTCACTGATTTAGGGCCCCGGGTAGATCCGGACGTTCGGGGAACCTTGAGGTCCTCTTATGGGTATCTCGCCAAAACTCGCAGATTTGGTCCATTCTGGCCAGTTTTCTATGTTATTACTCACTGATTTAGGGCCCCAGGTTAATCCGGACATTCGAGGAACCCCGGGGTCCGCTTACAGGAACCTCGCCAAAACTCGCAGACTTGGTCCATTCTGGCCGGTTTTCTATGGTATTACTCACTGATTTTGGGTTTGTGTCGAACCGGACGTTCGGGGAACCCCGTGGTCCGCTTATGGGGACCTCGCCAAAACTCACAGATTTCCTCCATTCTGGCCAGTTTTCTATGGTATTACTCACTGATTTTGGGTCCCGGGTCGATTCGGACGTTCGGGGAACCCCCGGCGTCCGCTTACGGGGATCTCGTCAAAACTCGCAGATTTGGTCCATTCTGGCCAGTTTTCTATGGTATTACTCGCTGATTTTGGGCCCCGGGTAGATCCGGACGTTCTGGGAACCTTGAGGTCCTCTTACGGGGATCTCGCTAAAACACATAGATTTGGTCCATTCTGGCCAGTTTTCTATGGTATTACTCGCTGATTTAGGGCCCCGGGAAGATCCGTACGTTCTGGGAACCTTGAGGTCCTCTTACGGGGATCTCGCTAAAACTCATAGATTTGGTCCATTCTGGCCTGTTTTCTATGGTATTACTCACTGATTTAGGGCCCCAGGTCAATCCGGACGTTCGGGGAACCTTGAGGTCCTCTTACGGGGACCTCACCAAAACTCGCAGATTTGGTCCATTCTGGCCGCTTTTCTATGGTATTACTCACTGATTTTGGGTTCGTGTCGAACCGGACGTTCGGGGAACCCGTGGTCCGCTTACAGGAATCTCGCTAGAACTCGCAAATTTGGTCCATTCTGTCCAGTTTACTATGGTATTACTCACTGATATTTGGTCCCGGGTCGATTCGGACGTTCGGGGAACCCCGGGGTCCGGTTACGGGGATCTCACCAAAACTCGCAGATTTGGTCCATTCTGGCCAGTTTTCTATTGTATTACTCACTGATTTAGGGCCCTAGGTAGATCCGGACGTTCGGGGAACCTTGAGGTGCTCTTATGGGGATCTCGCCAAAACTCGCAGATTTGGTCCATTCTGGCCAGTTTTCTATGGTATTAATCACTGATTTAGGGCCCCGGGTAGATCTGGACGTTCAGGGAACCTTGAGGTCCTCTTACGGGGATCTCGCCACAACTCGCAGATTTGGTCCATTCTGGCCAGTTTTCTATGGTATTACTCACTGATTTAGGGCCCCGGGTAGATCCGGACGTTCGGGGAACCTTGAGGTCCTCTTATGGGGATCTCGCCAAAACTCGCAGATTTGGTCCATTCTGGCCAGTTTTCTATGTTATTACTCACTGATTTAGGGCCCCAGGTTAATCCGGACATTCGAGGAACCCCGGGGTCCGCTTACAGGAACCTCGCCAAAACTCGCAGACTTGGTCCATTCTGGCCGGTTTTCTATGGTATTACTCACTGATTTTGGGTTTGTGTCGAACCGGACGTTGGGGGAACCCCGTGGTCCGCTTATGGGGACCTCGCCAAAACTCACAGATTTGCTCCATTCTGGCCAGTTTTCTATGGTATTACTCACTGATTTTGGGTCCCGGGTCGATTCGGACGTTCGGGGAACCCCCGGCGTCCGCTTACGGGGATCTCGCCAAAACTCGCAGATTTGGTCCATTCTGGCCAGTTTTCTATGGTATTACTCGCTGATTTAGGGCCCCGGGTAGATCCGGACATTCTGGGAACCTTGAGGTCCTCTTACGGGCATCTCGCTAAAACTCATAGATTCGGTCCATTCTGGCCTGTTTTCTATGGTATTACTCACTGATTTAGGGCCCCAGGTCAATCCGGACATTCGGGGAACCCCGGGGTCCGCTTATAGGAACCTCGCCAAAACTCGCAGATTTGGTCCATTCTGGCCGGTTTTCTATGGTATTACTCACTGATTTTGGGCCCCGGGCGATCCGGCATTCGGAGAACACCGGGGTCCGGTTACGGGGAACTCGCCAAAACTCACAGATTTTGTCCATTCTGGCCAGTTTTCTATGATATTACTCACTGATTTTGGGTCTCGGGTCGATTCGGACGTTCGGGGAACCCCTGCGTCCGCTTACGGGGATCTCACAAAAACTCACAGATTTGGTTCATTCTGGCAAGTTTTCTATGGTATTACTCGCTGATTTAGGGCCCCGGGTAGATCCGGACGTTCGGGGAACCCTAAAGTCCTCTTGTGGGGATCTCACCAAAACACACAGATTTGGTCCATTCTGGCCAGTTTTCTATGGTATTACTCACTGATTTAGGGCCCCGGGTATATCCGGACGTTCGGGGAACCCTAAAGTCCTCTAACGGGGATCTCACCAAAACTCGCAGATTTGCCATTCTGGCCAGTTTTCTATGGTATTACTCACTGATTTAGGGCCCCAGGTCAATCCGGACGTTCGGGGAACCCCGGGGTCCGCTTATAGGAACCTCACCAAAACTCGCAGATTTGGTCCATTCTGGTCAGTTTTCTATGGTATTACTAACTGATTTTGGGTTCGTGTCGAAACGGACGTTCGGGGAACCCGTGGTCCGCTTTCGGGGATCTCGCTAGAACTCACAGATTTGGTCCATTCTGTCCAGTTTACTATGGTATTACTCAGTGATATTGGGTCCCGGGTCGATTCGGACGTTCTGGTAACCCCGGGGTCCGCTTACGGGGATCTTGCCAAAACTCGCTGATTTGGTCCATTCTAGCCAGTTTTCTATGGTATTACTCACTGATTTAGGGCCCCGGGTAGAATCGGACGTTCGGGGAACCCTAAGGTGCTCTTACGGGGATCTTGCCAAAACACATAGATTTGGTACATTCTAGCCAGTTTTCTATGGTATTAATCACTGATTTAGGGCCCCGGGTAGATCTGAACATTTGGGGAACCCTGAGGTCCTCTTACAGTAACCTCGCCAAAACTCACAGATTTGGTCCATTCTGGCCGGTTTTCTATGGTATTACTCACTGATTTTGGGTTCGGGTCGAACCAGACGTTCAGGAAACCCCGTGGTCCGATTACAGGGATCTCGCCAAAACTTGCAGATTTTGTCCATTCTGTCCAGTTTTCTCTTTTATTACTCACTTATTTTGGGTCCCGGGTCGATTCGGACGTTCAGGGAACCCCGTGGTCCGATTACGGGGAACTCGCCAAAACTCACAGATTTGGTCCATTCTGGCCAGTATTCTATGGTATTACTCACTTAGTTAGGGCCCCGGGTAGATCCGAACGTTCGGGGAACCTTGAGGTCCTCTTACGGGGATCTTGCCAAAACTCGCAGATTTGGTCCATTCTGGCCAGTTTTCTATGGTATTACTCACTGATTTAGGTCCCCAGGTCAATCCGGACATTCGAGGAACCCCCTCGGTCCGCTTACAGGAACCTCGCCTAAACTCGCAGATTTGGTCCATTCTGGCCGGTTTTCTATGGTATTACTCACTGATTTTGGGCCCCGGGTCGATTCGGACGTTCGGGGAACCCTAAAGTCCTCTTATGGGTATCTCACCAAAACACACAGATTTGGTCCATTCGGGCCAGTTTTCTATGGTATTACTCACTGATTTAGGGCCCCGGGTAGATCCGGACGTTCAGGGAACCCTAAAGTCCGCTAATGGGGATCTCGCCAAAACACGCAGATTTGCCATTCTGGCCAGTTTTCTATGGTATTACTCACTGATTTAGGGCCCCAGGTAGAACCGGACGTTCGGGGAACCTTGAGGTGCTCTTACGGGGATCTCGCCAAAACTCGCAGATTTGGTCCATTCTGGCCAGTTTTCTATGGTATTAATCACTGATTTAGGGCCCCGGGTAGATCTGGACGTTCGGGGAACCTTGATGTCCTCTTACGGGGATCTCGCCAAAACTCGCAGATTTGGTCCATTCTGGCCAGTTTTCTATGGTATTACTCACTGATTTAGGGCCCCGGGTAGATCCGGACGTTCGGGGAACCTTGAGGTCCTCTTATGGGGATCTCGCCAAAACTCGCAGATTTGGTCCATTCTGGCCAGTTTTCTATGTTATTACTCACTGATTTAGGGCCCCAGGTTAATCCGGACATTCGAGGAACCCCGGGGTCCGCTTACAGGAACCTCGCCAAAACTCGCAGACTTGGTCCATTCTGGCCGGTTTTCTATGGTATTACTCACTTATTTTGGGTTTGTGTCGAACCGGACGTTCGGGGAACCCCGTGGTCCGCTCATGGGGACCTCGCCAAAACTCACAGATTTGCTCCATTCTGGCCAGTTTTCTATGGTATTACTCACTGATTTTGGGTCCCGGGTCGATTCGGACGTTCGGGGAACCCCCGGCGTCCGCTTACGGGGATCTCGCCAAAACTCGCAGATTTGGTCCATTCTGGCCAGTTTTCTATGGTATTACTCGCTGATTTTGGGCCCCGGGTAGATCCGGACGTTCTGGGAACCTTGAGGTCCTCTTACGGGGATCTCGCTAAAACACATAGATTTGGTCCATTCTGGCCAGTTTTCTATGGTATTACTCGCTGATTTAGGGCCCCGGGAAGATCCGTACGTTCTGGGAACCTTGAGGTCCTCTTACGGGGATCTCGCTAAAACTCATAGATTTGGTCCATTCTGGCCTGTTTTCTATGGTATTACTCACTGATTTAGGGCCCCAGGTCAATCCGGTCGTTCGGGGAACCTTGAGGTCCTCTTACGGGGACCTCACCAAAACTCGCAGATTTGGTCCATTCTGGCCGCTTTTCTATGGTATTACTCACTGATTTTGGGTTCGTGTCGAACCGGACGTTCGGGGAACCCGTGGTCCGCTTACAGGAATCTCGCTAGAACTCGCAAATTTGGTCCATTCTGTCCAGTTTACTATGGTATTACTCACTGATATTTGGTCCCGGGTCGATTCGGACGTTCGGGGAACCCCGGGGTCCGGTTACGGGGATCTCACCAAAACTCGCAGATTTGGTCCATTCTGGCCAGTTTTCTATTGTATTACTCACTGATTTAGGGCCCTAGGTAGATCCGGACGTTCGGGGAACCTTGAGGTGCTCTTATGGGGATCTCGCCAAAACTCGCAGATTTGGTCCATTCTGGCCAGTTTTCTATGGTATTAATCACTGATTTAGGGCCCCGGGTAGATCTGGACGTTCAGGGAACCTTGAGGTCCTCTTACGGGGATCTCGCCACAACTCGCAGATTTGGTCCATTCTGGCCAGTTTTCTATGGTATTACTCACTGATTTAGGGCCCCGGGTAGATCCGGACGTTCGGGGAACCTTGAGGTCCTCTTATGGGGATCTCGCCAAAACTCGCAGATTTGGTCCATTCTGGCCAGTTTTCTATGTTATTACTCACTGATTTAGGGCCCCAGGTTAATCCGGACATTCGAGGAACCCCGGGGTCCGCTTACAGGAACCTCGCCAAAACTCGCAGACTTGGTCCATTCTGGCCGGTTTTCTATGGTATTACTCACTGATTTTGGGTTTGTGTCGAACCGGACGTTCGGGGAACCCCGTGGTCCGCTTATGGGGACCTCGCCAAAACTCACAGATTTGCTCCATTCTGGCCAGTTTTCTATGGTATTACTCACTGATTTTGGGTCCCGGGTCGATTCGGACGTTCGGGGAACCCCCGGCGTCCGCTTACGGGGATCTCGCCAAAACTCGCAGATTTGGTCCATTCTGGCCAGTTTTCTATGGTATTACTCGCTGATTTAGGGCCCCGGGTAGATCCGGACGTTCTGGGAACCTTGAGGTCCTCTTACGGGGATCTCGCTAAAACACATAGATTTGGTCCATTCTGGCCAGTTTTCTATGGTATTACTCGCTGATTTAGGGCCCCGGGAAGATCCGTACGTTCTGGGAACCTTGAGGTCCTCTTACGGGGATCTCGCCAAAACTCGCAGATTTGGTCCATTCTGGCCAGTTTTCTATGGTATTACTCACTGATTTAGGGCCCCAGGTTAATCCGGACGTTTGGGGAACCCCGGGGTCCGCTTACAGGGACCTCACCAAAACTCGCAGATTTGGTCCATTCTGGCCGCTTTTCTATGGTATTACTCACTGATTTTGGGTTCGTGTCGAACCGGACGTTCGGGGAACCCGTGGTCCGCTTACAGGATTCTCGCTAGAACTCGCAGATTTGGTCCATTCTGTCCAGTTTACTATGGTATTACTCACTGATATTTGGTCCCGGGTCGATTCGGACGTTCTGGGAACCCCGGGGTCCGGTTACGGGGATCTCACCAAAACTCGCAGATTTGGTCCATTCTGGCCAGTTTTCTATGGTATTACTCGCTGATTTAGGGCCCCGGGAAGATCCGTACGTTCTGGGAACCTTGAGGTCCTCTTACGGGGATCTCGCCAAAACTCGCAGATTTGGTCCATTCTGGCCAGTTTTCTATGGTATTACTCACTGATTTAGGGCCCCAGGTTAATCCGGACGTTCGGGGAACCCCGGGGTCCGCTTACAGGGACCTCACCAAAACTCGCAGATTTGGTCCATTCTGGCCGCTTTTCTATGGTATTACTCACTGATTTTGGGTTCGTGTCGAACCGGACGTTCGGGGAACCCGTGGTCCGCTTACAGGATTCTCGCTAGAACTCGCAGATTTGGTCCATTCTGTCCAGTTTACTATGGTATTACTCACTGATATTTGGTCCCGGGTCGATTCGGACGTTCGGGGAACCCCTGGGTCCGGTTACGGGGATCTCACCAAAACTCGCAGATTTGGTCCATTCTGGCCAGTTTTCTATGGTATTACTCGCTGATTTAGGGCCCCGGGAAGATCCGTACGTTCTGGGAACCTTGAGGTCCTCTTACGGGGATCTCGCCAAAACTCGTAGATTTGGTCCATTCTGGCCAGTTTTCTATGGTATTACTCACTGATTTAGGGCCCCAGGTTAATCCGGACGTTCGGGGAACCCCGGGGTCCGCTTACAGGGACCTCACCAAAACTCGCAGATTTGGTCCATTCTGGCCGCTTTTCTATGGTATTACTCACTGATTTTGGGTTCGTGTCGAACCGGACGTTCGGGGAACCCGTGGTCCGCTTACAGGAATCTCGCTAGAACTCGCAGATTTGGTCCATTCTGTCCAGTTTACTATGGTATTACTCACTGATATTTGGTCCCGGGTCGATTCGGACGTTCGGGGAACCCCGGGGTCCGGTTACGGGGATCTCACCAAAACTCGCAGATTTGGTCCATTCTGGCCAGTTTTCTATGGTATTACTCACTGATTTAGGGCCCCGGGTAGATCCGGACGTTCGGGGAACCTTGAGGTCCTCTTATGGGTATCTCGCCAAAACTCGCAGATTTGGTCCATTCTGGCCAGTTTTCTATGTTATTACTCACTGATTTAGGGCCCCAGGTTAATCCGGACATTCGAGGAACCCCGGGGTCCGCTTACAGGAACCTCGCCAAAACTCGCAGACTTGGTCCATTCTGGCCGGTTTTCTATGGTATTACTCACTGATTTTGGGTTTGTGTCGAACCGGACGTTCGGGGAACCCCGTGGTCCGCTTATGGGGACCTCGCCAAAACTCACAGATTTGCTCCATTCTGGCCAGTTTTCTATGGTATTACTCACTGATTTTGGGTCCCGGGTCGATTCGGACGTTCGGGGAACCCCCGGCGTCCGCTTACGGGGATCTCGTCAAAACTCGCAGATTTGGTCCATTCTGGCCAGTTTTCTATGGTATTACTCGCTGATTTTGGGCCCCGGGTAGATCCGGACGTTCTGGGAACCTTGAGGTCCTCTTACGGGGATCTCGCTAAAACACATAGATTTGGTCCATTCTGGCCAGTTTTCTATGGTATTACTCGCTGATTTAGGGCCCCGGGAAGATCCGTACGTTCTGGGAACCTTGAGGTCCTCTTACGGGGATCTCGCTAAAACTCATAGATTTGGTCCATTCTGGCCTGTTTTCTATGGTATTACTCACTGATTTAGGGCCCCAGGTCAATCCGGACGTTCGGGGAACCTTGAGGTCCTCTTACGGGGACCTCACCAAAACTCGCAGATTTGGTCCATTCTGGCCGCTTTTCTATGGTATTACTCACTGATTTTGGGTTCGTGTCGAACCGGACGTTCGGGGAACCCGTGGTCCGCTTACAGGAATCTCGCTAGAACTCGCAAATTTGGTCCATTCTGTCCAGTTTACTATGGTATTACTCACTGATATTTGGTCCCGGGTCGATTCGGACGTTCGGGGAACCCCGGGGTCCGGTTACGGGGATCTCACCAAAACTCGCAGATTTGGTCCATTCTGGCCAGTTTTCTATTGTATTACTCACTGATTTAGGGCCCTAGGTAGATCCGGACGTTCGGGGAACCTTGAGGTGCTCTTATGGGGATCTCGCCAAAACTCGCAGATTTGGTCCATTCTGGCCAGTTTTCTATGGTATTAATCACTGATTTAGGGCCCCGGGTAGATCTGGACGTTCAGGGAACCTTGAGGTCCTCTTACGGGGATCTCGCCACAACTCGCAGATTTGGTCCATTCTGGCCAGTTTTCTATGGTATTACTCACTGATTTAGGGCCCCGGGTAGATCCGGACGTTCGGGGAACCTTGAGGTCCTCTTATGGGGATCTCGCCAAAACTCGCAGATTTGGTCCATTCTGGCCAGTTTTCTATGTTATTACTCACTGATTTAGGGCCCCAGGTTAATCCGGACATTCGAGGAACCCCGGGGTCCGCTTACAGGAACCTCGCCAAAACTCGCAGACTTGGTCCATTCTGGCCGGTTTTCTATGGTATTACTCACTGATTTTGGGTTTGTGTCGAACCGGACGTTCGGGGAACCCCGTGGTCCGCTTATGGGGACCTCGCCAAAACTCACAGATTTGCTCCATTCTGGCCAGTTTTCTATGGTATTACTCACTGATTTTGGGTCCCGGGTCGATTCGGACGTTCGGGGAACCCCCGGCGTCCGCTTACGGGGATCTCGCCAAAACTCGCAGATTTGGTCCATTCTGGCCAGTTTTCTATGGTATTACTCGCTGATTTAGGGCCCCGGGTAGATCCGGACGTTCTGGGAACCTTGAGGTCCTCTTACGGGGATCTCGCTAAAACACATAGATTTGGTCCATTCTGGCCAGTTTTCTATGGTATTACTCGCTGATTTAGGGCCCCGGGAAGATCCGTACGTTCTGGGAACCTTGAGGTCCTCTTACGGGGATCTCGCCAAAACTCGCAGATTTGGTCCATTCTGGCCAGTTTTCTATGGTATTACTCACTGATTTAGGGCCCCAGGTTAATCCGGACGTTCGGCGAACCCCGGGGTCCGCTTACAGGGACCTCACCAAAACTCGCAGATTTGGTCCATTCTGGCCGCTTTTCTATGGTATTACTCACTGATTTTGGGTTCGTGTCGAACCGGACGTTCGGGGAACCCGTGGTCCGCTTACAGGATTCTCGCTAGAACTCGCAGATTTGGTCCATTCTGTCCAGTTTACTATGGTATTACTCACTGATATTTGGTCCCGGGTCGATTCGGACGTTCTGGGAACCCCGGGGTCCGGTTACGGGGATCTCACCAAAACTCGCAGATTTGGTCCATTCTGGCCAGTTTTCTATGGTATTACTCGCTGATTTAGGGCCCCGGGAAGATCCGTACGTTCTGGGAACCTTGAGGTCCTCTTACGGGGATCTCGCCAAAACTCGTAGATTTGGTCCATTCTGGCCAGTTTTCTATGGTATTACTCACTGATTTAGGGCCCCAGGTTAATCCGGACGTTCGGGGAACCCCGGGGTCCGCTTACAGGGACCTCACCAAAACTCGCAGATTTGGTCCATTCTGGCCGCTTTTCTATGGTATTACTCACTGATTTTGGGTTCGTGTCGAACCGGACGTTCGGGGAACCCGTGGTCCGCTTACAGGATTCTCGCTAGAACTCGCAGATTTGGTCCATTCTGTCTAGTTTACTATGGTATTACTCACTGATATTTGGTCCCGGGTCGATTCGGACGTTCGGGGAACCCCTGGGTCCGGTTACGGGGATCTCACCAAAACTCGCAGATTTGGTCCATTCTGGCCAGTTTTCTATGGTATTACTCGCTGATTTAGGGCCCCGGGAAGATCCGTACGTTCTGGGAACCTTGAGGTCCTCTTACGGGGATCTCGCCAAAACTCGCAGATTTGGTCCATTCTGGCCAGTTTTCTATGGTATTACTCACTGATTTAGGGCCCCAGGTTAATCCGGACGTTCGGGGAACCCCGGGGTCCGCTTACAGGGACCTCACCAAAACTCGCAGATTTGGTCCATTCTGGCCGCTTTTCTATGGTATTACTCACTGATTTTGGGTTCGTGTCGAACCGGACGTTCGGGGAACCCGTGGTCCGCTTACAGGAATCTCGCTAGAACTCGCAGATTTGGTCCATTCTGTCCAGTTTACTATGGTATTACTCACTGATATTTGGTCCCGGGTCGATTCGGACGTTCGGGGAACCCCGGGGTCCGGTTACGGGGATCTCACCAAAACTCGCAGATTTGGTCCATTCTGGCCAGTTTTCTATGGTATTACTCACTGATTTAGGGCCCCGGGTAGATCCGGACGTTCGGGGAACCTTGAGGTCCTCTTATGGGTATCTCGCCAAAACTCGCAGATTTGGTCCATTCTGGCCAGTTTTCTATGTTATTACTCACTGATTTAGGGCCCCAGGTTAATCCGGACATTCGAGGAACCCCGGGGTCCGCTTACAGGAACCTCGCCAAAACTCGCAGACTTGGTCCATTCTGGCCGGTTTTCTATGGTATTACTCACTGATTTTGGGTTTGTGTCGAACCGGACGTTCGGGGAACCCCGTGGTCCGCTTATGGGGACCTCGCCAAAACTCACAGATTTGCTCCATTCTGGCCAGTTTTCTATGGTATTACTCACTGATTTTGGGTCCCGGGTCGATTCGGACGTTCGGGGAACCCCCGGCGTCCGCTTACGGGGATCTCGTCAAAACTCGCAGATTTGGTCCATTCTGGCCAGTTTTCTATGGTATTACTCGCTGATTTTGGGCCCCGGGTAGATCCGGACGTTCTGGGAACCTTGAGGTCCTCTTACGGGGATCTCGCTAAAACACATAGATTTGGTCCATTCTGGCCAGTTTTCTATGGTATTACTCGCTGATTTAGGGCCCCGGGAAGATCCGTACGTTCTGGGAACCTTGAGGTCCTCTTACGGGGATCTCGCTAAAACTCGCAGATTTGGTCCATTCTGGCCTGTTTTCTATGGTATTACTCACTGATTTAGGGCCCCAGGTCAATCCGGACGTTCGGGGAACCTTGAGGTCCTCTTACGGGGACCTCACCAAAACTCGCAGATTTGGTCCATTCTGGCCGCTTTTCTATGGTATTACTCACTGATTTTGGGTTCGTGTCGAACCGGACGTTCGGGGAACCCGTGGTCCGCTTACAGGAATCTCGCTAGAACTCGCAAATTTGGTCCATTCTGTCCAGTTTACTATGGTATTACTCACTGATATTTGGTCCCGGGTCGATTCGGACGTTCGGGGAACCCCGGGGTCCGGTTACGGGGATCTCACCAAAACTCGCAGATTTGGTCCATTCTGGCCAGTTTTCTATTGTATTACTCACTGATTTAGGGCCCTAGGTAGATCCGGACGTTCGGGGAACCTTGAGGTGCTCTTATGGGGATCTCGCCAAAACTCGCAGATTTGGTCCATTCTGGCCAGTTTTCTATGGTATTAATCACTGATTTAGGGCCCCGGGTAGATCTGGACGTTCAGGGAACCTTGAGGTCCTCTTACGGGGATCTCGCCACAACTCGCAGATTTGGTCCATTCTGGCCAGTTTTCTATGGTATTACTCACTGATTTAGGGCCCCGGGTAGATCCGGACGTTCGGGGAACCTTGAGGTCCTCTTATGGGGATCTCGCCAAAACTCGCAGATTTGGTCCATTCTGGCCAGTTTTCTATGTTATTACTCACTGATTTAGGGCCCCAGGTTAATCCGGACATTCGAGGAACCCCGGGGTCCGCTTACAGGAACCTCGCCAAAACTCGCAGACTTGGTCCATTCTGGCCGGTTTTCTATGGTATTACTCACTGATTTTGGGTTTGTGTCGAACCGGACGTTCGGGGAACCCCGTGGTCCGCTTATGGGGACCTCGCCAAAACTCACAGATTTGCTCCATTCTGGCCAGTTTTCTATGGTATTACTCACTGATTTTGGGTCCCGGGTCGATTCGGACGTTCGGGGAACCCCCGGCGTCCGCTTACGGGGATCTCGCCAAAACTCGCAGATTTGGTCCATTCTGGCCAGTTTTCTATGGTATTACTCGCTGATTTAGGGCCCCGGGTAGATCCGGACGTTCTGGGAACCTTGAGGTCCTCTTACGGGGATCTCGCTAAAACACATAGATTTGGTCCATTCTGGCCAGTTTTCTATGGTATTACTCGCTGATTTAGGGCCCCGGGAAGATCCGTACGTTCTGGGAACCTTGAGGTCCTCTTACGGGGATCTCGCCAAAACTCGCAGATTTGGTCCATTCTGGCCAGTTTTCTATGGTATTACTCACTGATTTAGGGCCCCAGGTTAATCCGGACGTTCGGGGAACCCCGGGGTCCGCTTACAGGGACCTCACCAAAACTCGCAGATTTGGTCCATTCTGGCCGCTTTTCTATGGTATTACTCACTGATTTTGGGTTCGTGTCGAACCGGACGTTCGGGGAACCCGTGGTCCGCTTACAGGAATCTCGCTAGAACTCGCAGATTTGGTCCATTCTGTCCAGTTTACTATGGTATTACTCACTGATATTTGGTCCCGGGTCGATTCGGACGTTCGGGGAACCCCGGGGTCCGGTTACGGGGATCTCACCAAAACTCGCAGATTTGGTCCATTCTGGCCAGTTTTCTATTGTATTACTCACTGATTTAGGGCCCTAGGTAGATCCGGACGTTCGGGGAACCTTGAGGTGCTCTTATGGGGATCTCGCCAAAACTCGCAGATTTGGTCCATTCTGGCCAGTTTTCTATGGTATTAATCACTGATTTAGGGCCCCGGGTAGATCTGGACGTTCAGGGAACCTTGAGGTCCTCTTACGGGGATCTCGCCACAACTCGCAGATTTGGTCCATTCTGGCCAGTTTTCTATGGTATTACTCACTGATTTAGGGCCCCGGGTAGATCCGGACGTTCGGGGAACCTTGAGGTCCTCTTATGGGGATCTCGCCAAAACTCGCAGATTTGGTCCATTCTGGCCAGTTTTCTATGTTATTACTCACTGATTTAGGGCCCCAGGTTAATCCGGACATTCGAGGAACCCCGGGGTCCGCTTACAGGAACCTCGCCAAAACTCGCAGACTTGGTCCATTCTGGCCGGTTTTCTATGGTATTACTCACTGATTTTGGGTTTGTGTCGAACCGGACGTTCGGGGAACCCCGTGGTCCGCTTATGGGGACCTCGCCAAAACTCACAGATTTGCTCCATTCTGGCCAGTTTTCTATGGTATTACTCACTGATTTTGGGTCCCGGGTCGATTCGGACGTTCGGGGAACCCCCGGCGTCCGCTTACGGGGATCTCGCCAAAACTCGCAGATTTGGTCCATTCTGGCCAGTTTTCTATGGTATTACTCGCTGATTTAGGGCCCCGGGTAGATCCGGACGTTCTGGGAACCTTGAGGTCCTCTTACGGGGATCTCGCTAAAACACATAGATTTGGTCCATTCTGGCCAGTTTTCTATGGTATTACTCGCTGATTTAGGGCCCCGGGAAGATCCGTACGTTCTGGGAACCTTGAGGTCCTCTTACGGGGATCTCGCCAAAACTCGCAGATTTGGTCCATTCTGGCCAGTTTTCTATGGTATTACTCACTGATTTAGGGCCCCAGGTTAATCCGGACGTTCGGCGAACCCCGGGGTCCGCTTACAGGGACCTCACCAAAACTCGCAGATTTGGTCCATTCTGGCCGCTTTTCTATGGTATTACTCACTGATTTTGGGTTCGTGTCGAACCGGACGTTCGGGGAACCCGTGGTCCGCTTACAGGATTCTCGCTAGAACTCGCAGATTTGGTCCATTCTGTCCAGTTTACTATGGTATTACTCACTGATATTTGGTCCCGGGTCGATTCGGACGTTCTGGGAACCCCGGGGTCCGGTTACGGGGATCTCACCAAAACTCGCAGATTTGGTCCATTCTGGCCAGTTTTCTATGGTATTACTCGCTGATTTAGGGCCCCGGGAAGATCCGTACGTTCTGGGAACCTTGAGGTCCTCTTACGGGGATCTCGCCAAAACTCGTAGATTTGGTCCATTCTGGCCAGTTTTCTATGGTATTACTCACTGATTTAGGGCCCCAGGTTAATCCGGACGTTCGGGGAACCCCGGGGTCCGCTTACAGGGACCTCACCAAAACTCGCAGATTTGGTCCATTCTGGCCGCTTTTCTATGGTATTACTCACTGATTTTGGGTTCGTGTCGAACCGGACGTTCGGGGAACCCGTGGTCCGCTTACAGGATTCTCGCTAGAACTCGCAGATTTGGTCCATTCTGTCTAGTTTACTATGGTATTACTCACTGATATTTGGTCCCGGGTCGATTCGGACGTTCGGGGAACCCCTGGGTCCGGTTACGGGGATCTCACCAAAACTCGCAGATTTGGTCCATTCTGGCCAGTTTTCTATGGTATTACTCGCTGATTTAGGGCCCCGGGAAGATCCGTACGTTCTGGGAACCTTGAGGTCCTCTTACGGGGATCTCGCCAAAACTCGCAGATTTGGTCCATTCTGGCCAGTTTTCTATGGTATTACTCACTGATTTAGGGCCCCAGGTTAATCCGGACGTTCGGGGAACCCCGGGGTCCGCTTACAGGGACCTCACCAAAACTCGCAGATTTGGTCCATTCTGGCCGCTTTTCTATGGTATTACTCACTGATTTTGGGTTCGTGTCGAACCGGACGTTCGGGGAACCCGTGGTCCGCTTACAGGAATCTCGCTAGAACTCGCAGATTTGGTCCATTCTGTCCAGTTTACTATGGTATTACTCACTGATATTTGGTCCCGGGTCGATTCGGACGTTCGGGGAACCCCGGGGTCCGGTTACGGGGATCTCACCAAAACTCGCAGATTTGGTCCATTCTGGCCAGTTTTCTATGGTATTACTCACTGATTTAGGGCCCCGGGTAGATCCGGACGTTCGGGGAACCTTGAGGTCCTCTTATGGGTATCTCGCCAAAACTCGCAGATTTGGTCCATTCTGGCCAGTTTTCTATGTTATTACTCACTGATTTAGGGCCCCAGGTTAATCCGGACATTCGAGGAACCCCGGGGTCCGCTTACAGGAACCTCGCCAAAACTCGCAGACTTGGTCCATTCTGGCCGGTTTTCTATGGTATTACTCACTGATTTTGGGTTTGTGTCGAACCGGACGTTCGGGGAACCCCGTGGTCCGCTTATGGGGACCTCGCCAAAACTCACAGATTTGCTCCATTCTGGCCAGTTTTCTATGGTATTACTCACTGATTTTGGGTCCCGGGTCGATTCGGACGTTCGGGGAACCCCCGGCGTCCGCTTACGGGGATCTCGTCAAAACTCGCAGATTTGGTCCATTCTGGCCAGTTTTCTATGGTATTACTCGCTGATTTTGGGCCCCGGGTAGATCCGGACGTTCTGGGAACCTTGAGGTCCTCTTACGGGGATCTCGCTAAAACACATAGATTTGGTCCATTCTGGCCAGTTTTCTATGGTATTACTCGCTGATTTAGGGCCCCGGGAAGATCCGTACGTTCTGGGAACCTTGAGGTCCTCTTACGGGGATCTCGCTAAAACTCGCAGATTTGGTCCATTCTGGCCTGTTTTCTATGGTATTACTCACTGATTTAGGGCCCCAGGTCAATCCGGACGTTCGGGGAACCTTGAGGTCCTCTTACGGGGACCTCACCAAAACTCGCAGATTTGGTCCATTCTGGCCGCTTTTCTATGGTATTACTCACTGATTTTGGGTTCGTGTCGAACCGGACGTTCGGGGAACCCGTGGTCCGCTTACAGGAATCTCGCTAGAACTCGCAAATTTGGTCCATTCTGTCCAGTTTACTATGGTATTACTCACTGATATTTGGTCCCGGGTCGATTCGGACGTTCGGGGAACCCCGGGGTCCGGTTACGGGGATCTCACCAAAACTCGCAGATTTGGTCCATTCTGGCCAGTTTTCTATTGTATTACTCACTGATTTAGGGCCCTAGGTAGATCCGGACGTTCGGGGAACCTTGAGGTGCTCTTATGGGGATCTCGCCAAAACTCGCAGATTTGGTCCATTCTGGCCAGTTTTCTATGGTATTAATCACTGATTTAGGGCCCCGGGTAGATCTGGACGTTCAGGGAACCTTGAGGTCCTCTTACGGGGATCTCGCCACAACTCGCAGATTTGGTCCATTCTGGCCAGTTTTCTATGGTATTACTCACTGATTTAGGGCCCCGGGTAGATCCGGACGTTCGGGGAACCTTGAGGTCCTCTTATGGGGATCTCGCCAAAACTCGCAGATTTGGTCCATTCTGGCCAGTTTTCTATGTTATTACTCACTGATTTAGGGCCCCAGGTTAATCCGGACATTCGAGGAACCCCGGGGTCCGCTTACAGGAACCTCGCCAAAACTCGCAGACTTGGTCCATTCTGGCCGGTTTTCTATGGTATTACTCACTGATTTTGGGTTTGTGTCGAACCGGACGTTCGGGGAACCCCGTGGTCCGCTTATGGGGACCTCGCCAAAACTCACAGATTTGCTCCATTCTGGCCAGTTTTCTATGGTATTACTCACTGATTTTGGGTCCCGGGTCGATTCGGACGTTCGGGGAACCCCCGGCGTCCGCTTACGGGGATCTCGCCAAAACTCGCAGATTTGGTCCATTCTGGCCAGTTTTCTATGGTATTACTCGCTGATTTAGGGCCCCGGGTAGATCCGGACGTTCTGGGAACCTTGAGGTCCTCTTACGGGGATCTCGCTAAAACACATAGATTTGGTCCATTCTGGCCAGTTTTCTATGGTATTACTCGCTGATTTAGGGCCCCGGGAAGATCCGTACGTTCTGGGAACCTTGAGGTCCTCTTACGGGGATCTCGCCAAAACTCGCAGATTTGGTCCATTCTGGCCAGTTTTCTATGGTATTACTCACTGATTTAGGGCCCCAGGTTAATCCGGACGTTCGGGGAACCCCGGGGTCCGCTTACAGGGACCTCACCAAAACTCGCAGATTTGGTCCATTCTGGCCGCTTTTCTATGGTATTACTCACTGATTTTGGGTTCGTGTCGAACCGGACGTTCGGGGAACCCGTGGTCCGCTTACAGGAATCTCGCTAGAACTCGCAGATTTGGTCCATTCTGTCCAGTTTACTATGGTATTACTCACTGATATTTGGTCCCGGGTCGATTCGGACGTTCGGGGAACCCCGGGGTCCGGTTACGGGGATCTCACCAAAACTCGCAGATTTGGTCCATTCTGTCCAGTTTACTATGGTATTACTCAGTGATATTGGGTCCCGGGTCGATCCGGACGTTCGGGGAACCTTGAGGTGCTCTTATGGGGATCTCGCCAAAACTCGCAGATTTGGTCCATTCTGGCCAGTTTTCTATGGTATTACTCACTGATTTAGGGCCCCAGGTTAATCCGGACGTTCGGGGAACCCCGGGGTCCGCTTACAGGGACCTCACCAAAACTCGCAGATTTGGTCCATTCTGGCCGCTTTTCTATGGTATTACTCACTGATTTTGGGTTCGTGTCGAACCGGACGTTCGGGGAACCCGTGGTCCGCTTACAGGAATCTCGCTAGAACTCGCAGATTTGGTCCATTCTGTCCAGTTTACTATGGTATTACTCACTGATATTTGGTCCCGGGTCGATTCGGACGTTCGGGGAACCCCGGGGTCCGGTTACGGGGATCTCACCAAAACTCGCAGATTTGGTCCATTCTGGCCAGTTTTCTATGGTATTACTCACTGATTTAGGGCCCCGGGTAGATCCGGACGTTCGGGGAACCTTGAGGTCCTCTTATGGGTATCTCGCCAAAACTCGCAGATTTGGTCCATTCTGGCCAGTTTTCTATGTTATTACTCACTGATTTAGGGCCCCAGGTTAATCCGGACATTCGAGGAACCCCGGGGTCCGCTTACAGGAACCTCGCCAAAACTCGCAGACTTGGTCCATTCTGGCCGGTTTTCTATGGTATTACTCACTGATTTTGGGTTTGTGTCGAACCGGACGTTCGGGGAACCCCGTGGTCCGCTTATGGGGACCTCGCCAAAACTCACAGATTTGCTCCATTCTGGCCAGTTTTCTATGGTATTACTCACTGATTTTGGGTCCCGGGTCGATTCGGACGTTCGGGGAACCCCCGGCGTCCGCTTACGGGGATCTCGTCAAAACTCGCAGATTTGGTCCATTCTGGCCAGTTTTCTATGGTATTACTCGCTGATTTTGGGCCCCGGGTAGATCCGGACGTTCTGGGAACCTTGAGGTCCTCTTACGGGGATCTCGCTAAAACACATAGATTTGGTCCATTCTGGCCAGTTTTCTATGGTATTACTCGCTGATTTAGGGCCCCGGGAAGATCCGTACGTTCTGGGAACCTTGAGGTCCTCTTACGGGGATCTCGCTAAAACTCGCAGATTTGGTCCATTCTGGCCTGTTTTCTATGGTATTACTCACTGATTTAGGGCCCCAGGTCAATCCGGACGTTCGGGGAACCTTGAGGTCCTCTTACGGGGACCTCACCAAAACTCGCAGATTTGGTCCATTCTGGCCGCTTTTCTATGGTATTACTCACTGATTTTGGGTTCGTGTCGAACCGGACGTTCGGGGAACCCGTGGTCCGCTTACAGGAATCTCGCTAGAACTCGCAAATTTGGTCCATTCTGTCCAGTTTACTATGGTATTACTCACTGATATTTGGTCCCGGGTCGATTCGGACGTTCGGGGAACCCCGGGGTCCGGTTACGGGGATCTCACCAAAACTCGCAGATTTGGTCCATTCTGGCCAGTTTTCTATTGTATTACTCACTGATTTAGGGCCCTAGGTAGATCCGGACGTTCGGGGAACCTTGAGGTGCTCTTATGGGGATCTCGCCAAAACTCGCAGATTTGGTCCATTCTGGCCAGTTTTCTATGGTATTAATCACTGATTTAGGGCCCCGGGTAGATCTGGACGTTCAGGGAACCTTGAGGTCCTCTTACGGGGATCTCGCCACAACTCGCAGATTTGGTCCATTCTGGCCAGTTTTCTATGGTATTACTCACTGATTTAGGGCCCCGGGTAGATCCGGACGTTCGGGGAACCTTGAGGTCCTCTTATGGGGATCTCGCCAAAACTCGCAGATTTGGTCCATTCTGGCCAGTTTTCTATGTTATTACTCACTGATTTAGGGCCCCAGGTTAATCCGGACATTCGAGGAACCCCGGGGTCCGCTTACAGGAACCTCGCCAAAACTCGCAGACTTGGTCCATTCTGGCCGGTTTTCTATGGTATTACTCACTGATTTTGGGTTTGTGTCGAACCGGACGTTCGGGGAACCCCGTGGTCCGCTTATGGGGACCTCGCCAAAACTCACAGATTTGCTCCATTCTGGCCAGTTTTCTATGGTATTACTCACTGATTTTGGGTCCCGGGTCGATTCGGACGTTCGGGGAACCCCCGGCGTCCGCTTACGGGGATCTCGCCAAAACTCGCAGATTTGGTCCATTCTGGCCAGTTTTCTATGGTATTACTCGCTGATTTAGGGCCCCGGGTAGATCCGGACGTTCTGGGAACCTTGAGGTCCTCTTACGGGGATCTCGCTAAAACACATAGATTTGGTCCATTCTGGCCAGTTTTCTATGGTATTACTCGCTGATTTAGGGCCCCGGGAAGATCCGTACGTTCTGGGAACCTTGAGGTCCTCTTACGGGGATCTCGCCAAAACTCGCAGATTTGGTCCATTCTGGCCAGTTTTCTATGGTATTACTCACTGATTTAGGGCCCCAGGTTAATCCGGACGTTCGGGGAACCCCGGGGTCCGCTTACAGGGACCTCACCAAAACTCGCAGATTTGGTCCATTCTGGCCGCTTTTCTATGGTATTACTCACTGATTTTGGGTTCGTGTCGAACCGGACGTTCGGGGAACCCGTGGTCCGCTTACAGGAATCTCGCTAGAACTCGCAGATTTGGTCCATTCTGTCCAGTTTACTATGGTATTACTCACTGATATTTGGTCCCGGGTCGATTCGGACGTTCGGGGAACCCCGGGGTCCGGTTACGGGGATCTCACCAAAACTCGCAGATTTGGTCCATTCTGTCCAGTTTACTATGGTATTACTCAGTGATATTGGGTCCCGGGTCGATCCGGACGTTCGGGGAACCTTGAGGTGCTCTTATGGGGATCTCGCCAAAACTCACAGATTTGGTCCATTCTGGCCAGTTTTCTATGGTATTAATCACTGATTTAGGGCCCCGGGTAGATCTGGACGTTCAGGGAACCTTGAGGTCCTCTTACGGGGATCTCGCCACAACTCGCAGATTTGGTCCATTCTGGCCAGTTTTCTATGGTATTACTCACTGATTTAGGGCCCCGGGTAGATCCGGACGTTCGGGGAACCTTGAGGTCCTCTTACGGGGATCTCGCCAAAACTCACAGATTTGGTCCATTCTGGCCAGTTTTCTATGGTATTACTCACTGATTTAGGGCCCGAAGTCAATCCGGACATTCGAGGAACTCTGGGGTCCGCTTACAGGAACCTCGCCAAAACTCGCAGACTTGGTCTATTCTGGCCGGTTTTCTATGGTATTAGTCACTGATTTTGGGTTTATGTCGAACCGGACGTTCGGGGAACCCCATGGTCCGCTTATGGGGACCTCGCCAAAACTCACAGATTTGGTCCATTCTGGCCAGTTTTCTATGGTATTAATCACTGATTTTGGGTCTCGGGTCGATTCGGACGTTCGGGGAACCCCCGGCGTCCGCTTACGGGAATCTCGCCACAACTCGCAGATTTGGTCCATTCTGGCCAGTTTTCTATGGTATTACTCGCTGATTTAGGGCCCCGGGTAGATCCGGACGTTCTGGGAACCTTGAGGTCCTCTTACGGGGATCTCGCTAAAACTCATAGATTTGGTCCATTCTGGCCTGTTTTCTATGGTATTACTCGCTGATTTAGGGCCCCAGGTCAATCCGGACGTTCGGGGAACCCCGGGGTCCGCTTAAAGGAACCTCGCCAAAACTCGCAGATTTGGTCCATTCTGGCCGGTTTTCTATGGTATTACTCACTGATTTTGGGACCCGGGCGATCCGGCATTCGGAGAACACCGGGGTCCGGTTACGGGGAACTCGCCAAAACTCACAGATTTGGTCCATTCTGGCCAGTTTTCTATGATATTACTCACTGATTTTGGGTCTCGGGTCGATTCGGACGTTCGGGGAACCCCGGCGTCCGCTTGCGGGGATCTCATAAAAACTCATAGATTTGGTCCATTCTGGCAAGTTTTCTATGGTATTACTCGCTGATTTATGGCCCCGGGTAGATCCGGACGTTCGGGGAACCCTAAAGTCCTCTTATGGGGATCTCACCAAAACACACAGATTTGGTCCATTCTGGCCAGTTTTCTATGGTATTACTCACTGATTTAGGGCCCCGGGTAGATCCGGACGTTCGGGGAACCCTAAAGTCCTCTAACGGGGATCTCGCCAAAACTCGCAGATTTGCCATTCTGGCCAGTTTTCTATGGTATTACTCACTGATTTAGGGCCCCAGGTAGATCCGGACGTTCGGGGAACCTTGAGGTGCTCTTACGGGTATCTCGCCAAAACTCGCAGATTTGGTCCATTCTGGCCAGTTTTCTATGGTATTAATCACTGATTTAGGGCCCCGGGTAGATCTGGACGTTCGGGGAACCTTGAGGTCCTCTTACGGGGATCTCGCCAAAACTCGCAGATTTGGTCCATTCTGGCCAGTTTTCTATGGTATTAGTCACTGATTTAGGGCCCCGGGTAGATCCGGACGTTCGGGGAACCTTGAAGTCCTCTTACGGGGATCTCGCCAAAACTCGCAGATTTGGTGCATTCTGGCATGTTTTCTATGGTATTACTCACTGATTTAGGGCCCCAGGTCAATCCGGACATTCGAGGAACCCCGGGGTCCGCTTACAGGAACCTCGCCAAATCTCGTAGACTTGGTCCATTCTGGCCGGTTTTCTACGGTATTACTCACTGATTTTGGGTTTATGTCGAACCGGACGTTCGGGGAAGCCCGTGGTCCGCTTATGGGGACCTCGCCAAAACTCACAGATTTGCTCCATTCTGGCCAGTTTTCTATGGTATTACTCACTGATTTTGGGTACCGGGTCGATTCGGACGTTCGGGGAACCCCCGGCGTCCGCTTACGGGGATCTCACCAAAACTCGCAGATTTGGTCCATTCTGGCCAGTTTTCTATGGTATTACTCGCTGATTTAGGGCCCCGGGTAGATCCGGTCATTCTGGGAACCTTGAGGTCCTCATACGGGCATCTCGCTAAAACTCATAGATTTGGTCCATTCTGGCCTGTTTTCTATGGTATTACCCACTGATTTAGGGCCCCAGGTCAATCCGGACGTTCGGGGAACCCCGGGGTCCGCTTAAAGGAACCTCGCCAAAACTCGCAGATTTGGTCCATTCTGGCCGGTTTTCTATGGTATTACTCACTGATTTTGGGCCCCGGGCGATCCAGCATTCGGAGAACACCGGGGTCCGGTTACGGGGAACTCGCCAAAACTCACAGATTTTGTCCATTCTGGCCAGTTTTCTATGATATTACTCACTGATTTTGGGTCTCGGGTCGATTCGAACGTTCGGGGAACCCCTGCGTCCGCTTACGGGGATCTCACAAAAACTCACAGATTTGCTTCATTTTGGCAAGTTTTCTATGGTATTACTCGCTGATTTAGGGCCCCGGGTAGCTCCGGACGTTCGGGGAACCCTAAAGTCCTCTTGTGGGGATCTCACCAAAACACACAGATTTGGTCCATTCTGGCCAGTTTTCTATGGTATTACTCACTGATTTAGGGCCCCGGGTAGATCCGGACGTTCGGGGAACCCTAAAGTCCTCTAACGGGGATCTCACCAAAACTCGCAGATTTGCCATTCTGGCCAGTTTTTTGTGGTATTACTCACTGATTTAGGGCCCCAGGTCAATCCGGACGTTCGGGGAACCCCGGGGTCCGCTTATAGGAACCTCACCAAAACTCGCAGATTTGGTCCATTCTGGTCGGTTTTCTATGGTATTACTAACTGATTTTGGGTTCGTGTCGAAACGGACGTTCGGGGAACCCGTGGTCCGCTTACGGGGATCTCGCTAGAACTCACAGATTTGGTCCATTCTGTCCAGTTTACTATGGTATTACTCAGTGATATTGGGTCCCGGGTCGATTCGGACGTTCTGGTAACCCCGGGGTCCGCTTACGGGGATCTTGCCAAAACTCGCTGATTTGGTCTATTCTAGCCAGTTTTCTATGGTATTACTCACTGATTTAGGGCCCCGGGTAGAATCGGACGTTCGGGGAACCCTGAGGTGCTCTTACAGTAACCTCGCCAAAACTCACAGATTTGGTCCATTCTGGCCGGTTTTCTATGGTATTACTCACTGATTTTGGGTTCGGGTCGAACCAGACGTTCAGGAAACCCCGTGGTCCGATTACAGGGATCTCGCCAAAACTTGCAGATTTGGTCCATTCTGTCCAGTTTTCTATGGTATTACTCACTTATTTTGGGTCCCGGGTCGATTCGGACGTTCAGGGAACCCCGTGGTCCGATTACGGGGAACTCGCCAAAACTCACAGATTTGGTCCATTCTGGCCAGTTTTTTATGGTATTACTCACTTAGTTAGGGCCACGGGTAGATCCCAACGTTCGGGGAACCTTGTGGTCCTCTTACGGGATCTCGCCAAAACTCGCAGATTTGGACCATTCTGGCCAGTTTTCTATGGTATTACTCACTGATTTAGGGCCCCAGGTCAATCCGGACGTTCGGAGAACACCGGGGTCCGGTTACGGGGACCACGCCAAAACTCAAAGATTTGGCCCGTTCTGGCCAGTTTTCTATGATATTACTCACTGATTTTGGGTCCCGGGTCGATTCGGACATTCGGGGACCCTGGCGTCCGCTTGCGGGGATCTCACCAAAACTCGCAGATTTGGTCCATTCTGGCCAGTTTTCTATGGTATTACTCGCTGATTTAAGGCCCCGGGTAGATCCGGACGTTCGGGGAACCCTAAAGTCCTCTTATGGGGATCTCACCAAAACACACAGATTTGGTCCATTCTGGCCAGTTTTCTATGGTATTACTTACTGATTTAGGGCCCCGGGTAGATCCGGACGTTCAGGGAACCCTAAAGTCCTCTTACGGGGATCTGGCCAAAACTCACAGATTTGGTCCATTCTGGCCCGTTTTCTATGGTATTACTCACTGATTTAGGGCCCCAGGTCAATCCGGATGTTCGGGGAACCCCGGGGTCCGATTACAGGAACCTCGCCAAAACTCACAGATTTGCTCAATTCTGGCCAGTTTTCTATGGTATTACTCATTGATTTTGGGTCCCGGGTCGATTCGGACGTTCGGGGAACCCCCGGCGTCCACTTACGGGGATCTCGCCAAAACTCGCAGATTTGGTCCATTCTGGCCAGTTTTCTATGGTATTACTCGCTGATTTAGGGCCCCGGGTAGATCCGGACGTTCTGGGAACCTTGAGGTCCTCTTACGGGGATCTCGCTAAAACTCATAGATTTGGTCCATTCTGGCCTGTTTTCTATGGTATTACTCACTGATTTAGGGCCCCAGGTCAATCCGGACGTTCGGGGAACCCCGGGGTCCGCTTAAAGGAACCTCGCCAAAACTCGCAGATTTGGTCCATTCTGGCCGGTTTTCTATGGTATTACTCACTGATTTTGGGACCCGGGCGATCCGGCATTCGGAGAACACCGGGGTCCGGTTACGGGGAACTCGCCAAAACTCACAGATTTGGTCCATTCTGGCCAGTTTTCTATGATATTACTCACTGATTTTGGGTCTCGGGTCGATTCGGACGTTCGGGGAACCCCGGCGTCCGCTTACGGGGATCTCACAAAAACTCACAGATTTGGTCCATTCTGGCAAGTTTTCTATGGTATTACTCGCTGATTTAGGGCCCCGGGTAGATCCGGACGTTCGGGGAACCCTAAAGTCCTCTTATGGGGATCTCACCAAAACACACAGATTTGGTCCATTCTGGCCAGTTTTCTATGGTATTACTCACTGATTTAGGGCCCCGGGTAGATCCGGACGTTCGGGGAACCCTAAAGTCCTCTAACGGGGATCTCACCAAAACTCGCAGATTTGCCATTCTGGCAAGTTTTCTATGGTATTACTCACTGATTTAGGGCCCCAGGTAGATCCGGACGTTCGGGGAACCTTGAGGTGCTCTTACGGGGATCTCGCCAAAACTCGCAGATTTGGTCCATTCTGGCCAGTTTTCTATGGTATTAATCACTAATTTAGGGCCCCGGGTAGATCTGGACGTTCGGGGAACCTTGAGGTCCTCTTACGGGGATCTCGCCAAAACTCGCAGATTTGGTCCATTCTGGCCAGTTTTCTATGGTATTACTCACTGATTTAGGGCCCCGGGTAGATCCGGACGTTCGGGGAACCTTGAGGTGCTCTTACGGGGATCTCACCAAAACTCGCAGATTTGCCATTCTGGCAAGTTTTCTATGGTATTACTCACTGATTTAGGGCCCCAGGTAGATCCGGACGTTCGGGGAACCTTGAGGTGCTCTTACGGGGATCTCGCCAAAACTCGCAGATTTGGTCCATTCTGGCCAGTTTTCTATGGTATTAATCACTAATTTAGGGCCCCGGGTAGATCTGGACGTTCGGGGAACCTTGAGGTCCTCTTACGGGGATCTCGCCAAAACTCGTAGAGTTGGTCCATTCTGGCCGGTTTTCTATGGTATTACTCACTGATTTTGGGCCCCGGGCGATCCAGCATTCGGAGAACACCGGGGTCCGGTTACGGGGAACTCGCCAAAACTCACAGATTTTGTCCATTCTGGCCAGTTTTCTATGATATTACTCACTGATTTTGGGTCTCGGGTCGATTCGAACGTTCGGGGAACCCCTGCGTCCGCTTACGGGGATCTCACAAAAACTCACAGATTTGCTTCATTCTGGCAAGTTTTCTATGGTATTACTCGCTGATTTAGGGCCCCGGGTAGCTCCGGACGTTCGGGGAACCCTAAAGTCCTCTTGTGGGGATCTCACCAAAACACACAGATTTGGTCCATTCTGGCCAGTTTTCTATGGTATTACTCACTGATTTAGGGCCCCGGGTAGATCCGGACGTTCGGGGAACCCTAAAGTCCTCTAACGGGGATCTCACCAAAACTCGCAGATTTGCCATTCTGGCCAGTTTTCTGTGGTATTACTCACTGATTTAGGGCCCCAGGTCAATCCGGACGTTCGGGGAACCCCGGGGTCCGCTTATAGGAACCTCACCAAAACTCGCAGATTTGGTCCATTCTGGTCGGTTTTCTATGGTATTACTAACTGATTTTGGGTTCGTGTCGAAACGGACGTTCGGGGAACCCGTGGTCCGCTTACGGGGATCTCGCTAGAACTCACAGATTTGGTCCATTCTGTCCAGTTTACTATGGTATTACTCAGTGATATTGGGTCCCGGGTCGATTCGGACGTTCTGGTAACCCCGGGGTCCGCTTACGGGGATCTTGCCAAAACTCGCTGATTTGGTCTATTCTAGCCAGTTTTCTATGGTATTACTCACTGATTTAGGGCCCCGGGTAGAATCGGACGTTCGGGGAACCCTGAGGTGCTCTTACAGTAACCTCGCCAAAACTCACAGATTTGGTCCATTCTGGCCGGTTTTCTATGGTATTACTCACTGATTTTGGGTTCGGGTCGAACCAGACGTTCAGGAAACCCCGTGGTCCGATTACAGGGATCTCGCCAAAACTTGCAGATTTGGTCCATTCTGTCCAGTTTTCTATGGTATTACTCACTTATTTTGGGTCCCGGGTCGATTCGGACGTTCAGGGAACCCCGTGGTCCGATTACGGGGAACTCGCCAAAACTCACAGATTTGGTCCATTCTGGCCAGTTTTTTATGGTATTACTCACTTAGTTAGGGCCACGGGTAGATCCCAACGTTCGGGGAACCTTGTGGTCCTCTTACGGGATCTCGCCAAAACTCGCAGATTTGGACCATTCTGGCCAGTTTTCTATGGTATTACTCACTGATTTAGGGCCCCAGGTCAATCCGGACGTTCGGAGAACACCGGGGTCCGGTTACGGGGACCACGCCAAAACTCAAAGATTTGGTCCGTTCTGGCCAGTTTTCTATGATATTACTCACTGATTTTGGGTCCCGGGTCGATTCGGACATTCGGGGACCCTGGCGTCCGCTTGCGGGGATCTCACCAAAACTCGCAGATTTGGTCCATTCTGGCCAGTTTTCTATGGTATTACTCGCTGATTTAAGGCCCCGGGTAGATCCGGACGTTCGGGGAACCCTAAAGTCCTCTTATGGGGATCTCACCAAAACACACAGATTTGGTCCATTCTGGCCAGTTTTCTATGGTATTACTTACTGATTTAGGGCCCCGGGTAGATCCGGACGTTCAGGGAACCCTAAAGTCCTCTTACGGGGATCTGGCCAAAACTCACAGATTTGGTCCATTCTGGCCCGTTTTCTATGGTATTACTCACTGATTTAGGGCCCCAGGTCAATCCGGATGTTCGGGGAACCCCGGGGTCCGATTACAGGAACCTCGCCAAAACTCACAGATTTGCTCAATTCTGGCCAGTTTTCTATGGTATTACTCATTGATTTTGGGTCCCGGGTCGATTCGGACGTTCGGGGAACCCCCGGCGTCCACTTACGGGGATCTCGCCAAAACTCGCAGATTTGGTCCATTCTGGCCAGTTTTCTATGGTATTACTCGCTGATTTAGGGCCCCGGGTAGATCCGGACGTTCTGGGAACCTTGAGGTCCTCTTACGGGGATCTCGCTAAAACTCATAGATTTGGTCCATTCTGGCCTGTTTTCTATGGTATTACTCACTGATTTAGGGCCCCAGGTCAATCCGGACGTTCGGGGAACCCCGGGGTCCGCTTAAAGGAACCTCGCCAAAACTCGCAGATTTGGTCCATTCTGGCCGGTTTTCTATGGTATTACTCACTGATTTTGGGACCCGGGCGATCCGGCATTCGGAGAACACCGGGGTCCGGTTACGGGGAACTCGCCAAAACTCACAGATTTGGTCCATTCTGGCCAGTTTTCTATGATATTACTCACTGATTTTGGGTCTCGGGTCGATTCGGACGTTCGGGGAACCCCGGCGTCCGCTTACGGGGATCTCACAAAAACTCACAGATTTGGTCCATTCTGGCCAGTTTTCTATGGTATTACTCGCTGATTTAGGGCCCCGGGTAGATCCGGACGTTCGGGGAACCCTAAAGTCCTCTTATGGGGATCTCACCAAAACACACAGATTTGGTCCATTCTGGCCAGTTTTCTATGGTATTACTCACTGATTTAGGGCCCCGGGTAGATCCGGACGTTCGGGGAACCCTAAAGTCCTCTAACGGGGATCTCACCAAAACTCGCAGATTTGCCATTCTGGCAAGTTTTCTATGGTATTACTCACTGATTTAGGGCCCCAGGTAGATCCGGACGTTCGGGGAACCTTGAGGTGCTCTTACGGGGATCTCGCCAAAACTCGCAGATTTGGTCCATTCTGGCCAGTTTTCTATGGTATTAATCACTAATTTAGGGCCCCGGGTAGATCTGGACGTTCGGGGAACCTTGAGGTCCTCTTACGGGGATCTCGCCAAAACTCGCAGATTTGGTCCATTCTGGCCAGTTTTCTATGGTATTACTCACTGATTTAGGGCCCCGGGTAGATCCGGACGTTCGGGGAACCTTGAGGTCCTCTTACGGGGATCTCGCCAAAACTCGCAGATTTGGTGCATTCTGGCATGTTTTCTATGGTATTACTCACTGATTTAGGGCCCCAGGTCCATCCGGACATTCGAGGAACCCCGGGGTCCGCTTACAGGAACCTCGCCAAAACTCGTAGACTTGGTCCATTCTGGCCGGTTTTCTACGGTATTACTCACTGATTTTGGGTTTATGTCGAACCGGACGTTCAGGGAACCCCGTGGTCCGATTACGGGGAACTCGCCAAAACTCACAGATTTGGTCCATTCTGGCCAGTTTTCTATGGTATTACTCACTTAGTTAGGGCCCCGGGTAGATCCCAACGTTCGGGGAACCTTGAGGTCCTCTTACGGGATCTCGCCAAAACTCACAGATTTGGACCATTCTGGCCAGTTTTCTATGGTATTACTCACTGATTTAGGGCCCCAAGTCAATCCGGACGTTCGGAGAACACCGGGGTCCGGTTACGGGGACCACGCCAAAACTCACAGATTTGGTCCGTTCTGGCCAGTTTTCTATGATATTACTCACTGATTTTGGGTCCCGGGTCGATTCGGACATTCGGGGAACCCCGGCGTCCGCTTGTGGGGATCTCACCAAAACTCGCAGATTTGGTCCATTCTGGCCAGTTTTCTATGGTATTACTCACTGATTTAAGGCACCGGGTAGATCCGGACGTTCGGGGAACCCTAAAGTCCTCTTATGGGGATCTCACCAAAACACACAGATTTGGTCCATTTTGGCCAGTTTTCTATGGTATTACTCACTGATTTAGGGCCCCGGGTAGATCCGGACGTTCAGGGAACCCTAAAGTCCTCTTACGGGGATCTGGCCAAAACTCACAGATTTGGTCCATTCTGGCCCGTTTTCTATGGTATTACTCACTGATTTAGGGCCCCAGGTCAATCCGGATGTTCGGGGAACCCCGGGGTCCGATTACAGGAACCTCGCCAAAACTCACAGATTTGCTCCATTCTGGCCAGTTTTCTATGGTATTACTCACTGATTTTGGGTCCCGGGTCGATTCGGACGTTCGGGGAACCCCCGGCGTCCGCTTACGGGGATCTCGCCAAAACTCATAGATTTGGTCCATTCTGGCCAATTTTCTATGGTATTACTCGCTGATTTAGGGCCCCGGGTAGATCCGGACGTTCTGGGAACCTTGAGGTCCTCTTACGGGGATCTCGCTAAAACTCATAGATTTGGTCCATTCTGGCCTGTTTTCTATGGTATTACTCACTGATTTAGGGCCCCAGGTCAATCCGGACGTTCGGGGAACCCCGGGGTCCGCTTAAAGGAACCTCGCCAAAACTCGCAGATTTGGTCCATTCTGGCCGGTTTTCTATGGTATTACTCACTGATTTTGGGACCCGGGCGATCCGGCATTCGGAGAACACCGGGGTCCGGTTACGGGGAACTCGCCAAAACTCACAGATTTGGTTCATTCTGGCCAGTTTTCTATGATATTACTCACTGATTTTGGGTCTCGGGTCGATTCGGACGTTCGGGGAACCCCGGCGTCCGCTTACGGGGATCTCACAAAAACTCACAGGTTTGGTCCATTCTGGCCAGTTTTCTATGGTATTACTCACTGATTTAGGGCCCCAGGTAGATCCGGACGTCCGGGGAACCTTGAGGTGCTCTTACGGGGATCTCGCCAAAACTCGCAGATTTGGTCCATTCTGGCCAGTTTTCTATGGTATTAATCACTAATTTAGGGCCCCGGGTAGATCTGGACGTTCGGGGAACCTTGAGGTCCTCTTACGGGGATCTCGCCAAAACTCACAGATTTCGTCCATTCTGGCCAGTTTTCTATGGTATTACTCACTGATTTAGGGCCCCGGGTAGATCCGGACGTTCGGGGAACCTTGAGGTCCTCTTACGGGGATCTCGCCAAAACTCGCAGATTTGGTGCATTCTGGCATGTTTTCTATGGTATTACTCGCTGATTTAGGGCCCCAGGTCCATCCGGACATTCGAGGAACCCCGGGGTCCGCTTACAGGAACCTCGCCAAAACTCGTAGATTTGGTCCGTTCTGGCCGGTTTTCTACGGTATTACTCACTGATTTTGGGTTTATGTCGAACCGGACGTTCGGGGAACCCCGTGGTCCGCTTATGGGGACCTCGCCAAAACTCACAGATTTGCTCCATTCTGGCCAGTTTTCTATGGTATTACTCACTGATTTTGGGTACCGGGTCGATTCGGACGTTCGGGGAACCCCCGGCGTCCGCTTACGGGGATCTCGCCAAAACTCATAGATTTGGTCCATTCTGGCCAATTTTCTATGGTATTACTCGCTGATTTAGGGCCCCGGGTAGATCCGGACGTTCTGGGAACCTTGAGGTCCTCTTACGGGGACCTCGCTAAAACTCATAGATTTGGTCCATTCTGGCCTGTTTTCTATGGTATTACTCACTGATTTAGGGCCCCAGGTCAATCCGGACGTTCGGGGAACCCCGGGGTCCGCTTAAAGGAACCTCGCCAAAACTCGCAGATTTGGTCCATTCTGGCCGGTTTTCTATGGTATTACTCACTGATTTTGGGACCCGGGCGATCCGGCATTCGGAGAACACCGGGGTCCGGTTACGGGGAACTCGCCAAAACTCACAGATTTGGTCCATTCTGGCCAGTTTTCTATGATATTACTCACTGATTTTGGGTCTCGGGTCGATTCGGACGTTCGGGGAACCCCGGCGTCCGCTTACGGGGATCTCACAAAAACTCACAGATTTGGTCCATTCTGGCAAGTTTTCTATGGTATTACTCGCTGATTTAGGGCCCCGGGTAGATCCGGACGTTCGGGGAACCCTAAAGTCCTCTTATGGGGATCTCACCAAAACACACAGATTTGGTCCATTCTGGCCAGTTTTCTATGGTATTACTCACTGATTTAGGGCCCCGGGTAGATCCGGACGTTCGGGGAACCCTAAAGTCCTCTAACGGGGATCTCACCAAAACTCGCAGATTTGCCATTCTGGCAAGTTTTCTATGGTATTACTCACTGATTTAGGGCCCCAGGTAGATCCGGACGTTCGGGGAACCTTGAGGTGCTCTTACGGGGATCTCGCCAAAACTCGCAGATTTGGTCCATTCTGGCCAGTTTTCTATGGTATTAATCACTAATTTAGGGCCCCGGGTAGATCTGGACGTTCGGGGAACCTTGAGGTCCTCTTACGGGGATCTCGCCAAAACTCGCAGATTTGGTCCATTCTGGCCAGTTTTCTATGGTATTACTCACTGATTTAGGGCCCCGGGTAGATCCGGACGTTCGGGGAACCTTGAGGTGCTCTTACGGGGATCTCACCAAAACTCGCAGATTTGCCATTCTGGCAAGTTTTCTATGGTATTACTCACTGATTTAGGGCCCCAGGTAGATCCGGACGTTCGGGGAACCTTGAGGTGCTCTTACGGGGATCTCGCCAAAACTCGCAGATTTGGTCCATTCTGGCCAGTTTTCTATGGTATTAATCACTAATTTAGGGCCCCGGGTAGATCTGGACGTTCGGGGAACCTTGAGGTCCTCTTACGGGGATCTCGCCAAAACTCGTAGAGTTGGTCCATTCTGGCCGGTTTTCTATGGTATTACTCACTGATTTTGGGCCCCGGGCGATCCAGCATTCGGAGAACACCGGGGTCCGGTTACGGGGAACTCGCCAAAACTCACAGATTTTGTCCATTCTGGCCAGTTTTCTATGATATTACTCACTGATTTTGGGTCTCGGGTCGATTCGAACGTTCGGGGAACCCCTGCGTCCGCTTACGGGGATCTCACAAAAACTCACAGATTTGCTTCATTCTGGCAAGTTTTCTATGGTATTACTCGCTGATTTAGGGCCCCGGGTAGCTCCGGACGTTCGGGGAACCCTAAAGTCCTCTTGTGGGGATCTCACCAAAACACACAGATTTGGTCCATTCTGGCCAGTTTTCTATGGTATTACTCACTGATTTAGGGCCCCGGGTAGATCCGGACGTTCGGGGAACCCTAAAGTCCTCTAACGGGGATCTCACCAAAACTCGCAGATTTGCCATTCTGGCCAGTTTTCTGTGGTATTACTCACTGATTTAGGGCCCCAGGTCAATCCGGACGTTCGGGGAACCCCGGGGTCCGCTTATAGGAACCTCACCAAAACTCGCAGATTTGGTCCATTCTAGTCGGTTTTCTATGGTATTACTAACTGATTTTGGGTTCGTGTCGAAACGGACGTTCGGGGAACCCGTGGTCCGCTTACGGGGATCTCGCTAGAACTCACAGATTTGGTCCATTCTGTCCAGTTTACTATGGTATTACTCAGTGATATTGGGTCCCGGGTCGATTCGGACGTTCTGGTAACCCCGGGGTCCGCTTACGGGGATCTTGCCAAAACTCGCTGATTTGGTCTATTCTAGCCAGTTTTCTATGGTATTACTCACTGATTTAGGGCCCCGGGTAGAATCGGACGTTCGGGGAACCCTGAGGTGCTCTTACAGTAACCTCGCCAAAACTCACAGATTTGGTCCATTCTGGCCGGTTTTCTATGGTATTACTCACTGATTTTGGGTTCGGGTCGAACCAGACGTTCAGGAAACCCCGTGGTCCGATTACAGGGATCTCGCCAAAACTTGCAGATTTGGTCCATTCTGTCCAGTTTTCTATGGTATTACTCACTTATTTTGGGTCCCGGGTCGATTCGGACGTTCAGGGAACCCCGTGGTCCGATTACGGGGAACTCGCCAAAACTCACAGATTTGGTCCATTCTGGCCAGTTTTTTATGGTATTACTCACTTAGTTAGGGCCACGGGTAGATCCCAACGTTCGGGGAACCTTGTGGTCCTCTTACGGGATCTCGCCAAAACTCGCAGATTTGGACCATTCTGGCCAGTTTTCTATGGTATTACTCACTGATTTAGGGCCCCAGGTCAATCCGGACGTTCGGAGAACACCGGGGTCCGGTTACGGGGACCACGCCAAAACTCAAAGATTTGGTCCGTTCTGGCCAGTTTTCTATGATATTACTCACTGATTTTGGGTCCCGGGTCGATTCGGACATTCGGGGACCCTGGCGTCCGCTTGCGGGGATCTCACCAAAACTCGCAGATTTGGTCCATTCTGGCCAGTTTTCTATGGTATTACTCGCTGATTTAAGGCCCCGGGTAGATCCGGACGTTCGGGGAACCCTAAAGTCCTCTTATGGGGATCTCACCAAAACACACAGATTTGGTCCATTCTGGCCAGTTTTCTATGGTATTACTTACTGATTTAGGGCCCCGGGTAGATCCGGACGTTCAGGGAACCCTAAAGTCCTCTTACGGGGATCTGGCCAAAACTCACAGATTTGGTCCATTCTGGCCCGTTTTCTATGGTATTACTCACTGATTTAGGGCCCCAGGTCAATCCGGATGTTCGGGGAACCCCGGGGTCCGATTACAGGAACCTCGCCAAAACTCACAGATTTGCTCAATTCTGGCCAGTTTTCTATGGTATTACTCATTGATTTTGGGTCCCGGGTCGATTCGGACGTTCGGGGAACCCCCGGCGTCCACTTACGGGGATCTCGCCAAAACTCGCAGATTTGGTCCATTCTGGCCAGTTTTCTATGGTATTACTCGCTGATTTAGGGCCCCGGGTAGATCCGGACGTTCTGGGAACCTTGAGGTCCTCTTACGGGGATCTCGCTAAAACTCATAGATTTGGTCCATTCTGGCCTGTTTTCTATGGTATTACTCACTGATTTAGGGCCCCAGGTCAATCCGGACGTTCGGGGAACCCCGGGGTCCGCTTAAAGGAACCTCGCCAAAACTCGCAGATTTGGTCCATTCTGGCCGGTTTTCTATGGTATTACTCACTGATTTTGGGACCCGGGCGATCCGGCATTCGGAGAACACCGGGGTCCGGTTACGGGGAACTCGCCAAAACTCACAGATTTGGTCCATTCTGGCCAGTTTTCTATGATATTACTCACTGATTTTGGGTCTCGGGTCGATTCGGACGTTCGGGGAACCCCGGCGTCCGCTTACGGGGATCTCACAAAAACTCACAGATTTGGTCCATTCTGGCCAGTTTTCTATGGTATTACTCGCTGATTTAGGGCCCCGGGTAGATCCGGACGTTCGGGGAACCCTAAAGTCCTCTTATGGGGATCTCACCAAAACACACAGATTTGGTCCATTCTGGCCAGTTTTCTATGGTATTACTCACTGATTTAGGGCCCCGGGTAGATCCGGACGTTCGGGGAACCCTAAAGTCCTCTAACGGGGATCTCACCAAAACTCGCAGATTTGCCATTCTGGCAAGTTTTCTATGGTATTACTCACTGATTTAGGGCCCCAGGTAGATCCGGACGTTCGGGGAACCTTGAGGTGCTCTTACGGGGATCTCGCCAAAACTCGCAGATTTGGTCCATTCTGGCCAGTTTTCTATGGTATTAATCACTAATTTAGGGCCCCGGGTAGATCTGGACGTTCGGGGAACCTTGAGGTCCTCTTACGGGGATCTCGCCAAAACTCGCAGATTTGGTCCATTCTGGCCAGTTTTCTATGGTATTACTCACTGATTTAGGGCCCCGGGTAGATCCGGACGTTCGGGGAACCTTGAGGTCCTCTTACGGGGATCTCGCCAAAACTCGCAGATTTGGTGCATTCTGGCATGTTTTCTATGGTATTACTCACTGATTTAGGGCCCCAGGTCCATCCGGACATTCGAGGAACCCCGGGGTCCGCTTACAGGAACCTCGCCAAAACTCGTAGACTTGGTCCATTCTGGCCGGTTTTCTACGGTATTACTCACTGATTTTGGGTTTATGTCGAACCGGACGTTCAGGGAACCCCGTGGTCCGATTACGGGGAACTCGCCAAAACTCACAGATTTGGTCCATTCTGGCCAGTTTTCTATGGTATTACTCACTTAGTTAGGGCCCCGGGTAGATCCCAACGTTCGGGGAACCTTGAGGTCCTCTTACGGGATCTCGCCAAAACTCACAGACTTGGACCATTCTGGCCAGTTTTCTATGGTATTACTCACTGATTTAGGGCCCCAAGTCAATCCGGACGTTCGGAGAACACCGGGGTCCGGTTACGGGGACCACGCCAAAACTCACAGATTTGGTCCGTTCTGGCCAGTTTTCTATGATATTACTCACTGATTTTGGGTCCCGGGTCGATTCGGACATTCGGGGAACCCCGGCGTCCGCTTGTGGGGATCTCACCAAAACTCGCAGATTTGGTCCATTCTGGCCAGTTTTCTATGGTATTACTCACTGATTTAAGGCCCCGGGTAGATCCGGACGTTCGGGGAACCCTAAAGTCCTCTTATGGGGATCTCGCCAAAACACACAGATTTGGTCCATTTTGGCCAGTTTTCTATGGTATTACTCACTGATTTAGGGCCCCGGGTAGATCCGGACGTTCAGGGAACCCTAAAGTCCTCTTACGGGGATCTGGCCAAAACTCACAGATTTGGTCCATTCTGGCCCGTTTTCTATGGTATTACTCACTGATTTAGGGCCCCAGGTCAATCCGGATGTTCGGGGAACCCCGGGGTCCGATTACAGGAACCTCGCCAAAACTCACAGATTTGCTCCATTCTGGCCAGTTTTCTATGGTATTACTCACTGATTTTGGGTCCCGGGTCGATTCGGACGTTCGGGGAACCCCCGGCGTCCGCTTACGGGGATCTCGCCAAAACTCATAGATTTGGTCCATTCTGGCCAATTTTCTATGGTATTACTCGCTGATTTAGGGCCCCGGGTAGATCCGGACGTTCTGGGAACCTTGAGGTCCTCTTACGGGGATCTCGCTAAAACTCATAGATTTGGTCCATTCTGGCCTGTTTTCTATGGTATTACTCACTGATTTAGGGCCCCAGGTCAATCCGGACGTTCGGGGAACCCCGGGGTCCGCTTAAAGGAACCTCGCCAAAACTCGCAGATTTGGTCCATTCTGGCCGGTTTTCTATGGTATTACTCACTGATTTTGGGACCCGGGCGATCCGGCATTCGGAGAACACCGGGGTCCGGTTACGGGGAACTCGCCAAAACTCACAGATTTGGTTCATTCTGGCCAGTTTTCTATGATATTACTCACTGATTTTGGGTCTCGGGTCGATTCGGACGTTCGGGGAACCCCGGCGTCCGCTTACGGGGATCTCACAAAAACTCACAGGTTTGGTCCATTCTGGCCAGTTTTCTATGGTATTACTCACTGATTTAGGGCCCCAGGTAGATCCGGACGTCCGGGGAACCTTGAGGTGCTCTTACGGGGATCTCGCCAAAACTCGCAGATTTGGTCCATTCTGGCCAGTTTTCTATGGTATTAATCACTAATTTAGGGCCCCGGGTAGATCTGGACGTTCGGGGAACCTTGAGGTCCTCTTACGGGGATCTCGCCAAAACTCACAGATTTCGTCCATTCTGGCCAGTTTTCTATGGTATTACTCACTGATTTAGGGCCCCGGGTAGATCCGGACGTTCGGGGAACCTTGAGGTCCTCTTACGGGGATCTCGCCAAAACTCGCAGATTTGGTGCATTCTGGCATGTTTTCTATGGTATTACTCACTGATTTAGGGCCCCAGGTCCATCCGGACATTCGAGGAACCCCGGGGTCCGCTTACAGGAACCTCGCCAAAACTCGTAGATTTGGTCCGTTCTGGCCGGTTTTCTACGGTATTACTCACTGATTTTGGGTTTATGTCGAACCGGACGTTCGGGGAACCCCGTGGTCCGCTTATGGGGACCTCGCCAAAACTCACAGATTTGCTCCATTCTGGCCAGTTTTCTATGGTATTACTCACTGATTTTGGGTACCGGGTCGATTCGGACGTTCGGGGAACCCCCGGCGTCCGCTTACGGGGATCTCGCCAAAACTCATAGATTTGGTCCATTCTGGCCAATTTTCTATGGTATTACTCGCTGATTTAGGGCCCCGGGTAGATCCGGACGTTCTGGGAACCTTGAGGTCCTCTTACGGGGATCTCGCTAAAACTCATAGATTTGGTCCATTCTGGCCTGTTTTCTATGGTATTACTCACTGATTTAGGGCCCCAGGTCAATCCGGACGTTCGGGGAACCCCGGGGTCCGCTTAAAGGAACCTCGCCAAAACTCGCAGATTTGGTCCATTCTGGCCGGTTTTCTATGGTATTACTCACTGATTTTGGGCCCCGGGCGATCCGGCATTCGCAGAACACCGGGGTCTAGTTACGGGGAACTCGCCAAAACTCACAGATTTTGTCCATTCTGGCCAGTTTTCTATGATATTACTCACTGATTTTGGGTCTCGGGTCGATTCGGACGTTCGGGGAACCCCTGCGTCCGCTTACGGGGATCTCACAAAAACTCACAGATTTGCTTCATTCTGGCAAGTTTTCTATGGTATTACTCGCTGATTTAGGGCCCCGGGTAGATCCGGACGTTCGGGGAACCCTAAAGTCCTCTTGTGGGGATCTCACCAAAACACACAGATTTGGTCCATTCTGGCCAGTTTTCTATGCTATTACTCACTGATTTAGGGCCCCGGGTAGATCCGGACGTTCGGGGAACCCTAAAGTCCTCTAACGGGGATCTCACCAAAACTCGCAGATTTGCCATTCTGGACAGTTTTCTGTGGTATTACTCACTGATTTAGGGCCCCAGGTCAATCCGGACGTTCGGGGAACCCCGGGGTCCGCTTATAGGAACCTCACCAAAACTCGCAGATTTGGTCCATTCTGGTCGGTTTTCTATGGTATTACTAACTGATTTTGGGTTCGTGTCGAAACGGATGTTCGGGGAACCCGTGGTCCGCTTACGGGGATCTCGCTAGAACTCACAGATTTGGTCCATTCTGTCCAGTTTACTATGGTATTACTCAGTGATATTGGGTCCCGGGTCGATTCGGATGTTCTGGTAACCCCGGGGTCCGCTTACGGGGATCTTGCCAAAACTCGCTGATTTGGTCTATTCTAGCCAGTTTTCTATGGTATTACTCACTGATTTAGGGCCCCGGGTAGAATCGGACGTTCGGGGAACCCTGAGGTGCTCTTACGGGGATCTTGCCAAAACACATAGATTTGGTACATTCTAGCCAGTTTTCTATGGTATTAATCACTGATTTAGGGCCCCGGGTAGATCTGAACATTTGGGGAACCCTGAGGTCCTCTTACAGTAACCTCGCCAAAACTCACAGATTTGGTCCATTCTGGCCGGTTTTCTATGGTATTACTCACTGATTTTGGGTTCGGGTCGAACCAGACGTTCAGGAAACCCCGTGGTCCGATTACAGGGATCTCGCCAAAACTTGCAGATTTGGTCCATTCTGTCCAGTTTTCTATGGTATTACTCACTTATTTTGGGTCCCGGGTCGATTCGGACGTTCAGGGAACCCCGTGGTCCGATTACGGGGAACTCGCCAAAACTCACAGATTTGGTCCATTCTGGCCAGTTTTTTATGGTATTACTCACTTAGTTAGGGCCCCGGGTAGATCCCAACGTTCGGGGAACCTTGTGGTCCTCTTACGGGATCTCGCCAAAACTCGCAGATTTGGACCATTCTGGCCTGTTTTCTATGGTATTACTCACTGATTTAGGGCCCCAGGTCAATCCGGACGTTCGGAGAACACCGGGGTCCGGTTACGGGGACCACGCCAAAACTCAAAGATTTGGTCCGTTCTGGCCAGTTTTCTATGATATTACTCACTGATTTTGGGTCCCGGGTCGATTCGGACATTCGGGGAACCCTGGCGTCCGCTTGCGGGGATCTCACCAAAACTCGCAGATTTGGTCCATTCTGGCCAGTTTTCTATGGTATTACTCGCTGATTTAAGGCCCCGGGTAGATCCGGACGTTCGGGGAACCCTAAAGTCCTCTTATGGGGATCTCACCAAAACACACAGATTTGGTCCATTCTGGCCAGTTTTCTATGGTATTACTTACTGATTTAGGGCCCCGGGTAGATCCGGACGTTCAGGGAACCCTAAAGTCCTCTTACGGGGATCTGGCCAAAACTCACAGATTTGGTCCATTCTGGCCCGTTTTCTATGGTATTACTCACTGATTTAGGGCCCCAGGTCAATCCGGATGTTCGGGGAACCCCGGGGTCCGATTACAGGAACCTCGCCAAAACTCACAGATTTGCTCAATTCTGGCCAGTTTTCTATGGTATTACTCATTGATTTTGGGTCCCGGGTCGATTCGGACGTTCGGGGAACCCCCGGCGTCCACTTACGGGGATCTCGCCAAAACTCGCAGATTTGGTCCATTCTGGCCAGTTTTCTATGGTATTACTCGCTGATTTAGGGCCCCGGGTAGATCCGGACGTTCTGGGAACCTTGAGGTCCTCTTACGGGGATCTCGCTAAAACTCATAGATTTGGTCCATTCTGGCCTGTTTTCTATGTAATTACTCACTGATTTAGGGCCCCAGGTCAATCCGGACGTTCGGGGAACCCCGGGGTCCGCTTAAAGGAACCTCGCCAAAACTCGCAGATTTGGTCCATTCTGGCCGGTTTTCTATGGTATTACTCACTGATTTTGGGACCCGGGCGATCCGGCATTCGGAGAACACCCGGGTCCGGTTACGGGGAACTCGCCAAAACTCACAGATTTGGTCCATTCTGGCCAGTTTTCTATGATATTACTCACTGATTTTGGGTCTCGGGTCGATTCGGACGTTCGGGGAACCCCGGCGTCCGCTTACGGGGATCTCACAAAAACTCACAGATTTGGTCCATTCTGGCAAGTTTTCTATGGTATTACTCGCTGATTTAGGGCCCCGGGTAGATCCGGACGTTCGGGGAACCCTAAAGTCCTCTTATGGGGATCTCACCAAAACACACAGATTTGGTCCATTCTGGCCAGTTTTCTATGGTATTACTCACTGATTTAGGGCCCCGGGTAGATCCGGACGTTCGGGGAACCCTAAAGTCCTCTAACGGGGATCTCACCAAAACTCGCAGATTTGCCATTCTGGCAAATTTTCTATGGTATTACTCACTGATTTAGGGCCCCAGGTAGATCCGGACGTTCGGGGAACCTTGAGGTGCTCTTACGGGGATCTTGCCAAAACACATAGATTTGGTACATTCTAGCCAGTTTTCTATGGTATTAATCACTGATTTAGGGCCCCGGGTAGATCTGAACATTTGGGGAACCCTGAGGTCCTCTTACAGTAACCTCGCCAAAACTCACAGATTTGGTCCATTCTGGCCGGTTTTCTATGGTATTACTCACTGATTTTGGGTTCGGGTCGAACCAGACGTTCAGGAAACCCCGTGGTCCGATTACAGGGATCTCGCCAAAACTTGCAGATTTGGTCCATTCTGTCCAGTTTTCTATGGTATTACTCACTTATTTTGGGTCCCGGGTCGATTCGGACGTTCAGGGAACCCCGTGGTCCGATTACGGGGAACTCGCCAAAACTCACAGATTTGGTCCATTCTGGCCAGTTTTTTATGGTATTACTCACTTAGTTAGGGCCCCGGGTAGATCCCAACGTTCGGGGAACCTTGTGGTCCTCTTACGGGATCTCGCCAAAACTCGCAAATTTGGACCATTCTGGCCTGTTTTCTATGGTATTACTCACTGATTTAGGGCCCCAGGTCAATCCGGACGTTCGGAGAACACCGGGGTCCGGTTACGGGGACCACGCCAAAACTCAAAGATTTGGTCCGTTCTGGCCAGTTTTCTATGATATTACTCACTGATTTTGGGTCCCGGGTCGATTCGGACATTCGGGGAACCCTGGCGTCCGCTTGCGGGGATCTCACCAAAACTCGCAGATTTGGTCCATTCTGGCCAGTTTTCTATGGTATTACTCGCTGATTTAAGGCCCCGGGTAGATCCGGACGTTCGGGGAACCCTAAAGTCCTCTTATGGGGATCTCACCAAAACACACAGATTTGGTCCATTCTGGCCAGTTTTCTATGGTATTACTTACTGATTTAGGGCCCCGGGTAGATCCGGACGTTCAGGGAACCCTAAAGTCCTCTTACGGGGATCTGGCCAAAACTCACAGATTTGGTCCATTCTGGCCCGTTTTCTATGGTATTACTCACTGATTTAGGGCCCCAGGTCAATCCGGATGTTCGGGGAACCCCGGGGTCCGATTACAGGAACCTCGCCAAAACTCACAGATTTGCTCAATTCTGGCCAGTTTTCTATGGTATTACTCATTGATTTTGGGTCCCGGGTCGATTCGGACGTTCGGGGAACCCCCGGCGTCCACTTACGGGGATCTCGCCAAAACTCGCAGATTTGGTCCATTCTGGCCAGTTTTCTATGGTATTACTCGCTGATTTAGGGCCCCGGGTAGATCCGGACGTTCTGGGAACCTTGAGGTCCTCTTACGGGGATCTCGCTAAAACTCATAGATTTGGTCCATTCTGGCCTGTTTTCTATGTAATTACTCACTGATTTAGGGCCCCAGGTCAATCCGGACGTTCGGGGAACCCCGGGGTCCGCTTAAAGGAACCTCGCCAAAACTCGCAGATTTGGTCCATTCTGGCCGGTTTTCTATGGTATTACTCACTGATTTTGGGACCCGGGCGATCCGGCATTCGGAGAACACCCGGGTCCGGTTACGGGGAACTCGCCAAAACTCACAGATTTGGTCCATTCTGGCCAGTTTTCTATGATATTACTCACTGATTTTGGGTCTCGGGTCGATTCGGACGTTCGGGGAACCCCGGCGTCCGCTTACGGGGATCTCACAAAAACTCACAGATTTGGTCCATTCTGGCAAGTTTTCTATGGTATTACTCGCTGATTTAGGGCCCCGGGTAGATCCGGACGTTCGGGGAACCCTAAAGTCCTCTTATGGGGATCTCACCAAAACACACAGATTTGGTCCATTCTGGCCAGTTTTCTATGCTATTACTCACTGATTTAGGGCCCCGGGTAGATCCGGACGTTCGGGGAACCCTAAAGTCCTCTAACGGGGATCTCACCAAAACTCGCAGATTTGCCATTCTGGCAAATTTTCTATGGTATTACTCACTGATTTAGGGCCCCAGGTAGATCCGGACGTTCGGGGAACCTTGAGGTGCTCTTACGGGGATCTTGCCAAAACACATAGATTTGGTACATTCTAGCCAGTTTTCTATGGTATTAATCACTGATTTAGGGCCCCGGGTAGATCTGAACATTTGGGGAACCCTGAGGTCCTCTTACAGTAACCTCGCCAAAACTCACAGATTTGGTCCATTCTGGCCGGTTTTCTATGGTATTACTCACTGATTTTGGGTTCGGGTCGAACCAGACGTTCAGGAAACCCCGTGGTCCGATTACAGGGATCTCGCCAAAACTTGCAGATTTGGTCCATTCTGTCCAGTTTTCTATGGTATTACTCACTTATTTTGGGTCCCGGGTCGATTCGGACGTTCAGGGAACCCCGTGGTCCGATTACGGGGAACTCGCCAAAACTCACAGATTTGGTCCATTCTGGCCAGTTTTTTATGGTATTACTCACTTAGTTAGGGCCCCGGGTAGATCCCAACGTTCGGGGAACCTTGTGGTCCTCTTACGGGATCTCGCCAAAACTCGCAGATTTGGACCATTCTGGCCTGTTTTCTATGGTATTACTCACTGATTTAGGGCCCCAGGTCAATCCGGACGTTCGGAGAACACCGGGGTCCGGTTACGGGGACCACGCCAAAACTCAAAGATTTGGTCCGTTCTGGCCAGTTTTCTATGATATTACTCACTGATTTTGGGTCCCGGGTCGATTCGGACATTCGGGGAACCCTGGCGTCCGCTTGCGGGGATCTCACCAAAACTCGCAGATTTGGTCCATTCTGGCCAGTTTTCTATGGTATTACTCGCTGATTTAAGGCCCCGGGTAGATCCGGACGTTCGGGGAACCCTAAAGTCCTCTTATGGGGATCTCACCAAAACACACAGATTTGGTCCATTCTGGCCAGTTTTCTATGGTATTACTTACTGATTTAGGGCCCCGGGTAGATCCGGACGTTCAGGGAACCCTAAAGTCCTCTTACGGGGATCTGGCCAAAACTCACAGATTTGGTCCATTCTGGCCCGTTTTCTATGGTATTACTCACTGATTTAGGGCCCCAGGTCAATCCGGATGTTCGGGGAACCCCGGGGTCCGATTACAGGAACCTCGCCAAAACTCACAGATTTGCTCAATTCTGGCCAGTTTTCTATGGTATTACTCATTGATTTTGGGTCCCGGGTCGATTCGGACGTTCGGGGAACCCCCGGCGTCCACTTACGGGGATCTCGCCAAAACTCGCAGATTTGGTCCATTCTGGCCAGTTTTCTATGGTATTACTCGCTGATTTAGGGCCCCGGGTAGATCCGGACGTTCTGGGAACCTTGAGGTCCTCTTACGGGGATCTCGCTAAAACTCATAGATTTGGTCCATTCTGGCCTGTTTTCTATGGTATTACTCACTGATTTAGGGCCCCAGGTCAATCCGGACGTTCGGGGAACCCCGGGGTCCGCTTAAAGGAACCTCGCCAAAACTCGCAGATCTGGTCCATTCTGGCCGGTTTTCTATGGTATTACTCACTGATTTTGGGACCCGGGCGATCCGGCATTCGGAGAACACCGGGGTCCGGTTACGGGGAACTCGCCAAAACTCACAGATTTGGTCCATTCTGGCCAGTTTTCTATGATATTACTCACTGATTTTGGGTCTCGGGTCGATTCGGACGTTCGGGGAACCCCGGCGTCCGCTTACGGGGATCTCACAAAAACTCACAGATTTGGTCCATTCTGGCAAGTTTTCTATGGTATTACTCGCTGATTTAGGGCCCCGGGTAGATCCGGACGTTCGGGGAACCCTAAAGTCCTCTTATGGGGATCTCACCAAAACACACAGATTTGGTCCATTCTGGCCAGTTTTCTATGGTATTACTCACTGATTTAGGGCCCCGGGTAGATCCGGACGTTCGGGGAACCCTAAAGTCCTCTAACGGGGATCTCACCAAAACTCGCAGATTTGCCATTCTGGCAAATTTTCTATGGTATTACTCACTGATTTAGGGCCCCAGGTAGATCCGGACGTTCGGGGAACCTTGAGGTGCTCTTACGGGGATCTCGCCAAAACTCGCAGATTTGGTCCATTCTGGCCAGTTTTCTATGGTATTAATCACTAATTTAGGGCCCCGGGTAGATCTGGACGTTCGGGGAACCTTGTGGTCCTCTTACGGGGATCTCGCCAAAACTCGCAGATTTGGTCCATTCTGGCCAGTTTTCTATGGTATTACTCACTGATTTAGGGCCCCGGGTAGATCCGGACGTTCGGGGAACCTTTAGGTCCTCTTACGGGGATCTCGCCAAAACTCGCAGATTTGGTGCATTCTGGCATGTTTTCTATGGTATTACTCACTGATTTAGGGCCCCAGGTCCATCCGGACATTCGAGGAACCCCGGGGTCCGCTTACAGGAACCTCGCCAAAACTCGTAGACTTGGTCCATTCTGGCCGGTTTTCTACGGTATTACTCACTGATTTTGGGTTTATGTCGAACCGGACGTTCAGGGAACCCCGTGGTCCGATTACGGGGAACTCGCCAAAACTCACAGATTTGGTCCATTCTGGCCAGTTTTCTATGGTATTACTCACTTAGTTAGGGCCCCGGGTAGATCCCAACGTTCGGGGAACCTTGAGGTCCTCTTACGGGATCTCGCCAAAACTCACAGATTTGGACCATTCTGGCCAGTTTTCTATGGTATTACTCACTGATTTAGGGCCCCAGGTCAATCCGGACGTTCGGAGAACACCGGGGTCCGGTTACGGGGACCACGCCAAAACTCACAGATTTGGTCCGTTCTGGCCAGTTTTCTATGATATTACTCACTGATTTTGGGTCCCGGGTCGATTCGGACATTCGGGGAACCCCGGCGTCCGCTTGTGGGGATCTCACCAAAACTCGCAGATTTGGTCCATTCTGGCCAGTTTTCTATGGTATTACTCACTGATTTAAGGCCCCGGGTAGATCCGGACGTTCGGGGAACCCTAAAGTCCTCTTATGGGGATCTCACCAAAACACACAGATTTGGTCCATTTTGGCCAGTTTTCTATGGTATTACTCACTGATTTAGGGCCCCGGGTAGATCCGGACGTTCAGGGAACCCTAAAGTCCTCTTACGGGGATCTTGCCAAAACTCACAGATTTGGTCCATTCTGGCCCGTTTTCTATGGTATTACTCACTGATTTAGGGCCCCAGGTCAATCCGGATGTTCGGGGAACCCCGGGGTCCGATTACAGGAACCTCGCCAAAACTCACAGATTTGCTCCATTCTGGCCAGTTTTCTATGGTATTACTCACTGATTTTGGGTCCCGGGTCGATTCGGACGTTCGGGGAACCCCCGGCGTCCGCTTACGGGGATCTCGCCAAAACTCATAGATTTGGTCCATTCTGGCCAATTTTCTATGGTATTACTCGCTGATTTAGGGCCCCGGGTAGATCCGGACGTTCTGGGAACCTTGAGGTCCTCTTACGGGGATCTCGCTAAAACTCATAGATTTGGTCCATTCTGGCCTGTTTTCTATGGTATTACTCACTGATTTAGGGCCCCAGGTCAATCCGGACGTTCGGGGAACCCCGGGGTCCGCTTAAAGGAACCTCGCCAAAACTCGCAGATTTGGTCCATTCTGGCCGGTTTTCTATGGTATTACTCACTGATTTTGGGACCCGGGCGATCCGGCATTCGGAGAACACCGGGGTCCGGTTACGGGGAACTCGCCAAAACTCACAGATTTGGTCCATTCTGGCCAGTTTTCTATGATATTACTCACTGATTTTGGGTCTCGGGTCGATTCGGACGTTCGGGGAACCCCGACGTCCGCTTACGGGGATCTCACAAAAACTCACAGATTTGGTCCATTCTGGCCAGTTTTCTATGGTATTACTCACTGATTTAGGGCCCCAGGTAGATCCGGACGTCCGGGGAACCTTGAGGTGCTCTTACGGGGATCTCGCCAAAACTCGCAGATTTGGTCCATTCTGGCCAGTTTTCTATGGTATTAATCACAAATTTAGGGCCCCGGGTAGATCTGGACGTTCGGGGAACCTTGAGGTCCTCTTACGGGGATCTCGCCAAAACTCGCAGATTTCGTCCATTCTGGCCAGTTTTCTATGGTATTACTCACTGATTTAGGGCCCCGGGTAGATCCGGACGTTCGGGGAACCTTGAGGTCCTCTTACGGGGATCTCGCCAAAACTCGCAGATTTGGTGCATTCTGGCATGTTTTCTATGGTATTACTCACTGATTTAGGGCCCCAGGTCCATCCGGACATTCGAGGAACCCCGGGGTCCGCTTACAGGAACCTCGCCAAAACTCGTAGACTTGGTCCATTCTGGCCGGTTTTCTACGGTATTACTCACTGATTTTGGGTTTATGTCGAACCGGACGTTCGGGGAACCCCGTGGTCCACTTATGGGGACCTCGCCAAAACTCACAGATTTGCTCCATTCTGGCCAGTTTTCTATGGTATTACTCACTGATTTTGGGTACCGGGTCGATTCGGACGTTCGGGGAACCCCCGGCGTCCGCTTACGGGGATCTCGCCAAAACTCGCAGATTTGGTCCATTCTGGCCAGTTTTCTATGGTATTACTCGCTGATTTAGGGCCCCGGGTAGATCCGGACATTCTGGGAACCTTGAGGTCCTCTTACGGGCATCTCGCTAAAACTCATAGATTTGGTCCATTCTGGCCTGTTTTCTATGGTATTACTCACTGATTTAGGGCCCCAGGTCAATCCGGACGTTCGGGGAACCCCGGGGTCCGCTTAAAGGAACCTCGCCAAAACTCGCAGATTTGGTCCATTCTGGCCGGTTTTCTATGGTATTACTCACTGATTTTGGGCCCCGGGCGATCCGGTATTCGGAGTACACCGGGGTCCGGTTACGGGGAACTCGCCAAAACTCACAGATTTGGTCCATTCTGGCCAGTTTTCTATGATATTACTCACTGATTTTGGGTCTCGGGTCGATTCGGACGTTCGGGGAACCCCTGCGTCCGCTTACGGGGATCTCACAAAAACTCACAGATTTGGTCCATTCTGGCAAGTTTTCTATGGTATTACTCGCTGATTTAGGGCCCCGGGTAGATCCGGACGTTCGGGGAACCATAAAGTCCTCTTGTGGGGATCTCACCAAAACACACAGATTTGGTCCATTCTGGCCAGTTTTCTATGGTATTACTCACTGATTTAGGGCCCCGGGTAGATCCGGACGTTCGGGGAACCCTAAAGTCCTCTAACGGGGATCTCACCAAAACTCGCAGATTTGCCATTCTGGCCAGTTTTCTATGGTATTACTCACTGATTTAGGGCCCCAGGTCAATCCGGACGTTCGGGGAACCCCGGGGTCCGCTTATAGGAACCTCACCAAAACTCGCAGATTTGGTCCATTCTGGTCAGTTTTCTATGGTATTACTAACTGATTTTGGGTTCGTGTCGAAACGGACGTTCGGGGAACCCGTGGTCCGCTTACGGGGATCTCGCTAGAACTCACAAATTTGGTCCATTCTGTCCAGTTTACTATGGTATTACTCAGTGATATTGGGTCCCGGGTCGATTCGGACGTTCTGGTAACCCCGGGGTCCGCTTACGGGGATCTTGCCAAAACTCGCTGATTTGGTCCATTCTAGCCAGTTTTCTATGGTATTACTCACTGATTTAGGGCCCCGGGTAGAATCGGACGTTCGGGGAACCCAGAGGTGCTCTTACGGGGATCTTGCCAAAACACATAGATTTGGTACATTCTAGCCAGTTTTCTATGGTATTAATCACTGATTTAGGGCCCCGGGTAGATCTAAACATTTGGGGAACCCTGAGGTCCTCTTACAGTAACCTCGCCAAAACTCACAGATTTGGTCCATTCTGGCCGGTTTTCTATGGTATTACTCACTGATTTTGGGTTCGGGTCGAACCAGACTTTCAGGAAACCCCGTGGTCCGATTACAGGGATCTCGCCAAAACTTGCAGATTTGGTCCATTCTGTCCAGTTTTCTATGGTATTACTCACTTATTTTGGGTCCCGGGTCGATTCGGACGTTCAGGGAACCCCGTGGTCCGATTACGGGGAACTCGCCAAAACTCACAGATTTGGTCCATTCTGGCCAGTTTTCTATGGTATTACTCACTTAGTTAGGGCCCCGGGTAGATCCCAACGTTCGGGGAACCTTGAGGTCCTCTTACGGGATCTCGCCAAAACTCACAGATTTGGACCATTCTGGCCAGTTTTCTATGGTATTACTCACTGATTTAGGGCCCCAGGTCAATCCGGACGTTCGGAGAACACCGGGGTCCGGTTACGAGGACCACGCCAAAACTCACAGATTTGGTCCGTTCTGGCCAGTTTTCTATGATATTACTCACTGATTTTGGGTCCCGGGTCGATTCGGACATTCGGGGAACCCCGGCGTCCGCTTGCGGGGATCTCACCCAAACTCGCAGATTTGGTCCATTCTGGCCAGTTTTCTATGGTATTATTCGCTGATTTAAGGCCCCGGGTAGATTCGGACATTCGGGGAACCCCGGCGTCCGCTTGCGGGGATCTCACCAAAACTCGCAGATTTGGTCCATTCTGGCCAGTTTTCTATGGTATTACTCGCTGATTTAAGGCCCCGGGTAGATCCGGACGTTCGGGGAACCCTAAAGTCCTCTTATGGGGATCTCACCAAAACACACAGATTTGGTCCATTTTGGCCAGTTTTCTATGGTATTACTCACTGATTTAGGGCCCCGGGTAGATCCGGACGTTCAGGGAACCCTAAAGTCCTATTACGGGAATCTGGCCAAAACTCACAGATTTGGTCCATTCTAGCCCGTTTTCTATGGTATTACTCACTGATTTAGGGCCCCAGGTCAATCCGGATGTTCGGGGAACCCCGGGGTCCGATTACAGGAACCTCACCAAAACTCGCAGATTTGGTCCATTCTGGCCGGTTTTCTATGTTATTACTCACTGATTTTGGGTTCGTGTCGAACCGGACGTTCGGGGAACCCGTGGTCCGCTTACGGGGATCTCGCTAGAACTCCCGGATTTGGTCCATTCTGTCTAGTTTACTATGGTATTACTCACTGATATTGGGTCCCGGGTCGATTCGGACGTTCGGGGAACCCCGGGGTCCGCTTACGGGGATCTCACCAAAACTCGCAGATTTGGTCCATTCTGGCCAGTTTTCTATGGTATTACTCACTGATTTAGGGCCCCAGGTAGATCCGGACGTTCGGGGAACCTTGAGGTCCTCTTATGGGGATCTCGCCAAAACTCGCAGATTTGGTCCATTCAGGCCAGTTTTCTACAGTATTACTCACTGATTTAGGGCCCCAGGTCAATCCGGACATTCGGGGAACCCCGGGGTCCGCTTACAGGAACCTCGCCAAAACTCGCAGACTTGGTCCATTCTGGCCGGTTTTCTGTGGTATTACTCACTGATTTTGGGTTTGTGTCAAACCGGACGTTCGGGGAACCCCGTGGTCCGCTTACGGGGACCTCGCCAAAACTCACAGATTTGCTCCATCTTGGCCAGTTTTCTATGGTATTACACACTGATTTTGGGTCCCGGGTCGATTCGGACGTTCGGGGAACCCCCGGCGTCCGCTTACGGGGATCTCGCCAAAACTCGCAGATTTGGTCCATTCTGGCCAATTTTCTATGGTATTACTCGCTGATTTAGGGCCCCGGGTAGATCCGGACGTTCTGGGAACCTTGAGGTTCTCTTACGGGGATCTCGCTAAAACTCATAGATTTCGTCCATTCTGGCATGTTTTCTATGGTATTACTCACCGACTTAGGGCCCAGGTCAATCCGGACGTTAGGGGAACCCCGGGGTCCGCTTAAAGGAACCTCGCCAAAACTCGCAGATTTGGTCCATTCTGGCCGGTTTTCTATGGTATTACTCCCTGATTTTGGGCCCCGGGCGATTCGGCATTCGGAGAACACCGGGGTCCGGTTACGGGGAACTCGCCAAAACTCACAGATTTGGTCCATTCTGCCAGTTTTCTATTATATTACTCACTGATTTTGGGTCCCGGGTCGATTCGGACGTTCGGGGAACCACGGCGTCCGCTAACGGGGATCTCACAAAAACTCACAGATTTGGTCCATTCTGGCCAGTTTTCTATGGTATTACTCGCTGATTGAGGGCCCCGGGTAGATCCGGACGTTCGGGGAACCCTAAAGTCCTCTTATGGGGATCTCACCAAAACACACAGATTTGGTCCATTCTGGCCAGTTTTCTATGGTATTACTCACTGATTTAGGACCCCGGGTAGATCCGGACGTTCGGGGAACCCTAAAGTCCTCTTATGGGGATCTCGCCAAAACTCGCAGATTTGCCATTCTGGCCAGTTTTCTATGGTATTACTCACTGATTTAGGGCCCCAGGTCAATCCGGACGTTCGGGGAACCCCGGGGTCCGCTTACAGGAACCTCACCAAAACTCACTGATTTTGGGTTCGTGTCGAACCGGACGTTCGGGGAACCCGTGGTCCACTTACGTGGATCTCGCTAGAACTCACAGATTTGGTCCATTCTGTCCAGTTTACTATGGTATTAGTCAATGATCTTGGGTCCCGGGTTGATTCGGACGTTCGGGGAACCCCGGGGTCCACTTACGGGGATCTCGCCAAAACTCGCTGATTTGGTCCATTCTACCCAATTTTCTATGGTATTACTCCCTGATTTAAGGCCCCGGGTAGAATCGGACGTTCGGGGAACCCTGAGGTGCTCTTACGGGGATCTTGCCAAAACACACAGATTTGGTACATTCTGGCCAGTTTTCTATGGTATTAATCACTGATTTAGGGCCCCGGGTAGATCTGAACATTTGGGGAACCCTGAGGTCCTCTTACAGTAACCTCGCCAAAACTCGTAGATTTGGTCCATTCTAGCCGGTTTTCTATGGTATTACTCCCTGATTTTGGGACCCGGGTAGATCCGGACGTTCGGGGAACCTTGAGGTCCTCTTATGGGGATCTCGCCAAAACTCGCAGATTTGGGCCATTCTGGCCAGTTTTCTACGGTATTACTCACTGATTTAGGGCCCCAGGTCAATCCGGACATTCGGGGAACCCCGGGGTCCGCTTACAGGAACCTCGCCAAAACTCGCAAACTTGGTCCATTCTGGCCGGTTTTCTATGGTATTACTCACTGATTTTGGGTTTGTGTCGAACCGGACGTTCGGGGAACCCCGTGGTCCGCTTACGGGGACCTCGCCAAAACTCACAGATTTGCTCCATTCTGGCCAGTTTTCTATGGAATTACTAACTGATTTTGGGTCCCGGGTCGATTCGGACGTTCGGGGAACCCCCGGCGTCCGCTTACGGGGATCTCGCCAAAACTCGCAGATTTGGTCCATTCTGGCCAATTTTCTATGGTATTACTCGCTGATTTAGGGCCCCGGGTAGATCCGGACGTTCTGGGAACCTTGAGGTTCTCTTACGGGAATCTATCTAAAACTCATAGATTTGGTCCATTCTGGCATGTTTTCTATGGTATTACTCACTGACTTAGGGCCCCAGGTCAATCCGGACGTTCGGGGAACCCCGGGGTCCGCTTAAAGGAACCTCGCCAAAACTCACAGATTTGGTCCATTCTGGCTGGTTTTCTATGGTATTACTCACTGATTTTGGGCCCCGGGCGATCCGGCATTCGGAGAACACCGGGGTCCGGTTACGGGGAACTCGCCAAAACTCACAGATTTGGTCCATTCTGGCCAGTTTTCTATGATATTACTCACTGATTTTGGGTCCTGGGTCGATTCGGACGTTTGGGGAACCCCAGCGTCCGCTTACGGGGATCTCACAAAAACTCACAGATTTGGTCCATTCTGGCTAGTTTTCTATGGTATTACTCGCTGATTGAGGGCCCCGGGTAGATCCGGACGTTCGGGGAACCCTAAAGTCCTCTTATGGGGATCTCACCAAAACACACAGATTTGGTCCATTCTGGCCAGTTTTCTATGGTATTACTCACTGATTTAGGGCCCCGGGTAGATTCGGACGTTCGGGGAACCCTAAAGTCCTCTTACGGGGATCTCGCCAAAACTCGCAGATTTGCCATTCTGGCCAGTTTTCTATGGTATTACTCACAGATTTAGGGCCCCAGGTCAATCCGGATGTTCGGGGAACCCCGGGGTCCGCTTACAGGAACCTCACCAAAACTCACAGATTTGGTCCATTCTGGCCGGTTTTCTATGGTATTACTCACTGATTTTGGGTTCGTGTCGAACTGGACCTTCGGGGAACCCGTGGTCCACTTACGGGGATCTCGCTAGAACTCACAGATTTGGTCCATTCTGTCCAGTTTACTATGGTATTAGTCAGTGATCTTGGGTCCCGGGTTGATTCGGACGTTCGGGGAACCCTGGGGTCCACTTACGGGGATCTCGCTAGAACTCACAGATTTGGTCCATTCTGTCCAGTTTACTATGGTATTAGTCAGTGATCTTGGGTCCCGGGTTGATTCGGACGTTCGGGGAACCCTGGGGTCCACTTACGGGGATCTCGCCAAAACTCGCTGATTTGGTCCATTCTAGCCAATTTTCTATGGTATTACTCACTGATTTAAGGCCCCGGGTAGAATCGGACGTTCAGGGAACCCTGAGGTGCTCTTACGAGGATCTTGCCAAAACACACAGATTTTGTACATTCTGGCCAGTTTTCTATGGTATTAATCACTGATTTAGGGCCCCGGGTAGATCTGAACATTTGGGGAACCCTAAGGTCATCTTACAGTAACCTCACCAAAACTCGTAGATTTGGTCCATTCTGGCCGGTTTTCTATGGTATTACTCCCTGATTTTGGGTTCGGGTCGAACTAGACGTTCAGGGAACCCCGTGGTCCGATTACGGGGATCTCGCCAAAACTTGCATATTTGGTCCATTCTGTCCAGTTTTCTATGGTATTACTCACTTATTTTGGGTCCCGGGTCGATTCGGACGTTCAGGGAACCCCGTGGTCCGATTACGGGGATCTCGCCAAAACTCGCAGATTTGGTCCATTCTGGCCAGTTTTCTATGGTATTACTCACTGATTTAGGGCCCCTGGTAGATCCGGACGTTCGGGGAACCTTGAGGTCCTCTTACGGGGATCTCGCCAAAACTCGCAGATTTGGTCCATTTTGGCCAGCTTTCTATGGTATTACTCACTGATTTAGGGCCCCAGGTCAATCCGGACGTTCGGGGAACCCCGGGGTCTGCTTACAGGAACCTTGCCAAAACTCGCAGATTTGGTCCATTCTGGCCAGTTTTCTATGGTATTACTCACTGATTTTGGGCCCCGGGCGATCCGGACATTCGGAGAACTTCGGGGTCCGGTTACGGGGACCTCGCCAAATCTCACAGATTTTGTCCATTCTGGCTAGTTTTCTATGCTATTACTCATTGATTTTGGGTCCCGGGTCAATTCGGACGTTCGGGGAACCCCGGCGTCCGCTTACGGGGATCTTAACAAAACTCGTAGATTTGTCCATTCTGGCTAGTTTTCTATGGTATTACTCGCTGATTTTGGGCCCCGGGTAGATCCGGACGTTCGGAGAACCCTAAAGTCCTCTTATGGGGATCTCACCAAAACACACAGATTTGGTCCATTCTGGCCAGTTTTCTATGGTATTACTTACTGATTTAGGGCCCCGGGTAGATCCGGACGTTCAGGGAACCCTAAAGTCCTCTTACGGGGATCTCGCCAAAACTCGCAGATTTGGTCCATTCTGGCCAGTTTTCTATGGTATTACTCACTGATTTAGGGGCCCCAGGTCAATCCGGACGTTCGGGGAACCCCGGGGTCCGCTTATAGGAACCTCACCAAAACTCGCAGATTTGGTCCATTCTGGCCGGTTTTCTATGGTATTACTCACTGATTTTGGGTTCGTGTCGAACCGGACGTTCGGGGAACCCCGGGGTCCGCTTACCGGAACCTCACCAAAACTCGCAGATTTGGTCCATTCTATCCAGTTTACTATGGTATTACTCACTGATTTTGGGTTCCGGGTTGATTCGGACGTTCAGGGAACCCCGGGGTCTGCTTACGGGGATCTCGCCAAAACTCGCAGATTTGGTCCATTCTAGCCAGTTTTCTATGGTATTACTCACTGATTTAGGGACCCGGGTAGAATCGGACGTTCGGGGAACCCTGAGGTGCTCTTACGGGGATCTCGCCAAAACACACATATTTGGTCCATTCTGGCCAGTTTTCTATGGTATAAATCACTGATTTAGGGCCCCGGGTAGATCCGAACGTTCGGGGAACCCTGTGGTCCTCTTACAGTAACCTCACCAAAACTCGTAGATTTGGTCCATTCTGGCCGGTTTTCTATGGTATTACTCACTGATTTTGGGTTCGGGTCGAACTAGACGTTCAGGGAACCCCGTGGTCCGATTACGGGGATCTCGCCAAAACTTGCAGATTTGGTCCATTATGTCCAGTTTTCTATGGTATTACTCACTGATTTAGGGCCCCGGGTAGATCCCGACGTTCGGGGAACCTTGAGGTCCTCTTATGGGGATCTCGCCAAAACTCACAGATTTGGTCCATTCTGGCCAGTTTTCTATGGTATTACTCACTGATTTAGGGCCCCAAGTCAATCCGGACGTTCGGGGAACCCCGGGGTCCGCTTACAGCAACCTTGCCAAAACTCGCAGATTTGGTCCATTCTGGCCGGTTTTCTATGGTATTACTCACTGATTTTGGGACCCGGGCGATCCGGCATTCGGAGAACACCGGGGTCCGGTTACGGGGAACTCGCCAAAACTCACAGATTTGGTCCATTCTGGCCAGTTTTCTATGATATTACTCACTGATTTTGGGTCCCGGGTCGATTCGGACGTTTGGGGAACCCCGGCGTCCGCTTACGGGGATCTCACAAAAACTCACAGATTTGGTCCATTCTGGCCAGTTTTCTATGGTATTACTCGCTGATTGAGGGCCCCGGGTAGATCCGGACGTTCGGGGAACCCTAAAGTCCTCTTATGGGGATCTCACCAAAACACACAGATTTGGTCCATTCTGGCCAGTTTTCTATGGTATTACTCACTGATTTAGGGCCCCGGGTAGATCCGGACGTTCGGGGAACCCTAAAGTCCTCTTACGGGGATCTCGCCAAAACTCGCAGATTTGCCATTCTGGCCAGTTTTCTATGGTATTACTCACAGATTTAGGGCCCCAGGTCAATCCGGATGTTCGGGGAACCCCGGGGTCCGCTTACAGGAACCTCACCAAAACTCACAGATTTGGTCCATTCTGGCCGGTTTTCTATGGTATTACTCACTGATTTTGGGTTCGTGTCGAACTGGACCTTCGGGGAACCCGTGGTCCACTTACGGGGATCTCGCTAGAACTCACAGATTTGGTCCATTCTGTCCAGTTTACTATGGTATTAGTCAGTGATCTTGGGTCCCGGGTTGATTCGGACGTTCGGGGAACCCTGGGGTCCACTTACGGGGATCTCGCCAAAACTCGCTGATTTGGTCCATTCTAGCCAATTTTCTATGGTATTACTCACTGATTTAAGGCCCCGGGTAGAATCGGACGTTCAGGGAACCCTGAGGTGCTCTTACGAGGATCTTGCCAAAACACACAGATTTTGTACATTCTGGCCAGTTTTCTATGGTATTAATCACTGATTTAGGGCCCCGGGTAGATCTGAACATTTGGGGAACCCTAAGGTCATCTTACAGTAACCTCACCAAAACTCGTAGATTTGGTCCATTCTGGCCGGTTTTCTATGGTATTACTCCCTGATTTTGGGTTCGGGTCGAACTAGACGTTCAGGGAACCCCGTGGTCCGATTACGGGGATCTCGCCAAAACTTGCATATTTGGTCCATTCTGTCCAGTTTTCTATGGTATTACTCACTTATTTTGGGTCCCGGGTCGATTCGGACGTTCAGGGAACCCCGTGGTCCGATTACGGGGATCTCGCCAAAACTCGCAGATTTGGTCCATTCTGGCCAGTTTTCTATGGTATTACTCACTGATTTAGGGCCCCTGGTAGATCCGGACGTTCGGGGAACCTTGAGGTCCTCTTACGGGGATCTCGCCAAAACTCGCAGATTTGGTCCATTTTGGCCAGCTTTCTATGGTATTACTCACTGATTTAGGGCCCTAGGTCAATCCGGACGTTCGGGGAACCCCGGGGTCTGCTTACAGGAACCTTGCCAAAACTCGCAGATTTGGTCCATTCTGGCCAGTTTTCTATGGTATTACTCACTGATTTTGGGCCCCGGGCGATCCGGACATTCGGAGAACTTCGGGGTCCGGTTACGGGGACCTCGCCAAATCTCACAGATTTTGTCCATTCTGGCTAGTTTTCTATGCTATTACTCATTGATTTTGGGTCCCGGGTCAATTCGGACGTTCGGGGAACCCCGGCGTCCGCTTACGGGGATCTTAACAAAACTCGTAGATTTGTCCATTCTGGCTAGTTTTCTATGGTATTACTCGCTGATTTTGGGCCCCGGGTAGATCCGGACGTTCGGAGAACCCTAAAGTCCTCTTATGGGGATCTCACCAAAACACACAGATTTGGTCCATTCTGGCCAGTTTTCTATGGTATTACTTACTGATTTAGGGCCCCGGGTAGATCCGGACGTTCAGGGAACCCTAAAGTCCTCTTACGGGGATCTCGCCAAAACTCGCAGATTTGGTCCATTCTGGCCAGTTTTCTATGGTATTACTCACTGATTTAGGGGCCCCAGGTCAATCCGGACGTTCGGGGAAACCCGGGGTCCGCTTATAGGAACCTCACCAAAACTCGCAGATTTGGTCCATTCTGGCCGGTTTTCTATGGTATTACTCACTGATTTTGGGTTCGTGTCGAACCGGACGTTCGGGGAACCCCGGGGTCCGCTTACCGGAACCTCACCAAAACTCGCAGATTTGGTCCATTCTATCCAGTTTACTATGGTATTACTCACTGATTTTGGGTTCCGGGTTGATTCGGACGTTCAGGGAACCCCGGGGTCTGCTTACGGGGATCTCGCCAAAACTCGCAGATTTGGTCCATTCTAGCCAGTTTTCTATGGTATTACTCACTGATTTAGGGACCCGGGTAGAATCGGACGTTCGGGGAACCCTGAGGTGCTCTTACGGGGATCTCGCCAAAACACACATATTTGGTCCATTCTGGCCAGTTTTCTATGGTATAAATCACTGATTTAGGGCCCCGGGTAGATCCGAACGTTCGGGGAACCCTGTGGTCCTCTTACAGTAACCTCACCAAAACTCGTAGATTTGGTCCATTCTGGCCGGTTTTCTATGGTATTACTCACTGATTTTGGGTTCGGGTCGAACTAGACGTTCAGGGAACCCCGTGGTCCGATTACGGGGATCTCGCCAAAACTTGCAGATTTGGTCCATTATGTCCAGTTTTCTATGGTATTACTCACTGATTTAGGGCCCCGGGTAGATCCCGACGTTCGGGGAACCTTGAGGTCCTCTTATGGGGATCTCGCCAAAACTCACAGATTTGGTCCATTCTGGCCAGTTTTCTATGGTATTACTCACTGATTTAGGGCCCCAAGTCAATCCGGACGTTCGGGGAACCCCGGGGTCCGCTTACAGCAACCTTGCCAAAACTCGCAGATTTGGTCCATTCTGGCCGGTTTTCTATGGTATTACTCACTGATTTTGGGACCCGGGCGATCCGGCATTCGGAGAACACCGGGGTCCGGTTACGGGGAACTCGCCAAAACTCACAGATTTGGTCCATTCTGGCCAGTTTTCTATGATATTACTCACTGATTTTGGGTCCCGGGTCGATTCGGACGTTTGGGGAACCCCGGCGTCCGCTTACGGGGATCTCACAAAAACTCATAGATTTGGTCCATTCTGGCCAGTTTTCTATGGTATTACTCGCTGATTGAGGGCCCCGGGTAGATCCGGACGTTCGGGGAACCCTAAAGTCCTCTTATGGGGATCTCACCAAAACACACAGATTTGGTCCATTCTGGCCAGTTTTCTATGGTATTACTCACTGATTTAGGGCCCCGGGTAGATCCGGACGTTCGGGGAACCCTAAAGTCCTCTTACGGGGATCTCGCCAAAACTCGCAGATTTGCCATTCTGGCCAGTTTTCTATGGTATTACTCACTGATTTAGGGCCCCAGGTCAATCCGGACGTTCGGGGAACCCCGGGGTCCGCTTACAGGAACCTCACCAAAACTCACAGATTTGGTCCATTCTGGCCGGTTTTCTATGGTATTACTCACTGATTTTGGGTTCGTGTCGAACTGGACGTTCGGGGAACCCGTGGTCCACTTACGGGGATCTCGCTAGAACTCACAGATTTGGTCCATTCTGTCCAGTTTACGATGGTATTAGTCAGTGATCTTGGGTCCCGGGTTGATTCGGACGTTCGGGGAACCCCGGGGTCCACTTACGGGGATCTCGCCAAAACTCGCTGATTTGGTCCATTCTAGCCAATTTTCTATGGTATTACTCACTGATTTAAGGCACCGGGAAGAATCGGACGTTCGGGGAACCCTGAGGTGCTCTTACGGGGATCTTGCCAAAACACACAGATTTTGTACATTCTGGCCAGTTTTCTATGGTATTAATCACTGATTTAGGGCCCCGGGTAGATCTGAACATTTGGGGAACCCTAAGGTCCTCTTACAGTAACCTCACCAAAACTCGTAGATTTGGTCCATTCTGGCCGGTTTTCTATGGTATTACTCCCTGATTTTGGGTTCGGGTCGAACTAGACGTTCAGGGAACCCCGTGGTCCGATTACGGGGATCTCGCCAAAACTTGCATATTTGGTCCATTCTGTCCAGTTTTCTATGGTATTACTCACTTATTTTGGGTCCCGGGTCGATTCGGACGTTCAGGGAACCCCGTGGTCCGATTACGGGGATCTCGCCAAAACTCGCAGATTTGGTCCATTCTGGCCAGTTTTCTATGGTTTTACTCACTGATTTAGGGCCCCTGGTAGATCCGGACGTTCGGGGAACCTTGAGGTCCTCTTACGGGGATCTCGCCAAAACTCGCAGATTTGGTCCATTTTGGCCAGCTTTCTATGGTATTACTCACTGATTTAGGGCCCCAGGTCAATCCGGACGTTCGGGGAACCCCGGGGTCTGCTCACAGGAACCTTGCCAAAACTCGCAGATTTGGTCCATTCTGGCCAGTTTTCTATGGTATTACTCCCTGATTTTGGGTTCGGGTCGAACTAGACGTTCAGGGAACCCCGTGGTCCGATTACGGGGATCTCGCCAAAACTTGCATATTTGGTCCATTCTGTCCAGTTTTCTATGGTATTACTCACTTATTTTGGGTCCCGGGTCGATTCGGACGTTCAGGGAACCCCGTGGTCCGATTACGGGGATCTCGCCAAAACTCGCAGATTTGGTCCATTTTGGCCAGTTTTCTATGGTTTTACTCACTGATTTAGGGCCCCTGGTAGATCCGGACGTTCGGGGAACCTTGAGGTCCTCTTACAGGGATCTCGCCAAAACTCGCAGATTTGGTCCATTTTGGCCAGCTTTCTATGGTATTACTCACTGATTTAGGGCCCCAGGTCAATCCGGACGTTCGGGGAACCCCGGGGTCTGCTCACAGGAACCTTGCCAAAACTCGCAGATTTGGTCCATTCTGGCCAGTTTTCTATGGTATTACTCACTGATTTTGGGCCCTGGGCGATCCGGACATTCGGAGAACTTCGGGGTCCGGTTACGGGGACCTCGCCAAATCTCACAGATTTGGTCCATTCTGGCTAGTTTTCTATGCTATTACTCATTGATTTTGGGTCCCGGGTCAATTCGGACGTTCGGGGAACCCCGGCGTCCGCTTACGGGGATCTCGCCAAAACTCGTAGATTTGTCCATTCTGGCTAGTTTTCTATCGTATTACTCGCTGATTTTGGGCCCCGGGTAGATCCGGACGTTCGGGGAACCCTAAAGTCCTCTTATGGGGATCTCACCAAAACACACAGATTTGGTCCATTCTGGCCAGTTTTCTATGGTATTACTTACTGATTTAGGGCCCCGGGTAGATCCGGACGTTCGGGGAACCCTAAAGTCCTCTTATGGGGATCTCGCCAAAACTCGCAGATTTGGTCCATTTTGGCCAGCTTTCTATGGTATTACTCACTGATTTAGGGCCCCAGGTCAATCCGGACGTTCGGGGAACCCCGGGGTCTGCTCACAGGAACCTTGCCAAAACTCGCAGATTTGGTCCATTCTGGCCAGTTTTCTATGGTATTACTCCCTGATTTTGGGTTCGGGTCGAACTAGACGTTCAGGGAACCCCGTGGTCCGATTACGGGGATCTCGCCAAAACTTGCATATTTGGTCCATTCTGTCCAGTTTTCTATGGTATTACTCACTTATTTTGGGTCCCGGGTCGATTCGGACGTTCAGGGAACCCCGTGGTCCGATTACGGGGATCTCGCCAAAACTCGCAGATTTGGTCCATTTTGGCCAGTTTTCTATGGTTTTACTCACTGATTTAGGGCCCCTGGTAGATCCGGACGTTCGGGGAACCTTGAGGTCCTCTTACGGGGATCTCGCCAAAACTCGCAGATTTGGTCCATTTTGGCCAGCTTTCTATGGTATTACTCACTGATTTAGGGCCCCAGGTCAATCCGGACGTTCGGGGAACCCCGGGGTCTGCTCACAGGAACCTTGCCAAAACTCGCAGATTTGGTCCATTCTGGCCAGTTTTCTATGGTATTACTCACTGATTTTGGGCCCTGGGCGATCCGGACATTCGGAGAACTTCGGGGTCCGGTTACGGGGAGCTCGCCAAATCTCACAGATTTGGTCCATTCTGGCTAGTTTTCTATGCTATTACTCATTGATTTTGGGTCCCGGGTCAATTCGGACGTTCGGGGAACCCCGGCGTCCGCTTACGGGGATCTCGCCAAAACTCGTAGATTTGTCCATTCTGGCTAGTTTTCTATCGTATTACTCGCTGATTTTGGGCCCCGGGTAGATCCGGACGTTCGGGGAACCCTAAAGTCCTCTTATGGGGATCTCACCAAAACACACAGATTTGGTCCATTCTGGCCAGTTTTCTATGGTATTACTTACTGATTTAGGGCCCCGGGTAGATCCGGACGTTCGGGGAACCCTAAAGTCCTCTTATGGGGATCTCGCCAAAACTCGTAGATTTGGTCCATTCTGGCCAGTTTTCTATGGTATTACTCACTGATTTAGGGGCCCCAGGTCAATCCGGACGTTCGGGGAACCCCGGGGTCCGCTTATAGGAACCTCACCAAAACTCGCAGATTTGGTCCATTCTGGCCGGTTTTCTATGGTATTACTCACTGATTTTGGGTTCCTGTCGAACCGGACGTTCGGGGAACCCCGGGGTCTGCTTACAGGAACCTCACCAAAACTCGCAGATTTGGTCCATTCTATCCAGTTTACTATGGTATTACTCGCTGATTTTGGGTTCCGGGTTGATTCGGACGTTCGGGGAACCCCGGGGTCTTCTTACGGGGATCTCGCCAAAACTCGCAGATTTCGTCCATTCTAGCTAGTTTTCTATGGTATTACTCACTGATTTAGGGACCCGGGTAGAATCGGACGTTCGGGGAACCCTGAGGTGCTCTTATGGGGATCTCGCCAAAACACACATATTTGGTCCATTCTGGCCAGTTTTCTATGGTATAAATCACTGATTTAGGGCCCCGGGTAGATCCGAACGTTCGGCGAACCCTGTTGTCCTCTTACAGTAACCTCGCCAAAACTCATAGATTTGGTCCATTCTGGCTGGTTTTCTATGGTATTACTCACTGATTTTGGGTTCGGGTCGAACTAGACGTTCAGGGAACCCCGTGGTCCGATTACGGGGATCTCGCCAAAACTGGCAGATTTGGTCCATTTTGTCCAGTTTTCTATGGTATTACTCACTTATTTTGGGTCCCGGGTCGATTCGGACGTTCAGGGAACCCCGTGGTCCGATTTCGGGGATCTCGCCAAACTCGCAGATTTGGTCCATTCTGGCCGGTTTTCTATGGTATTACTCACTGATTTTGGGACCCGGGCGATCCGGCATTCGGAGAACACCGGGGTCCGGTTACGGGGAACTCGCCAAAACTCACAGATTTGGTCCATTCTGGCCAGTTTTCTATGATATTCCTCACTGATTTTGGGTCTCGGGTCGATTCGGACGTTCGGGGAACCCCGGCGTCCGCTTACGGGGATCTCACAAAAACTCACAGATTTGGTCCATTCTGGCAAGTTTTCTATGGTATTACTTACTGATTTAGGGCCCCAGGTCAATCCGGACGTTCGGGGAACCCCGGGGTCCGCTTACAGGAACCTCACCAAAACTCACAGATTTGGTACATTCTGGCCGGTTTTCTATGGTATTACTCACAGATTTTGGGTTCGGGTCGAACCAGACGTTCAGGGAACCCCGTGGTCCGATTACGGGGATCTCGCCCGGGTCGATTTGGACGTTTAGGGAACCCCGTGGTCCGATTACGGGGATCTCACCAAAACTCGAAGATTTGGTCCATTATGGCTACTTTTCTATGGTATTACTCACTGATTTAGGGCCCCGGGTAGATCCGGACGTTCAGGGAACCTTGAGGTCCTCTTACGGGGATCTCACCAAAACTCGCAGATTTGGTCCATTCTGTCTAGTTTTCTATGGTATTACTCACTGATTTAGGGCTCCATGTCAATCCGGACATTCGGGGAACCCTGAGGTCCTCTTATAGTAACCTCGCCAAAACTCCCATATTTGGTCCTTTCTGGCCGGTTTTCTATGGTATTACTCACAGATTTTGGGTTCGGGTCAAACCAGACGTTCAGGGAACCCCGTGGTCCGATTACGGGGATCTCGCCCGGGTCGATTCGGACATTCAGGGAACCCCGTGGTCCGATTACGTGGATCTCGCCAAAACTCGCAGATTTGGTCCATTCTAGCTAGTTTTCTATGGTATTACTCACTGATTTAGGGCCCCGGGTAGATCCGGACGTTCGGGGAACCTTGAGGTCCTCTAACGGGGATCTCACCAAAACTCGCAGATTTGGTCCATTCTGTCCAGTTTTCTATGGTATTACTCACTGATTTAGGGCCCCAGGTCAATCCGGATGTTCGGGGAACCCCGGGGTCCGCTTACAGGAACTTCGCCAAAACTCGCAGATTTGGTCCATTCTGGCCGGTTTTCTATGGTATTACTCACTGATTTTGTGTTCGTGTCAAACCGGACGTTCGGGGAACCCCCTGGTCCGATTACAGGGGTCTCGCTAGAACTCGCAGATTTGGTCCATTCTATCCAGTTTACTATGGTATTACTCACTGATTTTGGGTTCCGGGTTGATTCGGACGTTCGGGGAACCCCGGGGTCTGCTTACGGGGATCTCGCCAAAACTCACAGATTTGGTCCATTCTAGCCAGTTTCTATGGTATTACACACTGATTTAGGGACCCGGGTAGAATCGGACGTTCGGGGAACCCTGAGGTGCTCTTACGGGGATCTCGTCAAAACACACATATTTGGTCCATTCTGGCCAGTTTTCTATGGTATTACTCACTGATTTAGGGCCCCAGGTCAATCCGGACGTTCGGGGAACCCCGGGGTCTGCTTACAGGAACCTTGCCAAAACTCGCAGATTTGGTCCATTCTGGCCGGTTTTCTATGGTATTACTCACTGATTTTGGGTCCCGGGCGATCCGGACATTCGGAGAACTTCGGGGTCCGGTTACGGGGACCTCGCCAAAACTCACAGATTTTGTCCATTCTGGCCAATTTTCTATGATATTACTCATTGATTTTGGGTCCCGGGTCAATTAGGACGTTCAGGGAACCCCGGCGTCCGCTTACGGGGATCTCGCCAAAACTCACAGATTTGGTCCATTCTGGCTAGTTTTCTATGCTATTACTCATTGATTTTGGGTCCCGGGTCAATTCGGACGTTCGGGGAACCCCGGCGTCCGCTTACGGGGATCTCGCCAAAACTCGTAGATTTGTCCATTCTGGCTAGTTTTCTATCGTATTACTCGCTGATTTTGGGCCCCGGGTAGATCCGGACGTTCGGGGAACCCTAAAGTCCTCTTATGGGGATCTCACCAAAACACACAGATTTGGTCCATTCTGGCCAGTTTTCTATGGTATTACTTACTGATTTAGGGCCCCGGGTAGATCCGGACGTTCGGGGAACCCTAAAGTCCTCTTATGGGGATCTCGCCAAAACTCGCAGATTTGGTCCATTTTGGCCAGCTTTCTATGGTATTACTCACTGATTTAGGGCCCCAGGTCAATCCGGACGTTCGGGGAACCCCGGGGTCTGCTCACAGGAACCTTGCCAAAACTCGCAGATTTGGTCCATTCTGGCCAGTTTTCTATGGTATTACTCCCTGATTTTGGGTTCGGGTCGAACTAGACGTTCAGGGAACCCCGTGGTCCGATTACGGGGATCTCGCCAAAACTTGCATATTTGGTCCATTCTGTCCAGTTTTCTATGGTATTACTCACTTATTTTGGGTCCCGGGTCGATTCGGACGTTCAGGGAACCCCGTGGTCCGATTACGGGGATCTCGCCAAAACTCGCAGATTTGGTCAATTTTGGCCAGTTTTCTATGGTTTTACTCACTGATTTAGGGCCCCTGGTAGATCCGGACGTTCGGGGAACCTTGATGTCCTCTTACGGGGATCTCGCCAAAACTCGCAGATTTGGTCCATTTTGGCCAGCTTTCTATGGTATTACTCACTGATTTAGGGCCCCAGGTCAATCCGGACGTTCGGGGAACCCCGGGGTCTGCTCACAGGAACCTTGCCAAAACTCGCAGATTTGGTCCATTCTGGCCAGTTTTCTATGGTATTACTCACTGATTTTGGGCCCTGGGCGATCCGGACATTCGGAGAACTTCGGGGTCCGGTTACGGGGACCTCGCCAAATCTCACAGATTTGGTCCATTCTGGCTAGTTTTCTATGCTATTACTCATTGATTTTGGGTCCCGGGTCAATTCGGACGTTCGGGGAACCCCGGCGTCCGCTTACGGGGATCTCGCCAAAACTCGTAGATTTGTCCATTCTGGCTAGTTTTCTATCGTATTACTCGCTGATTTTGGGCCCCGGGTAGATCCGGACGTTCGGGGAACCCTAAAGTCCTCTTATGGGGATCTCACCAAAACACACAGATTTGGTCCATTCTGGCCAGTTTTCTATGGTATTACTTACTGATTTAGGGCCCCGGGTAGATCCGGACGTTCGGGGAACCCTAAAGTCCTCTTATGGGGATCTCGCCAAAACTCGTAGATTTGGTCCATTCTGGCCAGTTTTCTATGGTATTACTCACTGATTTAGGGGCCCCAGGTCAATCCGGACGTTCGGGGAACCCCGGGGTCCGCTTATAGGAACCTCACCAAAACTCGCAGATTTGGTCCATTCTGGCCGGTTTTCTATGGTATTACTCACTGATTTTGGGTTCCTGTCGAACCGGACGTTCGGGGAACCCCGGGGTCTGCTTACAGGAACCTCACCAAAACTCGCAGATTTGGTCCATTCTATCCAGTTTACTATGGTATTACTCGCTGATTTTGGGTTCCGGGTTGATTCGGACGTTCGGGGAACCCCGGGGTCTTCTTACGGGGATCTCGCCAAAACTCGCAGATTTCGTCCATTCTAGCTAGTTTTCTATGGTATTACTCACTGATTTAGGGACCCGGGTAGAATCGGACGTTCGGGGAACCCTGAGGTGCTCTTATGGGGATCTCGCCAAAACACACATATTTGGTCCATTCTGGCCAGTTTTCTATGGTATAAATCACTGATTTAGGGCCCCGGGTAGATCCGAACGTTCGGCGAACCCTGTTGTCCTCTTACAGTAACCTCGCCAAAACTCATAGATTTGGTCCATTCTGGCTGGTTTTCTATGGTATTACTCACTGATTTTGGGTTCGGGTCGAACTAGACGTTCAGGGAACCCCGTGGTCCGATTACGGGGATCTCACCAAAACTTGCAGATTTGGTCCATTTTGTCCAGTTTTCTATGGTATTACTCACTTATTTTGGGTCCCGGGTCGATTCGGACGTTCAGGGAACCCCGTGGTCCGATTTCGGGGATCTCGCCAAACTCGCAGATTTGGTCCATTCTGGCCGGTTTTCTATGGTATTACTCACTGATTTTGGGACCCGGGCGATCCGGCATTCGGAGAACACCGGGGTCCGGTTACGGGGAACTCGCCAAAACTCACAGATTTGGTCCATTCTGGCCAGTTTTCTATGATATTACTCACTGATTTTGGGTCTCGGGTCGATTCGGACGTTCGGGGAACCCCGGCGTCCGCTTACGGGGATCTCACAAAAACTCACAGATTTGGTCCATTCTGGCAAGTTTTCTATGGTATTACTTACTGATTTAGGGCCCCAGGTCAATCCGGACGTTCGGGGAACCCCGGGGTCCGCTTACAGGAACCTCACCAAAACTCACAGATTTGGTACATTCTGGCCGGTTTTCTATGGTATTACTCACAGATTTTGGGTTCGGGTCGAACCAGACGTTCAGGGAACCCCGTGGTCCGATTACGGGGATCTCGCCCGGGTCGATTTGGACGTTTAGGGAACCCCGTGGTCCGATTACGGGGATCTCACCAAAACTCGAAGATTTGGTCCATTATGGCTACTTTTCTATGGTATTACTCACTGATTTAGGGCCCCGGGTAGATCCGGACGTTCAGGGAACCTTGAGGTCCTCTTACGGGGATCTCACCAAAACTCGCAGATTTGGTCCATTCTGTCTAGTTTTCTATGGTATTACTCACTGATTTAGGGCTCCATGTCAATCCGGACATTCGGGGAACCCTGAGGTCCTCTTATAGTAACCTCGCCAAAACTCCCATATTTGGTCCTTTCTGGCCGGTTTTCTATGGTATTACTCACAGATTTTGGGTTCGGGTCAAACCAGACGTTCAGGGAACCCCGTGGTCCGATTACGAGGATCTCGCCCGGGTCGATTCGGACATTCAGGGAACCCCGTGGTCCGATTACGTGGATCTCGCCAAAACTCGCAGATTTGGTCCATTCTAGCTAGTTTTCTATGGTATTACTCACTGATTTAGGGCCCCGGGTAGATCCGGACGTTCGGGGAACCTTGAGGTCCTCTAACGGGGATCTCACCAAAACTCGCAGATTTGGTCCATTCTGTCCAGTTTTCTATGGTATTACTCACTGATTTAGGGCCCCAGGTCAATCCGGATGTTCGGGGAACCCCGGGGTCCGCTTACAGGAACTTCGCCAAAACTCGCAGATTTGGTCCATTCTGGCCGGTTTTCTATGGTATTACTCACTGATTTTGTGTTCGTGTCAAACCGGACGTTCGGGGAACCCCCTGGTCCGATTACAGGGGTCTCGCTAGAACTCGCAGATTTGGTCCATTCTATCCAGTTTACTATGGTATTACTCACTGATTTTGGGTTCCGGGTTGATTCGGACGTTCGGGGAACCCCGGGGTCTGCTTACGGGGATCTCGCCAAAACTCACAGATTTGGTCCATTCTAGCCAGTTTCTATGGTATTACACACTGATTTAGGGACCCGGGTAGAATCGGACGTTCGGGGAACCCTGAGGTGCTCTTACGGGGATCTCGTCAAAACACACATATTTGGTCCATTCTGGCCAGTTTTCTATGGTATTACTCACTGATTTAGGGCCCCAGGTCAATCCGGACGTTCGGGGAACCCCGGGGTCTGCTTACAGGAACCTTGCCAAAACTCGCAGATTTGGTCCATTCTGGCCGGTTTTCTATGGTATTACTCACTGATTTTGGGTCCCGGGCGATCCGGACATTCGGAGAACTTCGGGGTCCGGTTACGGGGACCTCGCCAAAACTCACAGATTTTGTCCATTCTGGCCAATTTTCTATGATATTACTCATTGATTTTGGGTCCCGGGTCAATTCGGACGTTCAGGGAACCCCGGCGTCCGCTTACGGGGATCTCGCCAAAACTCGTAGATTTGTCCATTCTGTCTAGTTTTCTATGGTATTACTCGCTGATTTTGGGCCCCGGGTAGATCCGGACGTTCGGGGAACCCTAAAGTCCTCTTATGGGGATCTCACCAAAACACACAGATTTGGTCCATTCTGGCCAGTTTTCTATGGTATTACTTACTGATTTAGGGCCCCGGGTAGATCCGGACGTTCGGGGAACCCTAAAGTCCTCTTACGGGGATCTCGCCAAAACTCGCAGATTTGGTCCATTCTGGCCAGTTTTCTATGGTATTACTCACTGATTTAGGGCTCCAGGTCAATCCGGTCGTTCGGGGAACCCCGGGGTCCGCTTACAGAAACCTCACCAAACTCGCAGATTTTGTCCATTCTGGCCGGTTTTCTATGGTATTACTCACTGATTTTGGGTTCGTGTCGAACCGGACGTTCGGGGAACCCGTGGTCCGCTTACGGGGATCTGGCTAGAACTCGCTGATTTGGTCCATTCTGTATAGTTTACTATGGTATTACTCACTGATTTTGGGTCCCGGGTCGATTCGGACATTCGGGGAACCCCTGGGGCCGCTTACGGGGATCTCGCCAAAACTCGCAGATTTAGTCCATTCTGGCCAGTTTTCTATGGTATTACTCACTGATTTAGGGCCCCGGGTAGAATCGGACGTTCGGGGAACCCTGAGGTGCTCTTACGGGGATCTCGCCAAAACACACAGATTTGGTCCATTCTGGCCAGTTTTCTATGGTATTAATCACTGATTTAGGGCCGCGGGTAGATCCGAACATTCAGGGAACCCTGAGGTCCTCTTATAGTAACCTCGCCAAATCTCACAGATTTGGTCCATTTTGGCCTGTTTTCTATGGTATTACTCACAGATTTTGGGTTCGGGTCGAACCAGACGTTCAGGGAACCCCGTGGTCCGATTACGAGGATCTCGCCAGGGTCGATTCGGACGTTCAGGGAACCGCGTGGTCCGATTACGGGGATCTCGCCAAAACTCGCAGATTTGGTCCATTATGGCTAGTTTTCTATGGTATTACTCACTGATTTAGGGCCCCGGGTAGATCCGGACGTTCGGGGAACCTTGAGGTCCTCTTACGGGGATCTCACCAAAACTCGCATATTTGGTCCATTCTGTCCAGTTTTCTATGGTATTACTCGCTGATTGAGGGCCCCAGGTAGATCCGGACGTTCGGGGAACCCTAAAGTCCTCTTATGGGGATCTCACCAAAACACACAGATTAGGTCCATTCTGGCCAGTTTTCTATGGTATTACTCACTGATTTAGGGCCCCGTGTAGATCCGGACGTTCGGGGAACCCTAAAGTCCTCTTACGGGGATCTCGCCAAAACTCGCAGATTTGCCATTCTAGCCAGTTTTCTATGGTATTACTCACTGATTTAGGGCCCCAGGTCAATCCGGACGTTCGGGGAACCCCGAGGTCCGCTTACAGGAACCTCACCAAAACTCACAGATTTGGTCCATTCTGGCCGGTTTTCTATGGTATTACTCACTGATTTTGGGTTCGTGTCGAACTGGACGTTCGGGGAACCTGTGGTCCACTTACGGGGATCTCGCTAGAACTCACAGATTTGGTCCATTCTGTCCAGTTTACTATGGTATTAGTCAGTGATCTTGGGTCCCGGGTTGATTCGGACGTTCGGGGAACCCCGGGGTCCACTTACGGGGATCTCGCCAAAACTCGCTGATTTGGTCCATTCTAGCCAATTTTCTATGGTATTACTCACTGATTTAAGGCCCCGGGTAGATTCGGACGTTCGGGGAACCCTGAGGTGCTCTTACGGGGATCTTGCCAAAACACACAGATTTTGTACATTCTGGCCACTTTTCTATGGTATTAATCACTGATTTAGGGCCCCGGGTAGATCTGAACATTTGGGGAACCCTAAGGTCCTCTTACAGTAACCTCACCAAAACTCATAGATTTGGTCCATTCTGGCCGGTTTTCTATGGTATTACTCCCTGATTTTGGGTTCGGGTCGAACTAGACGTTCAGGGAACCCCGTGGTCCGATTACGGGGATCTCGCCAAAACTTGCATATTTGGTCCATTCTGTCCAGTTTTCTATGGTATTACTCACTTATTTTGGGTCCCGGGTCGATTCGGACGTTCAGGGAACCCCGTGGTCCGATTACGGGGATCTCGCCAAAACTCGCAGATTTGGTCCATTCTGGCCAGTTTTCTATGGTATTACTCACTGATTTAGGGCCCCTGGTAGATCCGGACGTTCGGGGAACCTTGAGGTCCTCTTACGGGGATCTCGCCAAAACTCGCAGATTTGGTCCATTTTGGCCAGCTTTCTATGGTATTACTCACTGATTTAGGGCCCCAGGTCAATCCGGACGTTCGGGGAACCCCGGGGTCTGCTTACAGGAACCTTGCCAAAACTCGCAGATTTGGTCCATTCTGGCCAGTTTTCTATGGTATTACTCATTGATTTTGGGCCCCAGGCGATCCGGACATTCGGAGAACTTCGGGGTCCGGTTACGGGGACCTCGCCAAATCTCACAGATTTGGTCCATTCTGGCTAGTTTTCTATGCTATTACTCATTGATTTTGGGTCCCGGGTCAATTCGGACGTTCGGGGAACCCCGGCGTCCGCTTACGGGGATCTCGCCAAAACTCGTAGATTTGTCCATTCTGGCTAGTTTTCTATGGTATTACTCGCTGATTTTGGGCCCCGGGTAGATCCGGACGTTCGGGGAACCCTAAAGTCCTCTTATGGAGATCTCACCAAAACACACAGATTTGGTCCATTCTGGCCAGTTTTCTATGGTATTACTTACTAATTTAGGGCCCCGGGTAGATCCGGACGTTCGGGGAACCCTAAAGTCCTCTTATGGGGATCTCGCCAAAACTCGTAGATTTGGTCCATTCTGGCCAGTTTTCTATGGTATTACTCACTGATTTAGGGGCCCCAGGTCAATCCGGACGTTCGGGGAACCCCGGGGTCCGCTTATAGGAACCTCACCAAAACTCGCTATTTTGGTCCATTCTGGCCGGTTTTCTATGGTATTACTCACTGATTTTGGGTTCGTGTCGAACCGGACGTTCGGGGAACCCCGGGGTCTGCTTACAGGAACCTCACCAAAACTCGCAGATTTGGTCCATTCTATCCAGTTTACTATGGTATTACTCACTGATTTTGGGTTCCGGGTTGATTCGGACGTTCGGGGAACCCCGGGGTCTGCTTACGGGGATCTCGCCAAAACTCGCAGATTTGGTCCATTCTAGCCAGTTTTCTATGGTATTACTCACTGATTTAGGGACCCGGGTAGAATCGGACGTTCGGGGAACCCTGAGGTGCTCTTATGGGGATCTCGCCAAAACACACATATTTGGTCCATTCTGGCCAGTTTTCTATGGTATAAATCATTGATTTAGGGCCCCGGGTAGATCCGAACGTTCGGGGAACCCTGTGGTCCTCTTACAGTAACCTCGCCAAAACTCGTAGATTTGGTCCATTCTGGCCGGTTTTCTATGGTATTACTCACTGATTTTGGGTTCGGGTCGAACTAGACGTTCAGGGAACCCCGTGGTCCGATTACGGGGATCTCGCCAAAACTTGCAGATTTGGTCCGTTATGTCCAGTTTTCTATGGTATTACTCACTTATTTTGGGTCCCGGGTCGATTCGGACGTTCAGGGAACCCCGTGGTCCGATTTCGGGGATCTCGCCAAACTCGCAGATTTGGTCCATTCTGGCCAGTTTTCTATGGTATTACTCACTGATTTAGGGCCCCGGGTAGATCCCGACGTTCGGGGAACCTTGAGGTCCTCTTATGGGGATCTCGCCAAAACTCACAGATTTGGTCCATTCTGGCCAGTTTTCTATGGTATTACTCACTGATTTAGGGCCCCAAGTCAATCCGGACGTTCGGGGAACCCCGGGGTCCGCTTACAGCAACCTTGCCAAAACTCGCAGATTTGGTCCATTCTGGCCGGTTTTCTATGGTATTACTCACTGATTTTGGGCCCTGGGCGATCCGGACATTCGGAGAACTTCGGGGTCCGGTTACGGGGACCTCGCCAAAACTCACAGATTTAGTCCATTCTGGCCAGTTTTCTATGATATTACTCATTGATTTTGGGTCCCGGGTCAATTCGGACGTTCGGGGAACCCCGGCGTCCGCTTACGGGGATCTCGCCAAAACTCGTAGATTTGTCCATTCTGGCTTGTTTTCTATGGTATTACTCGCTGATTTTGGGCCCCGGGTAGATCCGGACGTTCGGGGAACCCTAAAGTCCTCTTATGGGGATCTCACCAAAACACACAGATTTGGTCCATTCTGGCCAGTTTTCTATGGTATTACTTACTGATTTAGGGCCCCGGGTAGATCCGGACGTTCGGGGAACCCTAAAGTCCTCTTACGGGGAACTCGCCAAAACTCGCAGATTTGGTCCATTCTGGCCAGTTTTCTATGGTATTACTCACTGATTTAGGGCCCCAGGTCAATCCGGACGTTCGGGGAACCCCGGGGTCCGTTTACAGGAACCTCACCAAAACTCACAGATTTGGTACATTCTGGCCGGTTTTCTATGGTATTACTCACTGATTTTGGGTTCGTGTCGAACCAGACGTTCGGGGAACCCGTGGTCCGCTTACGGGGATCTGGCTAGAACTCGCTGATTTGGTCCATTCTGTACAGTTTACTATGGTATTACTCACTGAATTTGGGTCCCGGGTCGATTCGGACATTCGGGCAACCCCGGGGGCCGCTTACGGGGATCTTGCCAAAACTCGCAGATTTAGTCCATTCTGGCCAGTTTTCTATGGTATTACTCACTGATTTAGGGCCCCGGGTAGAATCGGACCTTCGGGGAACGCTGAGGTGCTCTTACGGGGATCTCGCCAAAACACACAGATTTGGTCCATTCTGTCCAGTTTTCTATGGTATTAATCACTGATTTAGGGCCGAACGTTCGGGGAACCCTGAGGTCCTCTTATAGTAACCTCGCCAAATCTCACAGATTTGGTCCATTTTGGCCGGTTTTCTATGGTATTACTCACAGATTTTGGGTTCGGGTCGAACCAGACGTTCAGGGAACCCCGTGGTCCGATTACGGGGATCTCGCCCGGGTCGATTCGGACGTTTAGGGAACCCCGTGGTCCGATTACGGGGATCTCACCAAAACTCGCAGGTTTGGTCCATTATGGCTACTTTTCTATGGTATTACTCACTGATTTAGGGCCCCGGGTAGATCCGGACGTTCGGGGAACCTTGAGGTCCTCTTACGGGGATCTCACCAAAACTCGCAGATTTGGTCCATTCTGTCTAGTTTTCTATGGTATTACTCACTGATTTAGGGCTCCATGTCAATCCGGACATTCGGGGAACCTTGAGGTCCTCTTATAGTAACCTCGCCAAAACTCCCATATTTGGTCCTTTCTGGCCGGTTTTCTATGGTATTACTCACAGATTTTGGGTTCGGGTCGAACCAGACGTTCAGGGAACCCCGTGGTCCGATTACGGGGATCTCGCCCGGGTCGATTCGGACATTCAGGGAACCCCGTGGTCCGATTACGGGGATCTCGCCAAAACTCGCAGATTTGGTCCATTCTAGCTAGTTTTCTATGGTATTACTCACTGATTTAGGGCCCTGGGTAGATCCGGACGTTCGGGGAACCTTGAGGTCCTCTAACGGGGATCTCACCAAAACTCGCAGATTTAGTCCATTCTGTCCAGTTTTCTATGGTATTACTCACTGATTTAGGGCCCCAGGTCAATCCGGATGTTCGGGGAACCCCGGGGTCCGCTTACAGGAACCTCGCCAAAACTCGCTGATTTTGTGTTCCGGGTTGATTCGGACGTTCGGGGACCCCCCTGGTCCGCTTACAGGGGTCTCGCTAGAACTCGCAGATTTGGTCCATTCTATCCAGTTTACTATGGTTTTACTCACTGATTTTGGGTTCCGGGTTGATTCGGACGTTCGGGGAACCCCGGGGTCTGCTTACGGGGATCTCGCCAAAACTCACAGATTTGGTCCATTCTAGCCAGTTTTCTATGGTATTACACACTGATTTAGGGACCCGGGTAGAATCGGACGTTCGGGGAACCCTGAGGTGCTCTTACGGGGATCTCGCCAAAACACACATATTTGGTCCATTCTGGCCAGTTTTCTATGGTATTACTCACTGATTTAGGGCCCCAGGTCAATCCGGACGTTCGGGGAACCCCGGGGTCTGCTTACAGGAACCTTGCCAAAACTCGCAGATTTGGTCCATTCTGGCCGGTTTTCTATGGTATTACTCACTGATTTTGGGCCCCGGGCGATCCGGACATTCGGAGAACTTCGGGGTCCGGTTACGGGGACCTCGCCAAAACTCACAGATTTGGTCCATTCTGGCCAATTTTCTATGATATTACTCATTGATTTTGGGTCCCGGGTCAATTCGGACGTTCAGGGAACCCCGGCGTCCGCTTACGGGGATCTCGCCAAAACTCGTAGATTTGTCCATTCTGGCTAGTTTTCTATGGTATTACTCGCTGATTTTGGGCCCCGGGTAGATCCGGACGTTCGGGGAACCCTAAAGTCCTCTTATGGGGATCTCACCAAAACACCCAGATTTGGTCCATTCTGGCCAGTTTTCTATGGTATTACTTACTGATTTAGGGCCCCGGGTAGATCCGGACGTTCGGGGAACCCTAAAGTCCTCTTACGGGGATCTCGCCAAAACTCGCAGATTTGGTCCATTCTGGCCAGTTTTCTATGGTATTACTCACTGATTTAGGGCTCCAGGTCAATCCGGTCGTTCGGGGAACCCCGGGGTCCGCTTACAGAAACCTCACCAAACTCGCAGATTTTGTCCATTCTGGCCGGTTTTCTATGGTATTACTCACTGATTTTGGGTTCGTGTCGAACCGGACGTTCGGGGAACCCGTGGTCCGCTTACGGGGATCTGGCTAGAACTCGCTGATTTGGTCCATTCTGTATAATTTACTACGGTATTACTCACTGATTTTGGGTCCCGTGTCGATTCGGACATTCGGGGAACCCCTGGGTCCGCTTACGGGGATCTCGCCAAAACTCGCAGATTTAGTCCATTCTGGCCAGTTTTCTATGGTATTACTCACTGATTTAGGGCCCCGGGTAGAATCGGACGTTCGGGGAACCCTGAGGTGCTCTTACGGGGATCTCGCCAAAACACACAGATTTGGTCCATTCTGGCCAGTTTTCTATGGTATTAATCACTGATTTAGGGACGCGGGTAGATCCGAACATTCAGGGAACCCTGAGGTCCTCTTATAGTAACCTCGCCAAATCTCACAGATTTGGTCCATTTTGGCCGGTTTTCTATGGTATTACTCACAGATTTTGGGTTCGGGTCGAACCAGACGTTCAGGGAACCCCGTGGTCCGATTACGGGGATCTCGCCAGGGTCGATTCGGACGTTCAGGGAACCACGTGGTCCGATTACGGGAATCTCGCCAAAACTCGCAGATTTGGTCCATTATGGCTAGTTTTCTATGGTATTACTCACTGATTTAGGGCCCCGGGTAGATCCGGACGTTCGGGGAACCTTGAGGTCCTCTTACGGGGATCTCACCAAAACTCGCAGATTTGGTCCATTCTGTCCAGTTTTCTATGGTATTACTCACTGATTTAGGGCCCCAGGTCAATCCGGACGTTCGTGGAACCCAGGGGTCCGCTTACAGGAACCTCGCCAAAACTCGCAGATTTGGTCCATTCTGGCCGGTTTGCCATGGTATTACTCACTAATTTTGTCTTCGTGTCGAACCGAACGTTCGGGGAACCCCCTGGTCCGCGTACGGGGACCTCGCTAAAACTCGCTGATTTTGGGTTCTGGGTTGATTCGGACGTTCGGGGAACCCCGGGGTCGGCTTATGGGGATCTCGCCAAAACTCACAGATTTGGTCTATTCTAGGAAATTTTCTATGGTATTACTCACTGATTTAGGGACCCGGGTAGAATCGGACGTTCGGGGAACCCTGAGGTGCTCTTACGGGGATCTCGCCAAAACACACATATTTGGTCCATTCTGGCCAGTTTTCTATGGTATAAATCACTGATTTAGGGCCCCGGGTAGATCCGAACGTTCAGGGAACCCTGTGGTCCTCTTACAGTAACCTCGCCAAAACTCGTAGATTTGGTCCATTCTGGCCGGTTTTCTATGGTATTACTCACTGATTTTGGGTTCAGGTCGAACTGGACGTTCAGGGAACCCCATGGTCCGATTACGGGGATCTCGCCAAAACTCGCAGATTTGGTCCATTCTGTCCAGGTTTCTATGGTATTCCTCACTTATTTTGGGTCCCGGGTCGATTCGGACGTTCGGGGAACCCCGGGGTCCGCTTACGGGGATCTCGCCAAAACTCACAGATTTGGTCCATTCTAGCCAGTTTTCTACGATATTACTCGCTGATTTTGGGACCCGGGCGATCCGGACATTCGGAGAACACCGGGGTCCAGTTACTGGGACCTCGCCAAAACTCACAGATTTGGTCCATTCTGGCCAGTTTTCTATGGAATCATTCACCGGTTTTTGGTCCCGGGGAGATACGAACGTCTGGGAAATCCCGAGGTTCGTTTACGGGGACCTCGCCAAAACTCACAAATTTTGTCCATTTTGACCGGTTTTCTATGGTATTACTCCTAGATTTTAGGCCTCGGCGATCCGAATGTTCGGGCAACACCGGGGTCCGCTTACGAGGACCTCGCCAAAACTCGCAGATTTGGTCCATTCTGGCCGGTTTACTATGGTATTACTCACTAATTTTGGGTCCCGGGTCGATCCGGACGTTTGGGGAACCCCGAAGTCCGCTTACGGGGATCTCGTCAAAACTCGCAGATTTGGTCCATTCTGGCCAATTTTCTATGGTATTACTCACTGATTTCTGGTCCCGGTTCGATTCGGATGTTCGGGGAACCCCAGGGTCCGCTTATGTGGATCTCGCCAAAACTCGCACATTTGGTCCATTCTAGCTAGTTTTCTATGGTAATACTCACTGATTTAGGGCCCCAGGTCAATCCGGATGTTCGGGGAACCCCGGGGTCCGCTTACAGGAACCTCGCCAAAACTCGCAGATTTGGTCCATTCTGGCCGGTTTTCTATGGTATTACTCACTGATTTTGTGTTCGTGTCAAACCGGACGTTCGGGGACCCCCCTGGTCCGCTTACAGGGGTCTCGCTAGAACTCACAGATTTGGTCCATTCTATCCAGTTTACTATGGTATTACTCACTGATTTAGGGCCCCGGGTAGATCCGGACGTTCGGGGAACCTTGAGGTCCTCTAACGGGGATCTCACCAAAACTCGCAGATTTGGTCCATTCTGGCCAGTTTTCTATGGTATTACTCACTGATTTAGGGCCCCAGGTCAATCCGGACGTTCGGGGAACCCCGGGGTCCGCTTACAGGAACCTCACCAAAACTCACAGATTTGGTACATTCTGGCCGGTTTTCTATGGTATTACTCACTGATTTTGGGTTCGTGTCGAACCAGACGTTCGGGGAACCCGTGGTCCGCTTACGGGGATCTGGCTAGAACTCGCTGATTTGGTCCATTCTGTATAGTTTACTATGGTATTACTCACTGAATTTGGGTCCCGGGTCGATTCGGACATTCGGGCAACCCCGGGGGCCGCTTACGGGGATCTTGCCAAAACTCGCAGATTTAGTCCATTCTGGCCAGTTTTCTATGGTATTACTCACTGATTTAGGGCCCCGGGTAGAATCGGACCTTCGGGGAACGCTGAGGTGCTCTTACGGGGATCTCGCCAAAACACACAGATTTGGTCCATTCTGTCCAGTTTTCTATGGTATTAATCACTGATTTAGGGCCGCGGGTAGATCCGAACGTTCGGGGAACCCTGAGGTCCTCTTATAGTAACCTCGCCAAATCTCACAGATTTGGTCCATTTTGGCCGGTTTTCTATGGTATTACTCACAGATTTTGGGTTCGGGTCGAACCAGACGTTCAGGGAACCCCGTGGTCCGATTACTGGGATCTCGCCCGGGTCGATTCGGACGTTTAGGGAACCCCGTGGTCTGATTACGGGGATCTCACCAAAACTCGCAGGTTTGGTCCATTATGGCTACTTTTCTATGGTATTACTCACTGATTTAGGGCCCCGGGTAGATCCGGACGTTCGGGGAACCTTGAGGTCCTCTTACGGGGATCTCACCAAAACTCGTAGATTTGGTCCATTCTGTCTAGTTTTCTATGGTATTACTCACTGATTTAGGGCTCCATGTCAATCGGACATTCGGGGAACCTTGAGGTCCTCTTATAGTAACCTCGCCAAAACTCCCATATTTGGTCCTTTCTGGCCGGTTTTCTATGGTATTACTCACAGATTTTGGGTTCGGGTCGAACCAGACGTTCAGGGAACCCCGTGGTCCGATTACGGGGATCTCGCCCGGGTCGATTCGGACATTCAGGGAACCCCGTGGTCCGATTACGGGGATCTCGCCAAAACTCGCAGATTTGGTCCATTCTAGCTAGTTTTCTATGGTATTACTCACTGATTTAGGGCCCCGGGTAGATCCGGACGTTCGGGGAACCTTGAGGTCCTCTAACGGGGATCTCACCAAAACTCGCAGATTTGGTCCATTCTGTCCAGTTTACTATGGTATTACTCACTGATTTAGGGCCCCAGGTCAATCCGGATGTTCGGGGAACCCCGGGGTCCGCTTACAGGAACCTCGCCAAAACTCGCAGATTTGGTCCATTCTGGCCGGTTTTCTATGGTATTACTCACTGATTTTGTGTTCGTGTCAAACCGGACGTTCGGGGACCCCCCTGGTCCGCTTACAGGGGTCTCGCTAGAACTCGCAGATTTGGTCCATTCTATCCAGTTTACTATGGTATTACTCACTGATTTTGGGTTCCGGGTTGATTCGGACGTTCGAGGAACGCTGAGGTCCTCTTACGGGGATCTCGCCAAAACACACATATTTGGTCCATTCTGTCCAGTTTTCTATGGTATTAATCACTGATTTAGGGCCGCGGGTAGATCCGAACGTTCGGGGAACCCTGAGGTCCTCTTATAGTAACCTCGCCAAATCTCACAGATTTGGTCCATTTTGGCCGGTTTTCTATGGTATTACTCACAGATTTTGGGTTCGGGTCGAACCAGACGTTCAGGGAACCCCGTGGTCCGATTACGGGGATCTCGCCCGGGTCGATTCGGACGTTTAGGGAACCCCGTGGTCCGATTACGGGGATCTCACCAAAACTCGCAGGTTTGGTCCATTATGGCTACTTTTCTATGGTATTACTCACTGATTTAGGGCCCCGGGTAGATCCGGACGTTCGGGGAACCTTGAGGTCCTCTTATGGGGATCTCACCAAAACTCGCAGATTTGGTCCATTCTGTCTAGTTTTCTATGGTATTACTCACTGATTTAGGGCTCCATGTCAATCCGGACATTCGGGGAACCTTGAGGTCCTCTTATAGTAACCTCGCCAAAACTCCCATATTTGGTCCTTTCTGGCCGGTTTTCTATGGTATTACTCACAGATTTTGGGTTCGGGTCGAACCAGACGTTCAGGGAACCCCGTGGTCCGATTACGGGGATCTCGCCCGGGTCGATTCGGACGTTCAGGGAACCGCGTGGTCCGATTACGGGGATCTCGCCAAACTCGCAGATTTGGTCCATTATGGCTAGTTTTCTATGGTATTACTCACTGATTTAGGGCCCCGGGTAGATCCGGACGTTCGGGGAACCTTGAGGTCCTCTTACGGGGATCTCACCAAAACTCGCAGATTTGGTCCATTCTGTCCAGTTTTCTATGGTATTACTCGCTGATTGAGGGCCCCAGGTAGATCCGGACGTTCGGGGAACCCTAAAGTCCTCTTATGGGGATCTCACCAAAACACACAGATTAGGTCCATTCTGGCCAGTTTTTCTATGGTATTACTCACTGATTTAGGGCCCCGGGTAGATCCGGACGTTCGGGGAACCCTAAAGTCCTCTTACGGGGATCTCGCCAAAACTCGCAGATTTGCCATTCTAGCCAGTTTTCTATGGTATTACTCACTGATTTAGGGCCCCAGGTCAATCCGGACGTTCGGGGAACCCCGGGGTCCGCTTACAGGAACCTCACCAAAACTCACAGATTTGGTCCATTCTGGCCGGTTTTCTATGGTATTACTCACTGATTTTGGGTTCGTGTCGAACTGGACGTTCGGGGAACCCGTGGTCCACTTACGGGGATCTCGCTAGAACTCACAGATTTGGTCCATTCTGTCCAGTTTACTATGGTATTAGTCAGTGATCTTGGGTCCCGGGTTGATTCGGACGTTCGGGGAACCCCGGGGTCCACTTACGGGGATCTCGCCAAAACTCGCTGATTTGGTCCATTCTAGCCAATTTTCTATGGTATTACTCACTGATTTAAGGCCCCGGGTAGAATCGGACGTTCGGGGAACCCTGAGGTGCTCTTACGGGGATCTTGCCAAAACACACAGATTTTGTACATTCTGGCCAGTTTTCTATGGTATTAATCACTGATTTAGGGCCCCGGGTAGATCTGAACATTTGGGGAACCCTAAGGTCCTCTTACAGTAACCTCACCAAAACTCATAGATTTGGTCCATTCTGGCCGGTTTTCTATGGTATTACTCCCTGATTTTGGGTTCGGGTCGAACTAGACGTTCAGGGAACCCCGTGGTCCGATTACGGGGATCTCGCCAAAACTTGCATATTTGGTCCATTCTGTCCAGTTTTCTATGGTATTACTCACTTATTTTGGGTCCCGGGTCGATTCGGACGTTCAGGGAACCCCGTGGTCCGATTACGGGGATCTCGCCAAAACTCGCAGATTTGGTCCATTCTGGCCAGTTTTCTATGGTATTACTCACTGATTTAGGGCCCCTGGTAGATCCGGACGTTCAGGGAACCTTGAGGTCCTCTTACGGGGATCTCGCCAAAACTCGCAGATTTGGTCCATTTTGGCCAGCTTTCTATGGTATTACTCACTGATTTAGGGCCCCAGGTCAATCCGGACGTTCGGGGAACCCCGGGGTCTGCTTACAGGAACCTTGCCAAAACTCGCAGATTTGGTCCATTCTGGCCAGTTTTCTATGGTATTACTCATTGATTTTGGGCCCCGGGCGATCCGGACATTCGGAGAACTTCGGGGTCCGGTTACGGGGACCTCGCCAAATCTCACAGATTTGGTCCATTCTGGCTAGTTTTCTATGCTATTACTCATTGATTTTGGGTCCCGGGTCAATTCGGACGTTCGGGGAACCCCGGCGTCCGCTTACGGGGATCTCGCCAAAACTCGTAGATTTGTCCATTCTGGCTAGTTTTCTATGGTATTACTCGCTGATTTTGGGCCCCGGGTAGATCCGGACGTTCGGGGAACCCTAAAGTCCTCTTATGGGGATCTCACCAAAACACACAGATTTGGTCCATTCTGGCCAGTTTTCTATGGTATTACTTACTAATTTAGGGCCCCGGGTAGATCCGGACGTTCGGGGAACCCTAAAGTCCTCTTATGGGGATCTCGCCAAAACTCGTAGATTTGGTCCATTCTGGCCAGTTTTCTATGGTATTACTCACTGATTTAGGGGCCCCAGGTCAATCCGGACGTTCGGGGAACCCCGGGGTCCGCTTATAGGAACCTCACCAAAACTCGCACATTTGGTCCATTCTGGCCGGTTTTCTATGGTATTACTCACTGATTTTGGGTTCGTGTCGAACCGGACGTTCGGGGAACCCCGGGGTCTGCTTACAGGAACCTCACCAAAACTCGCAGATTTGGTCCATTCTATCCAGTTTACTATGGTATTACTCACTGATTTTGGGTTCCGGGTTGATTCGGACGTTCGGGGAACCCCGGGGTCTGCTTACGGGGATCTCGCCAAAACTCGCAGATTTGGTCCATTCTAGCCAGTTTTCTATGGTATTACTCACTGATTTAGGGACCCGGGTAGAATCGGACGTTCGGGGAACCCTGAGGTGCTCTTATGGGGATCTCGCCAAAACACACATATTTGGTCCATTCTGGCCAGTTTTCTATGGTATAAATCATTGATTTAGGGCCCCGGGTAGATCCGAACGTTCGGGGAACCCTGTGGTCCTCTTACAGTAACCTCGCCAAAACTCGTAGATTTGGTCCATTCTGGCCGGTTTTCTATGGTATTACTCACTGATTTTGGGTTCGGGTCGAACTAGACGTTCAGGGAACCCCGTGGTCCGATTACGGGGATCTCGCCAAAACTTGCATATTTGGTCCGTTATGTCCAGTTTTCTATGGTATTACTCACTTATTTTGGGTCCCGGGTCGATTCGGACGTTCAGGGAACCCCGTGGTCCGATTTCGGGGATCTCGCCAAACTCGCAGATTTGGTCCATTCTGGCCAGTTTTCTATGGTATTACTCACTGATTTAGGGCCCCGGGTAGATCCCGACGTTCGGGGAACCTTGAGGTCCTCTTATGGGGATCTCGCCAAAACTCACAGATTTGGTCCATTCTGGCCAGTTTTCTATGGTATTACTCACTGATTTAGGGCCCCAAGTCAATCCGGACGTTCGGGGAACCCCGGGGTCCGCTTACAGCAACCTTGCCAAAACTCGCAGATTTGGTCCATTCTGGCCGGTTTTCTATGGTATTACTCACTGATTTTGGGCCCTGGGCGATCCGGACATTCGGAGAACTTCGGGGTCCGGTTACGGGGACCTCGCCAAAACTCACAGATTTAGTCCATTCTGGCCAGTTTTCTATGATATTACTCATTGATTTTGGGTCCCGGGTCAATTCGGACGTTCGGGGAACCCCGGCGTCCGCTTACGGGGATCTCGCCAAAACTCGTAGATTTGTCCATTCTGGCTTGTTTTCTATGGTATTACTCGCTGATTTTGGGCCCCGGGTAGATCCGGACGTTCGGGGAACCCTAAAGTCCTCTTATGCGGATCTCACCAAAACACACAGATTTGGTCCATTCTGGCCAGTTTTCTATGGTATTACTTACTGATTTAGGGCCCCGGGTAGATCCGGACGTTCGGGGAACCCTAAAGTCCTCTTACGGGGATCTCGCCAGAACTCGCAGATTTGGTCCATTCTGGCCAGTTTTCTATGGTATTACTCACTGATTTAGGGCCCCAGGTCAATCCGGACGTTCGGGGAACCCCGGGGTCCGCTTACAGGAACCTCACCAAAACTCACAGATTTGGTACATTCTGGCCGGTTTTCTATGGTATTACTCACTGATTTTGGGTTCGTGTCGAACCAGACGTTCGGGGAACCCGTGGTCCGCTTACGGGGATCTGGCTAGAACTCGCTGATTTGGTCCATTCTGTATAGTTTACTATGGTATTACTCACTGAATTTGGGTCCCGGGTCGATTCGGACATTCGGGCAACCCCGGGGGCCGCTTACGGGGATCTTGCCAAACTCGCAGATTTAGTCCATTCTGGCCAGTTTTCTATGGTATTACTCACTGATTTAGGGCCCCGGGTAGAATCGGACCTTCGGGGAACGCTGAGGTGCTCTTACGGGGATCTCGCCAAAACACACAGATTTGGTCCATTCTGTCCAGTTTTCTATGGTATTAATCACTGATTTAGGGCCGCGGGTAGATCCGAACGTTCGGGGAACCCTGAGGTCCTCTTATAGTAACCTCGCCAAATCTCACAGATTTGGTCCATTTTGGCCGGTTTTCTATGGTATTACTCACAGATTTTGGGTTCGGGTCGAACCAGACGTTCAGGGAACCCCGTGGTCCGATTACGGGGATCTCGCCCGGGTCGATTCGGACATTTAGGGAACCCCGTGGTCCGATTACGGGGATCTCACCAAAACTCGCAGGTTTGGTCCATTATGGCTACTTTTCTATGGTATTACTCACTGATTTAGGGCCCCGGGTAGATCCGGACGTTCGGAGAACTTCGGGGTCCGGTTACGGGGCCTCGCCAAATCTCACAGATTTGGTCCATTCTGGCTAGTTTTCTATGCTATTACTCATTGATTTTGGGTCCCGGGTCAATTCGGACGTTCGGGGAACCCCGGCGTCCGCTTACGGGGATCTCGCCAAAACTCGTAGATTTGTCCATTCTGGCTAGTTTTCTATGGTATTACTCGCTGATTTTGGGCCCCGGGTAGATCCGGACGTTCGGGGAACCCTAAAGTCCTCTTATGGGGATCTCACCAAAACACACAGATTTGGTCCATTCTGGCCAGTTTTCTATGGTATTACTTACTAATTTAGGGCCCCGGGTAGATCCGGACGTTCGGGGAACCCTAAAGTCCTCTTATGGGGATCTCGCCAAAACTCGTAGATTTGGTCCATTCTGGCCAGTTTTCTATGGTATTACTCACTGATTTAGGGGCCCCAGGTCAATCCGGACGTTCGGGGAACCCCGGGGTCCGCTTATAGGAACCTCACCAAAACTCGCACATTTGGTCCATTCTGGCCGGTTTTCTATGGTATTACTCACTGATTTTGGGTTCGTGTCGAACCGGACGTTCGGGGAACCCCGGGGTCTGCTTACAGGAACCTCACCAAAACTCGCAGATTTGGTCCATTCTATCCAGTTTACTATGGTATTACTCACTGATTTTGGGTTCCGGGTTGATTCGGACGTTCGGGGAACCCCGGGGTCTGCTTACGGGGATCTCGCCAAAACTCGCAGATTTGGTCCATTCTAGCCAGTTTTCTATGGTATTACTCACTGATTTAGGGACCCGGGTAGAATCGGACGTTCGGGGAACCCTGAGGTGCTCTTATGGGGATCTCGCCAAAACACACATATTTGGTCCATTCTGGCCAGTTTTCTATGGTATAAATCATTGATTTAGGGCCCCGGGTAGATCCGAACGTTCGGGGAACCCTGTGGTCCTCTTACAGTAACCTCGCCAAAACTCGTAGATTTGGTCCATTCTGGCCGGTTTTCTATGGTATTACTCACTGATTTTGGGTTCGGGTCGAACTAGACGTTCAGGGAACCCCGTGGTCCGATTACGGGGATCTCGCCAAAACTTGCATATTTGGTCCGTTATGTCCAGTTTTCTATGGTATTACTCACTTATTTTGGGTCCCGGGTCGATTCGGACGTTCAGGGAACCCCGTGGTCCGATTTCGGGGATCTCGCCAAACTCGCAGATTTGGTCCATTCTGGCCAGTTTTCTATGGTATTACTCACTGATTTAGGGCCCCGGGTAGATCCCGACGTTCGGGGAACCTTGAGGTCCTCTTATGGGGATCTCGCCAAAACTCACAGATTTGGTCCATTCTGGCCAGTTTTCTATGGTATTACTCACTGATTTAGGGCCCCAAGTCAATCCGGACGTTCGGGGAACCCCGGGGTCCGCTTACAGCAACCTTGCCAAAACTCGCAGATTTGGTCCATTCTGGCCGGTTTTCTATGGTATTACTCACTGATTTTGGGCCCTGGGCGATCCGGACATTCGGAGAACTTCGGGGTCCGGTTACGGGGACCTCGCCAAAACTCACAGATTTAGTCCATTCTGGCCAGTTTTCTATGATATTACTCATTGATTTTGGGTCCCGGGTCAATTCGGACGTTCGGGGAACCCCGGCGTCCGCTTACGGGGATCTCGCCAAAACTCGTAGATTTGTCCATTCTGGCTTGTTTTCTATGGTATTACTCGCTGATTTTGGGCCCCGGGTAGATCCGGACGTTCGGGGAACCCTAAAGTCCTCTTATGCGGATCTCACCAAAACACACAGATTTGGTCCATTCTGGCCAGTTTTCTATGGTATTACTTACTGATTTAGGGCCCCGGGTAGATCCGGACGTTCGGGGAACCCTAAAGTCCTCTTACGGGGATCTCGCCAGAACTCGCAGATTTGGTCCATTCTGGCCAGTTTTCTATGGTATTACTCACTGATTTAGGGCCCCAGGTCAATCCGGACGTTCGGGGAACCCCGGGGTCCGCTTACAGGAACCTCACCAAAACTCACAGATTTGGTACATTCTGGCCGGTTTTCTATGGTATTACTCACTGATTTTGGGTTCGTGTCGAACCAGACGTTCGGGGAACCCGTGGTCCGCTTACGGGGATCTGGCTAGAACTCGCTGATTTGGTCCATTCTGTATAGTTTACTATGGTATTACTCACTGAATTTGGGTCCCGGGTCGATTCGGACATTCGGGCAACCCCGGGGGCCGCTTACGGGGATCTTGCCAAAACTCGCAGATTTAGTCCATTCTGGCCAGTTTTCTATGGTATTACTCACTGATTTAGGGCCCCGGGTAGAATCGGACCTTCGGGGAACGCTGAGGTGCTCTTACGGGGATCTCGCCAAAACACACAGATTTGGTCCATTCTGTCCAGTTTTCTATGGTATTAATCACTGATTTAGGGCCGCGGGTAGATCCGAACGTTCGGGGAACCCTGAGGTCCTCTTATAGTAACCTCGCCAAATCTCACAGATTTGGTCCATTTTGGCCGGTTTTCTATGGTATTACTCATAGATTTTGGGTTCGGGTCGAACCAGACGTTCAGGGAACCCCGTGGTCCGATTACGGGGATCTCGCCCGGGTCGATTCGGACATTTAGGGAACCCCGTGGTCCGATTACGGGGATCTCACCAAAACTCGCAGGTTTGGTCCATTATGGCTACTTTTCTATGGTATTACTCACTGATTTAGGGCCCCGGGTAGATCCGGACGTTCGGAGAACTTCGGGGTCCGGTTACGGGGCCTCGCCAAATCTCACAGATTTGGTCCATTCTGGCTAGTTTTCTATGCTATTACTCATTGATTTTGGGTCCCGGGTCAATTCGGACGTTCGGGGAACCCCGGCGTCCGCTTACGGGGATCTCGCCAAAACTCGTAGATTTGTCCATTCTGGCTAGTTTTCTATGGTATTACTCGCTGATTTTGGGCCCCGGGTAGATCCGGACGTTCGGGGAACCCTAAAGTCCTCTTATGGGGATCTCACCAAAACACACAGATTTGGTCCATTCTGGCCAGTTTTCTATGGTATTACTTACTAATTTAGGGCCCCGGGTAGATCCGGACGTTCGGGGAACCCTAAAGTCCTCTTATGGGGATCTCGCCAAAACTCGTAGATTTGGTCCATTCTGGCCAGTTTTCTATGGTATTACTCACTGATTTAGGGGCCCCAGGTCAATCCGGACGTTCGGGGAACCCCGGGGTCCGCTTATAGGAACCTCACCAAAACTCGCACATTTGGTCCATTCTGGCCGGTTTTCTATGGTATTACTCACTGATTTTGGGTTCGTGTCGAACCGGACGTTCGGGGAACCCCGGGGTCTGCTTACAGGAACCTCACCAAAACTCGCAGATTTGGTCCATTCTATCCAGTTTACTATGGTATTACTCACTGATTTTGGGTTCCGGGTTGATTCGGACGTTCGGGGAACCCCGGGGTCTGCTTACGGGGATCTCGCCAAAACTCGCAGATTTGGTCCATTCTAGCCAGTTTTCTATGGTATTACTCACTGATTTAGGGACCCGGGTAGAATCGGACGTTCGGGGAACCCTGAGGTGCTCTTATGGGGATCTCGCCAAAACACACATATTTGGTCCATTCTGGCCAGTTTTCTATGGTATAAATCATTGATTTAGGGCCCCGGGTAGATCCGAACGTTCGGGGAACCCTGTGGTCCTCTTACAGTAACCTCGCCAAAACTCGTAGATTTGGTCCATTCTGGCCGGTTTTCTATGGTATTACTCACTGATTTTGGGTTCGGGTCGAACTAGACGTTCAGGGAACCCCGTGGTCCGATTACGGGGATCTCGCCAAAACTTGCATATTTGGTCCGTTATGTCCAGTTTTCTATGGTATTACTCACTTATTTTGGGTCCCGGGTCGATTCGGACGTTCAGGGAACCCCGTGGTCCGATTTCGGGGATCTCGCCAAACTCGCAGATTTGGTCCATTCTGGCCAGTTTTCTATGGTATTACTCACTGATTTAGGGCCCCGGGTAGATCCCGACGTTCGGGGAACCTTGAGGTCCTCTTATGGGGATCTCGCCAAAACTCACAGATTTGGTCCATTCTGGCCAGTTTTCTATGGTATTACTCACTGATTTAGGGCCCCAAGTCAATCCGGACGTTCGGGGAACCCCGGGGTCCGCTTACAGCAACCTTGCCAAAACTCGCAGATTTGGTCCATTCTGGCCGGTTTTCTATGGTATTACTCACTGATTTTGGGCCCTGGGCGATCCGGACATTCGGAGAACTTCGGGGTCCGGTTACGGGGACCTCGCCAAAACTCACAGATTTAGTCCATTCTGGCCAGTTTTCTATGATATTACTCATTGATTTTGGGTCCCGGGTCAATTCGGACGTTCGGGGAACCCCGGCGTCCGCTTACGGGGATCTCGCCAAAACTCGTAGATTTGTCCATTCTGGCTTGTTTTCTATGGTATTACTCGCTGATTTTGGGCCCCGGGTAGATCCGGACGTTCGGGGAACCCTAAAGTCCTCTTATGCGGATCTCACCAAAACACACAGATTTGGTCCATTCTGGCCAGTTTTCTATGGTATTACTTACTGATTTAGGGCCCCGGGTAGATCCGGACGTTCGGGGAACCCTAAAGTCCTCTTACGGGGATCTCGCCAGAACTCGCAGATTTGGTCCATTCTGGCCAGTTTTCTATGGTATTACTCACTGATTTAGGGCCCCAGGTCAATCCGGACGTTCGGGGAACCCCGGGGTCCGCTTACAGGAACCTCACCAAAACTCACAGATTTGGTACATTCTGGCCGGTTTTCTATGGTATTACTCACTGATTTTGGGTTCGTGTCGAACCAGACGTTCGGGGAACCCGTGGTCCGCTTACGGGGATCTGGCTAGAACTCGCTGATTTGGTCCATTCTGTATAGTTTACTATGGTATTACTCACTGAATTTGGGTCCCGGGTCGATTCGGACATTCGGGCAACCCCGGGGGCCGCTTACGGGGATCTTGCCAAAACTCGCAGATTTAGTCCATTCTGGCCAGTTTTCTATGGTATTACTCACTGATTTAGGGCCCCGGGTAGAATCGGACCTTCGGGGAACGCTGAGGTGCTCTTACGGGGATCTCGCCAAAACACACAGATTTGGTCCATTCTGTCCAGTTTTCTATGGTATTAATCACTGATTTAGGGCCGCGGGTAGATCCGAACGTTCGGGGAACCCTGAGGTCCTCTTATAGTAACCTCGCCAAATCTCACAGATTTGGTCCATTTTGGCCGGTTTTCTATGGTATTACTCACAGATTTTGGGTTCGGGTCGAACCAGACGTTCAGGGAACCCCGTGGTCCGATTACGGGGATCTCGCCCGGGTCGATTCGGACATTTAGGGAACCCCGTGGTCCGATTACGGGGATCTCACCAAAACTCGCAGGTTTGGTCCATTATGGCTACTTTTCTATGGTATTACTCACTGATTTAGGGCCCCGGGTAGATCCGGACGTTCGGGGAACCTTGAGGTCCTCTTACGGGGATCTCACCAAAACTCGCAGATTTGGTCCATTCTGTCTAGTTTCCTATGGTATTACTCACTGATTTAGGGCTCCATGTCAATCCGGACATTCGGGGAACCTTGAGGTCCTCTTATAGTAACCTCGCCAAAACTCCCATATTTGGTCCTTTCTGGCCGGTTTTCTATGGTATTACTCACAGATTTTGGGTTCGGGTCGAACCAGACGTTCAGGGAACCCCGTGGTCCGATTACGGGGATCTCGCCCGGGTCGATTCGGACATTCAGGGAACCCCGTGGTCCGATTACGGGGATCTCGCCAAAACTCGCAGATTTGGTCCATTCTAGCTAGTTTTCTATGGTATTACTCACTGATTTAGGGCCCCGGGTAGATCCGGACGTTCGGGGAACCTTGAGGTCCTCTAACGGGGATCTCACCAAAACTCGCAGATTTGGTCCATTCTGTCCAGTTTTCTATGGTATTACTCACTGATTTAGGGCCCCAGGTCAATCCGGATGTTCGGGGAACCCCGGGGTCCGCTTACAGGAACCTCGCCAAAACTCGCAGATTTGGTCCATTCTGGCCGGTTTTCTATGGTATTACTCGCTGATTTTGTGTTCGTGTCAAACCGGACGTTCGGGGACCCCCCTGGTCCGCTTACAGTGGTCTCGCTAGAACTCGCAGATTTGGTCCATTCTATCCAGTTTACTATGGTATTACTCACTGATTTTGGGTTCCGGGTTGATTCGGACGTTCGGGGAACCCCGGGGTCTGCTTACGGGGATCTCGCCAAAACTCACAGATTTGGTCCATTCTAGCCAGTTTTCTATGGTATTACACACTGATTTATGCACCCGGGTAGAATCGGACGTTCAGGGAACCCTGAGGTGCTCTTACGGGGATCTCGCCAAAACACACATATTTGGTCCATTCTGGCCAGTTTTCTATGGTATTACTCACTGATTTAGGGCCCCAGGTCAATCCGGACGTTCGGGGAACCCCGGGGTCTGCTTACAGGAACCTTGCCAAAACTCGCAGATTTGGTCCATTCTGGCCGGTTTCCTATGGTATTACTCACTGATTTTGGGCCCCGGGCGATCCGGACATTCGGAGAACTTCGGGGTCCGGTTACGGGGACCTCGCCAAAACTCACAGATTTGGTCCATTCTGGCCAATTTTCTATGATATTACTCATTGATTTTGGGTCCCGGGTCAATTCGGACGTTCGGGGAACCCCGGCGTCCGCTTACGGGGATCTCGCCAAAACTCGTAGATTTGTCCATTCTGGCTAGTTTTCTATGGTATTACTCGCTGATTTTGGGCCCCGGGTAGATCCGGACGTTCGGGGAACCCTAAAGTCCTCTTATGGGGATCTCACCAAAACACACAGATTTGGTCCATTCTGGCCAGTTTTCTATGGTATTACTTACTAATTTAGGGCCCCGGGTAGATCCGGACGTTCGGGGAACCCTAAAGTCCTCTTATGGGGATCTCGCCAAAACTCGTAGATTTGGTCCATTCTGGCCAGTTTTCTATGGTATTACTCACTGATTTAGGGGCCCCAGGTCAATCCGGACGTTCGGGGAACCCCGGGGTCCGCTTATAGGAACCTCACCAAAACTCGCACATTTGGTCCATTCTGGCCGGTTTTCTATGGTATTACTCACTGATTTTGGGTTCGTGTCGAACCGGACGTTCGGGGAACCCCGGGGTCTGCTTACAGGAACCTCACCAAAACTCGCAGATTTGGTCCATTCTATCCAGTTTACTATGGTATTACTCACTGATTTTGGGTTCCGGGTTGATTCGGACGTTCGGGGAACCCCGGGGTCTGCTTACGGGGATCTCGCCAAAACTCGCAGATTTGGTCCATTCTAGCCAGTTTTCTATGGTATTACTCACTGATTTAGGGACCCGGGTAGAATCGGACGTTCGGGGAACCCTGAGGTGCTCTTATGGGGATCTCGCCAAAACACACATATTTGGTCCATTCTGGCCAGTTTTCTATGGTATAAATCATTGATTTAGGGCCCCGGGTAGATCCGAACGTTCGGGGAACCATGTGGTCCTCTTACAGTAACCTCGCCAAAACTCGTAGATTTGGTCCATTCTGGCCGGTTTTCTATGGTATTACTCACTGATTTTGGGTTCGGGTCGAACTAGACGTTCAGGGAACCCCGTGGTCCGATTACGGGGATCTCGCCAAAACTTGCATATTTGGTCCGTTATGTCCAGTTTTCTATGGTATTACTCACTTATTTTGGGTCCCGGGTCGATTCGGACGTTCAGGGAACCCCGTGGTCCGATTTCGGGGATCTCGCCAAACTCGCAGATTTGGTCCATTCTGGCCAATTTTCTATGGTATTACTCACTGATTTAGGGCCCCGGGTAGATCCCGACGTTCGGGGAACCTTGAGGTCCTCTTATGGGGATCTCGCCAAAACTCACAGATTTGGTCCATTCTGGCCAGTTTTCTATGGTATTACTCACTGATTTAGGGCCCCAAGTCAATCCGGACGTTCGGGGAACCCCGGGGTCCGCTTACAGCAACCTTGCCAAAACTCGCAGATTTGGTCCATTCTGGCCGGTTTTCTATGGTATTACTCACTGATTTTGGGCCCTGGGCGATCCGGACATTCGGAGAACTTCGGGGTCCGGTTACGGGGACCTCGCCAAAACTCACAGATTTAGTCCATTCTGGCCAGTTTTCTATGATATTACTCATTGATTTTGGGTCCCGGGTCAATTCGGACGTTCGGGGAACCCCGGCGTCCGCTTACGGGGATCTCGCCAAAACTCGTAGATTTGTCCATTCTGGCTTGTTTTCTATGGTATTACTCGCTGATTTTGGGCCCCGGGTAGATCCGGACGTTCGGGGAACCCTAAAGTCCTCTTATGCGGATCTCACCAAAACACACAGATTTTGTCCATTCTGGCCAGTTTTCTATGGTATTACTTACTGATTTAGGGCCCCGGGTAGATCCGGACGTTCGGGGAACCCTAAAGTCCTCTTACGGGGATCTCGCCAGAACTCGCAGATTTGGTCCATTCTGGCCAGTTTTCTATGGTATTACTCACTGATTTAGGGCCCCAGGTCAATCCGGACGTTCGGGGAACCCCGGGGTCCGCTTACAGGAACCTCACCAAAACTCACAGATTTGGTACATTCTGGCCGGTTTTCTATGGTATTACTCACTGATTTTGGGTTCGTGTCGAACCAGACGTTCGGGGAACCCGTGGTCCGCTTACGGGGATCTGGCTAGAACTCGCTGATTTGGTCCATTCTGTATAGTTTACTATGGTATTACTCACTGAATTTGGGTCCCGGGTCGATTCGGACATTCGGGCAACCCCGGGGGCCGCTTACGGGGATCTTGCCAAAACTCGCAGATTTAGTCCATTCTGGCCAGTTTTCTATGGTATTACTCACTGATTTAGGGCCCCGGGTAGAATCGGACCTTCGGGGAACGCTGAGGTGCTCTTACGGGGATCTCGCCAAAACACACAGATTTGGTCCATTCTGTCCAGTTTTCTATGGTATTAATCACTGATTTAGGGCCGCGGGTAGATCCGAACGTTCGGGGAACCCTGAGGTCCTCTTATAGTAACCTCGCCAAATCTCACAGATTTGGTCCATTTTGGCCGGTTTTCTATGGTATTACTCACAGATTTTGGGTTCGGGTCGAACCAGACGTTCAGGGAACCCCGTGGTCCGATTACGGGGATCTCGCCCGGGTCGATTCGGACATTTAGGGAACCCCGTGGTCCGATTACGGGGATCTCACCAAAACTCGCAGGTTTGGTCCATTATGGCTACTTTTCTATGGTATTACTCACTGATTTAGGGCCCCGGGTAGATCCGGACGTTCGGGGAACCTTGAGGTCCTCTTACGGGGATCTCACCAAAACTCGCAGATTTGGTCCATTCTGTCTAGTTTTCTATGTTATTACTCACTGATTTAGGGCTCCATGTCAATCCGGACATTCGGGGAACCTTGAGGTCCTCTTATAGTAACCTCGCCAAAACTCCCATATTTGGTCCTTTCTGGCCGGTTTTCTATGGTATTACTCACAGATTTTGGGTTCGGGTCGAACAAGACGTTCAGGGAACCCCGTGGTCCGATTACGGGGATCTCGCCCGGGTCGATTCGGACATTCAGGGAACCCCGTGGTCCGATTACGGGGATCTCGCCAAAACTCGCAGATTTGGTCCATTCTAGCTAGTTTTCTATGGTATTACTCACTGATTTAGGGCCCCGGGTAGATCCGGACGTTCGGGGAACCTTGAGGTCCTCTAACGGGGATCTCACCAAAACTCGCAGATTTGGTCCATTCTGTCCAATTTTCTATGGTATTACTCACTGATTTAGGGCCCCAGGTCAATCCGGATGTTCGGGGAACCCCGGGGTCCGCTTACAGGAACCTCGCCAAAACTCGCAGATTTGGTCCATTCTGGCCGGTTTTCTATGGTATTACTCGCTGATTTTGTGTTCGTGTCAAACCGGACGTTCGGGGACCCCCCTGGTCCGCTTACAGTGGTCTCGCTAGAACTCGCAGATTTGGTCCATTCTATCCAGTTTACTATGGTATTACTCACTGATTTTGGGTTCCGGGTTGATTCGGACGTTCGGGGAACCCCGGGGTCTGCTTACGGGGATCTCGCCAAAACTCACAGACTTGGTCCATTCTAGCCAGTTTTCTATGGTATTACACACTGATTTATGCACCCGGGTAGAATCGGACGTTCGGGGAACCCTGAGGTGCTCTTACGGGGATCTTGCCAAAACACACATATTTGGTCCATTCTGGCCAGTTTTCTATGGTATTACTCACTGATTTAGGGCCCCAGGTCAATCCGGACGTTCGGGGAACCCCGGGGTCTGCTTACAGGAACCTTGCCAAAACTCGCAGATTTGGTCCATTCTGGCCGGTTTCCTATGGTATTACTCACTGATTTTGGGCCCCGGGCGATCCGGACATTCGGAGAACTTCGGGGTCCGGTTACGGGGACCTCGCCAAAACTCACAGATTTGGTCCATTCTGGCCAATTTTCTATGATATTACTCATTGATTTTGGGTCCCGGGTCAATTCGGACGTTCAGGGAACCCCGGCGTCCGCTTACGGGGATCTCGCCAAAACTCGTAGATTTGTCCATTCTGGCTAGTTTTCTATGGTATTACTCGCTGATTTTGGGCCCCGGGTAGATCCGGACGTTCGGGGAACCCTAAAGTCCTCTTATGGGGATCTCACCAAAACACACAGATTTGGTCCATTCTGGCCAGTTTTCTATGGTATTACTTACTGATTTAGGGCCCCGGGTAGATCTGGACGTTCGGGGAACCCTAAAGTCCTCTTACGGGGATCTCGCCAAAACTCGCAGATTTGGTCCATTCTGGCCAGTTTTCTATGGTATTACTCACTGATTTAGGGCTCCAGGTCAATCCGGTCGTTCGGGGAACCCCGGGGTCCGCTTACAGAAACCTCACCAAACTCGCAGATTTTGTCCATTCTGGCCGGTTTTCTATGGTATTACTCACTGATTTTGGGTTCGTGTCGAACCGGACGTTCGGGGAACCCGTGGTCCGCGTACGGGGATCTGGCTAGAACTCGCTGATTTGGTCCATTCTGTATAGTTTACTATGGTATTACTCACTGATTTTGGGTCCCGTGTCGATTCGGACATTCGGGGAACCCCTGGGGCCGCTTACGGGGATCTCGCCAAAACTCGCAGATTTAGTCCATTCTGGCCAGTTTTCTATGGTATTACTCACTGATTTAGAGCCCCGGGTAGAATCGGACGTTCGGGGAACCCTGAGGTGCTCTTACGGGGATCTCGCCAAAACACACAGATTTGGTCCATTCTGGCCAGTTTTCTATGGTATTAATCACTGATTTAGGGACGCGGGTAGATCCGAACATTCAGGGAACCCTGAGGTCCTCTTATAGTAACCTCGCCAAATCTCACAGATTTGGTCCATTTTGGCCGGTTTTCTATGGTATTACTCACAGATTTTGGGTTCGGGTCGAACCAGACGTTCAGGGAACCCCGTAGTCCGATTACGGGGATCTCGCCAGGGTCGATTCGGACGTTCAGGGAACCACGTGGTACGATTACGGGAATCTCGCCAAAACTCGCAGATTTGGTCCATTATGGCTAGTTTTCTATGGTATTACTCACTGATTTAGGGCCCCGGGTAGATCCGGACGTTCGGGGAACCTTGAGGTCCTCTTACGGGGATCTCACCAAAACTCGCAGATTTGGTCCATTCTGTCCAGTTTTCTATGGTATTACTCACTGATTTAGGGCCCTAGGTCAATCCGGACGTTCGTGGAACCCAGGGGTCCGCTTACAGGAACCTCGCCAAAACTCGCAGATTTGGTCCATTCTGGCCGGTTTGCCATGGTATTACTCACTAATTTTGTCTTCGTGTCGAACCGAACGTTCGGGGAACCCCCTGGTCCGCGTACGGGGACCTCGCTAAAACTCGCAGATTTGGTCCATTCTATCTAGTTTACTATGGTATTACTCACTGATTTTGGGTTCTGGGTTGATTCGGACGTTCGGGGAACCCCGGGGTCGGCTTATGGGGATCTCGCCAAAACTCACAGATTTGGTCTATTCTAGGAAATTTTCTATGGTATTACTCACTGATTTAGGGACCCGGGTAGAATCGGACGTTCGGGGAACCCTGAGGTGCTCTTACGGGGATCTCGCCAAAACACACATATTTGGTCCATTCTGGCCAGTTTTCTATGGTATAAATCACTGATTTAGGGCCCCGGGTAGATCCGAACGTTCAGGGAACCCTGTGGTCCTCTTACAGTAACCTCGCCAAAACTCGTAGATTTGGTCCATTCTGGCCGGTTTTCTATGGTATTACTCACTGATTTTGGGTTCAGGTCGAACTGGACGTTCAGGGAACCCCATGGTCCGATTACGGGGATCTCGCCAAAACTCGCAGATTTGGTCCATTCTGTCCAGTTTTCTATGGTATTCCTCACTTATTTTGGGTCCCGGGTCGATTCGGACGTTCGGCGAACCCCGGGGTCCGCTTACGGGGATCTCGCCAAAACTCACAGATTTGGTCCATTCTAGCCAGTTTTCTACGGTATTACTCGCTGATTTTGGGACCCGGGCGATCCGGACATTCGGAGAACACCGGGGTCCAGTTACTGGGACCTCGCCAAAACTCACAGATTTGGTCCATTCTGGCCAGTTTTCTATGGAATCATTCACCGGTTTTTGGTCCCGGGGAGATACGAACGTCTGGGAAATCCCGAGGTTCGTTTACGGGGACCTCGCCAAAACTCACAAATTTTGTCCATTTTGACCGGTTTTCTATGGTATTACTCCTAGATTTTAGGCCTCGGCGATCCGAATGTTCGGGCAACACCGGGGTCCGCTTACGAGGACCTCGCCAAAACTCGCAGATTTGGTCCATTCTGGCCGGTTTACTATGGTATTACTCACTAATTTTGGGTCCCGGGTCGATCCGGACGTTTGGGGAACCCCGAAGTCCGCTTACGGGGATCTCGTCAAAACTCGCAGATTTGGTCCATTCTGGCCAATTTTCTATGGTATTACTCACTGATTTTTGGTCCCGGTTCGATTCGGATGTTCGGGGAACCCCAGGGTCCGCTTATGTGGATCTCGCCAAAACTCGCACATTTGGTCCATTCTAGCCAGTTTTCTATGGTAATACTCACTGATTTAGGGCCCCAGGTCAATCCAGATGTTCGGGGAACCCCGGGGTCCGCTTACAGGAACCTCGCCAAAACTCGCAGATTTGGTCCATTCTGGCCGGTTTTCTATGGTATTACTCACTGATTTTGTGTTCGTGTCAAACCGGACGTTCGGGGACCCCCCTGGTCCGCTTACAGGGGTCTCGCTAGAACTCGCAGATTTGGTCCATTCTATCCAGTTTACTATGGTATTACTCACTGATTTTGGGTTCCGGGTTGATTCGGACGTTCGGGGAACGCTGAGGTGCTCTTACGGGGATCTCGCCAAAACACACAGATTTGGTCCATTCTGTCCAGTTTTCTATGGTATTAATCACTGATTTAGGGCCGCGGGTAGATCCGAACGTTCGGGGAACCCTGAGGTCCTCTTATAGTAACCTCGCCAAATCTCACAGATTTGGTCCATTTTGGCCGGTTTTCTATGGTATTACTCACAGATTTTGGGTTCGGGTCGAACCAGACGTTCAGGGAACCCCGTGGTCCGATTACGGGGATCTCGCCCGGGTCGATTCGGACGTTTAGGGAACCCCGTGGTCCGATTACGGGGATCTCACCAAAACTCGCAGGTTTGGTCCATTATGGCTACTTTTCTATGGTATTACTCACTGATTTAGGGCCCCGGGTAGATCCGGACGTTCGGGGAACCTTGAGGTCCTCTTACGGGGATCTCACCAAAACTCGCAGATTTGATCCATTCTGTCTAGTTTTCTATGGTATTACTCACTAATTTAGGGCTCCATGTCAATCGGACATTCGGGGAACCTTGAGGTCCTCTTATAGTAACCTCGCCAAAACTCCCATATTTGGTCCTTTCTGGCCGGTTTTCTATGGTATTACTCACAGATTTTGGGTTCGGGTCGAACCAGACGTTCAGGGAACCCCGTGGTCCGATTACGGGGATCTCGCCCGGGTCGATTCGGACATTCAGGGAACCCCGTGGTCCGATTACGGGGATCTCGCCAAAACTCGCAGATTTGGTCCATTCTAGCTAGTTTTCTATGGTATTACTCACTGATTTAGGGCCCCGGGTAGATCCGGACGTTCGGGGAACCTTGAGGTCCTCTAACGGGGATCTCACCAAAACTCGCAGATTTGGTCCATTCTGTCCAGTTTACTATGGTATTACTCACTGATTTAGGGCCCCAGGTCAATCCGGATGTTCGGGGAACCCCGGGGTCCGCTTACAGGAACCTCGCCAAAACTGGCAGATTTGGTCCATTCTGGCCGGTTTTCTATGGTATTACTCACTGATTTTGTGTTCGTGTCAAACCGGACGTTCGGGGACCCCCCTGGTCCGCTTACAGGGGTCTCGCTAGAACTCGCAGATTTGGTCCATTCTATCCAGTTTACTATGGTATTACTCACTGATTTTGGGTTCCGGGTTGATTCGGACGTTCGGGGAACCCCGGGGTCTGCTTACGGGGATCTCGCCAAAACTCACAGATTTGGTCCATTCTAGCCAGTTTTCTATGGTATTACACACTGATTTAGGGACCCGGGTAGAATCGGACGTTCGGGGAACCCTGAGGTGCTCTTACGGGGATCTCGCCAAAACACACATATTTGGTCCATTCTGGCCAGTTTTCTATGGTATTACTCACTGATTTAGGGCCCCAGGTCAATCCGGACGTTCGGGGAACCCCGGGGTCTGCTTACAGGAACCTTGCCAAAACTCGCAGATTTGGTCCATTCTGGCCGGTTTTCTATGGTATTACTCACTGATTTTGGGCCCCGGGCGATCCGGACATTCGGAGAACTTCGGGGTCCGGTTACGGGGACCTCGCCAAAACTCACAGATTTGGTCCATTCTGGCCAATTTTCTATGCTATTACTCATTGATTTTGGGTCCCGGGTCAATTCGGACGTTCAGGGAACCCCGGCATCCGCTAACGGGGATCTTGCCAAAACTCGTAGATTTGTCCATTCTGGCTAGTTTTCTATGGTATTACTCGCTGATTTTGGGCCCCGGGTAGATCCGGACGTTCGGGGAACCCTAAAGTCCTCTTATAGGGATCTCACCAAAACACACAGATTTGGTCCATTCTGGCCAGTTTTCTATGGTATTACTTACTGATTTAGGGCCCCGGGTAGATCCGGACGTTCGGGGAACCCTAAAGTCCTCTTACGGGGATCTCGCCAAAACTCGCAGATTTGGTCCATTCTGGCCAGTTTTCTATGGTATTACTCACTGATTTAGGGCTCCAGGTCAATCCGGTCGTTCGGGGAACCCCGGGGTCCGCTTACAGAAACCTCACCAAACTCGCAGATTTTGTCCATTCTGGCCGGTTTTCTATGGTATTACTCACTGATTTTGGGTTCGTGTCGAACCGGACGTTCGGGGAACCCGTGGTCCGCTTACGGGGATCTGGCTAGAACTCGCTGATTTGGTCCATTCTGTATAGTTTACTATGGTATTACTCACTGATTTTGGGTCCCGTGTCGATTCGGACATTCGGGGAACCCCTGGGGCCGCTTACGGGGATCTCGCCAAAACTCGCAGATTTAGTCCATTCTGGCCAGTTTTCTATGGTATTACTCACTGATTTAGGGCCCCGGGTAGAATCGGACGTTCGGGGAACCCTGAGGTGCTCTTACGGGGATCTCGCCAAAACACACAGATTTCGTCCATTCTGGCCAGTTTTCTATGGTATTAATCACTGATTTAGGGCCGCGGGTAGATCCGAACATTCAGGGAACCCTGAGGTCCTCTTATAGTAACCTCGCCAAATCTCACAGATTTGGTCCATTTTGGCTGGTTTTCTATGGTATTACTCACAGATTTTGGGTTCGGGTCGAACCAGACGTTCAGGGAACCCCGTGGTCCGATTACGGGGATCTCGCCAGGGTCGATTCGGACGTTCAGGGAACCACGTGGTCCGATTACGGGAATCTCGCCAAAACTCGCAGATTTGGTCCATTATGGCTAGTTTTCTATGGTATTACTCACTGATTTAGGGCCCCGGGTAGATCCGGACATTCGGGGAACCTTGAGGTCCTCTTACGGGGATCTCACCAAAACTCGCAGATTTGGTCCATTCTGTCCAGTTTTCTATGGTATTACTCACTGATTTAGGGCCCCAGGTCAATCCGGACGTTCGTGGAACCCAGGGGTCCGCTTACAGGAACCTCGCCAAAACTCGCAGATTTGGTCCATTCTGGCCGGTTTTCCATGGTATTACTCACTGATTTTGTCTTCGTGTCGAACCGAACGTTCGGGGAACCCCCTGGTCCGCGTACGGGGACCTCGCTAAAACTCGCAGATTTGGTCCATTCTATCTAGTTTACTATGGTATTACTCACTGATTTTGGGTTCTGGGTTGATTCGGACGTTCGGGGAACCCCGGGGTCGGCTTACGGGGATCTCGCCAAAACTCACAGATTTGGTCTATTCTAGGAAATTTTCTATGGTATTACTCACTGATTTAGGGACCCGGGTAGAATCGGACGTTCGGGGAACCCTGAGGTGCTCTTACGGGGATCTCGCCAAAACACACATATTTGGTCCATTCAGGCCAGTTTTCTATGGTATAAATCACTGATTTAGGGCCCCGGGTAGATCCGAACGTTCGGGGAACCCTGTGGTCCTCTTACAGTAACCTCGCCAAAACTCGTAGATTTGGTCCATTCTGGCCGGTTTTCTATGGTATTACTCACTAATTTTGGGTTCAGGTCGAACTGGATGTTCAGGGAACCCCATGGTCCGATTACGGGGATCTCGCCAAAACTCGCAGATTTGGTCCATTCTGTCCAGTTTTCTATGGTATTCCTCACTTATTTTGGGTCCCGGGTCGATTCGGACGTTCGGGGAACTCCGGGGTCCGCTTACGGGGATCTCGCCAAAACTCACAGATTTGGTCCATTCAAGCCAGTTTTCTACGGTATTACTCGCTGATTTTGGGACCCGGGCGATCCGGACATTCGGAGAACACCGGGGTCCAGTTACTGGGACCTCGCCAAAACTCACAGATTTGGTACATTCTGGCCAGTTTTCTATGGAATCATTCACCGGTTTTTGGTCCCGGGGAGATACGAACGTCTGGGAAATCCCGAGGTTCGTTTACGGGGACCTCGCCAAAACTCACAAATTTTGTCCATTTTGACCGGTTTTCTATGGTATTACTCCTTGATTTTAGGCCTCGGCGATCCGAATGTTCGGGCAACACCGGGGTCCGCTTACGAGGACCTCGGCAAAACTCGCAGATTTGGTCCATTCTGGCCGGTTTATTATGGTATTACTCACTAATTTTGGGTCCCGGGTCGATCCGGAAGTTTGGGGAACCCCGAAGTCCGCTTACGGGGATCTCGTCAAAACTCGCAGATTTGGTCCATTCTGGCCAATTTTCTATGGTATTACTCACTGATTTCTGGTCCCGGTTCGATTCGGATGTTCGGGGAACCCCAGGGTCCGCTTATGTGGATCTCGCCAAAACTCGCACATTTGGTCAATTCTAGCCAGTTTTCTATGGTAATACTCACTGATTTAGGGCCCCAGGTCAATCCGGATGTTCGGGGAACCCCGGGGTCCGCTTACAGGAACCTCGCCAAAACTCGCAGATTTGGTCCATTCTGGTCGGTTTTCTATGGTATTACTCACTGATTTTTTGTTCGTGTCAAACCGGACGTTCGGGGACCCCCCTGGTCCGCTTACAGGGGTCTCGCTAGAACTCGCAGATTTGGTCCATTCTATCCAGTTTACTATGGTATTACTCACTGATTTTGGGTTCCGGGATGATTCGGACGTTCGCGGAACCCCGGGGTCTGCTTACGGGGATCTCGCCAAAACTCACAGATTTGGTCCATTCTAGCCAGTTTTCTATGGTATTACACACTGATTTAGGGACCCGGGTAGAATCGGACGTTCGGGGAACCCTGAGGTGCTCTTACGGGGATCTCGCCAAAACACACATATTTGGTCCATTCTGGCCGGATTTCTATAGTATTACTCACTAATTTTGGGCCCCGGGTCGATTCGGACGTTCGGGGAACGCCGGGGTCCGCTTACGGGGACCACACCAAAAGTCATAGATTTGGTCCATTCTGGCCGGTTTTCTATGGTATTACTCACTGATTTTGGGCCCCGGGCGATCCGGACATTCGGAGAACTTCGGGGTCCGGTTACGGGGACCTCGCCAAAACTCACAGATTTGGTCCATTCTGGCCAATTTTCTATGATATTACTCATTGATTTTGGGTCCCGGGTCAATTCGGACGTTCAGGGAACCCCGGCGTCCGCTTACGGGGATCTCGCGAAAACTCGTAGATTTGTCCATTCTGGCTAGTTTTCTATGGTATTACTCCTTGATTTTGGGCCCCGGGTAGATCCGGACGTTCGGGGAACCCTAAAGTCCTCTTATGGGGATCTCACCAAAACACACAGATTTGGTCCATTCTGGCCAGTTTTCTATGGTATTACTTACTGATTTAGGGCCCCGGGTAGATCCGGACGTTCGGGGAACCCTAAAGTCCTCTTACGGGGATCTCGCCAAAACTCGCAGATTTGGTCCATTCTGGCCAGTTTTCTATGGTATTACTCACTGATTTAGGGCTCCAGGTCAATCCGGTCGTTCGGGGAACCCCGGGGTCCGCTTACAGAAACCTCACCAAACTCGCAGATTTTGTCTATTCTGGCCGGTTTTCTATGGTATTACTCACTGATTTTGGGTTCGTGTCGAACCGGACGTTCGGGGAACCCATGGTCCGCTTACGGGGATCTGGCTAGAACTCGCTGATTTGGTCCATTCTGTATAGTTTACTATGGTATTACTCACTGATTTTGGGTCCCGGGTCGATTCGGACATTCGGGGAACCCCTGGGGCCGCTTACGGGGATCTCGCCAAAACTCGCAGATTTAGTCCATTCTGGCCAGTTTTCTATGGTATTACTCACTGATTTAGGGCCCCGGGTAGAATCGGACGTTCGGGGAACCCTGAGGTGCTCTTACGGGGATCTCGCCAAAACACACAGATTTGGTCCATTCTGGCCAGTTTTCTATGGTATTAATCACTGATTTAGGGCCGCGGGTAGATCCGAACATTCAGGGAACCCTGAGGTCCTCTTATAGTAACCTCGCCAAATCTCACAGATTTGGTCCATTTTGGCCGGTTTTCTATGGTATTACTCACAGATTTTGGGTTCGGGTCGAACCAGACGTTCAGGGAACCCCGTGGTCCGATTACGGGGATCTCGCCAGGGTCGATTCGGACGTTCAGGGAACCACGTGGTCCGATTACGGGGATCTCGCCAAAACTCGCAGATTTGGTCCATTATGGCTAGTTTTCTATGGTATTACTCACTGATTTAGGGCCCCGGGTAGATCCGGACGTTCGGGGAACCTTGAGGTCCTCTTACGGGGATCTCACCAAAACTCGCAGATTTGGTCCATTCTGTCCAGTTTTCTATGGTATTACTCACTGATTTAGGGCCCCAGGTCAATCCGGACGTTCGTGGAACCCCGGGGTCCGCTTACAGGAACCTCGCCAAAACTCGCAGATTTGGTCCATTCTGGCCGGTTTTCCATGGTATTACTCACTGATTTTGTCTTCGTGTCGAACCGAACGTTCGGGGAACCCCCTGGTCCGCGTATGGGGATCTCCCTAAAACTCGCAGATTTGGTCCATTCTATCTAGTTTACTATGGTATTACTCACTGATTTTGGGTTCTGGGTTGATTCGGACGTTCGGGGAACCCCGGGGTCCGCTTATGGGGATCTCGCCAAAACTCACAGATTTGGTCTATTCTAGGAAATTTTCTATGGTATTACTCACTGATTTAGGGACCCGGGTAGAATCGGACGTTCGGGGAACCCTGAGGTGCTCTTACGGGGATCTCGCCAAAACACACATATTTGGTCCATTCTGGCCAGTTTTCTATGGTATAAATCACTGATTTAGGGCCCCGGGTAGATCCGAACGTTCGGGGAACCCTGTGGTCCTCTTACAGTAACCTCGCCAAAACTCGTAGATTTGGTCCATTCTGGCCGGTTTTCTATGGTATTACTCACTGATTTTGGGTTCAGGTCGAACTGGACGTTCAGGGAACCCCATGGTCCGATTACGGGGATCTCGCCAAAACTCGCAGATTTGGTCCATTCTGTCCAGTTTTCTATGGTATTCCTCACTTATTTTGGGTCCCGGGTCGATTCGGACGTTCGGGGAACCCCGGGGTCCGCTTACGGGGATCTCGCCAAAACTCACAGATTTGGTCCATTCTAGCCAGTTTTCTACGGTATTACTCGCTGATTTTGGGACCCGGGCGATCCGGACATTCGGAGAACACCGGGGTCCAGTTACTGGGACCTCGCCAAAACTCACAGATTTGGTCCATTCTGGCCTGTTTTCTATGGAATCATTCACCGGTTTTTGGTCCCGGGGAGATACGAACGTCTGGGAAATCCCGAGGTTCGTTTACGGGGACCTCGCCAAAACTCACAAATTTTGTCCATTTTGACAGGTTTTCTATGGTATTACTCCTTGATTTTAGGCCTCGGCGATCCGAATGTTCGGGCAACACCGGGTCCGCTTACGAGGACCTCGCCAAAACTCGCAGATTTGGTCCATTCTGGCCGGTTTACTATGGTATTACTCACTAATTTTGGGTCCCGGGTCGATCCGGACGTTTGGGGAACCCCGAAGTCCGCTTACGGGGATCTCGTCAAAACTCGCAGATTTGGTCCATTCTGGCCAATTTTCTATGGTATTACTCACTGATTTCTGGTCCCGGTTCGATTCGGATGTTCGGGGAACCCCAGGGTCCGCTTATGTGGATCTCGCCAAAACTCGCACATTTGGTCCATTCTAGCCAGTTTTCTATGGTATTACTCACTGATTTAGGGCCCCGGGTCGATCCGGGCGTTCATGGAACCCCGGGGTCCGCTTACGGGGACTTCGCCAAAACTCGCAGATTTGGTCCATTCTGCCCAATTTTCTATGGTATTACTAACTGATTTTGTGGCCTGAGCTATCTGAATGTTCAGGAAACCCAGGAGTCCAGTTACAAGGACCTCGTCAAAACTCACATAGTTAGTCCATTCTGGCCAGTTTTCTATGGTATTGCTCACCGGTTTTGGGTCCCTGGGAGGTCCGAATGTTCAGGGAACCACGAGGTCCGGTAACGGGGAACTCGCCAAAATTCAAAGATTTGGTCCATTCTGGCCGGATTTCTATAGTATTACTCACTAATTTTGGGCCCCGGGTCGATTCGGAAGTTCGGGGAACCCCGGGGTTCGCTTAAAGGGACATCGCCAAAACTCACAGATTTGGTCCATTCTGGGCAGTTTTCTATGGTATTACTCACCGGTTTTGGGTCCCTGGGGGGTCCTAACGTTCAGGGAACCACGAGGTCCGGTTACGGGGAACTCGCCAAAATTCAAAGATTTGGTCCATTCTGGCCGGATTTCTATAGTATTACTCACTAATTTTGGGCCCCGGGTCGATTCGGACGTTCGGGGAACGCCGGGGTCCGCTTACGGGGACCACACCAAAAGTCATAGATTTGGTCCATTCTGGCCAGTTTTCTATGGTATTATTCACCAGTTTTGGGTCCCGGGGGGGTACGAACGTCCGGGAAACCCGAAGGTCCGGTTACAGGGACCTCGCCAAAACCCAGAAATTTTGTCCATTTTGACCGATTTTCTATTGTATTACTCATTTATTTTGGCCCCTCGGCGATCCGAATGTTCGGGGAACACCGGGGTCCGCTTAGGAGAACCTCCCCAAAACTCGCAGATTTGGTCCATTCTGGCCGGTTTTCTATGGTATTACTCACTGATTTTGGGTCCCGGGTCGATTCGGACGTTCGGGGAACCCCGGGGTCCGCTTACGGGGATCTCGTCAAAACTCACAGATTTGGTCCATTCTGGCCAGTTTTCTATGGTATTACTCACTAATTTAGGGCCCTGGGTAGAATCGGACATTCGGGGAACCCTGAGGTGCTCTTACGGGGATCTCGCCAAAACACACAGATTTGGTCCATTCTGGCCAGTTTTCTATGGTATTAATCACTGATTTAGGGCCCCGGGTAGATCCGAACGTTCGGGGAACCCTGATGTCCTCTTATAGTAACCTCGCCAAAACTCGAAGATTTGGTCCTTTCTGGCCGGTTTTCTATGGTATTACTCACAGATTTTGGGTTCGGGTCGAACCAGACGTTTTGGGAACCCCGTGGTCCGATTACGGGAATCTCGCCCGGGTCGATTCGGACATTCAGAGAACCCCGTGGTCCGATTATGGGGATCTCGCCAAAACTCGCAGATTTGGTCCATTCTAGCTAGTTTTCTATGGTATTATTCACTGATTTAGGGCCCTGGGTAGAATCGGACGTTCGGGGAACCCTGAGGTGCTCTTACGGGGATCTCGCCAAAACACACAGATTTGGTCCATTCTGGCCAGTTTTCTATGCTATTAATCACTGATTTAGGGCCCCGGGTAGATCCGAACGTTCGGGGAACCCTGAGGTCCTCTTATAGTAACCTCGCCCAAACTCGCAGATTTGGTCCTTTCTGGCCCGTTTTCTATGGTATTACTCACAGATTTTGGGTTTGGGTCGAACCAAACGTTCAGGGAACCCCGTGGTCCGATTACGGGAATCTCGCCCGGGTCGATTCGGACATTCAGGGAACCCCGTGGTCCGATTACGGGGCTCTCGCCAAAACTCGCAGATTTGGTCCATTCTAGCTACTTTTCTACGGTATTACTCACTGATTTAGGGCCCCGGGTAGATCCCGACATTCGGGGAACCTTGAGGTCCTCTTACGGGGATCTCACCAAAACTCGCAGATTTTGTCCATTCTGTCCAGTTTTCTATGATATTACTCACTGATTTAGGGCCCCAGGTCAATCCGGATGTTCGGGGAACCCCGGGGTCCGCTTCCAGGAACCTCGCCAAAACTCACTGATTTTGTAATCCCGGGGTCCACGTACGGGGATCTCGCCAATTTTCTATGATATTACTCACTGATTGGTCCATTCTGGCCTGTTTTCTATGGTATTACTCACTGATTTTGTGTTCGTGTCGAACTGGATGTTCGGGGAACCCCATGGTCCGCTTATGGGGATCTCGCTAGAACTCGCAGATTTGGTCCATTCTATCCAGTTTACTATGGTATTACTCACTGATTTTGGGTTTCGGGTTGATTCGGACGTTCGGGGAACCCCGGGGTCCACGTACGGGGATCTCGCCAAAACTCACAGATTTGGTCCATTCTAGCCAGTTTTCTACGGTATTACTCGCTGATTTTGGGACGCGGGCGATCCGGACATTCGGAGAACACCGGGGTCCAGTTACAGGAACATCCGAATCGACCCATGGACCCAAAATCAGTGAGTAATACCATAGAAAACCGGCCAGAATGGACCTGATCTGCGAGTTTTGGGGAGGTTCTCCTAAGCGGACGCCGGTGTTCCCCGAACATTCGGATCGCCGAGGGGCCAAAATAAATGAGTAATACAATAGAAAATCGGTCAAAATGGACAAAATTTGTGGGTTTTGGCGAGGTCCCCGTAACCGGACCTCGGGGTTTCCCGGACGTTCGTACCCCCCGGGACCCAAAACCGGTGAATAATACCATAGAAAACTGGCCAGAATGGACCAAATCTATGACTTTTGGCGAGGTCCCCGTAAGCGGACCCCGGCGTTCATCGAACGTCCGAATCGACCCGGGGCCCAAAATTAGTGAGTAATACTATAGAAATCCGGCCAGAATGGACCAAATCTTTGAATTTTGGCGAGTTCACCGTAACCGGACCTCGTGGTTCCCTGAACGTTAGGACCCCCCAGGGACCCAAAACCGGTGAGTAATAACATAGAAAACTGGCCAGAATGGACCAAATCTGTGAGTTTTGGCAAGGTCCCTGTAAGCGAACCCCGGGGTTCCCCGAACGTCCGAATCGACCCGGGGCCCAAAATTAGTGAGTAATACTATAGAAATCCTACCAGAATGGACCAAATCTTTGAATTTTGGCGAGTTCCCTGTTACCCGACCTCGTGGTTCCCTGAACGTTAGGACCTCCCAGGGACCCAAAACCGGTGAGCAATACCATAGAAAACAGGCCAGAATGGACTAACTATGTGAGTTTTGACGAGGTCCTCGTAACTGGACCCCTGGGTTTCCTGAACATTCAGATAGCTCAGGGCTCAAAACCAGTTAGTAATACCATAGAAAATTGGGCAGAATGGACCAAATCTGCGAGTTTTGGCGAAGTCCCCATAAGCGGACCTCGGGGTTCCCTGAACGTCCGGATCGACCCGGGGCCCTAAATCAGTAAGTAATACCATAGAAAACTGGCTAGAATGGACCAAATCTGCGAGTTTTGGCGAGATCCACATAAGCGGACCCTGGGGTTCCCCGAACATCCGAATCGAACCGGGACCAGAAATCAGTGAGTAATACCATAGAAAATTGGCCAGAATGGACCAAATCTGCGAGTTTTGACGAGATCCCCTAAGCGGACCCCAGGGTTCCCCAAACGTCCGGATCGACCCGGGACCCAAAATCAGTTAGTAATACCATAGTAAACCGGCCAGAATGGACCAAATCTGCGAGTTTTCGCGAGGTCCTCGTAAGCGGACCCCGGTGTTCCCCGAACATTCGGATCGCCGAGGCCTAAAATCAAGGAGTAATACCATAGAAAACTGGTCAAAATGGACAAAATTTGTGAGTTTTGGCGAGGTCCCCATAAACGGACCTCGGGATTTCCCAGACGTTCGTATCTCCCCGGGACCAAAAACCGGTGAATAATTCCATAGAAAACTGGCCAGAATGGACCAAATCGGTGAGTTTTGGCGAGGTCCCAGTAAGCGGACCCCGGCGTTCCCCGAACATCCGAATCGACCCGGTGCCCAAAATCTGTGAGTAATACCATAGAAAACTAGCCAATGGACCAACTCTTTGAATTTTGTCGAGTTCCCGTAACTGGACCTCGTGGTTCCCTAAACGTTAGGACCTCCCAGGGACCCAAAACCGGCGCGTAATACCATAGAAAACTGGCCAGAATGTACCAAATCTGTGAGTTTTGGCGAGGTCCCTGTAAGCGAACCCCGGGGTTCCCTGAACGTCCGGATCGACCCGAGGCCCAAAATCACTAAGCAATACCATAGAAAACTGGCCTGAATGGACTAAATATGTGAGTTTTGGCGAGGTCCTTGTAATTGGACCCTTGGGTTTCCTGAAAATTCAGATAGCCAAGGGCACAAAATCAGTGGGTAATACCATAGAAAACTGGCCAGAATGGACCAAATCTACGAGTTTTGGGGAAGTCCCTATAAGCGGACCCCAGGGTTCCCCGAACGTCCTGATCGACCTGGTTCCCTAAATTAGTGATTAATACCATAGAAAGCTCGCGATAATGGGCATAATTTGTGTGTTTTGGCGAGATCCCCGTAAGAGGACCTCAGGGTTCCCCGAACGTCCCAATCGACCCGGGGCCCTAAATCAGTGAGTAATAACATAGAAAACTGGCCAGAATGGACCAAATCTACGAGTTTTGGCGAGATCCCCGTAAGCGGACCCCGGGGTTCCCTGAACATCCGAATCGACCCGGGACCCAAAATCAGAGAGTAATACCATAGAAAACTGGCTAGAATGGACCAAATCTATGAGTTTTGGCGAGGTCCCTGTAAGCGGAACCCGGGGTTCCCCGAATATCCGGATCGACCCGGGGCCCAAAATCACTAGGCAATACCATAGAAAACAGGCCAGAATTGACCAAATATGTGAGTTTTGGTGAGGTCCCCGTAATTGACCAAAATCACTAAGCATTCGGATAGCCCGGGTGTCGGGACCCCGATCCTAAGTCATATAAATGCAGCTTGTAACATATCACATCACTTTGCGGCCTCACGAACAGTAATCCCCACGGCTGCCACCTTACCTTGGGCGGGACCGTGTGCATCTTTTGGCTCGCGTATATGATTATGTCGCTAGCAATCATACGCCAGAGAACCCGGGTCGACGTGACTATTCATAGAACCCAAGTGGCACATCCGTACAGGAACAGGCATACGTGACCCAACAGTCTAGGTGTTGGTCATCCGCGTGTGTAGACGAGTCATAGCAAGCTACATGGACTCCATTACGTCGTGGGACATAAATGTCATCAACTGCGCGTAGATGAGTCATAGCAGGCTACATGGACTCCATTACACCGCGAGACATTTCCCCGTAGGGACAGACGCAGCAGCAAAGAAGGATACACGCCGGTCAATCAATGTGTCCGGAGCAGTAGCAAGCTACCAAGGCTCATGGAAGCACAAAGAGGCATTTTCCCGTAAACAGGGCTACTAAAGGCACACAACTAGGTGTCGAATCCCACACATACCAATGCATTTCAATCATACACGCAATATGCACGATATGCGTAGATACAACATGGCATCACAACATAACTCTACAACATAACATTTATTTAGGAGGCTCCAGAGAGCCTACATAGTATAATGTTACAAGCAGGAGGGGTCACATGACCCAACATTGATAGCATACAAGCAACAAGCGAAAGTTACATGTCTGGGTACAGACATCTAATAAAAGCGGCTGGAAGAGCCTGAAAAGCTACAACGACCCGACCATAGGATCCAGACCTCTGTCTGGGATTCCCAAGCTAATCCGATCAACATCGAGCTTCACGTCGTAAGAATCACTAATGATACTAACGTCTCCTCTACAAAAACATAAATTAAGCAACCGTGAGTACAAAGGTACTCAGCAAGACTTACATCAGAACTATCTACGTATGCATCATTGTCAACAAAGGGGGTTGTGGAGTTTATTGCAGCAAGCTAGCTTTGACTGTTGGCTAACCTGTACTACGACTACAAGTAGTATCTTTGAGGTGGGATAGCGCACACGAGTCCACATATTCACCAAATGAATACACCCCTATGGATCCACTCCCATCTTCGTACGAGAAGGCCATCCATAGCACTCACACTTATCTTGCACATTTTAGAGTATCCATTTCACTTGTCTATGAACCACATAAGTTTTCCAAGTAGTCCATATCCGAGGATCCGGCTATTCGAACAGATTAATTCACCCTGCAGGGGTATACTTCTTCACACACGCTCCCGCCACTTACCGCTATGTGCACATAAAAGGGCACCTCGACAACCTTCAAGCGGAAGCCTAGTGAGGGAGTCGGCCACGACCTGACTAACCACACAAGACTCTAGTCCAGGTTTATCGCCTATTTGAGACTGAACCCGCAAGAAAGTCCGGCCGAAATTTCCATTACGGCCCCAAACGATATGTGCAGGGTTCCCAAGCCCACCTCGACGGATGGTACTACGCTTGGTACAGCGGGCCATGGTGCATCTACCGCGCCATAGCCTACCCCTCCGGTCAGCGCTATGCACGGCCGCCAGCACATCCTACAAACACCAAAAACTAGTTGCAACTCCTGGATAGAGACCAAGGCGATTAATAAGCTGAGAGAGTCAATTAAGGATCCCAATGTGTGGTAGTATCTTGTGTTGGATAACATACACAGAACTCGGTTCTTAAGGACGGTCCCAACCCGCCATGTACTCCTACATGGCCTCTAATCGCTACCTTTACCAAATCGGATTGACACACTTAACTCTCACATAGTAGGACATGAACACACCATTCCGATTCTTCGCCCAGATGGATCAGACCCGACACGACTCTAAGCATAGCTGGCACAGTAAGCAAGCATGGATGAGTAAGCACAACAAGGCTCAAGCAGTTGCTACTCATGCTAAGTGGTTTCAACTATTTACTATGACAAGGACAGGTCATGCAAAGGAATTGGTTCAACTACCGAGAAAATGTAATAGTTGAATCGTTGTTGTCCTAATGCATTTGAAAGAGAGCAGGAGCGAGAGAGTGGGTTCATATGAATATGCTCAAGGGGAGGTTGCTTGCTTGACACTTCTGAAGATAATAATGAGTCTTCATCGGTGACAACGATCTCAACGTCGAAATCATCGTCTACCGGAAAGGAACACCACCGACAGATAGGAAAGGAACAAATTCAATGCAATGCAACAAACATGATGTATGATATGGCATGTTAAAGCATTGAATTGACCTAGTGCAATAGGTAGTCATATTAGGTGAAGTGGAATTCAAATATATAACCAACCCTATTTATTAAATTGTCCTAATCATGAAATGTCCTACTTGGTGCTGTTATCTTTCTCAAACATGCATGAACATGGCATAAACAGATTCATTGGATTTTTCTGATCATTTTTCATATATAAATTATTTTCATTGGAGTTACGGTTGAATTTCTATGATTTTTAGAAGTTTTGAATATTTTTGCGATATAATAAATCATTTAAGATTTATTTCAATTCTAGAATATTTACTACATCATCATGATTTCATAGTGACGTCAGCTGGTCAACAGGGCCGGTCCAGGTCAAACCTGACCAGTGGGACCCACTGGTCGGTGACCCATCCAGCTAACAGGGTTAATTACCATTAGTTTAACACTAAACTAATTGTGTTAGTGGACGGGCCCACATCAGTGTCTCATTTAGTTAACGGCATTATTAACACTAATCTCTGACTAATCTAAAAACTAAACAGGGCCGGGCCTGCCTGTCATTGACCCAACTGGGTCAAACCTCGGTCAACCGGGGTCAACCTCGCCGGAGTTGACCCGCGGCTCGTCGCTGGCGTAGCCAAAGACGGCGGAGGGCGTCGGAAGTGGCCCTCCGGTGACCAGAGCGACGGCGGAGATGCTCGACATGGAGCTGGGACTTACCCGCATCCATCCGCTCTAGCGGAAGGGGCTGGGGTCAACCAAGCTCGCCGGAATCAAGCTCCCGGCGGCGGCCGGAGCTCGGGCAAAGGCAGAACGGCAAATTAGGGCATAAGGGGGCGAGCTAGGGCGATCTACGGGTTGATGGGAGCTTCCTGAGCACGATTGCATGCTCAGTAGCGAGGCGGAGGAGCTCTGGCCATGGCAGCGACTTGGCCGGCAGCGAATGGCTTCGCCCATGATAGCGGAGCTAGCTACTGGGGCGCTAGGGCAACGGTAGGAGGGGGAAACGGTTCAGCAGCTCACCACGATAACGAGGAGGTGGTCAGGAAGCTCGGGGGTGGCCCGAGTGCGACGAATTTGACGGAGACGGCCGGTGGTCCCAAGGTTGAAGAAGGCATCGATGGCGATGATGAGGGCCACCCATGCTTGCGTGCGTCGACGAGGGGCTTCAGGGCAATGGGTTGGAGCTCTAGGGCACAGCTACGAGGCGAGGGGAGGACGATGGCTACGGTGAGCAGCGTCGGCGAGCTCGCGGCGGTTTCGGCCATGGCGGGGCAGAGTGAGGGAGAGAGCAGGGGCGAGTGGGGACCTCTGCCCGATCTAGATGGCGACGTGGAGTTCATCCCCAGTGCTGCGCTGGCCAGGGAGGGCCAAGCAGGCTGCTGCGTGTGTGGGCACAGCGAGCGCCGTGCTCAGCCGCTCCTCTACCCACTAGCGAGGGAGGAAGACGACCCTGCCCCTGGTGGGCTAGGCCGCATCTGGCATAGGTAAGGTTTCCCCTCTCTTTCTCTTTCTTTTATTTTTGTTTCCATTTTTTTATAATATTTGCTCTATGTTTTAATAATGTTTGGGCAAAACCCTAGAAACAAAAACCCTAGAATTTATTATGGGGTGTAGGTATATTATTTCCAAACCCCAGAATAAGTTTCAGCATTTTTGGAGGAACTAAAATATTTATAGCCATTTAGTTATCATTTTCATATGCATTTTTGTTTTCTTTAAAATGACAAAAGAGTTATTTAAAAATTCATCACCTCTGGTATGTTATTTCCAACATTTATCAGAAATGGTGAACATTTTCTAAGGCGTTTTTGGGTTCATTGGAAATATTACCTACTTGAATTTGTTTGAATAATGGAGTGCTAGGGTTTTGACAATCCCTATTTTCAAGTTCATTTGAATTTAAACATGATGACATGATGACTAATGCAATGACAAGCAATGTCTAGCTAGGGCTGTGACAACTCACCCCCACTAAATAAGAATCTCGTCCCGAGATTCAGGCGTAGGGTAAGAGAACAGAGGGAACACTAACTACCATAATCTTCATGGTCCAAGTGCCCTCCTCGACGATGTTGATTCATTGCATCATGTAGATCTTGACATCTTTACCTTCGAGATCTTCATCCAAACATGGCAACAAAAGGGATGGAGAACTCTACAAGAATCGATCTTCTCAAGATCGAGCCACTCATGATCAACTCATGGAATGAGACGTGAGAACGTCTCTTGAGCTGAGACACAAAACATATCAAGAGGGATGGAACGAGATAAATGACAAGGTTCAATTGGTAGGCAACAAATCCACGCTTAACGATATGGTGTATGGGTTTCAAAGTAGCGAAGACTTAGTTGCCATAATACCATTACGGGGCACCATTGGGAAGGTGACTCATAGAGTTATTCCCTTAAGTGGCAAAAAGAATTACTTTTGATCCATTGATCATTGAAACTCTTCATAACAACCTAAGGCAATTCACAAATGATCGTTGGAAGGAATCTGAATGAATGGCATACTCAGTTTGGAGAGGAAACTAGAGTTATAGAACCACTCGGCAATGAAAGACACATTCCAAATGATGCCAAGAATATAACCCAGTGTCTGAGCATGCTCTCAAGAACTTGAGCATCTCCATATTCATCAAGATTTTACCAACATCTATTCCAAGATATTGGTGACTCATCATACTACCATGATGAATAGTGATGGAGGATACAGATGCAAAGGAAGACAACACTTTCTCAATTTTCACCTTAGCTATGCCAAGGAATGAAATCTGGATGATCGACCGAAAGACATTTAGCACTCCGTTTCTAATGTTCTCCTTGATCTTCTAGCGTAACCCAATTATAGGTCAGGTGTTATGACTAGAACATCAAGTAAAGGTCGGACTTTGGGGATTCCAAAGGTCCATGGGGAACAACTTCTAGAATAAGTCATAAGAAATCCTCATGGCGAGGTGGCTAATGTTACTAATACAAGATATTATAATAGTAGGTCTTCCGGCTAAGTGCGTTAGCCACAACATCACTTTGCCGGGTCTTAGGTAGACCAATATTATAACTATTGGGTAACGATCCAATCATTACATTCTCCTGAGATTCAGATATGATTGGTGTCAGGATACTTCAGACTCAGCATGTCCAAAAGGAGAGTTTGCAACACAAATCGATGAGATGATGTTGCGAGATCCTCAGGAAATGAACTGCAGAAGCCAACTCCAAAACATGAGCTGGATTGCAAGACCCATGTGGACTCACTACTGAAGGCAAACGTGACCACATAGAAATCTTACAACAAAACACTCCTGAATTCGTGTTTGGAACCATCATTTGAGGTAACGAAGCCTGGTGCATGAACTAGTATTAGCACTTAATGGACTTCTTTTCCCTGAACAAATCAATCAGTGGCTTGGTGTGCTAGGGATTGCATATGGAATGGAGATGATCAGTCTATCAAACCATAGAATACTTCGCACGGGCATGACTGACTTGGGATGATTCCAAGAAAACAAAATGATCTTTCTCGAGATCACGGCGGCAACTTCCACCATAAGCACGTAAACTAAGAGTAAGTCACTTCGTTCACCAAACATATACTCCATGTACGGAACATGAAGATATTTCCTGCAAAGTTTCCAACACTAGCTTTATGTTCATCATGAATCATGGAGAGGATAAACAATGTTGTCGATGGGTTCAACAACAGTTCATCAAAACATCCATATAGATGGAAGCCCATAACTATGTGAACAAGGTGATAGCATTGGTCAGACCAAAAGATATAACGGTGTATGCTCGAGGATACATCCATGAGTAAAACAACATTTTGAAGATCTTTGGTTCTGATCTTGATTTGACGATAGCCCATATTCAAATCAAAGATTGGACAAGTCAATAGATGCAACAATTGATCACAAGGATCAACCGGTGAACATATCATCTTTCTTCAACACATACACACCATATAGGATATCCCCTTGGAACGAGCTAATTTAGGCAAAGCTTTTATCTTCCAACTCTCCAAGTTGTTGTTTAGCTTAACCAACTAGCTCAGGGATATCCAACACAGATTCCTGGAGAAAGGGTGGTTTACAGGAAACCAACTTGATCGTGATCTCAACATACCGGTCAGGGAATAACCTGGTAATACTTTCGAGAAGATATTCGGAAAATCACGAACCACCGATATTTTATTGAGCTCGAGAACAATCCCGCTTTTCAGGGCAAGACGAAATGATCAGAAGAGCGAGGGATTGATACAATCCTAACTCATTGGTCAAAGAGTGCACCATGAAAGATGGACTAGGTAGCACAGTCAATCTTAGAATGATGATTCAATAACCATAACACTAAGAGTGAAATTATTGTCCATTAATTTCCAAGCAACGGAGTTGCCAGGATTATTGATTTCACACATCATGGTTCACTTGTCGGTGTTCCGGTCACAAACAACATAGAGACCGAGGAATGAACAACGAGGGCGAGAAGTATCATTGTATCAAGAGTTCATAAGAGGGGGTGCAATTCTCATGACAATCTTGACATGAACAAGGTAATACTTCAAGGTAGAATAGAGCAAAAGCTGGATTGGCATTTGATCTGCGGAATACAACTGCTTTGACCAAATCAAAGAAATGGATGAGGTACTAGAGTTTGTTTCTCCTAATCAGTCTAGAATAGAATGACTTGACGGACCACAAGAATAATAGACATCGATGAACACGAATGCACAACTACTTTTGACTATCCACTGATAGCTGAAGGTCAGAATACAATTGAAGAGGGGCAACTCAAGAGCACATGATTTCTTTGAGTTGTAGATGCATAGGTTAGCATGTCGAACGAGTCCAATATAATTCTTCGGGATAACCCATGCAGAAGGTAGGATTGGTAGAGTCACGATTATGGAATGGAGAACTCATCATGAGCACTCTGGTTACGACATTTAGTTCATGGAGAACTTCTGCCATAATGATTCATGGTATTGGAAGAATGATATACCACGAACCTTGAAGACTAGAACAAGGTTACTAATATCCTAAAGGAGCGAGCAAATACTCTTAGCAGAAATGAGCAGAATGATCCTTGGGTTCAAGAACCCAGAGATAGAATACCTACTGACTAAGTGGCATCACAGGATGCTTTCGATAATGATGGCTAGAATTATCACACTGGAAACACAAGACACAACTAGACTATTGGGTGGTTCACTTGAATGACATGGTTTCCTAACACTTCAACAAAATGTCAAGGTAAGGGAGTACCCCAAAACAATAATTAATGTGCTTAGTCTGGCCTAAAAGACATTGACTCAAGAAGAAAGAGTTTGCAGTTGCATCAAATTATCTGTCAACCTTGGATAACTCGGACAGCATAACGGTTGTATGGGCGTGCAATATGAGGCATCCTGCAAGACAACTGACAACATAACTACTGAATTTCTTATGGAGACACTGCTCCAGGAAGAAAACAACTTTCCTATAAGTCTCCAGCATAGTAACTTGTCATCCTAATAGATAGATGAGAAGCCTAATTCTTAAACCCCGTAGAATAAGGAAGAGGGTGACTCAGAATTAGAATGACACGAGGAAATGAGTAAAAGCATCTTACGTTCCCTTCCACAATCAATTCCCTTATATAACTAGAGCAGTTCTAGACTCAAACATCGACCAGTTTGGCTTCGTAATCCTACAGGCAGTCAAGCTCTGATACCAACGCTGTCGGGACCCCGATCCTAAGCCATATGAATCCAGCCTTTAACATGTCACACCACTTTGCGGCCTCACGTACGGTAACCCAGGGCTGCCACCTTACCTTGGCCGGGACCGTTTGTGCCTTTTGGCTCACGGATATGCACATGTCGCTAGCATTCACACGTCAAAGAACCCGGGTCGACATGACTAGTCGTAGAACCCAAATGGCACATCCGTACAGGGACAGGCATACGTAACCCAACAATTCAGGTGTCGGTCTCAGCGTGTGTAGACGAGTCATAGCAAGCTATAGGGACTCCATTACGCCGTGGGACATAAATGTCATCAACTGTGCATAGACGGGTTATAGAAGGCTACATGGACTCCATTACACCGCGAGACATTTCCCCATAGGGACAGACACATCAGCAAAGAAGGATCCACGCCGGACAATCAATGTGTCCGGAGCAGTAGCAAGCTACCAAGGCTCATGGATGCACAAAGAGGCATTTCCCCATAAATAAGGCTACTAAAGGCACACCACTAGGTGTCGAATCCCACACATACCAATGCATTTCAATCATACACACACTATGCACGATATGCGTAGATACAACATGGCATCACAACAAAACTCTACAACATAACATTTATTTAGGAGGCTCCAGAGAGCCTACATAGTATAATGTTACAAGCAGGAGGGGTCACATGACCCAACATTCAGAGCATACAAGCAACAAGCGTAAGTTACATGTCTGGGTACAGACATCTAATAAAAGTGGCTGGAAGAGCCTGAAAAGCTACAACGACCCTACCATAGGAGCCAGACCTCAGTCTGGAATTCCCAAGCTAATCCGATCAACATCGAGCTTCACGTCGTAGGAATCACTAATGAGACTGACGTCTCTTCTGCAAAAACATAAATTAAGCAACCGTGAGTACAAAGGTACTCAGCAAGACTTACATCAGAACTATCTACGTATGCATCATTGTCAACAAAGGGGGTTATGGAGTTTATTGCAGCAAGCCAGCTTTGACTCTTGGCTAACCTGTACTATGACTACAAGTAGTATCTTTGAGGTGGGATAGCACACACGAGTGCACATATTCACCAAATCAATACACCACTATGGATCCACTCCCGTCTTCCTACGAGAAGGCCATCCATGGCACTCACACTTATCTTGCACATTTTAGAGTATCCATTTCACTTGTCTATGAACCACATAAGTTTTCCAAGTAGTCCATATCCGAGGACGCGGCTATTCGAACAGATTAATTCACCCTGCAGGGGTATACTTCTTCACACACGCTCCCACCACTTACCGCTATGTGCACATAAAAGGGCACCTCGGCAACCTTCAAGCGGAAGCCTAGCGAGGGAGGCGGCCACAACCTGACTAACCACACAAGACTCTAGTCCAGGTTTATCGCCTATTTGAGATTGAACCCGCAAGGATGTCCGGCCGAAGTTTCCATTACGGCCCCAAACGATGTGTGCAGGGTTCCCAAGCCCACCTCGATGGATGGTACTACGCTTGGTACACGTGGCCACGGTGCATCTACCACGCCATAGCCTACCCCTCCGGTCAGCGCTATGCACGGCCACCAGCACATCCTACAAACACCAGAAACTAGTTGCAACTCCTGGACAGAGACAAAGGCGATTAATAAGCCGAGAGAGTCAATTAAGGATCCCAATGGGCTGTAGTATCTTGTCTTGGATAATATACACAGAATTCGGTTCTTAAGGACGGTCCCAATGAGACAACCCGCCATGTACTCCTACATGGCCTCTCATCTCTACCTTTACCAAATCGGATTCACACACTTAACTCTCACACAGTAGGTCATGAACACGCCATTCCGATTCTTTGCCCAGATGGACCAGACCCGACACGACTCTAAGCATAGCTGGCACAGTAAGCAAGCATGGATGAGTAAGCACTACAAGGCTCAAGCAGTTGCTACTCATGCTAAGTGGTTTCAACTATTTACTGTGACAAGGACAGGTCATGCAAAGGAATGGGTTGAATTACCGAGAACATGTAATTGTTGAATCGTTGTTGTCCTAATGCATTTAAAAGAGAGCAGGAGCGAGAGAGTGGGTTCATATGAATGTGCTCAAGGGGAGGTTGCTTGCCTGACACTTCTAATGATAATAATGAGTCTTCATCGGTGACAATGATCTCAACGTCGGAATCATCGTCGACCAGAAAGGAACACCACCGACAAATAGGAAAGGAACACATTCAATGCAATGCAACAAACATGATGTATGATATGGCATGTTAAAGCATTGAATTGACCTAGTGCAATAGGTAGTCATATTAGGTGAAGTGGAATTCAAATATATACTAAATTCCAACTCCAACACTATTTATTAAATTGTCCTAATCATGAAATGTCCTACTTGGTGATGTTATCTTGCTCAAACATGCATGAACATGGCATAAACAGATTCATTGGATTTTTATGATCATTTTTCATATATAAATTATTTTCATTGGAGTTACGGTTGAATTTCTATGATTTTTAGAAGTTTTGAATATTTCTGAGATATAATAAATCATTTAAGATTTATTTCAGTTCCAGAATATTTACTGCATCATCATGATGTCATAGTGATGTCAGCTGGTCAACAGGGCCGGTCTAGGTCAAACCTGACCAGTGGGACCCACTGGTCAGTGACCCATCTAGCTAACAGGGTTAATTAGCATTAGTTTAACACTAAACTAATTGTGTTAGTGGACGGGCCCACATCAGTGTCTCATTTAGTTAACGGCATTATTAACACTAATCTCTGACTAATCTAAAAACTAAACAGGGTCGGGCCCGCCTGTCATTGACCCAACTGGGTCAAACCTCGGTCAACCGGGGTCAACCTCGCCGGAGTTGACCCGTGGCTCGTCGCCGGCGTAGCCCGAGATGGCGAAGGGCGTCGGAAGTGGCCCTCCGGTGACCAGAGCGACGGCGGAGATGCTCGGCATGGAGCTGGGACTCACCCGCATCCATCTGCTCTAGCGGAAGGGGCTGGGGTCAACCAGGCTCGCCGGAATCAAGCTCCCGGCGGCGGCCGGAGCTCGGGCAACGGCGGAACGGCGAAGCAGGGCATAAGGGGGCGAGCTAGGGCGATCTACAGGCTGCTGGGAGATTCCTCAGCACGATTGCATGCTCAGTAGCGAGGCACAGGAGCTCTGGCCATGGCAGCGACTTGGCCGGCGGTGAATGGCTTCGGCCATGATAGCGGAGCTAGCTACGGGGGTGCTAGGGCAATGGTAGGAGGGGGAAACGGTTTAGCGGCTCACCACGATGACAAGGAGGTGGTCAGGAAGCTCGGGGGTGGCCGGAGTGCGACGAATTGACGGAGACGGCCGGCGGACCCGAGGTTGAAGAAGGCATCGATGGCGATGATGAGGGCCGCCCGTGCTTGCGTGTGTCGACGAGGGGCTTCAAGGCAATGGGTTGGAGCTCTAGGGCATAGCTACGAGGCGAGGGGAGGACGATGGCTACGGTGAGCGGCGTCGGCGAGCTCGCAGCGGTTTCGGACATGGCGGGGCAGAGCGAGGGAGAGAGCAGGGGGGCGAGCGGGGATGTCTGCAAGATCCAGACGGCGACGGGGAGTTCATCCCCAGTGCTGCGCTGGCCAGGGAGGGCCAGGCAAGCAGCTGCATGTCTACGCACTGCGAGCGCCATGCTCAGCCGCTCCTCTGCCCACTGGCGAGGGAGGAAGACGACCCTGCCCCTGGTGGGCTGGGCCGCTTCTGGCACAAGTAAGGTTTCCCCTCTCTTTCTCTTTCTCTTTCTTTTATTTTTGTTTCTGTTTTTTTCTAATATTTGCTCTCTGTTTTAATAATGTTTGGGCAAAACCCTAGACATAAACCCTGGAATTTATTATGGGGTGTAGGTATATTATTTCCAAACCCCAGAATAAGTTTCAGCATTTTTGGAGGAACTAAAATATTTATAGCCATTTAGTTATCATTTTCAGATGCATTTTTGTTTTCTTTAAAATGACAAAAGAGTTATTTAAAAATTCATCACCTCTGGTATGTTATTTCCAACATTTATCAGAAATGGTGAACATTTTCTAAGGCCTTTTTGGGTTCATTGGAAATCTTAGCTACTTGAATTTGTTTGAATAATGGAGTGCTAGGGTTTTGACAATCCCCATTTTCAAGTTCATTTGAATTTAAACATGATGACATGATGACTAATGCAATGACAAGCAATGTCTAGCTAGGGCTATGACAAACGACCCTACCAAAAGGAGCCAGACCTCTGTCTGGGATTCCCAAGCTAAGCCGGTCAACATCAAACTTCACGTCATAAGAATCACCAATGAGACTGAAGTCTCATCTGCAAAAACATAAATAAGCAAACGTGAGTACAAGGGTACACAGCAAGACTTACATCAGAACTATCTACATATGCATCATTGTCAATAAGGGGGGTTGTGGAGTTTATTGCAGCAAGCCAGCTTTGACTCTTGGCTAACCTGTACTACGACTACGAGTACTTTCTTTGAGGTGCGATAACGCACACGAGTCCACATATTCAGCACATCAATACACCACTATTGATCCACTCCCGTCTCCCTACGAGAAGGCCATCCATAGCACTCACACTTATCTGGTGCATTTTAGAGTATCCATTTCACTTGTCTATGAACCTTGTAAGTATCCAAGTATCCCATTTCCGAGGACGTGGCTACTCAAACAGATCATTCACCCTACAGAGGTATACTTCTTCACACATGCTCCCGCCACTTATCACCATGTGCACGTAAAAAGGCACCTCGGCAACCTTCAAGCGGAAGACCATCGAGGGAGTCGGCCACAGACATTAACTTACAACGACTCACGTCCAAGGTAGTCGCCTATCTGAGATGGAACCCATAATGGAAGTTCGGCCGAGGTTTCCAACATGGCCTCAAACATTGTGAGCAGGGCCCTAAGCCGGTCCTGACTGGGCCGTTCATCCACTTCGCAGGCCTCGCCACACCTATCAACGTTTCGAACTACTGCGACTCCTGGACTGAGAACAGGGAAGTTAATAGGCCGAGAGGGGTCGAGTTACCGAAACCCAATGTGCGGTAGTATCTTGCCTTGGAACACAAACACAAGATCTCAGGTCCTAAGTGTGGTTCCAATGAGACAACCCACCATGTACTCCTACATGGCCTCTCATCGCTACCATTACGAAATCGGATTCACACACTTAACTCTCACACAGCAGGACATGAACACCACCATTCCCATTCATCACCAAGATGGATCAGACCCGACACGACTCTAAGCATAGCAGGCACAGTAAGCAATCATTGATGAGTAAGCACAACAATGCTCAAGCAGTTGCTACTATGAAAAGGATAGGTCATGCAAAGGAATGGGTTCAACTACCGAGAACAGGTAACAATTGAATCATTGTTGTCCTAATACATTTAAAAGAGAGCAGGAGCGAGAGAGTGGGATTATATCAGAACGCTCAAAGAGGGTTGCTTGCCTGACACTTCTGAAGATAACAGTGAGTCTTCATTGGTGGCATCGATCTCAACGTCGGAATAACATCTACCGAGAGGGAACAATACTGGCAAACAAGGAAAATGAACACAGTCAATGCAATGCAGCAGAGATGATGTATGACATGGCAACTTAAGGTACTGAACTGATTTGAAGTAATAGCTAGTCATATTAATTGAAGGGGATTTCAAACCTAGTTCAAATTCCAACTCCAAATGTTATTTCATAAATTTCCCTAATCATAAAATGTCCTAGTTGGTGATGTTAACTTTTTCAAACATGCATGACCATGGCATAAACAGATTCATTGGATTTTTCTGATCATTTTTCATATATAAATTATTTTCATCTGACTTACAGATTATTTTCAATGATTTTTAAAAGTTTTAGGGATTTTATGAAAATAATAAATCATTTTTGATTTATTTTAATTCCAGAAAACAATTATTGTGTTAGCATGACGTCATCCCTGCGTTAGCTAGTCAAATGGGGCCGTCCAGTCAAACCTGACATGTGGGGCCTACACGTCAGTGACACAGTGCATGTTAGTGTTAATTAAATCCTAAGCAGAAAATAATTAGTTGAGCGGGCCCGCATGAAAATAATTAGTTGAGTGTGGCTTCGCGGCTAATGGCGTGCCACGTCAATGGCGCCGGCGTTTAAATGCCGATGACCATGAAACGCGGTGGTGATACATCGGAGATGCTCGGGTTTCGGCTGCAGATGGCCATTTGATGCGCCGTTTGGCTCTAAGAGCTCCTAGGGGTGGCGAGTGTCTGATGGAGCAACCAACGGAGGCAGGGGTGCCCGGAGCTAAAGGCAACGACGACGGAGGCGGCGGCCGGAGCTCGGACCTCGACGGAGACAACGCTAGGGAGTGCTACACGACCGGCTAGGGGCACCTACAACACCCACGCGGGCTCACGAGTCCTTTGGACTCGGTGGTGTGACCAAAGGTCACCAGAGTAATACCGGCGACGAGCATAGGTGGAGGTGAGGTTTGGCTTCAATGGAGCTACGGCCTAGAGCTTGCAATCGAGCGCGGGGTTAGGGGGAAGGACCAGGGGGTCACCGCGGATCCGGAAGAGGCGACGTCGAGGTCGGGGAAGCCCTGGTGCTGCCGGATTTGGCGACGGTGGCTGTCGAACACTGGCAACGAGGATCCGGTTGATTTGCTCATTTGAGGGCTTCTACGGACACAGCCATCGGCGTGGAGGTACTTCGGACCTCGGAGATGCGGACGGACATGGCAGGGCGGCCAGGGAACGACGGTGGCCATGTTGGCAAGCTACGGTGGCCGGCGGTTGCTCTCGGGCATGCTCGAAATCGAGCGGTGGAGGGGATGAGATGGGCCAGAGAAGGAGGGGAATGGCAGAGGGGGCGCTGGGCCGACTTCTCGCGCGGATTAGGATGAGCGGGAACAGGCAGGAGGTGGCAAGCAGGAGCTAGCCGTGAGCGGGCGCGCGGGCGACACGGCGTTGTCCTCCTGGCAAAGGAAAGAGACGACTGGCGCCTAGGCTAGTTGGGCTGCACAGTGCTATGCCAGTAAGTTCTTCTCTCTCTGTGCTTTCCATTTATTTTCTATTTTCTGTCATTTTGTTTCTGGCTTGAATCATATCAAACCATTTGTATAATTGCTGAATTTATTTATCTGGACTAAGTGGAATTAACCAATGCCACATAATAAATCTCAGAGTCATTGGACTTATACTTTATATATAGGAATATAACTCCAACGCAAATATTTGTTAAATTAACTCAAATGCCCAAAATAAAATGTTTCTGTGATTCTAAAATATTGGTTGGCATTTTTACCTTAGTCCAATATATTATCAGAATACCAGGGACATTTTCTTGGTTCACTTTGAGGCAATTTTTATATTGCTTATTTGGCAAAAATTTGGTTTGTGAGGCTTGATCACTCCTCATTTCATTTTCAAATAAAAATTAAAAATGCATGCATGAATGCATTAACAAGCAAAGTGAAACTAGGGCTGTGACAACTCACCCCCACTAAACAAGAATCTCGTCCCGAGATTCAGGTGTAGGGTAAGAGCAAGAGGGGACACTAAACTATCACAATCTTCATGATCCAATTGCCCTTCTCGAAGATGTTGATTCGTCGCATCATGTTGATGTTGACATCTTTTCCTTCGGGACCTTCATCCAAACATACGACAAGAGGAAAGGAAAATTCTACAGGAGTCGATCTTCTCAAAGATCAAGCAACTCACGATCAACTCATGGCATGAGACGAGGAAACATCTCTTGAGCTGAGACACAAAACACATTCAAGAGCAATGGAAAAAAGTAGATGACGGAGGTTCACTTGGTAGGGAACAATTCCATGCATAAACAGACGGTGACGGGGTTTCAAAGTAGCGACCAGTAAATTTGCCCTTGATACTATAACGGGACACCTTAGGGAGGTGATTCGTAGAGTTATTTCTTTGAGTGGCAAAAAGAATTACTTTTGATCTGGAGATCATTGAAACTCTTCATGCCAGGTTAAGGCAATTCACAACTGATAATTTGAAGGGATTCGAGCGAATAGCATTCTGAGTTTGGAAAGGAAACTAGAGTTATAGGACAGCTCGGCAAACGAAAGGCACATTCTGTTGGGGAACATTGCATGGGAAACAAAAATTTCCTACGCTTCACCAAGATCAATCTAGGAGATGACCATCTACGAGAGGAGAGATTGCATCTACATACCCTTGTAGATCGCTAAGCGGGAAGCGTTAAGAAACGTTGTTGGTGTAGTCGAACGTCTTCGCGATCAAATCACGATCCGTCCCGCGATCCAATCTTGATCCGTTCCGATCTAGCGCCGAACGGACGGCACCTCCGCGTTCAGCACATGTATAGCTCGATGCCGTCTCTGCCTCCTTGATCCAGCAAGCGAGGGCGGAGAGGTACGTAGATGAGTTCTCCGATAGCACAACGGTGTGGTGGCGGTGGTGGTGGAGCAATCTCAGCAGGGCTTCGCCAAGCGGTGCCGCAGATGCGTTTTCGGTGGAGAAACAGATCTAGGGAGAGAGGGAGGGCTGCACCTATGCCTTGGGGAGCGGCTGCCCTCCCTCTCCCTCTCTATATATAGGAGGAGGGGGTAGATGGGGCGCAGCCCTAGCCCTTCCTCCAAGGAAGGGGCGGCGGCCAGGAGGGAGGAGTCCTCCCTCCCCAAGGCACCTCCTAGGTGCCTTCCCCTATAGGGTTTCCTACCCCCTAGCTGCATGGGCCCTTGGGGGCTGGCCCAACAAGGCTTGGACGCCCCCTTACAGCCCATGCACGTCCTAGAGGCTGGAGGGAACCTTCCAAACTCCTCCGGAACCCTCTGGAACCTTTCGAAACATTGGCTTCTTGGTACAATAACGGAAAAACCCAAAACTTTTCCGGTAGCCAAAATATGACTTCCCATATATAAATCTGTTCCTCCGGACTATTCTGGAGCTCCTCGTGATGTCCGGGATCTCATCCGGGACTTCGAACAACTTTCGGTCACCAACATACATAACTCAACAATACCAAATCGTCACCGAACGTTAACTGTGCAGACCCTGCGGGTTCGAGAACTATGTAGACATGACCGAGACATCTCTACGGTCAATAACCAATAGCGGGACCTGGATGCACATATTGGTTCCTACATATTCTACGAAGATCTTTATCGGTCGAACCACGATGTTAAGGATTCAGACAATCCCGTATGCAGTTCCCTTTGTCCATCGGTATGTTGCCCGAGATTCAATCGTGGGTATCTCCATACCTTGTTCAATCTCGTTACCGGCATGTCTCTTTACTCGTTCCGTAATACAAGATCCCGCGACTAACTCCTTAGTCACATTGCTTGCAAGCTTCTTGTGATGTTGTATTACCGAGAGGGCCCAGAGAAACCTCTCTGTCATACGGAGTGACAAATCCCAGTCTCGATCCATGCCAACCCAACAGACACACTCGGAGATACCTATAGAGCACCTTTATAGTCACCCAATTATGTTGTGACGTTTGATACACACAAGGTACTCCTCCGGTGTCAGTGAGTTGCATGATCTCATGGTCATAGGAACAGATACTTGACACGCAGAAAACGATAGCAATAAACTTGACACGATCATATGCTACGTTCATAGTTTGGGTCTTGTCCATCACATCATTCTCCTAATGATGTGATCCCGTTATCAAATGACAACTCATGTCTATGGCCAGGAAACCTTGAACATCTTTGATCAATGAGCTAGTCTAGTAGAGGCTCACTAGGGACATAGTGTTGTCTATGTATCCACACATGTATCTGAGTTTCCGATCAATACAATTCTAGCATGGATAATAAACGATTATCATGAAGAAGGAAATATGATAATAACTAATTTATTATTGCCTCTAGGGCATATTTCCAACACATTCCAATAGATACCGAGGAATATAACCTAGTGTCTGAGCATGCTCTCGGGAACTTGAGCATTTCAATTTTCATCAGGGTTTTAGCAGCATCCATGCCAAGGATCCTGGCAACACATCATACTACAATGATGAATAATGATGGAGTATGTAGATGCAAAGGGAGACAACACTTTCTCAGATTTCACCTTGGCTGTGCCAAGGAACAAAATATGGATGATCGACCGAGAGACATTTAGCACTCCGCTTCTAATGTTCTCCTTGATGTAATAGCATAATCCAATTAATGTTTTGGTATCCAGAACATCAAGTAAAACACTACAAGAAATATGTCAACTTGTGACCTTCTCTTAGTGACCCCAGCTGAATTGGTCATAAATCCACGGCCATTTCGCTAGGAAGGGCTCAAGCCCTGAAATTGCCTTACACCAAATGGTCATAAAGCAGACAACAGTGGTCGATGACCTTATTTATACCTGATTACGACCAATATAAATGGTCATGAGGTTATGAACGTGGATGCATTGGTACTTAAGGCCACCTCCTTTTTATATGTATAAAAAAATGTACAATGTGTAAAACCAAATATAAACATCAAAAAGTATGTATGAAAAGATGTTTTTTTGTTGGGAATATATGAAAATCTTGTTTTTTTGGTGGGAATATATGAAAATATGTTAATCATGTATTTCAAAAATGTTAAACATATATAAACAATCCATGTGAGCTCACAATCCAATCTTTGTTTCTGCTAATATTTCCAGTCTATGAAGTTGTCACAGCCCTAACTTAGGCTCTGCTTGTCATTGCATGTGCATTATGTCATCATGTTAATTTTTCCCTTAAACATGAAATGGGGATGACCTAACCCAACCCCTCATAGATTAAACCAAATTCAAAACAAAAATTCAATCAAGGAACCCAAAATGGCCTTCATAAACCCCTGGCAAATGGGAATTACCTCAAATCAAATAACTGGCTTAAACCAATAAATTTTAGGTTTCAAAAGAAATATTTCAACCCAGGGGAAATTATTGTTGGAATTATTTCACCTACTTGTATGTATTTAAATAAATAAAGTTGTCGACAATAGAAAACAAAATGTTCCCTGTGTGAGGAGTAATCTATTCAACCACGGGAACAAGATTTAAGTTTTTCAAAAATGATGTTGTATTTTTATAGAGCAAAACACAGTGCAGAAAATAGAAAAGAAAAACAAAATAGAAAGGCAGAAGCAAGTTGGGCCACTTACCTGCATTAGAAGCCGGCCCAGCCCACCTGAGCTCCCCCTGTCGTCTTCCTCCGTGCGCCAGAAGGACGAGCGCGTAGCCGTGTCGTGCCGGCACGCGCCTCGCCAGCTCCTGCTTGCCGCCGACCGCCTGGAGGGCGATAAGGATGCCGAGTGCCCCCCCCACCCGTGCACCTCTCCTCTCCTCCCCTGCTGTTCTCTCCCTCTCCCTCTGCTCCTCCTCGCCCGCCCGAGCGTCACGGCCGCTGCCGCTCGCAACCACCACGGCCACCGGCCTCCCTCGGCCCCTCTAGGGAGCCCAGCCGCTCCGCCGCGACGCCCTGTTCCTTCCTGCTGCAGGAATCAAGCCGAGGCGCCTCTCATCATCGCCATCGAGGTCGACTTCACCGCCGGTGTCCGATGACCGCCGTCATCGATTCGCAGGTCTCCGGTCACCCCCGAGCTCATCGTTCGCTGCGTTGGAACCGCTGTGAGCCTCTGAACCGTTTCCCCCTTGCCCCGTCGTCAATTGCTAGCCACAGCCACATTCCCCTGCCATGGCCGAAGCTCTCGCTGCCGGCCATGATGCCGTCGTGGCTGCAGGCGTTGCGCCTTGCATCAGAGCATGCAATCATGCTCGTGTTGCTCCCAGGGAGCCAACGCACCCACTCGTGCAAGCTATAGTGCACCGCATCGCCATCACCGTCGATCCCGTAGCTCTGGCCGCCGCAAATGTGCTCGCCGCCGTTGACTCCGACCACCCCGCGACCTCTCGAGCCTTCCCTGGATGCGATCGAGTGTGGGCTACCTGCTGGTGTCCTCCGCTCGTCGAATGGCCGCCTGTTGCGCAAGTCCGGCGAGCTTCCGCCGTCAGTTTGGTCATCGCCGGCCAACTCCGGCGACTGCCTACGTGGCAGGTCCATTAGTGACTAATCAAGCCACTAATTAAACCCATTAGTCACTGACAGCAGGCCCCGCAGAGAGTCAAAGCACGGGTCAACGTGTTAATTAACTCTGTGTAGATGACAGGTAGGCCCCACATGACAGGTTTGACTGTGGTTGACCTACTGACGCGGTTCTGATGTCATGATGATGTCATAAAGCAATTTCCTGGAATTTCCTATTTAGAAATAAATCTGTATATTCCAAAAAATGCTTAAAACTTCTAAAAATCATAGAAAATAATCTATAACTCAGATGAAAATAATTTATATGTAAAAATGATCAGAAAATCCAATGGATCTATTTATGCCATGTTCATGCATGTTTGAGAAAGTTAACATCACCAAGTAGGACATTTCATGATTAGGGTAATGTATGAAATATCATTGGAATTGGAATTTGAACTAGGATTGAATTCCACTTCACTTAATATGACTATCTATTGCACTAGGTCAATTCAATGCTTTAACATGCCACATAATACATCATGTTTGTTGCATTGCATTGAATGCGTTCCTTTCCTGTTTTTTCGGTGGTGTTCCTTTCCAGGTAGACGATGGTTCCGACGTTGAGATCGTTGTCATCGATGAAGACTCATTGTTATCTTCAGAAGTGTTAGGCGAGCAACCCCACCTTGAGCATCCCGATAAAATCCTACTCTCTCGCTCCTGCTCTCTTTTACTGCGTTAGGACAACAATGATTCAACTATTACATGTTCTCGGTAGTTGAACCCATTCCTTTGCATGACCTGTCTTTGTCACAGTAAATAGTTGAAACCACTTAACATGAGTAGCAACTGCTTGAGCCTTGTTGTGCTTACTCATCCATGCTTGCTTACCGTGCCTGCTATGCTTAGAGTCGTGACGGGTCTGATCCATCTGGGCGATGAATCGGAATGGTGTGTTCATGTCCTACTGTGTGAGAGTTAAGTGTGTGAACCCGATTTGGTATAGGTAGCGATGAGAGGCCATGTAGGAGTACATGGCGGGTTGTCTCATTGAGACCGTCCTTAAGAACTGAGTTCTTTGGTATGTTATCCAAGACAAGATACTACCATGCATTGGGCCCGAAACCAATGGACCCTCTCGCCTTATTGATCGCCTCGATCTCTGTCCAGGAGTTGCAACTAGTTTCTGGTGTTTGTAGGATGTGCTGTCGGCCGTGCATAGCACTGACCGGAGGGGTAGGCTATGGCGCGGTAGATGTACCGTGGCCTGGTGTACCAAGCGTAGTACCATCCATCGAGGTGGGCTTGGGAACCCTACACACATCGTTTGGGACCGTGATTTAAACTTCGGCCGGACTTCCATTGCGGGTTCAGTCTCAAATAGGCGATACACATGGACTAGAGTCTTGTGTGGTTAATGGTCGTGGCCGACTCCCTCGCTTGGCTTTCGCTTGAAGGTTGCCGAGGTGCCTTTTTACGTGCACATGGCGGAAAGTGGCGGGAGCGTGTGTGAAGAAGTATACCCCTGCAGGGTCAATTAATCTGTTCGAATAGCCGCGTCCTCGGATATGGACTACTTGGATTGCTTATGTGGTACGTAGACAAGTGAAATGGATACTCTAAAATGCGCAAGATAAGCGTGAGTGCTATGGATGGCCTTCTCATAGGGAGACGAGAGTCGATCCATAGTGGTGTATTGATTTGGTGAATATGTGGACTCGTGTGCATTGTCCCACCTCAAAGATACTACTTGTAGTCATAGTATAGGTTAGCCAAGAGTCAAAGCTGGCTTGTTGCCATAAACTCCACAACCCCCTTTGTTGACAATGATGCATATGTAGATAGTTCTAATGTAAGTCTTGTTGAGTACCTTTGTACTCACGGTTGCTTAGTTTATGCTTTTGCAGATGAGACTTCAGTCTCATTAGTGATTCTTACGACGTGAAGTTCGATGTTGACCGGATTAGCTTGGGAATCCCAGACAGAGGTCTGGCTCCTATGGTAGGGTCGTTGTAGCTTTTCAGGCTCTTCCAGCCGCTTTTATTAGATGTTTGTACCCAGACATGTAACTTCCGCTTGTTGCTTGTATGCTCTGAATGTTGGGTCATGTGACCCTCCTGCTTGTAACATTATACTATGTTGGCTCTCCGGAGCCTCCTAAATAAATGTTATGTTGTAGAGTTTTGTTGTCATGCCATGTTGTATCTACGCATATCGTGCAAAGTGTGTGTATGATTGAAATGCAATGGTATGTGTGGGATTCGACACCTAGTTGTGTGCCTTTAGTAGCCTTCCTTACGGGGAAATGCCTCTTCGTGCTTCCATGAGCCTTGGTAGCTTGCTACTGCTCCGGACACATTGATTGACCGGCGTGTATCCTTGTTTGCTGATGTGTCTGTCCCTACGGGGAAATGTCACGCGGTGTAATGGAATCCTTGTAGCTTGCTACGACTCGTCTACACACGCCGATGACCGACACCTGCATTGTTGGGTTACGTATGCATGTCCCTGTACGGTTGTGCCACTTGGGTCTATAACTAGTCATGTCGACCCGGGTTCTTTGACGTGTGAATGCTAGCGACATGTTCATATCCGTGAGCCAAAAGGCGCAAACGGTCCCGGCCAAGGTAAGTTGGCAGCCGTGGGTTACCGTGCGTGAGGCCGCAAAGTGGTGTGACATGTTACAGGCTGGATTCATATGGCTTAGGATCGGGGTCCCGACAGCGTTGGTATCAGAGCTTGACTGCATGTAGGATTACCAAGCCAAACTGGTCGATGTTGAGTCTAGAACTGCTTTAGTTATATAAGGGAATTGATTGTGGAAGGGAACGTAAGATTCTTTTTACTCCTTTCCTTGTGTCATTCTAATTCTGAGTCACCCTCTTCTTTATTCTACGGGGTTAAGAATTAGGCTTCTCATCTATCTATCAGGATGACGAGTTACTATGATAGAGACTTATAGAAAAGCTATTGTCTTCATGAATCGATGTCTCCATAAGAATTCAGTTATTTTGCTGTCAGTTTTCATGCAGGATGCCTCATATTTCATGCTCGTACAGCCGTTATGCTGTCCGAGTTATCCAAGTTTTCAAAATAATTTGATGCAATTGCAAACTCTTTCATCTTGAATCAATGTCTTTTGGGCCAGACAAAGCACACTAAATATTGTGTTGAGGTACTCCATTAGCTCGACGTGTTCGTTGGAGTGATAGGGAACCAGGTTATTCTAGTAAACCACCCAATAGTTTAGTTGTGTATGTGTTTCCAGTGTGATGATTCTGGCCATCATCTTCTAAAAAACATCTCGTGATGTTATATAGTAGTAGGTATTCTATCTCTGGATTCTTAAACCCAAGCATCATTCTACTCACTCCTGTTGGTAGTGTTTGCTCGTTCCTTCAGGATGATTAGTAACCTTGTTATAGTCTCCAAGGTTCATGGATTATCATCTTCCAATACCATGAACCATCCCCGGCAGGAGTTCTTCGTGAATGAAAGATCACAACCTAAGTGCTCGTGATGAGTTCTCCATTCTATAATTGTGACCCTGCCAACTCTTCCTTTTCTGCATGGATTATCTGGAATAAACATGTCGAACTTTGTTTGACGTATTTATTCTATGCATCCTCAACTCATAGAAATCATGTGCTCTTGAGTTGCCCTCTCAGTTTTATTCTGACCATCAGCTATCTGTGATAGTCAAGAATAGTTGTGCATTCATGTTCATCAATGCCTATTATTCTTGTGGTTCGTCAAGTCATTCTATTTCAGACTAACTAGGAGAAACAAACTCTAGTACCTTTCCATTTCTTGGATTGGGTCAAAGCAGTTGTATTCCACAGATCAAAATGTCAATCCATCTTTTGCTCTGTTTTACCTTGAAGTATTACCCTCTTCATGTCGAGAATGTCATGAGAATTGCACGGCCTCTTATGCATTCTTTATATAGTGGTACTTCTCGCCATCATTATTCATTCCTCGGTATCCGAGTTGGTTGTAACCGGAATACCGACAAGTGAACCGTGATGTGTGAAATCGATACTCCTAGCAACCCTATTGCTTGGAAGTTAATGGACAATAATTTCATTCTTGGTGTGTTGGTTATTGAATCACCATTCTAAGATTGATCGTGCTACCTAGTCCATCTTTCATGGTGCACTCTTCGATCAATGGGTTAGGATTCTGTCAATCCCTCGCTCTTTGATCATGTCGCCTTGCCCTGAAAAGCAAGATTATTCCCGAGCTCAATAACATATCGGTGGTTGTGATTTTCCGAATATCTTCTCGGAAGTATTACCGGGTTGACCCTGACCGTTATGTTGAGTTCATGATCAAGTTGGTTTTCTCTCCAAACCATCCGTTCTCCAAGAATTTGTGTTGGATACCCCTAAGCTAGTTGGTTAAGCTAAACAACAACTTGGAGAGTTGGAAGATAAATGATTCGTCTAACTTAGTTCATTCAAAAGGGATATCTCGTGTGTGTGTCGAAGAAAGATAATATGTTCACCGATTGATCCTTGTGATCAATTGTTGCATCTATTGTCTTGTCCAATCTTTGATTTGAATATGGGCTATCATCAAATCAAATTAGAACCAAAGATTTTCCTAATGCTGTCATACTCGTGGATGCCTCCTCGAGCTTGCACCATTAGATCTCTTGGTTTGACCAATTCTATCACCTTGTTCTCATAGTTGTAGAATTCCATTCATATGGATATCTCGATGAATTGTTGTTGAGCCCATCGGCAATATTTTCATCTATGCCATGATTCATGCTTGACATTAAGCTAGTGTTGGAAACTTTTGTAGGCATTATCTTGAGGGCTCGCGCCCGAAGTATGTGTATGGTGTAAGAAGTGACCTCCTCCCAGTTCATGTGCATGTGATGCAAGTTGCCGCCGTTAATTCGAGAAAGGTTTGTCTTGCTTCCTTTGGAATCATCCCAAGTCAGTCATGCATGTGCAAAGTATGCTATGGTTTGATAGGCTGGCCCCCTCCATCCCATATGTATCTCCTAGCACACCAAGCCATTGATTGGCTTGTTCAAGGGAAAGAAGTTATGTGCTATTCCTGAAGGTACCAGACGGACTTGCACCCAGCTTCGTTATCCGCAATGATGGTTCCTAACCAGAATTCGGAAGTGTTTTGTTGTACGACCCCTATGTGATCATGCTTGTCTTGGACAATGTGTTCACACGTGAGTCTTGCAATCCAGCTCATCTTTTGGAGTTGGCCTCCGTAGTTCATTTCCTGAGGATCTCACAACATCATCTCATCGATTTGTGGTGCAAACTCTCCTTTCAGACATGCTGAGTCTAAAGTATCCTGACACCAATCATATCTGAATCTCAGGCAGATATAATGATTGGAACGTTACCCAACAGTTATAATATTGGTCTACCTAAGACCTGGCAAAGTGATGTTGTGGCTAATGCACTTAGTCGGAAGACATACCATTATAATATCTTGTATTAGTAACATTAGCCACCTCGCCATGAGGATTTCATATGACTTGTTCTAGAAGTTGATCCCCATGGACCCTTGGAACCCCGAAGTCCGACCTTTACTTGATGTTCTAGTTACCAAAAGCTACCTATAGCTGGGTTACGCTAGCATATCAAGGAGAACATTAGAAGCGGAGTGCTAAATGTCTCTCGGTCGATCATCCGGATTTCGGTCCCTTGGCGTAGCTAAGGTGAAATCTGAGAAAGTGTTGTCTTCCTTTGCATCTGCATCCTCCATCATTACTCATCATGGTAGTATGATGTGTTCCAGGATCCTTGGCATGGATGTTGGTAAAACCTTGATGAATATGGAAATGCTCAAGTTCTTGAGAGCACGCTCAGGCACTGGGTTATATTCTCAGCATCATTTGGAATGTGCCTTCCATTGCCGAGTGGTTCTAGAACTCTAGTTTCCTTTTCGATCTGAGTATGCCATTTCTTTCAGACTCCTTCAAACGATCATTGTGAATTGCCTTAACCTAGTATGAAGAGTTTCAATGATCTCTGTATCAAAAGTAATTCTTTTTGCCACTTAAGGGATAATCCTATGAGTCACCTTCCCTAAGGTGCCCGTTATGGTATGAAGGGCAACTAACTCCTTGCTACTTTGAAAACCATGCTTCATCTGCTTTAAGGGTGGAATCGTTGCCTACCAATTGAACCTTCGTCATCTGCCTCCTTCCATCGTTCCCGATGTGTGTTTTGAGTCCCAGCTCAAGAGAAGTTTTTACGACTCATTCCAAGAGTTGATCATGAGTCGCACGATCTTCGTGACGATCGATTTTTGTAGAGTTCCCCGTTCATTCGTCGTCCTGCTGAGTGAAGGTCCCGAAGGCAAAGATGTCAAGACCAACATGATGCAATGAATCAACATCTTCGAGAAGGACAATTGGATCATGAAGATTGTGCTAGTTGTGTTCCCTTTGTCCTCTTACCCTACGGCTGAATCTCGGGACGAGATTCTTGTTTAGTGGGGGTGAGTTGTCATAGCCCTAGCTTAGGCTCTGCTTGTCATTGCATGTGCATCATGTCATCATGTTAATTTTTTCCTTAAACATGAAATGGGGATGACCTAACCCAACCCCTCATATATTAAACCAAATTCAAAATAAAAATTTAATCAATGAACCCAAAATGGCCTTCATAAACCCTTGGCAAATGGGAATTGCCTCAAATCAAATAACTGGCTTAAACCAATAAATTTTAGGTTTCTAAAGAAATATTTCAACCCAGGGAAAATTATTGTTGGAATTATTTCAGCTACTTGTTTGTATTTAAATAAATAAAGTTGTCGACAATAGAAAACAAAATGTTCCCTGTGTGAGGAGTAATCTATTCAACCACAGGAACAAGATTTAAGTTTTTCAAAAATGATGTTGTATTTTTATAGAGCAAAACACAGTGCAGAAAATAGAAAAGAAAAACAAAATAGAAAGGCAGAAGCAAGTTGGGCCACTTACCTGCGTTAGAAGCCGGCCCAGCCCACCTGAGCTCCCCATGTCGTCTTCCTCCGTGCGCCAGAAGGACGAGCGCGTAGCCACGCCGCGTCGGCACGCGCCTCGCCAGCTCCTGCTTGCCGCCGACCGCCTGGAGGGCAATAAGGACGCCGAGTGCCCGCCCCCCTGCACGTCTCCTCTCCTCCCCTGCTGCTCTCTCCCTCTCACTCTGCTCCTCCTCGCCCGCCCGAGCGCCACGGCCACCGCCGCTCGCAACCACCGCGGCCACCGGCCTCCCCCAGCCCCTCTAGCGAGCTCAGCCACTCCGCCGCGATGCCCTGGTCCTTCCCGCTGCAGGAATCAAGCTGAGGCGCCTCCCATCGTCACCATCGAGCTCGCCTTCACCGCCGGTGTCCGATGACCGCCGTCATCGATTCGCAGGTCTCCGGTCACCCCCGAGCTTTTGAACCGTTTCCCCCTTGCCCCATCATCAATTGCTAGCCGCAGGCACATTCCCCTACCATGGCCGAAGCTCTCGCCACTGGCCATGACGCCGTCGTAGCTGCAGGCGTTGCGCCTTGCATCCGAGCATGCAATCATGCTCGTGTTGCTCCCAGGGAGCCAACACACCCACTCGCGCAAGCTATAGTGCACTGCATCGCCGTCGCCGTCGATCCCGTAGCTTCGGCCGCCGCAAATGTGCTTGCCGCCTTTGACTCCGACCACCCCGCGACCTCCTGGAGCCTTCCCTGGATGCGGTCGAGTGTGGGCTACTTGCTGGTGTCCTCCGCTCGTCGAATGGCCGCATGTAGCGCAAGTCCGGCGAGCTTCCGTCGTTAGTTTGGTCATCGCCGGCCAACTCTGGCGACTACCTACGTGGCAGGTCCATTAGTGACTAATCAAGCCACTAACTAAACCCATTAGTCACTGACAGCAGGCCCCGCAGAGAGTCAAAGCACGGGTCGACATGGGGATTAACTCTGTGTAGATGACAGGTAGGCCTCACATGACAGGTTTGACCTTGGTTGACCTACTGACGTGGTTCTGATGTCATGATGATGTCATAAAGCAATTTCCTGGAATTTCCTATTTAGAAATAAATCTGTATATTTCAGAAAATGCTTAAAACTTCTAAAAATCATAGAAAATAATCTATAACTCGGATGAAAATAATTTATATATGAAAAATGATCAGAAAAATCCAATGGATCTGTTTATGCCATGTTCATGCATGTTTGAGAAAGTTAACATCACCAAGTAGGACATTTCATGATTAGGGTAATGTATGAAATAGCATTGGAATTGGAATTTGAACTAGGATTGAATTCCCTTCACTTAATATGACTATCTATTGCACTAGGTCAATTCAATGCTTTAACATGCCACATAATACATCATGTTTGTTGCATTGCATTGAATGCGTTCCTTTCCTGTTTTTTTCGGTGGTGTTCCTTTCCCGGTAGACGATGGTTCCGACGTTGAGATCGTTGTCATCGATGAAGACTCATTGTTATCTTCAGAAGTGTTAGGCGAGCAACCCCACCTTGAGCATCCCGATAAAATCCTACTCTCTCGCTCCTGCTCTCTTTTACTGCGTTAGGACAACAATGATTCAACTATTACATGTTCTCGGTAGTTGAACCCATTCCTTTGCATGACCTGTCTTTGTCACAGTAAATAGTTGAAACCACTTAACATGAGTAGCAACTGCTTGAGCCTTGTTGTGCTTACTCATCCATGCTTGCTTACCGTGCCTGCTATGCTTAGAGTCGTGACGGGTCTGATCCATCTGGGCGATGAATCGGAATGGTGTGTTCATGTCCTACTGTGTGAGAGTTAAGTGTGTGAACCCGATTTGGTATAGGTAGCGATGAGAGGCCATGTAGGAGTACATGGCGGGTTGTCTCATTGAGACCGTCCTTAAGAACTGAGTTCTTTGGTATGTTATCCAAGACAAGATACTACCATGCATTGGGCCCGAAACCAATGGACCCTCTCGCCTTATTGATCGCCTCGATCTCTGTCCAGGAGTTGCAACTAGTTTCTGGTGTTTGTAGGATGTGCTGGCGGCCGTGCATAGCGCTGACCGGAGGGGTAGGCGATACACATGGACTAGAGTCTTGTGTGGTTAATGGTCGTGGCCGACTCCCTCGCTTGGCTTTCGCTTGAAGGTTGCCGAGGTGCCTTTTTACGTGCACATGGCGGAAAGTGGCGGGAGCGTGTGTGAAGAAGTATACCCCTGCAGGGTCAATTAATCTGTTCGAATAGCCGCGTCCTCGGATATGGACTACTTGGATTGCTTATGTGGTACATAGACAAGTGAAATGGATACTCTAAAATGCGCAAGATAAGCGTGAGTGCTATGGATGGCCTTCTCGTAGGGAGACGAGAGTCGATCCATAGTGGTGTATTGATTTGGTGAATATGTGGACTCGTGTGCGTTGTCCCACCTCAAAGATACTACTTCTAGTCGTAGTATAGGTTAGCCAAGAGTCAAAGCTGGCTTGCTGCAATATACTCCACAACCCCCTTTGTTGACAATGATGCATATGTAGATAGTTCTGATGTAAGTCTTGCTGAGTACCTTTGTACTCACGGTTACTTAATTTATGTTTTTGCAGATGAGACTTCAGTCTCATTAGTGATTCTTACGACGTGAAGTTCGATGCTGACCGGATTAGCTTGGGAATCCCATACAGAGGTCTGGCTCCTATGGTAGGGTCGTTGTAGCTTTTCAGGCTCTTCCAGCCGCTTTTATTAGATGTCTGTACCCAGACATGTAACTCCCGCTTGTTGCTTGTATGCTCTGAATGTTGGGTCATGTGACCCTCCTGCTTGTAACATTATACTATGTTGGCTCTCCGGAGCCTCCTAAATAAATGTTATGTTGTAGAGTTTTGTTGTGATGCCATGTTGTATCTACACATATCGTGCAAAGTGCGTGTATGATTGAAATGCATTGGTATGTGTGGGATTCAACACCTAGTTGTGTGCCTTTAGTAGCCTTCCTTACGGGGAAATGCCTCTTCGTGCTTCCATGAGCCTTGGTAGCTTGCTACTGCTCCGGACACATTGATTGACTGGCGTGTATCCTTCTTTGCTGTTGTGTCTGTCCCTACGGGGAAATGGCATGCGGTGTAATGGAGTCCTTGTAGCTTGCTACGACTCGTCTACACACGCTGATGACCGACACCTGCATTGTTGGGTTACGTATGCCTGTCCCTGTACGGTTGTCCCACTTGGGTCTATAACTAGTCATGTCGACCCGGGTTCTTTGACGTGTGAATGCTAGCGACAACGGTCCCGGCCAAGGTAAGGTGGCAGCCGTGGGTTACCGTGCGTGAGGCCGCAAGGTGGTGTGACATGTTACAGGCTGGATTCATATGGTTTAGGATCGGGGTCCCGACAGAAGCAACTATATTTTATATTGCTTTATAATTGCTGAAAATTTACCAGGACATGACCCTACCCATAGAACCTCCGTCCACCAAATTTTAGCTCATTTAATTTATCCAATTTCCCTCAATATTTTTCCTAATTTTCTATTCAGTGGAGAGCATTGTGAGGAAAGTACCCTTTTTATTTATCCAAATGGTATGAAATTTTTACAGTGCCTTCATATGCCCAAATTATCATCCTTGTCGAAATTGCAGCTCAATCCAATCATCTATGTGAGCCCAGCTTCAATTTCTTTTTTTGTCCAGATGGGCACATTGCAAAGCAAGTGCTATCTAGACCCCTCCTATTTCCCTCAAACTTTTTGGGATCTCTTCCATATTCAAATCATTGCCACATGGCAATATTCAGCTCCATTTGCCTAGTAAATCTTCATCAGCAAATTTCCAATGTTTCTATCCAGAGAGAAGCTTTGTGAAGAAAGTATTGTCTAGGTTATATAAATGATCTAAGATTTTGTCCAAATGTTTCAGATGCTCAAATAATCACTCTGCACAAAATTTGAGATTTATCCAGCAATCCATGTCAGCTCATCATCCAATCTTTTATTCTGGTCATATTTTCAGTTTGTGAACCAACTATATTTTATATTGCTTAATGTTTTCTAAAACTTTACCAGGGTATGTTACTACCTATATAACTTGCCTCCGCCAAATTTGAGCTCATTTCATTTAGCCAATTTCTCTCAATAATTTCCCCAAGTTTCTGTCTAGAGAAGAGCATTGTGAAGGAAGTGCCACTTTGGCAAGTCAAAATGGTATCAAATTCGTACCGTGCCTTTCTATGCACAAATTACCATCATGCACAAAATTTCAGCTCAATCCATTTATTCATTTGAGCCCAGCTTCAACATTCATATTTTTGTCCAGTGCGGTACCTTGCAAAGCAAGTGCCACCTAGGCTCCTCCGTTTGAGCTGAAACTTTTTGGGCACTCTTTTCTATCCAAATAATTGCCTCATGAAAAAATTCAGCTCCATTTTCCTATTAAATCTTCCTCAGCAAATTTCCAAAGTTTCTATTCAGCTAGAAGCTTTGTGAAGTAAGTAATAGCTAGGCATCTCCTAATGAGCTGAATTGTTGCCACATATTCTACATGCCCATGTTATATCTCTCCACAAAATTTTATCCCCATCTAATAATCCATGTGAGCTCACCATCCAATCTTAGTTTCCGGTAATATTTTCAATTTTTGAAGCAACTATATTTTACAAACTGCTCTATCCAGGCGCTCTCTTAGCCTCCTCCTTATCCAAGTGTATAGATCTCCACTGCACCCCATATCTTCCAATTCACAATCAACAAGGGAATCCCTGAAGTTTTGCATCATGTGCATCGGTCTAGCTGCACCACCCTCCTTCTTGGAGTATAAAATCTCATTAAAGTCCCCCGCTACCATCCAAGGGAGATTTATCCGCTGAGGTAGATCACGCAAACATGACCACGAGCGGTGCTTGTCCTCCCATTTCGGTTCACCATAGAACCTTGTAAACCTCCAAGCCTCATCCGTGCCATACCCAACAGTAACATCTATAAAGTTCGTGTCTTTGTCTCTTTGCTGTATTGCCACCGGTGTCCGCCAATACAGCAATAAGCCACCACTCGCCCCATGGCTTTCCTGAACCTCCATACTGTCCATCTTAAGCCACTAGTAGAAAACAAGGTACTAGTCCCAGTTCCAGGGGGCCTTTAGTCCCGGTTCTGGAACCGGGACAAAACAAATGGGACTAATACCCAAAACCTTTAGTCCCGGTTTGCTTACGAACCGGGACCAAAGGGGCTCCACGTGGCCGCTGCGGGGCGCCCAGGCAAGAGGACCTTTAGTCCCGGTTGGTAACACCAACCGGGACCAAAAGGCAGCCATGCGTCAGCAGCTCGCAGGTGCTGGGGTTTTTTTTTGGAAGGGGGGTTTAGGGGTTTTGGAGGGTTAATTTAGGGGTTTCATATTGTGTTAGCTAGCTAATAGAGAGAAGTGACCTCTCTTTCTCTGTGCTTGGTCGACGCTAGCTACTATACATATAGAGAGAACTCGACGCTAGCTAGTAAGCAAATGAAGGAAACCATTAATTACACAAGATCGTCATGAACATATATAGAGAGAAGTGACATCTCTTTCTCCGTGCTTGGTCAAACAACAAGTTTTCGTATATCTATCCGACGCTACTACATATATACAATATAACATCTCTTACAATCCCTAACATCATCTACCTAAGATCCATTTGCAATTTCACATGGTATTCTCCGTGTTCAGGAATGACGTGGTCAAGAAAGAATCCTGCCAATTCCTCTTGAATTGCTCGCATGCGATCATGCGGTAGGAGTTGATCCCGCATCTGCCAGATCTAATTTAAAGAAGGGGGCCAATACATATATATGAATGAAACTCAACACAATTGATGGTAATATATAAAATAAAATTGTGAATATTGTTTACGTACTTCAAATTGTTTATCAAAGAAGCCCCGCTCAGAGGTCGGGTGGCGAATGAACTCGCATACGTAGTATCCACATAAATGATTCCCGGGTGCCTGGTACAAGCACTTTACGAGAATAGAGTTCAATCAAACTGATAAGCAAGCATGATAATGGTATTGATGAAACTAGAATCAATGAGAGATGCGCGGAACTAGCTAGTACTACTTACTTTGGGGTGTGTAAATCGCAGCTCGTTGTTTAGACCGGGAACCATTCCGGTGAACTTTTTCCAAACCCTGGCAGGCAAACAAAATGATTACTTGATATCAGGAAATGAACGAAAGTTCCCGATATGGTCTCGGTATTGATTGAACTTACTTCTGGAGCATTGCAGTCATGTCCGCATAATACTCGGGATATTTACGTCTCGAGTCTAAGACAGTTACTAATGCCCCGTCAAGCTTAATGGATAGCAGAATAAAGTGGAACCTATGCACGCATAACTCATCAATTACATTACTGAACCTCTAGTAAGCGAAACCGAATATGCACAAGACAGTAACACTCACTTGAAGTTGTAAGGAAAGAGTATTTCCCTTTTGTTTTGATGTCTAATGAACGCTTCTAGCAAGTTGTCCTCAGTAACTTTGGCTCTCTTTTGTACCGACCATTCATTTACGGTATTTGGGCTAATGAACCCAATGTCATAGATTTGTTCTTTTTTACATTCGACCATCTTCAATCTGCATAATATAGTGAGGATAATTATATATACATGCAATGAATGAGCTGAGCTAGAGACTTAATTATAGAAGTAATACTTACAGACAGTAGCAAGTCATGAGTTGTTTGTCGAGGGACTCTTCATTGAATAACTGAAATAACTCCACAAATTCAATAGGCATCAGGTCGACTCCAATGAAGTCGTGCTCTTTTTTAATTCCGACCATCAAACAGTCGGTCCCAGACTTCCTGCAGGTTTCCATGTACCACTCATGCAATTTTTGCATCATCGTTGTTAGATGAGGATGATCAGGTTTGACGAGAGGCTTCCCGTGCTCGTAGCTAAAGTTCTCTACTACTACCTCAGCCATTTCAAACTGTACATCATCGCCCACGTAATCACCAAGAGTGGTACCGGGCAGTAGCACCGGATGATTAGCGATATCGCTAGACACCTTTAGCGTGGGGCACGATTGCTTCTCCTGTTCACCGAGCTGGGGAATTGTTTTCCCACTTCTTCGTTTTTTGTCTCTTGCAGCACTGGAAGTACTTCCCGACCTCCGCGCTTCATCATATGTTTTTGTAATAATGCGGTCATAGTTGGATTGCGGCGGAGGCGGTGGTGGTCGCTTCAGGGCATCCAGAGTGCGCTTCCCTTTCACCGGATCTACCGTTTCCTTTGGAGGTGGTGGTTTCTGTGCAAAATGGGCCTTCACTTCGGCTTCACTGATTTCAGCGTTTTCCTTGTCAGTCCTCTCATATGATAACTTTGGAAGAGGCTTGAGGCTTGGACCAAATTTGTATTTCTTCCCGCCTATTGTACTGCTAGCCGCCAGAGCGGCGGCGTCTCTCTTTCACCGTTGCTAACGCGCCGGAGGAGGCGGAGTGCCCTGATGCATCGGAGGAGGAGGAGGAGGAGGAGGCGGAGTGCCCTGACGTGTCGGAGGAGGCAAAGGAGGAGGCGGAGTGCCATGATGCGTCGGAGGAGGAGAAGGAGGAGGCGGAGTGCCCTGACGCGCCGAAGGAGGAGGAGGAGGAGGCGGAGTGCCCTGACGTGCCGGGGGAGGGTGAGTCTGCTCAGGCATCCAGTTTGGAAGCATGATGTACTCCTTTCTCCATAGACATGTACTCCTCAAAGCATTTTCCAGAACAATAATATCCTCTTCACCTGTAGGGTTGTCAAGCTCCAGCCCCTCAAATCCATCCATTATTTCATCCACCGTCACAACAGCATAGCCATGTGGACTCGGACGGCAATGGAAAGTTCCCTCAGCTCGAGGAGGTACAACAGAGCCGACCGTCGCCTTGAAGGTCAGGTTCTGGCATTTCGTCATTACCTCGCAATGTTCAGCCTCCGTGATACTATCCACAGGGTAGCGAGGAGCCATGAAATCGGGCTGAATGAGCTCTGTGGAAGCCACGCTGCTTCTCCGCTGAGATGGTGGGGTAGCTTCTGGGGTAGCGTCGAAGGAAGGATCTTCGTGCCGCTTAGATGGTTGGCCGATAGCTCGCTGGCTCTCAAGTTCCTCTAGTTTTGCTAATCTCGCACTGAGCTTCTGCATTTCACTTGCTTCCTGTTTCCTCTTTCTCTCTCGGCTTCTATAACCACCGCTGTCGGGAAACCCATGCACCCACGGAACGGAGCCTGATCTGCCTCGTGTTCATCCAGGGTGTTCAGGATTCCCGAGGGCCTCTATCAGCTCGTCCTTCTCTCTGTCGGGAATGAACGTCTCTTCCTGCGCTGCCTTGATTGCTGCCTGAAGCTTCCGAAAGGGTATTGCAAGTTGCTCGTCCGTCCAAACACACTCCCCTGTTTCTGGGTCCAAAGTTCCCCCAACCCCGAAGAACCAAGTCCTTGAACGATTTGGCCAGTGCAATGACTCTGGTTGGACATTCTTAGTAAGCAGGTCTTGCTCAGCTTTGTCCCACAACGGCCTGGCTTTGTAGTATCCACCTGACCCCGTGTGATGGTGATACTTCTTCTTTGCTGCATTTTTCTTGTTTGTCAGTGACCTTTTCTTACCCTTCTTCGATTTCTTGTAGGCCACAAATTCAGGCCATTGATCTCTTATCTTCTCATATCGACCGATGAATTCCGGAGTCTCCTCTTTCTCGACAAACTTTGTGTTCAACTCTTTCTTCCAGTTCCTGAATAGTTCTGCCATCTTCTTAAGAGCAAACGCCTTGACCTTTCGCTCTATAACTGGGTTATTCGGATCCTCCTCTCGCGGTAGGCTGATATTTGTCATCAGCTCGGTCCAAAGATCATCTTTCAGTCTATCCTGGACATAAGAAACTTCAGGGTCCTTATTATTCTTATTCCACTGCTGGGTGCTGATCGAGACATAGTCCCTAACAACAACTCCACACTGATGTACAAATGCGTCCTTGGTCCGCTTGGGAGCAATCGGTTGGACATCTTTCGTGACTTTTGTGATCGTGAACCTTTCATCCGGGCGCAACCTTTTCTTCGGGCCTCGTCTCCTTACCTCGTAGGACTTTGCAACAGTTGAGGCTCCCTCCTCCGTTCGGTCACCGGAGCCGTGATCATGATCTCCTTCCTCCGCCATTCGGTCATCGGAGCCATCAGGATCTCCTTCCTCCTCCATTGTTGGATCACCGGAGCCGTCATCCTCTCCTTCCTGACCATCGGTGTCGTTGAGATACGACAAGGGATCACCTCCAGCGAGGATTATATCCCCCAACAACTGTTCTTTTTCTAAGTCTCTGTGATCCATAGTTTCTGCAAATATTACAACATGGCAATATACAAACATGAGATATGCAAATCAATACAATGCAATGCAACAATACGATCATATAATATCACTAATACATCATCGAATAGTATCGCTAATACATCATCGAATATTATCACTAATACATATCAAATATTATTATATAATATCACTAATACAGATCTAGTTGACGTCTCGCGGCGCAGGCGGTGGACACCCAAAGAGAAGGAACTGTGACAGGATCATAGCTCGGGTGAGATCCCTGAAGAACCTGCCAGGTATTGGAGAACCTGGCGTCCAACGCAGCCATGTAGCGTTGGACGTGCTCGTCCTCCTCCCTGACACGGCGACGTACCACCTCCGCGGAGGCCAGCTCCCTCTGCACCGACAGTGGTCCACGCGACCGCCACCAAAGAACCTCCGGGTCAACGACGGGACCCTGATTCCTCCACCAAGCTGGGCACCCCGGAAGGCAGCACCTCCCAGTGCCAGCCCGGCGGAGCCCAGTCCCGTACATGGCGCCTCTCAAGCAGGTGGTTGCCACCGAGTCGATGACGAGGATGCTGGTCGGGCATCGTCGACTCAACGGCTACGCTATGCAACTAAACATTTAAACATCTAATTAAACATCATATCGCGTCGCCGATGATCGTCGGGGACTCCTCGATATCGTCGGGGACTCTCCCTCGCCGACGATCGTTGGGGGGTACTCTCCCTCACTGACAATCGTCGGGGACTCCTCAATATCGCGTCACCGACGACCGACGATAAAACAACTAAACATCTAAACAATAAAAACAACTAAAAACAACTAAAACAACTAAATTAACTAAATTAACTACCGCTTTTGTATATCCTAAAACAACTAAAACAACTAAAATTAACTAAACAACTAAATTAACTAAATCAACTAAAATAATTATAAGGGAGATTGTCGGGCGCGGGCGGCGCTGCGGGGTCGCCGGAGACGCGCGCGGGGCCAACGGTGGTGCTGTGGTGGGCGGAGGCGGGGACGGTGGCAGTGCTGCGCGCGGTGGGCGGGGGCGAGCGGCGGAGGCGCGTGCGCGAGGCCGACGGGGACAGGGAGGAGGAGGAGCACTACCGGCGAGGAGCGGCGACGGCGACGGAGCGACGGAGGAGACCGACGAGGAGCAGCGACGGCGTCGGGTCGGGGCGGCGACGGTGACGAGCGATGATGGCGTCGGGTTGGGGCGGCGGCAGCGCAGGGTAGGGGGCGGCGGCGGCGGCAGCGCAAGGCAGGGGCGGTGTTGAGGGCGTCGGGGCAGGGGCGGCGTCGAGGGCGTCGGCGACGGCGGCGACGGCGAGGTGGAGCAGCCTGACGGCGCCAACGGGGCAGAGGGCGTCGACGACGAGCTTGGGCAGCCTGGCGGCGTCGATGTGGAAACTACAGATGAAATCTGAAAAATTCCGAAGTCCCTGCTTATATAGCCAACCCTTTAGTCTCGGTTGGTGGCTCCAACCGGGACGAAAGCCCCCTTTCGTCCCGGTTGGTGCCACCAACCGGGACTAAAGGTCAATTTCAGCAGCCCAAAGGGCGGGAAGCAGAGACCTTTGGTCCCGGTTGGTTGCACCAACCGGGACTAATGGGTGGCATTGGTCCCGGTTGGTGGCTCAAACCGGGACGAAAGGGTGGCATTGGTCCCGGTTCGAGCCACCAACCGGGACCAAATGCCTGTGCCTGGCACAACCACCGTGCGGTTGGATGTTTAGTCCCACCTCGCCAAGCGAAGGGCGCCCGGACCTATTTATAAGCCCCACCGCGGCTGCAATGTTGAGCTCCTCTCTAAAGCAGGCCTGTGGGCCTAACCGACCTCTTTCTACTCTGTGGGGCCTACTATATGAAAATAGATGCGAATTTATAGAGAAAATTCAACCTAAATTCAAAGTGCTAGTTACTTTGAATTTAGGATGAATTTTCTCTATAAATTCGCATCCATTTTCACTTTTGCTATTTTTTTATGTTATTTTTTTGCATATTAAAAGTTCTTAACAAAAATTACTTTATGAATATTCTTTTTGCTATTAAAGTTTTTAACAAAAATAACTTTGATAATTTTAGTTGCATAAATTTTATATAATATTAAGTTAAATAACTTTGATCGGACGAAAACACGTCTATTACAAAGGAATTTCAATTTTTTAAACATATTTTAACTCAAGACTTTTTCTACATTCAATATACACCATTCAAAGCCACATCATCACATTTCAACCCTTTTCTGACTTCATTTGCTATTTTTCATGCATTTCATGATTTATTTTGAGCTAAAATGACCCTGAATTGAAAAGCATTGCAAATGAACTCTGAAATGGTTGAAAGTTGGCATGGTATCATAATTTCACCCACATAGCATGTGCTAAAAAGTTGAGAGGGGTTACAGGAAAAACTGGATGCACTTCGTGTACAAACTGGACAATCTCTTTCGAAGTATCAGGGTTTTGGACGAAAACTCGTCTATTACAAAAGGATTTCAATTTTTTAAACATATTTGAACTCAAGACTTTTTCTGCATTCAATATGCACCATTCAAAGCCACATCATCACTTTTCAAATCTTTTCTGACTTCATTTGCTATTTTTCATGCATTTCATGATTTATTTTGAGCTAAAATGACCCTGAATTGAAAAGCACTGCAAATGAACTCTGAAATGGTTGAAAGTTGGCATGGTATCATCATTTCACCCACATAGCATGTGCTAAAAAGTTGAGAGGGTTACGGCAAAAACTGGATGCACTTCGTGTACAAAATGAACAATCTCTTTCGAAGTATCAGGGTTTCACATGAAAACTCATCTGTTACAAAAGGAATTTCATTTCTTGACATGTAACTGAAGTGATATTCTAGATCAAAGCCATCATCAGAATAATTGTGGAGAGAAAATCTTCACTTTTTCTTCGAGTGTGTCCCTTGCTTATTGCGCCGTAACCATGGATAATCTTCATCGTTTAACGGGGTGCTTGGGTCAGCCTTCACTTTGAAGGGAGGAATTTCATGAAACTTTTCATAATCTTCAGACATGTCTGTCTTGCCCTCCACTCCCACGATGTCTCTTTTCCCTGAAAGAACTATGTGGTGCTTTGGCTCATCGTATGATGTATTCGCTTCCTTATCTTTTCTTTTTCTCGGTTTGGTAGACATGTCCTTCACATAGAAAACCTGTGCCACATCATTGGCTAGGACGAATGGTTCGTCTGTGTACCCAAGATTGTTCAGATCCATTGTTGTCATTCCGTACTGCGGGTCTACCTATACCCCCGCCTCCTGACAGATTGACCCATTTGCACTGAAACAAAGGGACCTTAAAATCATGTCCATAGTCAAGTTCCCATATGTCCACTATGTAACCATAATATGTGTCCCTTCCCATGTTGGTTACTGCATCAAAGCGGACACCACTGTTTTGGTTGGTGCTCTTTTGATCTTGGGCGATCGTGTAAAATGTATTCCCATTTATCTCATACCCTTTGTAAGTCAATACAGTCGAAGATGGTCCCCTGGCCAACGAGTACAGCTCATCTGCAACTGTGGTGTTACCCATGAGATGTGTTTGCAACCAACTGCCGAAAGTCCTGATGTGTTCACATGTAATCCAGTCGTCACACTGCTCCGGGTGTTTGGAGCGCAGAATATTCTTGTGTTCATTGACATACGGGGTCACCAAGGTAGAATTCTGTAGAACTGTGTAGTGTGCTTGAGACCAAGAATGCCCGTCCCTACATATTATTGAATTTGCTCCTAGCGTGCCTTTTCTCGTCAGTCTCCCCTCATATCGCGATTGAGGGAGACTAATCGGCTTAAGGTCAGGAATAAAGTCAACACAAAACCCAATGCTTTCCTCTGTTTGACGGCCCATGGAGATGCTTCCTTCTGGCCTAGCACGGTTACGAACATATTTCTTTAAGAATCCCATGAACCTCTCAAAGGGGAACATGTTGTGTAGAAATACAGGGCCCAGAATGCCAATCTCGTCGACTAGATGAACTAGGACGTGCGTTGTCATATTGAAGAAGGATGGTGGGAACACCAGCTCGAACCTGACAAGACATTGCACCAAATCACTCTTTAACCTTGGTAGGATTTCTGGATCAATTACCTTCTGAGAGATTGCATTGAGGAATGCACATAGCTTCACAATGGCTAATCGAATGTTTTCCGGTAGAAGCCCCCTCAATGCAACCGGAAGCAGTTGCATCATAATCACGGGGCAGTCATGAGACTTTAGGTTCTGGAACTTTTTCTCTGCCATATTTATTATTCCCTTTATATTCGACGAGAAGCCAGACGGGACCTTCATACTGAGCAGGCATTCAAAGAAGATTTCCTTCTCTTCTTTGGTAAGAGCGTAGCTGGCAGGACCTTCATAATGCTTTGGATGCATGCCGTCTTTTTCGTGCACACGTTGCTGGTCCTCCCGTGCCTCCGGTGTATCTTTTGTCTTCCCATACACTCCCAAGAAGCCTAGCAGGTTCACGCAAAGATTCTTCTTCACGTGCATCACGTCGATTGCAGAGCGGACCTCTAGGTCTTTCCAATAGGGTAGGTCCCAAAATATAGATTTCTTCTTCCACATGGGTGCGCGTCCCTCGGCGTCATTAGGAACAGATAGTCCGCCAGGACCCTTTCCAAAGATTATTTGTAAATCATTGACCATATCAAGTATGTGATCACCAGTACGGAGGGCGGGCTTCTTCCGGTGATCTGCCTCACCTTTGAAATGCTTTCCTTTCTTTCGACATTGATGGTTGGTCGGAAGAAATCGACGATACCCCAGGTACACATTCTTCCTGCATTTTTCCAGATATATACTTTCGGTGTCATCTAAACAGTGTGTGCATGCGTGGTATCCCTTGTTTGTCTGTCCTGAAAGGTTACTGAGAGCAGGCCAATCATTGATGGTTACAAACAGCAACGCTCGTAGGTCAAATTCCTCTTGTGCATGCTCATCCCACACACGTACACCTTTTCCATTCCACAGTTGTAAAAGTTCATCAACTAATGGCCTTAGGTACACATCAATGTCATTACTGGTTGCTTAGGGCCTTGGATGAGCACTGGCATCATAATGAACTTCCACTTCATGCACAACCAAGGAGGAAGGTTATACATACATAGAGTCACAGGCCATGTGCTATGCTTGCTGCTCTGCTCCCCAAAAGGATTAACGCCATTTGCACTTAAACCAAACCATACGTTCCTTGGGTCACCTGTAAAGTCCCCCCCACTTTCGCTCGATCGTTCTCCACTGTGACCCATCACCGGGTGCTCTCAACTTCCCGTCTTTCTTACGGTCTTCCTTGTGCCATCGCATCAACTTGGCATGTTGTTTCTGAACAAACGTTTCAACCGTGGTATTATAGGAGCATACCACATCACCTTGGCAGGAACCCTCTTCCCGGTGCGCTGGCCCTCAACATCACCAGGGTCATCTCGTCTGATCTTATACCGCAATGCACAGCATACCGGGCATGCGTTCAAATCCTCGTACGCACCGCGGTAGAGGATGCAGTCATTAGGGCATGCATGTATCTTCTGCACCTCCAATCCTAGAGGGCATAGAACCTTCTTTGCTTCGTACGTATTGTCGGGCAATTCGGTATCCTTTGGAAGCTTCTTCTTCATTATTTTCAGTAGCGAACCAAATCCCTTGTCAGATACACCATTGTCTGCCTTCCATTGCAGCAATTCCAGTGTGGTACCGAGCTTTGTGTTGTCATCTTCGCAATTTGGGTACAACCCTTTTTTGTGATCCTCTAATATGCGATCGAACTTCAACTTCTCCCTTTCACTTTGGCATTGTCTCTTTGCATCAACAATGACCCGGCGAAGATCATCATCGGGCACATCATCTGGTTCCTCTTGATCTTCGGCTTCCCCCATTGCAGCATCACCGTATTCAGGGGGCGGATAGTTGTCATCATCCTCTTCTTCTTCGTTGTCTTCCATCATAACCCCTCTTTCTCCGTACTTGGTCCAAACATTATAGTGTGGCATGAAACCCTTCTCAAGCAGGTGGACGCGAAGGGTTTTCGAGTTAGAGTAATCCTTCGTATTCCCACAGATAGTACATGGACAATACATAAAACCATTCTGCTTGTTTGCCTCAGCCACTTCGAAAAAATTATGCAGGCCCTTAATGTACTCGGAGGTGCGTCGGTCACCGTACATCCATTGCCGGTTCATCTGCGTGCATTATACAATTAAGTGTATCAAAAACCATTACAGAACATCATGAATAGAGAAGTGACCAAATTAATAGAAGTTCATCATCACATTAAAACCAAAGTACAGTAGTGACCAAAATAAATACATAAAGTTCATACATAGTTCTCATTGAACAACATATAGCTCTCTAGAGCATCTAATTAAAACATACATTGAAACTATGTAAAACATTTAAATGCAACAACAAATGCGATCATAACCGCAACTAAGGTACCAATTGATCCAACGGCATAATGATACCAAGCCTCAATATGAATGGCATATTTTCTAATCTTTCTAATCTTCAAGCGCATTGCATCCATCTTGATCTTGTGATCTTCGACGACATCGGCAACATGCAACTCCAATTCCATATTCTCCTTCTCAATTCTTTTCAATTTTTTCTTCAAGTAATCGTTTTCTTTTTCAACTAAATTTAACCTCTCGACAAGAGGATCGGTTCGAATTTTCGGTTCACATACCTCCTAGATAAAAACATCTATGTCACGTTGGTCGGCATAATTGTCATAAACACTAAATGAAACAAATAGTTATAAAAGATAATATACCACATCCGTATCATAGACAGGACGAGGGCCGACGGGGGCGGATACCAAAACCATGGCACTATATAATAACGAACAATAATAAAAGTAAGAAAATTGTACAAGTATCTATCTAAATCATACAAGTAAGAATTTTTTTTCCTTTTAGAAAGAAGATAAGAACAAGAGGCTCACCACGGTGGTGCCGGCGACGAGATCGGCGCGGGCGATCGACAGCGGTGAGGACGGGGACGAGACAGGACGGACCGCCAAACCTAGACAAATCTTGAGGAAAATAGAGCTTGGAGGTCGAGCTTGGAGTGGAGAAAGCTTAAGTGTGGCTCGGGCATTTCATCGAACAGCTCATGTGCATAAAAGGTGAGAGCTAGAGCAACACACACCTGCACACGCCGGCCGGCCAAAAAACAGAGTGAGCGGGCAGGGGCGGGGGTATATATAGGCTTATCTTTAGTCCCGGTTGGTGGCTAGAACCGGGACAGAAGACCGACCTTTGGTCCCGGTTCCAGCCACCAACCGGGACCCGGTTCTAGCCACCAACCGGGACTAAAGGTGCTGGGCCAGGAGCGAGGCCCATTGGTCCCGGTTCGTGTCTGGAACCGGGACCAAAAGTGTCAGACGAACCGGGACCAATGGCCCCCGAGGCCCGGCCGACGCCCTGGCCTCACGAACCGGGACTGGTGCACCCTTTGGTCCTGGTTCGTAAGTGAACCGGGATTAATGCCCTTATCCTGGCCTCAACCAAAGTCATGTTTTCTACTAGTGAGCTTTTTTCGGATTTTCTCTGCCTTAACTGTGTTCAGATGCGTGTCAGACGGAAAGACAACATCCGGCCCCCACTGCTTCTGGACGTCCAGAAGCGCTCTTTCTGCCGCGGCGGCAGTAGCCATGCCGCGGCAGTTCCAGCATAAAATTTTCATTGCGCCCGACGATCAACCAAGATCTCGCCAACGAAACAGCCAAGCTGCAGGAGGGATAACCGATTATGAGCTGTCCCGGTGTTGCCTTTGGAAGTGGGGATGGCCCTTAATTATGTGCTGGGCCACACAAGTGCATGCTACAATGGCAATGAACGGTACTATCTAACTTGTGTGTAAAATCTAACTTGTGTGTAAGAAGCGCGCGTGGGAGAGAAAGTCGGACCAACTAGTTCGAAAATAAGTATGTGATGATGATGGGCAAAGGAGGGAGGGAGAGCCACATACGTACGTTCATTATAAACAAACAAATACTACAAAAATAGATGGATGGACCCAAATTTATGTACGTGTCTTCCGACGGATGGATGCATCCATCGATCGGGTGCATGCATTCTTATGCTAACACTATATATATAAAAATCAAACCCATCCATCCATCTTCTTCCTGCTCTCGCTCTGCGTCATCACACGTACATACGCAAGGCATCGATCGATCGAGAGAAGAAACATAACATAATCAATGGCTGCAGGCAAGATGCGCTGCATGGCGCTGCTGATGGTGGGGCTTCTCCTCCTCCTCGCCGCAGCCACCGCCACCGCCAAGAGCATCGACCTCAAAGGCGACGAGGGCGGCGGCAGCGAGGAGGGCCGCGCCGTGTCCGCCGACATCAGGCTGGCCGTCAGTGAGAAGAAGGCGAAATCTGAGCCATCTCCGTCGCCATCGCCATCACCGGCGCCGGCTCCAGAGCCCAGCGCCAGCGACTGAAGACCAGCTGCATGCATATGCATATGCATATGCATATGCATATGCATATGCGCCATGGCCTCGTCGTCGCGCTCACGCTTAATCGTTTCTTTGTTTGCTTTCTTCCATCGACGAGGATCGATACGGATTTGCCAAATTGTATTTTTTTTTTCTTTTTGAAATGTATTTATTGTTAATCTAGCAATTTATTTGTTTATACTTCTTTTTATAGGGTTCGATCGACCATGCAAGTACACATGCATCTACGTGTAGCGACACGCATGTAATCTCTTCATTTTTTTTTATTTGCAGGAGAAATAATAAATGTTGTAGGACTACTTTTTTATTACAATTATAAATGTCGTGAAACGACGCGGGTGGTGCTCACAACCGGCGCCGCTTCAATGCTAGAGTTCCAGTGAGAGATCGCGTCGCTCTGTGCCGGCATGAATGCGACACTGGTGCTCTGGAGCGGCGCTGACCATTTCAGGCTGGAAGGGGTATGGGTAAGGGAGGGGTTTTTGGGTGGGGCATGGGAGATAGAATCGAGCGTGGCAGCGGTCCGAACGCCCGCAAAGCCCTCAGTTTGTTCTCAGATTGTTGGAAAAAGTAAGTGCAGACCGACCGGCGGACCGATACAGGCAAAACACGTCCGGACCGCGTGGCCCAGACGGTTGCTGGCGTTTTTAGGGTCGGACCAATCGGCGGACCGATACAGGCAAAACACGTCCGGACCGCGTGGCCCACACGGTTGCGGGCGTTTTTAGGGTCGGACCGATCGGCAGACCGATACAGGCAAAACACCTCCGGACCGCGTGGCCCAGACGGTTGCGGGCATTTTTAGGGTCGGCCCGATCGGCGGACTGATACAGGCAAAACACGTCCGGACCGCGTGGCCCAGACGGTTGCGGGCGTTTTTAGGATCAGACCGGTCAGCGAACTGATACAGGCAAAACACGTCCGGACCGCGTGACCCAGACGGTTACGGGCGTTTTTAAGATCAGACCGGTCGGCGAACCGATACAGGCAAAACATGTCCGAACAGCATGGCCCAGACGGTTGCGGGCATTTTTAGGGTCGGTACTGAAGATGCACTTACATACTCTTCTATAGTTTAGTAATTCATTTAAAGTATTTTATAAAATTACCATAAGATTTGAATTCTATTGATTTTAATAGATGGGTGTGTCTAAAACACATCTAGATGTGACATAGTTATTGCACATCTAAATGACTAAATGAAGCATAAAAAGGAAAAGGAAAAGAAAAGGAAAATATCCACACGAATCTCTACGTAAGATCAGTGATATAGGACTTAGATGTGCAATACTTATGTCACATCTAGATGTGATTTAGCAAAACCGTTAATAGATAGTCTATTTAATTTGGAAGATTATCTTTCATTCCCAATGCTTTTTTGCACTACCTTGACCCAAACGCGGGCCGAGCGGCCGGCACGTACACACATCAGGCCATCATGTGTCGTCTCCACCGCTCGCTAGCTTATCCATTCGTCTCCATCGAGATGCACTGCATCTATCTCCCTTATTCTCTCGCTCCATCTTTCATTCTCATCCAACACCGCAGCCGGATTTGTTGCGCTGTGAGCCGGCTGTCCGTCGAGGTTCGTTCCCAAGTTGCCGGAGTGTGTCAATCGTGTGACTGCATGCAGGCTCGGGTGGATGTGAAGCCTCCAAAGTCACTGGCGCCCCCCGTTCCACCGTAGCGAGCGCCGCCGCCAGATCATCTCGTCCCCTCCCCTCTGTGTGTCTCTCGCTCTTATTTTCTCATCTCGCTCTAATTCTATTAGTGCATATGCATGCAGGCCGATGTGAAGCCAAGTTGATGGCATCCCCGTTCCAGACCACCAGATCTGGAGCGCCTGGCACCCCCGTTCCAGACCGTCGAGGCCGACGAGGGGTGCAGAAAGGCCGCCCCCAAGGCCAGCGCCAGGGCCGACGAGGCACGCAGGAAGGCCAAGGGCCTCGCCAAGCAGCGGGAGGACCTGTGGGTTAGGTCCGCCTGCCGCAAGCACGCCGGCGAGCTCGCCATCGTGCCGCCACCTTCGCCAACTTCCTGTCCGCCGCGCTCTCCCCGGCCCACCTCACCGCAACTCTGCTCACAGCCGGGCCGCTCCAGCGCGCTGGAGACCCCGCGGCCGCCGGATCCGCGCCGGGGGGGGGGGGCTACGCAGGCGAGATGCGCTGGAGCGGCAGAGTTTGGTGATGACGGGAGGGGAGTAGCCCAACGCTGTCCAGGGGTCTTTTCAAAAAAACTAAACGTTTTTCCACATAACATTGGACTGCGGGTTGAATTCGAAAAAACTCAGGGACTTTTGTGCAAAATCGCCGACGACGTACGACCAGAAGTTATCGACGCTTTATTATTAGAAGGCCAAGCAGCGGGAGGACCTGTGGGTTAGGTCCGCCTGCCGCAAGCACGCCGGCGAGCTCGCCATCGTGCCGCCACCTTCGCCAACTTCCTGTCCGCCGCGCTCTCCCCGGCCCACCTCACCGCAACTCTGCTCACAGCCGGGCCGCTCCAGCGCGCTGGAGACCCCGCGGCCGCCGGATCCGCGCCGAGGGGGGGGGGCTACGCAGGCGAGATGCGCCGGAGCGGCAGAGTTTGGTGATGACGGGAGGGGAGTAGCCCGACGCTGTCCAGGGGTCTTTTCAAAAAAACTAAACGTTTTTCCACATAACATTGGACTGCGGGTTGAATTCGAAAAAACTCAGGGACTTTTGTGCAAAATCGCCGACGACGTACGACCAGAAGTTATCGACGCTTTATTATTAGAAGAAGAGATAGAGATTATACCTTCAAAAAATGTATAGTACATATATCGATCTATCTTGCTGGAAGCCTGGACTTCCATCCAATATTTGTTTCTTATTACAAAATACTGATGGGATGATTATCGGTGAGAAGTGGGGCCAGGATGCAAGCTCCCCAAGCCAAAGAAAGGTTCAAGACATCACATGGTCGAGACTTCCATCCAATATTTGTTTCTAATTACAAAATACTGATGGGATGATTATCGGTGAGAAGTGGGGCCAGGATGCAAGCTCCCCAAGCCAAAGAAAGGTTCAAGACATCACATGGTCGAGACTTCCATCCAATATTTGTTTCTTATTACAAAATACTGATGGGATGATTATCGGTGAGAAGTGAGGCCAGGATGCAAGCTCCGCAAGCCAAAGAAAGGTTCAAGACATCACATGGTCGAGACTTCCATCCAATATTTGTTTCTTATTACAAAATACTGATGGGATGATTATCGGTGAGAAGTGGGGCCAGGATGCAAGCTCCCCAAGCCAAAAAAAGGTTCAAGACATCACATGGTCGAGAGGGCCTGAAGCATACATGCATGCGTGGTTCACTCTCCACGTCACATGAGCCACATGCAAGCATGCCAATCAAAAATATTCTCATCTTTTCTTTTTTTAAGAATAAAATCGTTTGGTTTATGGGATAGCAATACTGATCATAGGAATAGAAAAAGGTTTAGGAAATAAGAATTTTTTTAATTATTTTTTTAGAACCTAAATGTGAAAAAATATTATCAGGAGGTGCCCTTAATTTTCTAAATATGTGATTTGATTTTGATACATGGATTGAGTTGTAAACTTAATGTCCATCGCGGATCCGAGCTAGGTTTTTTTTCCTCACCGACATATAGCTTTGGTCTTACATGACTTTGCTATTTGTCAGCGTGTTTTTGTGTGTGTGTTGGTGTTGGCTGTGTGCATCCTAGCTATGTAGAGGCTGGATGTGTGCTCATTGTATTTGTATCCTCTTGATGCTTTATTTTGAGCTAATAAAATTCATCCTTTGTCGAAAAATGTGGCAATATGCCGTAAAAAGGAGCTTCCATTTGAGCCATATCATCCCAATTCTCCCAAGCACTCAATTCAATTATGGTATGCACAATCGATCGTAGCTCCATGGCGAGCCACGTTACATGGACAAACTTGAGCCACCGTGTGTGGCAGGCTCCGTCATGCCTTGCAGAATTTCACAAAAATAGCTAGGGTATTTTCAACAAAGGGACTCGCTTTGTACGCCCTTTATCCTCCTAATCCCAAACTTGTCGTTTGCATACCGGAGAGCTACAAGAATATGACAATCCCAGACGTTTACATACTGGAGAGTGGATGATCCATGATCTATTCACAGAAAGATGGCAACATTAGTGCAGCCCATATCATATTCTCATATCCTCCATATCGCCAACTATATATCATATGTGGTAAGACAAAGAGGCAGTTGATGTGTCGGTCACACCTTTGTAGATTCCCGTAAAGCATTCTGAAATTGCAGTATATGAGGGATCTCGATGACATTGGTATGTTGTTTTGCCCGTTCTTGTGCGCAATGCATGAAAAGTCTCTCGCCTCTTGAATTATAGCTCATGCGAGGATGAAGAGGGTCGCCGGTTAAGCCTGAATGTGGACATCTTCCGTTTAGATTTTTCCATATGATTTATCCACTCTTCTCGCGTCTCGTCTCCATTGATCAACATACACATATCATATGGGCACCTCCTTAGTAATCCAAAGATGGGAGGTGGAATCAATTGAACATCTTTTCTTTACATCTACTTGATACAAACCCTTACTCAAAAAGGAAAAGAAATTACAGTCCTATGTACACAAATCGGACGCCCATTCAAAAAAGAAACGACACCCATCTAGGGATACCACTTCTGTCTCTCACTTGATGCAAGAGTGTATCTACGACTGGTCACTTGCATACATCGCATTCGACGGGTGCATCCTGCATTCGATCATGCATTGTCGAAAGATAAAAATGAAACCAACAATGATAGTAGAGCATAAGCAAAACTAATATATACCTCATGGTTTTGGTGCTGCTTGGTGGAGTTGCAGTGGCATGATGCACGTCGTTTTGGTGCCAATCTAGCGACACGAAGCATATGTCGCAACCTTGTCTGTGCGTGATTGTAGATGCTACACACACACACACACACACACACATATAGTTCATATTAATTAGTTGATGGAATCAATGCAATATTATGGAAGGAATTAAGTTGGTGCATGGAATAGGATTAGCAAGGTTGGTACCTGAGCCTATTGCAGGAGTAGAAGAAGACAAGGATGCCATTGAGGATGCCCCTGACGGCCCGGAAGATCTGCGAGAAGAGGTCGTTCCACAAGGTCTTGAGCGTGGTCATGTCCAAGGCGCTCTGTTGCGCCTCCGACATGTCCTTGAAGATGAAGATGCTACTCAGAGTCTCCCATATGTCCTTGAAGAAGTTGTAGCTATTGGACAACACCGACCCCGCGCACCCTACCACCGCCACCGCAAGCCTCGCCGGCAGCACCATCACCTGCAGCACCGGCCACAAGGACGCCACCACCCCGGCGACGCAGTCCAGCACCACGTCGAACGGCGCCCACACCACCTCCGCCAGGTCCACCACCAGCTCCCACGCGTGCGAGGCTAGGACGCCCGCCGTGCCAAGCAGCTGGCACAGCCCTAGGTCGGCCAGCGGAGCCAGCATGACACGGAGCAGTGCCCTGGCGGCCTGCGTGAGCGTGAGCAGCCCCTGCATGAACTTGCGCAGGTTACGGAGGAAGAGGATGGTGCCCAGATACTGGATGCGGGTGACCATGTCCCACGTCTCGATCCACTCGAAGAGCGGGCCGCAGATGCGCGCCGCCGCCGACTTGAGCAGCGGCACGTTCTTGTACAGGTCGTAGAAGCCGATGATGACGGTGACGAGGGAGGCGAGCACGTAGAGGCTCCGCGCCAGGGGCCGCATCCAGGGCCGGTATAGGTGGCACAGCACCGGGTACGACTGCAGGAAGATGACCCACGACGGCAACCCCGACTCGAGCAGCGTCAGCAGCCGGATGTCCGACGTGATGATCTGCCGGAGCTTGAACGGCAGCGCCGCGTCCCGGGACCGGAACAGGAGCAAGGTGTCGCTGTACCTATAGTGCTGCATCTGCATCTGCATCTGCATCTGCGTGGGAGCCTCCTCCACCTCCTCCTCGCCATCGCCATCGGTGTCCTGCTGCTGCTGCTGTAGTTGTAGATTCCTCCTCCTAGCCCTGCTCCGCCAGCTCATCCTCCTCCTCAACGTCGGCGGCGTGCACTTGTCGTCTCCGCTGCTGCTGGCCGCCATCATGACGTCCTCTCGTGAAGGAGGAGGAGGAGGAGGAGCCTGTTCCTCTTCTCCGGCGGATGCGCATGCGGAGCGATTGTGACGACGAGGACGATGATGATGGTGATGATAGTGGAGCAGGTATCCTCGGAGGGAGTGCGTCTCAGAGGCGCGGCCGAGGAACCACTGGGACGCGCAGCCGGCGGCCTGCTCGGCGCTGTAAAACTCCCACTTGTTGAGGTAGCGGGCCTCCAGCGCGAGGGAGGTGTCGGTGAGCAGGTCGTTGTAGTAGTTGATGCCATGCACGTCCCGCCATGACACCTCGAACACCAGGAACCCATGGAGCAGCGCCGGGGTTGAGTTGGCCACCGCCAGCCACCTTCGCATCGCCGTCGTCGTCCTGGTTTTTGTTTTGTTTGTGGTGGCCATGTCCCTCGAATTCACGAATGGAGACATCCTGTACTGCATCAATTGCCGCATGCGAGCTAAAGCTTTTTAAGTGTGATCAATCAATCAATCAATCATCATGTCCAACTTTCAGTACCACTCCTATATATGTTGTTAGCTAGGTTCAAATTTCCCTTCCATTTAATAACATGCATATAGATATCCGGCCAGGTTGCTTTGAGAAACATGCATGCAAACATATATTTATCAGACAATTCAATATGTGAGTAGAGTACCATATAGGGGTACCTTTGTGATCATGAACTGCCATAGCCTTGCGGATCTGGACTGCTTGCCGGTCATCCATGGCTGGTTGTCCACCAGAATCAACACCTTCTTGCTCACCGGCGCAAAGTAGAGGAACGCCCGGGAGATGTAAGACTCCATGTCCCTGCACCAAATTCATGCATGCCAGCAATGCCTTGCCTTATTATTTGGATCACCGGCCGGCCGAGTCGACCAAATTCATTCGTCACAAGTGGAATTCAATTGGTTTACCGTACCCAATCTGCAAGCTTGTCAAGGGATATATATCCGGCAGAGGATCCATACAGCTGATAGCTAGCTAGCTAGCTAGGATGACAACACCACATCAAATTGTATAAATCCGATTAATTCTTCCAAGAGATCTCCATAGGTTCATTGTCGATTGCAAAAAAGTTGGATAAGAGAGAGAAAGTCACTCTTCCCTCCCCCCAGCACGCCCGTGAAGGAAGGAAGGAAGGTCGAGGACGCATGCCTCCCCGTTCTCAACTCCATTTTTAGACCTAGATGATCCATGCATATTATTAGATGTAACGTGTTTACTAAAATAAGGTCATCATGAATTCATGATATGCTTTATTGATCGCAACTCATCGTTCACAAGGTTTCCCAAAATAGAATTACGGGCTTGCCAGTGTAGGATATTTTTATCATTGAACAAAACCCTAGCTAATCATGAGCAACGCAATTGGTCTCCTAGGACAATGCATAAAGCTTCCTTCTTGACCAGTTGAACCACTTCGATACAGCGAGCATACACACACCATCGCGGTGTCATCCCACCATTGCTCATGGCATGAACATGCTCAATTCAATCACTTGCACATTGTCCATTCCCGCTTACACTCTGTTACATCACATTAGGACAACCAACAACAATAGACCATGTTGCATAACTATAGCTCGAGCCATTGTTTCATTTACTACCAACGAACAAACGAAAACCCATTGAAATGCGAATTATAGCTGCCATGCTCTATGAAACCGTACATGAGCTTCACCGGAAAGAGTTCAACAGAGTCATTTTACAATCGACTTCGAAAACGCCTGCGATAAAGTCAAGTGGTCCTTTCTTCCACGGATACTCTGTATGAAGGGGTTCTCGGCGAACTGGTGCAAGTGGGTGGAAGGTTCGTCTCTGGTGGTGGTGCCCTCAAGGTCAATGACGTCATTGGTAGCTACTTCTAGACTCATAAGGATCTTCGCCAAAGGGACCCCCTATCCCCTAGTTCATTCCACAGCATGACAGATATGCTACCTAATATTGTTTTTTTCGATGAAAGGGCCACATAGCCCCGTTTTCATTATGAAAATGAAGTCATACATCATATTCTGCTCTATTACAACCTCATGATGCATCACCGAAGCATCAAAGCAACTAGAGAAACAACATACATCATCTGTCATCTTACCATAGCTACAGGATGCTGCCCCTCATAAGCCAAAAGAGAAGATGCACACAGGAAGGGAAAACTTGTTCAGGAGAACTGCCAAATCTACCCAGCAACACTGCCCAACAGCCAAAATGACTAAAACAGCTAAAAAGAAAAATGTTTGCATCATTCAATTCTTCTCACAGCCGGCCCCCAGCCATGAGTCCTGCTGTACACATCACGCGCCACTTTAGCCAATCGCTTAGTCACCTCCTTAAGCATGTCTAACATCCCTTTTTTCTGCAGAACGGACCAAGAATCCAGCAAAGAGCAGACAGTAAAAATTACATCAGTAGGATCTCTAGGGAGAGTACTTTGAAAGCAAGCTTTATTTCTTGTTTTCCATATAGACAGAAGTAACGCGGCAACACCAACAGAGACACAACACGATCTTTGCTGGTGTATGCTGGTATCCAATTCTGACAGAGATCAAATAAGGACATAGGCATTTTTGGATTACCCAAAGCACCCCCCCCCCCCCCCACAACATTCCAAAGGAAACTGGACATCGAGCAAGTAAAAGGAAAATGATCAATACTTTCCTGGGCATCACAAAACTCACATTTGTTGGTGCCAGACCACCCTCTTTTACTTAAATTGTCTTTGGTAAGGATCCTTCCATTGATCACTAACCAGACAAAAGCTTTAATCTTTAAAGGCATCTTCATTTTCCAAAGTAACTTAAAAGGGAAATCAACTCTCCTAGCTATAATGAATTGATAAAGAGATTTAACTGAAAAAGTGCCAGAACTGGTCAACAACCATTTCACTTTGTCAGGTTCATCATTCAGAATAACCTGACTACACATATCTAAAATTTTATTCCACATGTCCAACGTTTCCCCATACAAACATCTCCTAAACCTGATACAATTAAAATCTTGGCTAACAACTTTAGCCACAGTGATGTTTTGACAAAACGTAAGATTGTATAGATGAGGAAAAAACTGACAAAGAGGTTTGTTGTGGATCCAGGCATCCTCCCAGAACCTGGTCTTACGCCCATCGCCCATGACCCTCTGACAACAACTATAAAAGATGTCCTTAACACTCATAAGGCCATTCCAGAAATGGGAGTTGTCAGAAGATGATTCACACTGAGACAAAGTCTTCTTCTTCGAATACTTTGCTCGAACCATATCCTGCCAATCCCCCTCTTCATTCTCCAGCCTCCAAAGCCATTTGCACAACAAACTAATATTCTTAATGTCCAAATTAGTAACCCCTAATCCACCTTGATCCCTAGGTTGACACACATCAAGCCAGGTAACTAAATGAAACTTACGGACCCCATCCTTTTCGTGCCAAAGAATTCGAGCTCGGAAGAAATCAAACCTTTTGCCCACTCCTTTGGGTAGACGAAAAAAGTAAGCAAATAACTAGGGATACTGCTCACACAGGTTTCAGCGATCGTAAGCATGCCTCCCATAGGAAGTAGGTTGCCTTGCCAAGAGGCAGCCCCTTTCTCAACTTTTTCCTCGCCTGGCTTCCAGTCATAATTACGAAGCTTTTTAAAGTGCAGCGGGACACCTAAGTATCGAAAGGGGAAAACACCAGTGGCACATGTAAATATATGTGCATAATCATGTTGTCTCTCTAAAGCCTTACCAAAACAATAGATTTCACTTTTCAAGAAATTAATCTTCAACCCAGTTAAGTGTTCAAAAACACAAAGAATAACTTTGAGGTTTCTAGCCCCCTCTAAGTCATCTTGAAAACAAAAAATAGTATCATCCGTGTCGGAATCGGGGCTCCGCGGAACCCAACAAGGTTCGAACACTGGGGTGTGTGCGAAGATCTCAACCGGCTCGAAGTCCCAAGCCTGTCACCCTACGGCCTAGCTGCGTCGAATAAGTGTGAGAGGGGAAGGAGATGGACTCAGAGATTTACCCAGGCTCGGGCCACCTTGCGGTGTAAAACCCTACTCCTGCCTTGTGGTGCATTGGCCTCCCGAGGAGGTTATGGATGAACTGGTACAGTGGTTCGGTGGCCTCACGAGGGCTCTCGGTAGTGATGAACAGGTGTGTCTGACCTCCCTCTCCAAGATGGGAGCTCGTCCCTCTTTATAGGGGCCACGGTCCTCTTTTCTTATCGCACAGGCGGGAAGGGATCCCACAACGGCCAAATTTGAAAGGGGACAAGAAGTACATCCTATCCTGACTAAAGGTGGTCTTCGCCTGCAAAGCTTCCGGGTGTGACGCAGCGGTGGGCTCGGCGATGACATCCGTCCTGCCGAGCTCATGGTCTCGGTCCTCTTGCACTAGGAAGGAAACCTTTGGGGGGTTCCTTGGGAACCCACGTACGTCCTTGCCTCCTTAGCACGAAAGAGCAAACTGTCCTCCTTCTGCGCCTACTGGCGCCCGCCTGGCTTAGCCGTCAGAACCCACGTCACCCCGGCCTCAGGAGGACGGGTACTTGCATAGGAATCTCCGCTCCTCGGGAGGCAGCCTGGGGGGATGCCACTCCTCCGGAGGTCTTGGTGTTGTCCTCCTCGTGAGGCGGGGGCTCTCGCGAGGGCCTTGACTTGGGGGGCTCGTTGTTGGGCCGTACCGAGCCGTCGTGGTGGGCCACGCGCTGGGCCATAGGCAGGCAGGTCTGGGTACCCTCGATCCCAGAACGCCGACAGTAGCCCCCGGGCCCAAGGTGTGCCAACCCTGGCTTCGAGATGAAGGCAAGGAGCGCAGGGTGAAGCGCCGTGGGCCCCCAATCGCCTGTGGGCCAGGCTCGACGCGTGGCACGCGACGGGGAATGGACACCTCTGCCCCCAATCGCCTCGGCAACTGTCCAGGCTGACAAAAGCCGGGCGCCCTCTGCGGAGCCATCATTGCTCTTCTTCCCTGCGCCTTGCTCTCCTGCTCAGATCCTCTTTCCACCACGAGAAACTCCTCCAGGTCTTGGTGCAGCACCATCTTTCCTCTTGCTCTTCTGCCTCCAGGGTCCTTTGGATGGCGCCCGCCGGGAAGGCGAAGCCCGAGGCTCCAGCCTCGGCCCCCTCTTCTCCCTCTCCGGCGCTCACGACATCCACCATCGCCAAGGAGGGGGGTCTCGCCTCAACGCTCCCGTTGACTGCGGGAGACTCCAATGAATGGGGGGAGACCTTGATCTGGTGCGGCTCCGCGGAGCGGCGCACCCTGGCGAAGACGGTCTACCCCTTCTTCCTCCACAGCGTCTTCTGCGGGCTCGTCCCGCCCTTCTCGGGGTTCTTCTCCGCCATCCTTGCGCACTACGGGATCCAAGCTCTCCACCTTCAGCCCAGCTCTATCTTGCTCCAGTCGATCTTCGCTTTCTACTGCGAGGCCTTCGTAGGCGTGAAGCCTTCTGTGGCCCTCTTCCGCCACTACTTCTACATGAGGCTCCATGACAGCGCACAGCGGTCGGGGTGTGCCTCCTTCGTCGCGGTCCAGAGCGGCAATGTGCTCCTGAAGGCCGGGAAGAAGGTGGAAGGCTACAGGCACCGATGGGTCTTCTTGGATGTTCGGGGGGTTGACTCGCATCTGGAGCTCCCGACGAGGCTGCCCGAGAAGACTCTCGGGTGGGCCTCCATGAAGCTCACCGACCCCCGGGCGACGCCCGTCCTGAAGCGGATCTCCTCGGACATGGACGCCAGGAAGCTGACCGGGGCGATGATGGGAAGGAGTTCGTGACGCAGCGCCTGGCGCCGCTCCAGCAGCACTCGAAGCCCATGTGGGAGTACGAGGGAATGTGAGACGTCATCAGGCTCAGATCCGCCAACTTGACAGGCGAGCAGCGGGACAAGGCCCTGAATACTCTGCTCTTCAACGATCCCGGAGATCTTCCCTAGGCCTATGCCCCGCTGTACCGCCGCGACGACGGCAGGGCGCTGGCCGTCGCCATGCCCGATTTTGATGACCTGGGGCTCACGCCATCCGAGCGCCCCAATCCCCCGGTGCTGGTGTCCTCCAGCGACACCAGCGGCGGGGGGGGGGGGTTCGGAGGAGACCGTGGATGAAAGGGAGGAGGCGTCCCCTCCGTCGCAGAGCGTGCTCCTCCGCAGCCTCGATGACGACGATGATGATACCGACGAGCCCCCGGCCGCTGGCTCCCAGCGCTTCGCCAGGGTGCCCAGGGGGCCAGGGCCTTCCCCCCCAAACCGCTCGGACGTCTGGTCGGACGACCCCGAAGAAGCGCGCGGCCGCGCCCGCTCCAGAGGACCCCCCGCGCCCTAGCAAGGTGGCCGAGGCGCTGGCCTCATCTCAGCCCGTGCCGCGGCCGAGAGGCGGGGCGGCCGCCGCTAAGGCAGACGTGGCTTCGCCGGCCGCGGTTCCTCAGGGCGTTCTCCGCACCTCTCTGGGCGGCAGCACCACACCGGGGGTCGGCGAGGAGCACCCCACTCGCCCCCTGGGCATGGCCAAGGCCGCGCCGAAAGGAAGTGGGGTCGTTCCGACCAGCGTCGAGGTGGAGAAGAAGAGGAAGTGGGTCGCGCGCGAGGAGTAAGTAACCTTCCTCGTCTCTGTTTGACCATGAATTGTGCATGTGCTCACGGCTCTCCTCCTTTCACTAGCCAGGGTCGAGGTCGCGCCGAAGAGGAAGAAGGCGAGCGTTGAGCCGAAGGAGCCCCCTGTCCTGGGGGCGCCATCGGCCTTGGGCCGTGATGGAAGCGCGCCGCGCCAGCCCAGCGCGCCGCTTGGAGGACCGGTCGTCGGGGGCGTGGGGGCTCTCGAGGCGGCGCTCCCTGCCGCAGCCATGGTGGCCCCGACGCCGATGGAGGGGGCGGCTCCTCGCCCCCTCCTGGTGGAATCCGCTCCCGAGGGCGCAGCGATGCAACCTCGGGAGGAGCCAACCTCCACGGGCCAGCTGGTTGTGGAGTCGTCCGCACTCGCCATGCCGGAGGAGAAACTGGAGCCCCCGGCTCCCCAAGTTAGCCGCGCTGCGGGACCCTTGGTCACGGCGCCCGCCGATGCATCGGTGCCGCCTCCTGGTCCGGTTCTCGCGCTCGCACGCTGCGGTCCTCTGATCAGGTCCGGTGCCTTGGATGAGGCCTACACCATGCTTGGCAGGCTCCAGGCCGACCTCCAAGATGCTGAAAGGTGCCTCACGAAGGAGCGCCTGGGGCTCGTTTCTGGGTGGTCCTAGGCTGAGGCGGCCACCCAGATGGCCTGGAGCCAAGCCGAGGCTGCCATCGCGAAGAGCGATAAGGAGGCCGCCGAGGCCAAGGCGGCCCGAGACGCGACACTGGTCGAGGTGGAGTTTTCCAGGATGCGCTACGGTGAGGCGGAGGCCAACCTGAAGGCCTTTCAGGATGAGCAAGCTACGCTCGCGCAACGAATCCGCGAGCAGGAGGAGGTCCTCAAGGCCCGCGAGGCGAAGCTCACCGATCGCGACTCCGCGCTGTCCCGGGTGGCTGATGACCAAACCAAGGATAGCGAGCGCCTGGCCAAGCTGAAGGAGGAGGTGGAAGAAGCCCAGGTGTCCCACGCCCGGCGCGTCTCCGAGACGATGACCCATCTGGAGGCCAGGGAGAGGACCCTTGCCGTTGCCGAGGAGAAGGCGGCCGCGGAGCGTGACGCCTTCACCTCCCCGAACTCGAGCTTCGCAAGTCGCTGCGCTCCATCTGCATGGGAGGATTCAGGGAGCCTTTGGCGACCCCCGAAGTCGGCTACGCAGGGCTCTCCTTCAAGCTTGCTAAGGTGCTCGAAGGCGCTTCCACCAGGGTGGACACCATTTTGGAGGACGAGTGTCGCGATCTTCTTGCCACGGCCGCGACGCGGGTCTTCAGCCAGCTCTACCTTCGCGAGCCCAACTTCAGCTTCGATGTGGTGCTCGTCCCGGTTGCTCCTGCGTCCTGCGCCGCTGCGGAAGCGGCCATGAAGGGTTCGGTGGACGCGTTGGTGGAGAAGTTCACCTGCATCGCCACCGCCAAGCCCCCGGTGGCGGAAACAAGCGATGGTGACGATGGCGGCAGCAACGTTGACGATGAGCTTGCCGTGGCTGGGACAGTTGGCGATGACAGCCATGGCGATGGCGGCCCCTCCTCCTAGATCTTACCCTGCAACGTTTACTATGCCTCGCGGAGGCGTGAGACTTTGAATTCGCAAGACATTCAGTGCATGTAATAATTGCTTGAATTTCCTTGAATATCGTGATTTCCTCCGGTGCCTTGTTTCCATCCCGCTTGCTTTTGTGCTCTGCGTCGCAGGGCCCAATCCCGTGCATACCTTGACCGCCGTTGGGGCGTCCGGATCGCCAGGACGAGACCAAGGGGCGAGGGGCTACGTGACCAGTGAGGCCCCTGAGTCGCGATGCTCAGGGGTCCCCCTTGACGTGCGAGCAGCACTCACGAAGAAAACATGGCGATGCCAGGGTAGATTTGGGGCGCCTTAGTGCTTTGCGTCGGCAGGGCCCAATCCCGCGCATACCTCGACCGCCGTTGGGGCGTCCGGATCGCCAGGACGAGACCAAGGGGCGAGGGGCTACATGACCAGTGAGGCCCCTGAGTCGCGATGCTCAAGGGTCCCACTTAACGTGCAGGCGGCGCTCGTGAGGTGAGTTTGTACCTTTCCTCGCCAGCTTTTACCTGGGAGGGACGCGAGAAGACCAGGTACCAGAACCTGGTGTGGCGGCTCACGCTAGGCCTGTCCTGAGCGTAGTCCCCGGCCAGCCCCCTCGCGCGTGCATCCCAGGGGAACGCTGCGTGACGGGGCTGTGCGAAGAGCCGGGAGGCCATCCTGAGGTTGGTGCAACCGCTAAGGCGCCCTCAGTTGTTTATCCCCCAGCGCGGAGCATGGGGCTTCCACTGGGCGTGGGCATAGCCGCTGAGCGACAGTGTCGTCCGCCAGCGCGGAGAATGGGGCTTCCACTTGGGCGTGGGAAGGGAGCTCTGTGTTAGAGTCTCCAGGCATGTACAGCCAAATAAGTTCGCACTCGTGGCTTGCACGGCTGAACTGGGGAGGTGTATCTGGGCACCCGTGAGCCAGCGCGGGACTCACGAGGCCCTACCTCAAAGGTGGGTTGCGCCTGAATTTTTATAGTGCGAGGCGCGCTTGTAAGACCTGTGGGGTGTGGGTAACCTGCGCCGAATGAATCTCCGGAGGCCATCACATGAGAAGGCCAAACACCAAGGACCCCAGGAGGTGACGTGTGCGGAGCCAGGCCGCCAGACAGAGCTCAGCCGTCAGGTTTATCGACGCTGCAGGGATGGAACCGAGCACAGATGTCGTGCCCAGTCTTCTCATGCGACAAACCCGAGGAAAGACACCCGGCGTGTGGCTCCCGTGACGGCGAAGCGCCGAACAGCCGTTATTGGAACCGGGCCGCGCGCCCTGACTCACCCACACTCGATTAGCTCACGCGAGGACAAGCACCAAGGGCCTCGACGAGGTGACATACACGGGGCTGTCCCGCGAGACAGAGCTCAGCCGCTTGGATTTATCAACGCGGCAGGGACGAACCCGAGCACAGACGTCGTGTGAGCCCTTAATCATGAGGCGGTCGAAGGCGGGGTTGTAAGGGCGCGGAGACATTCATGGTGACGAAGCACCGGGCATGCAGTTGGAATACTTAAGAAATTCATTAAATGCAGAATCAGCCTGGTGCATGTGCAAAATGATACAGCTGCGGGGGCGGGCCCTAGCAGCTTGAGGATGGTGCAGCCCGAAGGGCGCCCTCAATTGAACAAACCAAAAGTCACCTGGCATCGGCGCTGCTGAAGCGTTGGGGTAGTTGTCGAAGCTGGATCATCACGAGCTTGAGTGCTCCGGAGGCTCGAGGGGCTCGCGAGGGTCTGGGAACTCCTGAAGATCCTCACGGCGTCGGGCCTCATGAGACGCGTGGCTGGTCTGCATGAGGCGCTGGTACGTAGCGCCCGCGTTCACGAGGCCGAAGGGCATGCGGATGTAGCTGCAGGGGAAGCCCCCACTACGTCTGACACGTGATGGCCAGAAGAGGCCCTGCGATGAGGCCCTGTTGAGGCCCGGGATGTTGACGCAGACGCGCAACCTGCCATTGGGGACGGCTGTCGCACCGGGCGGAGCATGCAGGGCGGTGCTCGCCGCGCAGGGCCTGCGCCTCCTGAAGCTCCCTGATCGCGTTGGTGATGAACTCTTTTGTTCCTGGCGCCTCGCGCCTTGCTTCTTGCTTGTGGGCGCGCGTCGGAGCACGCCTCCGAGTGGTGCCCGAGCACCTCCCCCATCGCACCGGTCAGGTCGGTAGCTCTCCAGGTGGAAGCCCCCGAGCTTGCCCTGAGGGAGGTGCCGGGCGCGCCTTCCTATGCGAGAGGGAGAGGCGCCCCAGGGGCAGACGCAGGGCCTGAGACGCCAGCAGTGGAGGTCCCAGCCCCCTGGCGGCTCTTGGGGAGGAGCTGCTTCTGCTTCTTGTGGGTGTCCTCGGGAGGCAAGACGTCGCCCTCGTCGTCAGAGTTTTCGGCCGCCGCGGCCTGGTAGGCGCGTTCGAGGGAGCAGACTGCATCCTTCTCGTCGCAGGCGACCGTGATGACGCCGCTGCACCCTGGCATCTCGAGGACGTTGTAGCCATGGTGGACTGCCGCCATGAACTTGGCGAGGGTAGGGTACCCAAGGATGGCATTGTACGGGAGGCCGATGTGAGCAACGTCGAAGTCGATGAGCTCGGTGCGGTAGTTGTCATGCCTACCGAAGGTGACTGGGAGGCGCACCTGTCCCAGTGGTGTGGTGGAGCCGTCGGTCACTCCTGAGAAGGGCTTCATAGGGCACCTGGAGCGTCTCGAAAGTCTCGACAGAGAGAACATTGAGCCCAGCGCCACCGTCGATGAGGGTCTTGGTGACGAGGACATTGCTGATGGTGGGTGTGCAGAGCAAAGGGAGCGCGCCTGCAGCGGCTGAGCACTTGAGTTGGTCCTTGGAGTCGAAGGTGATGGCCCACTTCGACCACTTGAGGGGACGCATGGCCTCGAGCTTCGGGAGGGCGGCGTTCACCTCGTGAGAGAACTGCTTGAAGATGCGGTGTGAGGCTGGGGCTTGAGCCCCGCCCAGGATGCAGGCAACCGCGCGGGGCTCCTGGAAGCCCCCAGCCCCATCGTCCCGCCGGTCGTCTTCGTTCCTTCTTGGTGGCAGCGGCAACGGAGGAAGGCCGGCCCTGTCCCGAGGACGGGCCTCCTGGGGCTGATCGCGCCAGGGTCCGTCACGAGGCTCGTCACGCCAGCAGTCATCGCGAGGCTGGTCACGCCAGTCCTGTCGTGGGTCGCGGTTGTCCCGACGGCCTCCGCTACGGCCTCCTCCACCGCCGTAACCACGGCCGCCGCGCTCGGGGCAGCGACCGAGGCGCTCGTCGTGGAGCTCCCTGAGCTCTTGGCAGTCACTGGTGCTGTGGGTGTTGGTGTAGTGTAAAATGCAGAACGGGCGGTTGCTCTTGAGGGGTTCTTCCTGGTCTCGACCGCGCTTTGCCTCGGGCTCGGCTGCCAGAACGGTGGGGTTCTTGCGTTTCACCTCTTTGGACTTGGCCTTCTTGTCTTCAAGGCCTGCCTCCGGAAGCTGACGGAGGGAAAGGCGGCCCGCCTCGGCCTTTGCGCACTTGTTCGCCAGGTTGAACGTTTCTAGGGCAGAGCCCAGGTCGTCGTGGATGGCGAGCTCCTCTCTCATCCTGAGGTCCCTAACGCCATCGGTGAACGCCGAGATGATGGCTTCATCCGACGCCTTCGGGATCTTGAGGCGGACGCTCGTGAAGCGTTGTATGTACTTGTCCAGGGTCTCTCCCTCCTGCTGCTTCACGCGTCGTAGGTCGCTCACCACTGGGGGGCGGTCCCGGGTGCCCTGGAAGTTGGCGGTGAAACGCTCGTGAAGTCCGTCCCAGGAGGAGATCGATTCCTTCAGGAGGTTGAGGAGCCAGGAGTGTGCGCCATCCTTCAGAGCCATGAGGAACCAGTTCGCCATGACCTTGTCGCCGCCGCCTGCCACCTCGATGCTCAGCGAGTAGAGCTGGAGGAACTCTGCGGGGTCGGCGGTGCCGTCGTAGCGCGGAGGGAGGTCCGGCTTGAACTTGCTGGGCCAGACAACGCGGCGCAGCTCCGAGGTGAAGGCACCGCAGGCCGCTTCGCTCTCAGGCATAGCATGGACGGGAGGAGCCTGGTCTTGATGTCCGTCCGCCGCAACCTCCAGCGGCGCACGGTCTTGATGCTGGCGCTGCGGCGGGCGGAGCGCACGCGCATCACCTTGCGGCCGCGGCACCACCTGGCAGCTCGCCTCGTCCCGTGCGCGCGCTGGCGCCGCGCGTGGCTGGTCACGGGGGAGCGCTTCGCGCCTGGGCTCGAGGTCGGCGCTTTGCAGGGACGGAGGAGGAGGCGCGTCGTGGGCCATGTCGCCCGCCTGGAAGGGCTGGGGACAAAGCGAGTGGGAGGGCGTCGGGGCTTCGCCAGCGACGTCGACGAGCTCGGCGATGCAGCGAAGCCAGTCTTCGTAGCGGTCGTTGGTGGGGTGGTAACGCATTAGCTCACGCGCCATGAGCAGCGCGGTCGGTGCATTCGCCAGTCCACGGCGGGAGTGAGAGGACGATGTTGTGGCAGGAACAGGGGACGGAGTGGTGGTGTAGCCATCGTGCTGCACGGAGGGTGGCAGCGACGAGTCCTGCTGCTCTTGAGGAGCCGGGCCAGTGGCAGCATTGGCTGCCGGAGAGATGGAGCGGCGCGGGACGCCGCGGCCCACGGGCGCCGTCTGGGCGACGCGAGCGGCCCGGCGCTCGGCACGAACTCGGCGGGTGTCGGCCATGGGAGCGACGGAGCTGAGATGGGGTGGAACCGGAGAAAGACTTCGACACGCCCCTACCTGGCGCGCCAAATGTCGGAATCAGGGCTCCACGGAACCCAACAAGGTTCGAACATTGCGGCGTGTGCGAAGATCTCAACCGGCTCAAAGTCCCAAGCCTGTCACCCTACGTCCTAGCTACGCCGAATAAGTGTGAGCGGGGAAGAAGATGGACTCAAAGATTTACCCAGGTTTGGGCCACCTTGCGGTGTAAAACCCTACTCCTGCCTTGTGGTGGATTGGCATCTCGAGGAGGTTATGGATGAACTGGTACAGTGGTTCGGTGGCCTCACAAGGGCTCTCGGTAGTGATGAACTGGTGTGTCTGACCTCCCTCTCCAAGGTGGGAGCTCGTCCCTCTTTATAGGGGCCACGGTCCTCTTCCCTTATCGCACAGGCGGAAAGGGATCCCACAACGGCCAAATTTGAAAGGGGACAAGAAGTACATCCTATCCTGACTAAAGGTGGTCTTCGCCTGCAAAGCTTCCAGGTGTGACGCAGCGGTGGGCTCGGCGATGACATCCGTCATGCCGAGCTCGTGGTCTCGGTCTTCTTGCACTAGGAAGGAAACCTTTGGGGGTTCCTTGGGAACCCGCGTACGACCTTGCCTCCTTATCACGAAAGAGGAAATTGTCCTCCTTCTGCGCCAGCTGGCGCCCGCCTGGCTTAGCCGTCAGAACCCACGTCACCCCGGCCTCGGGAGGACGGGTACTTGCATAGGAATCTCCGCTCCTCGGGAGGCAGCCTGGGAGGATGCCACTCCTCCGGAGGTCTTGGTGTTGTCCTCCTCGCGAGGCGGGGGCTCTGGCGAGGGCCTTGACTTGGGGGGCTCGTTGCTGGGCCGTACCGAGCCGTCGTGGTGGGCCACGCGCTGGGCCACTGGCAGGCAGGTCTGGGTACCCCCGATCCCAGAACGCCGACAATCCGCATATTGCAAAATAGTTAAACCCCCAGCATAAAGATCAGGCATTACACCTTTAATAAACCCTTGTTCTTGCGCCCTTTGCACTAGGGTCGCAAGTACGTCAACAGCCAAGTTAAACAACAAAGGGGAATAAGGATCCCCTTGTCGTAAACCCTTCCTAGTGGTAAAATATGGACCAATCACATCGTTAATAGTGATAGCAACTTTACCATTGCATACCACAGATTTGGTCCAATGAACAAAACGATCGGGAAAACCTTTCATTTTTAAAACTTCAAACATAAAGTCCCAATTAACTACCTAATATTGTTGAACAGCCTAAAGTAACCGGTCAGATTTATGGGGTGATCTCATGTTTAGTAGAAGATGAATTTTCCATTCTACTGTATGCAGATGAAACCCTAGCCATCGGATGACACCAACATGGGGAAGATCCCATCATATCACATCAAGTTGATCGAGCGGGAAAGAAACCCGTCGGTCAGAAACCCTAACCGCCATCCACGGGTTAGATGGGCGTGTTGAGACATGTTTTTTTCTAGAAAAAGAAAAAGACATGGTGGCAATTGGAAAGCTAAGATCGAGAGGCCTTACCCATACGGCCCAGCAATCTCTGCTCCGGTCCATGATCATCAATCCCCCACGCCGCTCAATCAAAAAAAAAATTCAATCCCCCCACACCCACCCTACTGGAACTGGGAGGCAGGGGAAAATGACGGCCACCTCCCCTTCGGCGGCGCCGCCCGCCACCGCCACCGCCGGCGACTGCCCCCATCCGACCTACACCGAGGCAAGCTCTCCTTCTCTCCCCACCTCCCTTTCCAGTCTCGTCTCTCTCGTTTCCTGCTGATGGGGAGCTGGATCTCGAACGCAGATGATTACGCAGGCGCTCGCGGAGCTGGGAGGCACCTCCGGCCGCATCGCCATCGCCGCCTTCATCCTCAGCCGCTTCACGGGCCTCCCCGCCACCCACGACCAGCTCCTCAAAGCCAACCTCCGCCGCCTCGTCTCCGAAGGCGTCGTCCGCGGCTACGGGTCAAAATCGAGATCTTGCTATGTCTTCCCCGCCTCCGACACGCGCGGTCGTGGCCGGCCCTCCAAGCCCAACAGTAAGGATTTGTCGGATCTCGATTTGGATGACACAACCGCAACTCCCCTCCCCAAGAATCTCAATTTACATGAATCCAGTGAGATGATTTGGCCGGCCCGGCAACGACGCAACTCCGGCTCCGGCTCCCAGCAGAATTATTCCGATCCCGGTTTGGATGGATTCCAGAGTAACAGCAGCAGTGGCGAGGATGACGTTGATGATGATGAATACACTCCACACAAGCGAGGCCCCGGGAGACCAAGCAAGACACGGAGAGGGCGTGGGAGGCCGAGAAAGGAGGAGCAACAATCACAATCACAAGCAAAGCATCCTCCAACTCCAACTGCAACTGTGTCGTCGACCGGTGGCATGCAACAATCAGAAGAAGCAGCAGCAGAGCCTCGTAAGGTTACCTTCTCTGCGAATGGAGATGCTTCCTCCCCATCGACCAAGAGAGGCCGTGGGAGACCAAGGAAGATACCGAGAGGGCGTGGGAGGCCGAGAAAGGACGAGCAACAATCACAAGCAAAGCATTCTCCAACTCCAGCTGCGTCAACTGGTGAAGCAGCAGCAGCAGCAGCAGAGCATCCTCCAACTCCATTGTCAACTGATGGTATCAAGAGAGGGCGTGGGAGGCCGAGAAAGGAGGCCGACAAAGGAGGATCAACAAAGGACGATCCTCCTGCTCCTGCTGCATTGGCAGGAGTCAAGAGATCGCGTGGGAGGCCAAGAGTGTACAGACCAATGCCCGTCAAAACTGGAGATGAACTTGAGAATCCAGTATCAGTTGATGTCGCGCTTGAGAATCCAAGAATGCACAAGCCATCAGCAGCTGATATTGTGTCCATGGTCATGAAGAGAGGAATACCTCCTAAGGCTGCAGATGCAAGGCCTGCTGAAGCTGGAGATGCAATACCTGCTAAAGCTAGATATGCAGGGCCTGCTGAAGCTGGAGATGCAACGCCTGCTGAAGAAACTGGAGGTGCTGCGTCGACGGGAATCAAGAGAAGGCGTGGGAGGCCAAGAAAGGAGAAGCCAACAGCAGCAATGTCTGCTCAAGCTGGGGATGCTGTGTCGGCCGGGATCAAGAGAGGGCGTGGGAGGCCAAGAAAAAAAAGACAAGCCTGATTCTGCATCGGCGGGGATCAAGAGGGGGCGTGAGAGGCCAAGAAAGTATAATCCAGCAGCAGGAGCGGCAATATCAGCTCAAGATGGAGATGCTGTGTACGTCAACGGGAATGAAGGGACCGCTTGAGAATCCAATTCCAAGACCATCAGCCCGTGATATTGTGTCGATGGTGATGAATAGAGAGTAAAGACTAAATTAAATCAACCTTGACTTGAGTGTACTGCCTTATGAGTAAAGACTTCTGAGTGTACCTTTTATTTCCAAGTTAAACTCGAGTGCAAATCTGCCACATGGTTTGTTTGTGACATATTGTTGTCTTGTCTCAGTTTAATGAATCTAAATTAAGCGAGTTGGAATAGTGTAGAATCTATCGACCAATTAGAACCTTGCCTATCTGTGTTAGGGATTAAGAATTGGGTCTAAACTCTACAAATTGCTCAAGTGTTGGATTATATTGGATCGTGTCATTTCCAGGACTCCTTTCTGTTAAAAAAAACATTTACTTGGGGGTTTATGTACAGGCTCCATTGGCCCATAAAATAGATGATTTGGTTGATGTCCTTCTTATCTTATCGATCTAGCACCCATAATAATCCCTCACTGTGATTTCCAACTTGTGTTTAGAGGTTCATCTCTGTATGCCAGTTGACAGTAAAGAAGGGCACCACGGGAGGCGGAGAAGAAGAAAGAAATGGTAGAGTATAAAGATAATTGTGGCTTTACTGTGAGCAGTGGAAATTCACCAGATGTTTGACATGTAAACTGTTGTGTCATCAGTGCATCTATTTTCTGTGTGAAATTCTTTAGAATCTGATTTGAGGAGACTGCCTTTAACAGTAGGTTTTGGTAATGTTATTTTTTTAAGGGTTCTATGATTGTAAGGAAGATGCATTTTTCATTATGGTAGATGTGCATTCAGCACAATTGCGTCTAGGCAGTCCTAAATGACGTGCGGGGCAAACAACTTGTGTGTAAGAAATATGCATTTTTCATTATGGTAGATGTGCATTTTTCATTCGGCATCATTATGCTAGAATGGCCTAAAAAGTACTCCTTCCGTCTCAAAATTCTTGTCTTAAATTTGTCTAGATACGGATGTATCTAGTTGCATTTTAATGTTAGATACATCTGTATCTAGACAAATGTAGGACAAAATTTTTGGGACGGAGGTAGTATCTTTGCATGCATATATGAGTTACCTCTTCCTTTGTGGTAACATATATCAACTATGTGATGCAACAAACTTATATTTTTTTTCCTTGGTACACAACTTGCCTTATTATGACTATACAATCCTATATACAGATCTTTACATTGAATGACAGTCGATCGAAAAGAAAAATGACAACTCAAAATTTGTTATACCAACATTGCTAAGTTAAAAGCATGCAAATCAGTAAATCTCATACTCCCATTCTTTTTGGGGATACCCATCCCCACCAACTGTCTGTACCAAAGACCTCCCATATTTGCGATATCTTTGCATACCTTCTTTGGTATCTTAAAAATAGGCAAACCAAAAGCTCGGATGGATAGAATGATAGCCTTCAACAAAATCACCTTTGTCAGTAACAATTTTTCATTCCAACCTTTTAGGCGATTAACAGTCATTTCCAGTAGATGAACAAAACAGTCACTTCTATCAACACCAACCACAACTGGGAGACCAAGATATATGTCAGGCACTACCTTCCGACATGCTAATTAGTTTTGAATACACTGGTTTTCACATCAACGTTTACATTTGGACTAAAATAATATAATGCACTTTTCTTCACTCATTGATGGCTCTCCCCAAGGACTAGGGATCCACTCGGGTGGCGAAGAAAAAAAAAGGGAGAGATATCAGACCTAAGTTTCCTCCCCAAGAACAAGCGTGCGAGGAACCTCAAATAGAAAAGGGCTCGCTAGCGATCTCCGGTGAGCCAACTTTAATAGTTCATCCCCACAGGTATTACACACACACCCTCCTCCATAGAGGGTTCATACCTGAGTAAATCGTCTCCCCTTCACCATTCCGATCTCCTTCGCACGCGCCCCTCTGAGCAATCTCGTATTCCTTCCGACGGCACCGCCGGAGCGGCACTTTGCTTCACTTGCTAATTGTGTGAGCTTAGGAAATCATTACGAAATAATAAAATGGGAAAGTGATGGTGCACACAAACCTTCTCTCCAGGAGTTAGAGCACTTGTTAAACCCTCACTGTAGATATATGAAATAAAAATATGGTGGCGAGGCCGAAGCCCAAAGCCATCGATTTCTTGATCATTAAATCTCACATTTAATTAAATATCATATCGTACACATGCCATGAACATCATCGACAAACTCTTGGTGAAAACCCAAACGTATCATCATCATCATCATTCTTATTGTTTGCAGTGAGAGTAGATGGATGGAGAGATATCTATCTTTAGAGAGAGAAAGTACTTTTTAGTAGTAGGTAGGGTGTGAGAGAAAGTAAATGGTGGGCCCATCCATCCGGCCCAGCAAGCCTTCCTTCCTTCCTATGAAGTACTTATTGTATTACTAGTTAGCGTGCACGTGCAACGCACGTTTTCGTTATTGCAAAACATGATGCAATATATAAATTATAAGCATCCCATTATCTCAGAATTTGTAACCATCTCCGCAAACATGCAAACATCTATACCATACAATCAATGCTTCCCTATCTAGAAAACATCTAGCAAAAATATGACTTTGCCATTGTGTTGCATGGCCTTTGCATTGCCATGAAGCAACTTGAGTGACTAACTTTGTTATTATGAACCATCCTAGGACCATATAAAAGTTCGTAAAAAATGACATATGGCAAAGTATTAGCTCAAGAGCAACATGGATTTTCTAACTTAGAATTTTCAGCCAACTTCTTGTAGCTATAATCGAGGTATCTATGAACAACCATATTGAAGGGCTTTGCCTCTGTACAACATCACGACAAAGATTGCTTGCCTAAACCATGATACATGTTACTGCCCAAAATTCTGCAATGCATACTTCTACCTCTAGCATTATGTAGGCTGGAAATTAGCGGTGATCCTTGAGGGCCACCCAAAAAGAAAAAGATAACAATTCAAAGTATGCTTTGAAAATATAACATGGAAGTGATCCCTTGCTCTACAACCAGAGGGGTACTCGAAGCATCAACAATAGTTTTGCTATAGGATTTAAAAACTTGCAGATATTAAATTAGCATCAGCTCTGTCCTGATCTATAAAGCATTTGACATCAGCCTACTTGGTCCTACCATCCATGAATGAACTGGAAAGAGGATATTGGCTCTGTTACAAGAAACCGCTAGTCTGTCGACTGTCCAACTGTTGGTAAGTGGAAGGCCACGCCTGGGTGGACTGTTGACCGTCCAAACGCGGCATCATAAAAACAACCAAATATAAATTTTATAGTTCAAAGCAGCCAAAACCATCCAAATGTATGAGGAATCTCTGAAATCTGTACTGGTTAAAAAAGGCATTGTCAACCAATCTGGATGAGATAATATCTCAATGGAAATCACGCCTTGCATACTCCCAATTGGCATAACTTGTTTAGTGTTCCATCAACCTGCATGAAGATTCACAGATCATTTCAAACTCTTTGATATTAGGCTTAACATTAGCAGAACTTTCACATGCTTTCTCCATCTTACCTTCATGGTTATCTTCCTCCCTAAATACAAGTGCAAATGGAACATTTAAATTAAAGCAATAGATTACGGGAACAGGCGTAGGAACTATCTATTAGGCAGACTGTTATACAAGCAGTTTGTAACACATGGCAGTACAATGTGATAATCAGGCTTCAGTAGTAATGGGTGAAGAATGATACCAGTATATCTACATCTCAGGCCTAATAAGAAACAATGAAAATGCAGTCAAGATGGTGAACAAGCTAACCTTCTTTTCCCATTGAATCTTTGATATAACCACAGTAGTATGAACCAAGGACTTTGAGCTTGTCAAATGGATGCTTCTCCCTTAATTCTCTATGGCCGTTTGACAATTTGTTTCCTTTACTGCCTGCCCATAGGAGTGGTTTAGATACCAAGACAACAATACATAGGAAATGACACGGGCCTGTCTCTGTGTACGTACATAGGCGCGCCAACGCGTGGGGTGCTGATGAAGCTGAAGGATCACCGTGTCCACCTGCCATGTCGTGTACATACATACCGTAAAAGAACAACAAACACACACGGCTTGAGGACTAAAGTGGTGAATTTCCGATAACAAATCAAATGTTAGCATGACTGGCAGCTAGACATTTTATTAGGTTGCGTAAAGAACGCACCATCCAGCTAATGGAAAGCATCCACAGGGAGGAATAAACAAATCTTGACCTACACAAATGTGCCCTTTGCTGTGAATGTGCGACAGGTTGAGGATTATTGTTGCCTAGTGTAAGTGCATCTAGTGCCCCTTAGTGATTTTGGTGTATTGAAGACTTATAGGTTAAGGGGCAAATATGCTTGTGAGTGTACACGGGCTCTATAAGTCGCTGAGGAGTTTGATATATTCGAAGAATGTCGACCCCTAAAAATGAATGTCTTCAGATGAAGACTTTGCTGAAGACTTTGAAAATGAAGAATTCGGTGTGACCTTGAAGATATTAACGAGGACTATGAAGCGTGAAGACTTTTGTTTGCGTAGTTTCATTTCCTTTCTTTGAGTCATAGGAAACACCGTACAGTTAAAGGGGGCCGAGGTAATACTAAGGAAAAATTTCCATCTGATGCTCAACTCAAAAGCCTCAACACAACCCAATCCTTCGAGTGAAGCCATTGGAAATCTCTTGCAGTTCAGTCAAGTTCTTCAGTGACAGAGACGATGTTCTTCTGGTCTCTGAGGAAATTGGTCTGACTAAGGAGTTAGGATTTCGCCAGTGCGAATTTCCTACAAGTGAGGAATATGATAAGCTCTGAGGAATTTGACAGTTCAAATTCCGACCGTTGTTGTGCTTTGCGCCAGCAGCTCAGATATTTTATTCACCTAACGGTCATATCATTGGGGGGCATTTATGTCTTATCATGTCGGGATGCACCCTGGCTATAAATAGCCGCCCCCCACAACCAATAGATGGTTGGTTGCTCCGAGAGAGAACTTGACACTTGTCATTTGAGAGCAACCCATTCCTCGAGGACGTTGTGAGAAAATCATCAGTGAGGAAAAACCCCAAAACCCAAACCACCAAAACCCAAAGTGATTGAGCATCACTGAAGAGATTGTTCCTGTGTGGACCGACGCTTTTTACCTTTGAAGACTGTGCATCTTCCAGACGGTTAGGCGTCATGGTCTAGAGCATCTAGCAGTAAATTGTGGATCGCCGGGTGACCGAGTTTGTGAGGGTTTGGAAGTCTACCCTGAAGACTTACCACGAGTGTTGGGCGAGGTCTGTGTGACCTTAGCTCAAGGAGAATACGGTAAGGACTGTGTGTCCTGGGACTGTGTGTCCTTTGGTTTAAATACCAAGCCGCTCCGAACCAGACGTACGACTGTCACAGCAGTTGGAACTGGGTCATCAAATCACTGTCTTCACCGAGCACCTAGTTCTATTTACTCAACCCCTTATTTCCTCGAAGTATTTTTTGATGAATCTGATCGTTACTGTTTGAAGAATTTGACTGAAAACTTTCTCAATTTCCTCATCTCAAATTCTTCAGCCACTTTATCTTCAGCCTGCTTATCCTGTTCACGCTACTTATGCTCTGTGTATACTTCATTTCATCATGATGACTATGTTACTGCTATGTTTCACATGCACTTGAGTACTTATTCCGCTGCTAGTATTTCGTCACTTAGCAAATTCCTCATCTAGTAATTCCTCAGTGACGAATTTGTAAAAATCGCCTATTCACCCCCCTCTAGTCGATATAACGCACTTTCAATTGGTATTAGAGCAAGGTACTCCCTTGTTCTGTGTGATTTTGGTTTAACCACCTGGAGTTTTAGTTATGTCGACTGCAGGCATGATCAAGGTCTCAGCTGGGTGTCCTACCTTCGATGGGACGGACTACCCCTACTGGAAGAACAAGATGCGCATGCATCTTGAGGCAATTGACAACGATATTTGGTATGTTGTGGAAAATGGTGTTCCCCGCGTTACTCCCACTGTCACTGCTGTGATGTGAAGAGATTCAAGAAACTCAACTCTCAAGCGAAGAATATCATATGTGGCCATCTGAGCAAAGGTCAGTATGGCAGAGTGAGTGCTTTGGAGACTGCTAAGCTTATCTGGGATAGCCTGTCCAAAGTCAATGAAGGCATTTCAACTCAACGTGACTCTCGAGTTGATGTTCTTCACAATCTCTTCAACCGCTTCAAAAGACTCGACAACGAAAATGTTCAGCAAACTTTCGATCGTCTCACTGATATCTCCAATGAGCTCCAAGCTCTTGGTGCCACTGACATCACCGACCATGAGGTGGTGAAGAAACTGCTAAGATCTCTTGATTCCTCATTCGATACACTTGCTTTGATGATTCAAGAACGTGGAGACTACAAGTCACTAGATCCTGCTGATATTCTTGAGAGACTCAATACTCATGAATTCCAACAAGCTGAGAAGAGAGATCTCGTGCTTTGAAGGCTAAGGCAATTTCCTCATCCGAAGGCGAAGAATCTGACAGTAGCCTTGGTGATCCTGAAGAACTTAGTCAGGAGCTTGCAATGCTCGTGAGGAAATTCCAGTTCTCAAGGAGAGGTCGGTTTGGAAAATCATCAAGAAGTGGCATGAAGAACTCAGAATCTTCATCAAGCAATTACAAGAAGAGAACTTGCCACAAATGCAAGAAATCTGGCCACTATATTGCTGACTGTCCTCTCTGGGAAAAAGAATCAAAGAAGAAGAAATACAAGGATGATAGTTCTGATGACTCGAAGAAAAAGAAGAAATCTTCAAAGTCCTCAAAGTCCTCATCTTCAAAGTCCTTGATACGTCTCCAACGTATCTATAATTTTTTATTGCTCCATGCTATTATATTATCTATTTTGGATGTTTTATATGCATTATTATGATATTTTATATTATTTTTGGGACTAACCTATTAACCTAGAGCCCAGTGCCAGATTCTATTTTTTTCCGTGTTTTTGAGTTTTACAGAAAAGGAATATCAAACGGACTCGAAACGGAATAAAAACTTATGGTGATTTTTTATGGACCAAAAGAAGCCCAGGGAGCATTGGAGTTGGGCCAGAAGAGCCACGAGGCCACCACAAGCCTGGGGGCGCCCCCCCCTAGGGCGCGCCCCCTGGCTTGTCGTCGCCTCGTGGCCCCACTTGACTTGTTTCCGACGCCAAAATTCTTATAAATACAGGAACCTCCAGAAACAAACCTGGATCGGGAGTTTCGCCGCCGCAAGCCTCTGTAGCCACGAAAAACCAATCGGGATCCCGTTTCGGTATCCTGCCGGAGGGGGAAACCATCACCGGAGGCCATCTTCATCATCCCGGCGGTCTCCATGACGAGGAGGGAGTAGTTCACCCTCGGGGCTGAGGGTATGTACCAGTAGCTATGTGTTTGATCTCTCTCTCTCATGTTCTTGAGATGGCACAATCTTGATGTACCGCGAGCTATATTAATATAGATTAATCATATGGAGTTTTCCCCTCTCTATCTTCTTGTGATGAATTGAGTTTTCCCTTTGAAGTTTTCTTATTGGATTGAGTCTTTAAGGATTTGAGAACACTTGATGTATGTCTTGCGATGGGATATCCGTGGTGACAATGAGATGTTCTATTGATCCACTTGATGTATGTTTTGGTGATCAACTTGCGGGTTCCGTGACCTTGGGAATCTATGCATAGGGGTTGGCACATGTTTTCGTCTTGACTCTCCGGTAGAAACTTTGGGGCACTCTTTGAAGTTCTTTGTGTTGGATTGAACATGATGAATCTGAAATTGTGTGATGCATATCGTATAATCAAGCCCATGGGTACTCGTGGTGACATTGGAGTATCTAGGTGACATTAGGGTTTTGGTTGATGTGTATCTTAAGGTGTTATTTTAGTACGAACTCTAGGGCTGTTCGTGGCACTTATAGGGATAGCTCTTACGATTGATCGGAAAAGATAACTTTGAGGTGGTTTTGTACCCTACAATAATTTCTTCGTTTGTTCTCCGCTATTTGTGACTTTGGAGTGAACTCTTTGTCGCACGTGAGGGATTTACATATGATTCAACTATGTCAGTATTGTTGAGAGAACTTGCACTAGTGAAAGTATGAACCCTAGGCCTTGTTTCCAAGCATTGCAATACCGTTTGTGCTCACTTTTATCATTAGTTACCTTACTGTTTTTATATTTTCAGATTACAAAAACCTATATCTACCATCCATATTATACTTGTATCACCATCTCTTCGCCGAACTAGTGCACCTATACAATTTACCATTGTATTGGGTGTGTTGGGGACACAAGAGACTCTTTGTTATTTGGTTGCAGGGTTGTTTGAGAGAGACCATCTTCATCCTACGCCTCCCACGGATTGATAAACCTTAGGTCATCCACTTGAGGGAAATTTGCTACTGTCCAACAAAACTCTGCGCTTGGAGGCCCAACATGAGTCTACAAGAAGAAGGTTGCGTAGTAGACATCAAGCTCTTTTCTGGCGCCGTTGCCGGGGAGGTGAGTGCTTGAAGGTATATCTTTAGATCTTGCAATTGAATCTTTTAGTTTCTTGTTTTATCACTAGTTTAGTCTATAAAAGAAAACTACAAAAAAATGGAATTGAGGTTGCCTCATATACTTCATCTTTATAATGTCTTTCGTGAAAATGATGGAAAGGAAAATTGTGCCAAAGTGTTAGAAGAAGAAGTCAATAAAATGTTTGGCACTAAATCTTTGTATGATGAGCATGATTGCAATGTTGTTAGTATGAATTCCTTGAATATTCATGATGCTAATAATATGCAAAGCTACAAGCTTGGGGATGCTATGTTTGATGAAGATGATATGTTTAGTCCCCCAAGTTTTGATGAGCAAATTTATTATGATGAAAGCATGCCTCCTATTTATGATGATTATTGTGATGACATGTATGCTATAAAGAATAATGATAACCATGAAAAATGTCATCATGATTTTAATTTTCAATTGGATTATGCTTCTCATGATAGTTATTTTGTTGAGTTTGCTCCCACTATTATGAATGAGAAGAAAATTGCTTATGTGGAGAGTGACAATTTTTCTATGCTTGTGGATCATGAAAAGAATGCTTTATGTGATAGTTATATTGTTGAATTCATTCATGATGCTACTGAAAATTATTATGAGGTAGGAACATATGCTTGTAGGAATTGCAATAATATCAAGCTTCCTCTCTATGTGTTCAAAGTTTTGAAGTTATGCTTGTTTTGCCTTCCTATGCTAGTTGATTCTTGCTCCCATAAATTGTTTGCTCACAAAATCCCTATGCATAGGAAGTGGGTTATGCACAAATGTGCTAGTCATATGCTTCATGATGCTCTCTTGCATGTTTCAACTACTATTCTTATATCAGCATCATTGAAATCATCATGCCTAGCTAAAAGGCATTAAAGAAAAGCGCTTGTTGGGAGACAACCCAACACTTTTCCTTTCTGTTTTTGTGTGTTCGCATGATTAAGCTACTGTAGTAATCATGTTTTATAGCTTTTCTTTTAATAAAGTGCCAAGTAAAGCCTTTGGGATGACTCACAAGATGAGTAGAATTGATGCTGAACCAAAACAGAAACTTTTGACTCCAGTACAGGAATTTTAATTTTTTACTGGAGCGTGATAATGATCTGAAATTTTTACAAAGTCTTGATATACAAATTATTCAGGTTTTCCTAATTTTTCAGAATTTTTAGAGACAGGTAAGTATGGTTATACTACAGATCTTCACAGACTATTCTGTTTTTGACAGATTCTGTTTTGCATGCATAGTTTGCTTGTTTTAGTGTTCCCATAGCTTATATTCAGTGATATAAATTATGGAAATGATAGAATACAGTAGGTATCATGTGGTAACAACTATTAATCTTGTCTTGACAGTACCTAAGCGAATGATTTATCTTTATTACACTAACCCTTCTCACGAAGTTCCGTTAAGTTTTGTGTGATTGAAGTTTTCAAGTTTTGGGTGAGATACCAATATGAGGAGAATAAGGAGTGACAAGAACCTAAGCTTGGGGATGCCCAAGGCACCCCCAAGATAATATCCACGGAATACTCAAGCGCCTAAGCTTGGGGATGCCCCGGAAGGCATCCCCTCTTTCGTCTTCAACACTATCGGTATATCTTACTTGGAGCTATATTTTTATTCGTCACATAATATGAGTTTTGCTTGGAGCGTCATTTTATTTTGTTGTTCTCTGTTAGGTGTTATTTATAATCTTGTTTTCCAATAAAAAGTTCCAAGAATTTCCTTAGGATGCTTGCATTGCATGTTTGATATGTGCTGTGTGAAAAACAGAAACTTTTGCTATAGTGTTTGAATTTTCATATTTTACTGGGACGTGGAAAGTTTCTGAAATTTTTACACAGTGTTTTCATATAAATTCCTTAGCATTTCCTAAATTTTCATAATTTTGTGAGTTACAGAAGTACACTGTTTTCATAAATTGCTACAGACTGTTCTGTTTGGACAGATTGCTGTCATAGTTTTGTTATCTACTTATCCTATAGTTTCCATAGCCTATATTGGTAGATATAAATTGTGGAAATGATAGTAAACAGTAGATTATATTTGGAAATTATTATGCAACTTGTCTTGGCAGTACATGAAGTGTTGATTTATTCTTATGTGTACTAACCTATCTCACGAGTTCTTTTCGAGTTTTGTGTGGATGAAGTTTTTGAGAATAGGTGAAACCATGATATGAGAGGATTGAACGAGATACAAAAGCTCAAGCTTGGGGATGCCCAAGGCACCCCAAGTAAATATTTCAAGAAGTCTCAAGCATCTAAGCTTGGGGATGCTACGCATCCCGCCTCTCTTCGTCAACTATCGGTTAGCCTATGTTGAGCCTAAATTTTTATTCGTTCACATGATGCGTGCTATTCTTGGAATTCTATTTTTGTTTAGCTTGCTGTTTGAATAAAATACTCAGATCTGAAAATATTTATTAAGAGAGAGAGCCCTCACATAGCTACTTAATTGTTTGACTACTCATTGATCTTCACTTATATCTTTTGAGAGTAGCTTGTCATTTGCTCATGTGCTTCACTTAAATTTGTTTGAGCTTGCCAAAAAGCAATGGCAATATATGAAACTAGTCCCAAAGTGATAGATATCCAAGGAGGATATAATAAAAAAAATCATGAAGGTCATTGGACAAATTAAACTTGATTCCTTGTAATAGTTTTGAAACATGATGATAGTAATATGTGAGTCATGTTAGTGAGTAATTGTGCTTTAGTAGGAATATTGGTGTTAAGGTTTGCGATTCCCTATGCATGCATGAAAGTCAATAGTTATGCAATGAAGTTACATCCTACTTGTGGTGCATTATTCGGCGTTAGTTATGTTCAATGCTAGTTATGTTCAATGCTCGCTTATGTGATTTTTCGTTTCCTGGTTTGGTTGCTTCCCAATCTATTTGCTAGCCTTCATTTGTACTAAGTAGAAATACTACTTGTGCATCCAAAATCCTTAAACCAAGTTTTGCCTTATGAGTCCACCATACCTACCTATATGCGGTATTTCCGTGCCGTTCCAAGCAAATTTGTATGTGCCATCTCTAAATTTTCAAAATAAATTTTCTCTTTTGTGTGCTCGTACCGCTCATGAAACGGTGGGGAGTGTCCAATATTTTTCCATGCTAGGTGGGTTATTCTCACGATATGTGTTGATTCACTATCATTCACGAGAAAGTGGTTGGTATTCGGGATGCCCAGTTCCATGCTCAAAAATCAAATAAAAAATATAATAAAATAAAACTCCCCCAGGAATGTTGTTGGTATGGACGGCACCCGTGGATTCGGCTCGCCGTGGAGTGTGTTTGATTGGTGGAGGGGGAGTAAAAACTTTATCATTCTATGTGGGAACCGCCTATAATGTATCTAGCATGGAAAGTATTGTGAACTACTTTGTCGTTTTCGTTGACAGGAAAAGCATGCCACCCAAAAAATTTCCTCTCTCAATTTAAAACCTTGAGCTCTGGCACCTCTACAAATCCCTACTTCCCTCTGCGAAGGGCCTATCTATTTACTTTATGCAATTTTTATTTTTACTTTGAGTCTCATCTTCTCTTATAAGCACCAACTAAGGGGCACTATGATCGTACTTGAGCATTGGGCATAGCTAATATTTGAGTGTGTTTCATGAATGGATCAATGATTGAGCATGATGGGCTAGGGATAACTTTCTTTAGTGTTGATATTTTGAAAGACATGGTTGCTTGTTGATATGCTTGAGTATTGAAGTCATTATGTTAAAACTAGACTATTGCTTTGAATCATTTACAAGTCCAAATGTCCATGCTATACAAAGAAGAAAAGAATATGATGAATATGTTAGGTAGCATTCCACATCAAAAATTCTGTTTTTATCATTTACCTACTCGAGGACGAGCAGGAATTAAGCTTGGGGATGCTGATACGTCTCCAACGTATCTATAATTTTTTATTGCTCCATGCTATTATATTATCTGTTTTGGATGTTTTATATGCATTATTATGATATTTTATATTATTTTTGGGACTAACCTATTAACCTAGAGCCCAGTGCCAGATTCTGTTTTTTCCGTGTTTTTGAGTTTTACAGAAAAGGAATATCAAACGGAGTCCAAACGGAATAAAAACTTACGGTGATTTTTTATGGACCAGAAGAAGCCCAGGGAGCATTGGAGTTGGGCCAGAAGAGCCATGAGGCCACCACAAGCCTGAGGGGCGCCCCCCCTAGGGCGCGCCCCCCTGGCTTGTCGTCGCCTCGTGGCCCCACTTGACTTGTTTCCGACGCCAAAAATTCTTATAAATACAGAAACCTCCAGAAACAAACCTGGATCGGGAGTTCCGCCGCCGCAAGCCTCTGTAGCCACGAAAAACCAATCGGGAGCCCGTTCCGGCATCCTGCAGGAGGGGGAAACCATCACCGGAGGCCATCTTCATCATCCCGATGGTCTCCATGACGAGGAGGGAGTAGTTCACCCTCGGGGCTGAGGGTATGTACCAGTAGCTATGTGTTTGATCTCTCTCTCTCTCTCATGTTCTTGAGATGGCACGATCTTGATGTACCGCGAGCTTTATTAATATAGATGAATCATATGGAGTTTTCCCCTCTCTATCTTCTTGTGATGAATTGAGTTTTCCCTTTGAAGTTTTCTTATTGGATTGAGTCTTTAAGGAATTGAGAACACTTGATGTATGTCTTGCGATGGGATATCCGTGGTGACAATGGGATGTTCTATTGATCCACTTGATGTATGTTTTGGTGATCAACTTGCGGGTTCCGTGACCTTGGGAATATATGCATAGGGGTTGGCACATGTTTTCGTCTTGACTCTCCGGTAGAAACTTCGGGGCACTCTTTGAAGTTCTTTGTTTTGGATTGAACATGATGAATCTGAAATTGTGTGATGCATATCGTATAATCAAGCCCATGGGTACTCGTGGTGACATTGGAGTATCTAGGTGACATTAGGGTTTTGGTTGATGTGTATCTTAAGGTGTTATTTTAGTACGAACTCTAGGGCTGTTCGTGACACTTATAGGGATAGCTCTTACGATTGATCGGAAAAGATAACTTTGAGGTGGTTTTGTACCCTACAATAATTTCTTCGTTTGTTCTCTGCTATTTGTGACTTTGGAGTGAACTCTTTGTCGCACGTGAGGGATTTACATATGATTCAACTATGTCAGTATTGTTGAGAGAACTTGCACTAGTGAAAGTATGAACCCTAGGCCTTTCCAAGCATTGCAATACCGTTTGTGCTCACTTTTATCATTAGTTACCTTACTGTTTTTATATTTTCAGATTACAAAAACCTATATCTACCATCCATATTATACTTGTATCACCATCTCTTCGCCGAACTAGTGCACCTATACAATTTACCATTATATTGGGTGTGTTGGGGACACAAGAGACTCTTTGTTATTTGGTTGCAGGGTTGTTTGAGAGAGACCATCTTCATCCTACGCCTCCCATGGATTGATAAACCTTAGGTCATCCACTTGAGGGAAATTTGCTACTGTCCTACAAAACTCTGCGCTTGGAGCCCAACACGAGTCTACAAGAAGAAGGTTGCGTAGTCGACATCAGTCCTCATCGCACAGGAAGAACAACTTAAGGAAGGCTCGTGCACTTATTGGCAAGGAAATGGATTCTGAAGAAGAATCTGAAGAATATGAGGAAGAGGAAGAATCTGAAGTGGAGTCTGAGTCTGGTGTGGCGAGCCTAGCTCTCGCTACTGCTTTCGTCAGCAAGTCCATCTTCAACGATGAGGAAAATGGCAACTCCAATGACTCTGACGTCAGCAACGACGACTATGCTCCCACCTATTGCTTCATGGCAAAAGGTGCCAAGGTACTCAAACACCATTCCTTCTTTGAATCAAGTGATGGTGAATCTGAGGATTACATGAAATCTAGCTATTCCAAACTTGCTAATATTGCTACTAAACAACAAAGTGCCATTGAAAAGCTTCAGAAACTGCTAGACAAAAGCGATGACCTGTTGAATGAGGAAGTGGATCATACTCAAACTTTGGCTAAGGACCTTCAAAGTCTTCAGTCCAAGTATGATAACCTTCAAAGTCATCATGAGGCTCTCTTAGTCGATCATGAGAAGCTTTCTTATGAATTTCTTCAAAGAAAGCAAGATCTTGAGAAACTAAGGGTGTCTCATGAAGATCTTCAAAGGGATAATGACTCCTTACTTGCTCAACAGATCAGTACCGCTCAGGAAGATTTCGTTCCACATTGCTTGAAATGCATCGAACATGAAACTGCTCATTCCTCACCTGAAAGTTCAAATGCTTCTATTGCTGCAAATTCTTCAACTATTTATGTGGTCACAAATTCCTCATCTGAGGATACCACAAGTGTCACTGATGAAAATGCAGGGTTGAAGGAATTGTATGTAACAGACATATACAAAAGACTCAAAGGGCATCAAACCCTTTGTGATGTTCTTAAAAAGCATATTCTGAACAGGAACCCTAGGAAAGAGGGTATTGCATTTGAGAGGAAACTCGATGCTGATGGATCCTACTGGAAACCTGAGCAGTATCCCAAAACCTCATGGGTTGCTGCAAAAGGACCTCATGTAGATCCATCTACTTTATCTGGTTTTACTTGTGAATCTTCATATTCCTGTGATGAGTCAATTGACTCCAACTATAAACTGTTCAAAAATCAGAATGGTGAAGTATTTGCCAGATATGTCGGTACTAACTGCAGGAACGGTCCTCCAATGAAGAAAATCTGGGTCCCCAAAAGGTACCTTGAAAATCTTCAAGTGAATGTCCTCATGACACCACCAGTGAAGAACAGGAACCCCAGATCAAATTCTTCAATTGGACCAAAGTCTTCACAAGGACCAAAGTCCTCACATGGACCAAATTCCTCATATGGTCAAAAATCATATCATTCTCGTGCTAATGCTTCTGTTTCGCAGGGAAAATATAAGGGTCATGAATATGCTCATTATTCCTCAAATCATTATGTTCATAAGTCCTCGAAGAGTTTCTCTGCTTATTCATATGAGTACTCTAACCCCCGTCCTGTGAAACGAAGTGCACTTGCTTCAATGCCACCATTCTCATATGGAGCTCGCAGAATGATGAACTCTTTGCCACCCCTCCAGATGTGGGTGCTGAAGAAATTGAACTAATCTCTTATGCAGGGTCAGGTCTCCAGACGAACTTGAACATCTGATGAATTTTCTGGAGACCTGAGGAAATGCTTGAAAGTACGCAAGCTAATCACGAAGAAATGAATCATTCATTTCTCATGTCCTCACATTACTTTGCTTACTATTCTATGTGATGAAATTCAATCTGATGAATTTGATGTCATATTCTTCACTCTGAAGCATATGCGGTTGTAAGCTGTACTAATTCATCTGCAGGATGAAACTTCCAAAACAACTGAGTAGGTCCTCGACAGTGGATGCACCAACCACATGACTGGTGACAAGAACCTATTGATGAACATTCCACTGGCTCCCTCTCATCTGAAGCATATCACCTACGCTGACAAAGGAAAAAAGCAAGGTATTGGGTCTAGGTAAGGTTGCAATCTCGAAGGATCGACACATGGATAAGGTGATGCTTGTCGAGTCCCTTGGATTCAACCTCATGTCTGTCTCAATGCTTTGTGATCTTGATATGGTTGTCATCTTTGGAAAATACCGTTGTGTTGTCATCATGGAATCTGACAAATCCAAAGTCTTCGAAGGCTTTAGGAGAGGAGACTTGTATATTGTTGATTTCTCTACAGGTCCACAGCCGGCCACATGTCTACTTGCAAAAGCTTCAGAAGGCTGGTTATGGCATCAACGACTTGGACACGCTGGCATGAGGAACTTGCACACGCTCGCGAAGAAAAAGCACGTCATTGGTATTGAGGGTGTCAAATTCCTCAAGGATCACTTGTGTGGGGCTTGTGAGTCTGGAAAGATGACCAGATCCAAGCATCCATCCAAGACTATCATGACTACCACTCGTCCTTTTGAATTGCTTCATATGGATCTCTTTGGTCCCACTCACTATGCCACACTAACCAATACTCCATGCTTATATGGCTTTGTCATTGTTGATTATTTCTCTCGCTATACTTGGGTGCACATTATTCTGTATAAATCTGAAGTGCAGAATGTCTTTAGACAATTTTCTTCAAGGGCCTCGACGAATTTCGGCGTCAAGATCAAGCATATCAGGAGTGATAATGGGACTGAGTTCAAGAACACGGGTCTTGATGATTATCTTGATGAACTTGGTATTACTCATGAGCTATCTGCCCCTTATACTCCTCCGCAGAATGGCGTTGTGGAGCGCAAGAATAGGACTCTTGTTGAGATGGCTCGCACCATGCTTGATGAATACAAGACCCCTCATCGCTTCTAGCATGAGGCAATCAATACTGCTTGCCACATCATCAACAGGGTATATCTTCACAAATTCCTCAAGAAGACTTCATATGAACTCCTCACTGACAAGAAACCCAATGTGAGTTATTTCAAAGTTTTCGGTGCTAAATGTTGGATTAGAGATCCTCACCATAGTTCTAAATTTGCACCGAAAGCACATGAAGGTTTTGTGCTTGGTTACGGAAAGGACTCGCACACCTACAGAGTCTTCAACACCTATCACAACAAGGTTGTCGAAATTGTAGATGTGCGGTTCGATGAAACTAACGGCTCGCAAAGAGAGCACCTACCTCTTGTGCTAGATGAAATGCCTCCTGAGGAATCCATTAGGTTCAAGGCCACTGAAGACGTGATCCCTACTGAAGAACAACCACTCTGTGAAGAAGTTGTACCAACCGTTGAAGATATTCATGCTGATACACCTGAAGAAAATGGCGCTGAAGAAATTGCTCATCCTCAGCAAAGTCATCAACCTGCTCATCCACGACTTGCAAATGAAGTGCAGATCGAGAAAATCCTCGATGACATAAATGCACCAGGTCCCCTCACACGCTCAAAAGCTTCTCATTTGTCTAACTTTTGTGGGCACTTTGCTTTTGTCTCTATCACAGAGCCCACCAAAGTTGATGAAGCATTCTTGGAGCCTGAGTGGATTCAAGCCATGCACGAGGAATTGCATCAATTCAAGCTCAACAACGTGTGAGAACTCGTCAAACGCCCAGATCCTCGCAAGCACAATATCATAGGTACCAAGTGGATCTACTGCAACAAACAAGATGAACTTGGTCAGGTAGTGAGGAATAAGGCTCGTCTTGTGGCACAGGGCTTCACACAGATTGAGGGAATTGACTTTGATGAAACTTTTGCACCTTTTGCTAGACTTGAAGCTATTCGCATATTGCTTGCTTATGCTAACCATCACAATATCATCTTATATCAAATGGATGTGAAAAGTGCATTCCTCAATGGTAAGCTTGAGGAAGAAGTATATGTTTCTCAACCCCCAGGTTTTGAAGATCCTAAGTATCCGGACAAAGTCTTCAGACTCAACAAGGCTCTCTATGGACTCAAGCAAGCCCCTCGGGCGTGGTATGACACACTGAAGGAATTCCTCATGAAGAAAGGCTTCAAACCCGGTTCACTTGACCCAACTCTTTTCACAAAATCATATGATGTTGAATTATTTGTGTGCCAAATATATGTGGACGATATCATCTTTGGATGTACTGACAAACGTTACAGCGACGAATTTGCCTATATGATGAGTGAAGAATATCAAATGTCTATGATGGGAGAGCTCAAATTCTTCTTAGGGCTTCAAATTCGTCAACAACGCAATGGCATCTTCATATCTCAAGAGAAATACCTCAAGGATGTCCTGAAGAAATTCGTGATGCAAGATTGCAAAGGCGTCAAGATTCCTATGCCCACATCGGCTCAACTCTGCACCGACGAAAGTGGTAAAGATTTCGATCAGAAGGTATATCGCTCCATGATTGGTTCTTTATTGTATCTATGTGCATCTAGGCCAGATATTATGCTTAGTGTTTTTATGTGTGCCCGATTTCAAGCCAAACCGAAGGAATCACACCACAAGGCTGTGAAACATATTCTTCGATATCTAGCTCACACACCAACACTAGGATTATGGTACCCCAAGGGCTCAGATCTTGACCTCATTGGATATTCTGATTCTGATTATGCTGGTGATCGTGTGGACCGCAAGTCAATGTCACGCACTTGTCATTTCCTCGGACGATCCTTAGTCTGCTGGTCCTCGATGAAGCAGAACTGCGTGTCACTATCCACTGCTGAAGCTTACATTGCTACTGGTTCTTGCTGTGCTCAGTTACTATGGATGAAGCAAACCCTCAAGGACTACGGCATCAACATGAAGAATGTTCCCCTCTACTGCGACAATGAGAGTGCCATCAAAATTGCTCACAACCCAGTTCAGCACTCAAAGACCAAGCACATCCAGATTCGTCATCATTTTTTTCGTGAACATGTGATGAAGGGCCATATCTTCCTCGACCACGTGAAGACTGAAGAACAACTGGCTGATATCTTCACAAAGCCCTTGGATGAGAAGAGATTTTGCAAGTTGCGGTGTCAGCTAAATATCTTAGAATCTTCGAATGTTCTTTGAAAGGACACACATCCTAACACTTATGCAAAATTGATGACTTTGATGGGCAACACACGAAGTAACGTTTTTCTTCAATCAATGAGGACTAACACTCTAAGTGTGAAGAAATTAATAAAGAATTTGATTCTCAGAACCCTACGACAATTGTACGCGGTGTCTGAAATCATCATTCTTATATGGTGGGTCACGCCACCAACCAAAGTTGAAATTCTTCATGTTTGAGTTTTTCCTCATTTTGCAAATTCTTCAAATTTTCAAATTCTTCAAGTTTGCAAAATCCTCAAAAATCTTCAAATTCTTCAAACTTTCAACTTGAATTCTTCATTGACTATACATATATATATTTGAGCTTTTCAATGTCCTCAACAACATTCACTTATAGCTAATTCTTCAAGTTGATTTTCTTCTAAGTGAATGTGATCGGACCCGTTTCCCCTCTATGCTAAGCTCAACCTAGTCTGTTCACAAATTCTTCATATGCGTTCTACCTTGAAACCCGTTCAAAGTCTTCACTGTGTCCTTGACTGCTGAAGAATTTGTGAACGAAACTTTAAAATATTCAATCTCAATTTTTGGCGATTGCCGCTCAAACCGTTCCGATTCCCACGACTGGATAACCCACGATCCCCCACTATCTCCACTACACAGTATGTGGGTGACACATGTCGCGTGGATAGCAAGGGTCAGGGGTATACTGGTCCAAAATCTTTGGACCAGTTGGTTTTTACTGCTGCTATAAATACCCCTTCCCTTTCCTCTTGCTCGAGTTACTCCCCACTTTCATCTCTCTCGAGCTCCAGACCTAGCGCCGCCGCTAACCTCATGGTCGCCGGAGAGGAAGAGCTTCACTGCCTCGACCTCGCCGTCGTCGTACTCACATCGGCTGCGGAAGTCTTCACTCTGCCGCCGCTGTAGCTGTCTCCCTCTGCCAAGCTAGGGCGTGGAAGATCTGGACTGACGAACTCCTCCAATTCATTTCTCTGTTCGTCGTGTTCATCGCATACGGTAAATAAAATCTAGTTTTAGTGCCATTTTTTATCCCGATGATTTTCACAAAATCCTCAAAGAGTGTTTATTCTTCAGCAATCCATCTCATAAGCACCAAACAAATTCCTTCTCTTGATTTATTCCGCTAAGTCATGATTTTCTTCAAGATTCCTCAATTGTGTGGATCTTCAAATCTGCAGAACTCTGGAACTTAAGTCAAGTACACTTAGTGAAATTCTTCAAGTCATCTATGGTCAAATTCCTCAAACTTGATACTTTTGCAAAAAATTCTGAGAACGCATATGACCTCTTCAAATTCTTCGCACCTATACTCTATTCACAGGTACAAAATGTCAGCTGATGAATCTCTAGGTTCTCATCAACTTAACTCATTTGCAGCGTTCCTCGAAGAGAAATTACACACTTCTTTAGAATCCTCAAAAGTGCAAAATCCTCATCCGAAGAAAATGGCTGATGGCAAAAGACCTCAGAAAGGAGGGAAGAGACCGGAAGTGCAGATTGCTTTTGAGATACCTGATGATCTGTATGAAGAATATTGCACACCTGATGAAGCAACACATGGCAAAGAGACTAAACAACAGCGCAAAGTTCGCATTCAGATGATTGAAAGGAGATGGATGAAGGAATGGAGAGAATATAGTTACATTACCCCAAAGTACATGAAGAAATTCGCAATCAAGCCTCCATGCAGAAGACCACCTTTGGCTGAAGGGCAAATTGTTGATCCCACTAGCCTCAAAACCGGTCAGGACTTTCCGGATGACTGGGAAAAACGCGAAGCCAAGTTGGCAAGACAGGCAAAAGAGGCAGTGAGGAGATTCAATGAAGACTCTACTGCTGCTACCTCTGCCGAGGCCTCTGCCAATGCATCTGCACCAAAGAAAGCAATGGTGAAGAAATCGGTTGTCAAGCCTAAATCATCAGCCCCAAGCTCTTCACAACAAATGCCTCAGGCAACTGCATCAAGGGCTGTAGGAAAATCCTCAGTCGCTGCACAATCCTCAGCGGCTGCTGCAAAGTCCTCAACTCCAGTACAACTTGCACCAAGTCAAAGGGCTGCAGGTCTGTATATGGCTTCAGGAGCCTCTGAAACTTCATCAGCCCCAGGACATTCTTCAAGCAGTCCCACTTTGCTGCGAAGGAAAACCACTGATGGCCATGGAAAACGTCCAAGTCCTCATGGGAAGAAAGTGGTCTTTTAAATTCCCTCGGAATCTGAGGATGACTATGCAGATGATGAAGAACTTGCTGCCATTGTGAGGAATAAGCAAGAAAGAGTGGCTCAAGGTAAGGGCACTTCAATTCCTCTCCTGCTTGATCTGAAGATCGTGCTCGATTTCATCGACTTGTGGCACCAGGACCCAAACACTCCAATCGATGATCTGAAGCCTCCTCCGGGCCCAAGTCATGTCCTCGCTGCTTTCATTAGTGAGGAAAAATGGAAGCATGAGCAGATCAGGAGAACCAAGAAAGCTCAACTGAAGAAAGAGAAGTTCATGAAGGACAATGTCCTCAACCTGACGCCAAAATAACTCATCTCTGTTTAGAGAGATATCAAAGGCCTCAGTGAGAAGTAGAACAGCCACCTTTCAGATTGGCTAGGAGCCAAGGACAGATTCATCAAGATGGCTGACAAAGTCATCACAGATCACAACAATAGGGTTGTTGCAAGGGCGCAATCCTCAAATCCTCAGCCCAGCTCCTTGATATGTCTCCAACGTATCTATAATTTATGAAGTATTCATGCCATGTTAACAATAATTTTATATGATTTTGGTATGATTTTGGTATGATTTGATTAGAACTAACCCGGACTGACGCTGTTTTCAGCAGAGCTACCGTGGTGTTGTTTTTGTGCAGAAATAAAAGTTCTCGGAATGGGCTGAAAATTTACGGAGAATATTTTTGGAAAATATAAAAAATACTGGCGAAAGAATCAACCAGAGGGGGCCCACCCGTTGGCCACAAGCCAGGGGGCGCCCCCCCTAGGGCGCGCCCCCTGTCTTGTGGGTCCCTCGGGAGCCCCCCTGACTTGATTCCGACGCCAAGCACTCCTATAAATCCAGGAAACTCCAGAAAGAAACCTAGATCGGAAGTTCCGCCGCCGCAAGTCTCTGTAACCACGAAAGATCAATCTTGGCCCTCTCCGGCACCCTGCCGGAGGGGGTCACCATCACCGGAGACCATGGAGGAGGAAGACGGAGGGGCCAACATCACCATGGAGGCCAAGGACCAGAGGGGGAACCTTCCCCCACCTAGGGGGGAGGCCATGGAGGAGGAAGCACAAGGGGGAGACTCTCTCCCGTCTCTCTCGGTGGCGCCGGAGTGCCATCGGGGGAACCATCGCCGCGGTGATCGTCTTCATCAACATCACCTTCTTCATCACCGTCCTCATATGTTTTCAGCGGTCCACTCTCCCGCACCCCGTTGTAATCCCCTACTTGAACATAGTGCTCTATGCCACATATTATGATCCAATGATGTGTTGCCATCCTATGATGTTTTGAGTAGATTTCTTTTTGTCTTATGGGTTGATTGATGATCTAGATTGGTTTGAGTTGTATGTTTATTTTGGTGCTGTCCTATGGTGCCTTCCGTGCCGCGCACACGTGAAGGATTCCCGCTGTAGGGTGTTGCAATACGTTCATGATTCGCTTATAGTGGGTTGCTAGAGTGACAGAAGCTTAAACCCGAGTAAGGGGGTTGTTGCGTATGGGATAAAGGGGACTTGATGCTTTAATGCTATGGTTGGGTTTTACCTTAATGATCTTTAGTAGTTGTGGATGCTTGCTAGAGTTCCAATCATAAGTGCATATGATCCAAGTAGAGAAAGTATGTTAGCTTATGCCTCTCCCTCATATAAATTGCAATAATGATCACCGATCTTGTTAACAATTGCCTAGGACAATTCCGCACACCGACCCATCATTATTCCACACTCGCTATTTGTAATATATTGTAATATATTCTAACTTCATGGTAACAGCACCTATTTTTATATTTTAGTTCTCCGATATCATGCAAAGCTATTCTCTTCATACCCACAACGTAGTTTTATTTCTCGTTTCTAGTTGGAAGCAAACGTTCGGCATACGTAGAGTCGTATCAGTGGCAGATAGGACTTGAGAGAATATTGATATTACCTTTAGCTCCTTGTGGGTTCGACACTCCATACTTATCACTTCCACCTTTGGAAATTGCTACGATGGTTCCTTGCACTTGGGGATTATCACTCCTCTAATCCATCGACTGAAGAAATTCCCAGGACAACACCAGATGTTGTGCCTGAAGAAATTGCCAGGCCAGCTGAAGAAACGGTTGTGCCTGAAGAAACTGCCAGGGCGACTGCAACAGTCGTGCCTCAAGAAACTGACGTACCTTTACCTCAAGTTTCACCTGCAAAATCCTCAAAAGTGAAGAAATTGACAAAACTGACTCTTCCTTCTGCATCAGAAGCGAAGAAAACTAAGGCTGCGGAAAAGGAAGCTGCACAGAAAAGAAAAGCCTCAGCATCTGCAGAGTCCTCAGCTGCTAAAAGAATGAAGACACTGCCAAGTTCTTCATCTGACCCAATAGATGCAACTCCAGTCTCTGCAGTCCTAGCCTATGAACTGGTTCCATTTGGTGAGGATTATGAAATCCCAAATGATGAACATGAGGAAGATCAATCAGCTGCTTCTGAGCCGATTGATGAAGAAATTCAAATGGAGGAAAATGCTCCAACTCTAGTGATTGAATCTCCCCAGCCTCAATTAACTGTTGAAGAGGCTGGCATTGAAGAAATGGAAGAGGAGGTGGACATTGGTAACACTACACCTGTTATCAATGATGATTACTAGGAAACTGAACATTCAAATTCTCCTCTTACCACTCCCCTCACCAAAGTTCCTCAGTCTCCAGCTGCGACTGAAGAAATACCAGCTGAGTCAGCTCTTGAAGAATGTCATGCTGCCTCTGCTGAAGAACCTGCTGCTGACGAAACTGCCCCAACTCAGACTGCTGAAGAAACTGCTCCTCAAGTTCCTTAGACTGACATAGTTGCTGTTATGCCAAAAGAGATTCACGGGCGCTTCAAGCCAAATCTTCAACCCAAGCCAGCCCTGTCATTCAAGAAACGTCCCAAATTCGTCAAAGAAAACTTCTATGATGAGCATCATTTCTTCACAGGCGCAAATCCCTATGACTCACCAAGGTTGCGTCATAAAAGATTCTGGACTCAATCTCACGCAAATTTCTATGGAGCTGTGCTATTTCAGAATGATAAGGTTTTCCAACACTATCAAATTCCTCATGCTGATATGGAAAACATTCATTGCTTCACACCAGTCCTCAGTGTTCTTCATGATGCTGGATTGCTGCCCTTTTGCGTAGACATATGTGATTGGAATGAAGAACTCATTCTTCAATTCTACGCCACACTCCACATCTCTGGTGCTGCACAAGACATCAACACATGGATACTTGACTGGATGACAGGCAGCACTCACTATACTGCCCCTGCCTCAGAATTGCTTCGAGTCGTTCCAGTAAGTATTCCTTCAGCTGAAGCCAGATGCCTTTATGATGAACCTGAGCTTCCCAATCACCTCATGCAAGTACTGATGAAGCCTTTGAGGCCTGGTCAAGCTCCCAGAACCACCTTTCTGGTGAAGGACTTACTCTATGTGCCTCGCACTGTATATCGCATAATGACCAAAACCCTCAGCCCCATCAAAGGGCATAACAATGAAGAAGAAGATGTGGTTGGAGTAATGAAGAATTTGCTCTTCAACATAATTCATGGCATTCCTATAAATCTGCATGATTTCTTCATGAGGACACTGGCCAACATTGCTTTGTCACCTTTTGAACTGAAGCTATATGCTCCATGGATCATGAAGTTCATCAAGGCGAGATCCTCAATGCCGTATGAAGCTGACTTTCAAAATCATTTCAGTTTTCTGCCTCCGATTGAAGTCCTCAAGGACACATTTTCTTCAATGGACGGGAAGGACAAAACTGTTATTGATGAAGGATCTCGACCTCTGGATGGTCAATTTCGCCCAGCTGCCTCTTACTCAACCAACGATGACACTGCTTCTCAAGACTCTGCATCTAGAGCCACAGCTCAAAAACCTCGAGAAGCTGCCCCAAGGGTGATGACTGATCGCGAGCTTCTCCTCAGTCTTCACCAAAAGGTCGATCGCAATCACAAATGGGTCAAACGGCAGTTCGGTGCACTTCTTCGGGACATGACAGTCACACACAATGTGGTCAGGAGAAACCATTACTACCTGCACGAAGTCTTCGACCGCACTTGGGCTACCCTTGAACATCTTTATACTCCTGAAGAACTTGCGGAAATGGAGTTTCAGCGGGACTTTGACTGGTCTCACCCCCCCAAGAAGAGGTTCACGAAGTGCAAAGTTCCCCAACTGGTCACAAGTTCATTTTTTTCATCGCGAGGAATGGACTCCAATGAAGATATTGACGACACTGCTACAGGCCCTGCTCCACCAACCGACCCCGACAACGCTGGCGCTCCTCCACCACCTTCAAGATGAAATTCTTCAGGGGCGTTAGTCCTCAATTTCTTCCCTTTGGTCACTTGATGACAAAGGGGGAGAAATTTGAGTTAGTCTTCAAGCGGGTCTATATATGGGCTGTTTATTTTTATTTAAGTTGCAACTCACGTTCTTTTGAGGAGTTTGTTGATTGAGTTGTAAACTTAAGTCCGATGGTGGTGTGACTCTTTTGAACTGCTATCCGCATGCTTATTTCCTCAAGTATCTTAATGCACGCATGCTGAATTTCCTCAGACCCCATTTTCCATCATGCATTTCCAATTTCCTCATGATATATATTAAATGCGTGTATGGATTACAAGATATAGGGGGAGTCTCCAAGATTTTATCCTACCATGTGCATTTGCAGTCCAAAGCAAATTCCTCAAATGTGCACATCTTCAGGGGGAGTTCCTCTATATCTTGCAATCAAATTCCTCAAACTCAGTACTTACACTTAATATGTTTATCCCCGTTGAAAACTTAACCTATTTGTCATCAATCACCAAAAAGGGGGAGATTGTAAGTGCATCTAGTGCCCCTTAGTGATTTTGGTGTATTGAAGACTTATAGGTTAAGGGACTAATATGTTTGTGAGTGTACACAGGCTCTGTGAGTGACTCTATTTATAGTAAGTTGGTGATACTCCCAGGCAACGGCGCCAGAAATCCTTCCTCATACGGGCAAGAGGGTTATACATAAGTATTTCCCTGAAGAGGAGGCGATGATGAAGCACATTATACATAAGTATTTCCCTCAGTAAGAACCAAGGTTATTGAACCAATAGGAGGACCACACAACTCCCGTCTTCAGCGCCTACACACAAAAGAGAAAACACTTGCACCCAACATGGGTAAGAGGGTTGTCAATCCCCTTGAACTCATTACTTGAAAGCAAATGAGTAGTGTAGATGATAGTTGACAATTATAAATTGCAAAATGAAAAGAAAACAAATAAATGGCAGCAAGCAAATAATAGCTTTTGTAAATATATTTGTGAATAGACCCGGGGGCATAGTGTTCGCTAGAGGCTTCTCTATCGAAGAAGGCATACTGTGGGTAAACAAATTACTGTTGGGCAATTGATAGAAAAGCGCATAGTTATGCAATATTTATTCATGACAATGATCATGTGTATATAGGCATCACGCCCATAAACAAGTAGACCGACTCCTGCTTGCATCTACTACTATTACTCCACCCATCGACTGCTATTCGGCATGCATTTAGAGTATTAAGTGAAATAGAGTAATGCTTGGAGAATGATGACATGATGTAGACAAAGTGGACTCAATTAATATGAATGAACCCCATCGTTTTATCCTTAGTGGCAGCAATACAAATACGTGTCTTGTCTCCTACTTTGTCACTGGGATATAGAGCACCACAAGATTGAACCCACTACAACGCACCCCTCTCACTGAAGATAAACCAATCTAGTTGGCCAAACTAACCGATAGATCAGAGAGCATTACGAAGCTATAATGATCATGCAAATAAGAATCAAATAAGTATTCAGAGAAGACTCAAATCTTTTATCATAAATAATCTGAACATAAACCCACAATTCATAGGATCCCAACAAACACACCGCAAAGATTGATTACATAAGATAGATCACCGCGAGAATCGCGATGATCATGGCAATGAAGAACATAGAGAGAGAGATAGCCATCTAGGTACTAACTACGGACCCATAGGTCTGTGGTGAACTACCCACACATCACCATGGGAGCAGCAAGGATGATGTGGAGGCCCTCCGTGATTGATCCCCCCCTTCGATAGGGCACCGGAAAAAGGCTCCAGATGAGATCACGGCGGAACAGAGACTTGCGATGGTGGAAAAGGTGTTTGGGGAGCTCTCCTAGGGTTTTTGGAATATATGTGAATTTATAGGCTGGAGTACGGGGTCAGGAGAGCCGGGGGGCGGCCACAAGCTAACAGGGCGTGGTTAACCCCCTGGGCGTGCCCTGTTGGCTTGTGGGGCCCCCGTGTGGCCTCCAGTCTTCTCCCAAACCTTCTAGGTCTTGTTTTGGTCCAGAAAAAATCATCAAAAAGTTTCTAGGCAATTGGACTTCATTTGGTACTGTAAACCTGAAAAGCCAAAAACATGCAGAAAACAGCAACTCGCACTTGGCACTGGGTTAAGAGGTTAGTGCTCAAAAAAATATGAATCAACAAATAAATGCCCAAAAAGTATCCTAGAATGCAAACATTATAGCATGGAACAATGAAAAATTATAGATACGTTGGAGACGTATCAAGCGGCTGGCACCGCATTGGCCCGACGTGGTGGCCTGGTGCACAGCGGAGACGGCGCCCGCAGATCCCGCATCAAGTCCACCCCTGAATTCGCCAAGCCGGCAACCCACCGCTCGTGGATGCGGTTCTGGACGGCGCTGATGGGGGTCATCGAACAATACGGCGGCGGGTGACTCATCGGAGGAGAGAAGAGGAGAGGAGGGCAAGGGGCGGTGAGGGGAGTGAGAGGCAGTGGTGTGAATGAAGTAGTGGGCGGTGACAGGAGAGGGAGAGGGAGTTATGAGACATCCCGTCCGTCTCCTGCGCTCCCCAAGGCGTGCAGCCAAGAGCCATGCATGGTAGTGCTTTTCCTGGCTACAAAGAAATTGCCGATTCGGCAGTAGATTGCAGGCCAGGCCCGGAGCTGATTTAAGTTCCGTGCAGGCCGAAACGTGGGTGCAGTCGAGGCAACCAAACAACACGTTTTCGTCCTGCGGGGGCCTGGTTAGCCCAAATGCAAGCAACCCAACACGTCCGAAGGAATTGGACGACCTCAACGCTGTCAGGTGTGGGCTCCGCGACATCGAGGTATGTGCGGTCATCATCAGCTACAAGGAACGTGAATGTGCCTGCCAATGTAGGTGTTTTCTTCTTGAAACGCGGTCCCTTAGGGCCCGATTCATTAAAAAGGTAGAAGAGAATTGCCTGGTTAATTAACGGAAACCTGGGCGAAAACCATTACAACACATCCCCAACAGGACACAATCAACACACGCCGGCCCCGGGGCCGCGCACCAGCCAAGCCGCCGGCTCCGTCACCCGAGCAACCCAAAACCGACACCCTACAACCAAAACCAAAGCCGCTGCATCGGCATCCACGAGGACCCCGAGGTCGCCCACCAGATGAGCCTCCTGCTCTATCGCCCGAGCAACCAAAGCCGACACCCTACAACCATCTCTTGAGTCGCCACTCCGACGTACAGACGAATGATACGTGTGATCTGTGTTGGGTTTTCCGTGAAGAGGAACGGGTTATTGCAGCACAAAGTGGGTAAGTATTTCCCTCAGTTATGAAACCAAGGTTTATCGAACCAATAGGAATATCAATCCTCAACCGTCTTCAGCGGCTGCACACAAATGAACAAACAACTTGCACCCAACGCGGGCAAGAGGGTTGTCAAAATCCTTGATCCCGTTATTTGCAAGCAAATGAGTTGTGTAGATAATTGTAGATAATTGTAAATTGCAAAATAAAATAAAAAGTAAATAAAGGCAGCAAGGTAATAATAGCATTTGTAAATATATAAGTGAATAGACCTGGGGGCCATAGTTTTCCCGAGCGGCATCTCTCATGTAGGCAACATACGGTGGGTAACAAACTATTGCTGGGCAATTGATAGAAAACGGATAGTTATGCGATTTTCACAGCAGGGATCATGTGTATATAGGCATCACGTCCATAAACAAATAGGCTGACTCCTGCCTGCACCTATTACTATTACTCCACTCATCGACCGCTATCCAGCATGCATCTAGAGTATTAAGTAAAACAGAGTAATGCATGGAGAATGATGACATGATGTAGACAAAGTAAACTCAAGCAATATGAATGAACCCCGTCGTGTTATCCTTAGTAGCAACAACACAAAGATGCATCTTGTCCCCTACTTTTTCACTGGGATATAGAAACTCGTCAGGTTGAACCTACCACAACGCACCACTCCCACCGATGAAATATCAATCTACTTGGCCAAATCACATCAATAGATCGAAGAGCATTACGAAGCTATAATGATCATGCAATTAAGAGACAATATATATCAGAGGGATCTCAAATACTTTTCATGAATAATCTGAACATAAACCCACAATTCATCGGATCCCAACAAACACACCGTACAATAGGATTACATCGGATAGATCAAAGCGAAGATGCAATGACCATTGTATTGAAGATCAACAGATAGAGAGATTGCCATCTAGGTACTAGTTATGGACCCGTAGGTCTATGGTGAACTACTCACACATCATCATGAGGGCAGCAAGGTTGATGTAGAGGCCCTCCATGATCGATCCCCCCTCTGGCAGGGTGCCAGAACGGAGCTCCAGATGGCCTTGCAGCGGAACAGAGACTTGTGGCAGTGGAGAAAGGGTTTCGGGACTGCTTCTGCTTTTTTTTTTGCAAGATTAGAGAATTTATAGGCCAGAGAGGGGCGTCAGGAGGCAGCCGAGGGGGCCACCACATATCAGGGCACACCCTGATGTGTAGTGGGGCCCTCGTGCGCCTCCCGGCCTCCTTCCAAAGCTTCCAGGTCTTCTTTTGGTCCAGAAAAAATCATCAAAAAGTTTCGTGGCAATTGGACTTCGTTTGGTACTGTAAACCTGAAAAGTAAAAAACATGCAGAAAACAGCAACTGGCACTGGGCACTGGGTCAATAGGTTAGTGCTCAAAATATTATAAATTGGTAAATAAAGACCCAAAAAGTATCCTAGAATGATAATATATCAGCATGGAACAATAAAAAATTATAGATACGTTGGAGACGTATCAAGCATCCCCAAGCTTAATTCCTGCTCGTCCTCGAGTAGGTAAATGATAAAAACAGAATTGTTCATGTGACATGCTATCCATTATGTAATCTTATGCATGTATGCTCACTGAGAAAAGATGAATCAACAAATATTAACATAGCAATATTTAAAGTGTAAGAAACAAAATCATCAATCCTTAAAAGTATACGATCCTTAAGGAATGTTTACCCCCCCCCCCATTCATCTTATTATATTATCAAGGCATGGCTCCATCTTCACCACATTAATACAAATGTTAAGCACCATGGTGTCCAAGTCAGGCAATTGGATCGTACTTTTTCAATACGCATCAACTTTTTATTCTTCACGCAATACATGAGCGTGAGCCATTGGACATAGCATTTAGGTGGAATAGAGTATGGTGGTAGATATCAAAGGGGTAAGAAGTGGAGAAGATAGTCTCACATCAACTAGAGATGCCCATCGATAGATGTCAATGCGAGGAGTAGGGATTGCCATGCAAATGATGCACTAGAGCTATAAGTGTATGAAAGCTCAAATGAAGCTAAGTGAGCTAAGTGGGGTGTGCATCCAACTTTCTTGCTCATGAAGACCTCGGGCATTTGAGGAAGCCCATCATAGGAATATAGAAGCCAAGTTTGTAATAATGAATAGGTAGTTTCCACTAGCATATGAAAATGACATATCATGATACTCTCTACATGAAGAGCATAGTGCCACTTTGAGGCACAAGTGTGGTAAAAGATAGTAGCAAAGTCCCTTCTCTCATTTTCTCTTTTTTTTGATCGAATGGTGGGCTCATTTGGCCTCCCCCATCTTTATTTTTCATCCGGAGTCTCATCTCGACTTGTGGGAGAATAATAGTCTCCATCATTCTTTCCTCACTGGGACAATGCTCTAATAATGATGATCATCACACTTTTATTTACTTACAAGTCAATATGGAGAACTGATATGAAGATATGACTCTGTATGAATGCCTCTGGCAGTGTACCAGGATGTGCAATGATCTAGCATGACATGTATCAAAAATATGGTGAACGGTGGCTTTCACACAAATACTATGTCATCTCTATATGATCATGCAAAGCAATATGATGATGAACAAACTAGTCATGTGAAGTGACGGTGGAATTTGCATGGTAATATATCTCGGAATGGCTACGGAAATACCATGATGGGTAGGTATGGTGCAGTTTTTGAGGAAGATATAATAAGGCTTATGTGCAATAGAGCGTATCATGTCACGGGGTTTGGATGCACGGGCGAAAGTTGCACCGATCCTCGAGGTGAGAATGGGCAATGCACGGCACCGAAGAGGCTAGCAAATATGAGAAGGTGAGATTGCGTATGTCCATGGTTTCACATTAGTCATAAAGAACTCATGTACTTACTGCAATGTTTTATTAGTTTTATCATAGATCAAAGTACTACTTGCATGCCCCGAGGGAAGAGGTTGGTAGGAGTGAACCATCGCACGCTTCCGACCCGAAACAGCACTAGGATTTCAACGAGGAATAGAAATGCTCACACATCATCACCATGCCTCTTTAATTCTTAGATGAACAAAAAGGTCAACCTCTCTTAATATCGACACTTCTACGGGTAAACAATTGTGAACTCACACCTATTTCATATTACCACATCAATATCATTAATCCACAATTTCTCTATATGTGCTACATGATGGTTTTGATTATCACTCATTGAATACCTAATATTTTTGGACTAGTCTTATGACCCATGCAAATTACCGTCACTATTTATTAACTCTCAAAAAAATATAAGTGAAGAACGGGAGTGAAATCATTTCTATAAAATCTACACGCCACAGTTCTCAAAATGATATAAGTGAAGTACTAGAGCAACTGCTAAGCTCAAAAGATATAAGTGAAGCACATAGAGTATTCTAACAAATTATGATGAAGGTGTGTCTCTCTTAAATAGGTGTGTCCAGTAAACAATGATTGTGGCAAACTGAAAGTAAAAAAAAAACAAAAGCAAACAACGCTCCAAGCAAAACTCATATCATGTGACGAATAAAAATATAGCTTCAAGTGACATACTGATGGATTGAGACGAAAGAGGGGATGCCTTCCGGGGCATCCCCAAGCTTAGACGCTTGAGTCTCCTTTAAAATATTACCTTGGGGTTCCTTGGGCATCCCCAAGCTTAGGCTCTTGCTACTCCTTATTCCGTGGTCCATCATAATAACACCCAAAACTTGAAAACTTCAATCACACAAAACTCAACAAAACTTCGTGAGATCCGTTAGTATAAGAAACATATTGCATACTTTAGATACTATTATAAATTTATTCTTATTTTAATTGCATAATAGGTATTGTATTCTAACTTCTCCATGGCTTATACCCCCAATACAATCCATAGCATAATCAAAACAAGCAACTATGCAAGCAAAAAACAGAATCTGTCTAAAACAGAACAGTCTGTAGAAATTTGTAGAGAACCTATACTTATGTAACTCTAAAATTAGTACAACCTCGAATTTTTTTATATCAACACTATGTAAAAATTTCAGATCATTATCATGCTCCAGTAAAACATGAAAATTCCTGTACCGGAGTCAAAAGTTTATGTTTTGTTTCAGCATTGATTCTACTCATCTTGTGAGTCATCCCAAAGGCTTTACTTGGCACAAACACTAATTTAAACACAAAAACATAATCATTACAGAGGCAATAATCATGTTATCAAAAACAAATAGAAATAAATGATAACTATTGGGTTGTCTCCCAATAAACTCTTTCTTTATAGCCATCAAGATAGGCTTAGGATAATAAGGATGCTCACACAGAAGACAAGAGTTAAAGCACAAAGAGAGCATCATAAAATATGTGACAAACACATTTAAGTCTAACATACTTCCTATGCATAGGCATTTTATAAGCAAACAAATTATCAAGACAAGAAGTGTCTAACATATGCAAGTAGGAAGAGTGAAGCATTAACAATTTCAACACAAAGAGAGGTAATTGAGTAACATGCAAATTCTTATAACCATATTTGCCTCTCTCATTATATGTAGGATCATAATCAAACTCAACAATATAACTATCACAATATAACTAGCAATTGGTTCAACCTAATCAGGTCTTTTGAAAAGATTATCAAGTGGATGAGGATCCATTTATCTTCAAATTTTTGCGTTAAGCTTTCTGTTTGTTTTTGATAAAGATAAAGATAACATAGCTAGGCAAGCAAGCAAACTAGTGACGAAACAATCAAACTAGCAAACTAGTAAAGTAAATATTTTTGTATTTTTTATTTTTATGAGATAAACTAAATATAACAGCAAATAAAAAGAAGAAGAACTAAATATAATATCCATCTAGGTACTAACTACGGACCCGTAGGTCTGTGGTGAACTACTCACACATCACCATGGGAGCAGCAAGGATGATGTAGAGGCCCTCCGTGATCGATCCCCCCTCCAACAGGGCATGGTAAAAGGGCTCCAGATGAGATCGCAGCGGAACAGAGACTTGCGGCGGCGGAAAAAGTGTTTCGGGAGCTCCCCTAGGGTTTCTGGAATATATGTGAATTTATAGGCCAGAGTACGGGGCCAGGAAACATGGGGGCGGCCACAAGCTATCAGGGCACAGCCACCCCCCCTCCCCCCCTTGGTACACCCTGTTAGCTTGTGGGGCCCTCGTGCGGCCTCTGGTCTTCTCTTGAAGCTTCCAGGTCTTCTTTTGGTCTAGAAAAAGTCATCAAAAACTTCCGGGGCAATTGGACTTCGTTTGGTACTGTAAACCTGAAAAGCCAAAAACATGCAGAAAGCAGCAACTCGCACTTGGCACTGGGTTAATAGGTTAGTGCTCAAAAATAATATGAATCAGCAAATAAATGCCCAAAAAGTATCCTAGAATGATAATATTATAGCATGGAACAATAAAAAATTATAGAAACGTTGGAGATGTATCACACCATCATCATCCTCATCATACTCTTCCTCATGGTCGCTGCTATCACTATCTTCCTCATTGTCTGCGTGGCCATTATCATCATTGTCATCGTCGTCATTCATGTACTCTTCCTCATTGTCACCACTGCTATCATCGTTGTCGTGGTTATCGTCATCATCATCTTCTTCTTCATCGTCATTGTCATCATCATCGAGGTCAAAACCTTCCCCAATGAAACACTTGCCACCCGTAACCCTAGGTACGCCGCTATCATCGGAGGAGATGTCAATGAGGACGAGCATCTCATCTTGCATTGGGTGATCCCGTAAAGTCTTTCTCCAAGAAAGGCAGGATCGATGATGTTGACAAGGTAAATTGCATAAGACTTGGCCAACGACCCTTCCCAAGCCGGGTTAATATGATGGGGAAACTGCAATGGTTGGTCATGAGAGCGATGATGTCATCTGAGGTCGACCCCAAGGATCTTGAAAAGCTTGGAAACATGGCCGATGGCGGCGTCCAGCTCGGGCAGCGACACTGTCATGCCAGAGAACATGTTGTGCAAGAAGTAGTGCATATGCATGTTATCCACACAGTCCTCAATGGTGATCCAGCCATCGGTAGAGCCAATGCATGTCACAGTCTTGGGAAAGGGGGACAAGGTGGTGCAGAGCATGGTCGGCGGGATCCATACCAATGCAGCTCATGACGGCCTTAGGGTAGTAGACGATGCGATGCAGAGCACGGTTAAAGGGGGTCATGACCCCCCCCCCCCCCCCGTTCCAGAGTACGATCCACGACAGCTGCCGCGTAGGGGAACGGGCTGTAGAGCGCCATGAACGGCACACGGCATGGAAGCAAGCACGGTCAGAAGGGAGCAAGCCAATACCTCTGCATCCAACGATACACACAACCAAGTTATTAATGTTTAGGCGACTCCTAGGCGTTAGCACGCCGGCCCAAAGTTTCGACCGGTCGCACCCCAGCCTTTGGATGTAAGCCGCGTCACCATTGGATCTGGGTAAAAAAACGGTTCACCCACATCGTCTTCTTCCTCTTGCTGGATCTGCATCTCCCGCTCAGGGTGCGCGGCGTCGCGCCTCCTGTCCCCTATGGTGACCGTCACCGGTACCCACCCTTGCGAGCCATCCTCCTTGCCGGTCACCACCCTCGCCGGCCGTCCTTGTTGCCGGTCATCACACTCGTCGGCCATCCTCATCGCCACCTCGATCCATGCAACAACTACACCCGCGGTTGCAGCTCTCAGCGGCGATTGTTGTAGCTTCGCCGCCGCCCCTCGCCGTTGATGCTCGCCGTATGAAATTGTGTCGACAACGGCCACCGGACAGTCAATCCCGTTTTTTAATGGATGTAGCAAAAAAAAGTTCGCTGGTAGTAGCAAAATGCAACTACGGTTGCAGCAAAAATTCGTCGCCGCCGTCGCGAGGTCGCAGCTCCGCCTTGATGGATGTAGCAAAAAAGTTCGTTGGTAGTATCAAAATGCAACTACGGTTGCAGCTTTCCTTGTTGGGCAGAGCCGATTGAAGCTTTCTCTGTCTATGGTTGAAACTTTTTTCAACAGCCGTTGAAGTTGTTTTAGGTGACGATTGCAACACTTGTATACGCGCGGGTCCGGCCATGGCGGTGGCAGCCATGGCATCTCCTTGATGGTTCCAGCATTCTCCCACCACGTTTGCAGCCACCCGCGATCGCCTTCGTTCGCCACCGTGAGCCGCACCCGACCACCACGGTTGCAGCACCTTGTTCATCTCCATGGGAGCACCCATCTGATCACCACCATGGGGGCGCCCGGGCACCGGCGAGTGGAGCTCGTGATGGCTCGGTCTCATCACGGGGAAGGAGGAGGGGATGCGGGGCATGCGTGTGGAGGTAGCGGATGGAGGCGCATAAGAAAGAAGGCAGTCGTGCGGGGACCCACTTCGGCTCGTACCCAGCGTGTTTGCAGCCAGCATGGCGTGCTAGCCGGACGAAAGTTCGGCCGGCGCGCCGAACACAAACATTTCCCTAATATTTAACAATGGTAACATACATAAAAAACGACGCCACCACCCACACCTACAAACCCGACAATGAAGAATGTCCTCACGCCTCACCATCACAAGCGAGGGACACTGCCGATCTACCCGTGTGACGTACCAGGAGCAAACACCCGTTGCAACAGAGCCAAAGCATACACCGCCTGCACACGCTTCAAACGCCGCCACCACCATCGTAATGCTGACTCATCTTCAGGAATCCACATCATCCTTGCGAGGCCGGTCAACCGTCGACACCGTCATGGTGCCAAACAGTGCCACATCCCTGCACTCGTCCATCAAGACGCATCCGCCGCTGAGACTCCGCTACACCATGCCACCGAGACCCACCATCGACGTGGTAGATATGACGCCACCCCACCTCTAGACCCCTCCAGCCAATACTTTCTCCAAGAACGATGCCCCGAGAGGGGGTGTGACGCCATACGTCACCATCATCCGATCCAGGGTTTCCCTCGGAGCAAACGATCCTTCTCGGTGAGTCTATGTGCTGAGCCAATGCTCATCATGTTCATCATATTCTTTTCTTTTGTATAGCATGGACATTTGAACTTGTAAATGATTCAAAGCAATAGTCTAGTTTTAACATAATGACTTCAATACTCAAGCATGTCAACAAGCAACCATGTCTTTCAAAATATCAACACTAAAGAAAGTTATCCCTAGCCCATCATGCTCAATCATTGATCCATTCATGAAACACACTCAAATATTAGCTATGCCCAATGCTCAAGTACGATCATAGTGCCCCCTAGTTGGTGCTTATAAGAGAAGATGGACACTCAAAGCAAAAATAAAAATTGCATAAAGTAAATAGATAGGCCCTTTGCAGAGGGAAGTAGGGATTTGTAGAGGTGCCAGAGCTCAAAGTTTTAAATTGAGAGAGAAAAAATATTTTGGGTGGCATGCTTTTCCTGTCAACGAAAACGACAAAGTAGTTCACAATACTTTCCATGCTAGATATATCATAGGCGGTTCCCAAACAGAAAATAAAGTTTATTCCTTTTTCCACCAAATTTTCACTTTCCATGGCGGGCCGTATCCACGGCTGCCTTCCATACCAACACTTTCCAAGGAATTTATTATTTGACAACATAAAGTAATTTTTTTCTTTTTCATTTCAGGAATGGGCATCCCTATTACCGCCGCACTCTCGTGCAATGACAAGTGAATAAACACTCATCTTGAGAATAACACATCTAGTATGGAAAAATATTGGACACTCCCCACCGTTTCATGAGAGGTACGGGCACACAAAAGAGAAAAATTATTTTGCAAATTTAGAGATGGCACATACAAATTTGCTTGGAACGGCATGGAAATACCGCATATAGGTAGGTATGGTGGACTCATAAGGCAAAACTTGGTTTAAGGATTTTGGATGCACAAGTAGTATTTCTACTTAGTACAAATGAAGGCTAGCAAATAGATTGGGAAGCAACCAAACCAAGAAACGAAAAATCACATAAGTGAGCATTGAACATAACTAACACCGAATCATGCACCACAAGTAGGATGTAACTTCATTGCATAACTATTGACTTTCGTGCATGCATAGGGAATCACAAACCTTAACACCAATATTCCTACTAAGCATAATTACTCACTAGCATGACTCACATATTACTATCATCATGTTTCAAAACTATTACAAGGAATCAAGTTTAATTTGTCCAATGATCTTCATGAAAGTTTTTATTATATCCTCCTTGGATATATATCACTTTGGGACTAGTTTCATATATTGCCATTGCTTTTTGGCAAGCTCAAACAAATTTAAGTGAAGCACATGAGCATAAAGATTTCATCTCTCAAAAGGGTATAAGTGAAGCATGCGAGGATTTCTTCAAAATTTTACTAACTCTCAAATTAATCTAAGTGAAGCATGAGAGTATTTCTACAAAAGCTTCCAAGCACACCGTGCTCAAAAAGATATAAGTGAAGCACTAGACCAAATCTATAGCTCAAAAAGTTTTAAGTGAAGCACATAGAGCAATTCTAACAAATCATAGCATGATTTTGGCTTTCTCAAATAGGTGTGTACAGCAAGGATACAAAGGAAAAAACTAACAAACAAAGCAAGCAAATATACAATACGCTCCAAGCAAAACTCATGATATGTGACGAATACAAATATAGCTCCAAGTAAAATACCGATGGTCGTTAGAAGAAAGAGGGGATGCCACTCGGGGGCATCCCCAAGCTAAGTTGCTTGTTTCTCTTTGGATATATCTTGGGGGTGTGGTATCATCCCCAATCTTAGGCTCTTGCTACTCCTTATTCCTTCATCCATCATAATCTCACCCAAAACTTGAAAACTTCAATCACACAAAACTCAACAAAATCTTCGTGAGATCTGTTAGTATAACAAAGCAAATCACTACTTTAGGTACTGTTGCAAACCCATTCATATTTCATTATTGCATTATACCTACTGTATTTTAACTTTACCATGGCTTATACCCCCCAATACAAACCATAGATTCATCAAAACAAGCACACAATGCAACGAAAACAGAATCTGTCTTAAACAGAACAGTCTGTAGTAATCTGTAATCTACCCATACTTCTGTAACTTTAAAAATTCTGAAAAATTAGGACAACGTAAGAAATTTGAATATAAACACTGTGTTAAAATTTCAGCTCAAGATCACATTCCAGCAAAAAACTAAAATTCATATACTGGACGCAAAGTTTCTGTTTCAGATTCAGCATCACTTCTACTCATCCTAACGGTTCTACTTGGCACAAACACTAAATAAACCATAAAAACACAATCATAACAGAGGCACAATTGTGTCAACACACAAAAACAGAAAGGAAAAAAGCAAAAATAAATTTATTCATTGGGTTGCCTCGCAACAAGCGCTATCATTTTACGCCCCTAGCTAGGAATATTGGATAGATTCAAGTATTGTCATCTTTGGTTTTCAATTCTTCAATCACACAACTAGATTTCTTCAAGGACTTAGCATGCATGTTCTTAACGATAACACTCCTAGGAAGAAAACCAAAAAAATCATTCTTGTAAATAGGATCTCTTATGATTTCAACAAAGTCGGGATGAATACTAATCATTTTAAGATCTCCCTTGTGCCCACTAGGTGTAGCAACTTTGTTCTTAGTAACTTGCGTGGTCTTGCCAATTTTACGGGAGTTTTTTCAATAGATTTGATAGAAGAAAAAGCCGAACCCAAATTACTGAAGATCTCTTCCAACTTATCAATACGGTAAGGACTTTCTTCTACCCTTTCGTTAACTACGGTTTCTTTTGCCTTAAACAATTTAAGAGCATCTCCCGCCTTAGATCCAATTTTATTAGCAAGATTATGCATCTTTTTATTTAGATCATCAAGATGTTCTTTAGTAATCATCTTCTTTTCAGTAGCATCTAATCTCCCCATAACGTGTTCGAGAGTTAAAGTTGTTTCATTGATCATGATAGGTGGCGATCCCACTAAACTTCCCAAAGCATTAAAAGCATCCAAATATGGACACATCAAGAAATTCCCACCGGTAATCGTATCAAGGACGAATCTATACCAAGTGGTAATGCCAACATAGAAACTGCGAAGAAGAACAACGGTAGATTGCTTATGGATAGATCTATTATGAGCACTGCAAATCCTATACCAACCATCTTTTAAGTTCTCCCCTCCCCTTTGCTTAAAATTAAGAACCTCATTATCGGGAGTGCACGCAACAAAGGAAGAACTAGCCATAGTGACAAGGCAAGAGATCCGGCGAGAAAAAGGGCAAACGAAAAAAGAGGGCGAATAAACGGCAAATTGGTGAAGTGGGGGAGAGGAAAACGAGAGGCAAATGGCAAATAATGTAATTGCAAGGAGATGAGATTTGTGATAAGGAACCTAGTAGATGATGGTGGAGTCCCCTCGGCGCCTACGATAGGCACGTAGAAGAGACTGCTTCCTCCCCGGCAACGGCGCCAGAAATTCCTTTGACGTGGCTTGGACTGCGTCGGTATTTCCCCAAAGAGGAAGGGATGATGCAGCACAGCGACGGTAAGTATTTCCCTCAGTTATAAAACCAAGGTTATCGAACCAGTAGGAGGATGATACGTCTCCAACGTATCTATAATTTTTTATTGTTCCATGCTATTATATTATCTGTTTTGGATGTTTTATATGCATTAATATGCTATTTTATATTATTTTTGGGACTAACCGATTAATCTAGAGCCTAGTGCCAGTTTCTGTTTTTTCCATGTTTTTGAGTATTGCAGATAAGGAATATTAAACGGAGTCCAAACAGAATAAAATATTCGGAATGATTTTTCTTGAACCAAAAGAAACCTACCAGACTTGGAGATGAAGGCAGGAGACTTGCCGTGGCGTCACAAGCCACTAGGGCGCGCCCTAGGGGGCGGCGTGCCCTCCTAGCTTGTGGCCCCACGGCAGCTCTCCTAACCCTATTCTTCGGCCTATAAATTCCCAAATATTCCCTGGATACTAAAAGAGAGCCACGAAAATACTTTTCCGCCGCCGGAAGCCTCTGTTCCCGTGAGATCCAATCTTGGAGCCTTTTCCGGTAATCTGCCGGAGGGGGATTCGATCACGGAGGGCATCTACATCAACTCCATTGCCCCTCCGATGATGCGTGAGTAGTTCACCACAGACCTTCGGGTCCATAGCTAGTAGCTAGATGGCTTCTTCTCTCTCTTTGTTCTTCAATACCATGTTCTTCATGATCTTCAGGGAGATCTATCCAATGTAATACTCTTTTGCGGTGTGTTTGTCGAGATCCGATGAATTGTGGGTTTATGTTCAGATTATCTATGAATATTATTTGAGTCTTTTCTGAATTCTTATATGCATGATTTCATATCTTTGCAAGTTTCTTCGAGTTATTGGTTTGGTTTGGCCAACTAGATTGGTAATTCTTGCAATGGGAGAAGTGCTTAGTTTTGGGTTCAATCTTGCGGTGTCCTCACCCAGTGACAAAGTAGGGGTAGCGAGGCACGTATTGTATTGTTGCCATCGAGGATAAAAATATGGGGTTTTCATCATATTGCTTGAGTTTATCCCTCTACATCATGTCATCTTACCTAATGCGTTACTCTGTTCTTCATGAACTTAATACTCTAGATCCAGGCAGGAGTCGGTCGATGTGTGGAGTAATAGTAGTAGATGCAGAATCGTTTCGGTCTACTTGACACGGACGTGATGCCTATATGCATAATCATTGCCTTGGATATCTTCATAATTATTCGCTTTTCTATCAATTGCTCGACAGTAATTTGTTCACCCACCGTATTATTTGCCATCATGAGAGAAGCCTCTAGTGAATCCTATGGCCCCCGGGTCTATTTTCCATATTATATTTTCAGATCTATAAACCAAAAATACCAAAAATATCTTGCTGCAATCTTTTTACTTTTAGTTTACTTTTCGTTTTAGCAATCCTGTCTATCTATCTCTATCAGATCTCATCCTTGCAATTAACCGTGAAGGGATTGACAACCCCTTTATAGCGTTGGGTGCAAGTGTTTGATTATTTGTGCAAGTACATCTATTGGGGACTTGCTTGTATCTCCTACTGGATTGATACCTTGGTTCTCAACAACTGAGAGAAATACTTACCTACTTTGCCGCATCACCCTTTCCTCTTCAAGGGAAAACCAACGCATGCTCAAGAAGTAGCAGAGGATCGCCAACACCCAATAAGCAGCACCTGCACACAAACAACAGATACTTGCAACCCGATGCGAAAGAGAGGTTGTCAATCTCTCTACGGTAAATAGATAGGTTAGGTAGTGATAGATAGGAGAGATAGATCTCTCAAGAACACAAATAAAAAGAGTAAATATGCAGCAATATATTTTTGGGTTTTTGGTTTTGTAGATCTGAAAACAAAGATTGCAAAAAACGTAGATCGGAAAGCAATATGATAGAAAAGTAGACCCGGGGGCCGTAGGGTTCACTAGTGGCTTCTCTCATGAGTATAGCGCACGGTGTGTGAACAAATTACTGTTGGGCAATTGATAGAAAATCGAATAGTCATGACGATATCCAAGGCGATGATCATTATATAGGCATCACGTCCAAGATAGATAGACCGACTCCTTCCTGCATCTACCTCTATTACTCCACACATCGACCACTATCCAGCATGCATCTAGTGTATTAAGTTCATGGAAAAATGGAGTAATGCAATAAGAACGATGACATGATGTAGACAAGATCTATTCATGTAGGAATAGACCCCATCTTGTTATCCTTAACAGCAACGATACATGCGTGTCTTGCTGCCCTTTCTGTCACTGGGAAAGAACACCGCAAGATCGAACCCATCACAAAGCGCCCATGGCAAGAAAAATCGATCTAGTTGGCCTAACTAAACCAAAGATTCGGAGAAGAAATACGAGGCTATAAGTAATCATGCATATAAGAGATCAAAGAAGACTCAAATAATATTCATGGATAGAAACTGATCATGAACTCAAAATTCATCGGATCCCAACAAACACACCGCAAAAGTTTACATCAAATAGCTCTCCAAGAGACCATTGTATTGAGAATCATAAGAGAGAGAGAAGAAGCCATCTAGCTACTACCTACGGACCCGTAGGTCTATGGTGGACTACTCACACATCATCGGAGAGGCACCTATGAGGAAGATGAACCCCTCCGTGATGGTGTTTAGATTGGATCTCGAGGTTCTGGAACTTGCGGCGGCTGGAATTGTGTTTCGTCGACTCCTCTAGGGTTTTTGGATTTTCTAGGAATTTATAGGCACAATAGTTGGTTGAGGGGGTGCCCGAGCAGCCCATCCTCCACCAGGCCGCGCCAGGGGCCTCTGGCACGCCCTGGTGGGGGATGGCCACCCTAGGCCCCCTCTTCTAGTGTTCTTTGGCCCATCTTCTTTCTTCTGGTCCATAAAAAATCCACAAAAATCCCCGCAGCATTTGGTCTCCGTTTGGTACTGATTTTCTGCGAAGTAAAAAAACAAGCAAAAACAGCAAGTGGCACTTTGGCACTATGTCAATAGGTTAGTCCCAAAAAATGATATAAAGTTGTAATAAAATGATTGTAAAACATCCAAGAATGATAATATAACAGCATGGAACAAGCAAAAAAATTAGATAGGTTGGAGACGTATCAGGTGACTTCTTATGTCGAGGCGGATAATGAGCAAGCACGCCAAAATTCCCTGGATGCCTTGGAAGAGGAACGTGACTTAGCAGCGGCCAGATCTGCAATATACCAGCAAGACCTACATCGCTATCACAGCCGTAGAGTCCGAAGCCGTACTTTTCAAGACCAAACGGGGATGCACAAGCTCTCCCCGCCTTGGGAGGGCCCTTTCGTCATCAGTCGAAACCTTAATAATGGTTCATATTACCTCGTCGACTTACAAGAGGGTTCATACACTTCTGAGGAGGAAACAACCCGGCCCTGGAATATCGCACACCTGCGGCCTTATTATACTTAGGGGCCACCGGCTCATCTTTTGTAATTTTTTCTCCCCCTCTGCAAAATTCTGCATATACTTCTTTATGTTCAAATATAATAAAGCCGGCATCCCCGAAACTCGGGGTCTCTGTCGTTTCAGCCTATAAATTGAGCATGAGTCTTTATTGTTTGAAACATAGGTCACTTGGGGGCTTCCAACTCATCGAGTTTAGCTTTCTCACCCTCTTGAGCCGGCAAAAACGCCATCAAAATATGGTTAAACCTGCCTGTATGTTTGATGCGACTCCGATCAGATGACCCCGTGTACTCTTAAAAAGTTAATATTTTTTTGGACCCTGAACTTTTAAGGTTAAAACATTGGCTTGAGTCATGTGAGAGCCGGCATACAGAAAGCTAGGATAAACCATGGGTTATTACGCCCGCTTCATTGAAGCAAGACTTGTGCCTCGAAAGCCAGTCTCCTTTTTCCGAGTCTCGCTGAGACAGCTTATTTAAAGACAAATATATATATATATATATATATATATATATATATATATATATATAGAGAGAGAGAGAGAGAGAGAGAGTAGGACTATTCTGATCCCAGGATCAGAATAAGCGCCGCTATATAGGGCGCGACGGGATTACTCCCGAACTCCCGAACACGCTGAGAAAAAGAAAAAGAAAACTTCTGACCTTATCCCCATACCCTCCTCTAACCTCCCCCCGTCAGCGCCACCCCCGCCTCCCTCCCCAGGCAGCAGGGGCCACCGCCGCCACCTCCCTCCCCTGGCAGCTAGCGCCGCCTCCCCCACCTCCCCCCCCCCCGGCAGAACCTCTGCCGCCCCCACCTCCCTCCCCAGCAGAAGCTCCGCCGCCCACATCTTCCTCACCCAGCAGCAAGCGCCGCCACCCCCACATCCCTCCCCCATCAGATGCATCGCCGCCCCCATCTCCAACAGCCGCCACGGCCCGCCCCCACCTCCAGCCGTCGGATCCCGCCGCCGCGGCCCAACCCCCGATAGCCGGATCCCTCCGCCGCCACAAGGCCCCGACGACCAACTACCGGATCCCGCCGCCTCCACTACGGCCTTGACCAACAACTGTCGGATCCCACCAACACCGCCGTAGCCTTGGCCACCAACTGCCAGATCCCGCCGATGCCACTGCAGCCTCGGCCACCAACAGCCGTATCCCGTCGCCGGCTAAGCACCTACTCCCACCGCGCGGGTCACCCGCCCGGCCCCTTCGCCCTACGGTCTGCTGCCGGTACCACCGCGCTGCGCGCGGCTGTGCGCCGTCATCCCCAACGCGCTGCGGCAAGCGACGACAGTACCCACCAGTGTGGCCAGCTGCACCACATACCGGCCTTCGTCCTCCCCTCTACCAGCCCCGGCCGGGGCCCCTCCACAGCTACCGAGCGCCCGCCATCCTCCGCCATCTCCCTCCATCTTCTCTGCGCGCAATGGACGCCATGGCATGGACCTTGAGCTTGCAACGTTCCTGCACAAAATGATGCAGTTCAAGAAAAATGAGGATGGAAGTTCGAGCAGACTATTTAGCTTTTTTTGGCGCCACCACCTGCAGCCTACGCAGCAGCGTCTAGCCTTTCAACTCCGCCTCCCCAGTTCGTTCACCTCTGCCTGTGTGAGCGCGTGATGGAAGTGATTTTGATGTCTGAAGTTCAGCTATATCCGCAGGTGCAAATATTTGGTATTTTGGTCTGTTAGTTTTAGTTTCACGGGTTGCTTTTCTTTGGTTATCTCCAAAATGCATCAGCGCAATGGATTGTTAATTCTTCTTTTATTCTTGTATCGAGCCTTGTGTTTCATGAAGAGAGATAGATGCATTGAGGAATTGTTCGTGTTTCCTTTCAGGTATGTACGTCATATACATTTTGACAGAGAGAAAATGGTTAGTGATGTATTCTGTTGAGAGACACAAAGAGGTTTGAACGTCAAAATGCTTTCCTAAACAGATTATCTTTGTGTGTCTCGCCTAGATAGCATGCAATGTGGTGACAAAACACCCTTGGTTCATACATGTAGTTTTATTTAATTTAGTTGTTTTTGTCCTGAACAAAAGATGTACTCCTATTGTGCAAAAAAAAACTGCGATCTAGCACATCCAGGCCACCGCGACCTTCCTCAACCTGCCGCCGCGAACTTCCTCCACTGCAAACTTCATCCAGACCACAAGTGTTTGTGTTTATGCACTAAAAGGAGAATATTACACACACACATACACACACATACACACATACACACACATACCAAGCGAGAAAACACACATACACACACATACATTTTTTCAGGTATTCTCCTGATTTGATGTTCAATTATTTATTCTTATGCTTGTAGAGAACCGATCCCATTTAATTATAGGATTATTTTATTTCATTTATTTCGTAGCAAACCCGAGGGTACATGAAAGAATAGTACGACATTCAATCTTCAACGTAAAAACAAATACATTACAGAAAAGGATGAAGTTCAACCACTAATAACAGGGGAGTCCAGGAATAAAAAATTGGGGTTAATAGAAACAAAAAGGGAATTTAACAAAATCATGTGAAGTATGTAGTACAAATGTTTGGAAATTTAGAGATGGACAAATATAGGCATTGAGAGAAAAGTTTACTTTTTAAAAAATGATTTTTTTCCTGTTTCGAAAAAAACCTAGAGGTTCAAATTTAAATAACGGAGAAGTTCAATATTTATTAGAAAGTCAGGAAGGTGAAACTAAAAATATAGTGCAGTTTAAAATGTTTTTTAGAAAACAAAATTTTCCCGTTTCTAAAAACCTAGAAGTTCAAATTAAAATAACGGACCGGTTCAGTGTTTATAAGAAAACTTGGATTTCTTCAGTTCCGAAAAGAATAAAACCAAGAAATTCAAATTAAGATAACACGGAAGTTTGATGGTTATATACCATGAAGAAAAACAAAGCCTCAACTATAAAAGTGTTAACTTGAGAAGTTCAAACTTGATAAAATAGAGAGTTCAAAGAACATGTTATCGTCGTACTAAAAAAAATTCCCATGGACTTTCCCATTATTGAAAAAGGATAACCAAAATGTTCAAATTCAAATAACAAAGCCGTTAAATATTTGTAATAGAAAACATTTTTTGTCATGGTTTCAAATAACCCTGAGAAGGTCAAATTAAAATAACAGAGCAGTTCAAAAATAGTTTATAAAAATAGAAATAGAAAGTTAAAGTATAAAAATTTAGTTGCAAGAAGTTCATGTGCTCGGCACGGGAAAGTTCAAAACTTGTTGTGAGAGTGGTAATTGGCATGGTATACCATTTGTGCAACTCCGATGAACGGGTGAGAAATTACGAACAAAAATACGTGGTAGAAGTTCAAAGTGAAAACACCGGGAAGTTCAACTACTACACGGAATGCATTTCAAATGAGAATAAAATGAATAAAAAATGAATAGCCTAAAAGATTTGTTGCAAGAAGTTCACGTACTCCTCCCGGTGCAGTTCGAGATCTCTAGTGCGAGTATGCTAAAAGACAAATGGGTGAGAAATTACAAACAAAAATACGCGACAGAAGTTCAACGTGGAAACAGCAGGAAGTTCAACTACTACGCTAAATGAATTTCGGATGGAAATCTTTTAAACCGTCGCGAGTATGAAAAAATTGATCAAGACGGAAAAGTTGCGTGTTTACAACAACTTTCCATCGGTATATCACTTGCTCAATTCCGGTGAGTGGATGGAGAGCTACGAGCAAAAAACAGTACGTGAACAAACAGAGTGAAGTTCAGGTAGACGTGTTGATGAAGTTCAAGTTCTTCACGCGGTGCATTTTCGAAGACCCTGTTTCGCGATAAAAGGCAGAACGCGTCATCTCGCCGTTTTCGAAATCATTTTCAGCCATTTTCGAAATTGACTTAAAACCGTAAAGAATTGGAAGAAAACAATCTACATATAGAAGTTTCGCATTTCTTCAAGCTTTCCAACGCCATATCATTTGCCTCATTCCGACGAACCGTTGAGAAAATAACGTGAAAATACGCACTCGGTACAGATTCGGCCATTTTCTAAATTACTTTTAAACCGTTCATAGTTAGAACAAACTTTGTATATGGAAAGATACGCATTTTCATAAGCTTTCCAACGCCATATCATATGCATCGATAGGACTAGCCGTTTTGAAACTAACCCCGAAATACGAACCCGGCTGTTCGGTTTCAGAAATTCCGCCATTTTTGAAATTCATCTTTAACCATAGGGAATTTGGAAAAACGTTCAACATGTGAAATGAGCGGATTTGCAGCAGATATCCAACGCCATCTTATTTGCCTCATTCCGATGAACGGTTTAGAAATAGCGTCAAAAATACGATTCTCGTTTTTTTGTATTAACAAAAACTGTTTTCAAAACTGCTCTTAAACCGTGTACATTTTGCCAAAAATTCAACCAAGGCTGTTATATTGGTGTCCATAGCTTTCAAACGGTATATTGCAAGACCCATTTGGGCACTTTGCCGGAAGTTCAACCTAGCACTCGGGGAAGTTCAGGTCGAACAACTCAGGCAGTAAAATTGCAACAGAAGCAAGTTCATCACATCCCCGAGAGCAAATCCGCCAACGAGCAAGATTCCTATTTAAAACGGGCATTTAGTTGCTAAAAACCGTTCCCAGATTACACTTACATCACATAGAACATGACTGACCAGAAAAATTCGCACGGGGAGACACGGTTGCGAAGATAGCCCGAAGGTCACGTTCCTACAGAGGGAAGTATATATATATATATATATATATATATATATATATATACTCATATTTTTCAGGTACGACGTTACCCTATTAATGCTTTATATTCAAAGTTTTCGGGTTACACAATTGAGCTCATATTATGACCAGTTTCCGGATCATCAACCTTCAATATCATTGAAGGAGAATTCAATCAACTTGAGTTTCGAAAACCAAGTTATCTTGCCGGCTTGTTTCTAGTTTGCCTTATCAACAAAATTCATCGGGCACAAAACAAGGGAAAAATACAGGAACAGGCAATGAAGAAGTGGCATAGGCGTATTAACAAAAAGATTGCCAGTTTTGGAGTTTAGCATCAACAAAAGGCGCCAACGTGCACGATGGCACGACAGAGCAAATTCAAAGTTATGGAGAACACTACTCCTATTACAGGCTCATGATGGAGGCCACATAGTCCTTCACAAAAAGTTTTTTTTCTTGCACTCAGGGGCTTGTTCTGAGGGGGCGACTCATACAGCTTCCGAGGTATCTTCAGGATCTATCATCAGCCGCTTCTAGATCTGACCCCACTGGCTTATCATCATCAACCTGCTGGCCTTTCTGTTGCCAACGAATTGAGAGCAAAGACTCAAAATTTGCGGTTCCTTCAACAAGAGCTGACGCGTCAATATCAGGAGCAAAAGTTGTCTTACGGCGAGGCGGCACCAGGTCAGACGGCTCGTCCTTGGGCGCGTTACCACGTTCATTGTCAGCGGTGTAGGCTGGATGATATTTTGAAAGATCTACCTCGTCGGCTATCAAAGACGCCAGTGGCCGAGTCTCCGAAAGGCACTTTGCGTAATCTTCACGAGTGAATGCTGACCCGTCGAGTTTAAACTCCGGGAAGCCGCCTTTCAGAAGCTCCACATCCAATTCTAGCAGATACGCCTTTGCCCGAGCGAGTGCCATGTTCGCTCCTACATGAGTCGCCAATTTCTGGGTCTCAATCACCCATTGTGGCATGGTAGAGAGCTGCTTCAACATGTCTTTGATACTTCTCGGTGGATGCTTCAGGTTTTTCACAGCCATGATGGAATATATGGAGCCTGTAAACAGCTGCTCTACGTACGTGAAAATGGTCTTCAATTTTACAATTGGCAGCTCTACGAGATTGTGGTTTTTTCGCCCTGCACATAAGAGAAGGCAAAATAAGCCGCCACAAGGTTCATAAACCGGCACATCGACGAAGGCGGGATGGAACACGTATCGAAGATTGCTGCCAACATCTCATTGATTTGTTTCACGAGAGTAGCATACTTTTCCTTCACAGGGCCAAGGTTTTTCTCGGCCTTCTCCGCACGTTTGGTCAAGGCAGCTTTTTCCGCCTCGAACAGTTTTATGGCCTCTTCTAGACGTTCCTTTGCCTGACGGGCAGAATTTTCAAAGTGAGTCGCCATGGGCTCGGCTTCAAATTTCAATCTTCTTTCCTCCTTGAGCCGCTTCTGTAGTCCCACAGCAACAGACTCAGCATCTTCGCAATATCCCTGATGGAAGAGCAACAGGCATCAGTATTTATATTGACAAGTCCCAAGAAGATTGCAAGCAATGTCCTTGACACTTGGGGGCTAATGTATTTTGATTCTTTTGAAACTAAGGTAGGGAAGAAGACTCGGCTCATCTCAAGAAGATGAGTCAGCCCTTGGGGGCTACAGGTCGAACTTCTTTCATCTTAAAAAGACCCGACTCATCTCAAGCAGATGAGTCGGCCCTTGGGGGCTACAGGTCGAACTTATTCCATCTTAAAAAGACCCGACTCATCTCAAGAAGATGAGTCGGCCCTTGGGGGCTACAGGTCAAACTTCTTTCATCTTAAAAAGATCCGACTCATCTCAAGACGATGAGTCGGCCCTTGGGGGCTACAGGTCGAACTTCTTTCATCTTAAAAAGACCCGACTCATCTCAAGAAGATGAGTCGGCCCTTGGGGGTGATACGTCTCCAACGTATCTATAATTTTTGATTGTTCCATGCTATTATATTATCTATTTTGGCTGTTTTATATGCATTTATATGCTATTTTATATTATTTTTTGGGACTAACCTATTAACCTAGTGCCCAGTGCCAGTTTCTGTTTTTCCTTGTTTTTCAGTATTGCAGAAAAGGAATATCAAACGGAGTCCAAACGGAATAAAATTCTACGATGATTTTTCTTGGACCAGAAGGAACCCAGGAGACTTGGAGAAGAGGCCAGAAGACCCACGGGTGAGCCACAAGCCACCAGGGTGCGCCCCTGGGGGGGCGCCCCTGGCTTGTGGGGCCCCCGTGGCTCCTCCAACCCTAATTCTCCGCCTATAAATTTAGAAATATTCCCCCAATATCAAAGAGAGCCACGATAATACTTTTCCGCCGCCGGAAGCCTCTGTTCCCGTGAGATCCCATCTTGGGGCCTTTTCCGGTAATCTGCCGGAGGGGGATTCAATCACGGAGGGCATCTACATCAACACCATTGCCCCTCCGATGATGCGTGAGTAGTTCACCTCAGACCTTCAGGTCCATAGCTAGTAGCTAGATGGCTTCTTCTCTCTCTATGATCTTCAATACCATGTTCTTCATGATCTTCATGGAGATCTATCCGATGTAATACTCTTTTGCGGTGTGTTTGTCGAGATCCGATGAATTGTGGATTTATGATCAGATTATCTATGAATATTATTTGAATCTTCTCTGAATTCTTATATGCATGATTTCATATCTTTGCAAGTCTCTTCGAGTTATTGGTTTGGTTTGGCCAACTAGATTGGTAATTCTTGCAATGGGAGAAGTGCTTAGTTTCGGGTTCAATCTTGCGGTATCCTCACCTAGTGACAAAGTAGGGGTAGCGAGGCACGTATTTGTATTATTACCATGAAGGATAAAAAGATGGGGTTTTCATCATATTTTTTTGAGTTTATCCCTCTACATCATGTCATCTTACTTAATGCGTTACTCTGTTCTTCATGAACTTAATACTCTAGATGCAGGCAGGAGTCGGTCGATGTGTGGAGTAATAGTAGTAGATGCAGAATTGTTTCGGTCTACTTGAGACGGACGTGATGCCTATATGCATAATCATTGCCTTGGATATTGTCATAACTATGCGCTTTTCTATCAATTGCTCGACAGTAATTTGTTCACCCACCGTATTATTTTCCTTCAAGAGAGAAGCCTCTAGTGAAACCTATGGCCCCCGGGTCTATTTTCCATATTATATTTTCAGATCTATAAACCAAAAATACCAAAAATACTTTGCTGCAATCTATTTACTTTTATTTTACTTTTCGTTTTAGTAATCTTTTATATCTATCTCTATCAGATCTCATCCTTGCAAGTAACCGTGAAGGGATTGACAACCCCTTTATAGCGTTGGGTGCAAGTGTTTGATTGTTTGTGTAGGTGCAAAGATTGGGGCCTTGCTTGTACCTCCTACTGGATTGATACCTTGGTTCTCAACAACTGAGGGAAATACTTATCTACTTTGCAGCATCACCCTTTCCTCGTTTTCCTCTCCCCCACTTCTAAAATGATTTTCAGAAAAAACCAAAAAGATTTGCCTTTTTATTCGCCCTTCTTCCGTTCGTCTTTTCGTTTGCTTTTTGATTGCTTGAGTGTTAGATTGTTTGCTCGTCTTTATGGCTCAACCCAAAAGCTTTGATCCTTATCTTAGGAAGTTAGAAGATATTGAGAATAATGCTAAAAGTTTCATGTCGCTCCAATTTGACCATAATAGTTTCTTTAGAAACGAGCTTAAAGAACAAAAGGCTATGCTGGCATACATGAATAAAGAACTTGATGATATGTCTAAGGAGTTTTATGGTTTGAAATCTCAGTTTGCTCATCTTGAAAATTTAGTAGGCCAAATTTCTGATAAACAAGCTACCTTAGTCAATAAAATGGTCGCGAAGCCAGAATCTTTAAATAATGATGAAGATCTTAAAGTGATTGATGTGACTCCTATTGAATCTTTGTTTTCTAATATAAATCTTGATAAAGATGGGACTGGAGATAAGTCAACTTTAGTTAAAAGTCGTCCCAATGATTCGGAGTTTATAGATCTTAATGCTAAAACTGATAAAAGTGGGATTGAAGAGGTCAAAACTTTAAATAGCAATGAACCCACTCTTTTGGATTTCAAGGACTTTAATTATGATAGTTGTTCTTTGATTGATTGTATTTCCTTGTTGCAATCCATGTTGAATTCTCCGCGTGCTTATAATCAAAATAAAGCTTTTACTAAACATATCGTTGATGCTATGATGAAATCTTTTGAAGAAAAACTTGAGTTGGAAGTTTCTATACCTAGAAAGCTTTATCATGAGTGGGAACCTACTATTAAGATTAAAATTAAATATTATGAGTGCCATGCTTTGTGTGATTTGGGTGCTAGCATTTCCACGATTCCAAAAACTTTATGTGATGTGCTAGGTTTCCATGAACTTGATGATTGCTCTTTAAATTTGCATCTAGCGGATTCCACTATTAAGAAACCTATGGGAAGGATTAATGATGTTCTTATTGTTGCAAATAGGAATTATGTGCCCGTAGATTTCATTGTTCTTGATATAGATTGCAATCCTACATGTCCAATTATTCTTGGTAGACCTTTCCTTAGAACGATTGGTGCAATTATTGATATGAAAGAAGGAAACATTAGATTCCAATTTCCGTTAAGGAAAGGCATGGAACACTTTCCTAGAAAGAAAATTAAATTACCTTATGAATCTATTATGAGATCTACTTATGGATTGCATACCAAAGATGATAATACCTAGATCTATTGCGTTATGCCTAGCTAGCGCGTTAAACAATAACGCTTGTTGGGAGGCAACCCAATTTTATTTTTTGTTTGTTTGTTTTTGTCTCTGTTATTGAGTGCTTTACACATTATTACCTCTGTAGTAATTGTGTTTTTGTGTTTTAATTAGTGTTTGAGCCAAGTAAGACCTTTGGGATGGTCTACGGTGATTGTTGATTTGATCTTGCTGAAAAACAGAAACTTTCGCGCTCAGTCCAGGAATTTTATAAATTCACCAGAGCATCGAATGAGTCTTAAATTTTTACACAATATTGATATACAAATTTCCCAGATTGTCCTAAGTTTTCAGAATTTTTGGAGTTACAGAAGTATTCGAAGTTTACAGATTGCTACAGACTATTCTGTTTTTGACAGATTCTGTTTTATTTGTGTTGTTTGCTTATTTTGATGTATCTATGGGTTGTATCGGGGGGTATGAACCATGGAGAAGTTGGAATACAGTAGATATTACACCAATATAAATAAAGAATGAGTTCACAACAGTACCTAAAGTGGTGATTTATTTTTCTTATACTAACGGATCTCATGAGTTTTCTGTTGAGTTTTGTGTTGTGAAGTTTTCAAGTTTTGGGTAAAGATTTGATGGACTATGGAATAAGGAGTGGCAAGAGCCTAAGCTTGGGGATGCCCAAGGCACCCCAAGGAATATTCAAGGATACCAAAGAGCCTAAGCTTGGGGATGCCCCGTAAGGCATCCCCTCTTTCGTCTTCAATCCATCGGTAAATTTACTTGAGGCTATATTTTTATTCACCACAAGATATGTGTTTTGCTTGGAGCGTCTTGTATGATATGAGTCTTTGCTTTTTAGTTTGCCACAATCATCCTTGCTGCACACATCTTTTGAGAGGGACACGCAAGAATCGTGAATTTATTAGAATACTCTATGTGCTTCACTTATATCTTTTGAGCTAGGCAATTTTGCTCTAGTGCTTCACTTATATCTTTTTAGAGCACGGTGGTGTTTTATTTTATAGAAATAATTTAACTCTCGTACCTCACTTATATTATTTTGAGAGTGTTTAAACATCATGGTAATTGGTTTAGGTTATGAATTTAGTCCTAATATAATGGGCATCCAAGAGGGATATAATAAAAACTTTCATATAAAGTGCATTGAATACTATGAGAAGTTTGATTCCTTGCATATAGTTTTGAGATATAAAGATGGTGATATTAGAGTCATGCTAGTGAGTAATTGTGGAATGGTAGAAATACTTGTGTTAAAAGTTTGTGATTCCCGTAGCATGCACGTATGGTGAACCGTTATGTAACGAAGTCGGAGCATGATTTGTTTATTGATTGTCATCCTTTGTGTGAGGGTCGGGAGTGCGCGATGGTTAACTCCTACCAACCTCTCCCCTAGGAGCATGCATCTAATACTTTGCTTCGATAACTAATAGACTTTTGCAATAAGTATGTGAGTTCTTTATGACTAATGTTGAGTCCATGGATTATACGCACTCTCACCCTTCCACCTTTGCTAGCCTCTCTAGTACCGCGCAACTTTCGCCGGTGCATTAAACCCACCATATTCCCTTCCTCAAAACAGCCACCATACCTACCTATTATGGCATTCCCATAGCCATTCCGAGATATATTGCCATGCAACTTCCACCGTTCCGTTTATTATGACACGCACCATCATTTTCATATTGCTTTGCATGATCGTAAGACAGCTAGCATGATGTTTTCATGGCTTGTCCGTTTTTGATGTCATTTGCTATGCTAGATCGTTGCACATCCCGGTACACCGCCGGAGGCATTCATATAGAGTCATATTTTGTTCTAGGTATCGAGTTGTAATTCTTGAGTTGTAAGTAAATAAAAGTGTGATGATCATCATTATTAGAGCATTGTCCCATGAGAGGAAAGGATGATGGAAGCTATGATTCCTTCACAAGTTGGGATGAGTCTCCGGACTTTACAAATAATAAAAGAGGCCAATGAAGCCCAAATAAAAAAAGAGGCCAAAGATGCCCACCAAAATTAAAAAAAGAGAGAGAAAAGAGAGAAGGGACAATGCTACTATCTTTTTTTCCACACTTGTGCTTCAAAGTAGCACCATGATCTTCATGATAGAGAGTCTCCTATTTTGTCACTTTCATATACTAGTGGGAATTTTTCATTATAATGCACACCCACTTAGTTTCTTTTTGAGCTTTCATACACTTATAGCTCTAGTGCATCCGTTGCATGGCAATCCCTACTCACTCACATTGATATCTATTGATGGGCATCTCCATAGCCCGTTGATACGCCTAGTTGATGTGAGACTATCTTCTCCTTTTCCTATAGTGCTATATCCATGGCTCACGCTCATGTATTGCGTCAAAGTTGAAAAGGTTTGAGAACATAAAAGGTGTGAAACAATTGCTTGACTTGTCATCGGGGTTGTGCATGATTTAAATACTTTGTGTGGGGAAGATGGAGCATAGCCAGACCATATGATTTTGTAGGGATAACTTTCTTTGGCCATGTTATTTTGAAAGGACACGGTTACTTTGTTAGTATGCTTGAAGTATTATTGTTTTTATGTCAATATTGAACTTTTGTTTTGAATCTTATGGATCTGAACATTCATGCCACAATAAAGAATATTACATGGATAAATATGTTAGGTAGCATTCCACATCAAAATTTCTGTTTTTATCATTTACCTACTCGAGGACGAGCAGGAATTAAGCTTGGGGATGCTTGATACGTCTCCAATGTATCTATAATTTTTGATTGTTCCATGCTATTATATTATCTATTTTGGATGTTTTATATGCATTAATATGCTATTTTATATTATTTTTGGGACTAACCTATTAACCTAGTGCCCAGTGTCAGTTTCTGTTTTTTCCTTGTTTTTGAGTATTGCAGAAAAGGAATATCAAACGGAGTCCAAACGGAATAAAATTCTACGATGATTTTTCTTGGACCAGAAGGAACCCAGGAGACTTGGAGAAGAGGCCAGAAGACCCACGGGTGGGCCACAAGCCACCAGGGCGCGCCCCTGGGTGGGGCGCGCCCCCCTGGCTTGTGGGCCCCCCGTGGCTCCTCCAACCCTAATTATCTGCCTATAAATTCAGAAATATTCCCCCAATATCAAAGAGAGCCACGATAATACTTTTCCATCGCCGGAAGCCTCTGTTCCCGTGAGATCCCATCTTGGGGCCTTTTCCGGTAATCTGCCGGAGGGGGATTCGATCACGGAGGGCATTTAATCAACACCATTGCCCCTCCGATGATGCATGAGTAGTTCACCTCAGACCTTTGGGTCCATAGCTAGTAGCTAGATGGCTTCTTCTCTCTCTATGATCTTCAATACCATGTTCTTCATGATCTTCAGGGAGATCTATCCGATGTAATACTCTTTTGCGGTGTGTTTGTCGAGATCCGATGAATTGTGGATTTATGATCAGATTATCTATGAATATTATTTGAATCTTCTCTGAATTCTTATATGCATGATTTCATATCTTTGCAAGTCTCTTCGAGTTATTGGTTTGGTTTGGCCAACTAGATTGGTAATTCTTGCAATGGGAGAAGTGCTTAGTTTTGGGTTCAATCTTGCGGTGTCCTCACCCAGTGACAAAGTAGGGGTAGCGAGGCACGTATTTGTATTGTTGCCATCAAGGATAAAAAGATGGAGTTTTCATCATATTACTTGAGTTTATCCCTCTACATCATGTCATCTTACTTAATGCGTTACTCTGTTCTTCATGAACTTAATACTCTAGATGCAGGCAGGAGTCGGTCGATGTGTGGAGTAATAGTAGTAGATGTAGAACCATTTCGGTCTACTTGATACGGACGTGATGCCTATATGCATAATCATTGCCTTGGATATCGTCATAACTATGTGCTTTTCTATCAATTGCTCGACAGTAATTTGTTCACCCATCGTATTATTTTCCTTCAAGAGAGAAGCCTCTAGTGAAACCTATGGCCCCCGGGTCTATTTTCCATATTATATTTTCAGATCTATAAACCAAAAATACCAAAAATACTTTGCTGCAATCTATTTACTTTTATTTTACTTTTTGTTTTAGTAATCTTTTATATCTATCTCTATCAGATCTCATCCTTGCAAGTAACCGTGAAGGGATTGACAACCCCTTTATAGCGTTGGGTGCAAGCGTTTGATTGTTTGTGTAGGTGCAAAGATTGGAGCCTTGCTTGTACCTCCTACTGGATTGATACCTTGGTTCTCAACAACTGAGGGAAATACTTATCTACTTTGCTGCATCTCCCTTTCCTCTTCAAGGGAAAACCAACGCAAGCTCAAGAAGTAGCAGGGGGCTACACGGTTACTACAGGCTTTCAGTCATTCTATAAAACGAGCTTATCATAACAAGCTGGTCTTTGGAAGCTAATGGTAGTATGTAGGATAATGATAAAATGAGAAGATTACCTCATATTTTTCCTTCATAGCATTTATCATGCTCTTCTCAATTTCTCGGCTCTCAGACAGCCAGGTTAAGTACTCTTGATACGGGTCTTCAACACCAAGTATGGATAATTCCAGGGATTCCATTTTTGCTTTTCCCTTATCCAAAGTCACTGATCCATCCTTGCTCTCAATTTTAGCTAAGGAAGTGGAAGCAGTGGGGGCTTGCAAATTTTCTTTGAAAAACACAACGTCTGGAACGTCGGAGTCAGATGACGCCATAAGTACATCTACATAAGCTGACTTGAAAGGAAAGATGGATGATTCAATCTCAGGAGGAGTGTTCATAAAAACCGGCTCATTTGTTTCGGGTATCTCAATGGCAGCCTCCGGCTATACCCTCGCATCAAGTTCCTTTTCAGAAGAATCAATCATTGGAGTCATCTTCAGAAGAATTGGCGTCTCTTGGTTTGATGTCCCAGAGGATGACCCGCCTGCCCATTTGACACAACAGCTTTGGCTCTGGATTATCAGTACAACAAAAGTTATTATACGTTGGGATCAAAACAATGAAAGATATAAGACACACTTCGTGAAGATAAAAGCTTACCCGCGATTGACATTGAAAGGGGGAAGCTGTGACGCGCTCGAGTCACCCGATGATGAAGGAGAATCCTGATAAAGGGAATTTGAAGGACTGAGAGGTTGTTTAAACAAATCGGCTCTAGGACGAGAATCGGTTGGACTATGGGGGACCTCAAGGCGTGGTTTACGAGCCGGCGGCGCATGATATAAACTAGGATCTTCATCATCCCGAGTCTTGCGTTTCGATGAGCCGGCAAACTGTGTGTTCTTCAAAAGAAAATTAGGAGCCAAATGAGCTTCTGGGTGTGATAATTTAACCTTCCGAACGGTTTGTCTTGGTCTTCGAGGAATAAACGTTTCTGAAGAGCTAGGGGAAATTGGAGTTACCTCGGTTTCACCGGCTTGGCTAAATTCCGAGTCGCCCTGGTAAGAAGGTGCGTCAGCAAGCTCATTAAACAGGCGGCCGAGAGAGTCAAGTTCTACCTCAGAATCCTCCTCTGAAGATGACACGGAGACTGGGGCATTCTTTTTACCCGTAGCAGGGACGGAGGCTTGAGGTGCAACTTTCCAAAAGCTAGAATCCGCCTGCAGATACATAAAGTATATAATAAGTAAATGGCGAGTCAAGAGTAACATTGACAAGAGACAATGGAAATAGTTGATACCTGAGGCAGCGGGTTGAGAAGGTAAAACGGACCCAAGCTGGTGACGCTGCATAGCTCTTTTGAGTCAGAGAAAAACTTCTTTGTTTCTTTGGTAAGGGCATCGTCAGTAAGGTTTTCACGAGAAAACAGCTGAGGATCATTTGAGGCGCCTGAATAATCACACATCAAGCCGTCCCTCAAGCTAACGGGTTGGATCCGCCACTTTAGCCAGCAGGGAATCAGATCTATTCCGGTTAGACCATGTGCCGTCAGTGCCCTCAATTTTGCATGAAGAGGTGCCAAAGGGGCTCTCTCTTCGTCAGTTGGCCAGCCCGGGAATTCCTCCTTGCCACCAAGTCTTTCCAATCTAAAACCCGGCAGGGGATTTTCTCCTTCAGGTGAAGTATCTCTGCAGTAGAACCATGTTTTGTTCCACCCTTTTGGGTGAATCGCCAGCTTAGATTCTGGGAAGGCGCTCTTTTTCCTTTTCTGGATGGAAACACCACCAAGCTCGCAAGAAGCACCATTCTATGTTTCCGTTTGGCGGTTGAGATAAAAGTACTCTCTAAACAGAGTCACGGACGGCTCAACCTGAAGGTATACTTCACACAACACTTGAAATTGACAAATATTTGTCATGGAATTTGGGCCAATATCTTAGCTTGAAGAAGTGTAAGCGATCCCTAAAGAATTTTGAGCCGGGAGGGTGGAAACCTCTACGCAAATGATCAGTGAAAACCACAACCTCTCCCAGTCGTGGTTGTGGAAACGGCTCTTCTTCGGGAGCCCGCCATTTTATAACTTTTCGAGCCGGCAGGAAGCCTTGGTCCACGAGATTCTCTAGGGTAAGTTTGGACTCTTTGGTCTTTGCCCAGTTGCAAACTTTTGGGTTTTTTAGAGCCATGGCGGATTAAGCAGCAGCTACAAAAATAACAAGAAAAATAAGGAGCAGATTATAAGCCGCCTATACTAAAAGTTTGTTATGAGCCGGTGAAATTTAAGAAGGCTGAAGGGATATCTTCAGCACTTAGCAGAAACATTGGGTCACAAACAGGTTTCTATGAAAGTTTCTCTCCAGGCGGATCTAATTAAACGAAGAAAAACAACGAGATATGTGTTCTAGCTGACGGAACAACCGAAACTGCGGTGTTCCAAAGGATGACCCCCGATGGCTCGTTTTGGATCTACTTTAAAGGAAAATGGAGCGGAGTTCGTTCTAAGAATACACGGCAATGAGCGGATAATATGTGGATCTACTAACGAAGTTTCAGATGAACACTATGAAGACGGTAAGAACACCGAAAATGCTGAAACCCTAAACGGCGGGGATTCATACCAGATGGCATCAGAGCAGAGAGGAAGATGATCGAGTTCGCTTCGGCGGCTGCAAGAAGGCTTGATGACGCCGGCAATGGAGCCGAGAACCTTGGAGTCACTTCAGGAGCTCTAACGGTGCTCGGTCGATGGAGAAACGAGAGGAGGAAGATGATGAGGAAAAGTTACTGTGGAGCCCAGTGGGCTTATTTATAAGGAGAAGAAAGTGAAGCGGCACCGAGAAAAATGAAGCGACCATGGTAAATTTGTGGCTACAAGCGCGCCTCGATTTTCGCACCCACCTAGATTTGGCGCAGTTTCCAAAGGGATACGTTATGATGACTTTGAAGAGCAACGGTCAGCAAGGATGACATCACAACAAGTATGAGCTTGAGAAAATGTCAAGTTTGGGAGCAGAACAAGCCGGCGTCATGAAATTCATAGAAGATACCAGTCCAAGGATGAGCCGCCAAAGGAAGGAAAGATCTATTGACATGAATGGATTCAAATCAATCTGGGGCCTAATGTCGGGGATATAACTCCACGGTATGACCCGCCATATTGGGTCGGGTTAACATATCAAAAATTCTGCAACCAAGTTTAAATGGGTCGTGTCATCAAGACGAAGACAAACGATACGGTGGCTGACTAGAGTCAGACGGCCCAACACCTAAAGACGGTGGCTTAAAGCCCATGAAGCTAAGGACACCGATTGAGTTTCCTTAAGATGCAAGACAAGTTAGAGATGTTGTAGGTCACGGGTTATGATATGACCCGGACTCTATTGTAAACCCTAGGGCTTGACCTGTATATAAAGGCAGGCCCCTAGGGCCGAAAGAGGGAAGTGACAACCCCTCGATAGCTAGGTTAGCGATTCCGCACCTTTGTAATCGAGATCTACTCATCAAATATACACAAAGCAGGACGTAGGCTATTACCTCCATAGGAGGGGCCGAACCTGGGTAAACCCGACTCTCTCTCTCTCTCGTTCAACCCCTTCGAGTCACCACCAAGCGGCGATGGCCTCACACCTAAGTCCTATTACGAGGACATCTGCCGGGTTGACAAAACCACGACATATACAATACATTGGTAGCTAGCCTAGCGCCAGGGCCTTGTGCTTGCTAATCGATCGAGTCCAACCTGATTATCAAGTGTGTTTCTTTCTTGGCTCGTGTTTTTCTTGCGGTGTCTTTCTTGATTCGTGTTTTTCTTACGGTGTCTTTCTTGGTTCGTGTTAATGGTTATTTTCTACCATCATACATGGGTTGTGCCAAGGAGTTCCTGGATCACCATTTTTGTTCCTTTTGTGCGCGGAGGACTTCTCTTCTCTAATCAAGTACTGTAGAAGTGCATGATCTAGACAATGCAACCAAAAGATCGATCTAATGTAAGAGACTAGGCAATGTCAGGTCTTGAACTCAAGACCTCTTGGCTTCAATACCATGTAGAAGTGCATGCTCTAGCCAATGCAACCAAAAGACCGATATGATAGAAAAGACTAGGCAATACATTTATACATCAACAAGTACTATGATAGTCAGATTGGCAGATAAATAAGAGTTACCTTCCCAGCTTCATGGGTAAAACGTCTGGTTTTTGCACATGATAGTCTTAGATGTCTCAAGAGTGTTTTTTAGCTCGTGCTCTATGGCACCGGAAATTCAAACGGGCACGCGTGTGCCAAGCCATATACGGCCGCTCGATTGCCTCACGATTTGCGAAGTAGTTGAGGGTCAGTTTGGTTCGCTTTCTCGCCACTTTATGCCTGATACTAGCCTATCGTACATAAAAAAGTAGAAAGTTTTAAATTTTAGTTGTTGAAACATAAGATTTTTAGTCTGAAACATGTGACTTCCACACTCGCTCTTATCAAGTTTTATAGATAAAATTACAAAACAATTTTTTTATCGGTCGTAGGCAAAAAAATCGTAATTTTATCGGTCGCTCGTACTAAGTTTTAAGAGTTGGGACTTAACGTGTATTTTTAAAATTCATCAAAACCTATTTAAAATGGATCTTATTTGAAAGCCCTCATCACGAGAAACACGAATATAAACAATACTTAATATGGGTTGTTTGTTCAAAAAGTATAAAGTTTGGAGATCGGAAGCCAAAAATAAAAGCACATGCATGGGAATCTGTGCCTGAGACATGCGTCCTACAAATCCTTGTTCTCCATGGCACCCCTAACATTTAACCTCCAACATTGCGTTGAGATATGTGCTTGCCAACTAACTTACTACATTAAAATTTCTCTTTTTTGTTTCTCCCAAATAAAGCAACATATGGATTTGTCAACCAAACTTTAGAATTTAAATGTGTGAAAAAACATTTGGATTTTTTGGGATGATATAAATATACAAAACACTCCTTTTTCTTAGTAAAAATGTTTTTTTGAATATTTATGGTGCACAAAAAATACAAAAAAAATCCCATATTGTAGTTAGAATTTTTGTTGCAAAGTTCGAAATTCATATATTGTTTTATTTGGCATAAACAAAAAAGACAAAAGTGCATGCATGGATCGCGATGCAGAAAATGGGTGGCTAGATAAGAGATTGAATGAACTTTTCCAGATATACGGGGATGCTTCGGGCCAATGTTCCGATCGTGATAAGAGTGCAAATCTTTTTTAGCCCCAACACATCGTCAAGTTACCAGCAGAACATTAAGGTGGCACTTGATGTGCATGTAGAGGATTTTAGTGAACGCTACCTTGGACTCCAAACCAGTTGTACGTGGGTAAGATCACAAGCAGAACGTTTGATCATATTGGTGAGCGATCAAGGAGTGATACGTCTCCAACGTATCAATAATTTATAAAGTATTCATGTCATACTTATCCATGTTTACAATATTGTTATATGCTTTTGATGCATTTTATATGATTTAATTAGAACTAACCCGAACTGACGTTGTTTTCAGTAGAATTACTATGGTGTTGTTTTTGTGCAGAAAATAAAAGTTCTCGGAATCGCCCGAAACTTTTTAACGGTTTTTTCTGGAGCAAATAAGAAATACTAGAGCGAAGAACCACCGAAGGGGGCTACCAAGTGCCCCCAAGCCATCAGGGGGCGCCCAGGGGGGTGGTCGCGCCCTGATAGCTTGGGACCATCCCATGGCTTTGTTTGGCATGATTCCAACGCTGAAAAATCCTATGAATATACAAACCCTCAGAAATAAACCTAGAACTTTCACTCCGCCGCCGCAAGCCTCTGTACCGAAGAAAACTCATCCGGAGCCCTATTCCAGCACCCTGCCGGAGGGAGGAATCATCACCGGAGGCCATCTTCATTATCAAAGCGGAGTCCATGATGACGAGGGAGTAGTTCACCCTCGGGGTTGAGGGTATGTACTAGTAGCTATGTGTTTGATCTCTCGCTCTCTCTTTCTCTCTCTCCTGTTCTTGAGATGTCATGATCTTGATGTATCATGAGCTTTGTTAATATAGTTGAATCATATGGTATTCTTCCCTTGCTATCTTTGTTGTGATGAATTGAATCTTTTCCTTTGGGGTTTTTCTATGTCGGATTGAATATTGGATTTGAGATCACTTGATGTATGTCTTGCATGTGGATACCCGTGATGACAATGGGGTGTTCGATTGGTTCACTTGATATATGTTTTGGTACTCAACTTGTGGATTCCCGATGTGACATTGGGGCAATCTATGCATATGGGTTGATACGCGTTCTTGTCCTACTTCCTCCAATAGAAATCTTGGGGTACTCTTTGAAGTTCTTTCTGTTGGATTGAATATGATGAATCTGAAATTATTTGATGCATGTCGAATAATTAACCCACAGATACTTGAGGTGACATTGGAGTATCTAGGTGACATTAGGGTTGATTGATGCGTATCATATGATATTATTCTAGTACGAACTCTAGGGCTGTTTGTGACACTTATAGGAATATCTCAATAGATTGATCGGAAAGGATAACTTTGAGGTGGTTCTACTACTTACAACAGTTTCATCTTATGTTCTCCGCTAGATATGAACTTTGGAGTGATTCTTTGTCGCACGTTGAGGGATGATCATATGATTCTATTATGTTAGCATTGTTGAGAGATTGCACTAGTGAAAGTATGAACCTCGGGCCTTATTTCCAAGCATTAATATACCATTTTGCTTGTTGTTTACTACTTGTTACCTTGCTGTTTTTTTATTTATTCAGATTACAAAAAGCTATATCTACTATCCATATTGCACTTGTATCACCATCTCTTCGCCGAACTAGTGCACCTATACAATTTTCCATTGTATTGGGTGTGTTGGCGACACAAGAGATTTCTTGTATTTGATTGCAGGGTTGTTTGAGAGAGACCATCTTCATCCTACACCTCCCACAGATTGATAAACCTTAGGTCATCCACTTGAGGGAAAGTTGCTACTGTCCTACGAAACTCTGTGCTTGGAGGCCCAACATGAGTCTAGAAGAGTAAAGTTGTGTCATAGACATCAAGGAGCAAGATGCAACGATGGTCTGAGAGGTAGTTTTCTTGTGCTGGGACAAAACATTATTGAAATATGGCATTCAGTTAATTCCAACATATGAGCTGCTTTCTCTTAACAAAATAAGTGTGCAAGAGTCTAACATCGTGCATGCCAAAAAAAATTGTGCAGTAGCTCGCTAGATAGGCGTTCGCTTCACTGGATATCATGACAGAAGCTTGCGACACTGAAATGCAAGGGTGGAATGGGTTTTCGCGACCTTTATATTTTCAATCTAGCACTCTTGTTAAATCATGGGTGGCGCTTCATGATGAATGCAGATTCCCTGTGTTCCCGGACGATGAAAGGCAGATACTTCCCTAATAGAAACTTCATGAATGCAAGGGTTCCAAAAATTGAATCGGCCACTTGGCGCACAATTGTTGCAAGGCAGGAAGCACTTCAGGCAGGGCTCATCAAACGCGTGGGGGTGGAACTACTATGTCGGTTTGGAGAGATCATCAGATTCCGTCGACTACAACCATAAATTTGATGTTCTTGTTGGGGAACGATGCATGGGAAACAAAAAATTTCCTACGCACACACAAGATCTATCCATGGTGATGAGCATCTACGAGAGGGAGAGTGAATCTACATACCCTTGTAGATCGCTAAGCGGAAGCGTTAAGAAACGCGGTTGATGTAGTCGAACGTCTCCGCGATCCAAATCGCAAGTCGTCCCTCGATCCGATCACGAACTAGTGCCGAATGGACGGCACCTCCACGTTCAACACACGTACGGCTTGATGACGCCTTCACCTCCTCGATCCAGCGAGCGATGATGAAGTAGTAGATGAGTTCCGGCAGCACGACGGCGTGGTGATGGTGGTGAGGAACAATCTCTGCAGGGCTTCGCCAAGCACTACGGAGATTATGACGGGAGGAACTAGAGGGTTAGGGTTGCCGACACACGGCTTGGGAAATCTTAATGTATCCCATGTGCTAGCCCTTCCCCTCTATTTATATGTTGAGCCTTGGGGTCTAAACTTGGAGTAAAAGCCTCCTCCAGGTCGGTTTTGCCCGCACAAGGTCGGTTTGGCCCGCAGGGAAAGAGTCCAACTCGGATTCCAGCAGTATCGCGCACAAGCGGTAGTACCGCTTGAGCGGTAGTACCGCTTACGCGGTAGTACTGCCTTACCAGCGGTAGTACCGCTTAAGGCAGCAGCAAAACTTCCTTTTGCACTTTCCAATACCTCGTGGGCTTTACCCCTTTGGCCTATATAAAGTGTTGCTGCACCCGAACACTTCGGTAAACATCCGGAACCTCTTCCGGAGATCAAAACACTATTATCACATATATTAATCTTTACCTCCGGACTGTTCCGGAGACCCTCGTCGTGTCCGGGATCTTATCCGGGACTCCGAACAACCTTCGGTCACCAACACAATAACTCAACTATACTAATCGTCACCAAACGTTTAAGTGTGTAGACCCTGCGGGTTCGAGAACTATGTAGACATGACCGAGACACCTCTACGATCAATAACCAATAGCGGGACCTGGATGCCCATATTGGCTCCTACATATTCTACGAAGATCTTTATCGGTCGAACCTCTATGTCAAGGATTCAGTTAATCCCGTATGTTGTTCCCTTTGTTCTTCGGTATGTTACTTGCCCGAGATTCGATCGTCGGCATCTCTATACCTAGTTCAATCTCGTTACTGGCAAGTCTCTTTACTCGTTCCGTAATACAAGATCTCGTGGCTAACACTTTAGTCACATTGCTTGCAAGGCTCATTGTGATGTTGTATTACCGAGTGGGCCCTGAGATACCTCTCCGTCACACGGAGTAACAAATCCCAGTCTTGATCCATGCCAACCCAACAGACACCCTCGGAGATACCTGTAGAGCACCTTTATAGTCACCCAGTTACGTTGTGACGTTTGATACACACAAGGTACTCCTCCGATGTCAGGGAGTTGCATGATCTCATGGTCATAGGAACAGATACTTTGACATGCAGAAAACAATAGCAATAAACTGACACGATCATATGCTACGTTCGTAGTTTGGGTCTTGTCCATCACATCATTCTCCTAATGATGTGATCCCGTTATCAAATGACATCTCATGTCCATGGCTAGGAAACCTTCACCATCTTTTGATCAACGAGCTAGTCAACTAGAGGCTTACTAGGGACACAGTGTTGTCTATGTACCCACACATGTATTTAAGTTTCCAATCAATACAATTATAGCATGGATAATAAACGATTATCATGAACAAGGAAATATAATAATAACCAATTTATTATTGCCTCTAGGGCATATTTCCAACAGTCTCCCACTTGCACTAGAGTCAATAATCTAGTTCACATCACTATGTGATTTACATTGTAATGAATCGAACACCCGTGCAGTTCTGGTGCTGTTCATGTTTAGCCCTTGGAAGAGGTTTAGTCATCGGATCTGCAACATTCAGATCCGTGTGTACTTTGCAAATATTTATGTCGTCCTCCTTGATGTAATCGCGGATGGAATTGAAACGTCGCTTTATGTGTCTGGTCCTCTTGTGAAATCTTGGTTCCTTGGCTAGAGCAATGGCACCAGTATTATCACAAAACAGAGTCATTGGGTTAAGTGCACTAGGCACTACTCCAAGATCTGTCATGAACTCCTTCATCCAGACACCTTCCTTCGCCGCCTCCGAGGCAAAGATGTACTCCGCTTCGCATGTAGAATCAGCTACCACGCTTTGCTTGGAACTGCACCAGCTAACCGCACCCTCATTAAGAATAAACACGTATCTGGTTTGTGACTTAGAGTCATCCGGATCAGTGTCAAAGCTTGCATCGACGTAACCCTTTACGACGAGCTCTTGATCACCTCCATAAACGAGAAACATGTCCTTAGTCCTTTTCAGGTACTTCAGGATATTCTTGACCGCCGTCCAGTGTTCCATTCCTGGATCACTTTGAAACCTTCCGACCATACTTATTGCAAGGCTGACATCGGGTCTTGTGCACAGCATTGCATACATGATAGAGCCTATGGCTGAAGCATAGGGGATGACACTCATCTTTTCTCTATCTTCTGCAGTCACTGGGCATTGAGTCTTACTCAACTTCACACCTTGCAATACAGGCAAGAACCCCTTCTTGGACTGATCCATTTTGAACTTCTTCAAAACTTTGTCAAGGTATGTGCTTTGTGAAAGTCCTATTAAGCGTCTCGATCTATCTCTATAGATCTTGATGCCTAATATGAAAGCAGCTTCTCCTAGGTCCTTCATTGAAAAACTCTTGTTCAAATATCCCTTCACGCTTTCCAACATTTCTATATTGTTTCCAATCAGTAATATGTCATCCACATATAATATTAGAAACGCTATAGAGCTCCCACTCACTTTCTTGTAAATACAAGCTTCTCCGTAAACTTGTATAAACTCGAACGCTTTGATCACCTCATCAAAGCGAAGATTCCAACTCCGAGATGCTTGCACCAGTCCATAAATGGATCGCTGGAGTTTGCAAACTTTGTCAGCATTCTCTGGATCGACAAAACCTTCTGGTTGCATCATATACAACTCTTCCTTAAGGAAACCGTTAAGGCACGCTGTTTTGACATCCATCTGCCAAATTTCATAATCGAAAAAGGCAGCTATTGCTAACATGATTCTGATGGACTTAAGCATCGCTACGGGTGAGAAGGTCTCATCGTAGTCAACTCCTTGAACTTGTGAAAAACCCTTTGCCACAGGTCGAGCTTTATAGACGGTGACATTACCGTCCGCGTCCGTCTTCCTCTTAAAGATCCATTTGTTCTGAATGGTCTTACGCCCTTCAGGTAATACTTCCAAAGTCCATACTTTGTTTTCATACATGGATCCCATCTCGGATTTCATGGCCTCTAACCACTTTTCAGTATCCGGGCCCATCATCGCTTCTCCATAGCTCGTAGGTTCATCGTTGTCCAACAACATGACCTCTAAGACAGGGTTGCCGTACCACTCAGGAGCAGTACGCGTCCTTCTCGGCCTACGAGGTTCGATAGCAACTTGATCCAAAGCTTCATGATCATCATCATTAACTTCCTCTTCAGCTGATGTAGGCTCTACAGAAACATCTTTCTGCGCTGCGCTACTTTCAGGTTGAAGTAAAGGTTCAACAACCTCATCAAGTTCTATCTTCCTCCCACTCAATTCTTTCGAGAGAAACTCTTTCTCAAGAAATGTTCCGTTTTTAGCGACAAACACTTTGCCTTCGGATCTGAGGTAGAAGGTATACCCAACTATCTCTTTTGGGTATCCTATGAAGACGCATTTTTCCGCTTTGGGTTCCAGCTTTTCAGGCTGAAGCTTTTTGACATAAGCATCACATCCCCAAACTTTAAGAAACGACAGCTTTGGCTTCTTGCCAAACCAAAGTTCATATGGCGTCGTCTCAACGGATTTCGATGGTGCCCTATTTAAAGTGAATGCAGCTGTCTCTAATGCATAACCCCAAAATGATAGTGGCAAATCGGCAAGAGACATCATAGATCGCACCACATCCAATAAGGTTCGATTACGACGTTCGGACACACCATTACGTTGTGGTGTTCCAGGCGGTGTCAATTGTGAAACAATTCCACACTGTCTTAAGTGACTGCCAAACTCATAACTCAGATACTCTCCTCCTCGATCAGATCGTAGGAATTTAATCTTCTTGTTACGATGATTCTCAACTTCACTCTGAAATTGTTTGAACTTTTCAAATGTTTCAGACTTGTGTTTCATTAAGTAAATATACCCATATCTACTTAAGTCATCAGTGAAGGTGAGAAAATAACGATAACCACCGCGCGCCTCAATACTCATCGGACCGCACACATCAGTATGTATGATTTCCAATAAGTCGCTTGCCCGTTCCATTATTCCAGAGAACGGCGTTTTAGTCATCTTGCCCATGAGGCATGGCTCACATGTGTCAAGTGATTCAAAATCAAGTGACTCTAAAAGTCCATCAGTATGGAGCTTCCTCATGCGTTTCACGCCAATATGACCTAAACGGCAGTGCCACAAGAAAGTGGTATTATCATTATCAATCCTACATCTTTTGGCATCAATGTTATGAACATGTGTATCATTACTATCGAGATTCAATAAGAATAAACCCCTTACATTGGGTGCATGACCATAAAAGATATTACTCATATAAATAGAACAACCATTATTCTCTGATTTAAATGAGTAACCGTCTCGCAATAAACAAGATCCAGATATAATGTTCATGCTTAACGCAGGCACCAAATAACATTTATTCAGGTTCATCACTAATCCCGATGGTAATCGAAGAGCGAGCGTGCCGACGGCGATCACATCAACCTTGGAACCATTTCCCACGCGCATCGTCACTTCGTCCTTTGCCAGCCTCCGTTTATTCCGCAGTTCCTGTTTTGAGTTGCAAATATGAGCAACCGCACCGGTATCAAATACCCAGGCACTACAACGAGAGTTGGTAAGGTACACATCAATAACATGTATATCATATATACCTTGTTTGTTGTTGGCCGCCTTCTTGTCAGCCAAATACTTGGGGCAGTTCCGCTTCCAGTGTCCAGTTCCCTTGCAATGAAAGCACACAGTTTCTGGTTTGGGTCCAGCCTTGGGTTTCTTCACGAGAGGAGCAACTGCTTTGCCACTCTTCTTGGAGTTACCCTTCTTACCCTTGCCATTTTTCTTGAAACTAGTGGTTTTATTGACCATCAACACTTGATGCTCCTTCTGAATTTCAGACTCAGTGGCTTTCAGCATCGCAAACAGCTCGGCGACTGACTTGTTCATCCCGTGCATGTTATAGTTCAACACGAAGCTCTTGTAGCTAGGTGGCAATGATTGAAGAACTCTGTCAGTGATAGCCTCTGGCGGAAGGGGCATCCCCAATTCAGCCAGACGGGTGGAGTACCCAGACATTCTGAGTACGTGATCACTGATAGACCCGTTCTCCTCCATCTTGCAAGCATAGAACTTATCGGAGATCTCATATCTCTCGATCCGGGCATTCTTCTGAAAGATAAACTTCAACTCCTGGAACATCTCATATGCTCCATGACGTTCAAAACGTATTTGAAGTCCCGGTTCTAAGCCATACAATATTGCACATTGAACTATTGAGTAATCTTCAGAACGAGCCTGCCAGGCGTTCACAACGTCTAGAGACTCAACTGGAGCGGGTGGATCACCAAGCGGTGCATCAAGGACATAAGCCTTCTGGGAAGCCGTAAGGAAAATCCTTAGATTACGGGCCCAGTCCACAAAGTTACTTCCATCATCTTTCAACTTAGCTTTCTCTAGGAACGCATTAAAATTCAGGGGTGCTACTGCGCGAGCCATGATCTACAACATAAATATTGCAAAAACAACTTAGACTATTGTTCTAGATAATGAGTTTAGTTAATCATATTTCTTAAAAAAAACTCCCACTCAAATTGACATCCCTCCGATCATTCGAGTGTAACATGATCCAAATCCACCAACTCAAGTCCGATCATCACGTGAGTTGAGGTGGTTTCAATGGTGAACATCTTCATGTTGATCATATCTACTATATGACTCATGTTCGACCTTTCGGTCTCTTGTGTTCCGAGGCCATGTCTGTACATGCTAGGCTCGTCAAGTTTAACCCGAGTGTTCCGCACGTGCAACACTGGCTTGCACCCGTTGTATGTGAACGTAGAGTCTATCACACCCGATCATCACGTGGTGTCTCGAAACGACGAACTTTCGCAACGGTGCACACTCGGGGAGAACACAATTTTATCTTGAAATTTAAGTGAGGGATCACCTTATAATGCTACCGTCGTCCTAAGCAAAATAAGATGCATAAAAGGATTAAAATCACATGCAAATCATAAGTAACATGATATGGCCATGAACTTGTGCTTTTGATCTCCATCTCCAAAGCACCGGCATGATCTCCATCGTCACCGGCATGACACCATGATCTCCATCATCTTGATCTCCATCAACGTGTCGCCATGAGGTTGTCGCGCCGACTGTTGCTTCTACGACTATAGCTAACTCATAGCGATAAAGTAAAGCAAAAACGGCGAAAATAATTAAAGACAACTCTATGGCTCCTGCCAGTTGCCGTACTCATCGACATGCAAGTCATGATATTCTATACAACACATGATCATCTCATACATCACATATATCTCATCATGTAATTGGCCATATCACATCACAACATACCCTGCAAAAACAAGTTAGACGTCCTCTAATTGTTGTTGCAAGTTTTATGTGGCTGCTACGGGTTTGCAAGAACCGTTCTTACCTACGCAAAACCCACAACGTGGTGTAGTGATTGCTTTTTGATCTTCTAAAAGAATCCTCTTCATTGAAATCGATTCAACTAAAGTGAGAGAGACAGACACCCGCTAGCCATCTTTATGCAACAAAGTTACATGTCAGTTGAAGGAACCGGTCTCTCGTAAGCATACGAGTAATGTTGGTCCGGGCCGCTTCATCTCACAATACCGCCGAATCAAGTATCAACTAGTAACGGCAAGCAATATGTATACACCCACGCCCACAACTCGTTTGTGTTCTACTCGAGATCTCATCTACGCATAGACCTAGCTTAGATGCCACTGTTGGGGAACGATGCATGGGAAACAAAAAAATTCCTACGGACACACAAGATCTATCCATGGTGATGAGCATCTACGAGAGGGAGAGTGAATCTACATACCCTTGTAGATCGCTAAGCGGAAGCGTTAAGAAACGCGGTTGATGTAGTCGAACGTCTCCGCGATCCAAATCGCAAGTCGTCCCTCGATCCGATCACGAACTAGTGCCGAACGGACGGCACCTCCGCGTTCAACACACGTACGGCTTGATGACGCCTTCACCTCCTCGATCGAGCGAGCGATGATGAAGTAGTAGATGAGTTCCGGCAGCACGACGGCGTGGTGATGGTGGTCAGGAACAATCTCTGCAGGGCTTCGCCAAGCACTACGGAGATTATGACGGGAGGAACTAGAGGGTTAGGGTTGCCGACACACGGCTTGGGAAATCTTAATGTATCCCGTGTGCTAGCCCTTCCCCTCTATTTATATGTTGAGCCTTGGGGTCTAAACTTGGAGTAAAAGCCTCCTCCAGGTCGGTTTTGCCCGCACAAGGTCGGTTTGGCCCGCAGGGAAAGAGTCCAACTCGGATTCCAGCAGTATCGCGCACAAGCGGTAGTACCGCTCACGAGCGGTAGTACCGCTTGAGTGGTAGTACTGCCTTACCAGCGGTAGTACCGCTTAAGGCAGCAGCAAAACTTCCTTTTGCACTTTCCAATACCTCGTGGGCTTTACCCCTTTGGCCTATATAAAGTGTTGCTGCACCCGAACACTTCGGTAAACATCCGGAACCTCTTCCGGAGATCAAAACACTATTATCACATATATTAATCTTTACCTCCGGACTCTTTCGGAGACCCTCGTCATGTCCGGGATCTTATCCGGGACTCCGAACAACCTTCGGTCACCAACACAATAACTCAACTATACTAATCGTCACCAAACGTTTAAGTGTGTAGACCCTGCGGGTTCGAGAACTATGTAGACATGACCGAGACACCTCTACGATCAATAACCAATAGCGGGACCTGGATGCCCATATTGGCTCCTACATATTCTACGAAGATCCTTATCGGTCGAACCTCTATGTCAAGGATTCAGTTAATCCCGTATGTTGTTCCCTTTGTTCTTCGGTATGTTACTTGCCCGAGATTCTATCGTCGGCATCTCTATACCTAGTTCAATCTCGTTACTGGCAAGTCTCTTTACTCGTTCCGTAATACAAGATCTCGTGGCTAACACTTTAGTCACATTGCTTGCAAGGCTCATTGTGATGTTGTATTACCGAGTGGGCCCTGAGATACCTCTCCGTCACACGGAGTAACAAATCCCAGTCTTGATCCATGCCAACCCAACAGACACCCTCGGAGATACCTGTAGAGCACCTTTATAGTCACCCAGTTACGTTGCGACGTTTGATACACACAAGGTACTCCTCCGATGTCAGGGAGTTGCATGATCTCATGGCCATAGGAACAGATACTTTGACATGCAGAAAACAATAGCAATAAACTGACACGATCATATGCTACGTTCGTAGTTTGGGTCTTGTCCATCACATCATTCTCCTAATGATGTGATCCCGTTATCAAATGACATCTCATGTCCATGGCTAGGAAACCTTCACCATCTTTTGATCAACGAGCTAGTCAACTAGAGGCTTACTAGGGACACAGTGTTGTCTATGTACCCACACATGTATTTAAGTTTCCAATCAATACAATTATAGCATGGATAATAAACGATTATCATGAACAAGGAAATATAATAATAACCAATTTATTATTGCCTCTAGGGCATATTTCCAACAGTTCCAACCGCCAGAGACACGGGTTAATATGGTTGGTGAGTTGATTGATACAGAGAGTTGTTCATGGCAACAGGAACTTGTGCATGATACCTTTTATCCTACCTGATGTTGAAGTAATCTTAAATATCCCTCTTCAGCACGGTGGTGGAGACGGTTTTCCCGCGTGGGCACATGATACCTCCGGCATCTACACTATCAAGTTGGTGTAACAAGCTCTAGTGAATCATAAAGAGAGGCAAGCTCATGTCCTGAATGCCAATTGGAAGTTAAGTGTTGTGCCAAAGGTGAGAGGTTTTTAGTGGCGTGTGACCCAAGGAATTATACCCAATGAATGTACTCTTTTTCTTCTTTGAGCAAATACAGTGGGGAAAATCACCACTGTAACTTATTTTCATTTATATATGAGTCATATATAGGTGGTTATACATAGGTACTGCCAGAGTTATTACAAAGAATTATTTCACAGTGTGTCTAACCAAGGTTGCATTCCCTCCTTCAATTAAACATTTTTATGGTTTCAGATATTCCAACTTCCAACAATTAAACATTTTTTAAACCATGTAATGGAACATCGCCACATTAGGCAAACCGGAACATGCAAGATTTGTCAAGCTATGGATGAAGAACTACAATATGTGTTATTGCTCTGCTCTCATGCAAGGACATTTTGGGATGAGTCATATATTTTGTTTGATTTCCATCTACCAAGGTTGTATCCTACCACTTGGGCAAAGGATATCCTTTGTGATGACAGATTTACCGGAAAGGAGCACACCATTATTATCTCTGCTATGTTGTCTATCTGGCATTCACGAAACCAGTTGACATATATATAGCGGGCTGTTACCATACCAAAAGCACCAAGAGGTCGTTAGTAGGCCAAAAGAGCTATAGGTCGTCCATAGGCTGGAAGTGGTTAACGGGCAAAACCATCACGGGTCGCAAATGGGCCAAAATAACCTACACGCCGAAAGGCATCACAGACTACAAATGGGCCAAAACGCATTATGGAACGAAATGTTCCCATGAGCCCTAACGGACCATAAGCACTACCGGCCATAAATAAGTCTAAATCAAAACATGTCGGTAAGGGACCGAATGTGATGTCGTTCGTAAATGGGCCCGATCATACGACGGGGCCTTCACATGTCGAAAGACACGACGAGCCATAAATGGCCCACTAGGACCACTGACTATTAACGGACCCAAAGACACATTGTGGCGTAAACAGGGACCTCCTATATGGCATGATGCGTGCCGGAGGTCGTGCGAACTTGCACCCTCCCTTCCCCTGGCGCGCCAGCTTGGGTCGGCCCATTCTCAGGCTTGGACGGCCCCTGTTTTTTTCCGCTTTTGTTTTCACTTTTCCTTTATTATTTCTTGTTTTTGTGTTATTCTATGTTTAAATAGTTCGGTATTATAAAAGGCTTTTAAAATTTCAAAAAAAACTGAATTGCGAACTGTCAAAAATAGTTCTTGAATTAAAAAATGTTCACAATTTCAAAAGAATGGACATTTTTGAATATTAATGAACATTTTTCTAATTTGATGATTTTTTATAATGATGAACATTTTTTGTATTTGATGAACAAATTTTGAGTTCGATGAACATATTTTAAACTTGATGAACAAAATTTGTATTCAAGAACATTTTTGTTTTGAAAAATTGATGAATGTTTTTTGAATTTGATGAACATTTTTTAGGATGATGAACAAATTACGAATTTGATGAACATTTTTTTAATTTGATGGACAAATTTGAATAATAATGAATATTTTTAAATTCCAATGAAAAAAAACTGAATTTGATGAACATTTTCTGAATTATTGAACTTTTTTTTATATTGATGGACATTTTTTGAATTCAATGAACAAAGAAATATTCGTGAATTTGAAAAGAAAATTTGTAAAAAAACTGGAAAAGTAAATAAGAAAAAAGAAAAGGAAACAATAAATAAAAAAAACCGAAAGAAAGAAAAAAACAGAAAACAGGTCCGCCCATACGAACGCCCAGGCACGCAAGGCGGGGACGCTCCAGGTCACTCGCGGGCAACGTGCACGCCGTATAGGACTTCCCCCGTAAATGTGTTAAGGACACAATGTGCCTTCGCGTTTTATGATACGGAACTGCGACCACCTCCTATTCTTCATCGGGAGGACGATTCTGGAGTCCGTTCGGGGTTCCGTAGAGGGAAATATGTCGCCGTCGTCATCATCAACCCGTCTCCATAAAAAATCCCATGATGCTCAGCACCGGGAATGAGTAATGCCTTCGTAGGCTTGTTTGATGGTGATGGAGTTGGATGAGATTAATCATGTAATCAAGTCAATTTGTTAGGGCTTGATCCCTAGTATCCAGTATGTTCTGAGGTTGATGTTGCTATGACTTTGCTATGCTTAATGTTTGTCACTAGGGCCCGAGTGTCATGATTTGAGATCTGAACCTATTATGTTTCTATTGACATGAGAGTGTTTTGGATCCTATCTTGCATATTCCTCGATGATCAAGAGAGGGTGTGGGAGGCCGAGAAAGGAACTAGAAGCAACATCAAGGAGTATCAAGCGTGGCCTCGGCCGCCCCCACAAGGGCGCATATCCCTTCACCGTGTCGGTGTCAGCGATCAGGCCCAATAAATTGTTGGATCTTAATTTGGACCCATCTCAGGGATTACAGATTAGTAGTGAGGATGATGAGCATGTCTATAGTGATGGTGGTGATGATGATGTTGCATACACTCCTATGCCGGGGGCAAAGTGTGGTTGTGGAAGCCCATGAAAGTGGGGGCGCGAATGGCCTCGTAAAGTTGTGTTGTCTGCCAATGGAGGAGGTGCTTCCTCCCCATTGACCAAGAGAGGGCGTGGGAGACCAAGGAAGGGACAAAATGTTTGCTCGTCGGAAGCTTCTCTTCAGAATGGAGGCGACACTATGCCTATGCAAACCCTAGGAGGTGATTTCTCGATGCCAAAGAGAGGGCGTGCAAGGTCGAGAAAGGAGACATGATAAATGTCAACGAGTATCGAGAGAGGGCGTGGGAGGCCGTGAAAGGACAAACAATCACAAGTAGACTCTTCTCCAACTGGGTCCAAAAAATCAGAAATTGGAGGTAGTAAAGACCCGAGTGAAAAAAAGCCCATTATTTTGTATTTGCCTTTCAGCTTTGTCGTTTGCAGTTTACTTGAAATTTGAGTAAGCTTGATGGTCAATCTTGTCCTTTAGAGTGTTCCAATTGAGCCCCCCCCCCCCTTTGTTCTTCATATACATAGTGTTTCACCTCGAATCCACCTCCAATCATGAAGATCGGGGGCCCCTAGGGCTTGCCCCGAATCATTTTCTTTGCTTGGAACATGAGGTGTCCAGATTATATGTCGATATGGATGCGGGATTTCACCTAGAAGACCCTTGCCCTCTTTGACCTCTGAACGAATTGATGCTCACATTCAGTGTAATATATCAAACGAATTGAAGTGCAAAAGGACTTTGTTTTATGCCAGTCAAAGAAATCCTATGTCGTATGATCATTCAGGGAGATTATCGAAATTCTTCCATGGTCAATAGCAATGAAACTTCTAATAATTAAAGCTTCATCCCACTGTGCCAAAGATAGGTCACCGAGCTCACCCACTTTCTTAAATTGAACATGCCCCTTCCTAGTATGTATCTTCCTGGTCGGACTATCTATGACCAAATTAGCATCCCATATAATGATTCTTGTACTTGGCCCAATTCTCCAAATATGACCAAGTTTTAAAGTTTGTAAACCAGCAACTAATCTCTACAATGAATAAGGCGAAGCCTTCTTTGGGCCAACTTTCAAGAGATCTCTGTTTGGAAAATATTTTGCATGTAATACCTATGCACAAAAAGTTCTAGGTCGAATACTCAATCTCTTGCTTTGTTTTGCCAACATTGGTTGGTTGAAAGCATGCAAATCCCTAAATCCCATACTCTCATTCTTTGTTGGGACACCCATTTTCCATAAGGCAAATCAATGGATATGTTTTTGTTCATCTGTATCTCCCCACTAAAGACATGTAATGACATCTATGATATCTTTGCATACCTTCTTTGGTGACCTAAAAATAGACATGGAAAAAGCTCGAAAGAATTGGATGGTAGCTTCAACAAAATCTCCTCCCCCCCCTAAGATAACAATTTTCTTCCATCCTTTTAGGCCATTAATAGTTATTTCTAGTAGATGGACAAAGTTGTTACTTCTATCAACACGAATCATAACTGGGAGACCAAGATATACGCCAAAGACCACCTTCGGCCATAATGATCAGTTTGACTTGGGTTTTCACATCAATATTTTCAGTTGGACAAAAATAAATAATAGACTTTGCTTCACTCACTAATTGCCCATAACTTGCACAATAGTAATATAGTACCTATCGCAATGACGTTGCATAATTCATATGTGCCTTCATAAGTATTAGGAAATGTCGACAAATGATAAATGGGAAAATGATGGTGCATTTCTACACACCCTGAACACCATCAATGCCATGGACCTTCTCACTACAAGTCAAAGCAGTTGATTAATCATACGTCTCCAACGTATCTATATATTTTTATTGTTTCGTGCTATTATATTAACAATCTTATATGCTTTATATGCCATTTTATATTGTTTTTTGGACTAAAAGGTTAACTTAGTGCCCAATGTCATTTTTTGTTTTTTTGCCTCTTTCTATGTTTCACAAAAAAACCATACTAAACGAAGTCCAAACACGGTGAAATTTACGATGACTTTTTTCGGACCAGTCGAGACCCTAGAAGCTTCGGGGATGCACCAGACGATGATCGAGGGAGCCACAAGATCATGTGATGCCCCCAGGGGGTGCGCTGTGTGAGCTTGTGGATCCCACGTGGCTCCATTTGACCTAATTCCAGCGCTATATATTCTATAAAATCCAGAAACCACTAGAGTGAGACCCGAAACAATTTTAGCGTTGCCGCAAGTCTCTGTTCCTCCGCGATCCCATCTTGAGCTCTTTTCAGGAGTGCTGCCAGAGGGGGAATCCATCATGGAGGCCATCTTCATCAACCTTGTTGCCTCCATGGTGATGTATGAGTAGTTCCCCAAAGATGTATGGGTCCATAGCACCAGCTAGATCGATCTCTCTCTCTCTCTCCTCTCTCTCCTCTCTCTCTCACTCTCTCTCCTCTCTCTCTCCTCTCTCTCCTCTCTCTCTCTCTCTCTTCAATCTTCAATACAATGATCTCTTCAGAGACCTATTAGATGTAATTCTCGCGGTGCGTTTGTTGGGATCGGATGAATTATGGTTTTATGTCAGATTATTCATTGAAAGTAATTGCATCTTTCCTGATCTATTATGTGTAATTTGATAGCTATGCATGCTTTCTGATCTATAAGTTTTCTTTGGCCAAGTAAACGAGTAGATCTCAGAGGGAGTGGTGCATAGTAGTGGGTTCAATCTTCCAGTGTCCTTACTCTGTGACAAGAGGAGTTGCAAGGCATGCATTGTATTGTTTCTACTAAGGATAACACGACGGGATCTGAATATATTAATTGATTTGATCTTGTCTATATTATGGCATCTTGCTCCAAGCATTACTCTGTTTGTTATGAACTTAATCCCTTGTGATGCATGCTGGATAGCGGTCAAGGGATGAAGTAATAGTAGTAGGCGTCAGTAGTTTTGACGATCTACTTATCACGAACGTAATGCCTATATATGAATTATGTCATGAAGAATCACAATCATAACTATGCGCTTTTTTATAAATTGACCAACGGTAATTTGTCTCCCAGTGTATTATGTTTATGAGAGAGATGCCTCTAGTGAACGCTATGGCCCCGGTCCAATTTTCCTATTAAATACCAAAAACACAAATGCCTTGTTGCTATCATTTACTTTTTATTTTATTTTATTATCTACCTATCACTACCAGATTTAATCCTCGCAATTGGCGGGAACAAGGGGATTGGCAACCCTCTTGCCTTCATTCGTGCGAGTATTGTTTTTGTGTGTGTGTGTGCATGTATTGTTGACGATATCTGTGTGGTGTCTCCTATTGGTTCGATAACCTTGTTTCTTAACTGAGGGATATACTATCTGCTACTATACTGATGTATCCTTTCCTCTTCGGGAAAAAACTCAACACCTACTCCAAATATCAATTAACGATGAGCACATATATGAAATTAATTTGTTGGTGAGGGGTTACCCAGTCGGAGCCCCATATATGGAACAAAGCCATCCATTTCTCAACCATTAAATCTCACCATATATTTCATAGATGTTACGCATGTCATCAGGAGATCAACAAACTCTAGGTGGAACCCCAATTGTATCTCCATTTTTCTCTAAAAGAATCATCATTCCACACGATCGCATGCTTTATGCATGTCAATTTTCATAGCAACAGTACCATGCCTTGTATTTTTTCTAATTTTTAATCGCGTGTGAACTCTCGCAGACAAATAGAATGTTATATGTAACCAACCTACCAATAAAAAAGTTATTTGCACATGATCAAGGAAAATTTTCAAATTATAATCTATCTATTTTTAGATCACCTCGCATAAAACATTGCGTATACAATATCGTCTTTTCTGGATATTCAATTAACCTTGGGTATAAATACAAAAATCATTGGCAAGCTTTATTGTTTGCTGTTCAACAAGCAATATATCACTGACCGAGGACATGCCAACACTTGTCAAAGAAAATAGCATGCAAACCATCCATACATGGGTCTCTCATATATGCAATTGAGAACAACTATTTTTTAACGCCTTCGATTGTGTAAAGGGAATCATTCATATCGTTTATTATTTTCAGTGAAGGTAGATGGAGAGCTTTTGTTTCTTTAGCGAGAGAAAGTATTTTTTTAGAAGATAGAGAGAGGAAGTAAATGGAGAGGTAAGAAGAGGATTCTTGTTAGTGGGTGAGTGAAACATGGCCATCCATCTAGCCCAGTAACGTCTCCTTGGTAAATAAATAAGAAGATCTTTTTTTAGGGGTAAAGCTATGTTTTATTGATCAAAAGCCATAAAATGTGAAAATACAATGATCATGGGGTTGGCCCAGCCACAAGTGGCGCCCCAGCTCAAGAGAATTTGAATACTGAGCTAAACTGTCTGCATCTAAATTTGCCGCTCGACCTTGAAAACTTAAAGTGCAATTAAAATTTGATTTTTTTTTGGGGGGGGGGGGGGTAATTAAAGTTTGTTGCTCTTTGCTAATGGAGAGGCAAGTTTTTTTTTTTTTGGAGTTTTTTTTTTTGAAAATCTATGGAGGGGCAAGTAAGAGAAGGGCCCATCCAATCCATCTATCTGGCCCAGCAACCCCTTCCCTATCCATATCCCTTCCCTTCCCTTGTGTAATAAATAAATAAATAATGTAATATAATCACCAGCCGAAGGCAAGCCGCCGGATCCAGCAATCCCCACCCCACCCCACAGGAGGAGGAAGGAGCCGGCCTCCATGGGGATCGCCTCTCCGTCCTCGCCGCCGCCCGCCGTCGCCGCCGCCGCCGCCGCCAACCAACCTCGCCCGCCAGATCCATCAATCCCCTCCCCACCCCACCCAACAGGAGGAGGCATGGCGGCCGCCTCTCCTTCGTCGCCGCTGCCCGCCGCCGCCGCCGCCGCCAGCCCGCGCCCGACCTCCGCCGAGGTAAGCAAGCTCCTTCTCTCTCGACCTGCTCCTACCCTTACCCTTCCTTTTTAACCTGGATTCCCGCTGATCCGCCCTAAACCAAACCAGGAAGAAGGAAGGATGGTGGTCGCCTCTCCTCCGTCGGCGCCCGCCGCCGGCAGCCCGCACCCGCCCTACCCCGAGGTAAGCAAGCTCCTTCCCTCCCCGCTTGCTCACCCTTTCTAAGTTGGATGGATGGATGGCTGGATCTCATCTTATCTTTTCTCCGACGCAGATGATTAAACAGGCGATGACCGAGCTGGGGGGCACCTGCGGCCGCATCGCCATCGCCGCCTTCATCCTCGGCCGCTTCACCGGCCTCCCCGCCAACCGCGACAAGCTCCTCAAAGCTCACCTCCGCCGCCTCGTCGCAGAAGGCGTCGTCCGCGGCTACGGATCAAAATTGAGAACTTGCTACGTCTTCCCCCCCTCCAACACCAGAAGTCGCGGCCGGCCCCGCAAGTCCGCCCTCCCCCTCCTCCCCGCGCCGCCGGCCCTTCCCCTCCCCGCGCCGCCCACCAACAAAGATAATAATTTGGATCTCAGTCTGGATACGTCTGGGGGATTACGGAGCAGACGTGGCCGGCCCCGCAAGGACGCACTCTTGCCGGCGCTCCCCGCGCCGCCGCCGGCGACCAAGCCCAAGAATTTGTCGGATCTCAGTTTGGATACATCTGGAGGGCTACAGACTAGCAGTGACGACGACGACTCCAGTTCCAGTGATAGTTACGACTCCAGTTCCAGTGATGGCGAGGAGGACGACTACAGTGGCGATGATGATGAATACACTCCTGCGCGTGCATATAGCCATGCAACCATGCTGCGAGCAAAGCGTGGACGCCCACGGAAGCGCAAGAGGGGGCGTAAGCTTCTGCGATCCGCCAATGGAGGTGCTTCCTCAGTGACCAAGAAAGGCCGTGGGAGGCCAAGGAAGAAGCAGAAACTTGGCTCCTCACAAGCTGCTTTTCAGAATGGAGGAGGTGGTTTCTCGACGCCCAAGAGAGGCCGTGGGAGGCCGAGAAAGGATCTGTCAACCGGTGTCAAGAGAGGCCGTGGGAGACCGAGAAAGGATGCACAAGGGCTGTCAACCGGTGTCAAGAGAGGCCGTGGGAGACCGAGAAAGGAGGAGTCAGAAGGAATGTCAACGGGTGTCAAGAGTGGCCGTGGGAGGCCGAGAAAGGAACCAGAAGAAATGTCAACAGGTGTCACAGAAACAGACTCTTCTGCAACTGCATCAGACTCAGAGTCAGACTCTTCTCTTACTGGGTCAGACACAGAGTCAGGCTCTCCAAATGTGTCGAGGTGGTTGAAGGAAGGGTTTGGGAATCCAACAACATTAGCGACGCCGCCAGCAGCTGTTAGGCCTGTGTCCAGGGGGCTGAATATAGGGTCTCTGAGGCCAACAATAGAGAGGCCACCACCACTACCACCAGCAAGGTCTGCTGGAACTGCTCTTGACACTGCCGCGTCCACGGGAATGAAGAAACCTCTTGGGAGGCCAAGAAAGAAGAGATCATCAAAAGCAGTGTCTGCCGAAACTGGAGATGGTGCGTCCACAGGGATCAAGAAACCGCGTGGGAGGCCGAGAAAGGAGAGACCACCGGAAGCAATGTCTTCTGAAGCTGGAGATGCAGTGCCTGCTCCTGAAACTGGAAATGCGACGCCTGCTCTTGAAACCGGAGATGCAACAGCACCTGCTCCTGAAGCTGGAGATGCACCTCCTGCTCTTGAAACCGGAGATGCAACTCCTGCTCCCGAAACTGGAGATGCGGTGCCTGCTGAAACTGGAGCACCAGCACCTGCTCCTGAAGCTGGAGATGCAGTGCCTGCCCCTGAAACTGGAGATGTGACGCCTGCTTCTGAAATTAGAGCATCTGCTCCTGAAGCTGGAGATTCAGTGCCTGCTCCTGAAACTGGAGATGCGACGCCTGCTTCTGAAACAGCAGCACCTGCTCCTGAAGCTGGAGATGCACCACCTGCTCCTGATGAAAATGGAGCAGCAACGCCTGCCAAAACTGGAGATGGTGGGTCGACAGGGATCAAGAGATCACGTGGGAGGCCGAGAAAGGAGAGACCGCCAGCAGCAATGTCTACCGAAACTGGAGATGCAATGCCTGCTCCTGAAACTGGAGATGCAGAGCCTGATGAAAATGGAGCAGCAACGCCTGCTGAAGCTGGAGATGCTGCCTCAACTGGATTCAAGAGACCGCGTGGGAGGCCGAGAAAGGAGAAGCCCGATGAAACTGGAGATGCAACCCCTGCTGAAACTGGGGATGCTGCGTCGGCGGGGATCAAGAGACCGCTTGGGAGGCCTAGAAAGGTGAAGCATGAGAGGCCAAGAAAGGAGAAGCCAGAAGCAGCAATGTCTGGTGAAACTGGAGATGACCGCTTGGGAGACCTAGAAATGGAGGAGCCAACAGAAGCTATATTTGCTGAATCTGGAGATGCAAGGTCTGCTGAAACGGGTGCAGCGACGCCTGGTGAAAAAGCTGAAGATTCTGCATCGGCGGGGATCAAGAGAGGGCGTGGGAGGCCAAAAAAGGAGAGGCCAGAGGCAGCAATTTCTGCTGAAAGTGGAGACGCTGCGTTGGCGGGGGCGAGGCCAAGAAAGGAGAAGCGTGGGATGCCAAGAAAGGAGAAGCGTGGGAGGCCAAGAAAGGAGAGGCCAGAGGCAGCAATTTATGCTGAAAGTGGAGACGCTGCGTCGGTGAGGCCAAGAAAGGAGAAGCGTGGGAGGCCAAGAAAGGAGAGGCCAGAGGCAGCAATTTCTGCTGAAAGTGGAGACGCTGCGAGGCCAAGAAAGGAGAAGCGTGGGAGGCCAAGAAAGGAGAGGCCAGAGGCAGCAATTTCTGCTGAAAGTGGAGATGGTGCGTCGGCGGCGGCGAAGCCAAGGAAGGAGAAGCGTGGAAGGCCAAGAAAGGAGAAGCCAGCATCAGATGACGCCATATCAATGGGAATCAAGGGTCCGCTCGAGAGTCCAAGATCATATGCATTGTCTGCTGGAACTGGAAAAGCTGTGTCAACGGGAACCAAGATTGCAGTCGAGAGTCCAAGAACAGCGGAGAAGCCATCAGCAGGCGACATCGTGTCGATGGTGATGAGAAGAAGGCGTGCAATGCCAAGGAGCGACCAGCCCTCTGAAGCTGGGCGCATGAAAACCTCTGGTGGGATCTTCGGCTACGTGCGAGAATCCAGTGGTAAACAAGAGAAGGAGGGCCTGGCATCATCAGGGGAGGGGGTGAAAACACAGACCAAAGAAGGCGTGGTGGCTGCTTCGGGGGCCGGTGAGGAAACTACTGGGGTTGCTGCAGATGCCGTGCGTGCGCCGGTTTCTGCAGAGAAGGCGAAAGCGGGTGGTGCTGCCGTTGAGGGAACTGGAGGTGCGACTGAATCTTCTTCTAATAAGCTGGGCCCTCCTCATGTGGAGGCTGTAGCAGGTGCAACTGAATCTCCTAATAAGCTGGGGCGTGCAGCAGCAGAGAATGAAGAAGAAGCGAGTGGTGCAGAGAGTGTGAAGGAGGCGACCGAATCTGCAGCAGGGGATGCTCCTGTGGACGGTGGAGAAGCTAAGCTGGGATCTGCAGATAGATGTGTGGTTAGTTGAGCTGAGCTGAGCTGAGCTGAGCACAATGAAGTTATGACAAGACAATGTTGATTTTCTGGAGCGCAATGAAGTTATGAGAAGACAATGGTGATTTTCTGGAGAACAAGGAAGAAAATGATGAGTGCTGCTGCTGCTGCTGCTGCAGCACTGGGCTGGTTGGTTGGTTGGTTAGAAGAAGAATCATTATAATTTAATTAATAATATGTATGGTAACTGTAATAGTGTTAAGTAGTTTGTCCCTCTGAGAACTAATTTATGGTATGTTTGGATTATTATGTATGATTATGCATTATTAGGGGAGGGGATTATGTTTGATTCCTTGAGTCTGAACTGAACTGGGTGTATTAGTTGCTAAATGATGATTATGATGTCTGTCTGTCTGTCTGTCCATGAGAGAGAGAGAGAGAGAGAGAGAGAGAGAGAGAGAGAGAGATTTGAAACTTTATGTATGTTAGAAACTTGGCGAGATTTGAAACTCATTGCTTAATTTGTAGTATTGCTAGTTTGAACAGCAAGCAGGCTATGTTTGTCTGTGAATTGAACACCAAATTATGTTTGAACATCCGTTGAAGCAAGCATGCTATATTTGTGTGGTCTTTCTTTCTTTCAGGTGTTTCCTTGTTTATGTACATATGCTATTTTTTTTTCTTGTTTGTTTTATGTTATTGTCATGTCATGTCATGTCGGTGATTGCCATATTTGTGTGGACCTGACATGAGAATGTATGTCCTCCCTTCACAGTTTTTCCATACTCATTGGCCAACTGTGGAGCAACAAACTTAGCAGAGGAGATTCATAGATGACCTGGATTAGTATTACTATTATTAAGCTGTATCTCCACCATTTTGAGCAAGGCATATGAATGAATGTAAGCAAGTTGTATGGAAAAAATTAACTTGTAAATCGACCATCAAGTCTATATGAAATAAATATATATTTTTTGTATATAAAGTTCATGTCTCTCTTGACCAACTATTCTTATTCTAGTAACCCCTATGCAAAGCACAAATTTTACTTGGTTTACCAGCCCCACCATGCATCCAGTCCAGCCGCAAACGATGGTGTAAAAACATTGTTAGTAATACAGTATTAATTCCATATATCCATTGAGAAAAGGATATTAGTCATCACGAAAACAACATATAAAACTTCAGTTTTTAGGTGTTGGACTCATTTTCTTAAGGGTCTGGCACATGCTAGTCGTCTGATTCTTCTTCTTTTTTGGGATGGGATTAGTCAATTTTAGCAACCGTTGGATGCGAAATGGACGGCCCGCTTCTTTCTCCTCCACGCTGAACAGCCCCGCCTGCGCTACCGCGCGGCCTTGCCGCACTCCCCCCCTCCCAACCGTGGGCCACCGCCATGTTGCCATGCCCCTCATCCATCCCTCTAGCCCCGACGCCCACATGAGATTTTCCCCGGCGAACAATCCCCACCATCGTCGTGCTGTGGCCCCGCACTCCCCACCCGAAGATAGATGATGGGGCGAGCTCCTTCCTTCCCTCCGGCGAACCTCTCCGCCCCTCTCAAAATCGACGGACGGCAAAAGCTAAAGTCAGTCGACTGACATGACATTTAGCTAGCGTGTGTGTGTCTTTTTAATCTCTGTTTTTCTAGACCACACATGTTATATTAATCAATAAAATAAAGTACAATTGCACACACATACATGCGAAAACTATCAGAAAGAAAGACGGAGACACGACAGATGTCTGAGTAAACAAAACATTACGGAAAGAATACCACATAAAAGGATATTACAAAATATATTTATCGAAGTCTCTGCAAATAACCAAATCTAAAATCGTCAATGCCGTCGTCGAGACGCACCGCACACAATGATGGAAGATTTTTTAATCTCTGTTGGACTCATTTTTATCATCTACACTCTACAGGGTGGTGGTGGTGGTGGATGGATTGGAGGGAGATGGGCTAGCTAGAGCAAAACGTAAAAGCCCAACATCATCTGCTCCCGACCTTGACTGACCTTGCTCGCTCCCCACTCCCCACTTGGCCGTCCGTCCGGCCGCCGCCACTGCCACACTACCTCGCCGTCCCGTACCAGGAGGAGGAGGAGCCGCCGGCCCGTTGCTCGCCCACTGCCTGCAGCCGCCCAGTCAGCACAGCGCATTCCCCAGAGGGCGGGGGCGGGGACTTTGGACCGATTTGAGGTTGAGGTAGCTACATACATACATTCCCCAGATTCTGACCTCATTCCCCACTTTCTGATTTACTCCACTAGTTAGGGTTTGCTATCTACTACTACATCCACTACACCAATTACATCTCTACATATGTATGTGGACCCAGTACTGATGAACACACACACACACACACACACACACACACACATTATTTATTTATTTATTTATTTGCACATAATTTGTGTTCAATGTATGTTGTTCTCCATAGGCTTCGTTTATTTTATAGATGCAACAAAACTGAGACTTGATTGGGAAATGAATTGGGAATTTTAGCATGGTCTGTAAGGCCATATTCATCTATTTCTATGTGCTTGCTATTGGTAAATTAGTTACTACTTACTAGTACAACACAACAGATTTCATTTGGTTTGGTTTGGTTTGGTTTGATCTGATGCAGTGTCTGCGTGCGCGACCCAGGATCATGGATCAGCATCAGCATCAGCGGGAGAAGCAAGAAGAAGACCAACACCTCCCGCTCCACAAGGCATCTTCTCTTTTACTTTAATTACTCCACCATTCATTCATTCTGTCTCTGAACCCTACTCATCGCTCACGATGGAATGGATCTACCATCTATGTAGGATGAGCAGGATGGCAGCCTCCGCAGATATAAGGAGCAGCTCCTTGGACCAGATGCTGTCCACACCACCAACCTCAAAGAAAAGACTAGTAGTGTGCAACTGCAATGTTCCCCGGGGAATGCTGCTTGCTCTGTGCTGTCTGCCTCGGTTGGGCTGTCAGAAGCTCTGCCAGTTGTAGGCCAAGATTGGACTTTTCAGAATGGAGGCGACGCCACTCCTATGCCATCCCCGGGAGTTGATTTGCCGTCGATGCACAAGAGAGGCCGGGGGAGGCCAAGAAAGGACCAACAAACACAAGCACAGCCTTCTCCAACTGCTTCGTCAGCTGGCGGCATCAAGAGAGGGCGCGGGAGGCCAAGAAAGGACCAACAAACACAAGCACAGCCTTCTCCAACTGCTTCGTCAGCTGGCGGCATCAAGAGAGGGCGCGGGAGGCCGAGAAAGGACCAACAGTCACAAGCAACGCCTTCTCTAACTGCTTTGTCAACTGGTGGTATCAAGAGAGGGCGCGGGAGGCCGAGAAAGGACCAACAGTCACAAGCAACGCCTCCTCCGCTGACTCCAACTGCGTCAAGGCAGGAGATCAAGGTAGGGTGTGGGAGACCAATGCTAGCTACATCTGGAGAAGATGGCCTCAACACACGGCCTCCCCGGAGGCCAATAATAATAGAGAAGCTACTAGCAGCATGGTGGTCTGTTGATGCTGCGTCCACAGGAATCAAGAGACCGCGTGGGAGGCCAAGAAAGGAGAGGCCAGATGCTGTGTCCTCGGGGATCAAGAGAGGACGTGGGAGGCCAAGAAAGGAGAGGCCAGATGCTGTGTCCTCGGGGATCAAGAGAGGACGTGGGAGGCCAAGAAAGGAGAGGCCAGATTCTGCGTCGGCAGGAATCAAGAGAGGGGGTGGTCAGCTAGAATCAGAAATGGAGATGCTAGCAGCAGCAGCAGCAATGTTGTCTGAAACTGGAGATGGTGCTCTGCCAACGGGAACCAAGGGAGCGGTCGAGAATCCAATATCAGTTGATGCTGTGTCGACGGGGATGGAGGGAGCGCCTGAGAATCCAAATCCAAGAACAGAGAAGCCATCAGCCGGTTATATTGTGTCGATGGTGATGAAGAGAGGGCGTGGGAGGCCGAGAAAGGACCAGCAATCACAAGCACCGACGACTCCAACTGCGTCAACTGGTGGTATCAAGAGAGGGCGTGGGAGGCCGAGAAAGGACCAGCAATCACAAGCACTCACGACTCCAACTGCGTTGTCAACTGGTGATATCAAGAGAGGGCCCGGGGTGTCAAGAAAGGACCAACAATCACAAGCAGCAAAGCCTCCTCCTCCGACTCCAACTGCGTCAAGGCGGGGGATCAAGGTAGGGTGTGGGAGACCAATGATAATAGAGAAGCCACCAGCAGCAAGGTGGTCTGTTGATGCTGTGTCGACAGGAATCAAGAGATCGCGTGGGAGGCCAAGAAAGGAGACACCATCAGTAGCAATGTCCGGGGAAACTGGAGATGCGACGCCTGCCCCTGAAACTGGAGATGCGACGCCTGGCCCTGAAACTGGAGATGCAACGCCTGCCCCTGAAACTGGAGATGCAACACCTGCCCCTGAAACTGGAGATGTAACATCTGCTCCTGAAACTGGAGATGCAGTGCCCACTGAAGCTGGAGATGCTGCGTCGGTGGTAACCAAGAGACCGCGTGGGAGGCCAAGAAAGGAGAGGCCAGATGCTGCGTTGGCGGGGATCAAGAGAGGAATGTCTTCTGCTGAAGCTGGAGATGCAACACCCGCTCCTGAAACTGGATGTGCTACTACAACTGCAACCAAGAGACCGCGTGGGAGGCCAAGAAAGGAGATGCCAGATGCTGCGTTGTCGGGGATCAAGAGAGGAATGTCTTCTTCTGAAGCTGGAGAGGCAACACCCGCTCCTGAAACTGGACGTGCTACTACAACTGCAACCAAGAGACCGCGTGGGAGACCAAGAAAGGAGAGGCCAGATGCTGTGTTGTCGGGGATCAAGAGAGGGCGTGGGAGGCCAAGAAAGGAGAAGCCAGAAGCAAGAATGTGTGCTGAAACTGGAGGTGCTGCTGCGTCCATGGGATTCAAGAGATGGGGTGGCCAGCGAGAACCAGGAATGGATATGCTAGCAGCAGCAGCAATGTTGGCCGAAAGTGGAGATGATGCTGTGGCAACGGGGGGAACGGTCGAGGATCCAAGAAACCCAAGAATGGAGAAGGCATCATCAGCAGGTGATATTGTGTGGATGGTGATGAAGAGAGGGGGGCCAAGGAAAGAGCAGCCGCCAGGTCCTGGGCCGGGGTTTGGAAGCCGGTTTGGAGACATGGCAGAAGCTAGTCGTCGTAGTAAACAACAAGAGGGGGGTGGAGGGGTGAAAACCACTAGCACTAGGGTTGAAGAAGAAGAAGAAAAAGCTGGATGTGTGGCGGTTTCGGTTGGAGGTGGAACTGAAACTAATCTGGGCTCTGCAGCAGAGAATGCAAAAGGGGTGCTACTGTCCTGTGGGCTGGAGGCGCAACTGACTGACTCTAACTAGGCTGGGCTCTGCAGATGTGTGGCGAGGGTACCGTACCTGTACCTGGAAGTGAGAAGAAGATTAGTGCTAGCTACATTTGGTTTGGTTTGGCTAGAATGATGATCATGATGATGATAACTGTAATAGTTGGTGGTAAGTAGTTGGTGATGAGAAGCATTTTGGGGAGGGATTCCCTTAGTTTAGCGCGAACTGGACTAGGTGTATTAGTTGGTTGCTAATTGAGGACGAGGATGTCTGTCTGTCCATGAGAGCCAGCTATTAGTTGTTTGGGTGGTACATTCACATAAATAGATTCATCCATCCATTCTCTATAATATACACCTAACTCATCACTGAAAATGGATGGATGGATCCACAAAACATCCAGGAGGAGGAGGATGACCGCCTCCGGAGATGGAAGGGACCAGATGTTGTCCACACCACCAAGCTCCTTGGAGCAGGTAACTCAACTCACTTGCTACTACTTTTTGCTACCTGTATCTGTATTTCTCCCAATGCCTAGCTACCCAATTACTCCCGTTGCAGGCTTTTCCTTCCTTCGTTCATTCCTTGTAGGAGAGAGTAGCAGCACTTGACAAAGATGATGTATCTATTACTCCCATTGCTGCCTGCCTGCCTGCTTCTACTTTCTTTTCCATTATTATTACCATTACACTACAAATAAACTCACTGACACTGCTATCTTCCTTCCCATGTGGATGTGCCCAGACACCGTGGAACCAGAGGCCATCATACTCGACCTTGCCATCAGACCTGACCTGGTTTTGCCGATACCCTTCATGCCCGATGATAAGGGCAATGCCTTGGCGCTCAAGGACGGCACGACAGCACCTACAGCTTCCGCTTCTCCTTCACCGTCTCCAACAACATCGTCTCCAGTCTCAAGTACTCGCACACCGTCTGGAAGTCTGGAGTAAGAGGTGACTGCTTCCTTCCTTTCCTTCCCGTCCCTGTAAACAACTCCTTAAATTAAACACAAACAAACACATCTCTGATGTATCCATCTATGTATGTGCTGCATTGTTATATCCATCCATCCATCCTCTTTGTTGTTTATATACGCTCTCCTCTGATTAAGCTGCACCTGCACCGCCGTAAATGATATTTTTGTTTCAGAAAGGAGGACAGCTCCTTTCGATATACCACTATACTTGTTTTAAGCTGAATCTGCTTCACAGTTCACTGCTTATTTGTCAACTTATCTGATTGACTTCTGGGCATGAATGTAATCGTGCATACATTTTTATCCCAAGTCAAAAAGTGATCCTGCTATTCTGTTCCATCAATGGTTTATTTCCATATTTTGTTCAACATCTTATGAGAGACCATAGTTGTTACACACACGACACAACATGAATCCGCTGGCTTGACTTTTTTAATTCCATCTCAGCCTTTGCTGCTGCATCTCTTGCAGGTTTTGATTGCATTGCATACATATATTCTTCTTTATACAGTATGATCAACACCAGCAAGTCACTAGGAAACAGTCACAATTAGCAAAGACTAATATAATAGCATAGGGAAGAAGCACTGTTTGAAAATAAATAAACTCCCGCTGTCTCTCTCTCTGTCAAGACATGCTGCTGGGTTTAAACATTGGCGCGTGGATTTGGTCTCGTTTCCATTGTTGGGAAATAAATAATCCTTAAGTTAATTATGTCCCTGCAAAAAATAGGAAGACGTCACAAGAATACGACATTAGCAAATAAAATGTTGAGCTGAATATATATGTTGGATGTAAATGTGCCACAGTGGGGAAACCTTTGAACCTACAATACATGAATGAAAATGACTGACACTAGGAAACTATTGTATTGTTTGGAACATTTTTATTTTCCCATCCAAAAAAATAAATAGAGAACCCAACTTAATTACGTAGCATCACAAGAGTTAGATTGAAGCGATTATATTACTAGAAAACATGAAGAGATATTTATTTGAGAGCAACAAATGTTGTGAGAATAATACTAGTCTGTTTTTGTTTTTGTTAGCGAATCGCATGCTGTATGTATGTATCGCATCCGTACGTACTGTGGTAGGAGTACTTGTCAAGGAAGGAAAGGAAGGAATTGATTATTATATGTTGAATGCGGTTCACTCACTGACTGAATTCAATCAAACTTGGATGGTCCACTGAATATTTTAAATGTTTGGAAATGTAAAAAGATTCAAGCAGCAACAAAGCCATGAAAATGTGCAACCACCAAGTCAGAACCAACCATTTCTTTTCTCAAAAAAGAAAAAGAAAAAGAAAAAGAAAAGTTAGAAGCAACCAAGCAGCAGGACGATGGACCAGCAAGCGGTGCTGGACTTGGTGCTGCAATGGCAAGCACAACTCTACGTGCTTTGAGTTGCTCATCCATCCATCACCATTGCTTGCTTGAGAGTAAATGAAAGAATAAAGGTGCTTGACAAAAAGAAAGAAAGAAAGAAAGAAGAAGAAGAAAAAAAAAGACAAAAGTAGCAGCAGTAATGAGAAGACAGAGGGTAAACTCATAAATAAATAAGTAGAGTAGAAAAATGAATGCTCGCTCAACCACCCCACCTGTCAGCCTGTCACTCACACCTGCTGCTGAGTGCTGAGTGCTGAGGCTGCCGAGCTGAAGAGGGAGAGTGACGAGTCTGAGTTCCTCATCTCTGCTCCTCCTCCCCTCTCCTCTCAGTCTCTCACCCAGACCCACTCCCCACACGGATCCAGATTCGCTGCCTTTTGTGTGGCTAAGGCCAGTGCTACAGTAGCCTGACTTAGACACTGCAAAGCGTCTCCTCCTCTGCCCCCAAGAAACCCGGACCGGATCGACGGCGCCACCACCAACCGCGAGGTGACAATCCTTCCTTCCTTGATTGAATCCCCTCCCCTCCTCCCAGATTTGATTTGATTTGATTTCTTTGACGCGCCGCAGCAGCGATCCAGGCCAGGATCCATCATGGACGAGCAACACCTCCTGAAGCAGCAGCAGCAGCGGGAGGAGCACCACCAGGAGGAAGGGAAGGAAGAAGAAGGAGACCAGCACCTCCTCCTGCGCATCAAGGTATCTCCTTTCCTTCCTTCCTTCCTTCCTTTCTTTCATTCTTTCTCCCACCAAGAAACCCTAACTCACAATGCCATGGATCTATCTCTATCTGCATATGCACGCAGACGCAGACGCAGGAGGAGGGGAATGCTGCTTTCCCTCTGCCGCCGGATGCCTCCTCGGTCCCCAAGAAACGCACATGGAGTCGGAGGAAGGTCAAGAAGCCGCGGAACCCGCTCGGGAGGCCCAGGAAGCTCCTCAAACACCCAGATTCGGATTCGGAAACAACCCCACGTCCACCTGCGTCCTCACCCGGTGGTGTCAAGAGACGGCCGAGCAAGGACCGGCAGCCATCGCAGGCAGCAGCAGGCTCTCCTGACCCGACTCCAATTGCAACCAGGACCAGGGCAGCCACCACATCTCCGCAGACTCTAACTCGGTCTAGGACCTCAATGCTAGCAGCAGCAGCAGCAAGACCAATGTATGCCGGTGCTGCGTCCAGGGGTACCAAGAGGCCGTCCGCTGCAATGTCCACTCCTACAAATGGGGTCAAGAGAGGGCGATGGACGCCAGGAATCAACAAGCCAGATGCTTCTGCGTCTGCGGGGATCAAGAGAGGGCCTGGGAGGCCGAGGAAGGAGAAGCCAGCGGCAGCAATGTCTGCTGAAGCTGGAGGTGCCGCGTCAACCGGGATCAAGAGAGGGCGTGGGAGGCCGAGGAAGGAGAAGCCAGCGGCAGCAATGTCTGCTGAAGCTGGAGGTGCCGCGTCTTCCGGAATCAAGAGACGCGTGGGGAGGCCAAGAAAGGAGAAGCCAGCAGCAGCTATGTCTTCTCCAGCTGGAGATGCTGGGATGTTTGGAGACGTGGCAGAAGCTACTTGTCATAAACAAGAGGAGGATCTGCCATCAGCAGGGAAGAAGGCACGGACCGAAGAAGGTGTGGCTTCGGGGGATGGGAAGGAAAACGCAGGGACTTCTCCTGCCGAGGCTGGAGACACGACGTCTGAAGCTCACCTGGGGTCTGCAGAGAAGGTGGACAGTGCTGCTCCTATGGTGGCAGGAGGTGACAATGAATCTGACCTTTGCTCTTCAAAGAAGGCAGCAACTACTCTTGCCGAGGCTGGAGACACGACGTCTGAAGCTCACCTGGGGTCTGCAGAGAAGGTGGACAGTGCTGCTCCTGTGATGGCAGGAGGTGACAATGAATCTGACCTTTGCTCTTCAAAGAAGGCAGCAACTACTCTTGCCGAGGCTGGAGACACGACGTCTGAAGCTCACCTGGGGTCTGCAGAGAAGGTGGACAGTGCTGCTCCTATGGTGGCAGGAGGTGACAATGAATCTGACCTTTGCTCTTCAAAGAAGGCAGCAACTACTCTTGCCGAGGCTGGAGACACGACGTCTGAAGCTCACCTGGGGTCTGCAGAGAAGGTGGACAGTGCTGCTCCTGTGATGGCAGGAGGTGACAATGAATCTGACCTTTGCTCTTCAAAGAAGGCAGCAACTACTCTTGCCGAGGCTGGAGACACGACGTCTGAAGCTCACCTGGGGTCTGCAGAGAAGGTGGACAGTGCTGCTCCTATGGTGGCAGGAGGTGACAATGAATCTGACCTTTGCTCTTCAAAGAAGGCAGCAACTACTCTTGCCGAGGCTGGAGACACGACGTCTGAAGCTCACCTGGGGTCTGCAGAGAAGGTGGACAGTGCTGCTCCTGTGATGGCAGGAGGTGACAATGAATCTGACCTTTGCTCTTCAAAGAAGGCAGCAACTACTCTTGCCGAGGCTGGAGACACGACGTCTGAAGCTCACCTGGGGTCTGCAGAGAAGGTGGACAGTGCTGCTCCTATGGTGGCAGGAGGTGACAATGAATCTGACCTTTGCTCTTCAAAGAAGGCAGCAACTACTCTTGCCGAGGCTGGAGACACGACGTCTGAAGCTCACCTGGGGTCTGCAGAGAAGGTGGACAGTGCTGCTCCTGTGATGGCAGGAGGTGACAATGAATCTGACCTTTGCTCTTCAAAGAAGGCAGCAACTACTCTTGCCGAGGCTGGAGACACGACGTCTGAAGCTCACCTGGGGTCTGCAGAGAAGGTGGACAGTGCTGCTCCTGTGATGGCAGGAGGTGAACCTGAATTTCACCTGGGCTCTCCAGAGAACGCAGCGAGTTCTCCTGCCGGGGCTGGAGACACGACGACTGAAGCTGACCTGGTCTCTGTAGAGAACGTGGGCAGTGCTGCTCCTGTGATGGCAGGAGGTGAACCTGAATTTCACCTGGGCTCTCCAGAGAACGCAGCGAGTTCTCCTGCCGGGGCTGGAGACACGACGACTGAAGCTGACCTGGTCTCTGCAGAGAAAGTGGGCAGTGCTGCTCCCGTGATGGCAGGAGGTGAACCTGAGTTTCACCTGGGCTCTCCAGAGAACGCAGCGAGTTCTCCTGCCGGGGCTGCAGGCGCCATGACTGAAGCTGACCTGAGCTATGCAGAAGGGAATGCTCCTGTGGACGCTGCACCTTTGACTGAATCTAGTCTGTGCTCTGCGGGGAATGCAGCGAGTGCTTGCATTTCCGAGGCTGTAGGCGTGGTGGCTGCACCTAGCCTGTGAAGGTTCTGCAGATTTGTAGTTGAGCGCTGCTTGGACTGAGAAGATTACTGGTGATGAGATCGTCCATGCGGCGGGCAGATTGTTTGGACTGACCGAGAAGGTTACTGGTACTTGGGGTTTGGTCACTGTAATAGTTAGTGTTAACTAGCAAGTAGTTGGTCAAGGAAATGATGGCTGGACATGGTATGGTATGGTAGGTTTAACTAGTAAGTAAACAAATGTGATTCCCTGGGTTAGTGTGGACTGGGTGTATTTTGCTGCTGAATGAAATGATGATGAGGCTGCACATCACTCTTGTTAATTCAGTGCTTTGCTATGCTTTGCTCTGCTCCTTTAGTTGATCTTCATTCATCTACAAGTAAAGTATGGATGATTCCTTGGTTACGGCATTGCTTTGCATTGTATTTGAAATTTAAGCATACCTATCTATTTATCTATCTATCTATCATTTCTGGTACTTACTGTGAAGGTTCTGTGAACTTGTAGTTGAGCGATGCAGCAGGCAGCACACATTGTACATCAGTCTTGTTAATTCAGTGCTCTGCTCTGCTTGTAGAGGAGAGGAGAGGAGAGAAGATAGGTACTACTAGTACTAGTGTAGTTAGTTGATCTTCATCTATCTACAAGTAAAGTATGGGTGATTCCTTGGTTACAGCAGCAAAGACAGACAGACATACTTTTGGTTTGCTTGTCTGAATCTGAAAAGAAATAAATAAACCGCAGGCGAAAAAGAAGTCCATCTTCACCTTTCCTTGCTTCCTTGATTGTAAAAAAGGTAAGCCCATCTGTCAGTAGTACTTTGTTAGTCGATCCATTCATTCTGTAAACAACTCATCATACTAACCACCTTGGATCTACCAATCCAATCTAGGAGGAGGAGGAGGATGATGACAGCCTCGGCCTCGGGAGATGGAATGGAAGGACCAGATGCTGTCTCTCCACACCACCAACCTCCTTGCCTTGCCCTTGGAGGTAACTCACTCACTCACTACTACTGCTACCTGTATCTGTATGTATGTCTTGTTTCCCAATGCCTGTCTGCTATGCAATGAAACGCCTAGCTAATTAAATTACTCTGACAAGATTTGCCTTCCTTCCTTCCTTCCTTGTAGGAGTAGCACTTGATGTATCTCTACTGCCTGTCTGTAATTTATCTTCTATTATCACACTAGCTGTGAGACTGACTGACTGTTCCGTTCCTCTGATGTATTATCTTGTATGGTTATGTCCATCCATCCACTCTCTTTGTTGCTCATATATGTGCTTAAATGATAATTTGTTTGAAAAAGGAGGACAGCTCCTTTTTGTTATATCCAACCATCCATCCTCTGTCATATATATATATATATATATATATATATATATATATATATATATATATGCTCTGAAGCTGCGCCGCCGTAAATGAGAATTTGCCTGAAAAATGGCATCTCCTTTGTGATATAGTACTATAGTTGTTTTACTTTTAATATGAATCTGCTTTGCATTATACTGCTTATTTGTCACTAAATCGAATTCAGACCTTATCTGGTTGACTTGTGGGCATGTACGTAGTCATGCATACATTTTATCTCGAATCATAGATATGATCCTGCTATTCTGTTTCATCAAAGATTTACTCCCGTATTTGTTTATTCAATATCTTATGACAGACCATAATTGTCCCTAGTGAGACGGGTCCACATCCACTGGTGCATCTCTAGCAGGTTTTCATTGCATTGCTACATTCTTCTTTCTACAATATGATCAAATTGTGTCTATGATGGATGTCCAAATTGTTTAATCTTTTTGGTTGCAGTGCAGGTCAGCTGATGAGAAGGAAGAGACGTTCTCCATGGTGGTTATGAAAATTCTGAAGTTTTTGTGTTGTGGCTAGGCTCTCTGCCACTGCTCTCAAGCTGTTGCACTATGGCGCACCTCATCAGGCGCTGGTCTGGTGACCAGGTGCAATTCCATCCGGTTTGTGGAGGGGAGGAAATTGGTTCTGCTTTCAGAGCTGCATGACGAAATCTGATACTCCTTGCCTCTTTGTTTTCTCCTTCTTCTGGCAGCTACTTAATTATTAAACCTGTCATGTTATTTCTTCAGCTGCCATGTTACTTGAGACATGCTGATCATCAGCAAGGATCCTATTCCTTGCTGTCTCTTTATGTCTTTTATTCAGCTCTTCTTTCTCTAGGTCTGCTGCTTTTCTTTTCTCGATCTTATGGCAGATGTTGTAACCTTGGTTGTACATTGTTTCATGAGCTGAATATATCGGTGCCTTTCTCTGTTCAAAAAAAAACCCAGCAAATCTGGAAAAGATATTTGAGAGCATTCTGGAGCAGGAGTCCGGAAAGGAAACAAGACCCTGCAATGCAAAGAAGATGTTGATAAGCCAAAACGGATGCTGTGAGAATAATAGTTTTTGTTAGAGCGATCGCACCGCATGCTGTGCTGTGCTGTGTGTAGCAACTGAACTGAACTGAACTGAACGCTCCATAAATAAATAATTCTCAAGGAAGATGGCCCCACCACCCTTACAACATTTTTTTTCATGAATGACAGACAGGAGGTTAACAAGTGGATTGGATTTACAGGTACTAGTACTGCATCCCTTGCTTGGAGTTGGAGTGTCAGCTCAGAATTCACTTGAATCCATCACTGCCTCTCTGCTTTGCTCTGCTCTGTTTTGCTCTGCTCTGCTCTGCTTGGAGAGGAGATGGATGGATGGATGGATGTATGGATGGTTTCCATCTCCATCTCCATCTCCATCTCCATGTACAACCATCCATGTGAGTGATTGAGACAAAAACAAGGTAGACCTCTCAATTTCACCATCCATGTGTATAATGTGCAGAGGCGTGAGGCATCACAAAGCGAAAAAAATTATATTTTAACTGACAAAATAATATGACTGCTCACACATAAAAGAGGGAAAATAAATAGGAAGCATACATGCACATATTTATAGTTTTTATATCTCATTTTCTCATACATAATATCCAAAGTATGCACGCAATTCATATACATGTAATGATCTCGAAAGGCTGAAAAGTCAGTATGTACAAACTTTCCGAGAAGGAGTATATCGTTAGTTATGTGAGGACACCGCTCAATGCCAACACCGCTCGCACCTATCCCATTCCCACCCAACGCTCTCCGCCACCACCTCGCCGGAGTTTGCCTTCCTCCCGCCTCCGCCCGCGCAGGTAGCACGCCGCCAGCCCACCTCACCAGCTCGCCGCCCATCTCCATCCATGGATGTGGATCGCTCCACGGCATCCATTCATGTCTCACGATCGACATTGGAGGGGGAGGATGAGGACCGGGAGCCGCGTGCAAGGGCGCGCGGCGGCGAAGGCGAGGGGGAAACTGGCGATAGAAATCACCCATGGAACCACTAAGCTGGAGGTAGTACTCCCTCTGTTTTTATTTACTTCGCATATTAGAGTTGACTGAAATCAAACTTCGTAAAATTTGACCAAATCTATAGAAAAGAATATAAATACTTACCATAACAAATCCATATTATGTGAAAGTACATTAAATAATAAATCTAAATTTGTTGTTGTATATGTTGATATTTTTATTTTTTTCGAAATGGCAGTTATCCTGCATTCATTAAGAAGAAAAGAGTTGCTCGGTTAATTAGGGAAAACCGAGCGAAAACCAGATTGCCCAGTTAATTATGGAAACCTGGGCGAAAACCGTTACAACCGTTGAGCAGCACACCTAAAAAAGCCCACGCACACCACTCCAAGAGGGTCTCGGCGAGACAGCACGCAGGCGTCATCGCCATCCCTACACTCTGAGCAAACGACTCCGACTCCGCCGTAGGCGATCGTCGACTCAACCCACACTGTAGCGGACACGTGAAGCTGCATGAAGATCAATGCCAAAATCTCAACCACCAGCTGCATGATATTTTTATTTATAAACTTTGTTAAAGTTTATAAAGTTTGACTTTGACCAAAGCTAATATACGGAGTAAATGAAAACGGAGGAAGTACCTGCTAAAATAAATGCCCATGGAATTTTCTTTTCTTTGTACATGCCCAGAGCACAACAATGTATCATCACCTAGCCATTGGTCGTCTCTTCACCATCGGTATTTTCTTTAGCAAGAGTTTTGTAAGGTAAACATGTGTAAGAGGATGCTGCAGCATGGGAGTGGAACAAACACGAGGATTCACATTAGACTACTCCACGCTAAGAATAGATTCAGTATTTGCATATATGCTTGTGGTTGGAGTATCTCTCCTTTGACAATGATCTCAACAAATGAATGTATTCATGAGCATATTCGACCAGATATAACTGAAAAAAGAGGGAGGGGGCATGATGTGAAGCTCCGGACATAATACAAATAGAGGAAAGAGACCGCGAGGATGGGATGCGCAAGGACGTCGTAGCTACTAGCTAGATATGAAAACAAACCGATTAGGATGGACTATCTGCGAGTTTATTTTCTACAACGGGCACATGCTGACGGATGGGCCCAGAAACAGGCACCCAACCCCGAGCCATCAGAGACAAGGAAATCGAGGGAGCTTAAAAACTTATTAAGAGATGCAAGTAAAGTAGTAGTAAAGATGATTTCTTGATGATCCCGACCCTTGCAACATATTTGACAGATGGGCATTGCATTTGAATAGATTTTGATGTGAGCTACGTCAGGCATGTGATTTTTTTTTTTTTTGCATTAGTCACTTTAGTTCACGGCTGCAAGATCTTCATCCAACGGTCGAAAATAGATCACACATTGTTCATCTTCAACCTCTCCTTTTTCTTCCTCATGCAGCCGCGGGCAACCTTAACTGTTTGCCTCCGACTCCTGAGGCTGGTGGGCGCTGCCACACACCACCTTGACTTCCCCTCGTCGCCGTGCTGGGCGCTGCCCCCGGCCATCCCTCTACCCTCCCCCCCCCTCCCCTGAGTAGCTCTGATGACCCCCCTTCAACCCGCATTGTCAAGTTTCAGACTTGCCATCATCGGCTCCTGCTTGTGCATGACTCGGTCTAGTCGTCGTTGCCGCTCCTCACATTGTCTCCGCCTTCGGCCTTGGGCGAAGCCGAAGTGATTGATGCCTGGCGCCAGAGCACTGAGCACCCTCGCGGACCACTGAGCATCGACCCCCCCCCCCTTCCCAACCCGCACCGTCAAGTTTCAGACTCGTTATTATCGTCTCCAGCTTGTGCACAGCTCGGCCTCACCATGGCCGGCGCTCCTGACGTCGTCCTAGCCTTCGGCCTTGCACGAAGCGGGAGCGACTGACTGACGCATGATTTTTTTCCAGGTGCATGACATTTAGCAAAGCCGGCTATTTATTTGTGACCCTAATGACTAATTATCAGGGCTAGTTATTATTATACTATTATTGAAAAGAAAGAAAGAAAGAAAGTAAAACCAAATCGAAGGTTTCCCTTCCCTGTCTGCCACAAAAAAGAAGCAAGAGAGTAAAATCTCATCACGACCCTGCTGTGACTGTGCTCTCTGCTAAGCAAAAATCCCCAACCCGTCTCCTGCTGGGGGAGGAGAGTGGGGAGTGCTCTGCTCACTTGCGACGCCACCAGCTGGGGAGCATTTCCTTCCCACAAATCAATCAATCCCTCCCTCCCTCCATCAATCACGCGGCTGCCGCCTCCAAGATTTGATTTTGCTTCTCTTTAGGGGAGGGGAGGGGAGGGGAGGGAAGGGGCGATCCAGGAACATGGATCACAAGGAGGAGGAGGAAGCGTCCGTCTCCGTCAGCGTGCTGCCGGAGGAGCATGAGCAGGAGGAGGAGGGGGAGGAAGAAGACCAAGAAGAGCAAGAGGTGAAGATGGCGCTCGGCCCTCAGCTTCCCCTCAAGGACCTCCTCCACCTCCACCTCCACAAGGCAAGCAACCTCCACCTCCACCTCCATCTGCATCTGCATCTTTCTTTCTTTCTTTTTGATAATAGATAGATAGATTCATCCCTGAAACTGAAACTGAAACTGAAAATGGAGGATGGATCTATGTATGTAATGTAGGATGAGGAGGAGGAGGACGACAGCCTCCGCAGATGGAAGGAGCAGCTCCTCGGACCAGATGCTGTCCACACCACCAACATCCCTGGAGGTACTGCTGCCTTCATCACTCACTTACTACTACTGCTACCTGTATGTATGTATGTATGTATGTATGTATGTCTTGTCTCCCAATGCCTGTCTGCAATGCAAGACAGTACTAACACTAAATGACTACTCTACTTGTTACCAGCTTTTCCTTCAAAAGAGCACTTGACAGGGATGATGCAGCATCTGTAATTTATCTTCTATTATCACACTAGACACACTGTTTGTGAGACTGGCTGGCTGACTGTCTGTTCTGTTCCGTAATTCCGTTCCTATGCGCTGCGGCTATGTCCAGAGACCGTGGAACCAGAGGTGACCATACTCAACTTGACCATCCTCGCACCAGGGAGGCCTGACCTGGTTTTGCCCATACCGTTCGTGCCCGGTGACAAGGGCCACGCCTTCGCGCTCAAGGACGGCACCGCCTACAGCTTCCGCTTCTCCTTCGCCGTCTCCAACAACATCGTGTCCGGTCTCAAGTACTCGCACACCGTCTGGAAGACCGGAGTAAGAGGTGACCACTTCCTTCCCTTCCCTTCCCTGTAAACAACTCCTTAAATTGAACACAAACAAACATACACACCTCTGATGTAGTATCTATCTATGGTGTATGTGATGCATGGTTATATCCATCCATTTATCCTCTTTGTTGCTTATATATGTATGCATGCTCTCCTCTGATGAAGCTGTGCCGCCGTAAATGATAATTTGTTCGAAAAAAAAGAGGACAACACCTTGCGATATACTCCCTCCGTCCGGAATTACTTGTCGTCAAAATGGAAAGAAATGGATGTAGATCTAAAATACGTCTAGATACATCCATTTCTATGACAAGTAATTCTGGACGGGGGGAGTACTAGTATACTTGTTTTGACAGTTTATCTATGTGCATTGTTATATCCATCCTCTTTGTTGCTTACATATGCTCTGCAGCTGGGCCGCCGTGAATGATAATTTGTTGGATAAAGGAGGACAGCACCGCGTGATATACTACTATACTTATTTTGATCTGAATCTGCTCCGCAGTTCACTGCTTGTTTGTCACTGAGTTGAATTCACACCTTATCTGATTGACTTCTGGGCCACAAGTCATATGTTCCTGCTATTATGTTTCATCAAAGATTTAATCCCGTGTCTGTTTGTTTAACATCTTAATATCTTATGAGAGACCATAATTATTCCACTCACTACACAAAATGAATCCACTGGTTTTACTTTTTAAATCCCATCTCAGCCTTTGCTGCTGCATCTCTGGCAGGTTTTGATTGCATTGCATGCATATATTCTTCTTTATACAGTAAGTATGGTCAACACCAGCAAGTCAATAGGAAACAGTCACAAATGTAGCTAGCATAGGAAGAAGCACTGGGTGAAAATAAACACCTGCTCTCTCTCTATCTCTTTCTCAAGATAAACATTGTGGATTTGCTCTCATTTCCATTGTCAGGAAATAATCCTCGAGTGAATTATACTATATGCCACCAAAAAATAGGACGACTGAATGCTGTGTGTAGCAGCAGAATGGTCCATAATTAATTCTGAAGGAAGGAGGCGCCCATAGTGTTATATGTTGGATGTATACTGTTTGACTGCAGTTCACTCAGACACTCACTTAGTAGAGTTCAGTTAATCTGCAATGATCCATTGTGATGACCGTCATGACTGAATGTTGCGCATGATATCCATATCCCCTCTCAAAGCTACATCTACATACATGTTTGTTGTCCATCATCATAAGTAAATAGCTCTAAGTGAGTCCCTGCCTTGCGTGTTTTGCAGTGGAGAACCAGAAGGTGATGCTGGGGACATTCAGCCCGCAGCAGGAGCCCTACACGTACAATGCCGAAGAAGATAGCACCCCAAGCGGCATCTTTGCGAGGGGCTCCTATTCTGCTAGATTAAAGGTACATATATACCAAGCAGAGTTGGTTAATATGAAGAGTATGCGTGGACTGACTGGATTGGGTTGATTTTGCAGTTTGTGGATGATGATGGGAAGGTGTACCTGGACATGAGGTACAGCTTTGAGATCAGGAAGGACTGGCCTGCCCTGCCCGGCCTGCCTAATTAACAACAACAAGAGAGACTTTTGACCCACCTGGTCAGTCAGTAGTACCTAGGGTTGGTCTCAAAGATGAGATGAATGTTAGTTTAGGTTGTGCGGATGTTGATAGCTGTTATGTTAGGTGATGTTTATTGTGTGGGTGGTATCAGGGATGTTGGTTCACTTTCACTCGCTCCCTTTCCCTTGCAATGAATGAATGAAGAAGGTGACTGAAAGTGTATGACTGAATTTGCATGCATGTTATTGTTATTGTGTCCTTCCTTCCCAAAAAGTCACTTTGGAGGACGGGTGCATTGGAGCCCTATATTTTAAACAGTGATTTTTTGCTATTTTAAAGTTTCAAAAAAATTCTGAAAATAAATCTACATGTTTATATGGATGTATATTACACATGTGTAAAGTTTGATGTTGAAATAAGTAACTATGTGAGTAACACAAAAATGACAAAAACGTGATTTTTGGAAAGATGAATAGTGCATGTACTATTCGCTATTTGGAAATCACCATTTTGTCATTTTTGTATAGCTTACATGTTTACTTATTTCAGCACCAAACTTTACACATATGTAATATACATCCATATGATCACGTAGAATTGTATTCGGAATTTTTTGAAACTTTAAATGTGTTTTTTTAAGTATTTCAAAATATGGTCCTCCAATACACCCGGGTTCCACCCTTCCTTGGTATATTTATTATGTATGGTCGTGGGTTGAATGCAGATGATTATGTGAGGTGTGAAGATTGGTTATGTATATGCCACCAGTCTTTTGTTAGGTGCCTGCATACATACTACCTCTGTTTTAAAATAACCGAAGTTATGTGTTTGTCCTCGGTCAAACTTGTTTAAGTTTAGGGTCCGACTATATCAAACAATGTCACAGATATAAGTAACCTCAGTTAATCATTGTTTTTATTTTTAATTAACTTATTGTCAAAGCACAGAACAAACAAATCAGCTTGCCCGCACGTCCGCTGGGTGGGCTGGCCACTACTTCAGTTTTACATCTGATCGCTAGCTTTTCGTATAAACATAATCTGATCGCCAGCTTTGAACAGTGCTACCATGGATTTGTTCTTTCTTGTCAGTACTTATCTCATCGATAGCTTCCAATAGGCTACGGACGATTTTATTATTATTTTGCCTTTTGCTTTTTGCATTTTTCACCCTTACATTTTGTGCATCAATTTTCAGTAATGACAAGGTTTGATCAAAACAAGTTCATAATTTCAATAAATATTTTCAAATTTGAAAAATGTTAATGAACACGTTCAATATATGGTGAACAATTTCTTTCAATTGTTCACAAATTTGAAAACAAAAGTTCTTTAAATTTAAATATGTTCATGGGTATGACAAAAATGTTCATGGATTTAAAAAATCAAAATTACTCATGAATTTTAAAAGGTTCATGGATTTACAAATTTAACAATTTGGAAACATATTTTAAAATGCAACTAAATTTTCTAAAATACGCTATGTGCACTTTAAAACATGGTGAACATTTCTAAAATATGTGGTGCTAGTTCTGGGTCGCTAGTTGTCTTGCAAGTGGGTTAAAAAAAAGATGGGCCCGGTTGCGAGTCCATGGTTTACTTGCAACCGGGACAAAGTCAAGAAACAATGTCTCCATACAAGCCTGCTGTGAGTCACAACACTCGTTCAATGTTTAATTGTGGCAGTGAAGATAAATATTTTGTAGCCCAAAGTGAAGAGAAAAGCGCGAACATGCATGTTTCATTGACTAAAAGCAATGGCAAAGTTTCTGATAAAATTGAACAGGAAAAGGTTATGTCTAATGATGAGACAGCTTAATGGTGCCAGGAAAAGGAAAAGTGATGCAATCACTCAGGAGGATTCAGCATCGCCAGTGCATATATGTGTTTCCCTATACTTAATTATTAATTAGTTGGATACCCGTTTGTATTGTGTTTACTGAATACTGATATGTACCTTCTTACATGACATGGGTAGGAAAGTAATAGAGGTCAATGGATCATCGATTCCAGAACCTGAACCTGAAAATAAATCCCCACTAGAGCCAGAATATGGGAGGAGTAGCACGTATACATACATCAGTTTTTTTTTTTTTTGATATGAATCAGAGAAAATCGAACAAAAGGTGAAAACTGGTGGAGGAACTTGGATCGTGGGAGCGGAAGCCTTACTCTAATTTAGGTAGCATATACTCTCCGGTTTCAAAATACAAGGTGTATTATTTTTTCTAAAAAGTCATACGTGTGCATGTCTGACCAAGTTTTTAGTGAAAATATATCAATATCTACAGTATCAAATTTGTATCGTTAGATCCATCACGAAAGGAACTTTTCATATTTTATTTATTTTGAAATGCAGATGTCGGTATTTTATTCGATGCAAAATCTACTTGAAGTGCAAAATGTGCAATGCGATGCGAGCAGCCCAGGCAGTCGGCCCAGTCCAGTCCAGTCCAGTCCAGTCCAGTGAAGGAGCGTCTAGGTTAGGGAGGGAGGGACGGCCAGGATGGCGCGGAGCGGCTGATCGGACGGCGAAGCCCTTCCCAGGCCCTTTTAAAAGGCTCCGCTCCACCGCCGCTCCAAACCCCCAGTCATTCCATCCCCTCCGTCGGCTTAAACCCTAGCCTAGGCGTCTTCTTCCTCCACCTCCGACCACCGCCAGCCGCCGCCGGTTGCCATGGAGTTCTGGGGTAAGCAACGCGCTCACGCGCATCTCCCTCCCCATGGTTCCGTTTTCGATTTAGCCGCCCCTAATCGTTCGTTCGTTCGTTCGTAGCACCTGTATCGTACCCTAGGCTACATGTATATAATTGTTCTGTGATGGTTAGATTAACCACGGCCGAGTCGTCAAACCCTAGGCTACTTGCTGCTGTTGTACCTCCATAATAACATGATTGATTGATTGATTGATTGATTGGGCTCCAGCGATAGTCTGTATGTAAGGGGGTCATAGACTTGTTTGTCACTGCAATCCCCATTTCCGATGTTAACAAAATAGAGTATGATTCAAGTCTTTTTGTTTTTAATCAATCTACTCTGTATGTCCGCACGTTTTCATCCCTGTAATTTTTCCATACGACTAATAAAATACCGCCTGCCTGCCCAAACATGTTCACCTGCATATGCTTCATTTCCACCCTTTTGCTTTGAAGAAAAAGAAACAACTGAGATTGCCCAAACATGTTTTTTTCCTTTTTCTTTTTGAGGGCTGAAACAATAGGAGAGGCTCCTGATTGCCCAAACATGTTCACCTGCATATGCTTTGTTTCCACCTTTTTTACTTTGAAAAATAAACAACTGATATTGGCTATGTAATTCGCCATCCTGTTAACCTTTTTGTGCAGGCCTCGAGGTTAAGCCTAACCAGTCAATCAAGGTTTCACCTGATGACGAGCACTTTCTCCATCTCTCCCAGGTCTGCTCCTCTTGTGCTCAACACTTCAATTAACTGTTCCTGTTATTACATTGATTGATGATTGAAATATGGCCATTATTGATCTGCTCCACTTGTGTGTGTTTCCATGCCAGGGTGCCCTTGGTGAGGTGAAGAAGGATGAGAAGGCAACCTTGTTTGTCAAGGTCGACGGCGGCCAGAAGCTAGCCATCGGGACCCTCTCCACCGACAAGTTCCCTCAGATCCAGTTCGACCTCGTCTTCGAGAAGGAGTTTGAGCTGTCGCACAATTCCAAGACAACCAGCGTCTTCTTCTCTGGCTACAAGGTTTTCCAGCCTGCCGAGGGAGATGAATATCCTTTTTTTACACTAGCAACAATGTGTTTCTCCATCAAGTACACAATATAGTACATGTCTTCTGTACCATGCTACTTTGAGTCTTGTTACCTTGACCTGCCTTTTCCCCCTGCTCCACGATGGATTTTGATTCCGAGGATGAGTCTGAGGAGGAGGAAGAGCCCATCATCCCAGCAGTCACCAAGGAAAATGGTATGCACACTTCTCCGTTGCTTCTAGTTCGTGGTTCCTTGATTCATTTGCACATCTCTCTCTCTCTCTTGGATGGAACATCAGGGGGAATGGAGAGATGACTCTTGTCAATGCATTTGTTCTTCCTTTTCAAGGCAAACCTGTAGCCAAGGAGCAGAAGAAGCAGGTTAAGATTGACACTGCTGCTCCTTCAAAGTCCAAGGCCGCTGCCATTGATATTGGAAAATCTAAGAAGGATGATGACAGTGATGATGATGATGACAGTGACGACGATGACAGCGAAGATGACTCTGCTGATGGAGCATTGATTCCCATGGGGGGTGATTCTGTGAGTTAATTGACACCCCATAATTTCTTTCATGTTACATCCTGGTCTAGATTTGTACAGACTGATGCTTGACTGAAACTGTCATCACCTACTCCTATTATGGTAGATATGCTTTGACTGATCCTCACTGAAATTGTTATGGGTGTGTCTAGGGCACATCTAGATGTGCCAGTTATTGCACATCTAAGTGACTCAATCAAGTATAGAAATGAAAAAGCAAATAAAAGGGAAATAGTCACACAAATCTCCATGTAAGATCAATGATCTAGGACTTAGATGTGCGATACTTATGGCACATCTAGATGTGCTTTAGCAAAACTGAATTGTTATTCACCTATTATGGTAGCTATGAATAGATTGATCCTCACTGAAATTGTTATTCACCTATTATGGTAGCTATGCACATATTAGTGCTGACTGAATTTGTTAATCACCTTTTGTGGTAGATAGATGCAATAATTGATATGCTTGACTGAAATTGTTAATCGCCTATTATGGTAGATATGCAGAGATTGATGCTGAATGAAATTGTTAATTGCCTATTATGGTTTAGATATGCAGAGATGCTGAATGGTAGAAATGAATAGATTGATGCCTGACTGAAACTGTTGTCACATATTATTGCAGGATGATAGTGAGGAGGGTGATGATGACTCTGACGATGATGAGGACAGCTCTGATGAGGAGGAAGAAGAAACACCCAAGGTAGTATGTTGGTTCTTGATGTGCTCTTGTCTCTGTTATACAGTACATTGGAATTTTTTTCCATGTGATGTTTGTTTGTTACCTGACACCTGACACGATTGTGCTATTATGCAGAAGCAAGAGACTGGGAAGAAGAGGGCGGCTGGAAGCGCAATACAGACCCCTGTTACTGACAAGAAGGCCAAGATTGCAACACCATCAGGCCAGAAGACAGGTGAGAGCTGCTTCCTTGCTTGCATTGTGTGATATCAGTCAGCCTTGCAATGAATGTAACCAACCGATTATATGCTGATGCCCTTTGTTTGCAGGTGACAAGAAGGGGGCTGTCCATGTTGCCACCCCGCACCCAGCCAAGAAGGCAGGCAAGACCCCAGCAACCAGCGAGAAGTCGCCCAAGTCTGGAGGGTCGGTCACGTGCAAGTCGTGCACCAAGTAAGTTTTTTTTTTCCTCTTGTTCTATTTCTGTTTGGAAATGTATTAGATAACTCTGGATTCCAGTGTTGCTTACGTGGTGAATCTCTGTTGGATTGATTGATTTTGCGCAGGACATTCAACAGCGAGGTTGGTCTAGCTGCGCACTCCAAGGCCAAGCACGGGGCCAAGTGAAGAGGAGGATGTTGGCTGGCTTGAGTCGGTTATTATTTTGATCTGTCTGCCCTATGGTTATCAGTTACGCTGGTGTGTTAGGCCATCTCTGTCTTATGTTGTCGTGTTCCCTATCTAGCCTGATGGAAGGGAAGAAAAACCGTTGAGCTGTTAGTGATGATGAATCGAACAAAGCCGCTGTGATTCGGAAATTGAATTGGTTGGTGGTATGCTATGATGACATGGTCTGTCGTTTTGAATGAATGAATGAATCCTGTGTGGTTTCGGATGCTTTATTTCTTTTTTCTTTTTGGCTTGTTTCTTATTGCGTTTTGAAGTGGATTGCAGTTGTTTGATCTTGTTATGTTGCTTGACTGACTGAGGTGAAATCCTTTTGATGGTTTGTTACCAAATCTGTTGGTGAAATGTTTGTACTGTGTGCATCTTTGTTCCACAAAGATTGCAACTAGTTTTGGATGTGATGCGACGAGAAACGCAGGCCTGCACGCAGCGGCAGCTGCACGCGCCGCATCGACGGCGTCAGGCTCGTCGCGATTCACACCACGGTGCCGCGCTTCCTATATATAGAGTATAAAGGTGGGATGGACTACGTTTCACAGCGTATATGTGTATATTGATGAACTTGAGTAGATGAAAGAAACAACATTGGAAAAAGGATATTTCTCCAATAATAAGATTATAAGGAACCGATAAATCCCAAACTCGATTGTTTTTTATGATAATTTTAGTTAGACACGAGGATGATAAATTTAATTGACAAACATGATAATTTTCTGGCAAAGAACAAACTGGGCGAAATTACCATACTTACCACTAAACTTGCCAACCCGAACGTTGGGGACTTTCCTGAGATTATTGTGCGGAATATTAATTAATGGTCTTTTATCAGTTTTGTATTTTAATTTTCAGACGAGGCTGCCATGCCATGCCATTTATTTCCGTACTGCTTGGCCTCGCCTGGGTGCTCTTCCAGCAGTAGAGTACGGTACGTGGCCACCCGCCACCTTGGACACCGACGCCGGCGCCACATGGGGAAGCGGAGGAGCACGAGAAGCACACACGCTTTAGAGCATCTCCAGCCGTTTGCGCTCACCCTGGGAGGGATCAACTTCCCAGTCGCACCCCCAACGCTTCACCCTGCAAATTCAAACGTTCCATTTCCCGCTACCCAAAAAACGACGCAAGTCGGCGACCATGCCACAGTTCGGTGTCGGTCATGCCACAAGCCGGCATCCATCATGCCATAGGCCGACGATCGCCACCACAGGTCCGGCGATCAAAACATGCCAATAGCCCGGCGTACAAAAAAGGCGGGAGACATGCACATAGAACTCAAACGACCAGCTCGTCGTCTCCCGGAATGGCGGGAGAGGTCTGCGTCGGCGTCGGCGTCGGGGAGGGCGCGTTCGGCGACGAAGGCGGCGGCGGCGTGGGCGATGCTGTCGGCGCCGGCATCAGGTTCAGGATGAGGTTGCGCTCCGCCAAGTACCACGCCTTCACCTACGGGTCCATGTCCGCCGTGACGCCCCCCATGAGGAACGCCAGGTCGGTGTTGCGTTTCTTCGCGGCGACGTTGGTCCTGAGGAGGTCGAGCTTGGCGTCCTGCTTCGTCATCAGCGCCGACCACCTCGCCTCTGAGTTCTCCTCCCTCAGGGCAGAGTGGTTCTTTGCGCTGGCGATGCATTGCTCGATCGACGCCTGCAGCCGTTCGGCAACCGGCGCGTCGTTCCTGCCCTTCTTCGCCTTCTTGTTGCCATCAGGCCGTCCCTCTGACGCCCCCGGAACAGGCGTGTCCGGGCTGTACACGCCGTCCTTGTTGGCGAGTGCAAGCCGGACCTCGGCCCATTTCTCGCACGACTCGATCCCGGTGAACACATGGAGGAACTTGAAGTCGGTGTCGGTTCCGCTGTCCTTGCGAAACATCTCGAACATCCGAACCATCTGCATCAAGAACAAGTGTCGGCGAAGATCACGGCGAAAAAGGCCGATTGGGCGCGTTGGTTAATGGATGTACCTGTTGTTCGATGTTCGCGCCGCTCTCAGGGCGAGCCTGGATGTTCTCTTGGATCTCATGCCACTTGTTGCACGCCAGTTGGATGCTCGCCCAATTGTTGGACATGGCCTTGGCGCCGCGCTGCATGTGTATGCCGGCGAACTCGGGGTCGACCAACTTGCGTTCGTCGAACGCCGCCTTGATCCTCGTCCAGTATGTCTCGGTGTTCTGGTTCGCGCCGGTGATCGGGTCCATGCTGACCTGCTTCCACGCTTCGGCGAGGCATGCGTCTTCCTTCGCCGTCCACTTGATGCGGGGCTCGGCCGGCTTCCCATCGGCCGACCTTGACTTCTTCTTCCTCCCTTTGCCCCTCACCGGCGCCGGCTCCGGCTCCACCGTTTCTCCCCCCTCCATCTCCTCGTCCGCTTCGTCGGGGTCGACGTCGTCCATGTCGCCGATGTCCTTCTCCTCCACCTCTTGCGTACCGAACCCGGGGCACGACGCGGCCGCGGCGGAGCCGGTGTTGATGATATCCTCCATTTCGGCGGAACCAGGCACGAAAGGCAGGGGGCCGCATCGCAGTGCCGTCGCGGACGAGCCCGAGTACGTCGGCGATGGCGCGTAGCCATACTGGGCGTTGGGGTGGGCGGCGGAGAAGACGGAAGGCGTGCGCGGGAAGGTGATGTTGGGGTTGAAGCCGCAGATGGCGTCGCCGTCGCCGTACTCCGGCGAGGGCGCGTAGCCGCCCCACGCCGGCGACGGGAAGTTGGGGTTGGCCGGCGACGCGACGCTCTGCTGGCTGCCCCACGCGCCTTGCGGGAACGGGCCCACCTGCTGCTGCCCGAGGAAGATCGGCCGCTGAGACGACGCCTCCTGCTCCACCACCGCCGTCGCCGCCGCCGCCGCCGCATCCCTGGCTTTCTTCATGAGAAGCCTGTTCCGGCGATCGGTGGTCACGCCTCCCTACGGTCGACGTCGGCCTTCCACTGCGCGTTCGTCATGCCCGCCGGCCTTGGCATCGACGCCCGAGCCTTCCTCGGTTTCGACGCGGCGGGGGCGTCGGCTTGGCGAGGGGCGGCGTACTTCTTCGGCGGCATGGCGGCGGAGGTATGGAGGGAAGTGGAAAGAATGGCGGGGAAACGGCGGGGTGGGGGAGGGAAAAGGAGGGAAAACGGCAGGAAGAAACAGCCGGTGCCGCCGACAGCTCGGCCCCACTCGACTTTTCGCTTCAGCCGGTGCCCCCAGGAGCCCCCCAGCGCCCTGGGTTCGGCCTGGGGTCGCCGGCCCAAAAAAGGGGCCCAACCGGCGAAAATCGGTGTCCTGGGGGGCGACTGGGAATTTTTTCGTGCGCCGGCGATAAAAAACAGCCCTGGGGGCGGGGGCTTTGGGGCCGCGGCTGGAGATGCTCTTAAGTCTAAAAGCATCTCTAGCAGACCCTTTACATTATTTATCGAAAAGATCAACAATTTATCTTTTATACTTGTGGGTTATAACCGTACAACTTGAAATTTGATCCCAATGGAGAACATATCACTCCTTTGCGTGATGCATTTAGACTCTGTATGTTTCTGGAAGTCCATCCATAGATCCAAGACCGACAAGCTCGTATGAAACTGTAGGAAGACCTTGTGGGGCATCAGTGGCAACATCATGGAGAATAAACCATTCATTAATTAGCATGTTTATTTAGAATATTTGCTTCATTTGAATATCATATTATATTTGATTTTCAATTTTGAAGTTTAATTATTTTTTTTGCATAATTGACGTAAATGTTTGAACCAATATGTTGTTAAAAAAGTTGAAAAGGGAGGTTGAGTATAGAAAAGGTGATGATAAAAAGCAAATGAAAAGTTTTAGGGAACTAAGTTTTTTTGGGTATGGGTTTTTGATTTGGACACTAACTTTTGGAGAGTGGTTAGAGTTGCCCTAAGGGAAAGAGTGATGGTTTTTTGGAGCCCGGGTGTATTGGAGGACCTTATTTAAATACTTTAAAAATCACATTTTAAGTTTTAATTTTTTTTTGAAAAGAAATATACGTGATCTTATGGATGTATATTACATACATATAAAGTTTGGTGATGAAATAAGTAAACATGTGAGCTATACAAAAATGACAAAACGGTGATTTCCAAATAGTGAATAATACATGCACTATCCATCTTTCCGAAATCACAATTTTGTCATTTTTATGTAACTCACATGGTTATTTATTTCAACACCAAAAATTTGCACATGTGTAAGATACATCCATATAAACATGCTGATTTATTTTCAAAATATTTTGGAACTTAAAAAATAACATTTTGACACTATTCAAAATATTGGGGTCCAATGCACCCGTCCTCTAAAGTGATTTTTTTGGTGAAATTGTTGCTTTTATGTTCTTATACTAAAAATCTTGAGCTCAAACAATAAAAAAAGCTTTATTGGGCCAAGCCCAAAGCGTAAAAATGCGACGCATTGTGAAAATTTTGAACCGATAGCACCTAATCGATGCACAGTATGTCAAAATAAGTAGGGTTCTTTAAAATAAAATAAATAGATCGTCTATTTTACAAGAACATTCATCATGTATTTGAAAAGTGTTCATCGCATTTCTTGAAAATGGTTTATTATTTATATATAAAACGAAAAAAAGAAAAACCTTTTTTTAATGATGAGAATGGGAACCACAATTTCAATAAAACTGGAAAGAAAAAAAACGCTGCAAACAGGTGATGTCTGTGCGAGCAACAAATAAATAGGGTTTACCCTTACCTTGTCGCCTCTCCTCTACAGGCGGCCGCCGACTAGGAGGATGAAGAATCGTGGCAAGGGGAAGAGAAAGAGAAGCAACCATGATCCACGAGAGCTAGAGGAGCAGTCGGCCGGAAACGAGCAGATCCACAGCAGCACCATCACCGAGGTCGAGAGCCGATCAATCTACTTCGTGGTAAATATCTTGGCGGCACTCGTTGCTAAAGGTACGTGGTAAAAGCAAGATGTTTTTGTGGAGGTTAGCTAAACATTCGCTGCCCACAAATGATGTTCGAGCGCATCGTAATATGTCTACCACATCTTCTTGTGGCCTGTGCGGGGCAGAGGACTCTTGGCGACACTCGTTGCTAGAATGCTCAATGGCAAGGTGCATATGTGCACTTGTTGATCGGGAGCTACCTGAACACCTATGTGCAAAGACAGAACCTAGCGCCAAGCAGTGGCTTTTTTTCATGAAGGATACATTATCACATGCTGCCTTTATAAGACTTCCCGTGATGTCGTGGGTGATCTGGTGGTCTAGAAGGAAGGCAATACATGATGAGATATTCCAAAGCCCATCAGCCACTCATCTCTTCATCTATAGGTTCATTGATGAACTTGACATGCTTCCAGGGAAGACGCAGAAGGCTTCGATGACCATAAGCAGAACTGTGGTATGGGCCAAAGCACCTCCGATTGGGTATGCCAAAGTTCATGTGGATGCAAGTGTTGGATTTTTGCTAGTAGGCCTTTGGCCCAAAGCCCTAAAATCTGAATTTCTCATGACCCATTCTTGCATGGCTGTGTGTGTGGTGTGAGTGGGACTAATGTTTAGTCCCATACTGCTAATTGGGAGAGAGTTGCACCACTTTATAAGGTGAGCTCTTCTAGCACTTGTAAGAGCATGAGAAGAGAAGAGGCCCTCGCACACTCCTCCTCGCTCGCCTTGCCACGCCTCGTCACGATGCGCCGCGGGTTGCGGGATTGAGCCGAGCCGAGCTCATACCTACACGCTTATTTTTGCCGGTCAGGAACGGAGAGTCCGTAACAGACACGCCACGATATGAGATGTCGGATCATGGGCCATAACCGACTCAGACGTGGGTCCAGTCCATGTCTCTCCACCCTGCCACGCATATATACACGAGGTCCCTGCCAACCCTAGCTGCCGTCACAACATATGGTTTCACACCGTTCTAGATCATTGCGCCGCCATCCAAGTCTTCTCCATCCCTCCTTCCGGCGTGCACCGCGAGAAGGGACAACAAGCCTCCGGAACCCTGCCTCTCGTGATCCTGTACGGGAGAGGGGTGATCAGGTTTTTGGGGAGCGCACTCGCGCGTGTGCTGGCAGCGACGATTTCCTCAACGATGACTTCTTCCCCAATCTCGGAAACCTCTTCCTCAACGACATGGGCGACAGCATCAACGTTGGCGGTTCTGCTCCCGCTGCACCGTATGCAATCTTGTCCTCTCTGTTTGAGATCATGCTAGAATTCTTATGTCTAGTTTGTGCCATAGATTTAATCTATTCGTCTACTATGCTAGTCTGCATGATTAGTTCAATCTCCGTTATTGCCGTCATGATTTATTTACTGTTTATTCGGATTAAATCTCATAGCAATTTGCTCATATATTCAACAATCCAAAAACATGATTATAGGCAATTTACTCCAAGTGGTTTTGCTGCGCATCTGAAGCCGCCCACCTTCAAGAGGGTGCAATATAAGAGGTGGCGCATGATACGTCTCCAACGTATCTATAATTTATGAAGTATTCATGCCATGTTTACAATAATTCTATATGATTTTGGTATGATTTTATTAGAACTAACCCGGACTGACGCTGTTTTCAGCAGAACTACCATGGTGTCGTTTTTTGTGCAGAAATAAAAGTTCTCGGGATGGGCTGAAAATTTACGGTGATTTTTTATGGACCAAAAGAGACCCCCGAAGCATTGGAGTTGGGCCAGAAGAGCCACGAGGCCACCACAAGCCTGCAGGGCGCCCCCCTAGGGCGCGCCCTCCTAGCTTGTCGCCGCCTCGTGGCCCTCCTTGACTTGTTTCCGACGCCAAAAATTCTTATAAATATAGAAACCTCCAGAAAGAAACCTAGATCGGAAGTTCCGCCGCCGCAAGTCTCTGTAGCCACGAAAGATCAATCTTGGCCCTCTCCGGCACCCTGCCAGAGGGGGTCACCATCACCGGAGACCATGGAGGAGGAAGACGGAGGGGCCATCATCACCATGGAGGCCAAGGACCAGAGGGAGAACCTCTCCCCACCTAGGGGGGAGGCCATGGAAGAGGAAGCACAAGGGGGAGACCCTCTCCCTCTCTCTCCCGGTGGTGCCGGAGTGCCACCGGAGGAACCATCGCCGCGGTGATCGTCTTCATCAACATCACCTTCTTCATCACCATCCTCATCTTCTTTCAGCGGTCCACTCTCCCGCATCCCGCTGTAATCCCCTACTTGAACATGGTGCTTTATGCCACACATTATGATCCAATGATGTGTTGCCATCCTATGATGTTTTGAGTAGATTTCTTTTGTCTTATGGGTTGATTGATGATCTAGATTGGTTTGAGTTGTATGTTTATTTTGGTGCTGTCCTATGGTGCCTTCCGCGCCGCGCACACGTGAAGGATTCCCGCTGTAGGGTGTTGCAATACGTTCATGATCCGCTTATAGTGGGTTGCTTGAGTGACAGAAGCATAAACCCGAGTAATGGGGTTGTTGCGTATGGGATAAAGGGGACTTGATGCTTTAATGCTATGGTTGGGTTTTACCTTAATGATCTTTAGTAGTTGCGGATGCTTGCTAGAGTTCCAATCATAAGTGCATATGATCCAAGTAGAGAAAGTATGTTAGCTTATGCCTCTCCCTCATATAAAATTGCAATAAGGATTACCGATCTTGTTAACAATTGCCTAGGGCATTTCCGCACACCGACCCATCATTATTCCACACTCGCTATTTGTAATATATTCTAACTTTAGGATAACAACACCTATTTTTATATTTTAGTTCTCCAATTTCATGCAAAGCTATTCTCTTCATACCCACAACGTAGTTTTATTTCTCGTTCCTAGTTGGAAGCAAACGTTCGGCGTACGTAGAGTCGTATCAGTGGCAGATAGGACTTGAGAGAATATTGATCTTACCTTTAGCTCCTTGTGGGTTCGACACTCCATACTTATCACTTCCACCTTTGGAAATTGCTACGATGATTCCTTGCACTTGGGGATTATCAAGCTCTTTTCTGGCGCCGTTGCCGGGGAGCAATAGCGTGGGGTTGATATTCTCGTGTGTGCTTGTTTGCTTTCTTCACTAAGTAGATTTTGTTTTCCCTTTTTTGATTTCTTTAGTTGTGGGTGAAACAAACAAAAAAATTAAATACTGAAAAATACAAAAAGAATTACTTGCCTCTTGCCTAAGAAGTTTTTCAAAAAGAGAAGTGATTGGAAAGTTGTGCATTGGAGAAGTGAGGGTCGACCTTGAACACTTGTGTTCATGCTCATGGAAACAATGTAGAATTTTTCATGGAAGTTTCTCAAAAATAATTATCCCCTTGTATATATCCATTGTATTATAAAAATAATGTGCCAAGATTTGGTTTTAGGTTGATTAGATTGCTTGTTTGCTTTGTGCGGTGAAAAAACAGAAACTTTGACTGTAGTGCATGAATTTACATTTCTTACTGGAACGTCAAAAGTTTCTGAAAATTTTACACAGCACTGCTATACAAATTTTTTAATTTTTCCTAAATTTTCAGAATTTGTTGAGCTACCGAAGTATACGAAGTTTCCAGATTGCTACAGACTGTCCTGTTTTTGACAGATTCTGTTTTCTATGCATTGTGCTCTTATTTTGATGAATCTATGAGTAGTACCGGGGGGTATGAACCATGGTGAAGTTGGAATACAGTATATATAATGTTAATATGAATTTGGAATGAGTTGACAACAGTACTTAAAGTAGTATTTTGCTTTATTATACTAACGGATCTCACGAGGGTTTTGTTAAGTTTTGTGTGAAAAAAGTGTTCGAAGATCGAGGAGGTATTGATATAAGAAGAATACGGAGAGACAAGAGTTCAAGCTTGGGGTTGCCCAAGGCACCCCAAGTAAATATTTCTAGGAGACTCAAGCATCTAAGCTTGGGGATGCCTCGGAAGGCATCCCATCTTTATTCTTCAACAATTATCGATATACCTCGGTTTTTGTTTTGTTCACATGATATGCGTCTTTACTGTTTTTCTTTTCCTTTTATGCACCCTTCTAGTATGAGTTAGTCCTTCATTGATTTATAGAATGCTTCATGCGCTTCACTTATATCTTTTGAGTATGGCTTTGTAGAATGCTCTTTGTGCTTCACTTATATCTTTTGAGTATGGCTTTGTAGAATGCTCTTTGTGCTTCACTTAAATCTTTTGAGTATGGCTTTATAGAATGCTTCGTGTGCTTCACTTATATATTTTGAGCTTGGGTATTGGTTAATCTTCATTAATTTTAGAATGCTCTATGAACTTCACTTATATCTTTTAGAGTATGAATAAAATTTCTATCGGAATTAGGCTTGGAAGTGTATCAATGTCATGCCTAGCTAGAAAGGCATTAAAGAAAAGCGCTTGTTGGGAGACAACCCAATATTTACCCTTTCTGTTTCTGTGTTTTAACATGATTAAGATACTGTAGTAATCATGTTTTGTGCCTTTTATTTCAATAAAGTGCCAAGTAATGCCTTTGGGATGATGTGGTTGATAGTTGACTTGATTCTGTGCAAAAACAGAAACTTTGGTGCCCAGTCCAGAATTTTTATAAATTCACCAGAGAGTCAAAAGTTTATGAAATTTTTACACAGTCTTAATATACAAATTCTTCAGGTTGTCCTAATTTTGCAGAATTGTTAGAGACAGGGAAGTATGGTTACTACAGATCTTCATAGACTATTCTGTTTTTGACAGATTCTGTTTTGCATGCATAGTTTGCTTGTTTTAGTGTTCCCATAGCTTATATTCAGTGATATAAATTATGGGAATGATAGAATGAAGTAGGTATCATGTGGGAACAATTATGAATCTTGTCTTGACAGTACCTAAGTGAATGATCTATCTTTATTACACTAACCCTTCTCACGAAGTTCCGTTAAGTTTTGTGTGATTGAAGTTTTCAAGTTTTGGGTGAGACATCGATATGAGGAGAATAAGGAGTGAAAAGAACCTAAGCTTGGGGATGCCTAAGGCACCCCCAAGGTAATATCCAAGGAAGACTCAAGTGCCTAAGCTTGGGGATGCCCCGGAAGGCATCCCCTCTTTCGTCTTCAACACTATCGGTATATCTTACTTGGAGCTATATTTTTATTCGTCACATAATATGTGCTTTGCTTGGAGCGTCATTTTATTTATTGTTCTCTATTAGGTGTTATTTATAATTTTGTTTTTCAATAAAAAGTTCCAAGAATTGCCTTAGGATGCTTGCATTTCATGTTTGATGTGTGCTGTGTAAAAAACAGAAACTTTTGCGGTAGTATTTGAATTTTCATATTTTACTGGAACGTGGAAAGTTTCTGAAATTTTTACACAGTATTTTCATATAAATTCCTTAGCATGTACTAAATTTTCATAAATTTTGAAGTTACGGAAGTACACTGTTTTCATAAATTGCTACAGACTGTTCTGTTTGGACAGATTGCTGTCATAATTTTGTTATCTACTTATCCTCTAGTTTCCATAGCCTATATTGGTAGATATAAATTGTGGAAATGGTAGTAAACAGTAGATGATGTTTGGAAATTATTGTGCAACTTGTCTTGGCAGTACATAAAGAGTTGATTTATTATTATGTGCACTAACCTATCTCACGAGTTCTTTTCAAGTTTTGTGTGGATGAAGTTTTTGAGAATAGGTGAAACCGGGATATGAGAGGATTGAACGAGATACAAAAGCTCAAGCTTGGGGATGCCCAAGGCACCCCAAGTAAATATTTCAAGAAGTCTCAAGCATCTAAGCTTGGGGATGCTACGCATCCCACCTCTTTTCATCAACAATTATCAGTTAGCCTATGTTGAGCCTAAATTTTTATTCGTTCACATGATGGTTGCTATTCTTGGAGTGCTATTTTTATTTTGTTTTGCTGTCTGAATAAAAGCATTGGATCTGAATTTTTGAATAAGAGAGAGAGAGAGTCCTCACATGGCTATTTAACTAATTGACTACGCATTGATCTTCACTTATATCTTTTTGGAGTAGTTTGTCATTCACTCTCGTGCTTCACTTACATCCTATAAGTAAATGGTTGAATGAATTGAATATCATAAATCTGAAATTAAATATGGTTCATATACTTATCCCATGGGGAGTAATAACTTCACACATAATAAGTATAGGTGGTAAAATTTATTGAAAGTTAGCAAACACTGCATTGGTCACTTGAACAATTCATGAAAGAATATTGAAGGAAGAGAGATTCCACATATAAATATACTATCTTGGACATCTTCTATGATTGTGAGCTCATTAATTATTTTCAAACTCGAGCAAATTAGTTAAAATTGGACAAGGAAGACAACTTAATGAGTTATGTTTGGGTATATTTGTATAGAAGTTATATTGTTATGGATCCTCCAACATGTGGTGCTTGCTTCCACCGCATACTAGCCAAAACTTCCGCACCAAGTAGAAATACTACTTGTGCATCCAAACACCCTTAAACCCAAAGTTGTTCCATATGAGTCCACCATACCTACCTATGGATTGAGTAAGATCCTTCAAGTAAGTTGTCATCGGTGCGAAAAGCAATAAAAATTGCTCCTAAATATGTACGATCTTTTATTGATAGGGAAAATAAGCGTTGTACGAACTTGTGATGGTAAAGAAATAAAAGCGACGGACTGCATAATAAAGGTTGCTATCACAAAGGGCAATACAACGTGACGTTCCTTTGCATTAAGGGTTTGCACATCCAAAAACAAAAAGCGTATGACAACCTCTGCTTCCCTCTGCGAAGGGCCTATCTTTTACTTTCTAAGTACTTACCTTTATGCAAGAGTCATGGTGATCCCACTTCCTATATTTCGCCTTTTTCTCTTGGCAAGCGTCATGTGTTGGGGAATGATCTTGACATATATATCCACACAAATATATTTGATCATGTATTATTATTGTTGACAATTATCTATATGATAAATAAGTTGGGAGGCGAAACATTAAGCCCCTATCTTTCTCTGTGTTCGATGGATGCTATTTGTTCTAAAAATATGCTTTGAGTGTCAATAATCATGGAAGACTATATGATAGTTGAGTATGTGGAATTTGCTAAATCAAAGCTCTTACATAGACCCTTCCTGAAAATAAAATGAATTGCAATTGTTCGATGACTAGGAATATGGTTTGTTAGTTTTCAAGAAACTTTCTGGCCTATACTTTAACATGTGAATAGCTTGTTACTTGATCATGAGAAGTTTTATGAGATGAGCTACTGTTTATGGTTTATATTGATGCTAGAAAAAGTGATTGGAATTGATCAAACTTGTGCACTTGCTAGCATTCACACTTCATAAATTATTTCTTTTATCATTTACCTACTCGAGGACGAGCAGGAATTAAGCTTGGGGATGCTGATACGTCTCCAACATATCTATAATTTATGAAGTATTCATGCCATGTTTACAACAATTCTATATGATTTTGGTATGATTTTATTAGAACTAACCCGGACTGACGCTGTTTTCAACAGAATTACCATGGTGTCGTTTTTTGTGCAGAAATAAAAGTTCTCGGAATGGGCTGAAAATTTACGGTGATTTTTTATGGACCAAAAGAGACCCCCGAAGCATTGGAGTTGGGCCAGAAGAGCCACGAGGCCACCACAAGCCTGCAGGGCGCCCCCCCTAGGGCGTGCCCTCCTAGCTTGTCGCCGCCTCATGGCCCCCCTTGACTTGTTTCCGATGCCAAAAATTCTTATAAATATAGAAACCTCCAGAAAGAAACCTAGATCGGAAGTTTCGCCGCCGCAAGTCTCTGTAGCCATGAAAGATCAATCTTGGCCCTCTCCGGCACCCTGCCGGAGGGGGTCACCATCACCGGAGACCATGGAGGAGGAAGACGGAGGGGCCATCATCACCATGGAGGCCAAGGACCAGAGGGAGAACCTCTCCCCACCTAGGGGGAAGCCATGGAAGAGGAAGCAGAAGGGGGAGACCCTCTCCCTCTCTCTCCCGGTGGTGCCGGAGTGCCACCGGAGGAACCATCGCCGCGGTGATCGTCTTCATCAACATCACCTTCTTCATCACCATCCTCATCTCCTTTCAGCGGTCCACTCTCCCGCATCCCGTTGTAATTCCCTACTTGAACATGGTGCTTTATGCCACATATTATGATCCAATGATGTGTTGCCATCCTATGATGTTTTGAGTAGATTTATTTTGTCTTATGGGTTGATTGATGATCTAGATTGGTTTGAGTTGTATGTTTATTTTGGTGCTGTCCTATGGTGCCTTCCGTGCCGCGCACACGTGAAGGATTCCCGATGTAGGGTGTTGCAATACGTTCATGATCCGCTTATAGTGGGTTGCTTGAGTGACAGAAGCATAAACCCGAGTAAGGGGGTTGTTGCGTATGGGATAAAGGGGACTTGATGCTTTAATGCTATGGTTGGGTTTTACCTTAATGATCTTTAGTAGTTGCGGATGCTTGCTAGAGTTCCAATCATAAGTGCATATGATCCAAGTAGAGAAAGTATGTTAGCTTATGCCTCTCCCTCATATAAAATTGCAATAAGGATTACCGATCTTGTTAACAATTGCCTAGGACAATTCCGCACACCGACCCATCATTATTCCACACTCGCTATTTGTAATATATTGTAATATATTCTAACTTTAGGATAACAGCACCTATTTTTATATTTTAGTTCTCCGATTTCATGCAAAGCTATTCTCTTCATACCCACAACATAGTTTTATTTCTCGTTCCTAGTTGGAAGCAAACGTTCGCCGTACGTAGAGTCGTATCAGTGGCAGATAGGACTTGAGAGAATATTGATCTTACCTTTAGCTCCTTGTGGGTTCGACACTCCATACTTATCACTTCCACCTTTGGAAATTGCTACGATGATTCCTTGCACTTGGGGATTATCAGCGCACGAGAGCAGCCTACTGGTTTCAAACCATGTAGTGCTATGATGCCACCAAGGGCAAGCCTAAGGGCGATCTTAATCCTGCACAATAGGAAGCTTTTGAGAAGATCGATACCCTCTTTAAGGGTGCCCTTCTGAGTGTTCTTGACGATTACATTGTGGATTCGTATATGTTGTTTGATAGCGGCAAGGATATGTGGGCTGCGCTTGAGGCCAAGTTTGGGGCCTTGGACGCTGGCAGCGAGTTGTACGTCATGGAACAATTCTATGAATGCAAGATGACTGATGAGCGCTCTGTTGTTCAACAATCTCATGAGATACAGTCTCTCGCGAAGGAGGTTGACTACTTCAAGTGTGTGCTGCCGGACAAGTTTGTGGTCGGAGGCATCATTGCCAAGCTTCCACCTTCGTGGAACAACTTTGCTACTTCTCTGAAACACAAGAGACATGAGTTTTCCATTTAGGATCTCATTGGATCTCTTGATGTTGAGGAGAAGGCGAGAGCAAAAGACACACGTGCTCGAGCTGTTGAGGAAGCGTCTAGTGCCCACGTGGTACAGAAGAAGAACTTCCATCTTAACAAGCCCCAAAATAACAAGAACAAATCCCAGGGCAAAGGCAAGTTTGTTGCAAAGAACAAGTCATCACAATCTACCAACTTCAAGAAGAATTCTCATAAGAAGGGAAAGGGACTATGCCATGTTTGCGGTGATCCTAATCACTGGGCTCCGAGATGTCCTAACCGCTATGAGGAGCATGAACTTGAGAAGAGCGTCAAGTTCGCTAATGTTGTCATCGGTGATACTGATATGAAGGATTCTGGGTACGGTATTTTTCCTACCATCCTTTCAGTTTGTCATTCTCTAGATTGGTTAATTGACACCGGTGCCAATGTACATGTTTGCGCTGATGCCTTCATGTTTTCTTCTTATCAGGTCACAGGGACTTCTCCCGTGTTGATGGGTAACAGGTCACATGTCATCGTTCGAGGTGTCGGTACGGTCGATCTGAAGTTTACTTCGGAGAAGATCGTGCGCCTGAAGAACGTTCATCGTGTGCCCTCCATCAATAAAAATCTCGTCAGTGGTTCATGTTTGTGTCGAGATGGTTTTAAGTTGGTTTTCAAGTCCAATAAAGTTGTAATATCTAAGTATGGACAATTGTGTTGGAAAAGGCTATGAGTGCGAAGGCTTGTTTGCACTAAAGTTATTAATAATGTTTGCCACGATAATAAGTCCAATATTCACGACTTTGTCATATTAACTTTTGTTGCATGACGCGGCTAGCCAATATGAGTTTAATTCCGAAATTCACTATTGTCAAGGGCTCCAAGTGCCAAGTGTGTGTGCAAGCTAAGCAACCTTGCAAGTCCCATAAGACTGCAGAGGCGAGAGACTTGACGCCACTCGAGCTTATACATTCTGATCTTTGTGAGATGAATGGCGTGTTGAAAAAAGGTGGAAAGAAATACTTCATGACGTTGATTGATGACTCCACTAGATATTGTTATGTGTATCTTCTGAAATCAAAAGATGAGGCTTTAAACTTCTTCAAAAAGTATAAAGCTGAAGTAGAGAACCAACTTGATCGAAAAATTAAACGGCTTAGGTCTGATCGTGGTGGAGAGTATTTTTCCAATGATTTTGATTCGTTTTGTGCGGAACACGGTATAATCCATGAGAAGGCACCTCCCTACTCACCTCAGTCAAATGGGGTGGCCAAAAGAAAGAACCGAACTCTAATTGATTTGGTTAACGCCATGTTAGACACTTCGGGTCTCTCCAAGGCATGGTGGGGGGAGGCGCTAATGACTGCATGTCATGTCCTAAACCGAGTTCCCACAAAGCATAAAATCATTATTCCATTTGAGGAATGGGAAAGGAAAAGGCTGAAACTCCCTTATCTACGTACTTGGGGTTGTTTGGCGAAAGTCAATATACCAATTCCCAAGAAGCTCAAGCTTGCACCAAAAACTGTGGATTGTATTCTTCTGGTCTATGCTTTTCATAGCATTGGTTATAGATTTTTGATAATAAAATCTGAGGTATCCGACATGCATGTTGGTACGATTATGGAGTCGAATGATGCGACTTTCTTTGAGGACATATTTCCTATGAGGGATATGCCTAACTCATCAAATCAGGAGAACCTACTCTATCTACTCAGGTATTTTCTGTAATTCCTGCACCCACCATTGCGATGGAACCTGTTGAGAATCCCGAGGAGGATGACAATGAAACTCCCGTAAGGAGTAAGAGACAAAGGACCGCAATGTCCTTTGGTAATGATTTCATTGTGTACCTCGTGGATGACACTCCCAGGACTCTTTCACAAGCCTATGCATCTTCTGATGCCGACTACTGGAAGGAAGCTATCCATAGCGAGATGGACTCCATCTTAGCTAATGGAACCTGGGAAGTCACTGATCGTCCATATGGGTGCAAACCTGTGGGATGTAAGTCAATGTTCAAGAAAAAGCTTATACCTGATGGTACAATTGAAAAGTACAAGGCACGGCTTGTGGCCAAGGGTTATACCCAGAAAGAAGGTGAAGACTTCTTTGATACTTACTCACCTATGGCTAGACTGACTACTATTCGGGTGCTACTATCATTGGCTGCCTCACATGATCTTCTCGTTCATCAAATGGACGTTAAGACGACTTTCCTCAATGGAGAGTTGGATGAGGAAATTTACATGGATCAGCCTGATGGTTTTGTAGTACCTGGTTAGGAAGGAAAGGTGTGCAAGTTATTGAATTCTTTATATGGCCTTAAACAAGCTCCTAAGCAGTGGCATGAGAAGTTCGAAAGAACGTTAACTGATGCAGGCTTTGTTGTAAACGAAGCTGACAAGTGTGTATACTATTGGCATGGTGGGGACGAAGGAGTTATTCACTGTCTGTATGTCGATGACATATTGATCTTTAGAACCAACCGTGATTTAATGAAGGAGGTCAAGGGTTTCTTATCTCATTGTTTTGAGATGAAGGATCTAGGAGTAGCTGATGTCATTCTGAACATCAAGCTGCTGAGAGATGAGAATGGTGGGATCACACTGCTTCAATCTCACTATGTGGAAAAGGTCTTGAGTTGTTTTGGGTATAGCGACTGCAAGCCTTCTCCAACTCCATGTGATGCTAGTGTGTTGCTTCGAAAGAATCGATGGATTGCTAGAGATCAACTGTGGTATTATCTGATTATTGGCTCGCTTATGTATTTGGTGAGTGCCACGAGGCCTGACATCTTGTTTGCTGTGAGAAAACTAAAACGGTTTGCATCAAAACCGGGAGATGATCATTGGCATGCGCTTGAGAGAGTTATGCACTATTTGAAAGGCACTGCGAGCTATGGGATTCACTATACTGGGTACCTGATAACCCACAAGTATAGGGGATCGCAAAAGTTTTCGAGGGTAGAGTATTCAACCCAAATTTATAATTCGACACAAGGGGAGCCAAAGAATATTTGCAAGTATTAGCAGTTGAGTTGTCAATTCAACCACACCTGGAGATTAAATATCTGCAGCAAAGTGATGAGTAGCACAGTAATATGATAGTTTGATAGCAGTGGTAACAATAGTAGTAACGGTAACAGTGATAGTAAATGTTTTGTAGCAAGTGTAACAGTGACAGCAGCAGTAGTAACTTAGCAAGAACAATATGTGGAAAGCTCGTAGGCATTGGATCGGTGAATTCATTGGATGATATTCATCATATAATAGTCATAACCTAGGGCGACACAGAACTAGCTCTAGTTCATAAATATAATGTAGGCATGTATTCCGTAAATATTCATACTTGCTTATGGAAAAGAACTTGCATGACATCTTTTGTCCTACCCTCTCGTGGCAGCGGGGTCCATAAGGAAACTAAGGGATATTAAGGCCTCCTTTTAATAGAGAACCGGAACAAAGCATTAACACATGGTGAATACATGAACTCCTCAAACTACGGTCATCACCGGAAAGTATCCCGATTATTGTCACCCCGGGGTTTACTGATCATAACACATAGCAGGTGCATATGACTAGCAAGATCGGATCAGGAACATAGATATAATGGTGATAACAGAAACAGTTCAGATCTGAAATCATGGCACCTGGGCCCTAGTGACAAGCATTAAGCATGGCAAAGTCATAGCAACATCAATCTCAGAACATAGTGGATACTAGGGATCAAGCCCTAACAAAACTAACTCGATTACATGATGAATCTCATCCAACTCCTCACCGACCAGCTAGCCTATGAAGGAATTACTCACTCCCGGTGGGGAGCATCATGGAATTGGCGATGAAGGAGGGTTGGTGATGACGAAGACCGAAGATTCCCCTCTCCGGAGCCCCGAACGGACTCCAGATCTGGCCTCCCGATGAAGAACAGGAGGTGGCGGCGGCCCCGTCTCGTGAAACGCGATAAAACTTCCTCTCCTATTTTTTTCTCCGAAAATAGGTATTTATGGAGTTGGAATTAGGGTCAGGGGGGCCACGAGGTGACCACAACCCACCAGGGCACGCCTGGAGGGGGTGGCGCGCCCTGGTGTATCGTGCCCAGCCAGGGCACCCCCTCCGTTGGCTCTTGGTTCTAGTATTTTTCTTTTATTCTGAAATAAATCTCCAAAAAGTTTCGTCCAATTCCGAGAACTTTTATTTCTGCACAAAAGCAACACCATGGTAGTTCTGCTGAAAAAGCGTCAGTGCGGGTTAGTTTCATTCAAATCATACAAATTAGATTCCAAAACAAGAGCAAAAGCGTTAGGAAAAGTAGATACGATGGAGATGTATCAGTACCCGAGGGTACTAGAGGATTATAGTAACTCAAACTGGATATCTGATGCTGATGAGATTAAGGCCACAAGTGGTTATGTTTTTACACTTGGTGGTGGCGCTGTTTCCCGGAAGTCTTGCAAGCAGACCATCTTAACAAGGTCAACTATGAAAGCAGACTCACAGCATTAGACACGACCACTGTTGAAGCAGAGTGGCTTTATCAGCTCTCGATGGACTTACCTGTGGTTGAAAAACCAATACCCGCTATCCCGATGAACTGTGATAATCAAACTGTGATCATAAAGATAAACAGTTCTAAGGATAATATGAAGTCCTCAAGGCATGTGAAGAGGAGATTGAAATCTGTGAGAAAAATGAAGAACTCTGGAGTTATTGCGTTGGATTATATCCAAACGTCTAAAAACTTGGCAGATCCCTTCACAAAAGGTTTATCACGTAATGTGATAGAAAATGCATCGATGGAGATGGGTTTGAGACCCACCGTATGAGTTGTCCACAGTGGTAACCCACTCTATGTGATCAGAGATCCCGTGAATTAGAACTGGGAGACAAGCTGTTGGGAAGGAGATGTTGGAAATATGCCCTAGAGACAATAATAAATTGGTTATTATTATATTTCCTTGTTCATGATAATCATTTATTATCCATGCTACAATTGTATTGATTGGAAACTCAAATACATGTGTGGGTACATAGACAACACCGTGTCCCTAGTATGCCTCTAGTTAACTAGCTCGTTGATCAAAGATGGTTAAAGGTTTCCTAGCCATAGACATGAGATGTCATTTGATAACGGGATCACATCATTAGGAGAATGATGTGATGGACAAGACCCAAACTATAAACGTAGCATATGATCGTGTCAGTTTATTGCTATTGTTTTCTGCATGTCAAGTATCTGTTCCTATGACCATGAGATCATGCAACTCCCTGACATCGGAGGAGTACCTTGTGTGTATCAAACGTCGCAACGTAACTGGGTGACTATAAAGGTGCTCTACAGGTATCTTCGAGGATGTCTGTTGGGTTGGCATGGATCAAGACTGGGATTTGTTACTCCGTGTGACGGAGAGGTATCTCAGGGCCCACTCGGTAATACAACATCACAATGAGCCTTGCAAGCAATGTGACTAAAGTGTTAGCCACGAGATCTTGTATTACGGAACGAGTAAAGAGACTTGCCGGTAACGAGATTGAACTAGGTATAGAGATACCGACGATCGAATCTCGGGCAAGTAACATGCCGAAGAACAAAGGGAACAGCATATGGGATTAACTGAATCCTTGACATAGAGGTTCGACCGATAAAGATCTTCGTAGAATATGTAGGAGCCAATATGGGCATCCAGGTCCCGCTATTGGTTATTGGCCGTAGAGGTGTCTCGGTCATGTCTACATAGTTCTCGAACCCGCAGGGTCTACACACTTAACGTTTGGTGACGATTAGTAGAGTTGAGTTATTTTGTTGGTGACCGAAAGTTGTTCGGAGTCCCGGATAAGATCCCGGACATGACGAGGATCTCCGGAAGAGTCCGGAGGTAAAGATTGATATATGTGATAATAGTGTTTTGATCTCCGGAAGGGTTCCGGAATTCACCGGAAGGGGTTCCGGATGTTTACCGAAGTGTTCGGGTGCAGCAACACTTTATATGAGCCAAAGGGGTAAACTCCACGAGGTATTGGAAAGTGCAAAAGGAAGTTTTGCTGCTGCCTTAAGCGGTACTACCGCTAGTAAGGCAGTACTACCGCGTAAGCGGTACTACCGCTTGTGTGAAGCGGTACTACCGCATAAGCGGTACTACCGCTTGTGTGAAGCGGTACTACCGCTCAAGCGGTACTACCGCTCGTGAGCGGTACTACCGCTTGTGCGCGGTACTGCAGGGATCCGAGTTGGACTCTTTCCCTGCGGGCCAACCCGACCTTGTGCGGGCAAAACCGACCTGGAGGAGGCTTTTACTCCAAGTTTAGACCCCAAGGCTCAACATATAAATAGAGGGGCAGGGCTAGCACACGGGACACATTAAGATTTCCCAAGCCGTGTGTCGGCAACCCTAACCCTCTAGTTCTCCCATCATAATCTCCGTAGTGCTTGGCGAAGCCCTGCAGAGATTGTTCCTCACCACCATCACCACGCCGTCGTGCTGCCGGAACTCATCTACTACTTCATCATCGCTCGCTGGATCGAGGAGGTGAAGGCGTCATCAAGCCGTACGTGTGTTGAATGCGGAGGTGCCGTCCGTTCGGCACTAGTTCGTGATGGGATCGAGGGACGACTTGCGATTTGGATCGCGGAGACGTTCGACTACATCAACCGCGTTTCTTAACGCTTCCGCTTAGCGATCTACAAGGGTATGTAGATTCACTCTCCCTCTCGTAGATGCTCATCACCATGGATAGATCTTGTGTGTGCGTAGGAAATTTTTTGTTTCCCATGCAACGTTCCCCAACAGTGGCATCTGAGCTAGGTCTATGCGTAGATGAGATCTCGAGTAGAACACAAACGAGTTGTGGGCGTGGGTGTATACATATTGCTTGCCGTTACTAGTTGATACTTGATTCGGCGGTATTGTGAGATGAAGCGGCCTAGACCGACATTACGCGTACGCTTACGCGAGACAGGTTCCTTCAACTGACATGTAACTTCGTTGCATAAAGATGGCTAGCGGGTGTCTGTCTCTCTCACTTTAGTTGAATCGATTTCCATGAAGAGGGTTCTTTTAGAAGATCAAAAAGCAATCACTACACCACGTTGTGGTTTTGCGTAGGTAAGAACGGTTCTTGCAAACCCGTAGCAGCCACGTAAAATTTGCAACAACAATTAGAGGACGTCTAACATGTTTTTGCAGGGTATGTTGTGATGTGATATGGCCAATTACATGATGAGATATATGTGATGTATGAGATGATCATGTGTTGTATAGAACATCACGACTTGCATGTCGATGAGTACGGCAACTGGCAGGAGCCATAGAGTTGTCTTTAATTATTTTCGTCGTTTTGCTTTACTTTATCGCTATGAGTTAGCAATAGTCGTGGAAGCAACAGTCGGCGCGACAACCTCATGGCGACACGTTGATGGAGATCAAGATGATGGAGATCATGGTGTCATGCCAGTGACGATGGAGATCATGCCGGTGCTTTGGAGATGGAGATCAAAAGCACAAGTTCATGGCCATATCATGTCACTTATGATTGCATGTGATGTTAATCCTTTTATGCATCTTATTTTGCTTAGGACGACGGTAGCATTATAAGGTGATCCCTCACTTAAATTTCAAGATAAAATTGTGTTCTCCCCGAGTGTGCACCGTTGCGAAAGTTCGTCGTTTCGAGACACGCCGTGATGATCGGGTGTGATAGACTCTACGTTCACATACAACGGGTGTAAGCCATGTTGCACGTGCGGAACACTCGGGTTAAACTTGACGAGCCTAGCATGTACAGACATGGCCTCGGAACACAAGAGACCGAAAGGTCGAACATGAGTCATATAGTAGATATGATGAACATGAAGATGTTCACCATTGAAACCACCTCAACTCACGTGATGATCGGACTTGAGTTGGTGGATTTGGATCATGTTACACTCGAATGACCGGAGGGATGTCAATTTGAGTGGGAGTTTTTAAGTAATATGATTAACTAAACTCATTATCTAGAACAATAGTCTAAGTTGTCTTTGCTATATTTATGTTGTAGATCATGGCTCGCGCAGTAGCACCCCTGAATTTTAATGCGTTCCTAGAGAAAGCTAAGTTGAAAGATGATGGAAGTAACTTTGTGGACTGGGCCCGTAATCTAAGGATTATGCTTACGGCTTCCCAGAAGGCTTATGTCCTTGATGCACCGCTTGGTGATCCACCCGCTCCAGTTGAGTCTCTAGACGTTGTGAACGCCTGGCAGGCTCGTTCTGAAGATTACTCAATAGTTCAATGTGCAATATTGTATGGCTTAGAACCGGGACTTCAAAGACGTTTTGAACGTCATGGAGCATATGAGATGTTCCAGGAGTTGAAGTTTATCTTTCAGAAGAATGCCCGGATCGAGAGATATGAGATCTCCGATAAGTTCTATGCTTGCAAGATGGAGGAGAACGGGTCTATCAGTGATCACGTACTCAGAATGTCTGGGTACTCCACCCGTCTGGCTGAATTGGGGATGCCCCTTCCGCCAGAGGCTATCACTGACATAGTTCTTCAATCATTGCCACCTAGCTACAAGAGCTTCGTGTTGAACTATAACATGCACGAGATGAACAAGTCAGTCGCCGAGCTGTTTGCGATGTTGAAAGCCGCTGAGTCTGAAATTCAGAAGGAGCATCAAGTGTTGATGGTCAATAAAACCACTAGTTTCAAGAAAAATGGCAAGGGTAAGAAGGGTAACTCCAAGAAGAGTGGCAAAGCAGTTGCTCCTCTCGTGAAGAAACCCAAGGCTGGACCCAAACCAGAAACTGTGTGCTTTCATTGCAAGGGAACTGGACACTGGAAGCGGAACTGCCCCAAGTATTTGGCTGACAAGCAGGCGGCCAACAACAAACAAGGTATATATGATATACATGTTATTGATGTGTACCTTACCAACTCTCGTTGTAGTGCCTGGGTATTTGATACCGGTGCGGTTGCTCATATTTGCAACTCAAAACAGGAACTGCGGAATAAACGGAGGCTGGCAAAGGACGAAGTGACGATGCGCGTGGGAAATGGTTCCAAGGTTGATGTGATCGCCGTCGGCACGCTCGCTCTTCGATTACCATCGGGATTAGTGATGAACCTGAATAAATGTTATTTGGTGCCTGCGTTAAGCATGAACATTATATCTGGATCTTGTTTATTGCGAGACGGTTACTCATTTAAATCAGAGAATAATGGTTGTTCTATTTATATGAGTAATATCTTTTATGGTCATGCACCCAATGTAAGGGGTTTATTCTTATTGAATCTCGATAGTAATGATACACATGTTCATAACATTGATGCCAAAAGATGTAGGATTGATAATGATAATACCACTTTCTTGTGGCACTGCCATTTAGGTCATATTGGCGTGAAACGCATGAGGAAGCTCCATACTGATGGACTTTTAGAGTCACTTGATTTTGAATCACTTGACACATGTGAGCCATGCCTCATGGGCAAGATGACTAAAACGCCGTTCTCTGGAATAATGGAATGGGCAAGCGACTTATTGGAAATCATACATACTGATGTGTGCGGTCCGATGAGTATTGAGGCGCGCGGTGGTTATCGTTATTTTCTCACCTTCACTGATGACTTAAGTAGATATGGGTATATTTACTTAATGAAACACAAGTCTGAAACATTTGAAAAGTTCAAACAATTTCAGAGTGAAGTTGAGAATCATCGTAACAAGAAGATTAAATTCCTACGATTTGATCGAGGAGGAGAGTATCTGAGTTATGAGTTTGGCAGTCACTTAAGACAGTGTGGAATTGTTTCACAATTGACACCGCCTGGAACACCACAGCGTAATGGTGTGTCCGAACGTCGTAATCGAACCTTATTGGATATGGTGCGATCTATGATGTCTCTTGCCGATTTGCCACTATCATTTTGGGGTTATGCATTAGAGACAGCTGCATTCACTTTAAATAGGGCACCATCGAAATCCGTTGAGACGACGCCATATGAACTTTGGTTTGGCAAGAAGCCAAAGCTGGCGTTTCTTAAAGTTTGGGGATGTGATGCTTATGTCAAAAAGCTTCAGCCTGAAAAGCTGGAACCCAAAGCGGAAAAATGCGTCTTCATAGGATACCCAAAAGAGACAGTTGGGTATACCTTCTACCTCAGATCCGAAGGCAAAGTGTTTGTCGCTAAAAACGGAACATTTCTTGAGAAAGAGTTTCTCTCGAAAGAATTGAGTGGGAGGAAGATAGAACTTGATGAGGTTGTTGAACCTTTACTTCAACCTGAAAGTAGCGCAGCGCAGAAAGATGTTTCTGTAGAGCCTACATCAGCTGAAGAGGAAGTTAATGATGATGATCATGAAGCTTTGGATCAAGTTGCTATCGAACCTCGTAGGTCGAGAAGGACGCGTATTGCTCCTGAGTGGTACGGCAACCCTATCTTAGAGGTCATGTTGTTGGACAACGATGAACCTACGAGCTATGGAGAAGCGATGATGGGCCCGGATACTAAAAAGTGGTTAGAGGCCATGAAATCCGAGATGGGATCCATGTATGAAAACAAAGTATGGACTTTGGAAGTATTACCTGAAGGGCGTAAGGCCATTCAGAACAAATGGATCTTTAAGAGGAAGACGGACGCGGACGGTAATGTCACCGTCTATAAAGCTCGACTTGTGGCAAAGGGTTTTTCACAAGTTCAAGGAGTTGACTACGATGAGACTTTCTCACCCGTAGCGATGCTTAAGTCCGTCAGAATCATGTTAGCAATAGCTGCCTTTTTCGATTATGAAATTTGGCAGATGGATGTCAAAACAGCGTTCCTTAACGGTTTCCTTAAGGAAGAGTTGTATATGATGCAACCAGAAGGTTTTGTCGATCCAGAGAATGCTGACAAAGTTTGCAAACTTCAGCGATCCATTTATGGACTGGTGCAAGCATCTCGGAGTTGGAATCTTCGCTTTGATGAGGTGATCAAAGCGTTCGAGTTTATACAAGTTTACGGAGAAGCTTGTATTTACAAGAAAGTGAGTGGGAGCTCTATAGCGTTTCTAATATTATATGTGGATGACATATTGCTGATTGGAAACAATATAGAAATGTTGGAAGGTGTGAAGGAATATTTGAACAAGAGTTTTTCAATGAAGGACCTAGGAGAAGCTGCTTTCATATTAGGCATCAAGATCTATAGAGATAGATCGAGACGCTTAATAGGACTTTCACAAAGCACATACCTTGACAAAGTTTTGAAGAAGTTCAAAATGGATCAGTCCAAGAAGGGGTTCTTGCCTGTATTGCAAGGTGTGAAGTTGAGTAAGACTCAATGCCCAGTGACTGCAGAAGATAGAGAAAAGATAAGTGTCATCCCCTATGCTTCAGCCATAGGCTCTATCATGTCTGCAATGCTGTGCACAAGACCCGATGTCAGCCTTGCCATAAGTATGGTCGGAAGGTTTCAAAGTGATCCAGGAATGGAACACTGGACGGCGGTCAAGAATATCCTGAAGTACCTGAAAAGGACTAAGGACATGTTTCTCATTTATGGAGGTGATCGAGAGCTCGTCGTAAAGGGTTACGTCGATGCAAGCTTTGACACTGATCCGGATGACTCTAAGTCGCAAACCGGATACGTATTTATTCTTAATGGGGGTGCGGTTAGCTGGTGAAGTTCCAAGCAAAGCGTGGTAGCTGATTCTACATGCGAAGCGGAGTACATCGCTGCCTCGGAGGCGGCGAAGGAAGGTGTCTGGATGAAGGAGTTCCTGACAGATCTTGGAGTAGTGCCTAGTGCACTTAACCCAATGACTCTGTTTTGTGATAATACTGGTGCCATTGCTCTAGCCAAGGAACCAAGATTTCACAAGAGGACCAGACACATAAAGCGACGTTTCAATTCCATCCGCGATTACATCAAGGAGGACGACATAAATATTTGCAAAGTACACACGGATCTGAATGTTGCAGATCCGATGACTAAACCTCTTCCAAGGGCTAAACATGAACAACACCAGAACTGCATGGGTGTTCGATTCATTACAATGTAAATCACATAGTGATGTGAACTAGATTATTGACTCTAGTGCAAGTGGGAGACTGTTGGAAATATGCCCTAGAGACAATAATAAATTGGTTATTATTATATTTCCTTGTTCATGATAATCATTTAGTATCCATGCTATAATTGTATTGATTGGAAACTCAAATACATGTGTGGGTACATAGACAACACCGTGTCCCTAGTATGCCTCTAGTTAACTAGCTCGTTGATCAAGGATGGTTAAAGGTTTCCTAGCCATAGACATGAGATGTCATTTGATAACGGGATCACATCATTAGGAGAATGATGTGATGGACAAGACCCAAACTATAAACGTAGCATATGATCGTGTCAGTTTATTGCTATTGTTTTCTGCATGTCAAGTATCTGTTCCTATGACCATGAGATCATGCAACTCTCTGACATCGGAGGAGTACCTTGTGTGTATCAAACGTCGCAACGTAACTGGGTGACTATAAAGGTGCTCTACAGGTATCTCCGAGGATGTCTGTTGGGTTGGCATGGATCAAGACTGGGATTTGTTACTCCGTGTGACGGAGAGGTATCTCAGGGCTCACTCGGTAATACAACATCACAATGAGCCTTGCAAGCAATGTGACTAAAGTGTTAGCCACGAGATCTTGTATTACGGAACGAGTAAAGAGACTTGCTGGTAACGAGATTGAACTAGGTATAGAGATACCGACGATCGAATCTCGGGCAAGTAACATGCCGAAGAACAAAGGGAACAGCATACGGGATTAACTGAATCCTTGAAATAGAGGTTCGACCGATAAAGATCTTCGTAGAATATGTAGGAGCCAATATGGGCATCCAGGTCCCGCTATTGGTTATTGGCCGTAGAGGTGTCTCGGTCATGTCTACATAGTTCTCGAACCCGCAGGGTCTACACACTTAACGTTTGGTGACGATTAGTAGAGTTGAGTTATTTTGTTGGTGACCGAAAGTTGTTCGGAGTCCCGGATAAGATCCCGGACATGACGAGGATCTCCGGAAGAGTCCGGAGGTAAAGATTGATATATGTGATAATAGTGTTTTGATCCCCGGAAGGGTTCCAGAATTCACTGGAAGGGGTTCCGGATGTTTACCGAAGTGTTCGGGTGCAGCAACACTTTATATGAGCCAAAGGGGTAAACTCCACGAGGTATTGGAAAGTGCAAAAGGAAGTTTTGCTGCTGCCTTAAGCGGTACTACCGCTAGTAAGGCAGTACTACCGCGTAAGCGGTACTACCGCTTGTGTGAAGCGGTACTACCGCATAAGCGGTACTACCGCTTGTGTGAAGCGGTACTACCGCTCAAGCGGTACTACCGCTCGTGAGTGGTACTACCGCTTGTGCGCGGTACTGCAGGGATCCGAGTTGGACTCTTTCCCTGCGGGCCAAACCGACCTTGTGCGGGCAAAACCGACCTGGAGGAGGCTTTTACTCCAAGTTTAGACCCCAAGGCTCAACATATAAATAGAGGGGCAGGGCTAGCACATGGGACACATTAAGATTTCCCAAGCCGTGTGTTGGCAACCCTAACCCTCTAGTTCTCCCGTCATAATCTCCGTAGTGCTTGGCGAAGCCCTGCAGAGATTGTTCCTCACCACCATCACCACGCCGTCGTGCTGCCGGAACTCATCTACTACTTCATCATCGCTCGCTGGATCGAGGAGGTGAAGGCGTCATCAAGCCGTACGTGTGTTGAACGCGGAGGTGCCGTCCGTTCGGCACTAGTTCGTGATGGGATCGAGGGACGACTTGCGATTTGGATCGCGGAGACGTTCGACTACATCAACCGCGTTTCTTAACGCTTCCGCTTAGCGATCTACAAGGGTATGTAGATTCACTCTCCCTCTCGTAGATGCTCATCACCATGGATAGATCTTGTGTGTGCGTAGGAAATTTTTTGTTTCCCATGCAACGTTCCCCAACAGGAGAGTATCCCTATATTTGCTATCCCACTCCGTGAAGATACAATACTCTCATAATCTGCATGGCAGGTTGATACTTATCTTAATGAGTTCCAAGTGGCTTTTTTTGGGTAAGCAGAGATGTTGTCCTGCAGAGCATCTCCTGAGGAACACACCTATATGAATTTGACAGTTAAACGTCGCAGTCTGTGAGAATTGAGTGTTCTCTAATGGATTCATGAAAGGCCCTGGATTATGACGTAGACGCTCCACCCGCGGGGAAGCCTTGCGGCAGCCCAGTATCGGTCAAGGATTTGCGTGAAACTAGTCCCACGGAAAGCTTGTAGTGCAAGGCATAGTCCACTATTTAAGTTGTGATCTAGTGTAGCATAAAATTCTAAATGGAAGTTCAACTTAACAGTCTCCATTAAGCACCGGTATATAAACAATGTTTTGGAACTAAATGAGGAGATGTGCCAATGAGACTTTATGGGGGATTGTTGGATTTTTGCTAGTAGGCCTTTGGCCCAAAGCCCAATTAAAATCTGAAATTCTCATGGCCCATTCTTGCATGGCTGTGTGTGTGGTGTGAGTGGGACTAATGTTTAGTCCCATACTGCTAGTTGGGAGAGAGTTGCACCACTTTATAAGGTGAACTCTTCTAGCACTTGTAAGAGCATGAGAAGAGAAGAGGCCCTCGCGCACTCCTCCTCCTCGCACGCTTCGCCACGACGCGTCGCGTCGCGTGTTTTTGCCGGTCAGGAACGGAGAGTCCGTAACAGACACACCACGATATGAGACGTCGGATCGTGGGCCATAACCGATTCGGACGTGGGTCCAGTCCACGTCTCTCCACCCCGCCGCATATATATACGCGAGGTCCCTGCCAACCCTAGCCGCCATCACAACATATGGTTTCGCACCGTTCCAGATCATTGCGCCGCCATCCAAGTCTTCTCCATCCCTCCTTCCGGCGTGCACCGCGAGAAGGGACAGCAGGCCTCCGGAACCTCGCCTCTCGTGATCCTGTACGGGAGAGGGGCGAGCAGGTTGGGGAGCGCACTCGCGCGACTGCTGGCAGCGACGATTTCCTCAACGACGACTTCTTCCCCGATCTCGGCAACCTCTTCCTCAACGACATGGGCGACAACATCAACGCTGGCGGTTCTGCTCCCGCCGCACCGTATGCAATCTTGTCCTCTCTGTTTAAGATCATGCTAGAATTCTTATGTCTAGTTTGTGCCATAGATTTAATCTATTCGTCTACTATGCTAGTCTGCATGATTAGTTCAATCTCCGTTATTGCCGTCATGATTTATTTACTGTTAATTCGGATTAAATCTCGTAGCAATTTGCTTATATATTCAACAACAAGTATAGCATGGAGTCACATAGGAGGAGCATCGGCTGCTGTTTGCCATGATGCGGAGGGGAATTATATGGGCAGCTTCCCTGATTATTCATGGGATCAACTACGACACTGGAAGCCATAGCGTGCCGGGAGGCGCTTTCTCTTGTGGAGGATCTGATGTTGCATAGTTTCATTGTTGACTCGGATTCAAAGTTTATTTTCAGAGATATTCAAAACAGAAGCAACGCTGCATATGGTAACATCATTAGTGAAATTAATTAAGAATAGAGCTTTAATGTTCAATTGTACATTCATCTATGAAGGTAGAGCTGCTAATGTTGATACAGATAAGTTAGTCAAGTTTTCTTATTCTTTCGACCAGGGGTGACACGTTTGGTTGGTCCATCCCGATGATCACATTTGTATTCCTTTCCATGTGAAGTTTGAGGAATAAAACTTGATGATACCCATAAAAAAACACTAAAATAGGGTTTACCCGAACCGCCGCCGTGCACCGTCCCACTCGAACCCCCACCCACCCTCGTCTCGTCTCGTCTCCTCTCCTCTGCAGAGGATCCTCATCGGTACCATAGATAGGAGAGGGGATGAAGAATCATGGCAAGGGGAAGAGAAAGAGGCTGGACGGCGGCGGCGCAAGAAGCAGCGATGATCCACCGGAGCTCGAGGAGCAGTCGATCGGAAACCAGCAGATCCGCACCGCCAGCGAGGTCGAGGGCGAGGGCCGGTCGATCTACTTCGTGGTAAATATCTTGGTCGGCAGCACTCGCGCGGTGGCCTCCCTCTACAAGGTGGACTATCCCTACCCGTGCTCCCCGAGCCCGAGGCGGCTGCACCCGGTCGCCTCGATGGATGCCTCGGCGGGCCTCAACTACGTGCCCGTGCAGACACGCAGCCGTAGGTGGATCGTCGCGGTCAGCGCCCGCCACACCACCGTCTTCGACGCCGACACCCAAGAGCTCATCACTGGGCCGGACCTCCTCAGCGAAAAAGAATCTTCCTTGCTGGTATCCGTGGAGGACAAGATCTATGCTCTCTCAAGCTTTCCCCGGATCAAGGGAGAACGAGATCTGGAGCCCTGGTTCGAGGTCCTTGACCTCTCCACAGCTAGAGTCGTCCATGGACGCCTCCAGGGCTGCGCCTGGGAGCAGCTGCCCAGCCCGCCTTGCTTCCCGTCACCGTCTCGGCTGTCCCCGCATGAGCTGAGAAACCCGCCTATGGTCACCGTGCACTCGTACGTGCTCGTCGGCGACTACTTGCTCATGTCGCTCAAGTCGCCGACCTGCCATGCCACCCATGCGTTCCACACCGTCTCGGCCAAGTGACAGACGGTTGATCGTCGCAAGAGTCTGCCTTTCGTCGGCCGCGCCACCATGCACGACGCCGCGGCCGGCGTCTACCTCGGCGAGTCTGCCGCGGACAACCGATGGTGGTCTCGCGCCGGTCAGGAACAGCCAGCCATCCTAACTGCTTACAAAATCGAGCTCCATCCCGCTGCAAGCCTGCCGAGTAGCAACGATGACAAGGAGGAGGACAATCCTGCCATGAATTTATCCGTCACCGCGATTCCAGTAAAATCATCCTCTGAGAAGACGACGACGACGACGACCGGTAATGGTAACAACGCTGGTGGTGTCGCTGTTAAGGGGATCTTCTGCTCTTCGCTGCATAATGCTGGGAGCTTCTGTTCGTTGAACTGGAGATCTCGCAAGCGCATACGATACTCTCGGGATAATGACCTCATTGCTGATGAGATTTATTTGCCAAAGAAGGCTTACATAACCTTGAAAACCTATCAAATGGAGGAGGACAAGTCTCTTCTGCAGCAGGGCAAGAAACCGCCAGTTAAGATTGCAACCCCTGAGCAACCTGCAGAGCACGAGTTCAAGATTCGCACTAAATCTGGAGGGTTCATTTACCCAGATTTTCTCACTGTTCTTAATACACGCACGCATATATAAACGAGCAAGTTCCTTTGACACCTTCAGTAAATTTGTAGCAAGTTGCTTGAGTACCTTCTTTATAAATAAATACCATCTCTTGAAACGATTACATATGAAATTTTATCCCTCCTGCCATGACATCGTTGACCTTGTGTTTGCATTGCTTATAGCTTAGCTGCAAAAGTTTTTTTTTTGAAAGATCCAGCATCGCTGGCATTCATTGATAATAGCAGGAAGCAACGGAAAACAACAAGGTGATGAAGGTCCTAGGACCAGAAGATCCGAAGATCAAAGAAAAAGAAAAACAATAGCCCTAATGGCTGCATCACAACTCTCCATACAAACCAAACTAGACAGCGCAGCTCCGACTCCGACGGTGCACTACAAAGGAAACTAGGCAAGGTTGGCGTCACGGAGGATCACCGAACGAACCACTGTCCCGCGTCATCGTATACCACCGGCCCTCCACCATGGCTTCGACTTCGCAGTAACAAACAGTCGAGGCACACCCACGGACACGCCGGAGAAGAGAGCCGACTACCACGACCAAGACCACGCCTCTGACATTGCCCACCGCCGTCATCGTTGCCACAGAAGCCCCCGTGCGCGTCCAGTCGTAGGAAGCACCGGAGGGATCAAAGTCTTCAAGACGACGCCCTAAAGAGGGGGAACGACGTTGAAGATGACGCCACCGCCTGACCCTACATCAGAATCTGGGCTTTCACCCGAAGAAATTGATCCAGGAGGAAAGGCTACGAAATTCCCGACGATGCCTCCAAGGAGGATAAACGACGCCCACGGGCGTCGTCACCGCCGGCCGGCCAGCACCGGCCAGGCTTTCACCCGGGGCAGCCACTCCCGCGCAGCAGGCCGAAGTCGACCCGTGCCTCCACTGGACCGCGCAACCCCACACAACAATCACGCCATCGCTGTGCAGGACCACCAGCTAGCCTCCTCGACGACGGGCCTGCAGAAACCAGATCGGGTCCTGCACCCCGCATCCAACCGCGGCCGGAGCCTCCCTGCTCCGGCAAACGGCATTCGGGCACCACCAGTCGCCGGTAGTGCCCCTCCCGGGCCGCCAGCCACGGACGACCTGCCAAGCAGCCAAGCCGCCGTGCCACGACCACCACAGCGACCGCCGTCGCCCTGTCGAACCGCCATCACCGGCCGCGCTCACGAACCGGCCGCGATCATCATGCGCCAGATCTGTGCTGCCTGGAGCGCCCCCGCCCAGCAGGGCTGCTACGCGCCAGATCCGCGCCGCCTGGAGCGCCCCCGCCCAGCAGGCCTCCTACGCGCCAGATCCACGCTGCTTGGAGCGCCCCCGCCTGCTCGCAGCCGTCAGCTGCCTCCCCGCCCGAAGCCAGGCAAATCCCCCGCCTGGGACTCGCCCTACGCAGCTAGCCCGACGAGGAGTCCCCGCGGGAGCCACCCGTGCCCGACATTGCCCGGCACGAGCCCGATCTGGCGCTCCCGCCCGCATCCTCCGACGCGCGCCCATGGGAGGAGACACATCCGCCACCTCCACCGCCGCTTACAGCTGTAACCAGCCCGAGACCAGGTCGCCAGCCAACGAGCCGAGGCTATGCCTCCAAGAGCCGCCGCTGGCCAGGAGAAACGCCCCGCCGCCGCCATCCCCGGAGTCAGCCGGGCTTCGCCGGTGAGCCCCTCAGGCGACGGCGAGGAGAGGGAGGGAGGAGGGAGTGGGACGGCGGCGGATCTGGGCTTTCTCCCCCCGAGTTGCCAGAGGAGGGCGACGCGGGGTCAAACAGGCTGCACAAGATTTCATCCTCCACGATGTTGGCATGTCAACGGTCTAACAATGGTCACCAACTCTCCTTTTGTGTGGTCGCTTCACTTGTGAATTACACTAGGATTTGCAAATTTCTGTACTAGTCTGACAGGCTTGTAAGTTACTATAAATATCTATTAATTAGAGTAATGATATACTAGGGTATCAGAACGTAGATCAATTAGCAGTTTGTGTGAAAGAAAAAAACATGATCATGTTATGAGAACACGAGGATTAAAGATTTATTTACTCGAAGTAAATGTTTGAATAGCTTATAACAATACTATCAAGAACTTTGTGAAAGTATCTCCACAAATAAATGTTTTATTGAAAATGTTTGCAATTCAAACAGGTAGAATAATAAATTGTGAATGGCACATGCCCCTGCTCATTGTGCTATGTCAAGACATTTCTTGCCGTTGTATTTGGGCACAAACAAAACACTTGTGCGCTCAAGTGTCGGAACTTTTACCTGACCTGAATATTTTTGTCTCAGGTCTGCTGCTGCTGCTGCTGCTGCTACTGGAGATGTGGTTGCAGTTTGAGAGAGTAGATGCTGGACTGGCTGGAGATGAGCGCTCCTACCAAGTGACCTGGGTGACCTTGTGAAATATTTCCTCCGTTCCATAATATAAGAGCGTTTTTGACACTAGTAGTACAAATGACGAGGAGTTGAGGCTTTTTTTGTTTTCTTTCCAAGTGAGAGATACGATACGATGGCACTAAAAAACCATAGGAACGAAACACAGCTTCCTTGTCTTTGTGAATAATAAAGTAGTACATAGTTGGATTTTTTTTTGTCTGCACCACCAATAGGAAATACTTTGGGTGTATTATGCTTAGCAACAGGAATACAGGATCCCACAACCTTGAAATTTGTTTCCTCCTGAAGAAAGGAAGCGGTTTGGGATGCCTCTGGTGTCGAAGAGATGGGTCCAGATAGCTTGCTGAATCACCATTCCCGTCACTCCTGCCGCTATTTATTTCTTATTTTATTTTCTATATTTTAAGTATATCTTCCTTGTATGCATGGACAACAAATAGATGATCTATATATTACATTTGGCAATTTGAATGACTTTTAGTTTTTTTACAGAACAAGATGCCTTATTACTAATAACTGCGGCTAATTGGGCCCGTATAACCCATCTCTCTTCACAGACTAGCCGTGTCCTCCTCGTTGGCGCCTATTTAGCGCATTAAGCATCCGTTAATGGGTATTCTACAAAGCAGTGCACACCCCCTCCCCACCTTCGATTCTAAATGGGGTGGCCCATCGAACGCAGGAGAGGGATGCTCCCTCCCAGGTTTTGGGAAGCTCCTGGAAGCTCAACGAGTGTTAGCGGAACTCGGGGTGTCACGTTCGAGCGAGTGCAAGGATCAATTTTTTTACGGGAGCTCAACGAGTGTTAGCGGAACGAGCGGAACTGGCAATCGGCAGAGAGCGCTGAACAAGTTAGTTCCCTCCTTTTTTTTTTGAGCGGCGTTACCTGGATACCATGGCACGTGCCCATGTCTCTCGGTCCTTTTTCTTTCTTTTTCCTTTTTATGATTGTTTTCTTCTTCTTTTTTGTCGAGTTTGATGAACTTTTTTTCAAATTCGATGTTTTTCATTTTTTGAATGAACCTTTTTCAAATTCGATATTTCCTTCTTTTTCATTCAATTTGATGAACTTTTTCATTCTTTTCAAATCAATGATTTTTTCCATTTTTTTGATGAATTGTTTTATATTATGGATGAACTTTTTTCAAATCCATTGAGCTTTTTATCAAATTCGACGAACTTTTTCTCAAATTCGATGAACTTTTTCTCAAATTCGATGAACTTTTTTTTTTTCAAAATTGATGCCTTTTTTCAAATTCATTGAGCTTTTTATCGAATTCGACGAACTTTTTCTCAAATTTGATGATTTGGTATTTCAAAATTGATGAACTTTTTCAATTTGTAAACTTTTTTGAAAGTTGTTGTCCATTTTGTAAAATTTGATGATTTTTGATGAATTTTTTTCAAAATCGATGAAATATTTCCAAGTTTGATGAACTTTTTTTTATTAAAATCAGTGATCTTTTTGTAAAAATTGCGGAGCGTTTTCAAATCGATGAGCTCTTTTTTAAAATCAAAGAACTTTTTGAAGTTTGTGAACATTTTCTCAAACTTGATGAACTGTTTTGCAAAATCGATGTACTTTTTTTCAAATTCGTTCACTTTCTCATTTTGCAGTTCGGGAGTTTTTAATTTTTTTTATGTGAATTCTTTTCAACTTTATCTTTTTCAAATTTATAAGAATTTTCCTAAAATCAGTAGCCAACCAGTCAGCAGGTGAACAGGTCAATCAGGGAGATCTCACGTTTGAGCGGAACTGGGGGTGTCACATTCGAGCGAGCGCAAGGATCGATTTTTTTGACGGGAGCTCAACGAGTGTTAGCGGAACGAGCGGAACAGGCAGCCATTTTTTCACGTTTAATGGGCCGGCCTGCTACGCGTCGCTCGTGGCGCCAGCGTTGCTAATCGGCGCAGAGAGCGCCGAACAGGAGGACCCTATTACTCAGGCCCGGCCCCCGGCCCCCCGAAACTAGGGGCCCCCAAGTCTGCCTGTTAATACGACGACTGGACCTGTGCTACACTTTGTAAAATGTTGTAACTGGGCCGCTGCCACAGCTCCAGCCTCCGCCTCATCATCGCCGCCGATTTCAGAGGTGTCCAATGTCTTAACGATTCCCAGCTGTTTGCTCCGATCTGCGACTCATCACGGCTTGAATGGTCTATACGGGGATGAGTTTGCTGGACTGCTTGCCGGACTGTTGCATCCAAGTATGTAGATGCCATACAAAACTCTCGATGCAACGAAAGTTATGTACCTTACAGTTTTCTGCATCTTGGCTGAGTAAAATTGTTTGACGAAAGCCAGTTTTTGCATGCACTTGCAATGTGAAATTACATTCACTTCTGTCCTAAAAAAATTACATTCACTTCTCTTCCTGGAAAACCATCAAAGAAATGTCAAAACAGCAGTACAATACATAACTAAGTGTTTCATTTTGTCTGATTAATTAGGACTAGTTGAAGCACACGCAAATAAGAAGAACATGACAATGCGTATAATAACCAAACGAATTTACATGGAGTAATTGAAGGATAGTGAGTTAGTGACCAAACAATTTTTCTTTTATAGAAAACGATAATCATTCCTATTGCATGTTTTAGTATGTTGTACAATACATAACTTAAAGTTTCACAAAATTTATACTGAAAGGTAAGGGGCCCCGGGTTTTAGTTTCGCCCCGGGCCACTAAAATCTCTGCTACTCCTTCGTTCCCTCCTTTTTTTTGAGTGGCGTTACCTGGATACCATGGCGCGTGCGCATGTCTCTCGGTCCCATTTCTTTCCTTTTCCTTTTTACGATTATATTCTTCTTCTTTTTCGTCGAGTTTGATGGACTTTTTCATTTTTTCAAATGTTTTTTTTAAATTCGATGTTTTTCATTTTTTGAATGAACTTTGTTTCAAATTCGACATTTCCTTCTTTTTCATCGAATTTGATGAACTTTTTCATTCTTTTCAAATAAATGATTTTTTGATGAATTGTTTTATATTATGGATGAACTTTTTTCAAATTCATTGAGCTTTTTATCGAATTCGACGAGCTTTTTCTCAAATTTGATGAACCTTTTTTAAATTGATGAACTTTTTTAAATTTGTGAACTTCTTTGAAAGTTGTTGTCCATTTTGTGAAATTTGATGATTTTTTATGAACTTTTTTCAAGATTGAGGAACTTTTTTCAAAATCGATGAACATCCAAGTTTGATGAACTTTTTTTAAATCAAAATCAGTGATCTTTTTGTAAAAATTACTGAGCTTTTTTTAAATCGATGAACTCTTTTTTAAAATCAATGTACTTTTTCAAGTTTGTGAACATTTTCTCAAACTTGATGAACCGAGTTGCAAAATCGATGTAATTTTTTTCAATTTCCTCACTTTCTAATTTTGCAGTTCGGGATTTTTTTAATTTTTTATGTGAATTCTTTTCAAATTTATACGAATTTTCCTAAAGTCAATAGTCAACCAGTCAGCAGGTGAACAGGTCAATCAGTGAGATCGGAACTGCCAAGCAATTTTTTTGTGTTTAAGGGGCCGGCCCACTACGCGTTGCTCGTTGGCGCCAGCGTCGTTAAGCGGCGCAGAGAGCGCCGAACAGGTCACCTACTCCGGGAGCTCCTACCTGCCGCTCTCTGCGGCAGGGAGTCGGGGCACGCACAGGGGGTTCGCCCCGACTGGGCCGGCCCAACATTTTTTTCTTGTCTAAAAAAACAGATAATTTCCTTTTTTTCCTTTTTTTCTGTTTCTTTTTTTCCTTTTCTGCTTATTTCCTTTTTTCTCTTTTTTGAAAATCAGAACGAACAAACATTGAATTTCTCAATCATTTTTTGAAAACATGAACGTTTTTTAAAACAGAGAACAAATTCGAAAACCCGAACAATTTTTTAAAGCACGGACATTTTTTGAATTTTGAGAATAAATTTTAAAACAATGAATAATTTTGAAAAATCCTGAACAAATTTGGGACCACGAACAAATTTTTAAAGCATGAACATTTTTTGAATCTTAAGAACAAAATTTTGAAATGGAGAACAATTTTGAAACCCCGAAGAAATTTGGAAGCGTGAACAATTTTTTATAAGCACGAACATTTTTTGACTATTGAGAACAAATTTTGAAAAATCCTGAACAAATTCATAAACGTGAACAATTTTTGAAAATATGAACATTTTAGGAATTTTCAGAACAAATTTCGAAAAACAAGAACAATTTTTGAAAATGCAGAACATTTTTCTAAAAATCAAAAACATTTTTCGAATTTGAGGAACAATTTTTGAAAGCCCCAAACATTTTTTGAAAATTCAGAACATTTTTGTAAAATCCAGAATATTTTTTTTGAAAAAAGCAGAAACATTTTCCGAATTTGAATAACATTTTTTGAAAACCCAGAACATTTTTTGGAAATCCAGAACATTTTTCTAAAATGCAAAAACATTTTTCGAATTTGAAAAACATTTTTTTAAAATCCTGAACATTTTTTGAAAATTCAGAACATTTTTTAAACAGAAACAAGAAAAAAAATAGAAAAGAATATAGAGAAAAGAAAACGAAAAAAAAAGAAAAAACCGTTCAAAAAAAACCGGGAAAAACCGGCTGGGAAAGTCTAGAAGGTTCCCAAAACCGGGATCTGTGAAACGTGCTAAACAGGCTGGCCCATTTAAATCGCTCACCTCGGGTTGCCTGTGCGTTTGCCCGACATTTTGACGCAACGAGCGTCAAATAGGATATTCCACCTACTCCTTCGTTCCCTCCTTTTTTTTAGCGGCCTTATCTGGATACCATGGCGCGTGCGCACGTCCCTCGGTCCGATTCGACTTTATTCTTTCGTGCAAAAATTAATGTGACGGGGAGGATTCAAACCTTGCACTTCTTAGCAGTCATCTAAGCTAGACAACCACCTCACTTACGTTCAGTTTCTTGACAGAATGAAAGCAAACATGCTATTTCATCTGTCTACATTACTACGTTTGCACTCAAACAAGCTAGTTCAGTTTCCAATTTCCCCCCACTTAATTAGATATTTACCCATCGAAGCTAGTGATCGGTGAACAACAACCTAGCTCGTCCATTCACCCCTTTGGTTTTAGAAAAAGTTATTAGCAAACGTCCAGATATTTTGGAACACTGTTGAACGTATCGATCGATACCCTCAATAACTCATGTGTAAATTGCGTGGTAATATACACACAACAGACGTGGGAACTGTTTGATATGAGAGAAATTTTTGGTTGAAAATCATCCTCTGATAACTCATGTGTACATATCATGATATTTTGTGCAGAATAGAGCTGATAACTTACTTAGCTTAGGCGTGATAATTTTTTTGGCCCGAAAAAAGAAATTGTTGAAAAACACCCCAATACTCATGTGTAAATAGTAGCGTGATAACTTCTTTGCTTTTATTTTCATGAGTTTCTCTAGTGCATCGTAGTTGTTCCACTTCATCATGGTAGTAGGCATCTCCACCAACACTCGTATGATGGTGACGGCGATGTTGATGATGTGATCAATGAGGCTTCTACATGATAAGCAGTCCAAGAGGTAGGATATTTTGACGAAGGGGAGGTGGCAGGCTGTCTCGAAAGGATGATAATTTATGCATCGTAGACATGGTAGCTTATTTACAAACATCATGGTAACTTTGGTCCAAAGGGAAAGAAGGTGAAACACCGCCCGATAAAGTCTGTGTGAATAGCGTGATGACTTACGCACCACAGACCTGATAACTTACGTGCAAACATCGTGGTAACTTTTTGATCCATATTGTTTTTATAAAATATATCCCGGTAACTTATGTGTGAATAACATGATAATTTACGCACTCCGGGTCTGATAACTTACGTACAAACACCACGGTAGGTTTTGATCCATAAAAAATGATAAATATACCCGATAAATTATATGTGATTATCATGGTAATTTATGCATCACAGACATGCGTGCAAACACCATGATAATCTTTTTTGACTAGGAAAAAAAAGATGAAAATACCCCCAATAACTTCTTTTTGTGAATAGCGTGGTAATTTACACGCACGAACCTAATAATTTAAGCACAACACCATGATAACTTTCAAAGGGGGGGAGGGGCAGGGGGAGTTGATGAAGTATACCCCGCTCTCTCCAGTTAATTTTTGTGTGAATAGCATTATAACACACACACATTTGCAGACCCGATAACTTATGTACCATGGTCCTGGTAACTCTAGTTATGTAGGTGGGGGTGGAATTAGTTGTTGAAACATTACAATGATAACTTATGTGCAAATAACATAATATTTTACCTACCGAAGATATGATAACTTATGTCCAATACCCAGGGTAATTTTGACACATGAGAGAAATAATAGTTGAAACATACGACGGTAACTTTAATAAATAGCACGGTAATTTACGGACCACGGACATGTTAACTTACGCACAAAACATGGTAATAACTTGTACAAATTCGAAGCAAAAAAGTACTACATATACACACGTGAACACAATTCATGAAGACACCTATTCTAAAGAACCCTAAAAATGAAAAAGTCATATAGGTGTCCCTGTGTAGATTCGCACGTATAGAAATTGATGCACCGGTGGGAAAAAAAATCAGGAAATTGATGCACCGGTGGAAAAAAAATCAGGAAAGTTCTTTACGTGCTTTACTTGGGCGGGTGTGTGCTTTCCATCCACGTAAGCAAGAGTTTGAAAACATTTTGTTTCCATGTATTGAACAATAATGTAGGGCATTTTTCTTCAATTGGCGTTTTATTTACTGTGGAAAAAATCGATCGGGCGGCGTGCCGCCACGCGTGCTTTGCTAGTTTAAGCAAATTATCAAGATCTGAGATCCACAATCTCGCTAAACGAGTTGCCGGTAGAGATTCCCGTAAAAAAGTTGTGTAGAGTTTCCCTAGAGGTAAAAAACTGTCCATAGTGTTTTCATCAAGCATAGTCAAACGTACACCTGTACACGCTCGGATTCAAAACAATTACCGTGGTTTTGAGATCCACAATTTCACATGGCAAGCGCGATGAACTGTGCATAATATAGAATTATTACAGAGTAAATATACCCAACGTGCCTGATGCAATCGAACATATAAAGGTCGCTAGGCTACCCGCATAGCTGAGGCCATCGTGGTTTCGGATGAATCCGGCGCACACGTTCTGCCCTGCGCTGTATCCGCTTAGTCCTTTTACCCCCGCTGTCAAACATCCGAGCGTTCATTTTCCTGTACGTTGGTTGCTCGGGTTACAACAAATGACGGCTGGGCCACCCTTGTGGCGGGGCCAGCTTTTCAACGGCTGCAGCGGTTATAGCAGGTGTTTCTCGCGTGTGTGCCTCAAAAAAGGGGGCCACAACAGCGAACGTGGGTGGCAGGGCATACAACGCGGGGTGGGTGGGATTTTTTACCTCCTCGAGCAACAGATCCCTCCTCCCCACCAATCCCCCATCCTCCCCACCAACCCTAGCCGTTCCTCGCCGCCACCTCTCCTTCCCCCATTCACCCTCTCCATCCGCTGCCGCCGCCACCCCGCCACCCCTATCTCTCCTCCTCACGCATCCTCTCTCCTCATCGCATCTGGCCGGAGGAGAACGCGGCGACGACGACGGCGACGGTGGCATCTCCTGACGATGGCAATGGGGGCGGGCGAGGTTGCAAGGCGACGACCCGAGGCGGCGGCGCAGGGCCTAAGCAATCGTTGCTACTGCCAGCGGACGGAGGAGCTGCTCTTGGGTCGAGGTGGGGCTGGCGAGGCTGCAAGGCGACGGGCAGAGGCGGGGGTGCAGTGATCCGGTTGGTCTATTGTTGCTGCTGCCGTTGGACGGAGGAGGTACTCTCTTGTCGAGGTGGCAGCATCGTCGGTGATGCTAAGGTGACCTTCGCAACATCCTTCTCCCCCTTCGCTCATGATCTCTATCACTCTCTCTTTCTGCCCATCTATGCAATATTGTGCAAGTGTTGTATTTTCTTATTTTTTTTAACAAACCTCTGACGGCCAGCCCAGCAGGGGGGGAAGGAATGGGCAAGCGAGACCAGCAACCGAAGGAATAGGGTGTGGCCTCACACGTTTGCTTTTTGCTTGCACCTGAAGATGAGTGTGGGCATCCCGTACTTTAGTGAGAGCAATCCAATCTTTTGCAGTACCGATGTTAGCTTCTTGTTGCACTAACCCCCCTATAGGATATTTAATTTTGAGTAACCGTGTTTTTTTTTCTGTTTTCCAGGAAGGTAGAAAGGCTAAGATAAATAATGATTTTAGAAGGAGATCCAACCTGGGAGAGGTGCACGGAACTACTCAAGAAAAGAGGTAATCACTATAATAAATGATATATTTCACTGTTTTATTGTGGCAACTCGCATATGAGGTCTTGTCTGTTAATGTTTCAGTAAGAAAACTCGACGGTTTTATGGAGATACGAAGTTGCATCTTCTTATTTTAGCTGGACAGTAGGCAACCTTACACAATTTAGACCCACCTGAACTTCACATTCTAGACCCAGCCTGCTTTATTTACGAATGTGAAATTGCATTGTTACTTTATGTTAGTGACAAATTCCTGAACATTCTTTGGTTCTCTGAACTTTTTCAAAGTGCTTCTTCCGTTATCAACTCTTTAACTGGGCTTTGTTAACTATGCTGCTGAATTTTCCCTATTTTATAGTAGACTCACATCATCGGCTGATGCATATTCTACGACATGAAAAATACCTCAAGGAATTGTTGTTTCAAATTGCAGTTGCATCCAAGGTGGGCTGAGGTGATAACTGAATTCTCTTCTGCTGCGGAACAGATTCCGTATTCACTTATATTTGCATGGGCCGAAGGATAGTTCTCTTTGTGTTGCAATACTGCTTACAAATGTATATTATGTGGAAGGAAACGGATAATTTAAATGGTCCAATATAACACTGAGCTATTCATTTTGTTTCTTTTGCGTTGTTGATCTAAAGTGCTTTAGTGTTACTAATGACCTCAAGTTGTCCTATGCAAGGCGGCGTGGACTGCAAATGATGTTTTTTAGTGCTTAGTCACATTGTGTTTCATGGATAGCCGCAAATCATCATTTATGTGCAGAGAATTTGAATCCAGCTGCGAGCTCTGCTTCATTTATAACATTAGTAGTATTATGGATTTCTTATTGGCCATTGCAAGTAATAGTGTTGTTATTATATTTAACTATTAGATTATGTTACTAAAGTAGTAGAAGAACTATCTAATATATGTATTTGTAGGAAGCTCTTTTGTACCAACAATGTGACCTTACACTACTCTTCATTTTCACAGGAATGGAACAATAAAGAACTTTGCAGTGGATCACCTTCGTACAATTACAATTCTGCATGCAGTATTTTTGTGCTAGGTTGAACCAGATGGTCTCTTCCAATGGAAATCGGAGGGGTGGCCCTTCTTATGAAAAAGAAAAAGAGTGTGTCACAAAATGACATTCACTAATGCAAATGTATTTTCCCGGGCATAGGATCAACTGGTCCGGCTTCTCATGTCGTATCATACAATTGTTGCAGAGGTGAGCTAGATTCTCTTATGCTTTAGCTTTTAGAATAGACTCACTTGTTTCCCATTTCTGAATGAGTCGAATGATATTTTCTTGATGTTGTAGTACCAATGTATTTGCTATGAAAAAATATGATTTAGATATTGTGGTATATATAAGGCCTCACTCTTTGGCGATCCCCGTAGGTTCGTGGTTTTACTGCTGGAGCGGTGTATTCCTTGATGATATGTTGATGCGGTCTGTTTGGTGTTTTTACTTGACAATACAGAAAAGAAATATCATCTCTGACATGCTTGGAATCGATGGATCATTCATGCTGTGGTTGGATGCAAATGGAGAACTGTAGGTATAAGTTTTGACTGTTTTGTTTTGTTTGGTTGGTCGGACTTTGCTCATTTGACTGTCTTAGTGCAGTCACACATGCATACTTTTTGTAGGCATTAGTGAAGATTTGGGCAGCACGGAGGGATTGCAGTAGTTGAAACAGAGCAAGAACCAGAAGGGGCTCAAGATATTGCTACTACCTTGCTAATAGCTTTGTGAGGTAATTCAGCTAGCTACATGTGTGTTTGTTTCTGCTATACCAAGGTCATTATTCTGATTTAGAAAATAGAAACATGTACTGTGATTTAAGAGTCTAATAGCAAATGTTGTTAGCATTAATAGAATGTGTATTGTACGTAGAGTACTAAGTAATAGCAGAGTCTAATTCTTCTCAAGTAGTGGTTGTCGATTGCGACTTGAACTAATAAGGCAGGTATTAAGTAGTGATAACGTCTGCAATTGATGGACGACTAATATTCTTGAGCATGGTCGACTAATATTCTTGAGCAGGCTCACAGAGCGGAAGACGAACCTGGGCTGACCGGCACCCTTCTGAAACTGTTGTACGTGGGCAAATTGACTAATTTCCTGGTGTTTTAGTTGGGAGGGTTAACTGGAAAGCATGAGTATATCTATGAATCTGATCTGTATAGAAGAACTACATGGGATCATTTTTTAAGACACACATGATCATTTTTCCTAGGCATTTTGCTGACAAAATAAAAACCTGAAACTAATTTCCACATAAACTCTAATATCTATACTGTACAGACATTTTAGACATGTATATTTGTTCACCAACCATTTATTTTCTATTGAAATAAGAGGTAATACTTGATTTTCAATTTCCTAAATCTATATTATTCTTGTGTTGGAATATAATATAACGAGGCATGGTCAGCAGGAAACCTAATTCCCAGATGAACATGCACAAAAGAGTTAACTTTTAGTTCTTTCAGAATTTTTGTTCTTTTCTTAGAGTTCTGAGAATTATTTGTAGACGGTGTTGTGATGCTACAATAAGTGTGTGATGATATTGTTCTGACTGTGCAATGTCCCATGAAGAAAAATATAAATGCTCTGCTTTATTTGGAGATTCTATAATTGTTCATTTTGAATCCATTGCCTCTTTGTAATGCTAAACCAGAGTCCCTTGACAGTTGATTGGTCATTTTCTTCTCATGAGGGAACTGGCAAGATGTCATGATGGAACGATATATTTTCTACATGTAGTAAATTATTTTCTTAGTTTAGATCCGATAACTGCACTATCTTTTTAGAAGGCGTCACACTGAGAATTCCATGGTTGGATTTTGATGTTCCAGGTTGCTTTATGGAAGTCTTTGCAGGCTTGCCATGACAAGGTATTTTATTGGTTTGTTATCTCCCTTTCCATAGAATTTTTACATTCTACTCTGGTTATTAGGTACATATACATATAAAGGGTGCTCTATTGCTTAACTAAATTCTGGATTTTAGGTATGCTACCTAACGATGCACCCCGTGTTGACAAAAAAGAATATTGGGATGCATCACATACTAATTCATACAGTTTAGGTCTGTTTCTTTGGAGATTCACAAACAATGATGTAGAATTGATCCATATTTTAAACAGACCTACACTTGAGTTTCTGCTTTTTTTGTATCTTATTCTTTTACAGTAATGCATCCCTACTTTTGGTATAAAATTTATTTGGATGGTTTAGAACCTTTAGATGGCATGTGTGAGATATAGTTTTAAATGTCACATGTTAGCAAATTTTTGTTCTACTGCCAGTGCATACTTTATGTTTCCATTTCCATCAATTCATCTTGTAGAATCTCTGTGACCCTCAACGCTTGTTTGGAAATTCGGTTTAGTCATAGCCTGATTTTTGGGATTTAATAATTGCGGCCTGCTATTAGTATGCCAGTGTACATACAAAAGATTAGGATTATATTGTTGTTTGATTTATTTGTTGTGATTAAGAGCAGAAGCTCTACTGATCTAGGACGAGGTCTATGACGAGGAAAGTTAATGTAAAAATCAAATGGTTAACATCTATTATAATGGCAATCTCTTTAAGATTTTCAAACCTTTCACTTGGAGGGATGGTCTTCTGCTTAAAACACACGCTTTATCGGTAAATGCTTGTGTTGTTGTTTGGTTTAGCGGATGAATCTTCTTTTCTTCGATCCATGCCCTGCTCATAGGTCTGAATTGTGTCATTCCCAGGACACCATGGGCTTCCCTCATGCAATACATATTTCTCTGGCAGAAAACTTTTATCTTGAGCTGACATTGATTTAGAATAATGCCATGTGCTGCTACAATTCATTTAATGGTTTTCTCTTGATTTTGTCGGGAAGGCTTTTCATTTGCCCATCCATTAAGATTAAACCTCGCCTACTCTTATTATTTTCAACATATTTGTGATTTGTTGTGTTGACAATATGTTTGATGAAAAGTCAAGCAGCATGCATGTGAGTTAATCAATTGGGTGTGCATATCGATGATATTTGTAGAACATGTTTCTAGGAGATGTTTGCAATTTAGTTTCTTTGGAAAGTATCGGCGAGGATATTAGTAAAATATATTTGCAAGTGGTATGTGTAGTTTAGTTTTGCTAAGGAGCATCTGAGAATACTCAAATGTCTTCAGGTTTATCTTTGTGTATGAGATCATGTTTATCTGTATCGGTTAGTGAAATTCAGTAGGAAACATACTTTGATATTTCTATCAAAATCTTACTTCCGTACCGAGTCTTGGTGTGCATGAAAATAGTACCCTTTAGAGTTAGTAAACATGACTGAACTATCTGGTGTGTTGAAAGTACCTGCAGCTACAAGCCTACAACATGGTGTGACGCTGACATGTTTTTAACTGCATCCCCTAATATTTCTGTGCATTTTGGGTTCATTTGGTATGCATATCTTTACTAATGTCCAACAGGAAGGAGGATGCACGAACAACTTGTGTTCTCTTACGAGACTTCAATTTCCTGATAACGTTTGGATAGCATCCAGATTTCTGTGCATTTTGGGTTCATTTTTATTTCAGTAATTTTATGGCTTCAGTTTGTCTTGCACATGTATGGGTCTCACTGGTTGTTATTTTTAAAAGCCTGTCTACTGAATCTTTATTGTCGAGCTTTTTATTTGTATCTGATTACAGTATACACCTGACCTTCACATTCATCTTTTCATGCTTATGGAAAATGTAATGCTCGGCGGTTCCTATGTAGATGCTCGATCTTTCCCCCAGGTTCCTGTTGGAGGCATTGTTTGAGAACCTCAACCTCCCTAAACCACTATTTTACGGATGAGCTTGAGCAAATATATCAGTAGTTGAGTTTTACACCACAAGAGAGGACCTGGACGCTGCATCTCACCAAGTTGTATATGCAAAGATGGAGCAATCTCGATGAAGTGCAACAACCCGAGCAATCAAGTTCATGGAAAATAGGCGGCAGAAGGTGCTTGTCGATTAAAACTATGAGCAGCTGAGGCAAGTGAAAAGAAACAATGCAAGCCTTAGACTCGGTAGCCCAGAAAAAGAAAGAAAATTAAAGAGCAAAAGGTGGGTCATAGCAGAGATAAGTAAGGAATGGTCAGACTATCTAGAAGCGGTTCGTGTTGCATCTAGCCAAATTCATCAACTTGCTGGGGCTGCTTTGGACCCAGCTACTCCAGTAAATGCCTCTGACCTTACATAATATACTTGAAGGTTACAGCACGCACAAAATGCTCTGCATACTAAACTAACTATGCCTCAATGCTACTATCAAGCTCTAAGTGTATATTTAGACGATGTACACTGAAAGATCCATGTGATCGTAGTTTTATTTTCTTGTAGATTCTTATGCAGATTTTGATTGGTGCAAATATTTAATATGAATTATGATTGATTGTCTCTGGAAGTTCCTACTTTTGTATGAGCTACATGTGACCATCATCATGTTCTTTCTTTTTGTGTATAGACAATATTTTCTTCCAAGATTAATGATGTTTTCACTCTTTTAACGTTTTTTGCTAAACTTTGTTGCACCTACTCTTACCTTCGTTTTTCTGCGCAGAGGAGCAGATGATAAGGAGCGCGGCACTTTGTGCATCATGTTGCATGGTGCAGCAGCCAGAACAGGAGACCACAGTCGAGCGATAGCTAATGCCAAGGTGGTCCATTACTCTTTATGCTAAAAATTGCTTCACTCGGTAATCTCCGTGGACGTTAGGTCGTCATGCTTGAGGCTGTTTACGCCCCACCCCTGGTTTATTACTTTTTCTGATCAGTGCTATGCTTGCTTGCGGTATACTATGTTGTTGTTGGCTGGTTTGACAACTCTTAACTGATCGAGCGATAGTTATCTGATTATTGTTTAGTTTTACATACTTTTTCATGCCTCAAGATCTAATTTTATAGCAATTACTATGCATGTTTTTTGAATATTTTAGGACATTGCCATGTGGTGACATTGGATGGTTTGTTAATTTGAGTATGATCAGGTAACCTCGGATGTTCTCCAAGCTGCCTCCCGTTGGTACTTGAACGTGTCAGTGGAGTTGTTGATCAGACCTGGTTAATGAAGTAAACATGTAATATATAGCACTATGTATGACCTATTTCCTTATGTTTAAAGAATATTGGTCTCTAAATATTTCAACTTACATGGTTCGAAAACTTGGTCTGCTCTCGCCCTTTGCGCCATCGGCGCAACGGGTGGAGTCGGGGAGGCATGACGGTGGACATGTGGATGTTATCGTGGCATTGACACATTTCGCTCCATCGACACTGCATACCAACGTGAGTGAATGCTATCGTGTCCTTAGATGCCCTGCCAAGTTCTTGCTTGATTTTTTTGTTTTGTATGCTTGGATGTATGTTTCAGTTCCTACATGCTTTTTCTCACGTGGAGTTGAAACCACATTTGGATGGTCCAGTAGCAAATAATAGTATCACTCTGAAATCATATTGCATATAGAGTGATGTTCAGTTCTTGCGCAAATTATTGCACACAAATACATGAAAAACTCTCACACTAAGGCTCCTGCATTCTACTTTTGACTTTTGACTTGCTGAAAGTGTAAGACTGAGGCTATAAACCTGTAGATGAATCTTGGCACAAAGTTCAAGCACTAACTTTGGGATGTTTGTTGGCACAAAGACTGAGGCTATAAGCCTTTGTGGCAAGATGCTGTTAGAGATGTTTGTTGTTAGTCATTGGGTTGTGGTATAAAATGATGGCTTTTATAGTCTGTTTACAGTCTCATCTATTCAGAATCATGCCAATTTGGGCTTCTACAAAACAACCAGGCTGAGACTATGTTTGCTTGCTTCTGTGTTTACTTTTTCCTTCTGCTTGAATTAGCAAGTTTCGTTGTGCATCTGTATATGCCATCGGAATACATTATTACAAAAATGACAGTCTGAAGCAAAAAAAAAAAAATACATGACGAAAGGAAAGTAAATAACTTGAGTAGCAAGGGCTCGCATTCTAAATATGTTTCCTTACCATTTCAGTTATTTTATGCACTTGATGAAGATGCTGCAGACTATGAAGTTTTCAGAGCTCAAATATAAAACAGTGCAAATTTTTGCAATTTTTTTTTTGCTTTGTTTTGCCCCAACCATCTTGATAGAACTTTGGGATCACCTAAAAGTTACAAAAGGCATGCTTCCTGATTTGTTCCAATGATACAAAATCATAAATTGTTTTTATCATTGTCGAATGTAGGCAGCTATATTGTTGCAACATTCAAGAGGGAAGTCTGCACTCATTTTCCGTTCTACAAGTAAAGGTGCACAAGAAGCAGCACAATGCCTCTCAAAAACTGCAGAGTCTCTTGGCTATTGAACAAATCCATTCATGAAATCGATGCAGCAGTATGAAGATCTATGAGAGGCTTCCTTAACCTGTAGTTGTTCATTGCTTCATACCATCTATATAGTGTACATCTTCCTATCTACTTTATTTGCGTATCACATTGTAACTAAGCATCTATGTAGCAGCAGTAAAGACTTGGGTGTCTAAATATTCTCACAATATTTGGCTCCCTCTCGCCCTTTGCGCCATTGGCGCAACGGGTCATCTAGTTATATCAAAGGATCCAGGCGCCCCTGTTTCTGGATATAATCTCCATAAGGATCCCAATGCAACGTGCCTCGGAGAAGGTTGTTGTCTCCATCTTTGACGCCCATTGTAGCTTTTGCTTGCATCTTCCTCTTTTAATTTCAGATAAGCTGGGCTTCGTTTGGCGAGATGGAGTAGGGGTGTGATGTGATCTCCCTGTTTATCTAAAAAAAAGATAAGCAATAAACAGTACTTGCTTTGGTGTGTCCAAATAATTATGAGGACCAAAATAGTAATAATAACTAAACGTAATGTGTGAATCCGAAACAAGTGAATAACACAAATGAAAATACAATGATCTATTGCTACTGCACTCAAATGGAAATTCGACAATATGCATGTACTCGTAGCTTTGCCCAGTTGCCTTGGATTGGTGGGCGCCATTGACTCTGGAGCTTGGTCAGAGCATCTTCAGGACGGGTCCGTTTGTATTCTTGGCAAGCTCGCTCCTCAGGTACGCCAGTTCGAAGCCATCGCAGAAATTTTCGAGCACAACATCCTTGAGGCTTGCGAGAGAAGGTAGCCCCAGAATCGACTCGCTGTCGGTGATGGAAGTACAAAACTTGAGCAGCTCAAGCTTAGGGGCTGTTCCTTGCTTAAACTTCAACGATCGCACGTCACCCATGAAGTCGATCCGGAGCCCAACTTCTAGCACCACCAGGCTCGGGAACGTCCCTGCATGGAAACTGAGACAAAAATTACCCAGCTGGAATGACTTCTCCAACAGATGCAGGGACGCCAGGTTTGGCAGATCCCCAAGGACTTGCATGGCGTCATCGTGCGTTGATATCCGAGAGCTCCGCAGCTTCAGTTTCACCACATTCTTCAGCCCCTGGATCCATTTCGGCAGTTTGACCAGGTTTCCGTACAGCTTGAGCCTCAGCAGGCTCTCCGCTGACGAGTAGTCTCCGTCCAAGCAGCCAGACAAACCTGGCTCCCCCTCAGACCGAATTGACAATGACTCCAGGCGTCTCATACCAACAATTACTGAATAGAGCTCTTGTCCATTTTCCTTATTGACGCCGGTCACTCCCAACTTGTGCAACCAAGTGAGTCTTTTTATGTCCTCTAGAATGTCCTTTCCCTCTCGTGCGATGTTCACAATACCCAATGTGCGCAGTCCTTTCAGTTTTCTCATCCCTTTTGGCACTAGAACACCATACATGTCCAGGCGCATCCCAGTAGCAGGCACAATGCATGACCTGTAGCTCATTACCCCTTCCCCTTCAGATTCTTCACACGAGATGTCCTCATTTATCATTTTCATACCAGCACGAAGATTGTTCAGCTTCTGAAGATTTGTGATACTCTTTGGCAGCTTGTTTATTCTCGTACCCCTGACATCTAGCGTTTGGAGTTCTCTCAAGTTACCCAATGAGTCTGGAAGGTGATAAATATCATCACATCCTCTTAGAGAAAGATATCTCAGATGAAGAAGCTTCCAAATGTGTTTCAGGTGATGATCAGTAAGACCTCTTGTGTTTTCTAGATCCAGCACCCGCAACAGCGTAACCGTCTCAGAAATGAAAAATGGCTTCCACTCTCCAAAACATGTTATTGATCGAACACGAGACAGATCAACCATGCTCTCGAACTCATACTGATCTCCCTCCCAGTTATTGCTTATAGCAAGGTGGCGCATCGTGGCTTGGCTATTTGTTGAGCTACAACCTTTCTCCACTGTAAAAACAAGATTTTCTTCCATCGACTTTGAGATGCCGATTTCACGCATGAGATCATGAACTTGGCAGGAATCAATACCCTTTGTACTATGGATCGATTCTTGAGATGGTAGGAGCATACTCCTGCTAAGAAGTTCCATGAAATATCCATCTGCTATTTCCTCCATAGACTTGCCTCGAACCTCTCTTGAGTAACCCTCCGCGGCCCACCTACGCACCAAGCGTCCCCGCCCAACCCTTTGGTCTTCAGGAAAGATGGGCATATACAGGAAACAAGACTTGAGGTTATACGGTAAACCATCATAGCTTCTCATAAGGACGCTTCTTATGGTCTCAAGCTCTGGATTCAACTCCAACTCAGCACTAATATGCTCATTCAGTTTCCTCCATTCCAATGCGGTTTTTGGTTGGTTTGCCAAGAAACCACCTATAGTGACTATTGCAAGGGGGAGCCCATTGCACTTCCTCAGGATCATCTCTGCTTGTTCAACCAGCTCAGGATATTGCTTCTCCAAATCTAAAGTCTCCTTAAACACCTGAAATATATATGATAAAGCTATTTAATACTCTCAAAAGGAAAACCAAGTATGCACCTACTTTGCACATTTCCTACCTTCCACTCTGGAACATGTATATATGTGTGTGTTTTTTCTCTGTTACTAAGACGATCTTTGTTAACCTCAACCAATGGTTGCACAATAGATTTTTTACTCAAAAAGTTTCTACACTACCCGCATCGATCTTTTCATTTACAAACAAAAACCTCTGTCAAACCTAATCTATGGCGGTTTGGCTGGCACGAACGCCGATCTAAAAAAAAAAGGTTAATTGACACACTAATTAAGCTAGTTTTCCATGCCATCGATCTCTAATCTTTGCTAACACCCTCTAATATTTACTATCGTCATTACTTGGAGACCTTCGTTACATGGCAAAACCATCATTAGGTTGTGTCATGTAAGCAAAGCAAACCCACCTGAATCAGCATAGCGTATTAAATAATTCGGTTTTGATAGTTGCAAACGATTTTGTAGATTAGGGTTCAAGTCAGACAAACCACAAGGTGCTGACAAGAATCTTATTTTGTTTAGTTTGTTCACTCTTCATAGCTACAAAGTGTCAGAATACTATTTAAACTTTGAAAAATAAACCTTAGAGATAAATGACTACATCAACTATTGAGTGATGCATAATTATAAGTTAACATGTAAAAAAAATACCAACCTAATTGTAAAAATGACCTATGCTCAGGGTACCCTTTACATTTAAATCTATTAAACAAATTACACAAGATCACTAAGAAACGACATTTGCATAAGGTTACTAGTAAATGACTTGTAACATTTTACCAGGGCTAGGTGCCAATAACTGTTTCTATTTATTTGGTGTACATATTCAAAATAATTGTTTGCGGATGTTAAAATAATTAGATCCTCAATGAAATATTTTTTAAAAAATGTGTAGTTTTCACCTCCCAATTATAGCGTGAGAGCATACACTAGACCCCACGACTCTCAAAACCTGAGGGTATGTATGCGTCATAAAATTCCAATGTAGTTTTGTACATGAGAGCGATTTAAGTGGCGTGACACCATTACATGTCCTCCACATAATTGTTTTTAGTAAATAAATAAAACTTCAAAGTTTTGTTAGGAAAGCAAGGATGTTTCAACTTGACTCTACTGGAAAAGGATTTAAATTAAAGTGTTTTTCTTAAAAATTCACAAAAAAAATACTACTATTTGTATTATTTAAATTAAAGTGCTTTTCTTACAAATTTTAAGAAAAAAGGGAATGCTTCATGTAGTATTCTTTCATAGATATTTCATACTACCAATAATGCACATTCTACCCCTAAACTAACACCGAAAAGATCTAGCCCTCTACCCTAACCCTTTAAATCCTTTTCCTAAAATTTGTAAGAAGAACACTTCAGATTTAAATAATGAAGCATTAGTGGCAGTATAATAAATGAAACTAATTTTAATACCTTTTTTGTGAAGAGGATGAGTGCATCGTCATGATTCATATTTTTGAGCTTGCACATGCTTCTATCATCCTCGGAACAGTGCCTGGCAATATTCTCTTCCCTTGTGGTGACTATGATGCAGCTTGTTTTTGCGTTGGGCAAATGTTTTATTATAGCATCCCACTCTGACGTGGATGATACATCATCAAGAACAAGCAAATATCTTTTTTCTCTTAAATATCCGTTTATATCTGTTGTTGCAACCTTATCTCGGAACTGCATAGTTAAACTCTTGAGGAGTTCTTCACAATTGAAAGGACGCATGACAGTGACACAAGCACGCTCGTCAAATATGCCACTTATCTCATCACTTTGGTAGATATCTCTGACTAGTGTGGTTTTGCCAATACCACCCATGCCCCACAAAGAGACCACTCGAAATTGGTGCACATCTTTATCTGAAACTAATTTGAGGATTTCATTTTTTTCACTCCCTCTACCGATGAGCCGAGATTCCTCCAAAGTAGCCATCACTAACGTATCAAGACGAGTGAGGATGTTCTTCTTAGGATAGTTGTTAACACCAGTGGTGACTATGTTTGAGCTAGACGTAGCCACCGCCGAATTCATTCCATGTTGAGAACCCTAAACAAAGCAAACATTGATTAGGTACTATCTTGTTCCCCCAAGACAATCAATGTGTAGTCCTGTTTAAAGACTTGTAACTTTTCAACAATAATTATCATCATTAAATGGTTTGACAATCTCTAAGAAAGCATATAGCATTGATATCATTTGCATCTTCGAGAACTTTTTATGATAATAATAATGTTTGGTGGCTTAATTAATTTCAGAAGGCATGGCTCTAATGTATATGCAGAAATATAAATTTTCAGGTAGGGTGATAAATAAAGGAATGTGTACACGAATATGTTTTTACCAGGTTTTCATCACTATGCTTACAAACATATATATAAACCGATAAATATGACATCGTAGCATAGGTTACATCATTTAAATGTGCAAAGTACAATGATAACAAATAATATGATACTACTTTTAAGAAAATTTCGTACATATACATTTTACAAATAGATTGACTATGGCGTTATTTTTGTAGCTAACAAGTTACCTTTCGGGTCACGACTGGATGTACTAGTAAACCGATATATACATTCCTTTGGAATTGCTACTTCATACTTGTACTCCCTTCGTTTCTAAATATAAGCCCTTTCAGAGATATTAATGTGGACTACATACGAATGTATATAGACATATTTTAGAGTGTAGATTCACTCATTTTGCTCCGTATGTAGTCTGTATTAGAATCTCTAAAAAAGCTTATATTTAGGAACAGAGGGAGTAGTAGTTAACCAAGTCATGGTACAGCTAGAGTATTTAGTCTGCTATATACGGCTAATGCATGTGCTGTGTTTTCTTCTATACTGCCTGCTAGACCTTGTCAACAAAATTGCAAATAGTGCTGTTGTTTGTAGATGGATGATGCATGTGTCTCTTGGCATCTTTGTAGTACTAGTATACTAGGTAGCCTCATCTGCTTATTCTCAGGCCTAGCTGATAAAGGTTTCCAATTAAAACAAGCCGCATTTCTGTTGGAAAATTTCAATTATTATCCAGCTGGAATCGCCATGATTGTAAACAAGCCGCATCTTTGTAGTAGTACTAGTAGTGAGATATATAGAAAATCAAAGTTTATTATTCCACATGCAAAATAATAATTCTTGTTGAAAATAGTCTTTAAACGTACAATGGTTATGATCCTACAATAACTGCGTATCTTTGGATCTTCATAGACCCTTTTGAGGATGGACATCTCTCCGAGTTCAGCCATACTTTTCCCCAACACTGCGATCACTCTAAGGTCGGCCTCCTGTTTCTTGCTGACAATTTGAATGAGATCAAACTTTGCTCTGTCCTCCTGTCGCCTCGCTTCCTCGATGCCAGACATGGTTGTTCCGGTAGCAGATTGCCCACTGACGTTAGCAGGCTTGGAGCTAGAGCCTTTGATGAGTTGATAGCGCATGTTCCTCTGGCTGACATCCTCAACATTGGCTCTAAGCTCCTTCATCTGCTTGGCCACATGGTGTCGATCTTGCAGTGTGCGACGGAAATGCCACCACGACTGTTAGGCATAATCTTTGACATGAGAGTGGAGCGGCTGGCCGGGTCGTACGTGGAGTTGGTCAGCTGCATGCTAGCTACCAGGTCGTGTGTGCCGGCTGTTGAGGAACTGATGCGCGCATGGATATGGACGCCGTGTATGTAGCTAGCTTAGTGGTAGTTAGTGCGTGCGTGTCTTGCGTGTGTGTATGGGTTAGTGGTCATGAGTTCAGGCCGGTGATGTGTGCGTGCGTGTGCTGGTGTGCGTGTGCACTGGGTATAAGATACCTCCTGTACTGCTTGTAGTGGTGCCGGGATGAGCCGAGCCTAGGAGCCAGAAGATGAGCGTAGTCTCCGTCGGGACCGTGATGTGCGTCCGGTCGGCGGGAGAGAGAGCTCCTCTGGATAGTGCCGGTGAGTTGCCGCGCCATGGTGGTATGTGCCACCGAGTCGAGTTTGTGCTCGGAAAGAAAAGAAAGCGCCGTTCGTGCGACGGTGGCGTATGTGCGCCAGAAAAAATGTGTGTTCCTTCTTCCACCTTCGTTCGTGCGAGTGAGAGAGAGAGCTGGTTCGGGGTATGTCCCAACAACGACTTCTTCTCCAAACGGACGGCGAATTCCTGGAGGGTGTCTTCGACGTCGTACGCCACATCGCGAACTTGCTTCACCCATACCTTGACCACCATGTTGTCGTCTCGTTCATCATGCGCGGCCATAAGGAAAGCCTGCATAATCTCGAGCTCGTTGGTGATGAAGACCTGGTCTCGCCGGACTCCGAGCTGCAAAGCGACCTCCTCCGCCAGAGCAGATTTGGCATAGCTAAGCGCTCCACTCAGCACGGACTTGCCCACACTCAGGGCAGTCGCCTCCATTGGTTAGCTCGGTGGTTGGTTGGTTTGTGTGAATTGGTTCTGATGGACGGAGTGCTAATGCTAGGCGCGTGCTAGCGCATTAGTAGTAGCTAATGTCTTGAAATGCGCTATATATTTCAAGACAAGTTTGCATTATTTAGTAGTAGCTAAGTTACCCCAAGACAGATTTATTACAGAGCATTAATTTCATATCTTGACCAAACAGTTTACCAATACATTTTGGAATAAAATTATCACTACTATTGTTTAATATATAGTGAGAACATGGATGCCTCAACAATGCTAGGGAAGACTTTGAGAATTTTTGTCAGCAATATAACATTGGATGATGCAGGCTTGACACTATGTAAACTAGTGCAGCTCTAGTATCTGTTCAAATTAGTTTATCTTCATCCATATTTACTCAAGTTGGTTTTGCTTAATCAAAAGAAGAAGATCAAGACTCTAGGCAAGCTGTACTGGACTGGGTTGATCCGGAATAAATTAATACCAGATAGGAATCAATATTTTCGCAAGAAGCATATTCTTTCAATGACTGTGCGAACCCCAAGGGACACTTTACAAATCCACCTTTAAGCAGGCCCTTGCCAACCCCAAAGGCCATTTTACACTACCCATAGTGGAAGTAACTTCAGCAGTAACATACGGTCCAAATCAACAAATTTGCTTATATGTGATAATGATTTAATAAGGAGAGGGATGAATTGAGTAACATAACTAATTACTCGTACCATGTAACATCACATATATCAAAACAAGATGAGTCTATAAACTAATAAATAAAGTGTTACATGACACCACACATATATTACTCCTCACTATAGAGGTACTAGTAACATAGATTGATAACATATGCATATTACTAGTCTAATTTAATCCCCACTATGAGTAGTCTTAATCATGCCATTGCGAACCCCAAAGGCCACACAAAATAAGCATCATGCATGGGATGCCTCAACTGCATTGTCGTTGGGACTTGGGAAGCTGGATTCTTAAATTAAATAAGAACAAGTTGTAAAGAAGACCAAGACTCGAGGCTAGGTTGGGTTGAGGTCCGAATAATTTTAGGACATGTGCCACCTAACTCGGCTCGATGTTGGTTAAGTTAACTTTGCTTTCTGCTGAATGCTTGGTATCTTCCATGACGATGAGCACAGAAGATGCGGATGAGAAGAATAGGATGCTTCAACAAGATTGACAAATACCGCTTATTTTAATTACGCTTTGTTCGTCAATAATAAAACAGAGGAGCCTGATAAGGACCGTGTCAAGTAGTTTGCCTTATTTCTTCAATAATTCTGATCAAGTCCGCGTCACTAGGACATGGGGGACTCGCACAACGTTGTCGCCGGCCCGGGCTGCGACAATAGGTTAAAAGGAAGAGCTCGCTTGGCTGTAGGAGCGCTTCTACAAGTTGCTTTAATAAATCGAGCAACTGCTAATATTAGAAGAAGAGTGTCGCGGTATCACAGGCCAGAAGTAGGGTGCCATGTGCCTCCGGTGACGGGATTGCACAAGATTTACCCGTTGGATCCCACAGCGGTGGTGGAATTCTACGTGCTGCTATAACTCACTATATGGCAAATACGAGTGCAAATTTACAATGAGATTGAACGTAGGCCTAAGCCTTCCCATAGTCCGGCTTCCATAGTCGACCAGACTAGGGCTTACAAGGAAGATCTAACCGATTAGGAGACAGAGTCATAGACTAATCCGGTTAATCACACCGTCTTGTACTATGAGGCAACTGAACGTTGGACCTTCCATAGAGGACTTTTTTTTAGGCTTTTTCCAGTGCTTCACGGTGTACATGTGTTAAGGTGTCACGTAGGCAAAAATAAAATAAAATGATGTGCCAAATCAATTAAAGAAGAGAGCGAACATTATGGTGACCTCATAAGGAAACGGTGCTAAGTACGTGAACCTAGGCAAAATGACTACCAACAAATACATAAATAAGTTTATTTTTTAAACAATTCAATGAGGAAAGCTGTAACGCCCCGGGCACACCCGTCATTGGCCGTTACCCCTAGTGGGATCTAGACTGACCCCACAGATCAATACTAATCTTTTCTGTGCATTTTGTGCTCGAATGAGCTCCCGAAAAAGAAGGAATTCCTTATTGATATGAGTAGTCTATCATCCCTAATATGCCAGGCTATCACATAAGCTTAGCGACAAAAGATAAGCACCTATGCATTGAGAAGACTAATTGCTAAGATTTTTAATACACTTAACACCTCATGTAATTACCAATGCATTGAAAGTGGCCTTAGAGCAAATATAATAAGGTGACATAAGCAGAATATAAGGACTAGAATATTATATCATTGCTTAGTTGAAGAAGAGAAAAGAGGAGAGGGAAGAGAACCGGGTTCTTTGTGAGTAGCTAGCTGCAACACGAGCTCCAAGACGCTTTGTCAGGTTGTAAGATGGGCCAACTAATGCTAAAGTAGTTGATACGTCTAAAAGGTATCTACTTTTTCAAACACTTTTGCTCTTGTTTTGGACTCTAATTTGCATGATTTGAATGAAACTAACTCGGACTGACGCAATTTTCAGCAGTACTGCCATGGTGTTATTTTCGTGTAGAAATAAAAGTTCTCGGAATTGGACGAAACTTTTTGTGGATTTTTTCTGAAAAATATGAAGATTTATGGAGCGAAGACCCACCAGAGGGGGGGCCACCTGTTGATGCCAAGCCAACAGGGTGCGCCCTCCCCCCGGGCGCGCCCTGGTGGCTTGGGACCACCTCGTGGCTCTCCCGACCCTAATTCTGAAAGCACATATGCTCCCTTGGTGGTTTTGATAATTCATGACAACATACATTGTCTCTTCGACTAATATCTCTACCTAGTTTATTTTAGGTTTAGTCCACAGAGAGTTTTGGCAAAAGATTGTGAGGAGATTCCCCAAGAAAAAGAAGAAGAGGAAGGAATAGGATTGGCCAAGCTACAAGCATGAAGACTCTACATTTTACTTTGTGAGAAATCACTTTGAGTCCATAGGAAAGCCAATACTATCAAAAGGGGGTAAGGTAATAATGGTGAATGAAATGCTCAAAATGATCAAGTGTTAGCCACCAAAAACACTCACAAGCTCTCCCACAAATATTCTGTCTTAGACCCTACCACTCAAAATCGGTGCCACCAACAATATCCTATCGGCTACACCGAGTCAAAACCCTAGACAGAAACCCTAGCCAAAACTTACTTCTCGGTACTACCAAGTTTCATATCGGTGCAACCGAGTTTCAGTGACCAACTTCCTGTTGCCTCATTCACAAGAATCGGAATTTTCGAGAATTGTGAATCGGTCTCACCGAGTTGTGTAACTACCCTCGGCCACTCATATCGGTACCACCGAGAATTCTATATCGGTCTCATCGAAAAGTCTAAAGTTGCCACATTTTGCACTAGTTGGTGCAAGCGAGTTTTCACTTCGGTTTCACTGAGTTGGGCAATAATGTTGTAACGATTGGATTTTTGGAGATGCCTATATATACCCCTCCACCACATCCCACTCGCAAGAGAAGCACTCAGAACAGACCCACACTTCCCATATCCAAATTTCTGAGAGAGAACCACCTACCCTTGTGTTGAGGTCAAGATCATGCACTCCAACCATATGGATCTTGATTTCTAGCCTCCCCAAGTTGCTTTCCACCCAATCAATCTCTTCTACCCGAGCCAAATCTGTGAGAGAGTGATTGAGTGTTGAGGAGACTATCATTTGAAACACAAGAGCAAGGAGTTCATCATTACTATCACATCTATTACCTTTTGGAGGGTGGTGCCTCCTAGATTGGTTAGGTGTCGCCTGGGAGCCTCCTACTTTGTTTTGTGGAGTTGAACCAAGAAGTTTTTAAGGGTAAGGAGATCGCCTACTTCGTGAAGATCTACCCCGAGTGAGGCTAGTCCTTCGTGGACGGAAGCTGTGATGGAATAGTCGAGGTTGCTCCTTCATGGAACCTTATGGGTGGAGCCCTCCGTGGACTCTAGCGACCGCTACCCTCCGTGGGTTGAAGACTCCATCAACGTGGACGTACGATAGCACCACCTATCGGAACCACGGGAAAAATCTTTGTGTCTCCATATTGCGTTTGATCTTCCTATCTATACTCTCTTATATATGCTTGTCTTACTTTCCGCTGCCATACTTGTTGACTAGCATGTGTAGGGTGCATTAGACTTGTTAGAATTGCTAAAATCTGCCAACCAATTAACTTGGGAAAAGGTTAGGTTTTAATTTGTCAAGTAGTCTATTCACCCCCCTCTAGACATCCCTTCTAGTGATCCCACAATTGGTATCAGAGCTTTTGTCTCCAAAGCTTCGGTTTCATCACCGTTGGAGGAAGATGGATGTGTCTAGTTTGGGGAGTCTTAGTTGTAGAGTGCCCATTCTCGATGGGGAGTACTATAGTCAATGGAAATATGAGATTCTTGAGCTATTCAATGAATTCCATTTGAGCAAGTATGTTAAGAACCCCTATGTACCTCCCATTGATCCTTTACATCCCACACACGAAGAGGAAATTGATATGCTACGCAATCTTAGAACTGTTAATCTTATCATTAGAGGATTGCCTAGAATTGTGTTTGATCAAATGAAGAATTTTGAATGTGCTTATACTTTGTGGAGTGATTTGGAGAAACAATATCCAAATTATTCATTGAGTAATCTTGATGAAATTCTTCATAAATCTATTGCTTTTCACAAAATGATGCCTAGTGATCCTAAGTTTGATGATTATCTATGTGAGCTTAGAGACCTCATGCGTGCTAAAGGAGATGTCATAACTATCAACAACATCATTGTTGAAGCCATTAGCATTGATAATCCTGAACATTGTCATGATCACAGATCGAACGAATCTCTTGTTTCTTGTGACAAGGATTTCCCACTTGATGATGACAATGTGGAACATGGCTACTATGATGAAGATGAGTTGTTCGACATCGAGTACGAGAAGACTATGAAGAATCTAAGTCTCATGGCAAACTTCAAGGATTACATGTCCGGAGGAATAGAGTGGATTCTCGATAGTGGATGCACCGATCATATGACCAGAGATAGAGACATGTTTCAAGAGATCGCACCAAACCATGGACCGCGAAGATATGTGACTTTTGGAGACAACTCCAAGGGTAAGGTACTTGGTCTTGGTAAGGTGGCCATATCTCATGATAGCTCTATTCAAAATGTCATGCTTGTTGAATCCCTTGGCTACAATCTTTTTCCGTATCTAGACTTGCCGACTTCGGTTTTAATGTGCTATTTACCAAAGTAGATTGCCAAGTGTTTCGTCAAGACAATCATAGCATGGTCTTTACCGGTTTCCATAGAGGTGATCTATACATTGTTGATTTCACTAAGAGATCCAAACACTAGTAGAAAACAGGGCTTTGATCCGGGCCAGATCAGATCATTAGTCCCGGTTCTGTTACGAACCGGGACCAATGGTTGCATCAGTCCCGGTTCGAGCGGCCAGGGCGCCGGCCGGGCCTCGGCAGGAACCAGTCCCGGTTCGTCTGACCCCTTTAGTCCCGGTTCCAGACACGAACCGGGACTAAAGGGCCTCGCTCCTGGCCCAGCCCCTTTAGTCCCTGTGCTAGCCACCAACCAGGACTAAAGAGACACTATTAGTCCCGGTGCTAGCCACCAACCGGGACTTAAGAGTTGCCTATATATATGCTCGCCCCTGCCCGCTCACTCCTCTGTTTATTGGCCGGCCGGCGTGTGGGAGGTGTGCTGCTCTCTGTTCTCACCTCCTATGCACATGAGGTGTTCGATGAAATGCCGCAGCCACACTTAAGCTTTCTCCTCTCCAAGCTCGACCTCCAAGCTACATTTTCCCTAAGATTTGTTTAGGTTTGGCGGTGCACCAACTACACAAGTGTTCTAAAAGGTTAACGACTTCATCGTTTCATCTCTCACTGCTAGTTTAGCTCATTTCAAATGCTCTAGAAGTAGAGTGTGGTTTGTGGGTTTTAGTGGAGGATTGTATGTGGGAGTTCTTTTGATTTAGACGCACAATTAGAGCTGAAATTAACTTCTTAGAGTCTGCACATGTGTAGGGTGCCGTTCCTGTCCCCGTCCTCACCGTCGTCGATCGCCCGCGCCGATCTCGTCGCCAGTACCACCGTGGTGAGCCTCTTGTTCTTATCTTCTTTCTAAAACAAAAATATTATTACTTGTATGATTTACATAGATACTTATATTAATTTGGCCACTTCTCTATTCATGATGTTCTGTAATGGTTTTTGATACACTTAATTATATAATGCACGCAGATGAACCGGCAATGGATGTACGGTGACCAACGCACCTCCGAGTACATTGAGGGCCTGCATAAATTTCTCGAAGTGGCTAAGGCAAACAAGCAGAATGGTTTTATGTATTGTCCATGTACTGTCTGTGAGAATACGAAGGATTACTCTAACTCGAAAACCCTTCACTCCCACCTACTTGAGAAGGGTTTCATGCCACACTATAATGTTTGGACCAAGCACGGAGAAAGAGGGGTTATGATGGAAGACAACGAAGAAGAAGAGGATGATGACAGCTATCCTATGTTCCCTGAACACGGTGATACTGGAACGGGGGAAGCTGAAGATCAAGAGGCACCAGACGATGTGCCCGATGATGATCTTGGCCAGGTCATTGCTGATGCACGGAGAGAATGCGAAAGTGAAAGGGAGAAGTTGAAGTTCGATCGCATGTTAGAGGATCACAAAAAAGGGTTGTACCCAAACTACGAAGATGACAACACAAAGCTCGGTACCACACTGGAATTGCTGCAATGGAAGGCAGAAAATGGTGTATCTGACAAGGGATTTGGTTCGCTACTGAAAATAATGAAGAACAAGCTTCCAAAGGATAACGAATTGCCCGATAGTACGTACGAAGCAAAGAAGGTGCTCTGCCCTCTAGGATTGGAGGTGCAGAAGATACATGCATGCCCTAATGACTGCATCCTCTACCGCGGTGAGTACGAGGAATTGAACGCATGCCCGGTATGCAGTGCATTGCGGTATAAGATCAGACGAGATGACCCTGGTGATGTTGAGGGCGAGCGTCCCAGGAAGAGGGTTCCTGCCAAGGTGATGTGGTATGCTCCTATAATACCACAGTTGAAACGTCTGTTAAAAAACAAAGAGCATGCCAAGTTGTTGCGATGGCACAAAGAAGACCGTAAGAAAGACGGGAAGTTGAGAGCACCCGCTGACGGGTCGCAGTGGAGAAAAATCGAGAGAAAGTGGGGGGACTTTGCAGGTGACGTAAGGAACGTATGGTTTGGTTTAAGTGCAGATGGCATTAATCCTTTTGGGGAGCAGAGCAGCAAGCATAGCACATGGCCCGTGACTCTATGTATCTATAACCTTCCTCCTTGGTTGTGCATGAAGCGGAAGTTCATTATGATGTTAGTGCTCATCCAAGGCCCTAAGCAACCCGGCAACGACATTGATGTGTACTTAAGGCCATTAGTCGAAGAGCTTTTACAGCTGTGGAATGGAAAAGGTGTACGTGTGTGGGATGAGCATAAACAAGAGGAATGTGACCTATGAGCGTTGCTGTTTGTAACCATCAATAATTGGCCTGCTCTTATAGTAACCTTTCAGGACAGACAAACAAGGGATACAACGCATGCATGCACTATTTAGATGATACCCAAAGTATATATTTGGACGAATGCAAGAAGAATGTGTACCCGGGACATCGTCGATTTCTTCCGACCAAGCATGCCTTAAGAAAGAAAGGCAAACATTTCAAAGGTGAGGCAGATCACCAGAAGAAGCCCGTCCTCCGTACTGGTGATGATATACTTGATATGGTCAAGGATTTACAAGTAATCTTTGGAAAGGATCCTGGCGGACAATCTGTTCCGAATGATGCTGAGGGACACGCACCCATGTGGAAGAAGAAATCTATATTTTGGGACCTACCCTATTGGAAAGACCTAGAGGTCCGCTCTGCAATCGACGTGATGCACGTGACGAAGAATGTTTGCGTGAACGTGCTAGGCTTCTTGGGCGTGTATGGGAAGACAAAAGATACACCGGAGGCAAGGGAGGATCAACAACGTGTGAACGAAAAAGACGGCATGCATCCAAAGCAGTATCAAGGTCCTGCCAGCTACGCTCTAACCAAAGCGGAGAAGGAAATCTTCTTTGAATGCCTGCTCAGTATCAAGGTCCCGTCTGGCTTCTCGTCGAATATAAAGGGAATAATAAACATGGTAGAGAAAAAAATTCCAGAACCTAAAGTCTCATGACTGCCATGTGATTATGACACAACTGCTTCCGGTTGCATTGAGGGGGCTTCTACCAAAAAATGTTTGATTAGCCATTGTGAAGCTATGTGCATTCCTCAATGCAATTTCTCAGAAGGTAATCGATCCAGAAATCCTACCAAGGTTACATAATGATTTGGTCCAATGTCTTGTCAGCTTCGAGTTGGTGTTCCCACCATCCTTCTTCAATATTATGACACACGTCCTAGTTCACCTAGTCGACGAGATTGCCATTCTGGGTCCTGTATTTCTACACAATATGTTCCTCTTTGAGAGGTTCATGGGAGTCTTGAAGAAATATGTTCGTAATCGTGCTAGGCCAGAAGGAAGCATCTCCACGGGCCATCAAACAGAGGAGGTCATTGATACGTCTCCATCGTATCTACTTTTCCAAACTCTTTTGCCCTTGTTTTGGACTCTAATTTGCATGATTTGAATGGAACTAACCCGGACTGACGCTGTTTTCACCTAGTGCTTTATATATTGCAAATTTTTGCTGCTGTGGTGACCTTGTTCTTGAGCTTGCATGTCAAATTTGTATGGTCTCAAGTAGTTTTGATGCATGATATAGCCTCTAGGCACTTGTGGGAGTAGTTGCTATAAGTTTTGTTGAGTTTTGTTCACCTTTATTGTGAGTCACTAAACATTTCAGAAATTTTTCAGGGAAAGAAATGATGAGGAGATTGTTAAGAGGCTCTTCAAGCCGGGGTTCTAAAGAAAATGAAAATGATAAGCCCAGATACAATATTCCTCGCACCGCGGAGGTTCGGCCATGTGAATGGCCAAGTGATGCATTCTTGAGGGCGGCTGGAATTTATGAAGATTTCTATTATTTGGTAGAGAATGCAGGCATCACCAACTTCCTCAATGATAAGTGTGACTAGTACCTCCTACTCACTAATATTTTCGTGCAAAATTTTCACTTTTATCCTACGAAGAACCCTCCCATGGTAGAGTTTTACTTATATGATGTTCCTAAGAAAATGTCACTTTACAATTTTTGCAATGTTTGCAAAATACCTCGTGAGGGGAGCATCAGTGAACCACGTCCTAGAGACATGGAGGACTTTATTGCCGCAATCACTGTGGGGGAAGAGAGAGGGGTGTCAAAGGCAAGAGCAGCTAGTTTACATTTTCCAGTTCTACGCTATTATTCATTATTTGCGGGGAGATGTTTAGTTGGTCGTGGGGAGAGTGGAAGCCTTAGTGCTCCCGACCTCGCCATTCTGCGCCACGCTTTATTTGCTGATAGAACTTTCAGTCTGGGCGCTATGGTGACCCAACGGTTGAACTTAAACCGTTCGAAGGGCCCCATATTCGGAGGCATCTATGCATCTCGTCTAACCAAACACTTTGAGATACCCATTAGGCTTGACGAGGAAGAGGAAATGCTGCTACCTACAAGATATTTAGACTATGATAGTATGGTAGCACATGATTTTATTAGGAAGGATAATGATAGGAGGCTGCTTTACAATTTAGTTTTTAGTCAGGGTACTTGTGAGATTATTGCTTTGCCTGCTTCTTCTTTGTTCGATATTCATTTAGGCAGGTACACTATTATGTCTGAGGACATCTACAGATATTGGGGTCTGTCGCAACCCCCAGCACCTGAGCCGGCACCAGCCCTTGATCCGTATCAGAATCCGGTTTTTTAGTGGGAGCCACAGGAGCTCGCCAACCAGTGGAACCCTCAGGACCCTCCGGAGTATCCAGGAGATGGTTATTTCCATCCATGGCACTAGACCAACTTAGGCTAAAAACCTAAGCTTGGGGGAGTACGTATTTCTCACCGACATTACATTCATGTTCACACACTCATTTCAGTTGTTGGTGTTCATACTTTTTCATTGTATCATCCATGGCATTTTATTTCTTCTTTTCGTTTTCTTCCTGTGTGTTTAATTAACCTTGAGAAAAATCCAAAAAAAAAATAGTTCTAGCTTTACTTCCTAGTTTGTTTAGTTGTAGTATTAAAAGAAAACCCAAAAAGATTTCTCGTTCTTCTTTTGCTTGTTGGGAGCTCTCCCGTGTAAATAGTTTTTCTCGTTCTTGTTTTGAAATTTCTTTTCTTTGGGTCGTAAGGAGAAGACCACAATGAAAATGTTGAGTGGCTCTCATATGCATTATTGTTTATCTTACAGAGAGCCCATATTACCTTGCCTTCTCCTTTGAGTTATTGTTTGCAGATTCCAGCTTAGTCCAATGCACGTGCACTCTCTTTATTATTCACACCGTTCCACTACTAGGGAAAACCCTAGCAGTAGCGCGGGTATTTGGTGTATCAGTGGCGCGGGTACCCGCGCTACTGATACAGCACTACAGCTAACGTTAGCAGTAGCGCGTTTTGACACGCGCTACTGCTATACCTACTTAGCAGTAGCGCTTTCCATACCAGCGCTACTGCTAAGTCCTTTAGCAGCAGCGTTTTCCTGTCCAGCGCTAAAGAGCGCTACTACTATATTTTCTCATATCTTTTTTTTGTGCTACGTATTTGCGATGTTTCTGTACAGGTTTCATACAGTATTCTAATCATATCATAAACATGCAATATGCTCATCATATCATACACATAATAGTCTCATCATATCATCCAACACAAATCATGTCGTCACATCATAATCACGATATAGCTATACAAGTTACATGACATGTATCATCATACATAATGTAGTACTTCTTGAGGCGTCGGTTCGTATCCCTCTCTCGCACTAGCGTGAACCTAAACTAACTACTGGTTGTCGCTTGGAAACCGGAAACCGGTACACCTGGGCCTGACACTCCGGCCACTCGTCGTATACTCCTGGCGTAGCACTTCTTTGCCATCGATGATCTATGCACCTGTATCGTCACATGAGTTGATGATATGCAACATGTATAGTTGAGCAACAGAAAGAGACAGACTTGGTAAAAATAGAAGCAACATATCATAAGCATAAATAACAAAGTTAATCGTACCCAAAATGCCCTAACTAGAGTGATCTTCGCTAGTTGAGGAGGACGGTTTAATTACATCACAAATAAAGTTTCGTCGTGCATAACTCAAAGTTTCGTCATAGAGAAAGTATGGACTAAACAGACACATTGTCATATATCGTCAATCACTCCAACATGTCATGCCATCCATGCAAGTCAGGGAGATAGTCCCCGAGCGCAGTGAAAGGCTTCAGGTCGAGACGCTGAGCGGCTACGCGTGTTCGGACGTCTTCCCGCGACATTTGCCCTTCTTCGTAGAACATCCCTGTTTTTTCGAGGACCTCCTTCATGATGATTTGGGCAAGTTCATGCTGGATGTGATAGAACTCAGCTCGGAGTCGATGATCCGGGATATCTCCTAGGTTCTTTGCCCATTGCAGAATATGGGCATCGCCGGATCTAGGTGACATGCGAAGGTTCTGCTGATCCCGTCTGTACTCCTGCATGTGGTGGAGGACATAGAATCCATCACTGATAGTAGCACTCGGTTGCTGGATGCAGCAGAAGTCAGTCTTATGGCCGAAGCAGGGCGCGCGGTTCCTTGTCTTCCTAAGCGTGATCTCTCCACCCCGTACGCCGTACGTAAAGATAGCACTGTCGAGAACAGACTTGATGTGGGTGTAATCCTTTTTCTTCATGTTCTTCGACGAGTCCAAGTAAAGAGCGTGGGAGACTCGGGGGTAAAGGATGATGAGGACGACGCGCCTGTCGCTGCGCAAAATAAGTACACCTCAAATTAGCCTCCACACGTGCAAATGAAATGATTGAAATCGAAGGAAGGATATCCGCACGGATGACTTACATGGGATGATAAGGCACGAGAGTCGTCTCCTTGTCCTTATTGCCGACCATGAAATCGGCGATGTAGTTACTCGCGTATTCACGGTGCTTTTCACAGACTGGCAAGAAGCTCTCGTGCATGAAGTATGGGTCAGCGACACATATATAAGGTATCTGCTCAATCCTGATGATGTAGTTCATGTACAAGGCAAAAAGGCGGACAAACATAAAATCTTGCTTTTTCAATTGAAACATGTCGAAGATGTAATCGAATCGAAGGAAGAACTTTTCCGCGGGGAATGTGTCGACGTACAACCTTTGCTGCGGCACGTTAACCACTTAGAGCGGGTATCCTGGATTTTGCGAGGCGATCAGGCTTTTCTCTCTTCGCAGCACATCGTCATGAAGTCTCCTGAGATCGCCGTATATGGCCTCTACCGCTGCCTTAGGTAGGATTGGTTCACCGGGGATATGGTATTTCGCCGCACCCATGACAGGTATACGGTCTTGAACCCGAGGCTGCGGAGGCGGCTGGATCATAGAAGCAGCTTTGTTGCCTTTCCTCGCTGTCTTCCTATGCTTCTTTGCTACTGGAAGGTCGTCTATAATACGTTCAGCCTCCGGAGGCAGCAATTCAGGCACCGACTCATGACGCTCAAACCCTAAGTACTCATACTGCTGAGCCATCAATCCTCCGTCGTCATAGGCACCAATATTGAGATACTGTAGAGTGTCATCGTCATCCTCATCGATGGCATCGATATCATGCATTGCTTCTTCGACGGCGGTGATGTCATCAGCGACTAATGGAGCCTCTTCCTCACCCTGTCCGCTATCACCCGGCACGACAGGCGACGCTAATTGGGTAGGTGGGGTGTTGATGTTCATACCTTGCTGAGGCTGTGTGGTCGTGGGTGTGCTCCCGGCCGCCTCCAGATGAAGCAGACTCTTTGGCCACAACAGGACCCACCTCTTGCAATCGCCAAGTGTAGGAACCGAAAGTATGTCTAGAGGGGGGGTGATTAGACTACTTGACCAAATAAAAGTTTTGTCTATACCAAATTTTAGGGTTGACAGTTTTTAGCATTTCATGGCAAGTCAAGTACACCCTACACATGCATGTCTAAGAGTATAGCAGCGGAAAGTAACAACAAGCATGTATAGAAAGGATAGGGTAGGAGGATCAAACGCAGTTGTAGACACGATGATTTTTCCCGTGGTTCCGATAGGTGGTGCTATCGTACATCCACGTTTATGGAGTCTTCAACCCACGGAGGGTAACGGTCGCGAGAGTCCACGGAGGGCTCCACCCATAAGGGTCCACGAGTAGCAACCTTGACTATTCCATAACGGCTTCCGTCCACGAAGGACTAGCCTCACTATGGGTAGATCTTCACGAAGTAGGCGATCTCCTTGCCCTTACAAACTTCTTGGTTCACTCCACAACATGAAGTAGGAGGCTCCCAAGCGACACCTAACCAATCTAGGAGGCACCACCCTCCAAAAGGTAATAGGCTCGGTAATGATGATGAACTCCTTGCTCTTGTGCTTCAAGATGATAGACTCCTCAACACACAATCACTCTCTCACAGATTTGGCTTGGTGGAAGAGATGGGATTGGTGGAAAGCAACTTGGGGAGGCTAGAAATCAAGATCCATATGGTTGGAGTGGAAGATCTTGACCTCAACACAAGACTAGGTGGTTCTCTCTCAGAAAACTGGATGGGGCAAGTATGGAATAGTTCTGAGTGCTTCTCTTTCGAGTAGGTGGTGGTGAAGGGGTATATATAGGCATCCCCAAAAATCCAACCATTACACACAAAATGACCAACTCGGTGACACCGATGTGTTAATCTCGGTGGTACCGAAGTGACCAAAAGGTGGCAACTTTTGAATCTCGGTGAGACCGATATAGGAAACTCGGTTGCACCGATAAGGTGACCAACGGTCAGATTGACAATCTCGGTGACGCCGATCCAACAATCTCGGTTGCACTGATATTGTGAATTTGCATAACAGAGAGTTGGCAACCCAAACTCGGTGGCACCGGTATGGAATCAGTTGCACCGAAGTGGCTAGGGTTTGGCTGAGTCTGTCTGAGGTGAGAATCGGTGGCACCGGAATGGAAAAGTTGGTTGCACTGATTTTGAGTATTTGGCTATGACAGACTTTGGTGGGAGAGCTTGTGGGTGTTTTTGGTGACTATCACTTGTGCACGTATGAGCATTTTGTTCACCAACAAAACCTTACCCCCTTTTAATAGTATTGGCTTTCCTATGGACTCAAAGTGATTTCTCACAAATATAAAGTGTAGAGTCCTCTTGCTTGAAGCTTTGCCAACCTATTTCCTTGCATCTTGGGGTATTCCACAATCCCCTCAATCCTTTTGCCATCCCTATCATTGAACATTTCCTGAAATATACTTGGTAGAAACATTAGTTCAATGACTTATATGTTGTTATGAATTACCAAAACCACCAAGGGAGCAAATGTGCTTTCAATCTCCCCTTTTTGGTAATTGATGACAACATATAGATCAAAGCTTCAACATATGATATAATCAATGAATATAATCGTCGCTTTGAGAGGTATGTGATAAGCAAGAGCTCCCCCTAAATTTGTGCATTATTTTGAATTTGCGTTTGAATGCAAATGCACAATTGATTAGGTACATGGGGCACTTCTTCCATGTCACATACAACTTGGTGGTGTGCGATAATAATAAGAGTGAACATCATAGCACAACACAATTAAGCAAAGGTGAATGATCATCTCACAAGCATTAAGATGATAGGAAATAGTAGCATCACACATAAAGCGTAAGATCAAACACCACAAACATGTGTCACAAGCAACCAAAAGATCAAACGTTTTGAAACAGCGAATAACAACCAAAACGCTCTCTCACTCGAAGCCTAAAGATCTATATACACTTCTCCCCCTTTGGCAACAAGTTACCAAAAAGTTCAAAGGCATATATCTAAGCGTTCTTGGGCTGATCTCCTCCGGTTGTTGATGAAGGAGTCGAGAGAACAGCGTCAGCGAAGATCTCTGCAGATGTCGTGGATGGAGTTGGAGTGGCAACTGGAGGAACTTGAGCTGATGGAGCAGGAACTGAGGTGACAGTGGCTGGAGCTGATGAAGAGGGCCTCAATCCGGAGCTGGCACAGTGGCTGATCTGGCCTGAGTGGTAAACTGTGTGCCTGGCCTGAGAGGTGATCCATCCTCATCATCAACATCATCATCGTCTGAAGAAGTCTGAGGAAGAGGCACTGAGTCAACTTCCTTCTTGAGCTCATTAACTGTCTTGGTCAGCCCATCCACCTTATCATTAAGGGTCTTGATTCCTGTTCTCGAAGATCCTCACAAGACTGTTCTGATTGTCCAGAATCCCCTTAATGTCCTTCTTCATGTCTTGAACTGATGAGATCAAGAGATCCATTTGCTCGTTCCTGGATCTGGGGACTTGAGCACTAGTGGCTCTAGCTACCTCTGCTTCTGCCTGAGCTGCAGCTGATGTGGGATGTTCTGGGTCCATCACCACAACGTTGTCCTCGAGATCTGGCTGTAGGGGCAAGTGGGGACGATCTAGAGCAAATATGTGCTTCTCCAACTTTGAATTGATGAGCATCTGGATATAGGGTGCATAACAGCAAGAGCGCTTCTGATCAGCGGAAACCCTCTTGACTGTCTCAACAATCAAGTCCATGACTCTGATCCTGGTGTGTCTGTCAAGGTGGATCAACATGTTAATGGAGTAGCCTCGGATCATCTTGTCATCTCCTGACTTGGGCATCAAGGTATGCCTCAGAATGGTGTTCATGGTGCGGAGGCCAGCCTGAAGAAAGTAGATCCTAGCCTGTGAGACTTCAAGTTAGCAGCTGGGATCTCCTTATACATATTGGCCATAGCATTGTGGCTCTCCTTGGATTCTGAGTAGACATCCAAATCACCATCCTGTGCTTCTGGGACTCCTAAGATGGCAGCCCACTCCTCAACAGTAGATTCATACCTTGCACCTTCAGTCATCCATACAATTCTACCATCTCCATAGAAATGTGAAGTGGAGTAGAATTGCATGATCATCTCATCATTCCAAGCGGTGAACTCTCTGCCAACGAACTCGTCCAATCCAATGAAGTGGAAATTGTCTTGGACACTTGGAAAGTATTCCTCATTCTCCTTGATGAAATTCCAATCAACATACCGCATATCACTCACAGCTGGACTTTTGTCAAAGAGCACAGTCTCATTGAAATCCTGTTGCTCTTTGGTGTAGAATCTGTAGTCCACAGCTGTCTTCTTTCTCTGGGCATATGGATCAGCAGCTCTCCATGCCCTCAAACCAGAGTCCTTCCTCTTCTTCATATCCTCAGCAAGTGGATAGCTGGCATTATGTACTGGAAGGTGTGGCCTAAGCTTCATTAAAGCAGACATAGCATCCTCATCCTCAACTCTGGAGGTGGTTCCTTTGTTCTTCTCAGAAGCTGGAATTTGCCTAGACAATCTCTTGGGCTTCTCAGCAGCAGGCTTCTTTGCAGCAGACTTTGTGCTCTTGGAAGTACCAGTCTTTGGCATAGCATCAGACATAAGCTTCTTTTGTTTCTTCTTGGGAGGGGCTTTCTCAACATGTTCTTCCTCCTCCTCAGCAGCAGCAGCCTCCTCAGGGTCCTTAAACATGGAGGTCTGCCTGCTAACAGCATAAACAATCCTCTTCCTGGCACCCTTCTTTTCACCCGCCTTCTTAGGCAATGACTTCTTTGGGGGTGACTCAAGGTGAAGAGCCATCCTTGTCCTAGCACCTTCAGGAGATATTCCAGCTACAGAGCTAGCATAGACTTTGCCAACAACTCTCCTGGAAGAAGTGTCTTCACATGCAGACTTCTTGGCAGCCTTCTCTTGCTTCTTAGCAAGAACCTCTTCTGGAACGAAGTCTGAATCCTCCTCATCTGAATTCTGCTTCTTCCTAGCCCTTGTAGCAGCCTTGGGCAACCCATGGGAACTGGGAGTGCCTGGATCTGAAGATGAACTAGACTCAGGACTAGTGCCTGAATCCATCTCAACACTTTGCTCTCTGAAGCTGTTCTCACTGTCCTCAGCTCTTGACATATCTGACCCTGTGAATAGAGTATAGAGGAGCAGAATAGGATGAGTCATCACAAAATGTGGCTAGATTTTGAAAGATTTGAACAAAAGTTTTTCAAAGTTTTGCATTCTGTCACATGAATATCGGTACAGCCGAAGCAAAATTGTCGGTGTCACCGAGACTGACTATCTCATTAACAGAAACTTGGCACTCTTTTCGGTGGGACCGAAAAGAAGCACTCGGTTTCACCGAGACAGTTCTCAGTAGCACAGACAGGAAAATCGGTGGTACCGATTTTCTCACTTCGGTTCTACCGAGTTTCATCGGGCGGAAGGCAAACCCTAGAAAATCGATCATTCGCTAGACTATAGAAATTTCTTGTGGATAGAACGATGTGCAAGCTGTGGCTTATGGAGAAAACAAATCCAGTGCGCGAGAATCAGATGGGGAGCGCAAAGGAGGTCGAATCCGTACCCTAACTCGGCGACGGATCCGCTACGGCGGCGACGATGGAGAAGATTTTGTCGACGACGGCGATTCCCAGCGGCGGAGGAGTGCAGGGAGACAAGGGCGATGACCAGGGGTCTCGAAGCGGCAGCTTAGGGTTCTGAGGCGCGACGGTTTGAGGATGAATTTCAAAACGTCGGGGTCCACAGTATATATACCCACCACTGTCGGTGACGCCAATTCTAGATTTTCGGTGTCACCGAGTTTCTCAACTGTCAGTTGACAGGGAAACTCGGTGTAACCGAGAATATGGAATCGGTAGTACCGAGATGGAAAACCAGATCAACCCTAGGCATTCGGTGAGACCGAGATTGTGGGGTTGGTTTCACCGAGATGCACTTGGGAGGTTTTAATGGTCAGTCCTTGTCGATACGGAATTCCGAGTGCTCCACACACAGAGGGATCGAAAAGTACTTGTTCAAATTTTGTGATGCAGCATGAAAGGAATATGAGGTGAGAAAGCATAGATAGCTAAAGGGTGGTCCTAGGCATTCTTGTCCATCCAATTGGCAAAAGATAAAACAAAAGCCAAATAGCAACAATTGGTTGTCCTCGAATGAGAAAGTAAATGCAGACCAACATGCTCACACAATAAAGATGTCAAAAGAAATCATGACAAACATGCACATACACACTAGCATCTAACAAGCACTTGGGCGATGACAAAGTCATCTATATATGAGTATTTGACTTAGGAGCCAAGTAAGAATACTTGATCATAGGTCATACTCATCGTTTAAGCACAAGTGGGGTTACCACTTTTACATAAAGCATTTAATGTTGTCACATTCTAAGAGATGCTTTAGCTCAAGTCTTAGAGTAAAGCTCCCCCTAGATGTGACATCCCCCCATAAGAGGGATAAACTAACCTTGGGTTTTGTCGATGAAGACTTCATGTTGGTGAGGTAGTTGTGGATGCTCAAAGTTGATGAAGATCATCAAGAGTTGGGAGCATCCTCGTTGTTTCCTTACTCATCTCACCTACATGGGTTAGTCCCAACACACAAGAGACGAATACAAGGATATCTATGGACATGGAGTGCAAAACATGTGTTATGATGTCCATTGATTTGTTGATTACCTTGTCCCTTGCTTACCTTTGAGGGAATGTGTGACTCCTCGAACTATTGTATAGAGTTGATGTTGATTGCAAATAGTTCTTGCCAATAATGAATATGAGTGAATTTCATTGGTGGAGTCACCCCTCAAGAACTTACTAGTTCTTCTTCTTGGGGACCCACATCAAGTTGATGGGGATCCTTGGTGTTGAAGTAGCCTTTGTAGTTGAGCTTGAAGCAGCCTTTGGAACCCACTCCACCATAGCTAGGGATTCATCTTCATACGAGTCAATGTCCTCTCGAAGCTTGTTCTTGCCCTTGAGCTTGTGGTCTTGTGGTGGAAGGTCATCTTGAGTGTTTGTCCCCTTGGGAAGAGTATTTTCATACTTCTCCCTTTGAGGACCAAACTTGGGCTCGGGATATTGACCTTCTTCCCATTCAACTCCATTGGCGTTGAAGTAGCCAACACCACGATTCTTCCGGTATCCTCCGTGCTTGCGTACAATTTCCTCAAATTGCTTACACCTGGCAAGACTCTTGTAGATACCTTTTTCTATAATTCCTTTCAATAAAGCATTTTCTTGCTCAAGTGTAACTTGGCTAAGAGAGACATCATTAGTGAAATCAATAGAACTACTAGAAGCAACATCATTAGGTTTAGCATTTTTATTGTTGCTACTAGATGAAGAACCTTTCTTGCCTTTGTTACTAGATTGCTTAGTTTTAACTTGAAGCATGAATGTAGATAAGAGTAGTCGTTTGGCTAGATAAGATGAAGTCTTCTTTCGGAGATCATCATTGATAGCTTTGAGAAACTCATGCTCTTGCTCCAAGTTGAGCTTCTCGAAGCGTAGCTTCTCATGAGTTCTCACAAGCTCTCTATGATCTTCGAGAGTAGATTCATGAGCTAACTTAAGAGTGTTTAGTTCTTTAGTTAGTTCTTCTATTTTCACCTTATCATCATCAATTGACTTATCTTGACTAGCATGAGAATTATCAAGTTCATTTTGATCAACATCACTAGTTTTATCACAAAGCAAGTCACCATCACAAAGCAAATCATCTTCATCACTATCAAAATCAAGATACTCTGGGTGTGATACCTTGGGGCCTTTAGCCATAAAGCAACTTCCACTCCCTTCATTTGGTGAGTCAAATAGGTCATGGGATTTGGTAGTCACTAGAGCAATTCCGGCAACACCATCATCTTGACTATAGTCGGAGTCGGAGTGATAGCTTCTCTCGGAGTTGTTGTCGGAGTCGGAGCCGGAAACCCATTCACCAACATGAGCTTGATGTTTCCTTCTTGTGTAGCTCTTGGTGTACTTGTCCTTCTTCTCCGAATCTCTACTTCTCCTTGAGTGTCTTCGTTCATAACGATCCTCTACTCCTTCTCTCTCTTTGAGGTGATTCATTCCTTGAGCTTCGTCTTCGAGGTGACTCTTCTCTTCGTTTGTAGGGAGCCCTGCACTCATTGGAGTAGTGTCCGGGCTTCCCACAATTGTAGCAATTGCGGTCACGACCTGACGAACGCTTCTCATCATATCTTGAGTTGGAGCTTCTTTCTTTGCCTCTATTCTTGTAGAATTTGTTGAATTTCTTGACCATGAGGCTTATCTATTCATTGGTGACAAGGTTGTTGCTTGAACTCGCGGGAGCATCACTCGTGGCTTTGTAAGCACCTCTAGACTTGTGATGAATCTCTTCCTTGTCTTTGAGCGTCATCTCATGAGCAACAATCCTTCCGATGACTTCCGTAGGCTTGAGATCTTTGTAGTTGGGCATCATTTCTATCAATGTGCACACGATGTCGTATCTCTCATCCAAAGCTCTAAGTATCTTCTTGATGATGAATTTGTCGGTCATTTCTTCGCTTCCTAAGCCGGCAATCTCATTTGTGATGAGAGCTAGCCTAGAGTACATCTCTGCGACTCCTTCACCATCCTTCATCTTGAACTTGTCAAGCTGACCTTGAAGAACATCTAACTTGGATTCTCTCATGGACTCGGTTCCTTCGTGCATATCAACCAAAGTATCCCATATCTCTTTTGCATTCTCAAGACGGCTGATTTTGTTGAATTCTTCGGGGCATAAGCAGTTGAAGAGAATGTCACATGCTTGAGCATTGTATTGCAACATCTTCAACTCATCCGCGGTCGCTTCACAATCCGGTTCCTTTCCATCCGAAAAGAATTCACCTTGCCAGCCAACACGAACAACAGCCCAAACGGCGGGGTTATGACCAAGAATATGCATTTTCATTTTGTGCTTCCAACTAGCAAAATTAGTGCCATCAAAGTACGGACCTCTACGGTGATAACTTCCCTCACTAGACGCCATACTCTCCTAGGTTGTGAGAGCAATGCAATGGAGACCAAAGCTCTTATACCACTTGTGGGACCAAAAGTATGTCTAGAGGGGGGGTGATTAGACTACTTGACCAAATAAAAGTTTTGTCTATACCAAATTTTAGGGTTGACAGTTTTTAGCATTTCATGGCAAGTCAAGTACACCCTACACATGCATGTCTAAGAGTATAGCAGCGGAAAGTAACAACAAGCATGTATAGAATGGATAGGGTAGGAGGATCAAACGCAGTTGTAGACACGATGATTTTTCCCGTGGTTCCGATAGGTGGTGCTATCATACATCCACGTTTATGGAGTCTTCAACCCACGGAGGGTAATGATCGCGAGAGTCCACGGAGGGCTCCACCCATAAGGGTCCACGAAGTAGCAACCTTGACTATTCCATAACGGCTTCCGTCCATGAAGGACTAGCCTCACTATGGGTAGATCTTCACGAAGTAGGCGATCTCCTTGCCCTTACAAACTTCTTGGTTCACTCCACAACACGAAGTAGGAGGCTCCCAAGCGACACCTAACCAATCTAGGAGGCACCACCCTCCAAAAGGTAATAGGCTCGGTAATGAAGATGAACTCCTTGCTCTTGTGCTTCAAGATGATAGACTCCTCAACACACAATCACTATCTCACAGATTTGGCTTGGTGGAAGAGATGGGATTGGTGGAAAGCAACTTGGGGAGGCTAGAAATCAAGATCCATATGGTTGGAGTGGAAGATCTTGACCTCAACACAAGACTAGGTGGTTCTCTCTCAGAAAACTGGATGGGGCAAGTATGGAATAGTTCTGAGTGCTTCTCTTTCGAGTAGGTGGTGGTGAAGGGGTATATATAGGCATCCCCAAAAATCCAACCGTTACACACAAAATGACAAACTCGGTGACACCGATGTGTTAATCTTGGTGGTACCGAAGTGACCAAAAGGTGGCAACTTTTGAATCTCGGTGAGACCGATATAGGAAACTCGGTTGCACCGATAAGGTGACCAACGGTCAGATTGACAATCTCGGTGACGCCGATCCAACAATCTCGGTTGCACCGATATTGTGAATTTGCATAACAGAGAGTTGGCAACCGAAACTCGGGGGCAGCGGTACGGAATCGGTTGCACCGAAGTGGCTAGGGTTTGGCTGAGTCTGTCTGAGGTGAGAATCGGTGGCACCGGAATGGAAAAGTTGGTTGCACCAATTTTGAGTATTTGGCTATGACAGACTTTGGTGGGAGAGCTTGTGGGTGTTTTTGGTGACTATCACTTGTGCACGTATGAGCATTTTGTTCACCAACAAAACCTTACCCCCTTTTAATAGTATTGGCTTTCCTATGGACTCAAAGTGATTTCTCACAAATATAAAGTGTAGAGTCCTCTTGCTTGAAGCTTTGCCAACCTATTTCCTTGCATCTTGGGGTATTCCACAATCTCCTCAATCCTTTTGCCATCCCTATCATTGAACATTTCCTGAAATATACTTGGTAGAAACATTAGTTCAATGACTTATATGTTGTTATGAATTACTAAAACCACCAAGGGAGCAAATGTGCTTTCGCCAAGCCGCCGCGGGGTCTCATCGTCGTCTCCCCCTAGTACCAGAGGAGCCAAATTCTCATGGCCCGGTTTGACACTGGCCACGGAAAGCTTGAAGACGTCAGGGGGGATCGGTCGGCTGTGGAACAATTGTTCCTTCGGCTTCACTATCGTCGCCTTCCCCACGTCCACCTTCTGGCCGCTGATGGTGTACAATATGGTGCACGGGGTTACGTCGGCCTGCAAAGACATGTCTGCGATGTGAGACATCCGAAAGGCAACGGAAACGGGAGATTATACATTTATTGAAGAGGGCCGGTGTGATAGGTACCGTGAGGGCGTCGAGCTCAGCCAAAGACGAAGCACCGCCGAGCACATCCGAGATGGAGGACGGGCTGCTATGAGCAGGTGCGGGAGCCGGTGCAGGAGCAGGTGCGGGAGCAGGTGCTGGTGCAACGCTAGTCCAGCTGCTCCCGAAGAAATTGGAAAGGGGAAAGTCCGCTGCCTCTTTATTTGGATTTTGCCTGCTCCAACTGACGATAGCCAGAAGCAAGACACCATACGTAGCTGCAATCTCCTGTTTTGCGGCAGCTACCGCTGCTGCGACTGTCTCAACTGATTTCTAATCAACCGCAATCGCAACCTTCTTGTCGATGTTTTCTTCATTTAACCCCGTCTTTCCTTTCTCTCCTCCATGGTCTCACGGTAGTACTTCTTCCACGTGGCGCCGTCTCCGATGCCGTGCACGCGTCCATACGACGGCCGAGTGTCCACTGGGAGTCCTTTTAATATGTTCAAGGCTCAGTTGAATGGGGTGTCCCACTTTGGCCTCGCCAACGCCTCAGACGACGAGTCGCTTTTGGCCGTGATCTTGTGCTGCTCTCTTTGCAAAAGGAACAAGGATCGTTTACATATATGACTAAATGTGCAGTCGAATTGATCAGAAGCTAAAATTAGGGGGTAAATTAAAAATTACCAGCAGTCTCATGAACTCCGTCGTGACCGCGTCCGTCTCGAAAACCTTCTTGAATGGGTCCCAATGGTACCGGGCCCTGAGGACGTCACGCTCCTGCGGGACGGTGAACTCCGCCAAGGGGTCTGGGATGCCCAGACTTTCGCGTTCCGCGTCCTCCTTGGCCCATATGGACCTCTTCCCCACGTAACCACGGCTTCCGAGGTGGTGGCACCCCATGTTCCTCTCTTGAAGCCCCTTCATGTACTCCGACTTTTCTTTGGCAGCTTCGGCAACGCAAGCCGCCTTGAATATTTCAAACTGCTCTTCCGTAATTTTCGGATTATCCTTTACAATCTCGGAGTAGGGTTCCTTTTTGTCGATGATCCTTGCTTTCACCCTTACTTTCCAGGCGGACAACGCGCCGCTAAACTTGCCCATGGCGCGTCTGTTAATCTTCTTCATTGCCGGGTCTTTATCTGGATTTTTATATTTGATTTCATCCCGGCCCGGGAACAAGAACACCTGGTGCAGCTTCGTTAGGAGGGACTGCTTCATATCTGGTATCTTCCTTAGTTTCGCATCGTTGATGGTGGCGGTTGCCTGTAGGATGCAGCCTATTTGATTGCCGTAGCACGCGCGCGCTTCCGCAGGCTCTTTTGGCTCAAAATTGCCATCGTCCACCTCCGTGACCACCAGTCTAGTAGTGATGAGCTGTTCTGGGCGCCGTTGCCTCTTTGCTTTCAGTTCTATACCGGCTTCGCCAGTCTCGGTGCCGGTCTCGGCGCCGGTGTCAGTCTCAGCGCCGGTCTCGGCGCCGGTCTTGATGTCAGTCTCAGTCTCGGATGTGACAGGTGGGACCTGCAACAACCGTTGCTCATCGAGAAGGTTCAAATAGGCGTCTGCCGCCGCGTAGACGTTGCAATCACCAGAACCCTGTCCTTCATCGTTGCTAGCCATGTTTCCTACGATTAAATCTAGTCAATTAATTCTAGACCTAATAAAATGAATAATGACATAAAAAAAGGCCAATGTTTTGCAGGAATGTTGATTCATTCCCATTGCGGCAAATCCCGGGCACTCGATATGTCCTAGTTTGTAGCACAAGTCATGCCGAAATTCACGAAAAATTTCGGCATGACCTTTGCTACAAACTGGACAAATAGAGCGCCTGAAATTTGCCGGAACGGAAATGAATCAACATTCCGGCAAAACATAGGCCACTCGGAATCATTCCGTGCAAACAACAAAAGGCCACTTGGGCACAATCGAACCACTGCAATGTTGCATATAACATGACCACTTAAGAACATGTACATGAGCAACTACAACAGTACATAAACATGAGCAAACACTATTAAGGAATTTGCATATAACATGACCACTTCAAATTTGCATCTCCTAGTGTTTGACACTTCAAGAAAATATGTCCTAATAAAAATTATGAACCCTAGAACTCAATTTCCGTCCTAATAAAAATTATGAACCCTAGAACTCAAATTATGTTAAACCTTACTTTCCTAACATTTGTAATTAAACTTTACTTTCCTAACATTTGTAATTAAACCCTACAGCCCTAACCCTACTGCCCTAGTTAAGCATATACAAGTTTTTCCTAAAAATTATATTTAGTTAACTACTGAACTAAATTTTACTCTAAACTAAACCCTACTGCCCTAATTAACATCTAGTTAAGAAAACTCAATTCAAAAATTAAACCCTACTGAACTAATTAACATCTACATTATCTACTACTTAACATCTATTATTACCCTAACTAAAAAACTTCTACTATTAACCCAACTGCCCTAGTTAACTAGTACCACCACTACTACTAATTAACATCTACTACTACTACTAAAAAACATTATCTATGAACCCTACTACTAATTAACATCTACTACTACTACTAAAAAACATGACAGGAAGAACAGGCAGAGAGAGAGGAGGGGTGGGGGGGCTTACAGAGAGGGGAGAGACGGTGGCGGGGAGGTGCTCGGCGACGGAGGCAGGGGCGGCGAGGGCGCGCGGCTCCGTTGGCGGCGACGGAGGCAGTGGCGGCGAGGGAGGCAGGGGCGGCAAGGAGCGGACGAGGGAAGCAGTGGCGGCGAGGGAGGCAGGGGCGTCGAGGGCGCACGGCTTCGGTGGCGGCGACGACGCGTGGCTCCGGTGGGGCAGGGCCGACGAGGGAACGACGGCGGCGAGGGAGCAGGGGCGGCGAGGGAGAGGCGGCGATGGAGGAGATCGATGGGGAATTGGGGGAAAGGACTTAGCAAAATTTTGAGCCCGCGCGGGGTTAAGTCAAAATAGCAGTAGCGCTGGTAGGCAAAAAGCGCTATAGCTAAGTTAGCTATAGCGCTTTCTACAAAAACGCGCTACTGCTATAGGAAGTAGTTATTTATTTCCCTTTTTCTTTTCTTTTTATCTAAGGAATGTAGCTATAGCGCGGTCATATAAAACGCGCTACCGCTATAGTAACTACAGCGCTTTGTGGCAACAAGCGCTACTGCTTTGCCTTTCTCCTTTATTTTTCTTTTTCTTTTGGTTATCTTTATATTTTCTTTTTTTCATTTCTCCTTTTTCTACTTCTTTCATTTTCATTTACTTTTCTACTTCTTTTCCATTTTATTTTCTTTTTTTAGCAGTAGCGCTCTATATAGGAAACGCGCTACTACAAGGCACTTAGCGGTAGCGTTCTTTTTGAAGCCTCGCTACTACTATTCCTAGCCTACTGGCAACAGTGTGGGAATTATAGTAGTAGTGCTTTTACGGGCAGACGCGCTACTGCTACAACCATATCTGTAGCGCGCTTTATTTACACGCGCTACTACTAAGTAGCAGTAGCGCTCTGTTCTAACCAGCGCTACTGCTATACCTCTGTGTATAAGGTTTTCCCTAGTAGTGTTCGGTCGTGCAAGTGAAAGGCAATAATGACGATATATGATGAAGTGATTGAGATGGAGAAAAGCTGGTATGAACTCGACCTATTTTGTTTTTGTAAATATGATTAGCTCATCGTTCTGGATTCAGCTCATTATGGATGAAACATGTTTGCAATGACAATTAGAGATTATAGTTATTCATGCCATGCTTAATTAGCTAAGAGTGTATAATGGTTTGTCTTGAGTGCCAACATGCATTTTAAAATGGTTGAGATGTAGTATGATAGAATGGTATCCCCCTCTGAATGATTCAAGTGGCTTGACTTGGCACATGTTCATGCATGTAGTTGAAACAAAACCAACATAGCCTCCACGATGTTTATGTTCATGGTGATTTATATCCTACTCATGCTTGCATTCAATGTTGGTTAATCTCAAAGCATGTTTATGACTGTTGTCGCTCTCTAGTTGGTCGCTTCCCAGTCTTTTGCTAGCCTTCACTTGTACTAAGCGGGAATACTGCTTGTGCATCCATTTCCATAAACCCAAAGTTGTTCCATATGAGTCCACCATACCTACCTATACGCGGTATTTACCTGCCGTTCCAAGTAAATTTGCATGTGCCAAACTCTAAACCTTCAAATAATACTCTGTTTTGTATGCCCGAATCGCTCATGTAGTGACTAGGGGCTGTCAGTATCTTCCATGCTAGGTGGGTTATTCTCACGATACGTGTTGATTCACTATCATTCACGAGAAAGTGGCTGGTATTCGGGATGCCCAGTTCCATGCTCAAAAATCAAATCAAATATAATGAAACAAAACTCCCCCAGGATTGTTGTTTGTATGGACGGTACCCGTGGATTCGGCTCGCCGTGGAGTGTGATTGATTGGTGGAGGGGGAGTAAAAACTTTACTATTCTGTTTGGGAACCGCCTATAATCTATTTAGCATGGAAGATACCGAGATCTCTTGGTTGTTATGTTGACAATGAAAGCATACCGCTCAAAATTATTATTCATCCTTGTTTTAAAAGCTCGAGCTCTGGCACCTCTGTAAATCAATGCTCCCCTCTGCGAAAGGCCTATCTATTTACTTTACTGTTGAGTCATCCTCTTCTTATAAAAAGCACCAATTAGAGAGCACCACCGTCATTTGTATGCTTTGTTATTTAATTGATATTGAGTATGATTGTGACTGGATCTCTTTTACCATGAATTACAATGTCTAGTCAGTCCTTGTTCTTCAGAGATGCTCTGCATTTATGTTTTGCGGTCTCAGAAAGGGCTAGCGAGATACCATTATATCATATTGTATCACGATTGTTTTAATAAAATTGTTGTCATCCGAGACTTATTATTATTGCTCACTAGTTGATTATGCCATTGATATGAGTAAATGTGAAACCTAAATGTTATTGTGAATGTGGTTAGTCTATAATCTTTGCTGAAAATCTGAACATCAGTTAGACATATTTACAACAACAAGATCAAACAGAGTTTGTAAAAGTTTTTCTTTATCACTTTCAGTTTGTCAACTGAATTGCTTGAGGACAAGCAATGGGTTAAGCTTGGGGGAGTTGATACGTCTCCATCGTATCTACTTTTCCAAACTCTTTTGCTCTTGTTTTGGACTCTAATTTGCATGATTTGAATGGAACTAACCCGGACTGACGCTGTTTTCAGCAGAATTGCCTTGGTGTTATTTTTGTGCAGAAATAAAAGTTCTCGGATTGACCTGAAAATTTACGGAGAATATTTTTGGAATTAATAAAAATTACTGGCGAAAGAATCAACCGGAGGGGGTCCACCACCTGGCCACAAGCCAGGGGGCACGCCCCCCTTAGGGCGCGCCCCCCCTGTCTTGTGGGCCCCCTGGAGCTCCTCCGACCTCAACTCCAACTCTATATATTCCTATTCGGGGAGAAAAAAATCAAGGAGAAGAGTTCATCGCATTTTACGATACGGAGCCGCCGCCACCTCCTGTTCTTCCTCGGGAGGGCAGAACTGGGGTCCATTTTGGGCTCCGAAGAGGGGAAATCGACGCCGTCGTCAACACCAACCATCCTTCATCACCAATTTCATGATGCTCTCTGCCGTTTGTGAGTAATTCCATTGTAGGCTTGCTGGACGGTGATGGGTTGGATGAGATTTACTATGTAATCGAGTTAGTTTTGTTAGGGTTTGATCCCTAGTATCCACTATGTTCTGAGATTGATGTTGCTATGACTTTGCTATGCTTAATGCTTGTCACTAGGGCCCGAGTGCCATGATTTCAGATCTGAACCTATTATGTTTTCATGAATATATATGTGTTCTTGATCCTATCTTGCAAGTTGTAGACACCTATTACGAGTTATGATCCGCATCCCCCAGGGTGACAATAACTGGGATTCTTTCCGGTGATTACCGTAGTTTGAGGAGTTCATGTATTCACTAAGTGCTAATGCTTTGGTCCGGTTCTCTATTAAAAGGAGGCCTTAATATCCCTTAGTTTCCATTAGGACCCCGCTGCCACGGGAGGGTAGGACAAAATATGTCATGCAAGTTCTTTTCCATAAGCATGTATGACTATATATGGAATACATGCCTACATTACATTGATGAATTGGAGCTAGTTCTGTGTCACCCTATGTTATAACCGTTGCATGATGAATGCCATCCGACATAATTATCCATCACTGATCCATTGCCTACGAGCTTTTCACATATTGATCTTTGCTAAGTTACTTTTCCGTTGCTACTGTTACAATCACTACAAAACTGCTACTGTCACTTTGCCATTGTTACCGTTACTTCCATACTGCTTTGTTACTGAATACTTTGTTGCAGATACTAAGTCTTTCAGGTGTGGTTGAATTGACAACTCAACTGCTAATACTCGAGAATATTCTTTGGCTCCCCTTGTGTCGAATCAATAAATTTCGGTTGAATACTCTACCCTCGAAAACTGTTCCGATCCCCTATACTTGTGGGTTATCAGTCATTGGGTTTTGTGTTGACTTTTTTCCTGACCTTAAGCCGATTGGTGTCCCTAAATCATGGTATGAGGGGAGACTGAGTGGAAAAGGCACGCTAGGAGCGGATTCAATAATATGTAGGGACGGGTATTCCTGGCGCAAGCACACTACACAGTTCTGCAGAATTCTACCTTGGTGGCCCCGTATATCAATGAACACAAGAATATTCTACGCTACAAACACCCAGAGCAGTCTGACGACTGGATTACACGTGAACACATCGGGACATTCGGTGGTTGGTTGCAAATGCATCTCATGCGTAACAACACTGTTGGAGATGACCTGTACTTGTTGGCCAGGACATCATCTTCGACTGTATGGAGTTACCAAGGGTACGAGATAAATGGTAATACATTTTACATGATCGCCCAAGATAAAAAGAGCACCAACCAAAATAGTGGTGTCCGCTTTGATGCAGCAATCACCAATAGGGCAAAGGACACATATTATGGTTACATAGAGGAGATATGGGAACTTGACTATGGACATGAATTTAAGGTCCCTTTGTTTCGGTGCAAATGGGTCAATCTGTCAGGAGGCGGGGTACAGTTAGACCCGCAGTACGGAATAACAACAGTGGATCTAAAAAATCTTGGGTACACAGACGAACCATTCGTCCTAGCCAATGATGTGGCGCAGGTTTTCTATGTGAAAGACATGTCTACCAAACCGAGGAAAAAAAGATAAGGAAGTGAATACATGAAACGATGTGCCAAAGCGCCACATAGTTCTTTCAGGGAAAAGAAACATCATGGGAGTGGAGGACAAGACAGACATGTCTGAGGATTATGAAAAGTTTCATGAAATTCCTCCCTTCAAAGTGAAGGCTGACCCAAGCATCATGTTAAACGATGAAGATTATCCATGGTTACGGCGCAATAAGGAAGGGACACACGCGAAGAAAAAGTGAAGACTTTCTCTCCACAACTATTCTGATGATGGCTTTGATCTAGAATATCACTACAGTTACATGTCAAGAAATGAAATCCCTTTTGTAATAGATGAGTTTTCATCCGGACCCCTGTTACTTCGAAAGAGATTGTCCAGTTTGTACACGAAGTGCATCCAGTTTTTCCCGTAACCCTCTCAACTTTTTAGCACATGCTATGTGGGTGAAATTATGATACCATGCCAAGTTTCAACCTTTTCAGAGTTCATTTGCAGTGCTTGTCAAATTCAGGGTCATTTAGCTCAAAATAAATCATGAAATGCATGAAAAATAGAAAATGAAGTCAGAAAAGGATTGAAAATTGATGATGTGGCTTTGAATGGTGCATATTGAATGCAGAAAAAGTCTGGAGTTAAAATATGTTAGAAAAATTAAAATCCCTTTTGTAATAGATGAGTTTTCATCCGAAACCCTGTTACTTCGAAAGAGATTGTCCAGTTTGTACACGAAGTGCATCCAGTTTTTCCCGTAACCCTCTCAACTTTTTAGCACATGCTATGTGGGTGAAATTATGATACCATGCCAAGCTTCAACCTTTTCAGAGTTCATTTGCAGTGCTTGTCTAATTCAGGGTCATTTAGCTCCAAGAATGAACTAATAGCAAAAGGAATGAACTAAAAAGCTTTTATAAAACTCGAATAGGAAAAAGAACGAACTAAAAAGATTTTATAAAACTCTAATAGCAAAAATATTGAACTAAAAAGATTTTATACAACTCTAATAGGAAAAAGAATGAACTAAAAAGATGGATGTGTCTAGTTTGGGGAGTCTTAGTTGTAGAGTGCCCATTCTCGATGGGGAGTACTATAGTCAATGGAAATATGAGATTCTTGAGCTATTCAATGAATTCCATTTGAGCAAGTATGTTAAGAACCCCTATGTACCTACCATTGATCCTTTACATCCCACACACGAAGAGGAAATTGATATGCTACGCAATCTTAGAACTATTAATCTTATCATTAGAGGATTGCCTAGAATTGTGTTTGATCAGATGAAGAATTTTGAATGTGCTTATACTTTGTGGAATGATTTGGAGAAACAATATCCAAATTATTCATTGAGTAATCTTGATGAAATTCTTCATAAATCTATTGCTTTTCACAAAATGATGCCTAGTGATCCTAAGTTTGATGATTATCTATGTGAGCTTAGAGACCTCATGCGTGCTAAAGGAGATGTCATAACTATCAACAACATCATTGTTGAAGCCATTAGCATTGATAATCCTGAACATTGTCATGATCACAGATCGAACGAATCTCTTGTTTCTTGTGACAAGGATTTCCCACTTGATGATGACAATGTGGAACATGGCTACTATGATGAAGATGAGTTGTTCGACATCGAGTACGAGAAGACTATGAAGAATCTAAGTCTCATGGCAAACTTCAAGGATTACATGTCCGGAGGAATAGAGTGGATTCTCGATAGTGGATGCACCGATCATATGACCGGAGATAGAGACATGTTTCAAGAGATCACACCAAACCATGGACCGCGAAGGTATGTGACTTTTGGAGACAACTCCTAGGGTAAGGTACTTGGTCTTGGTAAGGTGGCCATATCTCATGATAGCTCTATTCAAAATGTCATGCTTGTTGAATCCCTTGGCTACAATCTTTTTTCCGTATCTAGACTTGCCGACTTTGGTTTTAATGTGCTATTTACCAAAGTAGATTGCCAAGTGTTTCGTCAAGACAATCATAGCATGGTCTTTACCGGTTTCCATAGAGGTGATCTATACATTGTTGATTTCACTAAGAGATCCAAACACTAGTAGAAAACAGGGCTTTGATCCGGGCCAGATCAGATCATTAGTCCCGGTTCTGTTACGAACCGGGACCAATGGTTGCATCAGTCCTAGTTCGAGCGGCCAGGGCACCGGCCGGGCCTCGGCGGGAACCAGTCCTGGTTCGTCTGACCCCTTTAGTCCCAGTTCCAGACATGAACCGGGACTAAAGGGCCTCGCTCCTGGCCCAGCCCCTTTAGTCCCTGTGCTAGCCACCAACCAGGACTAAAGAGACACCATTAGTCCCGGTGCTAGCCACCAACCGGGACTTAAGAGTTGCCTATATATATGCTCGCCCCTGCCCGCTCACTCCTCTGTTTATTGGCCGGCCGGCGTGTGGGAGGTGTGCTGCTCTCTGTTCTCACCTCTTATGCACATGAGGTGTTTGATGAAATGCCGCAGCCACACTTAAGCTTTCTCCTCTCCAAACTCGACCTCCAAGCTACATTTTCCCCAAGATTTGTTTAGGTTTGGCGGTGCAACAACTACACAAGTGTTCTAAAAGGTTAACGACTTCATCGTTTCATCTCTCACTGCTAGTTTAGCTCATTTCAAATGCTCTAGAAGTAGAGTGTGGTTTGTGGGTTTTAGTGGAGGATTGTATGTGGGAGTTCTTTTGATTTAGACGCACAATTAGAGTTGAAATTAACTTCTTAGAGTCTGCACATGTGTAGGGTGCCGTTCCCGTCCCCGTCCTCACCGTCGTCGATCGCCCGCGCCGATCTCGTCGCCGGCACCACCGTGGGGAGCCTCTTGTTCTTATCATCTTTCTAAAATAAAAACATTCTTACTTGTATGATTTACATAGATACTTGTATTAATTTGGCCACTTCTCTATTCATGATGTTCTGTAATGGTTTTTGATACACTTAATTATATAATGCACGCAGATGAACCGGCAATGGATGTACGGTGACCGACGCACCTCCGAGTACATTGAGGGCCTGCATAAATTTCTTGAAGTGGCTAAGGCAAACAAGCAGAATGATTTTATGTATTGTCCATGTACTGTCTGTGAGAATACAAAGGATTACTCTAACTCAAAAAACCTTCACTCCCACCTGCTTGAGAAGGGTTTCATGCCACACTATAATGTTTGGACCAAGCACGGAGAAAGAGGGGTTATGATGGAAGACAACGAAGAAGAAGAGGATGATGACACCTATCCTATGTTCCCTGAATACGGTGATACTGGAACGGGGGAAGCTGAAGATCAAGAGGCACCAGACGATGTGCCCGATGATGATCTTGGCCAGGTCATTGTTGATGCACAGAGAGAATGCGAAAGTGAAAGGGAGAAGTTGAAGTTCGATCGCATGTTAGAGGATCACAAAAAAGGGTTGTACCCAAACTGCGAAGATGACAACACAAAGCTCGGTACCACACTGGAATTGCTGCAATGGAAGGCAGAAAATGGTGTATCTGACAAGGGATTTGGTTCGCTACTGAAAATAATGAAGAACAAGCTTCCAAAGGATAACGAATTGCCCGATAGTACGTACGAAGCAAAGAAGGTTCTCTGCCCTCTAGGATTGGAGGTGTAGAAGATACATGCATGCCCTAATGACTGCATCCTCTACCGCGGTGAGTACGAGGAATTGAACGCATGCCCGGTATGCGGTGCATTGCGGTATAAGATCAGATGAGATGACCCTGGTGATGTTGAGGGCGAGCGTCCCAGGAAGAGGGTTCCTGCCAAGGTGATGTGGTATGCTCCTATAATACCACGGTTGAAACGTCTGTTCAGAAACAAAGAGCATGCCAAGATGTTGCGATGGCACAAAGAAGACCGTAAGAAAGACGGGAAGTTGCGAGCACCTACTGGCGGGTCGTAGTGGAGAGAAAGCGAGAGAAAGTGGGGGACTTTGCAGGTGACGGAAGGAACGTATGGTTTGGTTTAAGTGCAGATGGCATTAATCCTTTTGGGGAGCAGAGCAGCAAGCATAGCACATGGCCCGTGACTCTATGTATCTATAACCTTCCTCCTTGGTTGTGCATGAAGCGGAAGTTCATTATGATGCCAGTGCTCATCCAAGGCCCTAAGCAACCCGGCAACGACATTGATGTGTACCTAAGGCCATTAGTCGAAGAGCTTTTACAGCTGTGGAATGGAAAAGGTGTACATGTGTGGGATGAGCATAAACAAGAGGAATTTGACCTACGAGCGTTGCTGTTTGTAACCATTAATGATTGGCCTGCTCTTTGTAACCTTTCAGGACAGACAAACAAGGGATACAACGCATGCACGCACTCTTTAGATGATACCGAAAGTATATATTTGGAAAAATGCAAGAAGAATGTGTACCCGGGACATCGTCGATTTCTTCTGACCAAGCACGCCTTAAGAAAGAAAGGCAAACATTTCAAAGGTGACGTAGATCACCAGAAGAAGCCCGTCCTCCGTACTGGTGATGATATACTTGATATGGTCAAGGATTTACAAGTAATCTTTGGAAAGGATCCTGGCGGACTATCTGTTCCGAATGACGCTGAGGGACACGCACCCATGTGGAAGAAGAAATCTATATTTTGGGACCTACCCTATTGGAAAGACCTAGAGGTCCGCTCTGCAATCGACGTGATGCACATGAAAAAGAATGTTTGCGTGAACGTGCTAGGCTTCTTGGGCGTGTATGGGAAGACAAAAGATACACCGGAGGCACGAGAGGACCAACAACGTGTGAACGAAAAAGACGGCATGCATCCAAAGCAGTATCAAGGTCCTACCAGCTACGCTCTAACCAAAGCGGAGAAGAAAATCTTCTTTGAATGCCTGCTCAGTATCAAGGTCCCGTCTGGCTTCTCATCGAATATAAAGGGAATAATAAACATGGCAGAGAAAAAATTCCAGAACCTAAAGTCTCATGACTGCCACGTGATTATGACGCAACTGCTTCCGGTTGCATTGAGGGGGCTTCTACCAGAAAATGTTCGATTAGCCATTGTGAAGCTATGTGCATTCCTCAATGCAATTTCACAGAAGGTAATCGATCCAGAAATCCCACCAAGGTTACAGAATGATTTGGTCCAATGTCTTGTCAGCTTCGAGTTGGTGTTCCCACCATCCTTCTTCAATATTATGAAGCACGTCCTAGTTCACCTAGTCGACGAGATTGCCATTCTGGGTCCTGTATTTCTACACAATATGTTCCCCTTTGAGAGGTTCATGGGAGTCTTGAAGAAATATGTTCGTAATCGTGCTAGGCCAGAAGGAAGCATCTCCACGGGCCATCAAACAGAGGAGGTCATTGGGTTTTGTGTTGACTTTTTTCCTGACCTTAAGCCGATTGGTGTCTCTAAATCGTGGTATGAGGGGAGACTGAGTGGAAAAGGCACGCTCGGAGCGGATTCAATAATATGTAGGGACGGGCATTCCTGGGCGCAAGCACACTACACAGTTCTACAGAATTCTACCTTGGTGGCCCCGTATATCAATGAACACAAGAATATTCTATGCTACAAACACCCGGAGCAGTCTGACGACTGGATTACACGTGAACACATCGGGACATTCGGCGGTTGGTTGCAAATGCATCTCATGCGTAACAACACTGTTGGAGATGACCTGTACTTGTTGGCCAGGACACCATCTTCGATTGTATGGAGTTACCAAGGGTACGGGATAAATGGTAATACATTTTACATGATCGCCCAAGATAAAAAGAGCACCAACCAAAACAGTGGTGTCCGCTTTGATGCAGCAATCACCAATAGGGCAAAGGACACATATTATGGTTACATAGAGGAGATATGGGAACTTGACTATGGACATGAATTTAAGGTCCCTTTGTTTTGGTGCAAATGGGTCAATTTGTCAGGCGGCGGGGTACAATTAGACCTGCAGTACGGAATGACAACAGTGGATCTCAAAAATCTTGGGTACATAGACGAACCATTCGTCCTAGCCAATGATGTGGCGCGGGTTTTCTATGTGAAGGACATGTCTACCAAACCAAGGAAAAAAAGATAAGGAAGCGAATACATCAAACGATGAGCCAAAGCGCCACATAGTTCTTTCAGGGAAAAGAAACATCGTGGGAGTGGAGGACAAGACAGACATGTCTGAGGATTATGAAAAGTTTCATGAAATTCCTCCCTTCAAAGTGAAGGCTGACCCAAGCATCCTGTTAAACGATGAAGATTATCCATGGTTACGGCGCAATAAGGAAGGGACACACGCGAAGAAAAAGTGAAGACTTTCTCTCCACAACTATTCTGATGATGGCTTTGATCTAGAATATCACTGTAGTTACATGTCAAGAAATGAAATCCCTTTTGTAATAGATGAGTTTTCGTCCGAAACCCTGTTACTTCGAAAGAGATTGTCCAGTTTGTACACGAAGTGCATCCAGTTTTTCCCGTAACCCTCTCAACTTTTTAGCTCATGCTATGTGGGTGAAATTATGATACCATGCCAAGTTTCAACCTTTTCAGAGTTCATTTGCAGTGCTTGTCATTTAGCTCCAAGAATGAACTAATAGCAAAAAGAATGAACTAAAAAGCTTTTATAAAACTCTAATAGGAAAAAGAACGAACTAAAAAGATTTTATAAAACTCTAATAGCAAAAAGAATGAACTAAAAAGATTTTATAGAACTCTAATAGGAAAAAGAATGAACTAAAAAGATTTTATAAAACTCTAATAGCAAAAAGAATGAACTAAAAAGCTTTTATAAAACTCTAATAGGAAAAAGAATGAACTAAAAAGATTTTATAAAACTCTAATAGCAAAAAGAATGAACTAAAAAGATTTTATAAAACTCTAATAGCAAAAAGAATCAACTAAAAAGAATCAAAATAATATTAACTAAAATTATCAAAGTATTTATTTGTTAAAAACTTTAATAGTAAAAAGCTTTTATAAAACTCGAATAGCAAAAGGAATCAACTAAAACATATGCAAAAAAGTAACATTAGAATTTAAAAAACATAATATATGCAAAAAAGGCCCACCTTCTAGCCACAACGACCTGCATACGACTAGAAACCCTAGAAATGGGCCAGGATGCAGGCCCGCAGTGCTAGCAGGCCCAACAGGGCGTGAGATAGGCATGCACTGCCTGCAATAGAGAGGAGCTCGAGAGGGCAGCGGCATTAGCGCTTATAAACCACTCCGAGCCCCTCTCGACTAGCGAGGTGGGACTAAACTTTTGGCTGCGGGAAGCACAACCCTTTAGTCCCGGTTGGTGGCTCCAACCGGGACTAAAGGGGGGGGCCTTTAGTCCTGGTTGGAGCCACCAACCGGGACTAAAGGGTTGTGCTTCCCGCCCTTTGGGCTGCTGAAATATACCTTTAGTCCCGGTTGGTGGCTCCAACCGGGACTAAAGGGGGGGGGGGGCTTTAGTCCCGGTTGGAGCCACCAACCGGGACTAAAGGGGGGGCTATATAAGCGGGACTTGGAAAAAATTCCAAATCCATGTGCAGTTTCTTCTCTCCTCTCCCCCGACGGCGTCGAAAACCACCTCGACGCCACCAGGCTGCCGGATTTTTTCGTCGCCTCCCTGACGCCATCGCCTCCCCGAGCCCGCTCGCTCCTTGTCGCCGCCCCCGACGCCGTCCCCATCGCCGCCCCCCGATGTCGTCGCCTTCCCGAGCCCGCTCCGGCCTCCTCCTCCTCCTAGGTGAGCCGCCGGCCACACCGCCGTTCCCCTCCTCCTCCTAGCTATCCTCCCTCCCCCCCGCGGTCATTGTCGTCGCCCGCGTCCGTCGCCGCCCCCGACGCCATCCGTCGCCGGCCACACTAGGCCCTGTTTGATAGCAAAGTATTGAAAAACTTAACTATTTGAAAACTACAACATTTTAACCTATAGGTAGAAAATACCACAGGCGGATCCAGGATTTTGAACTTGGGTGTTCAATTTTTTTTGCCATGTACAATTCTAAAATGTTCATGTAGCTAGCAAGAATTTTTTTTCCATCATAATGACAGTATCGTATAGAAATAACAAAAACGAAGATTATTTACTACACAATCATACAACATGTCATGGTCAAAAACAAGGCGTGGTGTCATTATCCTTTACTTGCAGAAATGTTTTTGAGCAGAAATGTAAAAAAAACATATTTCAAGTAGGGATCCTTTACTTGCAGCCACTTGGGTCGTGTGGGATAGACTGACAAAACTTCTGCTTGTTGGATTGACGATTTGAGACCAGTTTTATATGAATTAACATCTGTTTATTGCACAAACTCCAACACATTTAATACATGTACATAGTATACATCATATATATAAAATCTTAGCCAAAAAAATTGGGTGTACATGTGTACACCCATGACCCCATATGGATCCGCCATGTTTGACATACAGAAATTTCCTAGAGTATTGAGAATACTGGAAACATGTTTGGTGTTGCTTGGTTAAAACATAAATACTCTAGTTTTCTCACCGTGCCCGTTTTCTCACCTTGCTCAGTTTAAAAAAAAGAGGTCTCGGGTTCTTTTTATTATGCAGAGAAAATACTATGGTTTGGCAAATACTCTAGTATCAAAACTATAGTTTTTAGGTGCGCGCCACACACACACATACACATCACTAGGCTTTCTTATTAAAAATGGTATTGTTGTTTTATTGTTGTTAAATAAAATGATATTTGCTAGAGCCACAATTTGATCTCGTCGACGATGCTAATCCCACATCCTCGTCGTCGGCTCGGCGCCGACAACCAGTTTGAGAGGCGCCATGTCCAGGACTCAGCTCCACCGGGCTGGCACTAGGGGGTGCTACCTTCCGGGGCACGCAGTTTGGTGAGGAATCCGGGTATCGTTGTCGACCCGGAGCTTCTTTGGTGGCGGTCGCGTGGGCCACTATCGGTGCGGAGGCAGCCGGCAACCGAGGAGGTGGTACGTTGCCGTGTCAGGGAGGAGGACGAGCACGTCCGTCGCTACGTGGTTGCGTTGGATGCCAGGTTCTCCAATACCTGGCAGTTACTTCAGGGATCTCACCCGAGCTATGATCCTGTGATGGTTCCTTCTCTTTGGGTGTCCACCGCCCACGCTTCAGGAACCGCGAGTGAACTAGATTATTCGATAATATTCGAGTTGTATTAGTGATAATATTCGATGCTTCATTAACTGGATTGTTCGAGATGTATTAGTGATATTATATGATAATATTATATGAAGAGTCCCCGACGATCGCCGGTGATATCATATGCATTATATTTTTTATGTTCACCGGATTTTCATATGTTGATGGTGATCTATCGTGTTAATTGCATTTTCTTAATTACGTTTTACAACTGCTTGGGCTTATTAGGGACCATGAGGCGTAAGATCTGCAAGGTCTGCCAAAATTCATGTATGGATAGTCTTGGAACTGCAGTGCAGTTCGGGGTATTTTTGAGAAAGGGATTTCAAAAATCAGTGGTAACGGCCTTTAACTTGAATTTGTATTGAATTCTGATCATTTGTTTAGCTATTTTACTGACTTTATTGTTGATTATTAACTGCTTCATAGTGTGTTCCATGCAACATAAGGGAGGACTTCAATAATTCATATGGTAACGTGTTGTAATTTGAGGATGATGAGGAGCGCGAATTCGAATTGGATCTGCGCAAAGGAAAGAATAAAACCATCATATATGGTGATGGATGGGAGTAGTACATTGCAGTGAACAATTTTAAAGGAGGAGAACTCGTAGCTTTTTCCTTAATAGGAGAGGTGAATAGGTTAAGGACATTATATGTCCAAAGTGATGATGATGACGATGACGAAGATGACATCGTCAGCCAAGATGACCAAGATGACATTGACAGCCAAGATGAAGATGAGGACATCCAAGATGAAGATGAGGACAACCAAGATGAAGAGGAGGACATCAAAGATGAAGATGATGGTCCTATCCTTTCTGCATTTTTTCTCAAAGGATGAAGAAGCTTACTCGGGATGATAAAGCTAGTGTGAAAGAAATGTTACCATCCTCTTCGGCGTTCTTGGGGAAGCCCTTTGTGCACCGTCTAACAAAAACAAACATGGTCAAAAAAGTTATGGTGAGATGTTTTATATTCTTTCATCTCTTTTTGGTCATAACCAAGTATGGAGAGATGTCTAACATTCTGTGCTCTCTATTTTCTCTTAATGATGGGGTCTTCAGAAGTTACCTTTGAAGATGGTTTCCGGAGTGGACATCCCCGCCGTCGGCACTGCTGGAGTAATCCATGGACCAAGAGGGTCTGTCACGAATGTCCAATACAAGACAGAGGATGATGGGCGCATATCATTCCACAAGGCTGGCTGGCAGGAGTTCATCAAGGGAAAGAGAGAACTAAGGGTGGACACCCTTGTGGTAATCACTATAAGGAAGAGCAACCGCAAGGACTATCAGATGATGGTTGTTGTTGACCATGTTTAGAACTAAGTCATGAATATATCAGCTGGAGAACTGTTAGTTAATTTATTAGTATGTTAAGATGAATGTCATACATTGATGTTTGTTTCTTAAGTTGAACAAATTTCAAGTGATACTGATGGTTCTTTCTATATATTGATCATGACGATGTTGTGTAATGGTTCTTTCATTGCTATATGTAGTAGCTAGCGTCGAGTTGAATGAAAAGCATAAAATAAAAATGGTAAACACAAAATAAAAGGGGGAAACACAATATGAAAACCCCTAAACCCCTCCTTTCAAAAAAAACCCGGAGCCTGGCAGCTGCTGACGTGTGGCTGCCTTTTAGTCCCGGTCGGTGTTACCAACCGGGACTAAAGGTCCTCCTACCAGGCGCCCCACGACGGCCACGTGGAGCTCCTTTAGTCCCGGTTCGTAAGCCAACCGGGACTAAAAGTGATGGGCATTAGTACCGATCGTTTTGTCCCGGTTGCAGAACCGGGACTAAAGGCCCTCTGGAACCGGGACTAATGCCCTGTTTTCTACTAGTGAAACCTCGCACTTGTCTTATTGCAAAATCTTCTAAATGTTGGCTTTGGCATAGAAGGCTAGGACATGTTGGTTTGCGTAATTTAGACAAGCTCATCAAAGGTGATCATATACTTGGTGTTAAAGATGTTATCTTTGACAAAGATAGACTTTGTAGTGCTTGTCAAGCAGGAAAGCAAGTAGGTGGAAGGCATCCCGTAAAGAATATCTAAGAACAGCAAGCAGGTGCACCAACTATCCAGGTGTTCTAAAAGTTTAGCAAAACTTCATCATTTCCTCTCTCATTGCTAGTTTAGCTCATTTCATGTTCTAGAATTAGAGTGATTTGTGGGTTTTAGTGGAGGAGTGTATGTGGGACTTTATTTGATTTAGATGCAATTTGAGCTCAAATTAACTTCTTAGTTTGCATATGTGTAGGTGTGGTTTAGGATGCCGTACCCGTCCTTACCGCCGTCGATCGCCTGCGCCGATCTCGTCGCCGGCACCACCGTGGTGAGCCTCTTGTTCTTATCTTTTTTAAAAAAAATCTTACTTGTATGATTTAGATAGTTACTTGTATAATTTTCTTACCTGTATTATTGTTTGTTATTGTATAGTGTCATGGTTTTGATATCCGCCCCCGTCGGCTCTCGTCCGGTCTATGATTCGGATGTGGTATATTATCTTTAATAACTATTTGTTTCATTTAGTGTCTATTACAATTATGCCAACCAACTTGACATAGATATTTTTATCTAGGAGGTATGTGAACCGGAAATTCCAACCAACCCTCTTGTCGAGAGGTTAAATTTAGTTGAAAAAGAAAACAATTATTTGAAAGAAAAATTGAAAAGAATTGAAGACGAGAAGATGAAATTGGAGTTGCATGTTGCCGATGTCGTCGATCTACACAAGATCTAGATGGATGCAATGCGCTTGAAGATTAGAAAGATTAGAAAATATGCCATTAATAAAAAGGCTTGGTATCATTATGATGTTGGATCAATTATTACCTTAGTTGTGATTTTGATCGTATTTGTTGTTGCATTTAAATGTTTTACATAGTTGTATGTTAGTTTCAATGTATATTTTAGATGCTCTAGATAGTTGTATGTTGTTTTATGAGAACTATGTATTTATTTTTGCTGTAATAACATTTGATCACTAGTGTACATTGGTTTTAATGTGATGAACTTGTATTAATTTGGTCATTTCTCTATTCATGATGTTCTGTAATGGTTTTTAGATATACTTAATTATATAATGCAGATGAACCGGCAATGGATGTACGGTGACCGACGCACTGCCGAGTACATTACGGGCCTGCATAATTTTATCGATGTGGCTCAGGCAAATAGTCTGAATGGTTTTATGTGTTGTCCATGTGTTGACTGTGAGAATAAGAAGGATTACTCTTCCTCGAAAGTCCTTCACATCCACCTGCTTTGGTCCGGTTTCATGCCCAGCTATAATTGTTGGACCAAGCACGGAGAAACAGGGGTTATGATGGAAGACAATGAAGAATAAGAGGATGATGACAACTATCCTATGTTCCCCGAATACGGTGATACTGCAACGGGGGAAGCTGAAGATCAAGAGGCACCAGATGTGCCCGCTGATGATCTTCACCGGGTCATTGTTGATGCACAGAGAGAATGCGAAAGTGAAAAGGAGAAGTTGAAGTTGGAGCGCATGTTAGAGGATCACAAAAAATTGTTTTACCCAAATTGTGAAGATGACAACACAAAGCTCGGTACCACACTGGAATTGCTGCAATGAAAGGCAGAGAATGGTTTATCTGACAAGGGATTTGAGAAGTTACTGAAAATAATGAAGAAGAAGCTTCCAAAGGATAACGAATTGCCCGCCAGTACGTACGAAGCAAAGAAGGTTGTCTGCCCTCTAGGATTAGAGGTGCAGAAGATACATGCATGCCCTAATGAGATGTGGGCGGATCTGGGTGAAATGCTCCAGAGGTAATTTCAATCATTATCGCACTATATTGGCAACTTTCGTTCATTTCCTGATATCAAATAATTAATAACTCCTTTATTCATTTTCTTTGTGTAGGAGATATGCCCTAGAGGCAATAATAAATGTTATTATTTATCTCCAAGTTCATAATTATGTTTATGTTCCATGCTATAACTGCTATGGTTCTCGAGTCTGCTATAACACGAGGCTCGGAGGAAGACTCATATGCACGTGTGGAATAATAAACGGTAAAATGTATTCCTAGTCTGGCCTCTAAGACTAGCTCAAGTGTTGCATGATGGTTCTGTTTTCCTGATCATGGGCATGGCTATGCCGACAACTTTGAGGGCACAATGTTAGGAGAACATTTGTGTTGAATCGACCCGAATTGATGTTATGCTATGAGATACATTCGTCACAAGTTAATGGTTAATAACACAGAGATGGTTAACGTTTGCATGATTCCTTAGACCATGAGAGTATCGAGTTTCTTCATGCTTGCTTCATGAACTTTGGGGTTTGTTAAACGTCATCCGTAAATGGGTGGCTATTACGGCGGCTTACGGGTTCATGGAAAAGTGTGTCAAGTAACTTGATAGCTCAAGATTGGGATTTGCTCCTCCGACGATGGAGAGATATCTCTGGGCCCTCTCGGTATTACGGTATCCATCATCGTCTGGCCAGACACAGGGTGATTTGATCACAGGGATGCCGGAACACGGTAACGAGATAAGAGAACAATACCGGTAACGAGGTAACTGGCATAGTGGACAAGTTGTTGATCCACGGGGATGCCAAGATGTCTCACCTCGGGTATTTGTAACATATCGCGAAGCAACAGGAATAGCACATGGCAACTGGAGGTTCACTCGAATATTCATTCGTGTGGGTATAGGGGTCAATATGGGTGTCCACGGCTCCGATGTTGATCATTGATCGAAAGGGGTTCTGGGTCATGTCTATACTTCACCGAACCTATATGGTCACACGCCTAAGGGTCATCTATCTGCTGAATACTAGACAGGGAGTCTGAGAGAAAGTCTCCGGAAAAAGTTTCGGACACAACGGAAAAGTTCCGGAGAGAGAACACCGGAATAGTTTCGGTAAAACTGAAAAGTTGTTTCAGGGCATACCATTAGGTCAAATTGGTTTCGACACACACCTGGAAATTCTTGGAGGGTGCCAGAGTTGTTCTGTGAACTTCTGGGATTTTTCGGAGAAAAAACCCGGAAATGTTCCGGAGCTGCCGGAACCGGTTTGGTTGCTTTTCGCAGATGAAAATCACTAAACTGATAAGTTGTTTCGGAGTACACCATTAAGTCAAAATGGTTTCGGCACACGTCTAGAAATTCTTGGAGGGTGCCAGAATTGTTCTGGAAACTTCTGGGATTTTTCTGGAACAAAAACCGGAAATGTTCCGGAGCTACCGGAACCGCTTTGTTTGCTTTTCACAGATAAAAATCACTAATCCGGAATTGTTTTGGAATGCGTCGAAAATTATTTTAGTGGGTACTGGAAATGTTCTAAGCCCACATAAATATTTTCGGTTCGAACGGACGCTGAAAAATGTCGTCATGAATAGTGAAATCAGCTTTATGGTTACTTTTTGGAAAGCCACCTTTTTGGGCTTTTGCTCCAAAATATCTTGGAGATGACATGGATGGATGTGGCTGAAATTTTAGCCCCTCCACCCCTCCTTCTCCTATAAATAGAGGTGGAGGGGGCTGCCCAAAACTCACTCTTTCTCAACATACACAAGCCATGCATGATCTGGCCTTCTCTCTCCCTCCCAGCGAAATAGTTTCGTAGAGCCGAAAGGCTGTCTGGGTTCCGGTGGGAACTAGTTCTGGACGGCAAAGCCCTGACGGATAGATGACACCGTATGTGTGCAACTCTGTAGAGAGATCGTAGTTTCGGTCTTAGTTTGAGAGTGCCTCCCGAAGGGTTGTCCGTGTGACCGTCCGAGTTTCGAAGGTCCTCCCGAAGGGCTGTCCGCGACACCGTCCGGGGGACTATCGAACCGCATCCCGGAGATCTGTCCAAGGGGCAGATGAGGGTGTACATCCATGCGGTTGGGAGGTTGTAAATCCTAGCTGCGGGGATCTGCACCGCCGATCGTCATCGACTCTACTTCCGCTGCGCTACGAGTCAGTAACGATAAAGATCAAACCTTGTATGCAGTCTCCATAGTGGTCCTGGGCTGGTGCGTAGGTCGGAAATTTTTGTTTTCTGCTGCGTTACCCTACAATGGCATCATGAGCCGTGCTATGCGTAGATGTAGGCTGCGATCTAGAATACATAGAGATGTATGGGTGTTGCACAATATAATAAGGTAGTAGATGAGTTCTATTACTGAAAATTATTTGTGCGGGTAGCAGATGAAATCTGTTACCCGATGTTCTTGTTGCTTCCCTGGGATTTGCATATTTCTGATCTTGATAACAGCATGGTGGAGTTTCAATGTTCTGGCAATCTGCGATCCTGATTGATCAACGAAGTGCTAACAGTTCATTGAATTCCACTTTAGTTAAAAAGAAAGATGAAATTTTGCAGACGAAAGGGCAATGCAGATATGATCTGCACGGGGGTCATGCGTATGACGAAGTTCAGTATGGGGCTCAAGATTTTATTATCTCGTGTTTCATACACCCCGCAAAGTTAATCTAGCAACTTGAATTATCATACTTGATGATGGACGTTGGTACCTTCGGTTTGTTTTGAAACCTTAGAAGCCACGAAAAACAAGTTCTTGCATAAACCGATTAGAGGCGTCTAACTTGGTTTTGCAGGAGGGTTTGCATGAGCATGTGATGTGGTATAGCAATGCTCATATTAATTTGATTATGTATGAGATAACTATATGATGTAAATTAACATGACCTACGTGTCATGATTCGGCATGATGGCTGGAGCCATATGATTGTCACTTTAAGGACCTACGTGTCAACCTTGAGTAATGCACTTATTTCATTAGCTATAGAGATAGCAATATTATCTGATGCATCAACAAGGTGGTGACAATCTTCGCGAAGGTTGATACGTCTCCAACGTATCTATAATTTTTTATTGTTCCATGCTATTATATTATCTGTTTTGGATGTTTTATATGCATTAATATGCTATTTTATATTATTTTTGGGACTAACCTATTAATCTAGAGCCTAGTGCCAGTTTCTGTTTTTTCCCTGTTTTTGAGTATTGTAGATAAGGAATATTAAACGGAGTCCAAACGGAATAAAATCTTCGGGATGATTTTTCTTGGACCAGAAGAAACCTAGCAGACTTGGAGATGAAGGCAGGAGACCTGTCGGGGAGTCACAAGCCTGCAGGGCGCGCCCTAGGGGGGGGGGGCGCCCTCCTGGCTTGTGGCCCCCCAGCAGGCCTCCTAACCCTATTCTTCGGCCTATAAATTCCCAAATATTCCCCCAATACCAAAAAGAGACACGAAAATACTTTTCCGCCGCCAGAAGCCTCTGTTCCCGTGAGATCCAATCTTGGAGCCTTTTTCGGTAATCTGCCGGAGGGGGATTCGATCACGGAGGGCATCTACATCAACTCCATTGCCCCTCCGATGATGCATGAGTAGTTCACCACAGACCTTCGGGTCCATAGCTAGTAGCTAGATGGCTTCTTCTCTCTCTTTGTTCTTCAATACCATGTTCTTCATGATCTTGATGGAGATCTATCCGATGTAATACTCTTTTGCGGTGTGTTTGTCGAGATCCGATGAATTGTGGGTTTATGGTCAGCTTATCTATGAATATTATTTGAATCTTCTATGAATTCTTATATGCATGATTTCATATCTTTGCAAGTCTCTTCGAGTTATTGGTTTGGTTTGGCCAACTAGATTGGTAATTCTTGCAATGGGAGAAGTGCTTAGTTTTGGGTTCAATCTTGCGGTGTCCTCACCCAGTGACAAAGTAGGGGTAGCGAGGCACGTATTTGTATTGTTGCCATCAAGGATAAAAAGATGTGTTTTTCATCATATTGCTTGAGTTTATCCCTCTACATCATGTCATCTTACCTAATGCGTTACTCTGTTCTTCATGAACTTAATACTCTAGATGCAGGCAGGAGTCGGTCGATGTGTGGAGTAATAGTAGTAGATGCAAAATCGTTTCGGTCTACTTGACACGGACGTGATGCCTATATGCATAATCATTGCCTTGGATATCATCATAACTATGCGCTTTTCTATCAATTGCTCGACAGTAATTTGTTCACCCACCGTATTATTTTCCTTCATGAGAGAAGCCTCTAGTGAAACCTATGGCCCCCGGGTCTATTTTCCATATTATATTTTCAGATCTATAAACCAAAAATACTAAAAATACCTCGCTGCATTCTTTTTACTTTTGTTTTACTTTCCGTTTTAGCAATCTTTTATATCTATCTCTATCAGATCTCATCCTTGCAAATAACAGTGAAGGGATTGACAACCCCTTTTAGCGTTGGGTGCAAGAGTTTGATTGTTTGTGTAGGTGCGAAGATTGGGGACTTGCTTGTATCTCCTACTGGATTGATACCTTGGTTCTCAACAACTGAGGGAAATACTTATCTACTTTGCTGCATCACCCTTTCCTCTTCAAGGGAAAACCAACGCAAGCTCAAGAAGTAGCAAGAAAGATTTCTGGCGCCGTTGCCGGGGAGATCTACATCAAGCCTACCAAGTACCCATCACAAACTCATCTCTTAAATTTACATTATTTTCCATTTGCCTCTCGTTTTCCTCTCCCCCACTTCTAAAACGATATTCAGAAAAAACCAAAAAGATTTGCCTTTTTATTTGCCCTTCTTCCGTTGGTCTTTTCGTTTGCTTTTTGTTTGCTGGTGTGCTAGATTGCTTGCTTTGTCACGATGACTCAAGAGAATACCAAGTTGTGTGACTTCTCCAATACTAATAATAATGGTTTTATTAGTACTCCGATTGCTCCCTCCACTAGTGCGGAATCTTATGAAATTAATGCCGCTTTGCTTAATCTTGTTCTGAAAGAACAATTTTCTGGCCTTCCTACTGAAGATGCCGCATCCCATCTAAATACTTTCGTTGAGTTGTGTGATATGCAAAAGAAGAAAGATGTGGATAATGATATTGTTAAATTGAAGCTATTTCCGTTCTCACTACGAGATCGTGCTAAAACTTGGTTTTCATCTTTGCCTAAAAATAGTATTGATTCATGGAATAAGTGTAAAGATGCCTTTATTTCCAAGTACTTTCCGCCCGCTAAGATCATCTCCCTTAGGAATGATATAATGAATTTTAAGCAACTTGATCATGAGCATGTTGCACAATCTTGGGAGAGGATGAAACTAATGATTAGAAATTGCCCCGCACATGGTTTGAGTTTATGGATGATTATACAAAAAAATTATGCGGGATTGAATTTTGCATCTAGAAATCTCTTAGATTCCACCGCGGGTGGTACTTTTATGGAAATCACATTAGGAGAAGCTACTAAACTCCTAGATAATATTATGGCAAATTACTCTCAATGGCATACCGAAAGATCTCCTACTAGTAAAAACGTGCATGCTATTGAAGAAATAAATACTTTGAGTGAAAAGATGATGAATTAATGAAATTGTTTGCTAGTAAGAGTGCTCCTATTGATCCGAATGATATGCATTTGTCTTCTTTGATTGGAAATAATAATGAATCTATGGATGTGAACTTTGTTGGTAGGAACAATTTTGGTAATAACGCGTATAGAGGTAATTTCAATCCTAGGCCGTTTCCTAGTAATTCCTCTAATAATTATGGTAATTCCTACAACAATTATTATGGAAATTATAATAAGATGCCCTCTGATCTTGAGAATAATATTAAAGAATTTATTAGTTCGCAAAAGGGTTTCAATGCTATGATTGAAGAAAAATTGCTCAAGATTGATGATTTGGCAAGGAACGTTGATAGAATTTCTCTTGAGATTGATTCTTTGAAAATTAGATCTACTCCACCCAAGCGTGATATTAATGAGTCTTTAAAAGCTATGAGAATTTCTATTGATGAGTGTAAGGAAAGAACCGCTAGAATGCGTGCTAAGCGTGAATGGCTTGAAAAAGTGTGTTCTCGTGATAATATTGAAGAAGATCTTAAAGTGATTGATGTGACTCCTATTGAATCTTTGTTTTCTAATATAAATCTTGATAAAGATGGGACTGGAGATAAGTCAACTTTAGTTAAAAGGCGTCCCAATGATTCGGAGTTTATAGATCTTAATGCTAAGATTGATAAAAGTGGGATTGAAGAGGTCAAAACTTTAAATAGCAATGAACCCACTCTTTTCGATTTCAAGGACTTTAATTATGATAGTTGTTCTTTGATTGATTGTATTTCCTTGTTGCAATCCATGTTGAATTCTCCGCATGCTTATAATCAAAATAAAGCTTTTACTAAACATATCGTGGATGCTATGATGAAATCTTTTGAAGAAAAACTTGAGTTGGAAGTTTCTATACCTAGGAAGCTTTATGATGAGTGGGAACCTACTATTAAGATTAAAATTAAAGATTATGAGTGCCATGCTTTGTGTGATTTGGGTGCTAGCGTTTCCACGATTCCGAAAACTTTATGTGATGTGCTAGGTTTCCATGAATTTGATGATTGCTCTTTAAATTTGCATCTAGCGGATTCCACCATTAAGAAACCTATGGGAAGGATTAATGATGTTCTTATTGTTGCAAATAGGAATTATGTGCCCGTAGATTTCATTGTTCTTGATATAGATTGCAATCCTACATGTCCTATTATTCTTGGTAGACCTTTCCGTAGAACGATCGGTGCAATTATTGATATGAAGGAAGGAAATATTAGATTCCAATTTCCATTAAGGAAAGGCATGAAACACTTTCCTAGAAAGAAAATAAAATTACCTTATGAATCTATTATGAGATCTACTTATGGATTGCATACCAAAGATGACAATACCTATATCTATTGCGTTATGCCTAGCAAGGGGCGTTAAACAATAGCGCTTGTTGGGAGGCAATCCAATTTTATTTTTGCTTTCTGTTTTTTGTTTCTGTTTTGGTGTGTTTTGCACATTATTACTTCTGTATTAATTGTGTTTTTATGTTTTTATTAGTGTTTGAGCCAAGTAAGACCTTTGGGATGGTCTACGGTGTTTGTTGATTTGATTTTGCTAAAAAACAGAAACTTTTGCGCTCAGTACAGGAATTTTATAAATTCACTGGAACGTGATTTTGATCTGAAATTTTTACACAATATTTATATACAAATTCCTCTTGTTTTCCTAATTTTTAAGAATTTTTGGAGTTACATAAGTATTCGAAGTCTACAGATTGCTACAGACTGTTCTGTTTTTGACAGATTCTGTTTTCTTTGTGTTGTTTGCTTATTTTGATGAATCTATGGGTTGTATCGGGGGGTATGAATCATGGAGAAGTTAGAATACAGTAGGTATTACACAAATATAAATAAAGAATGAGTTCGCAACAGTACCTAAAGTGGTGATTTATTTTTCTTATACTAACGGATCTCACGAGTTTTCTGTTGAGTTTTGTGTTGTGAAGTTTTCAAGTTTTGGGTAAAGATTTGATGGACTATGGAATAAGGAGTGGCAAGAGCCTAAGCTTGGGGATTCCCAAGGCATCCCAAGACATATTCAAGGATACCAAAGAGCCTAAGCTTGGTGATGCCCCGGAAGGCATCCCCTCTTTCGTCTTCAATCCATCGGTAAATTTACTTGAGGCTATATTTTTATTCACCACATGATATGTGTTTTGCTTGGAGCGTCTTGTATGATATGAGTCTTTGATTTTTAGTTTGCCACAATCATCCTTGCTGCACACATCTTTTTGAGAAGGACACGCTGAATCGTGAATTTATTAAAATACTCTATGTGCTTCACTTATATCTTTTGAGCTAGGCAATGTTGCTCTAGTGCTTCACTTATATCTTTTTAGAGCACGGTGGTGTTTTATTTTATAGAAATAATTGAACTCTCGTACCTCACTTATATTATTTTGAGAGTCTTTAAACAGCATGGTAATTGGGTTAGGTTATGAATTTAGTCCTAATATAATGGGCATTCAAGAGGGATATAATAAAAACTTTCATATTAAGTGCATTGAATACTATGAGAAGTTTGATTCCTTGCATATAGTTTTGAGATATAAAGATGGTGATATGAGAGTCATGCTAGTGAGTAGTTGTGAATTGGTAGAAATAGTTGTGTTAAAGTTTGTGATTCCCGTAGCATGCACGTATGGTGAACCGTTATGTAACGAAGTCGGAGCATGATTTGTTTAATGATTGTCAACCTTTGTGTGAGGGTCGGGAGCGCGCGATGGTTAACTCCTACCAACCTCTCCCCTAGGAGCATATGCGTCTAACACTTTGCTTCGATAACTAATAGACTTTTGCAATAAGTATGTGAGTTCTTTATGACCAATGTTGAGTCCATGGATTATACGCACTCTCACCCTTCCACCTTTGCTAGCCTCTCTAGTACCGCGCAACTTTCGCCGGTGCATTAAACCCACCTTCCTCAAAACAGCCACCATATACTTTCCTCAAAACAGCCACCATACCTACCTATTATGTCATTTCCATAGCCATTCCGAGATATATTGCCATGCAACTTCCACCGTTCCGTTTTTCATGACATGCACCATCATTTTCATATTGCCTTGCATTCGTAAGCATTCATATAGAGTCATATTTTGTTCTAGGTATCGAGTTGTAAGTAAATAAAAGTGTGATGATCTTCATTACTAGAGCATTGTCCCGTGAGAGAAAAGGATGATGGAAGCTATGATTCCCTCACAAGTTGGGATGAGTCTCCGGACTTTACAAATAATAAAAGAGGCCAGCGAAGCCCAAATAAAAAAAAAGAGAGGCCAAAGATGCCCACCAAAATAAAAAAAAATGAGAGAAAGAGAGAAGGGACAATGCTACTATCTTTTTCCACACTTGTGCTTCAAAGTAGCACCATGATCTTCATGATAGAGAGTCTCCTATTTTGTCACTTTCATATAACTAGTGGAATTTTTCATCATTATGCACGACCACTTAGTTTCTTTTTGAGCTTTCATACACTTATAGCTCTAGTGCATCCGTTGCATGGCAATCCCTACTCACTCACATTGATATCTATTGATGGGCATATCCATAGCCCATTGATACGCCTAGTTGATGTGACACTATCTTCTCCTTTTCCCTTGCACCTCCACCACATTCTATTCCACCCATAGTGCTATATCCATGGCTCACGCTCATGTATTGCGTGAGAGTTGAAAAGGTTTGAGAACATAAAAGGGGTGTGCATGATTTAGATACTTTGTGTGGGGAAGATGGAGCATAGCCAGACTATATGATATTGTAGGGATAACTTTCTTTAGCCATGGTATTTTGAAAGACATGATTGCTTATTAGTATGCTTTAAGTATTATTGTTTTTATGTCAATATTAAGCTATAGTATTGAATTTTACGGATCTGAATATTCATGCCACAATAAAGAATATTACATGGATAAATATGTTAGGTAGCATTCCAAATCAAAAATTCTGTTTTTATCATTTACCTACTCGAGGACGAGCAGGAATTAAGCTTGGGGATGCTTGATACGTCTCCAACGTATCTATAATTTTTGATTGTTCCATGCTATTATATTATCTATTTTGGATGTTTTATATGCATTAATATGCTATTTTATATTATTTTTGGGACTAACCTATTAATCTAGAGCCTAGTGCCAGTTTCTGTTTTTTCCTTGTTTTTGAGAATTGTAGATAAGGAATATTAAACGGAGTCCAAACGGAATAAAATCTTCGGGATGATTTTTCTTGGACCAGAAGAAACCTAGCAGACTTGGAGATGAAGGCAGGAGACCTGTCGGGGAGTCACAAGCCTGCAGGGCACGCCCTTGGGGGGGGGGCGCCCTCCTGGCTTGTGGCCCCCCAGCCACGAAAATACTTTTCCGCCGCCGGAAGCCTCTGTTCCCGTGAGATCCAATCTTGGAGCTTTTTCCGGTAATCTGCCGGAGGGGGATTCGATCACGGAGGGCATCTACATCAACTCCATTGCCCCTCCGATGATGCGTGAGTAGTTCACCACAGACCTTCGGGTCCATAGCTAGTAGCTAGATGGCTTCTTCTCTCTCTTTGTTCTTCAATACCATGTTCTTCATGATCTTCATGGAGATCTATCCGATGTAATACTCTTTTGCGGTGTGTTTGTCGAGATCCGATGAATTGTGGGTTTATGGTCAGCTTATCTATGAATATTATTTGAATCTTCTATGAATTCTTATATGTATGATTTGATATCTTTGCAAGTCTCTTCGAGTTATTGGTTTGGTTTGGCCAACTAGATTGGTAATTCTTGCAATGGGAGAAGTGCTTAGTTTTGGGTTCAATCTTGCGGTGTCCTCACCCAGTGACAAAGTAGGGGTAGCGAGGCACGTATTTGTATTGTTGCCATCGAGGATAAAAAGATGGGGTTTTCATCATATTGCTTGAGTTTATCCCTCTACATCACGTCATCTTACCTAATGCGTTACTCTGCTCTTCATGAACTTAATACTCTAGATGCAGGCAAGAGTCGGTCGATGTGTGGAGTAATAGTAGTAGATGCAGAATCGTTTCGGTCTACTTGACACGGACGTGATGCCTATATGCATAATCATTGCCTTGGATATCGTCATAACTATGCGCTTTTCTATCAATTGCTCGACAGTAATTTGTTCACCCACCGTATTATTTTCCTTCATGAGAGAAGCCTCTAGTGAAACCTATGGCCCCCGGGTCTATTTTCCATATTATATTTTCAGATCTATAAACCAAAAATACCAAAAATACCTCGCTGCATTCTTTTTACTTTTGTTTTACTTTCCGTTTTAGCAATCTTTTATATCTATCTCTATCAGATCTCATCCTTGTAAATAACCGTGAAGGGATTGACAACCCCTTTTAGCGTTCGGTGCAAGAGTTTGATTGTTTGTGTAGGTGCGAAGATTGGGGACTTGCTTGTATCTCCTACTGGAATGATACCTTGGTTCTCAACAACTGAGGGAAATACTTATCTACTTTGCTGCATCACCCTTTCCTCTTCAAGGGAAAACCAACGCAAGCTCAAGAAGTAGCAAAGGTGAACACCGACGCAAATGCCGAAGACGAAGAAATGTTTGACTTCTCCGTCAGAAGGGGCTATACCATGTCATGCTAATTATGAATTGCCTGATATGTTTATCCCTTATGATGCACCCTTCTTGATTGCGCGGTAGTCGCTTTTTATTAGGGTGATCTCTCACTTTAAAATATCAAAGTAGTTAGTGTTCACCCAAGTGTAGCACCGTCTGAAATTCGTATCTTTTCGGGGTGCGCCATGTCCACATGGGTATGAACGAATCGAGAGGAATGAGGCGGGTGAGGTCAGACCTCACAGCAAGATGACTTGGTTGTCTTTGACGTTCAGGCAGGATAGTCCTGAGCCCGGAACACACCCATCGAAAGATGAACATGAGTCACATAAAGATGTGATTGGCAAGTTTGCCTACCGATTAAAATTCCCGTCATTAGTGATGTCCACATCAATGGCGTTGAATTGAAATGCGGATCTTGAATCACTCACAATCAATTATGAGAGATATTCATTTGAGTGGGAGCGCACTTTAGAATTAATTCTTTTAATTCTTAGTGCAATTAATTTTGAACACTGTCTAAGTGTGATTTGCATAATAGTTGTAGAATAATGGCTCGCGTTTCCACCTTCCCTATTAAAATTGAATAAGCTGTTATTTATCTGGTTAAATCTTTACGATTGATAACGTAATGTGAGGATTGTCCTCAAGAGTGACGAGAAGGACTCTGTCCTATCGCATACTTTCGGTATCCTCCCGCTAATGCTATGGATCATGTGACTCTCGTCCTTCGATCCAAAAGCTAGAATTCCGTTTCAGTCAGGTGCAATACGTTTGCTTCCATGAGACCCGAACTTTGAAAGTTTTGGGATAGTTATGTGATATTCATAGAACTGAAAATTAATTTTCAGATACAAACAAAGGCTGAAAGATATGAAATATCCAAAGCAATATTTGTTTGCAAACTATTAGTAAAGGAGTTTACTATGCATTAGACTGATAAGAGAGGGATCCAGAAGAATGCCTGTCATATGATGAAAGGTGAATAAAACAACAACTTAAAGAGAAAGGAAGTGTTCGAAGGGTGTTAGTAAAACTTTCACGCCTAGGAAGTCCGGGGCTAACGCCACTCTTAAGTTGAGTGCTTCTTCTGAGAGTAGGAGAAATACTGAAAGTTAAACTGTTAAAAGTATAAAGGCAAAAGGAAAGAAGACTAGAATATCCAGCTCATGTATGAATGTCATACAAGTTTTTGATGTATAGAAGGCTGGTCGAATATATAGTTCTTGGGAATTATGGTTAAACATGTTAATCACTAATTCTTGGGTATTGTGAGTTGATCACAAAGATACCCGCTCGATTGCATTCTGTTGCGACTCGATGCAAGAACTACTATGGCCTGAAAGACTAGCCAGGAATGAGGTCTTGATTCACGCTGGGAACATAGTAAAAGTTACTATACCTTCCATCGGTGTATTACCTATGTATTTTCTTTCATAATTCATTTTAGAGCTTTACACACTCTAGCCCTTTGCATAAGGTATCTTGCAAGAAGGTTGTTCATAAGAGAACTTTTGATGTTCGGTGTTATGAATAAACATAAGGGCCATACTTTCATTATGAATGAAATGTATGTTATGAAAAATGATATTAATATATTACCTCTGTGTTTAATTTCATAATTCATTTTAGAGTTTCATACACTCTAACCCAGTGCAGAATGTTTGATGCAAAAGGGTTGTTCATAAAAGAACAATTGTTGTTCAATATTATGAATAACATGAAGGGCCATGCTTGCATCCAAGATGGGATGTATGTTATGAATATTGATGGAAATATGACACATCCATAACACTGATGCTAAATATCTCAAGACTAAAAGAATACCACACAAGTGTGGCACTGCATTTGGTCACATTGGAGAAACCCGCATGGAAAATTCCATTATGATGGATTTTGAAGTCGTTTGATTTTAAATCATCTGACACTTGCAACTTTCGTCCGAAAAGTGAAGTGACTGAAATACCGTTCACATGCCATAAGGAACGAGCAACAAACTTATTGGTGATCATACATTTTGATGTGTGTAGTTCAATAAATGTTGTTGCAAGTAGTGGATTTATCTCTCTTCAAAAATGACTCAAGTAGATATATGGATATTTACTTGATGAGACGTAAGTCTGGATCTTTTGAAATCATTCAAAAGGTTTTCAAAAATGAAGTAGAAGTTGTTGTAACAAGAAAATTATGTTTCTACAATTCGATTGCAGAAAGGAATATTTGAGTTACAAGTTTAGCGATTGTCTGATGAGTTGTGAAAGGGGTTTCATAACTTGCACCTCCCGGAACACCACTGCAAGTGGAGAGTCCGTGAAGATGTAATCGAACCATTCATGACATGGTAAGATCAAAGATGACATAAATAAATTTGCCATTATCCCTTTTAAAGTGATGCTTTAGAGACTGCGGCTTTTACACTGAAAAGAGCTCCATCGGGTCTATTGAAATGACGCCATGGTATGGTACGCCCAACCATGTTATATCTTTTCTTAACATTTGGAATATGGGGCTTGTGTAAAAGATTACAAACCTATTCCAAATTGGACAAGTGCTACTTTGTAGGTTATTCCAAGTTATTGGGTATTCCCCCACCACTATACCGAGGCTAAGGTTTTTGCCACAAAGAACGGTATGGTTTTTGAAGAAAATTGTTCTTTCAAAAAGGTGAGTGGGAGAACAGTGCAACTCGACGAGATAAATAGTATCTTCATCATCAGATCAAAGGAAAGAGACCTTGGAAGTAATTCCAGAGTTTCCTACTGCGACTGATACGGAAGCCTCTACATGAGATGTATGGACTTCAGTCGAACTTGCAGCTGAACCACGTAGGAAAAACTTGTGCAAACCTCTCAGGTGCGCATACGAGATATTGTTGTTAGACAACAGTATACCTACGATACACAAGGAAGCGTTGATGGGCCCTGACTCCGGAATTGGCTAAATGCCAATACAATCCGAGATAGTTTCCATATAAGTGATTCAAGATTAAAACCTTGATACACCTTTCGGAAGACTTAGAGTCTAACGAATATTTATGAAACTATAAACTGATGTGGATAAAATGTTTTATCCATAAAGCTCGACTTGTTGCAATAACAAGTTCAAGGAGTTGACTACGATGAGGTTGTTTCACCGTAGCGATGCTTAAAGTCGGTTCTGGTTGAACTAGCAATTAATACATATTTCAATGATGAGATATGAAACATGGATGACGAAAGAATTTCCATGAAATGGGAAACCAAACTAGGATTTGTATGTGATACAGTCCAAAGTATTTTGTCAATCCAAAGGATGCTAGTGAGTATGCAAACTTCAGAGTTCCAGCAATGGACAGAAGAGAGCAAAATGGAGTTGGAATCTTCGTTTTGATGAAATGATCAAAAGAGTTTGATTTCATCAATGGATAATGAAGATGCTTGTGGTTTCAAGAAAGTAAGTGGGAGCATAATAATATTTCTAAAAACCTTGTGTGCTTGACACATTGTTAATTGGAAATAAATTTCTTGACATGAATTAGGACTTCATTTGAAAATAGTTTTCGATGAAGTGCTTGGGCTAAATAGCCTTGCTATTAGGCATAATGATCTATGGAGATAGATTTACCTAATGGGGCTAAGCAAAAATACATATTGACAAGATGCTAAAACAATTTAGCACTAAAACCGCCAAGGAGTGATTCTTGCCGAAGTCACATGGAAAGAGTTTTGTAAGACTCGGTGTCCCAAAACACTGATGAGCAAAATACATGATGGAGATTCCACACACTCTTGTGTTTGAATTAATCATGTATTCCATGGTATGTAAAACAACCAGATATGTCCGATACTCCCAAACTGTTGCGAGTATAGATACCAAAGTGATCAAAGTACTGATCAAAGGACAATAGTGAAATATGTCATTGAGTACTAAAGTAGCACTGATGACATGTTTTCTCGCAAGCTGAGATCATGAAGAGTTCGTTGTAAAAGGTTACATCAATACAGTCTTCATCAATGCTCCATGCAATTTTTGATATAAATTGAGGGTTTTGTGTAACACACAATATGGTGGCACAGTTAGTTGGAAATTGTTCCAAACAAGTTACTGTGGCGAATTCTATATCAGAGGCGAAGTATGTTGCCGCTTTCGAAGCGATAAAGAAAATGTTGAATCATATAGTTCATTCATGAACTTAGTATGGTTCCAAGAAGGCTTTGGTCAATGGGACACTATTGCCGATAGTTGCTCCATAGCTCAGTCTGAGGAATCAAGGTTCAACCTGTGATTCACATATATACAAAGCCAAGTCCACACAAAATATGAATTTTGTGAAAACGTGAAAACACGAGGATATGAAAAATTACTACACACAGAGCTGAAGTTGTCAGATCCGTTGGACATCAGGCTATACCACATGCGAAGCATATTTTACACCAATGTGCCATAGGTGTAAAGTGCATTAGCATTAACTAGATTATTGACTCTAGTCCAAGTGGGAGTCTGTAGGAGATATGCCCTAGAGGCAATAATAAATGTTAATATTTATCTCCAAGTTCATAATTATGTTTATGTTCCATGCTATAATTGCTATGGTTCTCGAGTCTGCTATAACACGAGGCTCGGAGGAAGACTCATATGCACGTGTGGAATAATAAACGGTAAAATGTATTCCTAGTCTGGCCTCTAAGACTAGCTCAAGTGTTGCATCATGGTTCTGTTTTCCTGATCATGGGCATGACTATGCCGGCAATTTTGAGGGCACAATGTTAGGAGAACATTTGTGTTGAATCGACCCGAATTGATGTTATGCTATGATATACATTCGTCACAAGTTAATGGTTAATAACACAGAGATGGCTAACGTTTGCATGATTCCTTAGACCATGAGATTATCGAGTTTCTTCATGCTTGCTTCATGAACTTTGGAGTTTGTTAAACGTCATCCGTAAATGGGTGGCTATTACGGTGGCTTACGGGTTCATGGAAAAGTGTGTCAAGTAACTTGATAGCTCAAGATTGGGATTTGCTCCTTCGACGATGGAGAGATATCTCTGGGCCCTCTCGGTATTACGGTATCCATCATCGTCTGGCCAGACACAGGGTGATTTGATCACAGGGATGCCGGAACACGGTAACGAGATAAGAGAACAATACCGGTAACGAGGTAACTGGCATAGTGGACAAGTTGTTGATCCATGCGGATGCCAACATGTCTCACCTCGGGTATTTGTAACATATTGCGAAGCAACAGGAATAGCACACGGCAACTGGAGGTTCACTCGAATATTCATTCGTGTGGGTATAGGGGTCAATATGGGTGTCCACGGCTCCGATGTTGATCATTGATCGGAAGGGGTTCCGGGTCATGTCTATACTTCACCGAACCTATAGGGTCACACGCTTAAGGGTCATCTATCTGTTGAATACTAGACAGGGAGTCTGAGAGAAAGTCTCCGGAAAAAGTTTCGGAGACAGCGGAAAAGTTCCGAAGAGAGAACACCGGAATAGTTTCGGTAAAACTTAAAAGTTGTTTCAGGGCATACCATTAGGTCAAATTGGTTTCGGCACATGCCTGGAAATTCTTGGAGGGTGCCAGAATTGTTCTGTGAACTTCTGGGATTTTTCGGAGAAAAAACCCGGAAATGTTCCGGAGCTGCCAGAACCGGTTTGGTTGCTTTTCGCAGATGAAAATCACTAAACCGAAAAGTTATTTCGGAGTACACCATTAAGTCAAAATGGTTTCGGCACACGTCTGGAAATTCTTGGAGGGTGCCAGAATTTTTCTGGAAACTTCTGGGATTTTTCCGGAACAAAAACCGGAAATGTTCCGGAGCTGCCGGAACCGCTTTGTTTGCTTTTCGCAGATGAAAATCACTAATCCGGAATTGTTTTGGAACGCGTCGAAAATTGTTTTAGTGGGTACTAGAAATGTTCTAAGCCCACATAAATATTTTCGGTTCGAACGGACGCTGAAAAATGTCGTCATGAATAGTGAAATCAGCTTTATGGTTACTTTTTGGAAAGCCACCTTTTTGGGCTTTTGCTCCAAAATATCTTGGAGATGACATGGATGGATGTGGCTGAAATTTCAGCCCCTCCACCCCTCCTTCTCCTATAAATAGAGGTGGAGGGGGCTGCCCAAAACTCACTCTTTCTCAACATACACAAGCCATGCATGATTTGGCCTTCTCTCTCCCTCCCAGCGAAATAGTTTCGTAGAGCCGAAAGGCTGTCTGGGTTCTGGTGGGAACTAGTTCTGGACGGCGAAGCCCTGCCGGATAGATGACACCGTATGTGTGCAACTCTGTAGAGAGATCGTAGTTTCGGTCTTAGTTCGAGAGTGCCTCCCGAAGGGTTGTCCGTGTGACCGTCCGAGTTTCGAAGGTCCTCCCGAAGGGCTGTCCATGACACCGTCCGGGGGACTGTCTGACCGCCTCCCGGAGGGCTGTCCAAGGGGCAGATGAGGGTATACATCCTCGCGGTTGGGAGGTTGTAAATCCTAGCTGCGGGGATCTGCACCGCCGATCGTCATCGACTTTACTTCCGCTGCGCTACGAGTCGGTAACGATAAAGATCAAACCTTGTATGCAGTCTCCATAGTGGTCCTGGGCTTGTGCGTAGGTCGGAAATTTTTGTTTTCTGCTGCGTTACCCTACACTTTGTCGGGCAGGGTTTGAAAACGGTTCACCAAGAAGGCCAGGGGTGAATGAAAAAAGGAGTTGCAATTTTGACAACTCAATGTAAGTAGTACTAGCTAGCTAGGTCAGCGCATCTCTTTGATTCTAGTTTCAATACCATTATCATGCTTGATTGTTATTTTGATTGAACTCTATTCTCGTAAAGTGCTTGAGGCAGGGAGACGGGAATAATTTATGTGGATACTACGTTTGCGAGTTCATTCGCCAGACGACCTGTGAGAATGGCAGAATTTTAGAAAAACTTCAAGTACATAAACAATATTCACAATTTTATTTTATTACCATCCATTGTGTTGAGTTTCATTCATATATATTGACCCCTTTCTTTAAATTAGATCGAACGGATGTGGGACGCTCTCCTACCAAAGGATCGCGTACGAGCAATTCAAGAGGAATTTGCGGGATTCTTACTTGAAGAGGTCATATCTAAAACCGGAGAATACCATCGGGAATTGGTAGGGAGTTGGTAATTAGATATTAGGGATCGTAAGAGAAATTATATTGTATATATGCATGAACGTGTACTATATGTAGTAGCGTCGAATATATGTATGAAAACTTGTTGTTCGATCGACCAAGCACGGAGAAAGAGGTCACTTCTCTATATTTATGACGATGTTGTGTAATGGTTCCTTCATTGCTATATGTAGTAGCGTCGAGTTGAATGGAAACATAAAATAAAAATGAAAATCCTAAATGAAAAAGAATTGAATGGTAAACACAAAATGAAACATGGCCCCACCAAAGCCCTAAACCCCCCTCTCAAACAAAAACCCTAAACCCCAGGGCATGGTAGCGCCTAGCGCGTGCGGCCTTTTAGTCCAAGTTGGTGTTTCCAAGCGGGACTAAATGTCCTCCTGCCTGAGCACTCCACAGCGGCCACGTGGAGCCCCTTTAGTCCCGGTTCGTAACACAACCGGGACTAAAAAGGGGGGCTTTAGTCCCGATTCTTTAGTCCCGGTTGCCCAACCGGGACTAAAGGCCCTTACGAACCGGGACTAATGTCCCGTTTTCTACTAGTGAGACTTTACAAATAGCCGAGAGATGGGGATATTCATGGACCTGAGATAGTTTTAGATACAAGGACCTGACCGAGAAATTCCCTCTATAAGCATTATTGTTAAAATTATTTCTAGCGACAAAATTCACATCAATAGCATTACAATTTTGCTCAATCAAATAGATAATGAAACATCATTGGAATCAACATGAACATTATTACTAGCAAGCATATTTATAATAGCATCCATTTTATCACTCAAAGTAGCAACTTCTTCAACAAAATTTACCTTCTTACCAGTTGGAGCTCGCCCAGTGTGTCATTGGGAGTAGTTTGTAGTGATGCTGTTGAGAATCTTCATAGCTTCTCCTAATGTTACTTCCATAAACGATCCACCTGCAGCCGAGTATAACAGGTTTCTCGAAGCAAAGTTTAGTCCAGCATATAAGTTTTGTATGATCATCCATAAATTCAATTCATTAGTGGGATAATCTCTAATCATTAATTGCATACTTTTCCAAGATTGTGCAACATGTTCTTTCTCATGTTGTTTAAAGTTCATGATTTGATTTTTAAGAGATATTATCTAGGAAGAAGGAAAATATTTTTAGTAATGAAAACATCCTTGTATTTATCCTGAGTACCAATACTATGACGAGGCAAGGATGAAAACCAAACTTTACCTTTATCTCTTAGTGAGAAAGGAAATAATTTCAACTTGACAATAGCATTATCAACATATTCTTTCTTTTGCATATCACATAATTCAACGAAGTTATTAAGATGGGATGCATCATCTTCATTAACACGTCCAAAAAATTATTTTTTCATAACAAGTTTTAGCAATGCAACGTTAATATCAAAAGGACTCCTTGCTAGAGGTGGGTGGTATTGGAGTACTAATGATTTTTATTAGTATTGGAGAAGTCACGCAACTTAGTATTTTCTTGAGACATAGCGGCAAACAGGTAAACAAGCAAGATAAATACTTTGTATTTTTGATTTTTATAAAAAACAAATAAAAGCTAATAAAAAGTAGAACAAGTAATTGATAATTAATATATAGGAACCTTGCGGCTGTTTGATGATGTCTCCCGGCAACGGTGCCAGAAATTCTTCTGCTACTTGTGATGGTGTTGGGATTTTTTCAGAAGAGGAAGGGTGATGTAGTAAAGTTGCGAAATTATTTCTCTCAGTTAAGAACCAAGATTTATCGAACGAGTAGGAGAAGCAAGCAAGCAACCTTCAGCAGCACCTACACACAAAAGAGCAAATACACCTAACGCGGGCAAGAGAGTTGTCAACCCCCTTGTACTCGTTAGCGGCAAGATTAAATCTGATAGTTGTAGATTGATAAATTGCAAAGTAAAATAAAAGTAAATAAATTACAGCAATACATTTTTTGTTTTTGTAATATGATTAAGGTAGACCCGGGGCCATAGTTTTCACTGGAGGCTTCTCTCTTAATAGCATGGCATGCGGTGGGTGAACAAATTACCGTTGGACAATTGATAGAAAAGCACATAATTATGACGTTATTCATGGCATGATCATATACATAGACATTACGTCCGTGACAAGTAGATCGACTCCTGCTTGCATCTACTACTATTACTCCACCAATCGTGTAGACACATTAAAACCAAGAAATGTGATTAGACCCATCGTTTTATCCTTGGTAGCAACAATACAATACGTGCCTCGCTACCCGTTCTGTCACTGGATGAGAACACCGCAATATTGAACCCACTACTATGCACCACTTCCACTGAAGATCAATAGATCAACTTGACCAAAGAAAACCCATAGATCGGAAAACATTACATAGCTATAAATCACATATATTAGAATTCGGAAAAGACTCAATTATTTCAATGAATAATCTGATCATAAATCCACAATTCATCGGATCTCAACAAACACACTGCACAATAGAGATATCGAATAGATCTCCGAAGAGAACATGGTATTGAAGATCAAAGAGATAGAAGAAGTTATCTAGCTAATCACTATGGACCCGTAGTTCTGTGATAGACTACTCACACATCATCATGGAGGCGGCAAGGTTGATGAAAATGGCCTCTGTGATCGATTCTCCCTCCGGCAAAGTACCGGAAAAGGCCTCCAGTTGGGATTGCGGAAGAACGGAGACTTGCGGCGGCGGAAAAATTGTTTTGGGTTTCGCTCTATGGTTTTTACAATATTTGGGAATTTATAGAAGTGGAATTAGGTCAGACGGAGTAACGAGGGGCCCACAAGACATCAGGGTGTACTTACCCCACAGGGCGCCCCATGTTGTCTTGTCGTCTCCTTGTTGGTCTTCTGGTCCCCCCCTGAAACTACTATGGTGTCTTCTGGTCCAGAAAAAATCGTCAAAAAATTTCGTCACATTTGAACTCCGTTTGGTATTGATTTTCAGAAAAAACAAGAAAACGGGCAAAAAACAACAACTGACACTGGGCACTGAGTTAATTGGTTAGTCCCAAAAATGATATAAAATTGTATGAAAAGTACCCAAAATTGATAAAATAACAGCATGAAAAACTAAAAATTATAGATACGTTGAAGTCGTATCGGTCACCTTACCCACTCTCTCCAGAATTTCATAAGGTCTATAAAATTAGAACGATAGCTTACGATTACTCCTAGCAGCAACCAAGGTTTGAGTGTAGGGATGCAACTTAAGATATACTTGGTCACTCACTTGAAACAATCCAACGACTGTTCGTACGCATCTTCCACTAATATCGTGACAAGGTGGGCAGTAGAGGAGGAGCGTGCATTTATGTATCCTTTTCTCATGCTCATACTAGTAGTAAAAGTGCCAACCATATATATTGGTCCAACCCTGTCTCAAGTAGCAACATGCACTAAGGTTTGACCTCTTTCCATGCATGATTGGGAGGAATGTGCCTCTGGAAGTTATCTTACGGATTACTGTAAGATAAATGAGCTTGGCCCGATAATTCCAACTGTCAATGCACTGTCGTCGATCGCCACCGAGGAGGTGGTGGCTTAGGCTGTATCAGGCGCCATGAGATCACAGGGGGTGGGGGAAGGGGGGGAGGCAATGAGACCAGGTGAATTAGGTTCAACTAACAGTATACACTTTTTTTTGTATCATTGATGGTTTCAAAATGTTATGACTTGTTTTTTACATAATATTGGCTTGTGAATGTAAAGTTAGTATGCTGCAATGAACGAACAGTCTAGACGTCTGAATGTAAAGCTGGCGCTAATACACACCTTCCTCGTACACATCGCATATATGACCAAGGATGGTCACAATGAAAGTATTATAAGCAGTATCATGCATGTTAAATAAGTATTTTTTGCTGAGATGACACACAACTAAATGAGAAAAGAGAAGATTAAGTATCATGGTATGATATCGTATCATATTAGATGATGTACTAGTATGTGTCAACAGTAAATAAGTTTACTTTATGATGATATGCATAATGAATGTAGTATTGTACGCTAGTATCATATGTATGATATTTGTATATGATATTTTTCATTGCGACCCGCCTAAACGCTATGTGTAGAAAGTTACACGGAGGTAATCCATATGGACACGTACTACGCAAAGTCTTCCCTCATCCATCTAAAAAAACGTCTCCCCCTCATTATTTCACACTTGTGGCAGATCTAGATCTAGTCTGGGTTAGAGTGGGTTGACCATAATTAAACTGCACTTATAATTAATTAATTTCTAGCTTTTAACGAGGAGTAATAGTATATATTAAACTTGAAGAGCCAAGTGCACGTCAATCAGTGCAGAGATGGGAGTTGATTCAGTACTGCGCACATGTACATATACATACATACATACATACATATGAATCGAGTCCCAGAGACCCAGACGCATCGGCCAACTGTCTGTCTTCCCTCACAGAGAGACGCTCGCACTCCGTCGCTAACAGGTTGGTATTTCTCATTCGTGCTACTTCGATACTATGTTAGTTTCTATTTAACCCTGCCGGTCATCTATGAAAAGTTAATTGATGTAGAGTTGTACCTAGATTTTCTTGCGGTTTCGTAGTTTTAGCTCTACACATCGGAGTTTATCCAGCTATAGAGGCTGTATATTTTCATCTTTTATACACATCGGGGTTTGATCTAGCCAAAACACTACCTTAATTATCTCTTTCCTTGTATATGTCTTCCCTTATCTCTTTGTTGACTCTGGATCGAACGTCATTCTCTTAATCGATCCCAACCGTAACGGTTTCGTCTGGGGAAGGCTATGGCGGCAGCAATTTCGTCCGGCCTGGTCACCGAACGCAACGGCTGAGTGGACGCGAACGGACGTCTCCTTCCTCGGTCTGGCTAGGAGGGTGAGGCGAGGCGGTGCTGGCAGCTGGCTACGGCGAGACTGGACCTCGCCGGACGGCCGTGTTGGATTTAGAGGGAGGGCCGCCGCGATTTGGCGCTTAAGATGGAGAGAGGGGAGGCCAACGCGCTGTAATTTGGCGCGGCCCACTCTAAAATTCCCTTTTTATTGCAAAATTTTGGAGAGCAGCGTTGGCCAACGCGCTGTATGGAATATGGCTAGATTCTTAATTCGTCGCTCCTTCCTAATTCCTTTTTTTTTACCCACAAGAAAATTCCATTGCGCATGTATGAAATGTTCGATTCCATGAAATGTTCGGCATGGGGAAAATGCTACATTTTTTTATTGGAGGCAGTATGTTGCTAGTGAGTTGAATAGCTTGTTTTTCGTTGATGTTACTTAAAGTCGTTTTTCCTTCAATCACTCTTTCGGGTCATCTTACACTATTATGGTCGTAAGCTTTCAATGCCTGAAGCTACAATTTAGTTACGAGTAGTGTTTAGTTACATATACCCAAGTTTTAGTCTAGATATAGAACTGAACGCATCTTTTTACATATATTTTTATACAGGATTTGATCACAGGCATCGATCTTACTAGAAGTTCTAGTTTGTGGTTTGTACAACACCTACATGGTTCCAGCTTAAGTCTTCAGTAGGTATACCCTTAATTTCGTGTTGACTGCTCTCAAGTTAAGTTGTATACTCTTATCTTCCTGGTAAATTAATGAATTTGTTTCAGACTAGTTGTTAAGATGTCCGGCATTAATTCCTCCCTTAAAAACAGATTTTCAGCATTGTTTTGTTTAATCGCAATGGTTTTTTTTTTCCCACAAGACTGTGCATATTTATTGCCCTTCAACAGATGATTAGGATAGTCTTCCTTCAACATTGTCAAAATGCTCAACGGAACATATAAAATTGCAACACATACAAGTTAGAACGCCCGAAAAAACAGGATCGAACCTGCGTTTGAAATACTAATCCCAAATGAGATTGGTGCTCACCTGCCTTAGGAACCTCGGAATAATCATCTTCAATAGATGACAGGGTCATGGAGGGTGGGGGAACTCACCCTTGAGGCCCCGCTTGGTTCCTAGCATTCTAACCGAATACCGTCGTGGTAAAAATTAATGGACCTAGTCTAAAACTAGAGTAGCAGACCGAATGAGCACAACGTCAAACATCTTCAATTCCAACACCGGGGACTCCGCAAGTGAGCAAGATAGCACCTTCAAGAAGGGAAACGACGCCGCGACGCTGCCGCCAACCGATCCGAAAAGCCGGACCTAGGGTTTTCCCTGATGCTCAAAGAGGGGCTCGGATAAAGGCCATGGCAGCGCCTCCAGGAAGGGAAACGACATCCGCAGGTAACTCCCTGAAATATTTACGATTCGGAAATTTGGCAGACATTCCAATCAGGGCTTGAAGCTTGAGGAAGGGGGAATTGGACAGGGGAAAGGTGGAGATCTCATCTTCACTCTCACGCACGAGTCCCTCCCCTGAATCTTCCCATCTTAAAGAAGAAGAGTGAAGAAGAGGAGGCCGACCTTGGCGACGTGGATCAGGAAGAGCTCATGTGGAGGAGGCAAGGGATAAGGCATGGGGATTGTACAACCCTGTTTTTTTCACTTTTATATAACACAAATTCAAAATAAAAAATAATCATATCCCTTGGAATGAGATGGACCGAGTACAATGCATCCAAACTCCGACTTAGGCAAACTAGCAGTGTTTTCGGATTGTCTTGATCAAGGAATCGGATTTTTCATTCAATTTTCATTCAATATATCAAGGAATGGATTAAGGGTGTGTTTGTTTCAAGAAATGAAGTGCAACGTAATGGGTTGGACCTACCCCTCGGAGTGGTTCCCGTGTTTTTTTTCTTTTTGAACACAAGAAGGGCCCCGAAGGACCCAGACTTATATTAGATAAGGATGCAACATCTTACATAAAGGCCGAACAGAAAGTTAAAATGACAACCCAGGCCAGATATTTGCAGATAGGACCCCAGACAAGAAAAATGAAAAGCAATCGAGTCCTCTTCGCCGTCTTCGATCCTGGCCCGATCCCACCACCGTTGGGGACGAAACCACTTGGGGCGGAGGAATGGCTACAGCACCGCCGGCGAACAACCGGAGGTAGACAGTTAAAGTACCAGGAAAAAAATGGCGAGGAGGAATACAGGAGCCGGACATCATCGCCGGAGCTCCGAGTGGTCGCCTTTCGACCAAAAGATGCAGCGGCATAGTGGCGAGAACCTCCTGGTGCTCTCTGCACCGAGATCCCCAACCATTTCCTGCAGAATTTGGGCTCCAAGGACACGCGGAGAGGATACAGCATCGAAATCCCTTCCCTCCCTCTTCTTCCAGTCCGCCTCCATGGCAGCTTGAGAAGAAGAGAGGACGAAGAAGCTTGAGCTCCAGCTCTGGGACGCCCGCGAGCTTATTGAGAGGGATTCCGCCAAATCCAGCACCTCCTCCCTTCCTCCACCATGGAGACCAAGAAGAAGACAGGGACGGCAACCACCGGTGGCTGCTCGCAAGCACCGGCGGCAGAAAACCGCAACGACATAGCGCCAAGCTATAAGACCACTAGAACTCGACTACTATATACAAGCAACTCCCGAGCACCTCTCCCTAGCCATCATCGATCGGCATCGCCCACAGACGAGGCTCGAGATCGGGCCGGGGTGCCTAAAGCGACCCTAAGGGGACGGGCCAGGAGAGGGAGGAAGAGAGGAGGAGAGGAGAGGTGTGGAGGGCCCCGTGTTTGGTTTGAAAACGGAATAGACCGCACTGGTCCTTAAAAGAGGAATATTTCTGCTATATATCGAACCGGGTAGTTCCTCCAAATCTAGCGGACACCGCGGAACACCTCGCTCGCCCACGTCCTCTGCCCCTCTCTTCCCTATGACCTCATGCGCAGCCGGAGGTTCGTCGTCGGGAGAGAAGACATGATGTCGCGTCGGGGAAGATGCTTCGAGTGAGGCCGTGGAGGCCACGCTGCCGCCACCCTCTTCCGAGACGTCGGGAAGCGTTGCGCCTCCACGCTTGGTGGGAAGAAGAAGATGACGGCGACAGGCACCAACAGGCAGCAGCGCTGGAAGGGAGACGAGCGGCGGTAGGCACCAACAGGCCACGGCAAATCGATTTCTTTAAGCTCTGTGGAGCTGCTCGTGTGGTGGATCCAGTGTCTTCCCTGCTTCTCCGCGCGGCTCCATCGGTAAGACGACCGCGAAGGCGGCTGCCATGAACCCGCCCGCGTTGCTCTCAAGTCTATGTACATGCAGTGGGCGGTGTGGATTTTGTATGATTGACTTGTGCATGTTCCTTCAGCCGGCAATGAACATTTTTTTCCTGATTGATGCGTGCCTTGTTCATGCCGACAGTGTGCTGGATTACAGGCCATTGCCTTTTCATTTGTGTCGTTCTGCTTCAAGAAAAATTAGGTTTTTTCAGCCATTGTCTTGCTTGGTATTGCAAATGCTGTTTGGATTGGTTTGTGAATGGGGTAAGAGATGGATGATTTGAGTGATAAGTATTACATCATATTCCTCTAACCAAACACCAAGACGTAATAATTCCGTTCCATCTCATTAGCTCTACCAAACATGGAGATGGAACCATTCCATTCTAGTGGAATGGAACCATTACAATCCATTCTATTTGGTTCTACAACCACACACATCCTAAGAGAGTCCAAGAGCATGATTTATCAGAAGCTGATTAGTGAAAATCTGTGGTGTTACAAAAAGTATAGGAGGATTGGATTTTTGAGGATAGATTGGGCTGGGACAAACTTATTTATGGGTTGGGATGGAGTGAGTCGTACACACAAAAGAAAACGAAATTTCCACACCAGTTTGTTATGGAAAGTCCATTTCCATTGGAGTTCTGGCAGAAAACAGTGTTATGTTTTCGCAATAAATTTCTGTTTCCACTTAGGTTAACTAAATTTCCTTTTCCCTATTCATAATGGTAAGCCCTAAATTATTAGTGATTAATATATATTTTTGCGCGTAAGTGATTAATACAGTTGATGTTTCATCCGCTCCATTCTTACTCCCTCTGTACCAATGCATTATTCATGCATATGACACTAGTCTAAGTTACTAATCCCTCCATCCCATAATGTAAGACATTTTTTTTGACACTATCCTAGTGTTTAAAAACGTCTTAAATTATGGGACGAAGTAGTACCTCCATAGTGCAAAATAACATAGTACTAGTGGCATAGATGACTTAATTTATTAGCTTGTAGACCCATTTTTTATCGGGAAGCGCTATGTTACAGTAACATAATATGTACTCTAAACACCTATCTCGTATTAATTACATGACACATAAGCAAAATTGGAGTATCATATAATAGTATCATGCATATAATACTAGTGTATGATACTACATCCGTAGTGCATAGGATCATATATTGGTATCATAGATGACTTCATTTATTGTCATGCATGACACATCGTAGCACATCATTTAATATGATATGGTATCATGATATGATACTCAACCCTCTCTTTTTTCATTTAATTCTATGACACATCATCAACATTACCTAGTCGGCATGCATGATACTAGATATGATACTTCCATTACGGGCAGCCTTACTCCCACTATGACCAGCCTTAGTTTGTGCACGGCAACCAAGATGAAGGAAAAACGAGAGAACTTGTTGTTTATTTACCAATTGATATCATTGCATGCAGAGAACTGACCACTGCATGTCGTGCTAAGTAGTCTCAAGTCACTAGTAGAAAACAGGGCATCAGTCCCGGTTCCAGAGGGCCTTTAGTCCCGGTTCTGCAACCGGGACAAAACAATCGGGACTAAAGCCTCCGCTTTTAGTCCCGGTTGGATTACGAACCGGGACTAAAGGGCCTCCGCGTGGCAGCTTTCTGGAGCGAGGGCTGGAGGACCTTTAGTCCCGGTTGGTGTTACCAACCGGGACTAAAGGAATTTTTTTTTTAAATATAATTTTTTTATTTCTTTTCGACATTTTTTTTTTCTGATTTTCAAATCTTTGAATTATTTGACAATTTAATCTCTAACCACCCCTCCTCATTGCTCTTGAATTATTTGACAATTTAATCTCTAATCACCCCTCCTCACTGCTCCAGCATGGAGCACTCATTCCAAATCGTCTAACTTCCCGGCCGGTCACCCATCCTCTCACTGCTCCAACCCCAGCACGCTTAACTTTCGAGTTCTATATCCCCTAGTTTCCAAGTCTGCACTTGTTGTTTTCTTGACAATAGTAAGCTATCAATCTATTAACCCTTAGGTCTTGATGTCACATGATTTAATTTTTTTAATTCCAAACAATTATTAAAATAAACAACAATGATTAACAAACAACAATGATTAATTTAAAAACTCCAAAAAACTTCAAAAAAGGCAAAAATTTCTAAAAAACTAAAAAATTCTCAAAAAACAAAAAAAGGGAAAAACCAAAATAATAAAAAGTTCAAAATAAAATAATAATTATTATATTGAATTTCAATGAAAATAAAATAAGTAATAATATATTTTATTCATTTTTTCCCATTTATTCAATTAATATGGCATAATTAATATCTTTAAATATGTAAATCGAAATTCGACAAATAATATATCCATTATTATCAGAAAAATGTGAGGAATCCAAATATGACATCATTTACTTTTTAAAAAAATTAAAATTAATTTTTAAAATCTAATTTTTATTCTTTTCGAATTTCAAAAATCTAAAAGAATTAAAAACATTTTAAAAAATAAATTATTTATTCAATTAATTTATGTTATATGTATCATATCAATCCTATTAAGCCCTTGAGCATGATGTCACACGTTTCACCATTTGAGTTTGAAACTATTATTCTAAAAAACAATAATTATTTAGTAACACTAATATTTATTGAATAAGTAGTTTGACCAAAAATTCAAAAAAACTTAAATTTGAGGATAACTTTTTTTTCTTTCGGAATTTGAGGATTCTAAAAATTTACAAACAGCCTATGGCGGTTGCCATCGAAACCGGTTTCTCGTGCTGAACATTTTGATATATTAAACTTTTTTTTCGACATCGTATGCAAAAGTTATAGCCGTTTACTTTTTCATAACATTTTTTTTAAACTTATTTCAACTCCTGAATTTTTGTGCGTTCAACATGCACCATTCAAAGCCACATCATCAATTTTTAACCCTTTTCCACTTCATTCGCTATTTTTCATGTATTTATTAAATTTTTTGAGCTAAATGACCCTAAAATTGAAAAGCACTACAAATGAACTCTGAAAATGTTGAAACTTGGCATGGTATCATCATTTCACCCAAATAGTATGTGCTAAAAATTTGAGAGGGTTATGGAAAAAACTGGATGCACTTCGTGTGCAAACTGAACAATCCCTTTTGAAGTATGAGGGTTTCGGACGAAAACTCATCTGTTACAAAGGCATTTTATTTTTTTAAACTTATTTCAACTCCAGACTTTTTGTGCGTTCAACAAGCACCATTCAAAGCCACATCATCAATTTTCAACCCATTCCCACTTCATTCGCTATTTTTCATGCATTTATTGTTTTTTTTTAGCTAAATGACCCCGAAATTGAAAAGCACTACAAATGAACTCTGAAAAGGTTGAAACTTGGCATGGTATCATCATTTCACCCACATAGCATGTGCTAAAAAGTTGAGATGGTTACGGCAAAAACTGAATGCACTTTGTGTACAAACTGAATAATCTCTTTCGAAGTATCTCGGTTTCGGACGAAAACTCATCTGTTACAAAGGCATTTCATTTTTTAAACTTATTTTAACTCCAGACTTTTTGTGCGTTCAACATGCACCATTAAAAGCCACATAATCAATTTTCAACCCTTTCCCACTTCATTCGCTATTTTTCATGCATTTATTGATTTTTTTAGCTATAAAACTAAAAGAGCTAAACAGAATATATTTTTGATTAAAATACCTATTTAAAATAACCTAAAAATTACCAAATTGAATATAATGATAAAACACACTAATACTAAACAGTAGGAAAAAGAATCACTCGAAAATCTATTTTCAAAGTAAAGTTATTCACAAACTAGTGATTCACACAAATTTCGCTCAAAAACTCTAAATATTTCGCTGTAAGTACAAACAAAAGAAAATAAAGAAAGAAAAAAACAAAAAAAACTGGAAAAAGACCTTTAGTAATTAAACCAGTTTCTCGTGCTGAACATTTGGATATATTAAAGTTTTTTTTCGACATCGTATGCAAAAGTTATAACCGTTTTACTTTTTCATACCCTTTAGTCCCGGTTGGTGTCTCCAACCGGGACTAAAGATAGACCTTTAGTCCCGGTTGGTGTCTCCAATCGGGACTAAAGTTCCCATTCGAACCGGGACTGATGCCTGCCGAGTCCCGTCCGGCATCCTAGCCGCTCGAACCGGGACTAATGCTCACATTAGTCCCGATTCGTAACGCGACCGGGACTATTGCTCCGATCCGGCTAGGATGAAAGCCCTGTTTTCTACTAGTGAGTTATTTAGTGCATACACGCCCCATGTCTCCTATTCGCTGATTTCCTTTTTCGTGACAAGAAACAAGGGACGAGGTGGATAGTTAATGCACCATGCATAAGAGTTTTGAGATTATTTGGTTTTCGTAATGTGCCTAATGCACCGGTGCGAAGGAAGTAGTGTCTTTGAGCGCTGTAATAGCGCAATCCTGCATGTTATGGTGGCAGATAATTAATCACAGTGAATTAACAAATTGCCTAAACATTTGAAGTATTAAAAAACAGCATACCAGAGTTTTAACATCCTTTATAAACGTAACACACCACATTTTGTCCAAGCAATGTTGATCTTTTATCTAACTTTGTCATTGTCGGTGATTTTTTAGGAGCAAATGGCGGAGGCTATACTCCATGCTGTGTCAAAGATTAGGGCAGTCGTTTTAAATAATGAAGTCTCGTCTGTCATAAAGAAGCTGTCGAAGAAGGTTGCTAACCTATGGGAATTGCTAGAAAAGATCGAAAAAATTGAGGAAGAGCTAATGATGATGGATAGCGTAATTTTAGAATTGGGCACAACAGATCTCACCAACAAGGTCGTCAAGGGTTGGACTGCAGATGTTCGGAAGCTAGCCTACCATGTTGAGGATGTAATTGACAAGTGCTCGTATGAGCTCTCAAGCTCAAGGAAGATGGCTTCCTGCGCTGGTACGACATCAGAGGTTCACGCCACATAATGGTTTTCAGTATAATTGTTGAAGATGTCGTACAGATAGAGGAGGAGATCAGGTACGTCAAAGAACTGCATGCTTACTGGAGTACAACAGTCCAGTCCAGTAAAAATGAGGGTGCGGACATTGGTTCCTTTCTAGAGCTTGTTAGTGATGAGGACCTTCTGGGAATTGATGAAAACAGGTGCAAGTTGACTGAATGGCTGACCACCGACGAGAAAGAAAGCATGTTGATAACAGTTTCTGGAATGGGAGGCTTGGGAAAAACATCCCTTGTGAAAACTGTGTATGATCAGGAGAAAGTCAATTTCCCTGATGCTCATGCTTGGATTGTGGTGTCACAAGCATATGATGTAGTTGATTTGCTGGCCAAAGTGCTCATCCAGATACAACGGCACACACGGCAGTCACCGCCTAGTGTTGATGTGGTCTTGGGCGACCGACCTGATATCTATGAATTAACAGAGGCAATAAACAAGACATTGCAAGACAGGAAATGCTTGATCGTGCTTGATGATGTGTGGGATATAGAAGTATATACTATGATGTGCCATGCATTTCAGGGTCTCCAAGGAAGCCGTGTTATGATCACAACACGGAAGGAGGATGTTGCTGCTCTAGCTCGTCCGGGACGTCGCCTGCTACTCCAGCCATTGGGTAGCGTGGAGTCATTCAAACTCTTTTGCTCAATAGCTTTCCGCAACAACAGCCCTGCCTGCGAGGGTTTTTCGTCAAAACAGACCACCTGCCGGATTGAAATGACAAAAAAGACCATCTCTGGACCAGATTGACAAAAGAGACCCCCTCGCCGTGGCGGCAGGCGCGCGGGGCGACACGTGTCACCTGTCGCCACGGGGTGAGGCGGCAGCACTGTTCACGTGCATTGTTCGCGCAGGGACGTTTTTCGCGCAGTAAAACGGGAACGGGACGAGCGAACAGTACAGGCCGCCTCAGGGCGTGGCGGCAACACTGTTCATGTAGGATGAACAGTGATTTTGAAAAAAAAATCAAAAAATAGCTGAAGAATTCAAAAAAATACTGAACTTTTTTGGCAGCAAAGACGATCGAGTGTTCTAAGTGGGCGCAAAATTTCAGTTTTTTTTGAATTTTTCTGCTATTTTTTTTTCCAAAATCACTGTTCATCTTGCGTGAACAGTACTGTCGCCGCGCCTTGAGGCGGCATGTACCGTTCGCTCGTCCGTTTCTGTTTTGCTGCGCTGAAACCGTCCCCCGCGTGAACAGTGCTGCCGCCTCGCCCTGTGGCGGCAGGTGCCACGTGTCGCCCGGCGCGTCTGCCGCCACGGCGAGGGGGGTCTCTTTTGTCAATCTGACCCGAAGATGGTCTTTTTTGTCATTTCGATCGGGCAGGTGGTCTCTTTTGACGAAAAATCGCCTGCGAGTGCCCTCCGGAGCTTGAGAAGGTGGCAGCTGCTGTAGTTGAGAGATGTCATGGCCTGCCGTTGGCCATTGCATATTCTGGCAGCCTATTGTCCACGAAGCAACCAACAGAGCACGCCTGGAACCAGATGTACAATCATCTCCGGAGCGAGCCGTGGGGAAATAACCATTTCCAAGCCACACTTAACCTGAGCTACCTTGACTTGCCGGGCGATCTCAGGAACTGCTTCCTTTACTGCACCTTGTTCCCTCAAGGCCATCCAATGCCACGGGAGAGCCTTGTGCGGCTGTGGGTTGCTGAAGGATTCATGATAGAGAGAGTAAATAGTACTGCAGAGGAAGTGGCGGAGGAGTGTCTCATGGAACTCATCGGTCGGAATATGCTGGAAGTTGTGGAGAGGGATGAGCACTTTAGGGTTAGTACCTGTAAGATGCATGACATTGTGCGAGACCTGGCTCTCGTTGTTGCCAAAGAGGAGAGGTTTGGCTCCGCAAATGACCAGGGCGAAATGAAGCTCCTGGACACAGAAGTTCGTTGGTTCTCGACATGCGGTTGGAGTGACAGCAATAAGACAGCTCCAGCAGGAGTCGAATTTCCAGGACTCCGCACCTTCGTGTCGATTGGGTCTTCTAGCAACATGCTCTCCTCAGTTTTCTCTGAATCCATCTACCTTACTATTCTCGAGCTTGAAGACTCTCCAATCGACCAAGTACCAGCATCCATCGGGAATCTGTTCAATCTCCGCTACATTGGCTTAAGGCGCACCCAGGTTAGCTCCCTGCCAGACACTATTGATAAACTGTCAAACCTCGAGACAACTGGACCTCAAGCACACAAGAATAGAAAAGCTACCACAAGGAATTGTGAAGCTCCAGAAGCTACGTCACCTTTTTGCTGACAGGTACGCTGATGAGAAGCAGACGGAGTTCCGATACTCCGTCGGAGTGGAAGCGCCTATGATGATTTCCAACTTCCAACAGCTGCAAACCCTCGAGACCGTCCATGCCAGCAAAGACGTGGCGCTACAGCTGACGAACATGAACAGCTTGCAGACTGTTTGTATTGATAACATCGATGCATCTATTTGTGAGGAGCTTTTGCTGGCCCTCTCCTGGATGCCCCAACTTTCAAGCTTACTTGTGTCTGCAAGTGACGAGAAGGAGGCACTTTCTTTCGAAGCACTCAATCCAAGTTCAACCAGACTCCACAGGCTAATCGTCAGAGGTGGCTGGTTCAGGGACGCATTCAGTTGCCCAATATTTCAGCGCCATGGGAGGTATCTCAAGTATCTGGCTCTAAGCTGGTGCAATCTTGGGACAGAAGACCCACTGCGGCTGCTGTCAGATCACGTACCGGCGCTCACTTATCTCAGCCTTAACAGGGTGAGCAGTGAAGGCACATTGGTTCTTTCTGCTTGGTGCTTTCCGCAGCTCAAGACACTCGTCTTAAAGCGCATGCCTGATATCGAGCAGTTGGTGATTAAAGAGCGTGCTATGCCGGTGATTGATGGGATCTACATCATGACACTCTTGGGGCTGAATGCTGTCTCTCGTGGCATTGAATCCCTTGGATCCTTGACCAAGTTGTGGATGCTCGATCTGCACAGGGAGTTCAAGGCTGACTGGATTCAGAACCACATGGATTCCAAGATGGAGCATGTTTCGGACCTCCGTGTTTAGCCAAGGGCGGCAGTCTACCCAGGGGCGGATCTGGAGCTAATCTTACCCTGATGCACTAATTAACCATGGCATACATTTTTCAAGCTGCCGATGCATTAGATAAAGGTGTGTTTCATAGCTTGTAACACGGATTAGCAAACATAAATTTTTCTCTTGCCTGGGTCATATTGAATCTCCTCCTCCCAATTTATGTCTTCTGGAGCATCTTGTGATGGTGCCTTTCTTTTGAGAAAAAACTTATCCATATTATCTGCATTTAACAAATAAATTACAAATAAGATATCTAAAAGTTTGAATCCAATGAAGTATACGTAATTACAAGTTAAACAATAGCTATTGCCCCACGTTTTGTCAAAACACATACATTTAAATAAGATTTAATCGACTAGCAACAATTTCATACATGTAATAGATGACCGTAATCTAGACAAAATAATCGAAAACACATTGCTATATTGCTAAGAGAGAAGAAGAGAAAATTACGACGCCGCCGGTGCCGGCTGCCGTCGGTGTGCGGACGTTCGGATTGACCAGGAAGACAGGAACGTATCCGTGCTGCCGGCTGCTGCAAATCGTCAATTCGTCAGGACTCAGGAACAGATCAATTCCAAATTTTAAATCGGACCCTGTAGAAAGATTAGCTACAGCCTACAATAGAAGTACTAGCTAGCTCTTGCCTCTTGGTTCGATGGCCGCCGCCGCTGCACACGTCTCAATCCGTGGATCGATCGATCGCCGCCGGCCGCTGCACACGTCTCAATCCGTGGATCGATCGATCGCCGCCGGCCGCTGCACACGTCGCTGGATCGCTGTGCGCGGTGCGCCTGCTCCTGCTCGGGAGTCGGGATGGATTAGGAGACGAGGAGATTGGTTGCTTTTTTTTTTTTTTGAGGGAAATTCGGATCGATTGTTTTGTTCGCTACAGGAGACGCCAGAGGATTGTTCACTTGTTGCTCTATGGCTTCGTGCTGCGAGATGAGCTGCTGGAAGCGGACCAAAGGAGGCCTGGTGCGCCTGGTATTCTGGGCCCTGTAGCACTCTTTCCAGCCCAGCCTGTTGCCCTGGGCCAAAAACCTGATATTTAGTACGTGAAAAAAAAATCAGACCCTGTAGCCTGTGCTACAGGGTTGGCCCATTGGGCTCCGCCCCTGTGTCTACCTCCTTCGATCGGTAATAAGAAGCCACACTAACGGTTTATACCTTGTAAGTGTGCATCTCTGTTTTTAATTATTCGCACCGACTCGTCCTACCGTACCCTACTATGATAGTAGTATCGGCAGCTTGATTTGTTTGCAACTGCATTGTTGGAATTTATTATTATGTAATAAGTCCTTAAACACGGGCATTTGATTTGATCCCAATGCCATCAGGAACTGATATTGAGTTTGCTTCATTATATGAGCTTTTCACTGTTAGATTGATTGATGGAAGCGTTCCTACTCTCCAGGGGGAGAGCCGCGTTGATATATATTGATGTGGACAGAAAGCCTGTCGTGGATTACAAGGCAGGACGGTCGCTAAGATTCACCCCGTTACATCCGTCGTGGAGAACAAGAGAAAGAGATAGAGAAGGATACGGGAGAGAGGGAGAGATAGTTGAGATTACATGGCGTATAGCTTTCAAACTTCTAACACCCTCCCTTAATCTAAATTATCCTATGTTGAGATTTCTCTTGAACTCTTCAAAAGGCTTAACTGACAAAGCTTTAGTGAACCCATCTGCTACCCGATTCTTGGATGGAATGAACCTTATGTCCAACTTCTTCTCTGCCACTCTTTCTCGTACAAAATGAAAATCAATTTCAATATGTTTAGTTCTGCCATGAAAAACTGGATTAGCTGAGAGATAGGTGGCCCCCAAGTTGTCACACCACAAACATGGAACACGAGTTTGCTTGATTCCCAACTCATCAAGTAATGATTCCATCCAAATCATCTCAGCAGTAGCATTTGCCAATGACTTGTACTCGGCTTCTGTACTTGATCTTGACACTGTAGCTTGTTTCCTGGCACTCCAAGAAATAAGGTTTGGACCAAAGAACACTGCAAATCCTCCAGTTGACTTTCTGTCATCACTACATCATGCCCAGTCAGCATCAGAAAAAGCACTAACCAGTGAAGAATTAGAGCGTTTGAACTGAAGTCCCAAACTCACAGTATGCTTAATGTATCGTACAATCCTTTTGACATCTGTCCAATGGGTGGAAGTAGGAGCATGCAGATATTGACAAACCTTGTTCACAGCAAATGATATGTCTGGCCGTGTCAAAGTCAAGTACTGTAGAGCTCCAACAGTACTCCTATATTTTGTGCTTTCCTCTTCCTTAAGTGGTTCTCCTTCATGCGCTGAAAGTTGTTCTGAAGAAGACAAAGGTGTGGGCGAAGGCTTGCAGTCCTTCATTAGAAGTTCAATGGCATATTTTTCCTGACTCAACATTATGCCATCTTGAATCTTCTTAACTTCCATACCAAGGAAGAAGTGTAAATCACCAAGATCCTTCAAGGCAAATTCTGAACTTAAATCATGCAAGAGAGCATTAGTGGCATTTTGTGAGGAGCTTGCAACTATGATGTCATCAACATAAATGAGCACAAACATGACAGTATTTGCCTTATTATAAATGAAGAGAGATGTATCAGTTTTGGATGCAACAAAACCGAGATGCTTCAGTTGTGAGCTCAACCTTGAGAACCATCTCTAGGAGACTGCTTCAGACCATAAAGAGCTTTATCAAGTTTGCAAACATAGTGAGGTGTTTGTTTATTTTCATACCCTGGTGGTTGCCTCACATAGACCTCCTCTTCGAGAACACCATGCATAAACGCGTTCTGAACATCTAGCTGTCTAAGGCTCCATCCTCTAGAAATAGCAATAGCTAGCACAAGTCTGATGGTAGCAGCTTTCACAACAGGACTAAAGGTGTCCTCATAATCAATACCATAATGTTGCTTGAAACCTTTTGCAACCAGACGTGCCTTGTACCTATCAATGGAGCCATCTGCTTTTATTTTGATTTTGTAAACCCATTTGCAATCAATAATATTTTTACCTCTATGACTTGGCACCAAGTGCCATGTTTTATTCCTCATGAGTGCACCATATTCTTCATCCATGGCCCTTTTCCACTTAGGATCTCCAAGTGCATCACTCAACCTTGTTGGTTCACCTGAAATACACATCATGCCATACGGGATAGTACCATCTGTTCTTACTTTGGGATTTCTAATACCTTTTTGTAATCGAGTCATAATCCTTGAAGTGGTGACATGTTGTGGCTGTAGTTGCACAGCAGACTGCTCAATGCGACCAGCCGCAGAGGATCCAGAAGATCCTTCCAAATCTGCAGATTGAGAAGGCGCAGATGATCATGTGGCCAATGGTGTGGTCGAACCTGGAGTGAAACCTTCCGCAGAAGATCCCGAAGTTGCTGTCGTTGTCGACTGCATGCGCGTGGTCCGCCGTTTGGCCCAACGCGGCCTGATCCACCCGACCGAGCTGTCGCACCTGTGTGCAAACTGAAATGGATCTGCGCGCGTGATCCAAGACCGGTTGACGCATTGGCATGGCAGGCGCAGCCAGATCTTCCTCGGGTTCCGCGCCGTCTCCTCCTTCTTCTCCATTGGCATGAAATAATAAATCATTTTGAGCCAAAATTTCATGATTTTGATCATTTTCTCTGCTGTTTTCTCCAGGTACCTGCACAGGCATAATACTAGGAGCAAGCAGAATATTGTTAGATTGGTTAGTACAATTGTTATCACCCCCTTGATCAAAATCCGGAAGAAGAAGAATTTCTTTTCGAAGGAGGGCTCCGGCATTTGGAGGAAGAGACTCGAAAGGGAAAACTGATTCGTCAAAGACAACATCTCTAGATATATAGACCCTGCCAGTGGAAACATCAAGGCATTTAACTCCTTTGTGCATAGGGCTATAGCCTATAAAGACACATTTTTTTGAACGAAATGCAAGTTTGCGTGTAGTGTATGACCTAAGATTTGCCTAACATGCACAACCGAATATACGAAGAGATGTGTAATCTGGAGTGACACCAAAGAGTCGTGTTATAGGATTCTCAAATTTGATGACTTTGCTAGGACGAATATTAATAAGATAAGTGGCAGTAAGAAAAAGCTTCGTCCCAGAATTTGAAAGGCATGGATGCGTTGGCTAACAATGGTAGTCCTACTTCAACAACATGACGGTATTTTCATTCAGCAAGAACCGTTCTATTGCTGAGCATGTGGACAGGAAACATGATGAGAAATTCCAATCGTTTGAAAAAAAGAATTAAGTTTCTCATATTCATCACCCCAGTCAGTTTGCATTGCAAGAATTTTGGAGTTCAGTTGGCGTTCAACAAGATTTTGGAAATTGCCAAAGACTTGGAAAACATCGGACAGTTTCTTTAGCAAATAAATCCAAGTAAACTTACTACAATCATCAATGAAGCTTATGTTGGGACACATAAATTTACTACAAGCCGTCCCAAGAACTCACGATCAAGTGCCGAACGGACGGCACCTCCGCGTTCAACACCTCCGCGTTCAACACACGTACGGCTTGATGACGCCTTCACCTCCTCAATCCAGCTAGCAATGGTGAAGTAGTAGCCTGAGCCCTCCGGCAGCACGATGGCATGGTGAGGTGGTGGTGGTGACAGCTCAGCAGGGCTTCGCCGCGTGATATGAGGAGGAGAAGAACTACGAGGGAGAGAGGAGGCAGCGTCGTAGCACGATCTGGTGTGTCTGCCCCTCTCTCTACCTCTCTATATATAGGGGGAAGGGAGGAGGAGGGGCGCCCTAGGGTTTCCCCCTAGGGGCCGGCGACCAAGGGGTGGTGCGGCCAGGGTTTGGGTAGCCCCCCTTAGGCGCCTTGCCTCCCAAGGCAGGGGTGGCCGGTGACGCTAGGGGGTGGGGTCCACGTCCCAGCCGAGTGGGCTGAGGTGGGGCGCGGCGCCCAGCCCCTTGGGCTTGTGTGACCCTCTCCTTGGCCCATGGGGCCCCCCAACACTTGCCGGGACCCCTCGAAACCCCTTTCGGCACTCCGTCGATTCCCCGGTATGCCCCGGAACACTTCCGGACTCCGATTCCCTTCATCCTATATATCAATCTTCACCTCCGGACCCTTCCGGAGTTCCTCGTCACGTCCGAGATCTCATCCGGGACTCCGAACAACCTTCGGTCACCAACATAATAGCTCGACTATACTTATATCATCACCAAACGTTAAGTGTGTAGACCCTACGTGTTCGAGAACTATGCAGACATGACCGAGACACCTCTACGGTCAATACCCAATAGCGGGACCTGGATGCCCATATTTGCTCTTGCATATTCTACGAAGATCTTTATCGGTTGAACCTCTATGTCAAGGATTCAGTTAATCCCGTACGTGATACGTCTCCAACATATCTACTTTTCCTCACTCTTTTTCCCTTGTTTTGGACTCTAATTTCCATGATTTTAATGGAACTAACCCGGACTGACGCTGTTTTCAGCAGAATTACCATGGTGTTGTTTTTGTGCAGAAATAAAAGTTCTCAGAATGGAACGAAACTTTTTGGAGATTTATTTTGGAAAATAAAAAAATACTGGAGCCAAAAACCACCGGAGAGGGGGCCCAGGGTGAGCATCACCCACCAGGGTGCGCCAGCCCCCTCCCGGCGCGCCCTGGTGGGTTGTGCCCACCTCAGAGCCCCACTTGCCCTATCTCCGCCACTATAAATTCCTAAATTTGGAGAAAAAAATCAGAGAGAAAGAATTATCGTGTTTCACGAGACGGAGCCGCCGCCACCTCCTGTTCTTCATCGGGAGGCCAGATCTGGAGCCCGTTTGGGGCTCTGGAGAGGGGAATCTTCGGTCTTCGTCATCATCAACCTTTCTCCATCACCAATTCCATGATGCTCCCCACCGGGAGTGAGTAATTCCTTCGTAGGCTTGCTGGTCGGTGAGGAGTTGGATGAGATTCATCATGTAATCGAGTTAGTTTTGTTAGGGCTTGATCACTAGTATCCATTATGTTCTGAGATTGATGTTGCTATGACTTTGCTATGCCTAATGCTTGTCACTAGGGCCCGAGTGCCATGATTTCAGATCTGAACCGTTTATGTTATCATCTCTATATCTATGTTCTTGATCCGATCTTGCCTAGTCATATGCACCTATTACGTGTTATGATCCGTCAACCCCATAGTGACAATATTTGGGATACTTCGTGGTGATGACCGTAGTTTGAGGAGTTCATGTATTCACCATGTGTTAATGCTTTGTTCCGGTTCTCTATTAAAAGGAGGCCTTAATATCCCTTAGTTTCCTTATGGACCCCGCTGCCACGGGAGGGTAGGACAAAAGATGTCATGCAAGTTCTTTTCCATAAGCACGTATGACTATTTACGGAATACATGCCTACATTACATTGATGAACTGGAGCTAGTTATGTATCGCCCTAGGTTATGACTGTTATATGATGAATATCATACAACGAGTTACCGATCCAGTGCCTACGACCTTTCCACTTATTGTTCTTGCTAAGTTACTACCGCTATTGCTGTTGTTCCAACTGCTACAAAACTGTTGCTACTACTGTTACCGCTACTGTTACTATTGCTACTGCTATCAAAACTATCATATTACTATGCTACTGATCACTCTGCTGTAGATATTTAATCTCCAGGTGTGGTTGAATTGACAACTCAACTACTAATACTCTCAAGTATTCTTTGGCTCCCCTTGTGTCGAATCTATAAATTTGGGTTGAATACTCTACCCTTGAAAACTGTTGCGATCCCCTATACTTGTGGGTTATCAAGACCTTTTTCTGGCGCCGTTGCCGGGGAGCATAGCAATATTTGTTGAGTCACTTGGGATTTATATCAATTTATCACTATGAAGAATCTGAAGGATCCAAGGACCAAGATTTTTCCCTCTACTACGAGGGGAGGTAAGGAACTGTCATCTAGCTCTACACTTGATTCACCTTCTGTTATGAGTAAGCTTGCAACACCACCACATGCTAGTAATCCTGATATGTCGCAAGTTATTGATGATGCTACCTCTGTTATGAATGATGCTTATGATGATGCTAGTACCATGCTTGATGATAATGTGCCACTAGGAGAATTTCTTGATGAACAAATTGCTAGAGCTAAAGAAAATGAAACTACTGAAACTGATGAGATTGTTGAAATTGATGAAGCTTATGAAACTGATTATGATTATGAAACTCCTATTAGTCCTAGCTCTCCTAAGTTTGAAATGCCTAAAATACCTGAAGGTTATGTTATGGACGAGGAGATAACTAGAGAAATTCTTTCTTGCAAGGATAGAGACGATCTTAAGAAATTGCTATGCAAGTATAAGGAAAAGACGTTGAATGCTAGAATGAAATGTGATCCTAAGTTTGCTACTTGACCTATCTGTGTTACCGATAAGGATTATGAGTTCTCTGTCGACCCAGAGTTAATTACTTTGGTTGAATCTGATCCTTTCCATGGCTATGAACTGAAACTGTAGTGGCACACCTTACTAAGCTGAATTATATAGCCACCCTCTTTACTCATGATGAGAAGATTCACTACTATTATATCCTTAAGTTATTTCCGTTCTCATTAAAGGGTGATGCTAAGACATGGTACAATACTCTTACTCCTGGTTGTGTGCGTAGTCCCTAGGATATGATTTACTACTTCTCTGAAAAATATTTTCCTGCTCATAAGAAACAAGCTGCCTTACAGGAAATATTTAACTTTGTGCAAATTGAAGAAGAGAGTCTCCCACAAGCTTGGGGGAGGCTTCTCCAATTGCTTAATGCTTTGCCTGATCATCCTCTCAAGAAAAATGAAATACTTGATATCTTTTATAATGGACTAACCGATACTTCTAGGGACTTCCTAGATAGTTGTGCTGGTTCTGTTTTTAGGGAACGAACTGTTGAACAAGCTGAGGAATTATTGAATAACATATTGAAGAATTATGATGATTGGACTCTTCCCGAACCACCGCCTAAACCCACTCCGAAGAAGAGGGGTATCTTATTTCTCAGTCCTGAAGATATGCAAGAGGCAAAGAAATCTATGAAGGAAAAAGGTATTAAAGCTGAGGATGTTAAGAATCTGCCACCTATTGAAGAAATACATGGCCTTGACACACCACCACCTCCACAGGTGGTAGAGGTAAATTCTTTATTAAAGTTCAATGAAAGTGACATTCCTCACAATAAACATCCTAGTCAATGCTTATATGAGTTTGATAACTATATTATGAAGCAAGATCATTTCAATGCTCATGTTCTGAAACAATTGAAATACAATTGTGATATGATTGCTCGCTTGAGTGACTTGCTATTTAGAATCAGTAATGATGTTAGAGGTGTAGGAAAGCATGCCTCTATGGTTCAAACCCAATTAGAACAAGTTGCTAAGTCTCAAAAAGAATTGCTTGATGGAATGAATAATAATATGCATGATTTTGCTGCTAGAGTAGTAACTAGAGGAGGTAGAATGACCCAAGAACCACTTTATCCTGAGGGTCATCCTAAAAGAATTGAACAAGATTCTTAGAGAATTAATACTGATGCACCTAGTCCTTCTAAGAGGAAAAAGAAAAAGAAAAATGATAGGACTTTGCATACCTCTAGTGAACCTGAGACACAAAAACCTCCTGATAAGAATGATGTCTCTATTTCTGATGCTGAAACTCAATCTGGTAGTGAACATTCACCTAGTGACAATGAAAAGGATAATGATGATGTTCACGATGATGCTCAACCTAGTAATGATAGAGAACCAGATAATGATGTTGAAATAGAGCCTGCTCCTGATCTTGATAACCCACAACCTAAAAATAAACGTTATGATAAAAAAGACTTTGTGGCTAGGAAACATGGTAAAGAAAGAAAGCCATGGGTTCAGAAACCCATGCCATTTCCACCTAAGCCATCTAAGAAAAAGGATGATGAAGAATTTGAGCGCTTTGCTGAGATGATTAGGCCAGTCTTTCTGCGTACCCGCTTAACTGATATTTTGAAGATGGCTCCTTATGCAAAGTATATGAAAGACATCATCACTAATAAAAGAAAAATACCGGAAGCTGAAATCTCCACCATGCTTGCTAATTATTCTTTTAAGGATGGAGTACCTAAAAAACTTGGAGATCCGGGAATACCCACTATACCTTGCTCCATCAAAAGAAACTATGTTAAAACTGCTTTGTGTGATTTGGGAGCCGGTGTTAGTGTTATGCCTTTCTCCTTATATAAAAGACTTGATTTGAATAAATTCACACCTACTGAGATATCATTGCAAATGGCTGACAAATCAACAGCCATACCTATTGGTATTTGTGAGGATGTGCCCGTTGTTGTTTCAAATGTTACTATCTTAACGGACTTTGTTATTCTTGAGATGCCCGAGGACGACGACATGTCGATTATCCTTGGTAGACCCTTTCTGAATACTGCAGGGGCTGTTATTGATTGCAATAAAAGCAAAGTCACTTTTCATATTAATGGTAATGAGCACATGGTGCACTTTCCGAAGATACAATTCCAAGTGAATGGTATAAATGTTATTGAAGAATCTCCAACCATCACTATTGGAAGTTTTCAATTACCTCTACCTATTGCCAAAAAGAAATATGATATACTTATTGATGGGGATATGCACATCCCCATTGAGGTAACTTAGTGTTTTTACGAAAGTTCTTCGGTTTCATGCTAATCAGAAGTGGTTGTTAATAAGACTTGATCAAGCTTATTAATGAATTATTTTTGAGAGGTATGACATCGATGAATCTAGTAAGCACAACTCTCTGTTCCCACATTTTATTTTCTGTTCTAGCTAGTTAAATGAAATAAAATGACGTGTTTATCCTGCTTTCTATTTTCTCCGTGCAATAAAAAATGACCCAAAAATAAAAATTCTCAGAATGTCATGAAAATTTAACACGATTTTTTTCCGACTATTTATGAATTTCTGGAGCAAATAACACCTGAGGGGGTGCACCTGGTGCCCACAAGACACCAGGGCGCGCCAACACCCCCAGGCACGCCCTGGTGGGTTGTGGCCCCCACGTGGGCCCCCTCACTTATCTCTTTAGCCCACATTGTCACCTACCTCCAGCAAAAAATCACCACAGCCACCATTTTCGTGTTCTTGCTCTCAATCCCGTGGATTTCGATCTCTTTGCTCGAAGCTCCGTTTCCGAAACTGTTTGGAGGGATTGCTACTTGGTATGTGACTCCTCCATTGCTCCAATTAGTTTTTGTTTTAGTGGGTTATTTTTAGAGTAATTAGCTACTCTTGGTGCTGCTGTAGATGAGCTTGCATGTTGAATTCTTAGAGTTCTAAGTAGTTTGGATGCACAATAAGGCCTCTATGCATGCTTGGGAGTAGTTGCTAACAATCTTACAAAGTTTTGTTGACAAATTTTTATGTAGACTAAAATTTTTCAAAATTTTTATAGGAATAAAAATGCAATTCTTTAGGAGTTCTTCGAGGAGGAGATCCTCGGGAGCCTCGTCGAGTGGAAGCTCAGTTCGACAGTCTTATGTTGAACCAAGCGAAAGCTCGATGCGAGATGCCGCTACCAAATCATGCTTGTGGCCTTGAGACGAGTTCATGGAAGGTGCAGGTATTAAGGAGGAATTTGATGAATTTATTCGCAACACAGAGCTTGTCTCCTTCATCACAGATAAGTGCCCCCAACACCTCGAGCTCACGAAAACCTTCACAAAGAAATTCAAATATTTTCCTCGTGAGTCTAGAGTTTCATTCAACCTGTACGATCATTCCTTTACCATGCCGTTAGAAATGTTTAGCGATGCATGCAAACTTCCATATGAGGGTTCCCTCGATGAACCAACAAAATCTGAGTACGAGTCATTTTTAGTTAATATTTGTTTTGGCGAAGATAGGGGGGTTACACAAGGGAGAATTAACAGTATTCACTTTCCATCACTCCAATATTTTGTGCTCTTTAATGGTAAATGTATTGTAGGCAAACAAGACTGTAGCATCTTATGTGCTCATGATTTGAGTCTCTTACAAACTGCCATAACTGGGAATAAGGATTATAATCTTGGTGCAATTGTTGCACGGAGGTTGCAGCTCAATGCTGCTAGTGGTAATTTTTATGGAGGAATCTATGCCTCCCGTGTAGCTGAGAGATTAAATGTGTCACCGTGGCCTAATGACCCCATTGTACCCACTCAGTATTTAGGCTTTGATGCTATGAAGCGTCATAAGTTCCTCACGGGCACGGCCACCAACTATACCTATAACTTGAGATTTTATAAGAAACCCGTTGTGCCTATTGTTTTGCCTACTCCTGCTCTCTTTGATTTTCACACTAGGGGGAGATATTATGTTCTTGAGAGCGAAGCCTATGAGTACAACGTGGAGATTGAAGCTGCCAGGAGGGCCGCGGAGTCTGCTCTGAGGTTCTCGATGAACCATCGCCCAGATTATTATTCATACGGATGGTGACTACCAAGCTAGGCCAAAATCCTAAGCTTGGGGGAGTACGTATTTCCACCGACATTACATTCATGTTTACATATTTCATTCCAGTTGTCGGTGTTCATACTTTTCCATTGTAATATCCATGCTAGATATGTTTTCTCGCTTTCTTCTTGTGTGTTTGAAAAACTTTGAGAAAACCCAAAAACATTTCCCATTTCTTTTTAGTTTTTCTTTCTAGCTTAGTTTAACTGTAGCATCAAAAAAAAGCCAAAAAGATTTCTCGCTTCTTTTTTTACTTGTTGGGAGCTTTCCCGTGTAAATAGTTTTTCTCGTTTTTGTTTTTCTTCTTTAATTTGCTTTCTTCAAGAAAAAACAAAAACTCCAAAAATATTTCAGTGTGTTTCTCTGAAATTATTTTCTTTTTATTTTTGAGTCGTACATAGGAGAAGACCACGATGAAACTGTTGAGTGGTTCTCATCTGCATTGTCGTTTACCTAACAAAGAACCCATGTTAATTTGTCTTCTCCCCTTGAATAAAATGCTTGTAGATTCCAGCTTAGTCCACAACACTCTTGCACTATTACCTTCTTATCGTTCGATCGTGCAAGTGAAAGGCAATAATGATGACATTTGATGAATTGACTGTGGCAGAGAAAAGCGGGTATGAACTCAACTTGTTTTTGTTTTTGTAAATATGTTTAACCTAGTATCCCTTGATTCAGCTCATTATGATCAAACATGTTTGCAATGACCATTAGAGATTATAGTTGTTCATGCCATGCTTAAGTAGCTAGGAGTGGATAATGATTTATCTTGGGTGTCAACATGCATTAAAATGGTTGTGATGCGGTATGATGATATGGTATCCTCCTCTGAATGTTTCAAGTGGCTTGACTTGGCACATGTTCACGCATGTAGTTGAATCAAAACCAATATAGCCTTCATGATATTTATGTTCATGGTGTCCATATCCTACTCATGCTAATTGATACGTCTCCAACGTATCTATAATTTTTGATTGTTCCATGCTATTATATTGTCTGTTTTGGATGTTTTATATGCATTAATATGCTATTTTATATTATTTTTGGGACTAACCTATTAATCTAGAGCCTAGTGCCAGTTTCTGTTTTTTCCTTATTTTTGAGTATTGCAGATAAGGAATATTAAACGGAGTCCAAATGGAATAAAATCTTCGGAATAATTTTTCTTGGACCAGAAGCAACCCAGAAGACTTGGAGATGAAGTCAGGAGAGCCGCCGTGTGGCGACAAGCCATAGGGGCGCGCCCTAGGGGGGGCGCGCCCCCTGGCTTGCGGCCCCACGGCAGCCCCCCTAACCCTATTCTTTGGCCTATAAATTAACAAATATTCCCTGGATATAAAAAAGAGCCACGAAAATACTTTTCCGCCGCCGGAAGCCTCTGTTCCCGTGAGATCCAATCTTGGAGCCTTTTCCGGTAATCTGTCGGAGGGGGAATCGATCACAGAGGGCATCTACATCAACTCCATTGCCCCTCCGATGATGCGTGAGTAGTTCACCACAGACCTTCGGGTCCATAGCTAGTAGCTAGATGGCTTCTTCTCTCTCTTTGTTCTTCAATACCATGTTCTTCATGATCTTCATGGAGATCTATCTGATGTAATACTCTTTTGCGGTGTGTTTGTCGAGATCCGATGAATTGTGGGTTTATGTTCAGATTATCTATGAATATTATTTGAGTCTTTTCTGAATTCTGATATGCATGAGTTCATATCTTTGCAAGTCTCTTCGAGTTATTGGTTTGGTTTGGCCAACCAGATTGGTAATTCTTGCAATGGGAGAAGTGATTAGTTTTGGGTTCAATCTTGCGGTGTCCTCACCCAGTGACAAAGTAGGGGTAGCAAGGCACGTATTGTATTGTTGCCATCGAGGATAAAAAGATGGGGTTTTCATCATATTGCTTGAGTTTATCCCTCTACATCATGTCATCTTACTTAATGCGTTACTCTGTTCTTCATGAACTTAATACTCTAGATGCAGGCAGGAGTCGGTCGATGTGTGGAGTAATAGTAGTAGATGCAGAATCGTTTCGGTCTACTTGACACGGACGTTATGCCTATATGCATAATCATTGCCTTGGATATCTTCATAATTATTCGCTTTTCTATCAATTGCTCGACAGTAATTTGTTCACCCACCGTATTATTTGCCTTCATGAGAGAAGCCTCTAGTGAAACCTATGGCCCCCGGGTCTATTTTCCATATTATACTTTCAGATCTAAATCCAAAAATATCAAAAATATCTTGCTGCAATCTTTTTACTTTTGTTTTTCTTTACTTTCAAGCAATCATATCTATCTATCTCTATCAGATCTCATCCTTGCAAGTAACCGTGAAGGTATTGACAACCCCTTTATAGCGTTGGGTGCAAGTGTTTGATTATTTGTGTAGGTACACCTATTGGGGTCTTGCTTGTATCTCCTACTGGATTGATACCTTGGTTCTCAACAACTGAGGGAAATACTTATCTACTTTGCTGCATCACCCTTTCCTCTTCAAGGGAAAACCAACGCATGCTCGAGAAGTAGCACTAGTATCCAATGTTGATTATATGTAATGCATGTTCATGACCGTCTTCGCTCTCTAGCTGGCCGCTTCTCAATCTAACTGCTAGCCTTCACCTGTACTAAGCGGGAATACTGCTTGTGCATCAAAACCCTTAAACCAAGTTATGCCAGATGAGTCCACTATATCTACCTATATGCGGTATTACCCTGCCATTCCAAAGTAAATTTGCATGTGCCACCTCTAAAAATTCAAATGAACATCTGTTTTGTGTGCCTGGACCGCTCATGGAGTGACAGGGGGCAGTCAGTATCTTCCATGCTAAACGGGTTATTCTCATGATGAGTGTTTATTCACTTGTCCTTACACGAGAGGGGCGGTAATAGGGATTCACAGTCCCGAAATCAAAAATCAAAAATAATTAAACAAAACTCCCCCAAGAATGTTGTTGGTTTGGACGGTACCCGTGGATGCGGCTCGCCGTGGAGTGTGATTGTTGGTGGAGGGGGAGTAAATCTTTACTTTCACCGCTTGGGAACCGCCGCTAATTTGTTTAGCTTGGAAGATATTGATAACTCTTGGTCGTGACGTTGACAGAAAGGGTGTACCTCTCAAAATTATATCTATCTCTGTTTTAAACTTTGAGATCTGGCACCGCTGCAAATCCATGCTTCCCTCTGCGAAGGGACTATCTATTTACTTTTAAGTTGAGTCATCACCTTCTCAAATAAGCGCCAGACCTGAGAGCACTATTGTCATCCTCATGCATTTTGTATAGTTGATGTTGGGTGCAGCATGACTGGATCTTTTCTACCATGAATTACAATGTTTAGTCGCTGCTTGAACTTTGGAGGTGCTCTGCATTTATGTTTTGCGATCTCAGAAATGACTAGCGAGATACCACTATTGTCATATTGTATCATGATTGTTTTGACAAAGTGTTGGCGCTTGAGATATCTTATTATTGCTCGGTAGTTGCTTATGTTATTGTTATGAGTAGATATAATTTCTAAGAGTTATGGTTGACATGGTTAGTCATAATCTTTGCTGAAAACCTGGGTGCTACTTAAGCATATATATATGTAAACAAGAACAAAAGAGTTCATAAAAGTTTTTCTTTATCACTTTCAGTTTGTCAACTGAATTGCTTGAGGACAAGCAAAGGTTTAAGCTTGGGGGAGTTGATACGTCTCCAACGTATCTACTTTTCCTCACTCTTTTGCCCTTGTTTTGGACTCTAATTTGCATGATTTGAATGGAACTAACCCGAACTGACGCTGTTTTCAGCAGAATTACCATGGTGTTGTTTTTGTGCAGAAATAAAAGTTCTCGGAATGGAATGAAACTTTTTGGAGATTTATTTTGGAAAATATTAAAAATACTGGAGCCAAAAACCATTGTAGAGGGGGCCCAGGGTGAGCATCACCCACCAGGGCGCGCCAGCCCCCTCCCGGCACGCCCTGGTGGGTTGTGCCCACCTCGGGGCCCCACTTGCCCTATCTCCGCCACTATAAATTCCTAAATTTGGAGAAAAAAATCAGAGAGAAAGAATTATCGTGTTTCACGAGACGGAGCCGCCACCACGTCCTGTTCTTCATCGGGAGGCCAAATCTGGAGCCTGTTTGGGGCTCCGGAGAGGGGAATCTTCGGTCTTCGTCATCATCAACCTTTCTCCATCGCCAATTCCATGATGCTCCCCACTGGGAGTGAGTAATTCCTTCGTAGGCTTGCTGGTCGGTGAGGAGTTGGATGAGATTCATCATGTAATCGAGTTAGTTTTGTTAGGGCTTGAACACTAGTATCCATTATGTTCTGAGATTGATGTTGCTATGACTTTGCTATGCCTAATGCTTGCCACTAGGGCCCGAGTGCCATGATTTCAGATCTGAACCGTTTATGTTATCATCTCTATATCTATGTTCTTGATCCGATCTTGCCTAGTCATATGCACCTATTACGTGTTATGATCCGTCAACCCCATAGTGACAATATTTGGGATACTTCGCGGTGATGACCGTAGTTTGAGGAGTTCATGTATTCACCATGTGTTAATGCTTTGTTCCGGTTCTCTATTAAAAGGAGGCCTTAATATCCCTTAGTTTCCTTATGGACCCCACTGCCACGGGAGGGTAGGACAAAAGATGTCATGCAAGTTCTTTTCCATAAGCACGTATGACTATTTACGGAATACATGCCTACATTAAATTGATGAACTGGAGCTAGTTCTGTATCGCCCTAGGTTATGACTGTTATATGATGAATATCATCCAACGAGTTACCGATCCAGTGCCTACGACCTTTCCACTTATTGTTCTTGCTAAGTTACTACCGCTGTTGCTGCTGTTCCAACTGCTGCAAAATTGTTGCTACTACTATTACCGCTACTATTACTATTGCTACTGCTATCAAAACTATCATATTACTATGCTACTGATCACTCTGCTGCAGATATTTAATCTCCAGGTGTGGTTGAATTGACAACTCAACTGCTAATACTCTCAAGTATTCTTTGGCTCCCCTCGAAAACTGTTGTGATCCCCTATACTTGTGGGTTATCAATACGTTGTTCCCTTTGTTTATCGGTATGTTACTTGCCTGAGATTCGATCGTCGGTATCTCCATACCTAGTTCAATCTCGTTACTGGCAAGTCTCTTTACTCGTTCCCTAATACAAGATCCCGTGGCTAACACTTTAGTCACTTTGCTTGCAAGGCTCATTGTGATGTTGTATTACCGAGTGGGCCCTGAGATACCTCTCCATCTCACGGAGTAACAAATCCCAGTCTTGATCCATGTCAACTCAACAGACACCTTTGGAGATACCTGTAGAGCACCTTTATAGTCACCCAGTTACGTTGTGACGTTTGATACACACATGGTACTCCTCCGGTGTCAGTGAGTTACATGATCTCGTGGTCATAGGAACACATACTTGACATGCAGAAAACAATAGCAATAAACTGACACGATCATATGCTACGTTCATAGTTTGGGTCTTGTCCATCACATCATTCTCCTAATGATGTGACCTCATCATCATATGACAACTCTTGTCCATGGCTAGGAAACCACATCCATCTTTGATTGACGAGCTAGTCCAATAGAGGCTTACTAGGGACATATTGTTGTCTATGTACCCACACAAGTATTTGCGTTTCCAGTCAATACAATTATAGCATGGATAATAAACATTTATCATGAACAAGGAAATATAATAATGACCATTTTATTATTGCCTCTAGGGCATATTTACAACAGTCTCCTACTTGCACTAGAGTCAATAATCTAGCTAGCATCACTATGTGATTTACATTGTTATGAATCTAACACCCATACAGTTCTGGTGTTGATCATGTTTCCCTCATGGAAGAGGCTTAGTCAACGGATCTGCAACATTCTGATCCGTGTGTACTTTGCAAATATTTATGTCTCCTCCCTCGATGTAATCGCGGATGGAATTGAAGCGTCGCTTTATGTGTCTGGTCCTCTTGTGAAACCTTGGTTCCTTGGCTAGAGCAATGGCACCAGTGTTGTCACAGAACAGAGTCATTAGGTTCTGTGCACTGGGCACTACTCCAAGATCCGTCATGAACTGCTTCATCCTGACACCTTATTTTGCCGCCTCCGAGGCAGCTATGTACTCTGCTTCGCATGTAGAATCAGCTACCACGCTTTGCTTGGAACTGCACCAGCTTACCGCTCCTCCATTGAGAATAAATATGTATCCGGTTTGAGACTTAGAGTCATCCGGATCAGTGTCAAAGCTTGCATCGACGTAACCCTTGACGACAAGCTCTTGATCACATCCATAAACGGGAAACATTTCCTTAGTCCTTTTCAGGTACTTTAGGATGTTCTTGACCGCCGTCCAGTGATCCACTCCTGGATTACTTTGAAACCTTCCGGCCATACTTATGGCAAGGCTGACGTCTGGTCTTGTGCACAGCATTGCATACATGATAGAGCCTATGGCTGAAGCATAGGGGATGACACTCATCTTTCCTCTATCCTCTGCAGTCACTGGGCATTGAGTCTTACTCAACTTCACACCTTGCAACACAGGCAAGAACCCTTTCTTGGACTGATCCATTTTGAACTTCTTCAAAACTTTATCAAGGTATGTGCTCTGTGAAAGTCCTATTAAGCGTCTTGATCTATCTCTATAGATCTTGATGCCTAATATGAAAGCAGCTTCTCCCAGGTCCTTCATTGAAAAACTCTTGTTCAAATATTCCTTCACGCTTTCCAAAAATTCTATATTGTTTCCAATCAGCAATATGTCATCCAGATATAATATTAGAAATACTATAGAGCTCCCTTCTTGTAAATACAAGCTTCTCCATAAACTTGTATAAACTCAAATGCTTTGATCACCTTATCAAAACGCTTATTCCAACTCCGAGATGCCTGCACCAGTCCATAAATGGATCGCTGGAGCTTGCAAACTTTGTCAGCATTCTCTGGATCGACAAAACCTTCTGGTTGTATCATATACAACTCTTCCTCAAGGAAACCGTTAAGGAGCGATGTTTTGACATCCATCTGCCAAAGTTCATAATCGAAAAATGCAGCTATTGCTAACATGATTCTGGCGGACTTAAGCATCACTACGGGAGAGAAAGTCTCATCGTAGTCAATTCCTTGAACTTGTGAAAAACCCTTTGCCACAAGTCGAGCTTTATAGACGGTGACATTACCGTCTGCGTCCATCTTCCTCTTAAAGATCCATTTATTCTGAATGGCCATTCGACCTTCAGGTAATACTTCCAGAGTCCACACTTTGTTTTCATACATGGATCCTATCTCGGATTTCATGGCCTCTAACAATTTGTCGGAATCCGGGCACACCATCACTTCTCCATAGCTCGTAGGTTCATCGTTGTCCAACAACATGACCTCTAAGAGAGGGTTACCATACCACTCAGGAGCAGTACGTGCCCTTGTCGACCTACGAGCTTCGATAGTAACTTGATCCGAAGCTTCATGATCACTATCATTAGCTTCCTCTCCAACTGATGTAGGCTCCACAGAAACATATTTCTGCGCTGCGCTACTCTCTGGTTGAAGTGAAGGTTCAACAACCTCATCAAGTTCTATCTTCCTCCCACTCAATTCTTTCGAGAGAAACTCTTTCTCGAGAAATTACCCATTCTTAACGACAAACACTTTGCCTTCGGATCTGAGATAGAAGGTGTACCCAACCGTCTATTTTGGGTATCCTATGAAGACGCATTCGCATCGCATCCCCAAACTTTAAGAAACGACAACTTTGGTTTCTTGCCAAACCATAGTTCATATGGCGTCGTCTCAGTGGATTTAGATGGTGCCCTATTTAAAGTGAATGCAGCTGTCTCTAACGCATAACCCCAAAACTATAGTGGCAAATTGGCAAGAGACATCATAGACCGTACCATATCCAATAAGGTTCGATTACCACGTTCGGACACACCATTACGTTGTGGTGTTCCAGGTGGCGTCAACTTTGAAACAATTCCACATTGTCTTAAGTGATTGCCAAACTCATAACTCGGATATTCTCCTCCTCGATCTGATCATAGGAATTTAATCTTCTTGTTACGATGATTCTCAACTTCACTCTGAAATTGCTTGAACTTTTCAAACATTTCCGACTTATGTTTCATTAAGTAAATATACCCATATCTACTTAAGTCATCGGTGAAGGTGAGAAAATAACGATATCCACCGCGCGCCTCAATGCTCATCGGACCGCACACATCAGTATGTATGATTTCCAACAAGTCACTTGCCCGTTCCATTGTTCCAGAGACACTAGTAGAAAATAGGGTACTAGTCCCGGTTCCAGAGGGCCTTTAGTCCTGGTTCTGGAACCGGGACAAACCAAACGGGACTAATACCCAAAACCTTTAGTCCCTGTTTGCTTACGAACCGGGACCAAAGGGGCTCCACGTGGCCGCTGCAGGGCGCCCAGGCAGGAGGACCTTTAGTCCCAGTTGGTAACACCGACCGGGACTAAAAGGCAGCCACGCGTCAGCACCTGCAAGGCGCTGGGGGTTTTTTTTTTAAAGGAGGGGTTTAGGGGTTTTCCTATTGTGTTTCCCCCTTTTATTTTTGTGTTTACCATTTTTATTTTACGCTTTTCATTCAACTCGACGCTAGCTACTACATATAGCAATGAAGGAACCATTACACAACATCGTCATGATCAATATATAGAGAGAAGTGACCTCTCTTTCTCCATGCTTGGTCGAACAATATGCAACAAGTTTTCGTAAATCTATTCGACGCTATTACATATAATACACGTTCATGCATATATACAATATAACATCTCTTACGATCCTAACTTCTATTACCAATCCTGATGGCATTCTCCGTCTTTAGGTATGACATGCTCAACAAAGAATCCCGCCAATTCCTCTTGAATTGCTCGTACGCGATCAGTTGGTAGGAGTTCGTCCCGCTTCTGCCAGATCTAATTTAAAGAAGGGGGTCAATAAAACTAAACACAATTGATGGTAATAAAATAAAAATGTGAATATTGTTTACGTACTTCAAATTGTTCTAAAGATATGCCCCGGCCCCACTCAGTGGTCGAGTGGCGAATGAACTCGCAAACGTAGTAAGCACATAAATTAGTCCCGGGTGCCTGCCACAAGCACTTTACGAGAATAGAGTTCAATCAAAATGATAATCAAGCATGATAATGGTATTGAAACTAGAATCAATGAGAGATGCGCGGTACTAGAGTAGTACTTACTTTGGGGTGTAAAAATTTCAGCTCTTTTTTCCATTTGACACCCTTAACCTGTTTGGTGAACTTTTTCCAAACCCTGCCCGGCAAAGAAAATGATTACTTGATATCAGGAAATGAACGAAAGTTGCCGATATGGTGCGATAATGATTGAACTTACTTCTGAAGCATTTCCCTCATGCTCGTCCACTCCTTAGGGTCTTTATGTCTCGAGTCCAAGACAATTACTTTTCCCTCTTCAAGCTGAATGTCTAGGAGAATAAAGTGGTAACTACGCATGCATAACTCATTAATTGCACTTAACCTCGAGTAAGCGAAATAGAATGTGCACAAGATAGTAACACTCACTTGAAGTTGTAAGGAAATAGTATTTCCTTTCTGGTTTGTTGTCCAAGTAACGCATCTAGCAAATTTTTCTCTGTATCAGCGGGAAATTCTTTTAACGTATGTTCATTTATGAAATTTGGCTCAATGAACCCAATGTCATAGATTTGTAGTTGTTTGCATTCGAGGATCTTCATTCTGCATAATATATTGTGAGGATAATTAATACATGCAATGAACGAGCTGAGCTAGAGACTTAATTACAGAAAAAAATACTTACAGACAATAGGAACTGACGATAGTTTTGTCGAGCTCCTTTTGGTTGTATAACTGAAAATTTTCTTCAAATTCAACGAACAACATCTGCTTTCCATTGAAGAAGTGCTCATTTTTTATTCCCACCAAGATATTGTTGTTCCCCTCCTTGCAGGCTTCCAAGTACCATTCATGCAAATGTCGCATCCTCGTTGGTAGACCCTTGAGCTCCTCACGTGTGATGAGAGGCTTCCCATGCTCGTAGCTTAAGGATGGTACTACCTCAGCCGTTTCGAACTGTACCGAATTGGGTAAGTAATCATCAGCAGTGATAGCAAGACCATCGGCCGCTTTCTCTGGATCATTAGCGATATCGGTAACCACCTTGAGCGGAGGGCACGATTGCAGTTCTTGTTCGCCGAGCTGGGGAATTGTTTTCCCACTTCTTGAGCCACTTCTACTTAAGCTTCCCGACCGCCTCGCTTGATCATATTTCTTTTGAATACATCGGTCATAGTTTGATGGCAGCGGAGGCGGTGGTGGTCACCTAAGGGCATCCAGAGTTCGCTTCGCTTTCACCGGATCTATTTTCTCCTCTTCAGGTGAGCGTTTCGGTGCGAGCTGACGTTTCACATCGGCATCCACGATCTCGTTGAGTTCCTCCTCAGACCTCTCATAGGGTAACTTGGGAAGAGGCTTGAGGCTTGGGCCGTATCTGAATCTCCTCTGTTTCGTACTGCTGCTAGCCGCCGGAGCAGCGGTGACTCTCTTCCGCTGTTGCTTAGGCGGCGGAGGAGGCGGAGTCCGATGACGCGGCAGAGACAGCTGACGCGGAGGAGGATTCTGCTGAGGGGCCTCCTCCGTCGGAGTCCGCTGAGGCGGCGGAGACGGCTGACGCACCGGAGACGGCTGACGCACCGGAGACAGCTGACGCACCAGAGACGGATGACGCACCGGAGATGACTCAGGCACCGGGGCCTCCTCCGCCTGAGTCTGCTGAGGCGGCGTCCAGTATGGAAGCACGATGTGTTCCTTTCTCCATAGACAGGTAGTCCTTAAGGCATATCGAAGAAGAAGCTCCCCTTCACATGTAGCGTACTCAAGCTCCAGCCCATCAAATCCGTCCATTATTTCATCCACCCCGACAATAGCAAAGCCAGCTAGAACCGGAGTGCAATGGAAAGTTGCATCAGGTCGAGGAGGTAAGACATGGCCGACCGCCGCCTTCAAGGTCAGGTTATGACATTTCGCCATTAGCACACAATGTTCATTTTGCGTGATACCATCCACGGGGTAGCGAGGAGTCGTGCTATCAGGATGAACGAGCTCAGTTGAAGCCACGCTGCTTCTCCGCTGAGATGGTGGGGTAGCATCGTGGGTAGTCTCCAATGAAGGATCTTCGTGCCGCTGAGATGGTTGGCCGGTAGCTCGCTGGCTCTCAAGTGCCTCTAGTTTCGCTAATCTTTCATTCAACTTCTGCATTTTGCTTGCTTCCTCTTTCTTCTTTCTCTGTCGACTTCTGTAACCAGCGCTGTCGGGAAACCCAACCTTCCACGGAACGGAGCCTGATGTGCCTCGTGTTCGTCCAGGGTGTTCAGGATTCCCGAGGGCAAATGACAGCTCGTCCTTCTCTCTATCGGGAACGAATGTCCCTTCCAGCGATTTCTTGATTGTTTCCTCAAGCTTTTTGAATGGTATTGCAAGTTGAGCTTTCGTCCAGACACACTTCCCTGTTTCTGGGTCCAAAGTTCCCCCAACCCCGAAGAACCAAGTCCTTGCCCGATCTGGCCAGTGCAATGTCGCTGGTTGGACATCTTTAGCAAGCAGGTCTTGCTAAGCTTTGTCCCACGTAGGCCGGGCTTTGCTGTAGCCACCTGACCCCGTAACATGGTGATACTCCTTCCTTGCGGCATTTTTCTTATTTGTAAGTGACCTGTTCTTAGCCTTCTCCGATTTCTTGTACGCCACAAATGCGGGACAGTGATCTCTCATCTTCTCATATTGACCTCTGAATTCTGGAGTCTTGTCTTTCTCGACAAACTTCCTATTCAATACTTTCTTCCAGTTCTTGAATAGTTCTGCCATCTTCTTAAGAGCAAACGCCCTGACCTTTCGTTGTATAACTGGGTTATTCGGAACCTCCTCTAGCGGTAGACTGAAATTTCTCATCATATTGGTCCAAAGATCATCTTTCAGTCTATCGTTGACATAAGGAACTTGAGGGTCCTTCTTCTTATTCCATTCTTGGCAGCTGATCGGGACGATGTCCCTAACAACCACTCCGCACTGATGTATAAATTTGTTCTTGGTCCGGTAGGGAGCAATCGGTTGGCCTTCTGGAGAGACTTCTTCGATCGTGAACCTTTCTTGCGCGTCCAACCTTCTCATCGGGCCTCGTCTCCTTACCGAAGTGGAGCTTGATTCGGATGGCCAATTAAAAGAAGAAAGAAGCGTTAATATATGTACATACAAAAAAATTAATGCATCTTGTCAGCAAAGGATTAATTAATATATACCTCGCCAGACTTTGAAGCAGTTATGGCTCCCTTCTCCATTCGATCACCGGAGCCGTCATGATGTCCTTCGTCCCCAGTTCGATCACCGGAGCAGTCATGATCTCCTTCCTCCTCACCGGAGCCGCCATCCTCTCTTTCCTCATCATCGGTCTCGTTGAGAAATGACAAGCAGGTGAGATCGATATCACCTCCGTCGCGGATTATATCCCCCAACAACTCTTCTTTTTCTAAGTCTCTGTCGGCCATAGTTTCTGCAAATATTACAACGTGGCAATATACAACCATGAGAGACAAACATAGACTTAATCACAACAAGGAATCATATGCATATGAGCAATGGATTAGTGGGAAATATCATGCAAAGTTCACAAGTTTTATAACAGTCAGTTTCAGACGATCGTCGAGGACTCCTCCCCCCTCATGTCTGATGAGACGCCCTATCTTTCGAGAGAGGATACTTTGCGGACCGCCTCTCTTATGGTCATTTGTAGTGAAGGCTGAATGGCCCAATATGCTTAGCATAGTATTTTGACGGGGTTGGTGGGTTTCGGGTTCGGGTATTACTGAAACGGGTTTGAACCCGTGACCGCCTCTCTCATGGTCCTCGAGGATACTTGCGGACCCCCACCCCCCTCATGTCGAAGTTATCATTCTACGAACATATGAAAATTCTCAAGTGCATTATGATCATATGGTGGGACTGGCAACCTACGAAGCACCGATACAGCAACATTGATCCGGTGATACGGGTACAGCGATACGGGATACATCAATTCCTAAAAACAGCAATAAGGCGATATGGTAAACATATATAAGTAATAATAAAATGACATGGAATGTCTCTTTTTAAAAATCTCACTGTGGGGGATACGGCATAGTAAACATGTATAAGTAATAATAAAATGACATGGACTGGACATTGATACGGTAAACATATGCGGTAAACATATATAAGCAATAAGGCGATACGGCGATACGGGATACGACAATAAACAAGAACTCTCAAAAAGCAACAAGCCATCAGCATCAACAAGCCATGTTCAATGGGCTCACTGTGGGGGCAGGGGCCGGCGCGGCGACGTCGAGGCCGGCAGGGGCGCGGCGACGGCGACGGGGCAGGAGGAGGCGACGGCGGGGAAGGGCGAGGCGACAGCGACGGCGGGGCAGGGCGAGGCGACGGCGACGACGGCGTAGGGGCAGGGTGCGGCGACGGCCATGATGACGTAGGGGCAGGGGCGCGACGACGGCGGGGCAGGGCGAGGCAACGGCGACAGCGGGGCAGGGCGAGGCGACGGCGACGGCGGGCCAGGCGACGGCGACAGCGGGGCAGGGCGAGGCGACGGCGACGGCGACATAGGGGCAGGGCGCGGCGACGGCGATGACGACGTAGGGGCAGGAGCGCGATGATGGCGGGGCAGGGCGAGGCGACGGCGACGGCGGGGCAGGGCGAGGCGACGGCGACTTAGGGGCAGGCCGTGGTGACGGCGACGACGACGTAGGGGCAGGGGCGCGACGACGGCGGGGAAGGGTGAGGCGACGGCGATGGCGGGCCAGGCGACGACGACAGCGGGGCAGGGCGAGGCGACGGTGACGTAGGGGCAGGGCGCGGCGACGGCGACGACGACGTAGGGGCAGGGGCGTGACGACGCCGGGGCAGGGCGAGGCGACGGCGACGGCGGGGCAGGGCGCGACGACGGCGACGGGGAGGAGGGCGCGCGAGGAGGTCCGGCGACGGTCAGCGGGCTCGGGGACGGCGGGGCGTCGGCGAGGGCGACGGCAAAATCTGGCAGCCTGGCGGCGCCGATGTCGTCGTCGGTGCCGAGGAGAGAAGAAACTAGAATGGATTGGAAATTTTGCTAAGTGCCCTTTATATAGCCCCCCCCCCTTTAGTCCCGGTTGGTGGCTCCAACCGGGACTAATGACTCCCTTTAGTCCCGGTTGTAGCCACCAACCGGGACTAAAGGTCAATTTCCAGCAGCCCGAAGGGCGGGAAGCAGAGACCTTTAGTCCCGGCTGGTGGCACCAACCGGGACTAAAGGGGGGGCATTAGTCCCGGTTGGTGGCACCAACCGGGACTAAAGGGGGGGGGATTAGTCCCGGTTGGTGGCACCAACCGGGACCAAATGCCTGTGCCTGGCACAGCCGCGGTGCGGTTGGATGTTTAGTCCCACCTCACCAAGCGAAGGTCGCCCGGACCTGTTTATAAGCCCCGCCGTGGCTGCAACGTTGAGCTCCTCTCTAAAGCAGGCATGTGGGCCTAACCGACCTCTTTCTGCTCTGTGGGCCTACTATGTGAAAATAGATGCGAATTTATAGAGAAAATTCAACCTAAATTCAAACATTTAGGTTGAATTTTCTCTATAATTTCGCATCTATTTTCACTTTTGCTATTTTTATGTTATTTTTTTGCATATTAAAAGTTCTTAACAAAAAATACTTTATGAATATTCTTTTTTCTATTAAAGTTTTTACCAAAAATAACTTTGATAATTTTAGTTGCATAAATTTTATATAATATTAAGTTAAATAACTTTGATCCGACGAAAACACATCTATTACAAAGGGATTTCAATTTTTTAAACATATTTGAACTCAAGACTTTTTCTGCATTCAATATGCACCATTCAAAGCTACATCGTCACTTTTCAAACCTTTTCTGAATTCATTTGCTATTTTTCATGCATTTCATGATTTATTTTGAGCTAAAATGACCCTGAATTGAAAAGCACTGCAAATGAACTCTGAAATGGTTGCAAGTTGGCATGGTATCATCATTTCACCCACATAGCATGTGCTAAAAAGTTGAGAGGGTTACGGCAAAAACTGGATGCACTTCGTGTACAAACTGGACAATCTCTTTCGAAGTGTTAGGGTTTCGGACGAAAACTCATCTGTTACAAAAGGATTTCAATTTTTTAAACATATTTGAACTCAAGACTTTTTCTGCATTCAATATGCACCATTCAAAGGCACATCATCACTTTTCAAACCTTTTCTGACTTCATTTGCTATTTTTCATGCATTTCATGATTTATTTTGAGCTAAAATGACCCTGAATTGAAAAGCACTGCAAATGAACTCTAAAATGGTTGAAAGTTGGCATGGTATCATCATTTCACCCACATAGCATGTGCTAGAAAGTTGAGAGGGTTACAGCAAAAACTGGATGCACTTCGTGTACAAACTGGACCATCTCAACTTTTTAGCACATGCTATGTGGGTGATTTTAGTTAATATTTTAGTTGATTTTTTTAGTTCATTCTTTTTAACAAATAAATACTTTGATAATTTTAGTTAATATTATTTTGATTCTTTTTAGTTCATTCTTTTTATTTAATGTTTTAGTTGATTCTTTTTAGTTCATTCTTTTTAGTTAATATTTTAGTTGATTCTTTTTAGTTCATTCTTTTTAACAAAAAAATACTTTGATAATTTTAGTTAATATTATATTTAACTGCAGTGATATTGTAGATCAAAGCCATCATCAGAATAGTTGTGGAGAGAAAGTCTTCACTTTTTCTTCGCGTGTGTCCCTTGCTTATTGCGCCGTAACCATGGACAATCTTCATCACATACATCACAATGCTTCAGAAAGCTTGCTCACATCATACTAAATATTCTTACACACAAACCGTACTTAAAAAGGGACATAATAGAAATAATAGTTCAGATATCCATTACAGAAAGTACTGCATAATTGAAGATACCAATCCTACTCTTCCGGATTGCAAACATACTCGTCCGAATCAGGAGACCCCCAAGCACTACATAATAGAGATAAAAGTGTTCACCATTGCAAACACTACTCGTCGTCCGGATCAGAATACCCCCAAGCAGGAGATACTAGCGGTACGAGGTGACGCTGCCCATAATTGAAGATTCCAATCCTGCGGTACAACTCGTATGCTACGTACCCATCTATTGCTGGATACTCAATGTTGATAGGGTCAAGTGGGGTCTTCTCCCAATGTTGGTGCCCTGACTTGGGGAATTTTGTCTTCATATCAGCGTAGTCCTCGTCGATCAGGGCGACTGCCATATCAGCCATTGAAGTCTTGTCATGCTCAAGCCTGAACCTGCCCTGAAGATCAATGTGGCATTCAGCTGGTATCTCAATACCCCAGGTGCGCCTCATCTTGATCTTGTCATTCGTTATATCAACGCTAGCAAAATATATGCCGCTACGAAGTAACTCCATGAATTTTGGACAGTGCTTGTCACTACTGCAACAACAAAATGGAACAAATGTGTTAAATACTGCTGCAACAAGTATATTTTAGAACAAGTATAATAAGAATCATAACAAGTATATTTTAGAACAAGTATAATAAGAATCATAACAAGTATATTTCGGCACAAGTATAATATAAGAATCATAACAAGTATAATAAGAATCATATAACAAGTATAATAAGAATCATAACAAGTATAATTCAGAACAAGTATAATAAGAATCATAACAAGTATAATAAGAATCATAGCAAGTTTCCTATTCCTATGCATTTCCTATCCTATGAATCAAAAGAAGCCCCTAAACTATGACATGTTCTCCCACGATGGCCAATATGCAACTACAAGGAAAATTCTTATGCAATTTTCCTATCCTATTCCTATTCCTATGCAATTTTCCTAATCCTCCTATTCCTATGCAATTTTCTATTCCTATGCAATTTTCCTATGAATCAAAGAAAAGCCCCAATTTTACTATGAATCAAAGAAAAGCCCCAATTTTCCTATGAATCAAAGAAAAGCCCCAATTTTCCTATGCATTTTTCCTATGAATCAAGGAAACTATGACATGTTCTCGACATTCCCAATCCTCCTATTCCTATGCAATTTTCCTATCCTATGAATCAAAGAAAAGCCCCAATTAAAACTATGACAAGTTTCGTATTACTGGCTTGCACCCGTTGTATGCGAACGTAGAGTCTATCACACCCGATCATCACGTGGTGTCTCGAAACGACAAACTTTCGCAATGGTGCACACTCGGGGAGAACACAATTTTATCTTGAAATTTTAGTGACGGATCACCTTATAATGCTACCGTCGTTCTAAGAAAAATAAGATGCATAAAAGGATTAACATCACATGCAAATCATAAGTGACATGATATGGCCATGATCTTGTGCTTTTGATCTCCATCTCCAAAGCACTGGCATGATCTCCATCGTCACCGGCATGACACCATGATCTCCATCATCTTGATCTCCATCAACGTGTCGCCATGAGGTTGTCGCGCCAACTATTGCTTCTACAACTATTGCTAACTCATAGCGATAAAGTAAAGCAAAAGGGCGAAAATAAATTAAAGACAACCCTATGGCTCCTGCCGGTTGCCATACTCATCGAGTTGCAAGTCGTGATAATCTATACAAAACATGATCATCTCATACATCACATATATCTCATCATGTTTCTGGCCATATCATATCACATCATACCCTGCAAAAACAAGTTAGACGTCCTCTAATTTGTTGTTCTATGTATTACGTGCCTGCTATGGGTATCTAGCAAGAACGATTCTTACCTACGCAAAACCACAACGGTGATATACAAGTTGCTATTTCACCTTCTACAAGGACCGTCTTTGTCGAATCCGATTCAACTAAAGTGGGAGAGACAAACACCCGCCAGCCATCTTATGCAACAAAGTTACATGTCAGTCGATGGAACCGGTCTCTCGTACGTGGACGAGTAAGGTTGGTCCGAGCCGCTTCATCCCACAATACCGCTGAATCAAGAAAAGACTAAGGAGGGAAGCAATCTGAATATCAACACCCACAAACTCCTTTGTGTTCTACTCGTGATCTCATCTACGCATAGACCTAGCATATGATGCCACTGTTGGGGAACGTAGCATGGGAAACATAAATTTTCCTACGCACATACAAGATCTATCCATGGAGATGAGCATCTACGAGAGGGGAGATCGGATCCACATACCCTTGTAGATCGCTAAGCGGGAGCGTTAAGAAACACGGTTGATGTAGTCGAACGTCTCTGCGATCCAAATCGCAAGCCGTCCCACGAACTCACGATCAAGTGCCGAACGGACGGCACCTCCGCGTTCAACACACGTACGGCTTGATGACGCCTTCACCTCCTCGATCCAGCGAGCAATGGTGAAGTAGTAGCCCGAGCCCTCCGGCAGCACGACGGCGTGGTGAGGTGGTGGTGGTGACAGCTCGGCAGGGCTTCGCCGCGCGATATGAGGAGGAGAAGAACTACGAGGGAGAGAGGAGGCAGCGCCGTAGCATGATCTGGTGTGTCTGCCCCTCTCTCTACCTCTCTATATATAGGGGGAAGAGAGGAGGAGGGGTGCCCTAGGGTTTCCCCCTAGGGGCCGGTGGCCAGGGTTTGGGTGGCCGCCCTTAGGCGCCTTCACTAGTGCAGGCGCCTGCTATACAAACGGTTTTTAACCCCTTTCCGTGATGTAGTCTCAAACCGTCACCTTGCATGTGTGGGCGATAGGGGGCGCCTATCGCACACGACCCGAAAAAACCCGTTGGCGATGCCTGTTCCCGATCACACACGACAGGCAAAATTATGTAGTGTGCGATTGGAAGGACTATCCCAAACAGGTATTTAGGAGAAATCGTGCGAGATGTGCATAGCATCCCACACAGTGAATCCCTAACATACGTTTCCGTTCGTATTGTACATCACACACAATTTTCTTCTTAACATCGTTTGTGTTAGGGGTGGCCATCACGCACAGTGCCTAGAAGAAACTGTTTGGCATAGGGTTGTCCATCACGCACACGTCTTATGTGAAAACGTTTGCGAATGGGTGTTCTAACGCACACAGTTTGCGCCCGGAAATCGTGTGTGATTGTTCACTGATCCAACATGCCAATTTTCCAGCAAGCGTGTGGGTTTGTTGAGGTCATCGCTGACGGTGTTCTATGACAAACTGTCTACAATATGAAATCCCAATAATCAGGCTAATTGCTCTATTATTTATAATCCAGCTAGTAAACAAATTGATACTTCATACCAAGCACACAATATATTTCATTTCGTATTACGGCAACCAGGATTTCATAATTGAAATACATCAGAGTACAACATCATATAGGCATATACTACCTAGCTACCCAATTACACGACAGGACCGAGTTTCACATGCAACATCTAAAACCTTTGGAAAATAGCATCATATACGGTAAATAGACAGATGAATCTCATCTAGAAAATTGTTGAAGCGGAAGGCAAATATTGAGCCTTCACTGATGTCGAAGGTTCTTGCAACTTTATGCCAGTGCATTTGGATGGTTGCCCGCCCATCCTTCATCCTCTTGAGGAAGACTTCAAGGTTATACCGTGGGTGCTGTATGAATACCTTCCTCGCCTCTTGACCATACAAGTGGTTTGAGACGTACTCATCGATGAACTGCTTTGGAAAGGACTGGAAACAAAGATATGCTTAAATTGCGTTTCTAAAAATTGAAATGTCACAAAGGGAAAAAGACAAGGTAAAAGAGATAGTACCATCCTATAGTTCACTGATGTCTTCTTCATTGTGCAGACAAACATCTTGTTATTTTTCGTCGCAAGTTTCTTTATCTTAACAATCTTTCTGAGTTTCTTGATTTGACTGATATTCATGAACACATCATTTCCCCACATGCAAAATGGGTCGAACTGTGGGTCTAAACCTCTTAAGGCAGGACCTACATGTGCAAGACCAAATTATTGTTAGAAACCTAAATATTAGAATGGTTCCTGCAATAGCACAATAATGTGCTATTAGCCAAAGGATCATGAAAGTGCAAACCTCGATGGTAAACCTCGGTGTCTCCCATTGTTCCCCTGTAACGTGTTTAAGAATATATATTGATCAGTAAAATCTGTGAATGAAAGATAAACGCATTGCATATCGAACATATGAATTCAAGCCACATGGAAAAGCCAAGAGTGCTAAGAACTATGAAATATAGCAATTGTAGGTTTCACATGCATAACAAAACCAAATTGTACCAACAATAATTGAACATCACATTGCAGATGATCACCAAAACAACTGAACCAAACAGTTAACTGAGCATCACATTCCACAATACAACATAGTAGTAGAAGGTCAGATTGCATACTAGCATTACATTGCATATTTCACTAGAGTTTCTTAAGGGAAGGCAGGAGCAGCACATGTAGCAGGTAAAATAAACATGCGTAACAGGTGTACCTAGCTGGAAACAGGTCATTAGTAATTAAGCTTAAAAAACAAGATATTCCTCATCGTTGGAGATATCAATAACGCTGGGCTTGGACGAGGGCGAGGCCTCCACATCGTGGGTGCCCTCCTCGTAGTGGTGAGTTGCCTCAGCCTGTCCGGGCACCAACTTGCCTGCTATATGGAGTTCAGGAAAGCACGGGCACGCTGAGAAAACAACTCGGAGTCGGCGTCGAAGACAACAGCGGAGCCCTGGAGAAAACACAACGAGCTGTTGTTCAAAGCAGCCAACCGCGTGGCGGCGTCCGCGCGCGAGGCGTCGACGGTGGCCTCGACGTCTAGATGCTGCTCCAAGATCTGGGGGTCAGCACGCATGGCAGCCATCGCGGCCTCATCCACGCGTGAGGTCGCGATTTGCTTCTCCGCTGCCAGGTGCTCCTTGAGACCATGGCTATACTGCGTGCACCATGTCTTTCGGCGGCGATTATGTGGGGGGTGGGCCGGTGATTTTGGTGGAATGTGTCGCGCCGGCGGTCGGGCCATGTGGAATGGAGGAGGAGGCGGTGGAGGGGGTATGGGGTATGGGGAAGGTTTGGATTACCTGACTATGACTAGCAGGATGAGGCCGAGCAGCAAGAAGGAGCATCGCCGGCAAGGAGGCGGCGCTGCAAGTAAGCAGTGAAGGTTTGAACTTAGGAAATGAAGGGGGGAGCAGGGGGAATGGGAAATGTGGCTTTTGGTTGGTACGAGGGGCGGGGGAGGTAGATATTTGCGCGGCAGCCCAAAATTTCGTTTGGTGCGGCGAAAAAGTAGCGCGCACAGTCACATCGGACACAGTACCATTACCATAACTATGTGCGATATTCAACAACACAAGCGTATCCTATAGTTTATCCCGTGGGTGATGAGACTGAACGTGGAAATTTTGGTCTCCAACCTTCCGGCGTAAGATATCGGATACTACATTGCACACGGTACTTGCATTTCATGTTCATTTGGAAGAGAAAATGGGGATATGGCGGCAAATTTTGGTCCGAATTTCCCTCGTTACATTGGTCATTGCTTAGTTTAACAACACTTACAAATTTGAGTACTACACAAAAGAGCCTACAGCACTGCCAGCACTTACTTAATCGAGCAACTAATAAATATTAGTTAATTGACTTAAACATTACTCTAACAAAACACCATCGCTCTAGACAGAGACTAATATTCCGCCTGGCATTCGTCGATCTCCGCCGCCTCCTCGATGACCAGCTCCCGCTCGACGAACTCCGGGGAATGGAGATCGATGGGATCCATCGCCACATACTCCAGCATCTCGCAATCTTCGTGCGCCATCTCTTTGGATAAGGCCGCCATGAGCCGGGCGTGGGCGGCCTTGCTCCGGGCATGGACGGACACAATCTTGGCTAGGGAGGCCGCCGACAAACGGACGCCTACTAGAGCACACTCAACGATTACCAACTCAACGAAGGTGGGTTGTCGACCGGTGTCGGAGAAGGCAGATGTGATTTGTGTAGCGACCGACACGAGATGGGCGTGGGCGGCTTCGAGATGGGACTGGGCGTCCGCCATCAGGGCTATGGCAACCGCTGAGGAACTGACAGCTGATGTGTCATTCTCGCCATTTGCTATCCCCGTCGCGATTGTTGCTGCCGCCCTCTCAGCTGTAGCAGCTGCCCTTTCGGTTGCTGCAGCCGCTCTGTCGGAGGTAGCGGTCGCGTTCAAGCATGTTGAGAGCGCGCTCATGGCTGATGGGGCCGCGCTCGGGCCGGAGTCGGTTGCCGAAGTTGCCCTCATGACGGGGATCCACGTCCCCATCTTTCACCGGCGACGATTGAAAAGTAAAATGGTCTGAGGAGTCAGTGCGGTAAACTGCCCGGCGGTGTACTGCAGACGACGAAGCTTCAGGCCTAAGCCATTCATTACGAGGATTGGCCCAAGATATTTTGTACTGCATCACAAACGATTCATGAACGTCAACTGTTTGTGAAAGACTTAATTTTCAAAATGTTTTTCAAACAAAAAATGAGGTTAATTCGACAAAGGACGGTGTTTGGATTGCAATAAGATATATGTGCAGTGAACACTGACCAATAGTTGTGTCGTGCTAAAATATGGAATTATTCAGGGTTTGTTTGGCATTTTTATAAAGGGATAATTGAATTTATGCCCCTAGTTGGGTCACACTCGGCAGGTTTACCCCTACTTTCCGAAAACACTCGTTCCCGCCCAAACCACTTCGCTTCTCTTATGCTTTTGCCCTTTGACCGTTTGACCATCACTTTGAAAACTTCATAAAATATTCATACTAACTAAGAAAATTGCAAATAAGATATCAAAATATTCACAAAAACATCACCTATATGTACATGCCATTTGCATTCTTGAAAAAAATGTTGGAAAGTCCCCATTCTTCACTTAAACTCAAACACAAATGAGGACTTTCCAACATTTTTGTTGTGAATGTGAATGACATGCACATATAGGCTATGTTTCTCTGAACATTTTGATATCTTATTTGAAATTTTCTGACTTAGTATGAATTTTTTATGAAGTTTTCAAAGTGATGGTTAACGGTCAAAGGGCAAAAGCATAAGAGTAGCGAAGTGGTTTGGGCGGGAACGAGTGTTTTTGGAAACTGAGGGTAAACCTTCCGAGTGTGACCCAACTAAGGGCACCAAATTAATTATCCCTTTTATAAATTAATTGAGTTTTCTAGACATTTAATGTGTATAATTCAAATTTGAACTATCGTCCCAATGTCCGTGCATCAAAATGGGATGAAAAATCATATTAGTGTCCATGGCTTCATCTTTGGGTCACGGGCAATAAATGGGAAGGAACTTCAAACATCTCGGCATCTTGGCCCGGGCACAAACGTTGAGAAACTTGGTTTCTAAATTACTGTAAATCCAAAACGCGTCAGCAATTCTAAAAACTTGGAATGTTGTCATGACATGGCACATATGTGCCATGGTAACAACAATTGTCCAACATGGGACAATTTTAGCCACAAGTCCCTTACAAAGCAGAGCTTCTCACTTCAATCTTTGAGGTCCCAATAAGGAAAACGTCACCTTACGTAGGCAAAACGAGATCCGCTCATCTTCTCGCCATGAACTTTTGTTAGAGGCAACTCGCACCAGTAAGAGTGTCTTGCTAAAATATGGAATTATGCAGGGTTCTTTTCTCATTTTCATACGTTAATTGAGTTCTCTAGGCATACAATGTGGATAGTTAAAATTTGCACTAAAATCACAAGGTCCGGTGCATCAAAATGGGTTGAAAAATCATATAAGTGACCATCGCTACTTTGGGCCCCATGCAAGATATGGGAATGGATTTCAAGCATCTCGGGGTCTTGACTCGGCCACATACATTGAGAAACTTGGTTTTACATTCACGTATAAATCAAAAACTCGTCAGAAAAGCAGGAAACTTGGCATGGTGTCATGGCATGGCTCATATATATGTGTCCTGATGATAAATTGTCCGATTTGGGACAAGTTTTGGCACAAGCCCTTACAAACCTCAGCTATTCACGGGAATCTAGATTTTGTGGTTTCGATAAGGAACGTGTCACCTTATGAGGGCGAATCGACATCCGCTGCCTCTTCTCGTCTTGAACTATATATTTCTAGAGGCAACATATACCAAAATGAGCGTCGTTCCAAAATATGAAATTATACATGGTTCGTTTGGGCTTTTTATACATTAATTGACTTTTATATGCATTATTTAACGTGCATAATTCAAATTTGAACTACATTCACAAGGTACGGTGCATCAAAATGGGTTGAAAACCGTATAAGTGTACATGCATCTTTAGGATCCCATGCAATATATGGGAATGAATTTCAAACATCTCGCGGTCCTGGCTCGGCCATACAAACACTGAGAAACACGGGTTTTAAATCATGTGTAAATCAAAAACTAGTCAGAAAATTCATGAAACTTGGCATGGTGTCATAACATGCATGGCTCATATGCGCCCTGGTAAAATAATGTCCAATTTGGGACAAGTTTTGGCTCAAACCGCGCACAAACCAAAGATTAATTATCATGCGAAGCTCTGTTGCTTCGATATGGAATGTGTCGCCTTATGTGGGCGAATCGACATCCGCTGCCTCTTCTCGTCTTGAACTATGTTTATAGGCAACATATACCAAAATGAGAGTATCGTGCCAAAATATGAAATTATACATGGTCCGTTTGGCCTTTTATACATTAATCGACTTTTATATGCATTATTTAACGTGCATAATTCAAATTTGAACTACAATCAGAAGGTCTGGTGCATCTAAATGGGTTGAAAACCGTATAAGTGTACATGCATCTTTAGGATCCCATGCAATATATGGGAATGAATTTCAAACATCTCGCGTCTTGGCTCGGCCAGAGAAACATTGAGAAAGTCGGGTTTTAAATCATGTGTAAATCAAAAACTAGTCAGAAAATTCATGAAACTTGACATGGTGTCATAATTAACATACATGGCCCATATGTGCCCTAGTAAAATAATGTCCAATTTGGGACAAGTTTTGGCATAAGCCCCGCACAAACCAAAGATTAATTATCACGTGAAGCTTTGTTGTTTCGACATGGAATGTGTCACCTTATCTGGGTGAATCGACATCCACTGCCTCTTCTCGTCTTGAACTATTTCTATAGGCAACATATACCGAAATGTGAGTGTCGTGCCAAAATATGAAAATATACATGGTTCGTTTGGCCTTTTTATACATTAATTGACTTTTATATGCATTATTTAACATGCACAATTCAAATCCGAACTACAATCAGAAGGTCCGGTGCATCAAAATGGGTTCAAAACCATATTAGTGTGCATGCATCTTTAGGTCCCATGCAATACATGTGAATGAATTTCAAATATCTCGGGGTCTTGGCTCGGCCAATGAAACATTAAGAAACTAGGGTTTTAAATCATGTAAATCAGAAACTCGTCAGGAGATTCATGAAACTTGGCATGGTTTCAAGAACATGGCACATAAAGGCGTCATAGCATTTTGTTTTCCTATCTGATACTCGTTTTTTAATATATTTTTTCTTTTAGAGCCAACATTGAGAATATTAGTTAAATTATAGTAAATCTAGAACTCACACAAAATTCAAGAAATTTGGCATGGCGTCATTATATAGCACAAATATGATGTTGTATTTTTCGTGTCATTAATAGCAAACAAAAGCTTTTTGGAACAAATAACGGTCACGTTTCAACGCAAACGGTTGCATTATTTTCAAACCGTTGGCGTTCTACTGCCCTTTACGTGCTGCCAAGAGTCGCATTGTTTTATTGGCTAGGGCTTAGGAGGTGTCGTGCGAGAAACTGCTTGAGTTGACAGTAGGCGTGCGAGCTGGCATCCGCCGCGCAGGCTCACCGGGAGGCGTGCAGGCAGTACGCCGAAGACTCACCGGGAATCGAGACCTTTGACCTCCGTATCCGCCCTCCTCGCTTCCAACCTGTCCATCAATGGAGCCCGAGCCGCTGTTTAATAGGCGGCTTTACTGCCCACTCACTCACAATCCTCCATATATCTTCGCCTCACATTCCCCTCCATCTTCAGACCTCCACGGCGACCTATGCCATGGTGCAGAAGGATCATATGCCACTAGTCTTCTGGTTTAGTGAAGTTGACACCGAGCCAGAAGAGATAGAACATAAAGACGAATGGGATGCCATGGATATGGCCCTGGAAGAGCTGCATGCCACAGCGGATGTTGCCCCGATGCACTCGCCATCAACCATCACCGCGCCCGCGTCAGCCACCATCCCCGTGGCATTGACGGGTTGGTCATCCAGCATCATCGCAGCGCTGGAAACCGCGGGCGTCAGGGAGGTCCCCGCCGACCCGCGTGAGCTCGTGTACGTGCAAGCGCCAGCGCCTCCTCCTTCTCCCGTGCTCGTGCGCGCCCTTGCACACGGCACGCCGGTCCCAGTGCACGTGCCAGCTCTGACGGCGCCCGACCCCTTGCGCGCGCCTGCACCCACCGCGCCCGTGCCTGACGTGGCTTGAGACTGCGTCGGTATTTCCCCAAAGAGGAAGGGATGATGCAGCACAGCGACGGTAAGTATTTCCCTTAGTTATGAAACCAAGGTTATCGAGCCAGTAGGAGGATCACCAACACCCAATAAGCAGCACCTGCACACAAACAACAAATACTTGCAACCCGACGTGAAAGAGAGGTTGTCAATCTCTCTACGGTAATAAGATAGATTAGGTAGTGATAGATAGGAGAGATAGATCTCTCAAGAACACAAATAAAAAGAGTAAATATGCAGCAATATATTTTTGGGTTTTTGGTTTTGTAGATCTCAAAACAAAGATTGCAAAAAACGTAGATCGGAAAGCAATATGATGGAAAAGTAGACCCGGGGGCCGTAGGGTTCACTAGTGGCTTCTCTCATGAGTATAGCGCACGGTGGGTGAACAAATTACTGTTGGGCAATTGATAGAAAATCGAATAGTCATGACGATATCCAAGGCGATGATCATTATATAGGCATCACGTCCAAGATAGATAGACCGACTCCTGCCTGCATCTACCTCTATAACTCCACACATCGACCGCTATCCAGCATGCATCTAGTGTATTAAGTTCATGGAAAAACGGAGTAATGCAATAAGAACGATGACATGATGTAGAAAAGATCTATTCATGTAGGAATAGACCCCATCTTGTTATCCTTAATAGCAACGATACATGCGTGTATTGCTGCCCCTTCTGTCACTGGGAAAGAACACCGCAAGATCGAACCCATCACAAAGCACCTCTTCCCATGGCAAGAAAAATCGATCTAGTCGGCCTAACTAAACCAAAGATTCGAAGGAGAAATACGATGCTATAAGCAATCATGGATATAAGATATCAAAGAAGACTCAAATAATATTCATGGATAGAAACTGATCATGAACTCAAAATTCATCGGATCCCAACAAACACACCGCAAAAGTTTACATCAAATAGATCTCCAAGAGACCATTGTATTGAGAATCATAAGAGAGAGAGAGAGAGAGAGAAGAAGCCATCTAGCTACTGCCTACAGACCCGTAGGTCTATGGTGGACTACTCACGCATCATCGGAAAGGCACCTATGAGGAAGATGAACCCCTCCGTGATGGTGTTTAGATTGGATCTCGAGGTTCTAGAACTTGTGGCGGCTGGAATTGTGTTTCGTCGACTCTTCTAGGGGTTTTCGAATATTTGAGAATTTATAGGCATCAAAGGCTGTGCGGAAGGGGGCCGAGGAGGGCACAACCCATCAGGGCGCGCCGGGGCCCCCCTGGCGTGCCCTGGTGGGTTCTGCTCTCCACGGCCCACCTCTCCGGCAGTTGTTTGGCCCACTGGTTGTCTTCTGGTCCAGAAAAAATCTCCAAAAAGTTTCGTCACGATTGGACTCCGTTTGGTATTGATTTTCTGCGAAGTAAAAAACAAGCAAAAATAGCAACTGGCACTTTGGCACTATGTCAATAGGTTAGTCCCAAAAAATGATATAAAGTTGTTGTAAAATGATTGTAAAACATCCAAGAATGATAATATATCAGCATGGAACAAGAAAAATTATAGATACGTTGGAGGCGTATCAGCATCCCCAAGCTTAATTCCTACTCGTCCTCGAGTAGGTAAATGATAAAAACAGAATTTTTGATGTGGAATGCTGCCTAACATGTTCATCACACTCTTTTCTTTTGTATAGCATGGACATTTGGACTTATAATGATTCAAAGCAATAGTCTAGTTTTAACATAATGACTTCAATACTCAAGCATGTCAACAAGCAACCATGTCTTTCAAAATATCAACACTAAAGAAAGTTATCCCTAGCCCATCATGCTCAATCATTGATCCATTCATGAAACACACTCAAATATTAGCTATGCCCAATGCTCAACTACGATCATAGTGCCCCTAGTTGGTGCTTATAAGAGAAGATGGAGACTCAAAGCAAAAAATGAAAATTGCATAAAGTAAATAGATAGGCCCTTCGCAGAGGGACATAGGGATTTGTAGAGGTGCCAGAGCTCAAGGTTTAAATTGAGAGAGAAAAATATTTTGGGTGGCATGCTTTTCCTGTCAACGAAAACGACAAAGTAGCTCACAATACTTTCCATGCTAGATATATCATAGGCGGTTCCCAAATAGAAACTAAAGTTTATTCCTTTTTCCACCAAACTTTCACTTTCCATGGCAGGCCGTATGCACGGTTGCCTTCCATACCAACACTTTCCAAGGAATTTATTATTTGACAACATAAAGTAAATATTTTTTTTCTTTTTCATTTCGGGAATGGGCATCCCTATTACCGCCGCACTCTCGTGCAATGACACATCTAGCATGGAAAAATATTGGACACCCCCCACCGTTTCATGAGCGGTACGAGCACACAAAAGAGAAAATTTATTTTGAAAATTTAGAGATGGCACATACAAATTTGCTTGGAACGGCATGGAAATACCGCATATAGGTAGGTATGGTGGACTCATAAGGCAAAACTTGGTTTAAGAATTTTGGATGCACAAGTAGTATTTCTACTTAGTACAAATGAAGGCTAGCAAATAGATTGGGAAGCAACCAAACCAAAAAATGAAAAATCACATAAGTGAGCATTGAACATAACTAACACCGAATAATGCACCACAAGTAGGATGTAACTTCATTGCATAACTATTGACTTTCGTGCATGCATAGGGAATCACAAACCTTAACACCAATATTCCTACTAAGCATAATTACTCATCAACATGACTCACATATTACTATCATCATGTTTCAAAACTATTACAAGGAATCAAGTTTAATTTGTCCAATGATCTTCATGAAAGTTTTTATTATATCCTCCTTGGATATCTATCACTTTGGGACTAGTTTCATATATTGCCATTGCTTTTTGGCAAGCTCAAACAAATTTAAGTGAAACACATGAGCATAAAGATTTCATCTCTCAAAAAGGTATAAGTGAAACACGAGAGGATTTATTCAAAATTTACTAACTCTCAAATTAATCTAAGTGAAGCATGAGAGTATTTCTACAAAAGTTTCCAAGCACACCGTGCTCAAAAAGATATAAGTGAAGCACTAGAGCAATTTCTATAGCTCAAAAAGTTTAAGTGAAGCACATAGAGCAATTCTAACAAATCATAGCATGGTTTTGGCTTTCTCAAATAGGTGTGTCCAGCAAGGATACAAAGGAAAAACAAACAAACAAACAAAGCAAGCAAAGATACAAGACGCTCCAAGCAAAACACATGATATGTGACGAATAAAAATATAGCTCCAAGTAAAATACCGATGGTCGTTAGAAGAAAGAGGGGATGCCACTCGGGGGCATCCCCAAGCTTAGTTACTTGTTTCTCTTTGGATATATCTTGGGGGTGCGGTAGCATCCCCAAGCTTAGGCTTTTGCTACTCCTTATTCCTTCATCCATCGTGATCTCACCCAAAACTTGAAAACTTCCATCACACAAAACTCAACAAAATCTTCGTGAGATCCGTTAGTATAAGAAAGCAAATCACTACTTTAGGTACTGTTGAAAACACATTCATATTTTGTTATTTCATTATACCTACTGTATTTTAAATTTACCATGGCTTATAACCCCCCAATACAAACCATAGATTCATCAAAACAAGCACACAATACAACGAAAACAGAATCTGTCTTAAACAGAACAGTCTGTAGTAATATGTACTCTACCCATACTTCTGTAACTCTAAAAATTCTGAAAAATTAGGAAAACGTAAGGAATTTGTATAGAAACAATGTGTGAAACTTTCAGCTCAAGATCACGTTCCAGCAAAAAATTAAAATTCAAGTACTGGACGCAAAGTTTCTGTTTCAGATTCAGCATCACTTCTACTCATCCTATGAATCATCCTAAAGGCTTTACTTGGCACAAACACTAAATAAACCATAAAAACAAAATAATAACAGAGGAATAATTGTGTCGACACACAAAAACAGAAAGGAAAAAAGCAAAAACTTATTTATTCATTGGGTTGCCTCCCAACAAGCGCTATCGTTTTACGCCCCTAGCTAGGCATAACGCATAGATTCAAGTATTGTCATCTTTGGTTTTGGATCCATAGGATGCCCTCATGATTGATTCATATGGTGGATTAATTCTTGTTCTAGGGAAGTGTTCCATACCCTTTCTCAAGGGAAATTGAAAACGAATATTGCCTTCTTTCATATCAATCACGGCACCTATAGTGCGTAAAAACGGTCTACCAAGTATAATGGGACAAGACGGATTGCAATCAATATCAAGCACAATAAAATCAATAGGCACATAGTTCCTATTTGGAAGAATAAGAACATCATTAATTCTTCCCAAAGGCTTTTTAATAGTAGAATCCGCCAAGTGCAAATTAAGAGAGCATTCTTCAATGTTGGTAAGACCAAGCACATCACATAGAGATTTCGGAATCGTGGAAACACTAGCACCCAAATCACACAAAGCAAAGCATTCATAATTTTTAATCTTGACCTTAATGGTAGGTTCCCACTCATCATGTAATTTTCTAGGAATAGAAATCTCCAACTCCAACTTTTCTTCAAAAGATTTCATCATGGCATCAACGATATGTTTAGTAAAAGCTTTATTTTGCTCATAAGCATGGGGTGAATTCAACATAGATTGCAACAAAGAAATACACTCAATCAAAGAGCAACTATCATAGTTAAAATCTTTGCAATCCAAGATAGTGGGCACATCACTAGTTAAAGTTTTGACCTCTTCAAACCCACTTTTATCAAAAATTTCATCAAGATTTTCACCCTCCAAATTATTGGGACGCCTTCTAGCTAAAGTTGACTCTACTTCAGTCCCTTCATTATCAATTTTAATATTACTAAACAAGGAATCAATAGAAGAAACACCAATCACTTTAAGATCTTCATCGTTTTTATAGCGGCAATCACTAGAAGACGATTTTTCTAAGATTTCTCTTTTAGCTCTAAGCATAGCGGTTCTTTTCTTACTTTCATCCATAGAGACATATAAAGCTTTAATAGATTCATCAATCTTAGGCACAAAACCTTTCAACTTGAGATTTTCAACATCATGAGAAATTCTATCAATGCTTCTAGACATATCATCAATCTTATTCAGCTTTTCTTCTATCGTAGTATTGAAAGCCTTTTGCGCATTGATAAATTCTTTAATATTACTCTCAAGATCAAAGATGTTCCTATTATTATTGTAAGAAGAATTACCATAGGAATTGCCATAATTATTAGAGGAATTTCCAGGAAAAGGCCTAGGATTAAAATTACCTCTATAAGCATTGTTATTGAAATTGTTGCGCGAGACAAAATTCACATCTACGGATTCACTATTTTTCTCAATCAAAGTAGACAAAGGCACATCATTAAGATCAATAGGAGCATTTTTACTAGCAACCAATTTCATCAAAGCATCAACTTTATCACTCAAAGTACTAATTTCCTCTACCGAATTAACTTTTTTACTAGTAGGTGCTCTTTCGGTATGCCATTGAGAATAATTAGCCATGATATTATCTAGCAATTTAGTAGCTTCACCCAAAGTAATCTCCATAAAAGTACCACCCGCGGCGGAATCTAAAAGATTTCTAGAGACAAAATTCAATCCCGCATAAAAAAATTGTATGATCATCCAAAGATTCAAACCATGTGTAGGACAATTTCTTATCATCAACTTCATTCTTTCCCAAGATTGGGCAACATGTTCATGCTCAAGTTGCTTAAAATTCATGATTTGCGTCCTAAGGGAAATAATTTTCGCGGGCAGAAAATACTTAGTGATAAAAGCATTCATGCACTTATTCCAAGAATCGATACTATTGCGAGGCAAAGAGGAAAACCAAATTTTTACACGATCCCGCAAGGAAAAAGGAAATAGTTTCAACTTCACAATATCATTGTCCACATCTTTTTTCTTTTGCATATCACACAATTCAACGAACGTGTTTAGATGGGACGTGACATCCTCATTAGGATTACCGGCAAATTGATCTTTCATGACAAGATTCCACAAAGCGGCATTAATACCACAAGACTCCGCACTAGTAGCGGGAGGAGCAATAGGCGTACTAATAAAATCATTGTTATTAGTATTGGAAAAATCACACAACTTGGTGTTCTCTTGAGTCATCGTGACTACGCAAACAAGATTGCAACCAAGGAAGAGATCCGGCAAGAAAAAGGGCAAACGAAAAAGAGGGCGAATAAAACGGCAAATTGGTGAAGTGGGGGAGAGGAAAACGAGAGGCAAATGGCAAATAATGTAATTGCAAGGAGATGAGATTTGTGATTAGGAACCCGGTAGATGATGATGGAATCCCCTCGGCGCCTACGATAGGCACGTAGAAGAGACCGCTTCCTCCCCGGCAACGGCGCCAGAAATTCCTTTGGCGTGGCTTGAGACTGCGTCGGTATTTCCCCAAAGAGGAAGGGATGATGCAGCACAGCGACGGTAAGTATTTCCCTCAGTTATGAAACCAAGGTTATCGAGCCAGTAGGAGGATCACCAACACCCAATAATCAGCACCTGCACACAAACAACAAATACTTGCAACCCGACGCGAAAGAGAGATTGTCAATCTCTCTACGGTAATAAGATAGATTAGGTAGTGATAGATAGGAGAGATAGATCTCTCAAGAACACAAATAAAAAGAGTAAATATGCAGCAATATATTTTTAGGTTTTTGGTTTTGTAGATCTGAAAACAAAGATTGCAAAAAACGTAGATCGGAAAACAATATGATGGAAAAGTACACCCGGGGGCCGTAGGGTTCACTAGTGGCTTCTCTCATGAGTATAGTGCACGGTGGGTGAACAAATTACTGTTGTGCAATTGATAGAAAATCGAATAGTCATGATGATATCCAAGGCGATGATCATTATGTTGGGGAACGTTGCATGGGAAACAAAAATTTCCTACGCACACGCAAGATCTATCCATGGTGATGAGCATCTACGAGAGGGAGAGTGGATCTACATACCCTTGTAGATTATTAAGCGGGAAGCATTAAGAAACACGGTTGATGTAGTCGAACGTCTTCGCGATCCAAATCGCAAGCCGTCCCGCGATCCAATCACGATCCGTCCCGCGATCCAATCACGGTCCTTCCGATCTAGCGCCGAACGGACGGCACCTCCGCGTTCAGCACACGTACAGCTCGATGACGATCTCCACCTCCTTGATCCAGCAAGTGAGGGTGGAGAGGTAGATGAGTTCTCCGGCAGCACAACGGCGTGGTGGCGGTGGTGGTGGAGCTGATCCGGTAGAGCTTCGCTATGCTATACCGAACAGATCTAGAGGAGAACAGATCTAGAGGGAGAAGAGGGCAGCACGTGGCAATTTAGGGTTAGGGGCTGCCCTCAAAATCCCTCAATATATATAGGAGGAAGGGGAGAGGAGGCAGCCTTGGCCCCTACTCCAAGTAGGTTCGGCCGAACGAAACAAGGGAGGAATCCACCTCCCACAAGGGAGGTGGGATCCTATTAGAACTCCTTCCTAATTTGGATTTTCCTTCCCCCACTTGGGGTTTTTCCTTTCCCACTCTTTCCTAGCCGCATGGGCCTTGTAGGGCTGGTTTTCCCAGCCCACTAAGGGCTGGTGCAACACCCCTCAGGCCCATGTGGCCTCCCGGCGTGGGTGCCCCCCCCCCCCCCCCCGATGGCCCTCCGTCACTCCCGGTACACTACCGGAAATACCCAAAACTTTTCCGGTGGCCAAAATGGGACTTCCTATATATCAATCTTTACCTCCGGACCATTCCGGAGCTCCTCGTGACGTCCGGGGTCTCATCCGGGACTCTGAACAACCTTTGGTCATCACCATACATAACTCAATGCTACCGAAACATCATCGAACCTTAAGTGTGCAGACCCTGCGGGTTCGAGAACTATGTAGACATGACCGAGACACCTCTACGGTCAATAACCAATAGCGGGACCTAGATGCCCATATTGGTTCCTACATATTCTACGAAGATCTTTATCGGTTGAACCTCTATGTCAAGGATTCAGATAATCACGTATGCAGTTCCCTTTGTCCATCGGTATGTTACTTGCCCGAGATTCGATCGTCGATATCTCCATACCTAGTTCAATCTCGTTACCGGCAAGTCTCTTTACTCGTTCCGTAATACAAGATCCCGTGACTAACTCCTTAGTCACATTGCTTGCAAGCTTCTTGTGATGTTGTATTACCGAGTGGGCCCAGAGATACCTCTCCGTCATACGGACTGACAAATCCCAGTCTCGATCCATGCCAACCCAACAGACACCCTTGGAGATACCTGTAGAGCACCTTTATAGTCACCCAGTTACGTTGTGACGTTTGATACACACAAGGCATTCCTCCGGTGTCCGGGAGTTGCATGATCTCATGGTCGTAGGAACAGATACTTGACATGGATAAAACTATAGCAATAAACTGACACGATCATATGCTATGTTTATAGTTTGGGTCTTGTCCATCACATCATTCTCCTAATGATGTGATCCTGTTATCAAATGACATCTCATGTCTATGGCTAGGAAACCTTGACCATCTTTGATCAACTAGCTAGTCTATTAGAGGCATACTAGGGACACAGTCTATGTACCCACACATGTATTTGAGTTTCCAATCAACACAATTATAGCATGGATAATAAACGATTATCATGAACAAGGAAATATGATAATAACTAAATTATTATTGCCTCTAGGGCATATTTCCAACAATCTCCCACTTGCACTAGAGTCAATAATCTAGTTCACATCACCATGTGATTTACATTGTTATAAATCTAACACCCAATGAGTTCTGGGGTTCGATCATGCTTTGCATGTGAGAGAGGTCTTTAGTCAACGGTCTGCAATAGTCAGATCCGTGTGTTCTTTGCAAATCTATATGTCGTACTGCAGATGCTACCACACTCTACTTGGAGCTATTCCAAATGGCTGCTCCACTATACATATCTGGATTGCTACTCAGAGTCATCCAGATAGGTGTTAAAGCTTGCATCGACGTAACCCTTTACGACGAACTCTTTATCACCTCCATAATTGAGAAATATTTCCTTAGTCCTCTAGTTACTAAGGATAACTTTGACCGCTGTCCAGTGATCCACTCCTGGATCACTCTTGTACCCCTTGACAGACTCATGGCAAGGCACACACAGGTGCGGTACACAGCATGGCATACTATATAGAGCCTATGGCTAAGGCATAGGGGACGACCTTCGTCCTTTCTCTTTCTTCTGCCGTGGTCGAGCTTTGAGTCTTACTCAACTCCACACCTTACAAATCAGGCAAGAACTATTTCTTTGACTGATCCATTTTGAACTCTTTCAAAATCTTGTCAAGGTATGTACTCATTGAATGTTTTATCAGACGTCTTGATCTATCTCTATAGATCTTGATGCCCAACATTTAAGTAGCTTCCTTCCAGGTTTTCCTTTGAAAAACTCCTTTTCAAACAACCCTTTATGCTTTCCAGGAATTCTACATCATTTCCGATCAACAATATGTCATCCACATATACTTATCAGAAATTCTATAGTGCTCCCACTCACTTTATTGTAAATACAAGTTTCTCATAAACTTTGTATAGACCCAAAAACTTTGATCACCTCATGAAAGCGTATATTCCAACTCCGAGATGCTTGCTCCAGTCCATAGAAGGATCGCTGGAGTTTGCATACATTTTAGCATCCTTAGGACTGAAAAAACCTTCTGGTTGTATCACATACAACCTTTCCTCACGGAAACCATTAAGGAAACTCTGTTTTGACATCCATCTCCCAGATTTCATAATCAAAAAATGCAGCAACTGCTAACATAATTCCAACAGACTTCAGCATCGCTACGGGTGAGAAAGTCTCATCGTAGTCAACTCCTTGAACTTGTGAAAAACCCTTTGCCACAAGTCAAGCTTTATAGACGGTGACATTACCGTCCGCGTCCGTCTTCCTTTCAAAGATCCATTTGTTCTGAATGGCCTTTCGCCCTTCAGGTAATACTTCCAAAGCCCATACTTTGTTTTCATACATGGATCCCATCTCGGATATCATGGCCTCCAACCATTTCTCGAAACCCGGGCCCATCATCGCTTCTCCATAGCTCGTAGGTTCATCGTTGTCCAACAACATGACCTCTAAGACATGGTTGCCGTACCACTCAGGAGCAGTACGCGTCCTTGTCGACCTACGAGATTCGATAGTAACTTGATCCGAAGCTTCATGATCATCATCATTAACTTCCTCTTCAACTAACGTAGGCTCCACAGAAACAACTTTCTGCGCTGCGCTATTCTCTGGTTGAAAAAAAGGTTCAACAAGTTCTATCTTCCTCCCACTCAATTCTTTCGAGAGAAACTCTTTCTCGAGAAAGGACCCGTTTTAGCAAAAAAAAACACTTTGTGCTTGGATCTAAGATAGAAGGTTTACCCAACTGTTATGTTAGGGTATTCTATGAAGATGCATTTGTCCGCTTTGGGTTCGAGCTCATTAGGTGAAAACCCTTTTTCACATAAGCGTCGCAGCCCCAAATATTAAAAAATGACAGCTTAGGTTTCCGCCAAACCAAAATTCATACGGTGTCATCTCAACGGACTTAGATGGTGTCCCTTTTAAAGTGAATGTAGTTGTCTCTAATGCATAACCCCAAAACGATAGTGGCAAATCGATAAGAGACATCATAGTTCGCACCATATCCAATAGAGCACGACTACGACGTTCGGACACACCATCACACTATGGTGTTCCAGGTGGCGTGAGTTGTGAAACAACTTCCACATTGTCTTAAGTTGCATACCAAACTCGTAACTCAGATATTCACCTCCACGATCATATTGTGGACATTTTATCTTCTTGTCACGATGATCTCAAACTTCACTCTGAATTTGTTTGAACTTTTCAAACATTTCAGACTTGTGTTTCATTAAGTAAATATACCCATATCTACTCAAATCATCAGTGAAGGTAAGAAAATAACGATATCCACCGCACGCTACAACACTCATTGGACTGAATACATCAACATGTATCATTTCCAATAAGTCACTTGCCCGCTCCATCATACCGGAAAACGGGGTCTTAGTCATCTTGCCCATCAGGCATTGTTCGCATGTCTCAACCGATTCAAAATCGAATGAGTCCAAAGATCCATCAGCATGGAGTTTCTTCATACGTTTTACACCAATATGACATTTAGCGGCAGTGCCACAAGTATTTGGTACTATCATTATTAACTTCGTATCTTTTGGCATCAATATTATGAACATGTGTATCACTACGATCAAGATTCAATAAACCATTCTCATTGGATGTATGACCACTGAAGGTATTATTCATGTAAACAGAATAACCATTATTCTCTAACTTAAATGAATAACCGTATTGCAATAAACATGATCTAATCACGTTCATGCTCAACGCAAACACCAAATAACATTTATTTAGGTTCATCACTAATCCCGAAGGTAGAGAGAGCGTGCGATGGTGATCACATCAACCTTGGAAACACTTCCAACACTCATCATCACCTCACCCTTAGCTAGTCTCCGTTTATTCCGTAGCTTTTATTTCGAGTTACTAACTTTTAGCAACCGAACCGGTATCCAATACCCAGGTGCTACTAGGAGCACTAGTAAGGTACACATTAATAACACGTATATCAAATATACTTATGTCGACGTTGCCAGCCTTCTTATCTACCAAGTATCCAGGGGTGTACCGCTTCAGCGACCGTTCTCCTCATAATAGAAGCACTTAGTCTCGGGTTTGGGTTCAACCTTGGGTTTCTTCACTGGAGCAGCAACTGGCTTGCCATCCATGAAGTTTCCCTCCTTGCCCTTGCCCTTCTCGAAACTAGTGGTTTTACTAACCATCAACACTTGATGCTCCTTCTTGATTTCTACCTTCGCGGTGTCAAACATCGCGAATAGCTCAAGGATCATTATTTCCATCCCTGGCATTTTATAGTTCATCACGAAGTTCTAGTAGCTTTAGTGACAGTGACTTGGAGAACTATACCAATCACTATCTTATCTGGAAGATCAACTCCCACTCAATTCAAGCGATTGTAGCACCCAGACAATCTGAGCAGATGCTCAACAATTGAGCTATTCTCCTTCATCTTGCAGGCAAAGAATCTTGTTGGAGGTCTCATACCTCTCAACACGGGCATGAGCCTGAAATCCCAATTTCAGCTCTTAGAACATCTCATATGTTCCGTGACGTTTAAAACGTTTTGGAGCCTCAATTCTAAGCCGTAATGCATGATGCACTGAACTATCAAGTAATCATCAGAACGTGCCTGTCAGATGTTCACAACATCTACAGACGACGCTTGAGGGGGTGGCGCACCGAGCGGTGCATTAAGGACATAAGCCTTCTGTGCAGCAATGAGGACAATCCTCAGATCACGGACCCAGTCCGCATTATTGCTATCATCATCTTTCAACTCTATTTCTCTAGGAACATATAAAAATTCAAGGGAGCTACAGCGCGAGCTAGTAATCTACAACATAATTTGCAAAGACATTTTGACTATGTTCATGATAATGAGTTCAGTTAATCATATTACTAAAGAACTCCCACTCAAATTGACATCCCTCCGGTCATCCGAGTGTTACATGATCCAAATTCACCAACCCAAGTCCGATCATCACGTGAGATCAGGTGGTTTCAATGGTGAACATCTCCATGTTGATCATATCTACTATATGACTCATGTTCGACCTTTCGGTCTCTTGTGTTTCGAGGCCATGTCTGTACATGCTAGGCTCGTTAAGTTTAACCCGAGTGTTCCGCAATGCAACACTGGCTTGCACCCGTTGTATGTGAACGTAGAGTCTATCACATCCGATCATCATGTGGTGTCTCGAAACGACGAACTTTCGCAACGGTGCACACTCGGGGAGAACACAATTTTATCTTGAAATTTAAGTGAGGGATCACCTTATAATGCTACCGTCGTCCTAAGCATAATAAGATGCATAAAAGGATTAACATCACATGCAAATCATAAGTGACATGATATGGCATGAGCTTGTGCTTTTGATCTCCATCTCCAAAGCACCGGCATGATCTCCATCGTCACCGGCATGACACCATGATCTCCATCATCTTGATCTCCATCAATGTGTCGCCATGAGGTTGTCGCGCCAACTGTTGCTTCTACGACTATTGCTAACTCATAGCGATAAAGTAAAGCAAAATGGTGAAAATAAATTAAAGACAACCCTATGGCTCCTGCCGGTTGCCGTACTCATCGACATGCAAGTCGTGATATTCTATACAAAACATGATCATCTCATACATCACATATATCTCATCATGTAATTGGCCATATCACATCACAACATACCCTGCAAAAACAAGTTAGACGTCCTCTAATTGTTGTTGCATGTTTTACGTGGCTGCTATGGGTATCTAGCAAGAACGATTCTTACCTACACAAAACCACAATGGTGATACACAAATTGCTATTCAACCTTCTCAAGGACCGCCTTTGTCGAATCCGATCCAACTAGAGTAGGAGAGACAGACACCCGCCAGCCATCTTTATGCAACGAAGTTACATGTCAGTTGATGGAACCAGTCTCTCGTAAGCGTACGAGTAAGGTTGGTCCGGGCCGCTTCATCCCACAATACCGCCGAATCAAGAAAAGACCAAGGGAGGAAGCAATCTGAATATCAACGCCCACAAACTCCTTTGTGTTCTACTCGAGATCTCATCTACACATAGACCTAGCTCTGATACCACTGTTGGGGAACGTTGCATGGGAAACAAAAAATTTCCTACGCACATGCAAGATCTATCCATGGTGATGAGCATCTACGAGAGGGAGAGTGGATCTACAAACCCTTGTAGATCGCTAAGCGGGAAGCGTTAAGAAACGCGGTTGATGTAGTCGAACGTCTTCGCGATCCAAATCGCAAGCCGTCCCGCGATCCAATCACGATCTGTCCCGCGATCCAATCACGGTCCTTCCGATCTAGCGCCGAACGGACGGCACCTCCGCGTTCAGCACACGTACAGCTCGATGACGATCTCCACCTCCTTGATCCAGCAAGCGAGGGTGGAGAGGTAGATGAGTTCTCCGGCAGCACAATGGCGTGGTGGCGGTGGTGGTGGAGCTGATCCGGCAGAGCTTCGCTAAGCTATACCGAACAGATCTAGAGGGAGAAGAGGGCAGCACGTGGCAATTTAGGGTTAGGGGCTGCCCTCAAAATCCCTCAATATATATAGGAGGAAGGGGAGAGGAGGCAGCCTTGGCCCCTACTCCAAGTAGGTTCGGCCGAACCAAACAAGGGAGGAATCCACCTCCCACAAGGGAGGTGGGATCCTATTAGGACTCCTTCCTAATTTGGATTTTCCTTCCCCCAGTTGGGGTTTTTCCTTTCCCACTCTTTCCTAGCCACATGGGCCTTGTAGGGCTAGTTTTCCCAGCCCACTAAGGGCTGGTGCAACACCCCTCAGGCCCATGTGGCCTCCCGGCGTGGGTGGCCCCTCCCGATGGCCCTCCGTCACTCCCGGTACACTACCGGAAATACCCGAAACTTTTCCGGTGGCCAAAACGGGACTTCCTATATATCAATCTTTACCTCTGGACCATTCCGGAGCTCCTCGTGACGTCCGGGATCTCATCCGGGACTCCGAACAACCTTCGGTCACAACCATACATAACTCAATGCTACCGAAACATCATCGAACCTTAAGTGTGCAGACCCTGCGGGTTCGAGAACTATGTAGACATGACCGAGACACCTCTACGGTCAATAACCAATAGCGGGACCTGGATGCCCATAGTGGTTCCTACATAATCCACAAAGATCTTCATCGGTCGAACCACGATGTCAAGGATTCAGTCAATCCCGTATGCAGTTCCCTTTGTCCAGTGGTATGTTACTTGCCCGAGATTCGATCGTCGGTAACTCCATACCTAGTTAAATCTCGTTACCGGCAAGTCTCTTTACTCGTTCCGTAATACAAGATCCCATGACTAACTCCTTAGTCACATTGCTTGCAAGCTTCTTGTGATGTTGTATTACCGAGTGGGCCCAGAGATACCTCTTCGTCATACGGAGTGACAAATCCCAGTCTCGATCCATGCCAACCCAACAGACACCCTTGGAGATACCTGTAGAGCACCTTTATAGTCACCCAGTTACGTTGTGACATTTGATACACACAAGGCATTCCTCCGGTGTCCGGGAGTTGCATGATCTCATGGTCGTAGGAACAGATACTTGACATGGATAAAACTATAGCAATAAACTGACACGATCATATGCTATGTTTATATTTTGGGTCTTGTCCATCACATCATTCTCCTAATGATGTGATCCCGTTATCAAATGACATCTCATGTCTATGGCTAGGAAACCTTGACCATCTTTGATCAACGAGCTAGTCTATTAGAGGCATACTAGGGACACAGTCTATGTACCCACACATGTATTTGAGTTTCCAATCAATACAATTATAGCATGGATAATAAACGATTATCATGAACAAGGAAATATGATAATAACTAAATTATTATTGCCTCTAGGGCATATTTCCAACACATTATATAGGCATCACGTCCAAGATAGATAGACCGACTCCTGCCTGCATCTAACTCTATTACTCCACACATCGACCGCTATCCAGCATGCATCTAGTGTATTAAGTTCATGGAAAAACGGAGTAATGCAATAAGAACGATGACATGATGTAGACAAGATCTATTCATATAGGAATAGACCCCATCTTGTTATCCTTAATAGCAACGATACATGTGTGTCTTGCTGCCCGTTCTGTCACTGGGAAAGAACACCGCAAGATCGAACCCATCACAAAGCACCTCTTCCCATGGCAAGAAAAATCGATCTAGTCGGCCTAACTAAACCAAAGATTCGAAGAAGAAATACGATGCTATAAGAAATCATGCATATAAGAGATCAAAGAAGACTCAAATAATATTGATGGATAGAAACTGATCATGAACTCAAAATTCATCGGATCCCAACAAACACACCGCAAAAGTTTACATCAAATAGATCTCCAAGAGACCATTGTATTGAGAATCATAAGAGAGAGAGAGAAGAAGCCATCTAGCTACTGCCTACGGACCCATAGGTCTATGGTGGACTACTCATGCATCATCGGAGAGGTACCTATGAGGAAGATGAACCCCTCCGTGATGGTGTTTAGATTGGATCTCGAGGTTCTGGAACTTGCGGCGGCTGGAATTGTGTTTCGTCGACTCTTGTAGGGTTTTCCGAATATTTGAGAATTTATAGGCATCAGAGGTGGTGCGGAAGGGGGCCGAGGAGGGCACAACCCATCAAGGCGCGCCGGGGCCCCTTGGCGCGCCCTGGTGGGTTGTGCTCTCCACAGCCCACCTCTCCGGCAGTTGTTTGGCCCACTGGGTGTCTTCTGGTCCAGAAAAAATCTCCAAAAAGTTTCGTCGCGATTGGACTCCGTTTGGTATTGATTTTCTACGAAGTAAAAAACAAGCAAAAACAGCAACTGGCACTTTGACACTATGTCAATAGGTTAGTCCCAAAAAATGATATAAAGTTGTTGTAAAATGATTGTAAAACATCCAAGAATGATAATATAACAGCATGGAACAAGCAAAAATTATAGATACGTTGGAGGCGTATCAGTGCCCGTGCGCACGCCTGCACCCGTCACGCCCCCCTCAGCGGATTGGGCCGCCGCCGTCGACAGCTTTCTCGCAGCACCGCTAGTTGCCGCCCCCCGGCCCCACGCACGTCGATCGTGCGACGACCGGCTCTTTGATTGTGAAGTCCATAACATTCTGGTCTCAGTTGAAGAACTGTACAACTGCGCCCCGGAGCACGAGAATGCCGCCGCAGGAGGCCGCCGCCGCTGCGGCAACTAGTTTTCTTTATATCGTATCTCGATTGTATGAATGTAAATTGAAAGCTTGACTGAATGAAATCTATGGTTTGATGAACTAAGTATTTATCTCTGAATTCACGTAGCAAACAAAAAACCACCATAGTTTTATCTGGATGAACACACATCACAAACGGTTCAGGTTGAATACCCGTTTGAAGATCGACAACTATCTTCGCCCGTAAGCCAAGTCAAAATATTGGCGCGAAGGATTGGTCCAATGCGTCATCGCAAACGTTTCACAAATATGATCCGTGTGCCTAGTACATACAATCCGGGAAGATTTGCATCTATCATACTGGGTAAATTGCCATGTGTCAAATCGGAAACATTGGCATCTGTCAATCTAGTAACACTGGCATTTGTCAACATTGCAGCACTAGCATTTGTCAAGTATTGCAGAAACAAAATCACAATTAGGGTGTAATTTTGCAACTAAAATTCACTTTAAACATGGATTTTATTCATACATTAAGCACTGGTCTTTGTACAATACAGTTCAACTCTACAGCTGAACCGAACAAACTTTTCCACAATTGTTGGCAACCACGTACTGAATTAGCTAGTTCAACTATATACTAGCTAATTAAAGTACGTGGTACAGTTCAACCATATATATAGTTAGATGAACTGAACAAAATAGCCCCTAAATACTAGTACTACGGAGGGGCTTTGTACTACTTCCAGCAGAATCGAGCGCGCTTAGTAAGAGCAAGTGGAGGAGGAGCCTGCCGACGAGTTGGCGGAGACGTGTCCGTTGCCTGCCAGTGCTGCCCTCCGACGCTCAAGACGCCCCTCCTCAAAGCGACGGGACTTTGCGTAGATCTCCGCATTCCGCGCCGCCGCTGCGGCTTCTCCTCCGGCCACGGCGTCGGTGAGCTTCTTCGCGTGCGCGACCTGGCGCTCCACCTCCTTCTCTAGGAAGTAGATGTAGCGCGCAAGGGTTGCGACGCAGAAGCCCGGCGGCGGGCCTTTGGCAGACTCCACCTCCCGCATTCGGGCCTTGGTGACGGCGCGGGTTATGATCCCGCAGCCTGATGGCGGGGTCGTGGCAAAGACGGACGACGGTGGGGTGGCGGCCCTGGCGGCATCCGGCGTGGTGGCGACCACGGCAGCCACCGGCAGCAGCTGCCTTCGGGCAGCGGAGCGTGTAGTTGGTGGCGTGCGCACACCCACCAGGGACGCCACGTGCACTACACGCTTCAGAGGACTGCCGCGCCGACGCGGTGAAGCCTCCTAGCTGGAGCTGTCCTCTAGCGGAGTGGCTGGGCGACGACGAACGGCCGGTGCCATTGGCGATTGGGGGAGAAGCAAACTAGACAAGCTACGGGGAGGGGGGATGAAGGCAATGTGGAGTCGCCGGCCGTGAGGGTTTATATAGCAGGCCGGCAAACATTGGGGATTTCACCGAGCATGGCGGGAAGCTAGAGCCGTAGCACGGTTTTGCGCGCGGGAACCTGCGTGGTTCTGAGCAGGAACGGGACCATCGAGTGGGCGCGTGGCCAAAACCCAAAAGTGGTGCCGAAGCGTGCACTGGAATACTCGGGCGGCAACGTGGTGACAAGACGTGAGAGAGGAGGACGGACTGATGCGGAGGCACACGGTCAAAATAATAAAACGTCTGCGATATTAATACAGGCAAACGGCACTTCCCAACGTAGCGTCTGTAATGATTTCATCCATCGCTGACAATTATTTGGCAGCAACCGTCTGCCCACAACACACACAGCTTATCAGTATGAATCGTCTGTGTTATTTCTGGTGTTCGCACACGATTCTCATTACTCACCTATTTGCTGTATATCGCACACATCGTGTTATGCCGAGTCGTTTGTGTTCTGCTGAATCAGCGCACACAGTTTATCCGAGTGAACTGTATGCCGTACTTCGCACACGTATGTAGTTTTGGTAACCGTTTCTGTTATCTTCTCTAATCACAAACGGTTCATAAGAACAAACTGTCTGCCGTAGATCGCACACGCAACTACTTTCTGAATCGTATTTGATGGATCAACCTTCGCACACAGTTCGTGCCATTAGCGGCGTAGCTTGAACTATACCGTTTGCGATTGATGGATCGCACATAGTTTCGTCGAAGGGTCTCTGATTGATGTGTCGTGTTTGGACCATTCTGTAGTAGTGCTTGCCTCCCAAGGCAGGGGTGGCCAGCGGTGCTAGGGGGTGGGGTCCACCTCCCAGCCGAGTGGGCTGAGGTGGGGCGCGGCGCCCAGCACCTTGTGGGCTGGTGTGCCCCTCTCCTTGGCCCATGGGGCCCCCCAACACTTGTCGGGACCCCCCGATACCCCTTTCGGCACTCCGTCGGTTCCCCGGTATGCCCCGGAACACTTCCGGACTCCGATTCCCTTCATCCTATATATCAATCTTCACCTCCGGACCATTTCGGAGTTACTCGTCACGTCCGAGATCTCATCCGGGACTCCGAACAACCTTCGGTCACCAACATAATAGCTCGACTATACTTATATCGTCACCAAACGTTAAGTGTGTAGACCCTGCGGGTTCGAGAACTATGCAGACATGACTGAGACACCTCTACGGTCAATAACCAATAGTGGGACCTAGATGCCCATATTGGCTCCTACATATTCTACGAAGATCTTTATCGGTTGAACCTCTATGTCAAGGATTCAGTTAATCCCGTGTGTTGTTCCCTTTGTTTATCGGTATGTTACTTGCCCGAGATTCGATCGTCGGTATCTCCATACCTAGTTCAATCTCGTTACCGTCAAGTCTCTTTACTCGTTCTGTAATACAACATCCCGTGGCTAACACTTTAGTCACATTGCTTGCAAGGCTCATTGTGATGTTGTATTATCGAGTGGGCCCTGAGATACCTCTCCGTCACACGGAGTAACAAATACCAGTCTTGATCCATGTCAACTCAACAGACACCTTCGGAGATACCTGTAGAGCATCTTTATAGTCACCCAGTTACGTTGTGACGTTTGATACACACAAGGTACTCCTCCGGTGTTAGTGAGTTACATGATCTCATGGTCATAGGAACACATACTTGACATGCAGAAAACAATAGCAATAAAATGACACGATCATATGCTACGTTCATAGTTTGGGTCTTGTCCATCACATCATTCTCCTAATGATGTGACCTCATCATCATATGACAACTCTTGTCCATGGCTAGGAAACCACAGCCATCTTTGATTGACGAGCTAGTCCAATAGAGGCTTACTAGGAACACATTGTTGTCTATGTACCCACACATGTATTTGCGTTTCAGTCAATACAATTATAGCATGGATAATAAACATTTATCATGAATAAGGAAATATAATAATAAACATTTTATTATTGCCTCTGGGGCATATTTCCAACAGCTTACATAGTAAGAAAATCTACCGACTGAAGTAGGGGCTTGCCCCCACACATCTGAAAAAGTAAGTTGCAAAGGAGCAGTGGATACACTGGTAGATATGGGATATGGCAATTGATGACTTTTAGCTTGTTAACACGCATCACAAACTGACTCAACACTAGACTCATAAGGAAGTTTATTTCTACTATGAACATGCTGAACAATAGTTGAAGACGGATGACCTAAACGACTATGCCACTTTGCCGATGATGGTTTGGTGACACTCCAAGCTTGTTTATTTGACCATGATGAAGGGGATGATGATACGAGTGGATAAATACCTCCCTCGCATCTTCCTCTAAAGATGACTCTCCTCGCTGCCAAGTCCTTGATAACAAAAGAGTAAGGATAGAATATTATGAGAACATTGTTGTCAAGAGTGAAACGATGAACTGAAACAATATTTTTTGATTCATGAGGAACAAGTAGGACATGATTTAGATGCAAATTTTTCCCGGGGGCTTTAACAATTGAGTTACCAATATGAGCAATATCCATACCTGTTCCACTTGCCGTGTGCACTTGGTCACCTCCGTGGTACCTTTCTCGCGTTGTCAATTTGTCAAGTTCCCCCGTGATGTGCTCGGTGGCGCCAGAATTTGCATACCAATTAGTGTCAATCTCGTAGGAGTTGGTGATGAGATTGGCCTCCTTCTTTTCTTCATGATCCTCCTCATAATGGTGCCAGCAGACGGGATGGTCTCCCTCATGCGGTTGTTGCTGCTGCTGTGGTGGCGGTTGTCATTGGCACTGCTGGTAGCCGCTGCCTCCACCACCGCGAGCAGGAGAGGGAGAGGCACGATCACGACCACGCCCTCTGTTCCCTCGCTCGTGTCCTCCTCTCGCGCGGGACTGCCCGCGTCCTCTGTACATAGCATTTGTAGATGAGCAAAAACCGGACGGTCCATCACCCAACATATCCATCCTTTGGTCAAACGCTGAAATCTACGAGAACAAATCATCAACGGTGATGGAGTTTTTGATGGCGCGACTGCTGCAACAATGGGATCGTAATCCCGATCAAGTCCGGCGAGGATGTAGTCGACCATCTCGCCGTCGGTCACTGGACGACCAGCGGCTGCAAGCTCATCTCCTAGACTCTTCATCTTGGCGATGAAGGAGTTGCTTGACATGTTGCCCTTCTTGGTGTTGGAGATGGCAATTCTCAGATTTGTTATCCGAGATTGGGACTGCGCAGCGAATAGTGTGGTAAGAGCAGTCCATAAATCATGAGTGCTTTCCTTACCGATGACCTGCACCAAGATTTCTGGAGTTAACGAGTTCAACAGGTAGCTCAGAACATGTTGATCTTTCGCCAATCACGGACCATACAGCGGATTGGGCTCGATGGCCGTGGTTTTATCCGCCTTGGTGACCTCCACCGTTCTTGCCGGTGCGGTATCTGTGCCTTAAAGGATGCCGGTTACTTGGGCGCCTCGAAGCGCCGGCATTACCTGCGCTTTCCAGAGAAGGTAGTTCCCTCTCGTAAGCTTTTCTGTTGGTGGAGCGCCCAGGTTGAGGGCGACAGCGCTCGACGATTCTGCCATGGCGACGATAGGGTTTGGGCTTCTGCGTTGGGTTTTGGGATCGCTAGATGATAGGGGAAGAGGCTAGGCTCTGTATACATGTTAGATTGATCGATGGAAGCGTTCCTACTCTCCAGGGGGAGAGCCGCGTTGCTATATATTGATGTGGACGGAAAGCCTGTCGTGGATTACAAGGTAGGACGATCGCTAGGATTCACCCCGTTACATCTATCGTGGAGAAAAAGAGAAAGAGATAGAGAAGGATACGGGAGAGAGGGAGAGATAGTTGAGATTACATGGCGTATAGCTTTCAAACTTCTAACAATCAATGCTTGGTTTTGCTTCATGTCACGGTAGACCGACTATCAAATAATTTATGTACCCGTGCATTTCCACATTTTCAGTATGTCGAAAACCCAAATGAGTGCTACCTTTTGAGTAAAGTCGAAAAGGAATGATATTTAATGACATGCATGGTTGCAAGAATTAAACACTCGGCACAAAATAGCACTCAGCACAGTTTGTAGCTACTCCAGCTTTGAGAAAACGCTCACCCTTATGACGACTGACGCCCCATTCTCCAAACGACGACCCACCTTCATGTTTCAGAACGAGGACAAACTTGCTGTCAATTTCACCTGGCTGAACATGCTGGTTCATCGCAATCCACGAAAAGATTGAAATGGACAATCTCAACTGAATGAGCAACACTCAGACCAGACAGGTGACGTAGAAAGGTTGGTACAATGTATGTATTGCTCGGTATAGTGACTCTGTACAGGGTCCAAACTCCCAAGTCCCAATAGTAGCCGTTTTATGTCGCGTAATCCGACCTTTAGTTACAATTGGCCCATGGTCTAACACCACCCCTTCACTATTTACAACAGGATGACTAGTAGGAGAAATACAACCATCTTGGTTGGCATGGGTCAAAATGCTTTGCTACTTCAAAAACTCCGAGGAGACGGGTAGGTACACTGCTGATAGGAATGTCATCACGAGACCCAAGGCAGGCCTTCTCAACGAAGCTCCTCTTAATTACCAGGATCGCTTGTTATGTAAACATCTCCATCATTTCTGAGTTTTAGATGCATGCTTTCCAACTTGTCTTTTTCAGATTCAATAGCTAACTGTTCCATTGTGCTCTAGCAAAGTTGAAGTCTTCCATTTATCTGCTACAGTATAGTATCCAAAAGACACAGACAATTGGCACTATCAAGTTTGCCATGTGAAAGTGCAGACACTAAACGCTATGGAGATGAACCAATAAGTATGCACTTGTGCTTCCATGTGCACGCTAGCAGATTTCAAGGGGAAAGCGTCTTGAAAGAGCTACAGATTCCATTGCATCGATCCAAGATTATGTTTCCATCTGCATATTTTATTTTCACTCGCGCTGGGTGGTCACTCGTGTGGATTCGTACATACTGGTAATTTATTTAACTTTTTTTTACCTTGTACTTCCTCTGTAAACAAATATAAGACGTTTTAGGTCACTACTTTAGTGATCTAAAACGTCTTATATTTATTTACGGAGGCAGTAACTGTTTGGGCCATCACCAAAGGAAGCAAACAAAAAAAAATGAGGTCAAACGGCTAGCTGAGAGTGAAAGAAAACAAGTGTTGGGCCAGCCCATCCAGGAAAAGGATTGAATTTGGACCGGTCCATCTTGCTCGTTCCCCGGAACCTTCCAAAACCGTTTTTTTTTCTTCTTCATTTTTCGTTTTTTCAATTTATTTTTTAATTTTCGTGGTCTATTTTCATTTTTTATTTTCCATTTAATGTTTTTCCTTTTTCCGTTTTTCCCCAATTCACTAGGATTTGTCTGACATCTCGGACATTTTCTCAAATCGGTGAACATTTTTCAATTCAAAATTGTTCATTGAAATAAACAAATGATCATAATATTAAAAAACGATCATGAATTTCTAAAAAATATTCTTTATATTCAGAAACTTACATAGAATACAAGAAATGTTCTTGAATTCAAACTTTGTTCATCAAATTAAAAATTGTACATCGAAATAAATAAATTTTCATAATATAAAAAATGTTCATTAATTTCAAATAAATTTTCATCATATTCAATAATGTTCAACGATTTCGAAAAGTAACTTGAGATTCAAAATTTGTTCATCCTATTGAAAACAATGTCCAATGAATTTAAATTTTGTTACAAATGAAAAAACTGTTCATAAAAAACTTAAATTTTGTTCATCAAAATACAAAAGAATTTAATCAAAATTAAAATATGTTCAATCAAAATTCAAAACAGTCAGTAGTTTTTCAAGAATGTTCATCATCTTCGAAAATGTTCAACGAATTCAATAAGTAAGCTGAGGTTCAACATTTTTTTATCCTATTTAAAACAATTTTCATTGAATCTAAATTTTGTGACGAATACAAAAAATGTTCATAAAAATTCAAAAATAATTCATCAATATACATAAGAAATTCATTATAACTAAAAAAGATGTTTAATCAAAATTAAATAATTGTTAATTTTTTAGAAATTGTGAACATTTTGCTGGATACATGAGCATTCTTTTAGCTAGATGATACCCCGTGCGTTGCTGCGATAATCAATTGCAATACATTTCAATGAGATTTGATTGCGTGGATATAACAACGAATTATAACCAACCCAGCGAAAAAACAAATTATAAGAACTTAGAAGGATGGAACTATATTTATTCATAAGAAACATGGATGGGCAGATCTTCCGTATAATATTTCTTGGTGTGTTGATCCAATACATTGCATATTTTCATAACGGACTCACTTCGGTAAGAAATTCTTGTTTGTAGCTAGTTATAGAAATATAATAATGGTGGCAAAGTCTTACAACTCTTTTTTCTTGCAGACCTTCCTAAAGCAGACAATGGTATAACTCATAGCTTTCATCTGCTGCTGTTAGAGCATATTTCTCCATATGTGGTTTTGGTAATTGTTGGCAATCCTTATGGACTAATGGTTGCCTTGAGTTATATTCGAAGGATGTCCATAGGCACTTCTTGAAGTCCATCTGTTGGTTTCAATGAGTTTATATGGTGACCAAGGTGGTATTGAAGGATTGATCCAAAGATTGGTCATGTGAGAGTTGAGCTTATTGCAAGCATGTCTTGAAGAATAAGATTGTGTGAACATTCATGTTTACCTTCTAGACATCATATTTGTGAAGAGAGAAGATAAGACACAAGGTTGATCAAGACTAAGGCAAAGAATGAATCAAGTTGATCAACACACAAAGAATGAATCATGGTATGGTAAGCATTGTTCATTACGCTTTGAGTACTAACCCATGTTCCTTGTCAGTGTTCTTTGTGGGGTTAGGTATATTTCCATGGGCTTGCATCAAGAGGAAGATCCCATACATCCCATGGAAGATGACATCAAGTGGTGATCGTCATCAAGGTTACGGTGTGCAAGTTCAAGTGAAGCATCACGGAGAGATCATGCTTGAAGCTTGCCGTCCATTGTGGTGACAATGGACTTGTGAAGATGTGCCAAAGAGTGGCTCACCCATAGTGGAGTATGGGGGAGCAATCTTACTCCTTCTTTTCTTGGGGGTTCTCCTCACATTCCATAGCCAATTTTCTCTTTGGACTTTATCTGAAATAAACTAGGTAAAACTATTAGTCCAAGAGGCAATGTATTTTGTCATGAATTATCAAAACCTCCAAGGGAGCATATATGCTTTTAGGTAGTACCGCTTGTGTGCGGGCTGAGAGGGGATAATGGTTGGATTTGTTCCCCCACTATATAAAGGAGGTCTTCTTCCCCAAGAAGATCACTTCTCCTAACCCTAAGCTCCATTGTTGCTCCAAGCTCCATTTTCACCCGATCTCTCTCCCTAACCAACAAAACTTGTTGATAGTCTAGGGTTTGGGTGAGAGGGCCCCGATATACACTTCCACCAAGAGAAATTTGATTCCCCCCACTAATCCCTCGCGGATCTTGTTAATCTTGGGTGTTTGGTCACCTCGGAGCCACAATCCATTGTGGTGAAGCTTCGTGGTGGTGTTGGGAACCTCCAATTAAGTTGTGGAGATTGCCCCAACCTTGTTTGTAAAGGTTCGATCGCCGCCTTCAAGGGCACCACTAGTGGAATCACGACATCTCGCATTGTGTGAGGGCGTGAGGAGAACATGGTGGCCATAGTGGCTTCTTGGGGAGCATTGTGCCTCCACACCGCTCCAGCGGAGACGTACTTCCCCTCAAAGGGAAGGAACTTCGGTAACACATCCTTGTCTCCACCGGCTCCACTTGTGGTTATCTCTTACCTTTACTTTGTGCAAGCTTTACTTGTGTTGCATCCTTTGCTTGCGAGTATCTTGTTGTTGTTAGCATCATATAGGTTGTTCACCTAGTTGCATATCTAGACAACCTATTTGTTGCTAAGCCTAATTTGTTAAGAAAAACTAAAAATTGGTAGTTGCCTATCACTAGTAGAAAACAGGGCAACAGTCCCGGTTCTAGAGGGCCTTTAGTCCCGGTTCTACAACCAGGACAACACGATCGGGACTAATGCCGATCACTTTTAGTCCCGGTTGGCTTACGAACCAGGACCAAAGGTGCTCCACGTGGCCGCACTGCGGCGCCGAGGCAGGAGGACCTTTAGTCCCGGTTCGTAACACGAACCGGGACAATAAGGCGCTGGGGTTTTTTTTTTGGAAAGGGTCGTGTTTCATTTTTTGTTTTCATTTTATTTTATATTTATATTGTATTTTCACGCGGGTTTTCATTTTTGGAAAGGGCCAATCGCAACATCATATTTTCCTCTAATTCAACATGATCACTTGCATCCATCCACCTTAATCAAATATATGTCATATAACTCATCATTATCTTACTCATCTAACAACTCATCATCATCTTAATCATACCAAGTTAAAATCTCATAAAACAGAAAAACATCATAATAGTAATCATCCTAATCGATCATGCAAGTTAAAATAAACCAGAAAAACTTCTCTCTCATAGGACCTAGTCCTCCCTCCTAGGTAAAATGACATAAAACAGAATAACACCTATGTCTCCATGATGAAGCAAAGAGATCCAACGGTCTCCAACTTGTGGCTTGCGATCCTTCTTTATTTGTCCCCATGCTTCAATTTGGAGCCATCTTGGTGGTTTGCGCTCAGTCGAGTATGCAAAAGAGAACTCGGGCCTCATAGGGCTTTTAATTGTCATATTACCTTCGGTTTGCATCAACGGAGGCACAACTTCATTTGGCAGTTTCTGTTGAAGAACATAATAGTAGCCTAGTTAGCAATGTAATCAATACCATTTACGCAATAGTAGTGTACTTAATTAGCAACTCTTACCAAGATATTTCGGCGAATGTCATCCGCCCTCAACCTATGCACTAGTGTCCTGTACAATGTATAATTTGGGCCAGTTCCAAAATTATACGGGAAGATCTCCCTACCAACTAGGACACCAATAACAAAGTTGATAAGATCGTCCTTCTCCTCCCAAGTTAGATGTGATCCATAAGTGTAGTGTGTCGTGTCAATTATTTTCCGTGTTTCACTCGAAGAAATGAAATAAGCTGTAAATTATAAATTAACAAATTTAGTATGGATGAACACCAACTATTTTTAAATATAGAATGCAAATTACTTGGCAAATATGCATGGTTGATAAACTCACATGGAGGTAAAACAGGAAGCATATCGACATCCACCCAAATGTCGATGTTACCTTCAATATGATCATCAGGACGAAGATCGAAGGTTATTTCCATATCCTCCTGAAATCCATATGCCTTGCAAAGAGCTTCCCAATTTGAGCACCCTAATTTTGTGTTATTAACTGCATTCATTACTTTGACCAGAAATGTGTGACCATGTTTAGTCCTCAGGTTGGCTCTCCTCATCTCGAAACTCTCGTGCTCTTCGAAACCGAGCCTCTCCAAGAAATACCGTCTTGCATGACAGGGGATGAACTAGTCGAATTGTATAAAATAGAAATTACACGTTGAAGCAAAGAAACAGAAGTCATGCTTAATTACGAAAAAACACTTGCCATCGTTGCGTACCGTAGAAACATCGAAGGTCTCGTCAAGCTTGATGGTGAAGAACCTGTCATCTCACAGCCCAGGCTGGTCGCAAAGACCCTTATCTTCGCCGTAGAGTTCACATGCTTGGATCCTATCGTCGTCATCAGACGACGACATTTCCTGTGTTCATGATTCAAAAATTACGGCATGACCATTGCTAATGTAAGACATATTGAGCGCCTAAAATTTGCCGGAACGAAAATAAATCAACATTCCAGCAAAACATAGGCACTAGGAGGGGTTCCCTGCAATAACATACACACATGTCCAAATAGACTTAATTCAATATCGGTTGACTTTCGTTCCGTCGAGGCTTTCCTTAAATAACTCTCATATCTTATGGTGTGTTGGTGCGCACTCTCTCACACTGATATGGTGGTGTATATATGTTGGTGGACACTCTCTCACACTAATAGTTCGACCGTCGGTGATGGGCGCACCTCCTCTCCTCTCCTTGCGCATTACACCGAGGTATATATCGCAAGAAGAGAAGAGGAGGAAGCGCCCCCCACGACAACAGTCGGGATTCCTCCATCAAGAACACACATGAAAGTCACACAAGGAGCAACGACAGACCGAAAGTCACACACGCATTATACCAACATAATATCACTAATACTATAATGAACTCGAATATAATATCACTAATACATTTATAATGAACTTGAATATAATATCACTAATACATCATCTCGAATAATCCAGTTAATGCATCATCAAATATTAACTAATACATCTTGAATATTATCATATAAGATCACTAATATAGATCGAATATCCTAGAATCCAAAGTGGAGGACAGTGAACTCGGTTCACTAGCGGTCTCTGAGTCGCTGGCGGTGGACACCCAAAGATAAGGAACCATCACCGGATCATAACTCAGGTGAGATCCCTGAAGAACCTGCTAGGTATTGGAGAACCTGGCGTCCAACGCCGCCATGTAGCGACGGACGTGCTCGTCCTCCTCCCTGACACGGCGACGTACCACCTCTGCGGGGGCCCGCTCCCTCTGCACCGAAAGTGGCCCACGCGACCGCCACCAAAGAAGCTCTGGGTCGACGACGAGACCAGGATTCCTCACCAAGCTCCGAGCCCGGGAAGGTAGCACCTCCCAGTGCCAGCCCGGCGGAGCCTAGTCCCGGACATTGCACCTCTCAAGCAGGATGTCGCCGCCGACTCGACGACGACGAGGATGCGGGCCAGGCATCGTCGACGTCGAGACAAATTCCTATGAGAACATTTTCTTATCGTTTAATGTTTTGCTATTTTAGAAATGCGGGATTGGCATCGTCGACGAGAACAAATTGTGGCTATAGCAAATATCATTTTATTTAACAACAATAAAACAACAATACCATTTTTAATAACAAATCCTAGTGATGTGTATGTGTGTGTGGCGCGCGCCCAAGAGCACATATAACACTTAAAATCATGTAAGGTAGCAAATAAAGAAGCATCTTCCTCATAGATCAACAAATCAACTTAAAATGCCATCTTAATTTTCTAACTAGCTTAGTGTTGCTATATATGCATATATACATCATGGATTTGATCCTGGCACCGCCACCAGGGGCGGATCCACCATGGGTCAAGGGTGTCCAGATGTACACCCAAAATATTCTACACGAAAATAATCCTATATACAGGTATAGCATATGACAAAAAATACTAGCATGATATGTATCTCCTTTGTTTCACTATCGGATTATGCAGATTTACCGCCATAGGCCATACCACAAATTCTTGGCATGCATGATTATTGTAGCTGAGAGAGCCTAAATGTAAATGTGAACAATTTTTCCCTTTTATTTGTGTTGGCATGGACTATTTGGTTTTCCCTGTTAGGATGAAAAAGAAAAATGAAAACCCAAAGTTGAATTCCTGGATCCGCCGCTGACCGCCACTGCTTCGGCCGGCGACGGACGCGGGCGACGACGGTGACCGCGGGGGGAGGGAGGATAGCTAGGAGGAGGAGGGGAACGGCGGTGTGGCCGGCGGCTCACCTAGGAGGAGGAGGCCGGAGTGGACTCGGGGAGGCGACGGCGTCGGGGGGCGGCGACAGGGGACGGCGTCGGGGGCGGCGACGGGGACGGCGTCGGGGGCGGCAACGAGGAGCGAGCGGGCTCGGGGAGGCGATGGCGTCGGGGAGGCGACGGCGAGATCCGGCAGCCTGGCGGCGTCGAGGTGGTTTTCGGCGCCGTCGGGGGAGAGGGAAAGCAGATGGATTTGGAAATTTTTCCAAGTCCCGCTTATATAGTCCCCCCTTTAGTCCCGGTTGGTGGCTCCAACCGGGACTAAAGGTAGTTTTTGCCAGCCCAAAGGGCAGGAAGCTCAGCCCTTTAGTCCCGGTTGGTGGCTCCAACCGGGACTAAAGGGGGACCTTTAATCCCGGTTAGAGCCATGAACCGGGACTAAAGGGTTGGTCCTGGCTGTGTTGGGAGTTTAGTCCCACCTCGTATATTACAAAAGGATTTCATTTCTTCACATGTAACTGCAGTGATATTCTAGATGAAAGCCATCATCAGAATAGTTGTGGAGAGAAAGTCTTCACTTTTTCTTCGCGTGTGTCCCTTGCTTATTGCGCCGTAACCATGGATAATCTTCATCGTTTAACAAGATGCTTGGGTCAGCCTTCACTTTGAAGGGAGGAATTTCATGAAACTTTTCATAATCTTCAGACATGTCTGTCTCGCCCTCCACTCCCACGATGTTTCTTTTCCCTGAAAGAACTATGTTTCGCTTTGGCTCATCGTTTGATGTATCCGCTTCCTTATCTTTTTTTTCTCGGTTTGGTAGACATGTCCTTCACATAGAAAACCTGCGCCACATCATTGGCAAGGACGAATGGTTCCTCTGTGTACCCAAGATTGTTGAGATCCACTGTTGTCATTCCGTACTGCGGGTCTAACTGTACGCCGCCTCCTGACAGATTGACCCATTTGCACCGAAACAAAGGGACCTTAAATTCATGTCCATAGTCAAGTTCCCATATCTCCTCTATGTAACCATAATATGTGTCCTTTGCACTATTAGTGATTGCTGCATCAAAGCGGACACCACTGTTTTGGTTGGTGCTCTTTTTATCTTGGGCGATCATGTAAAATGTATTACCATTTATCTCGTACCCTTGGTAAGTTAATACAGTCGAAGATGGTGTCCTGGCCAACAAGTACAGGTCATCTGCAACAGTGTTGTTACGCATGAGATGCATTTGCAACCAACCACCGAAAGTCCCGATGTGTTCACGTGTAATCCAGTCGTCAGACTGCTCCGGGTGTGTCCAGCGTAGAATATTCTTGTGTTCATTCATATACGGGGCCACCAAGGTAGAATTCTGTAGAACTGTGTAGTGTGCTTGCGCCCAAGAATGCCCGTCCCTACATATTATTGATTTCGCTCCTAGCGTGCCTTTTCCACTCAGTCTCCCCTCATACCGCGATTTAGGGACACCAATCGGCTGAAGGTCAGGAAAAAGTCAACACAAAACCCAATGACCTCCTCTGTTTGATGGCCCGTGGAGATGCTTCCTTCTGGCCTAGCACGATTACGAACATATTTCTTCAAGACTCCCATGAACCTCTCAAAGGGGAACATATTGTGTAGAAATACAGGACCCAGAATGGCAATCTCGTCGACTAGATGAACTAGGACGTGAGTCATGATATTGAAGAAGGATGATGGGAACACCAACTCGAAGCTGACAAGACATTGCACCAAATCATTCCGTAACATTGGTAGGATTTCTGGATCGATTACCTTCTGAGAGATTGCATTGAGGAATGCACATAGCTTCACAATGGCTAATCGAACGTTTTCCGGTAGAAGCCCCCTCAATGCAACCGGAAGCAGTTGCGTCATAATCACGTGGCAGTCATGAGACTTTAGGTTCTGGAATTTTTTCTCTGCCATGTTTATTATTCCCTTTATATTCGACGAGAAGCCAGATGGGACCTTGATACCGAGCAGGCATTCAAAGAAGATTTCCTTCTCCGCTTTGGTTAGAGCATAGCTGGCAGGACCTTGATACTGCTTTGGATGCATGCCGTCTTTTTCGTTCACACGTTGCTGGTCCTCCCGTGCCTCCGGTGTATCTTTTGTCTTCCCATACACGCCCAAGAAGCCTAGCACGTTCACGCAAACATTCTTCGTCACGTGCATCACGTCGATTGCAGAGCGGACCTCTAGGTCTTTCCAATAGGGTAGGTCCCAAAATATAGATTTCTTCTTCCACATGGGTGCGCGTCCCTCAGCGTCATTCGGAACAGATTGTCCGCCAGGACCCTTTCCAAAGATTACTTGTAAATCCTTTACCATATCAAGTATGTCATCACCAGTATGGAGGACAGGCTTCTTTCGGTGATCTGCCTCACCTTTGAAATGCCTGCCTTTCTTTCTTAAGGCATGCTTGGTCGGAAGAAATCGACGATGTCCCAGGTACACATTCTTCTTGCATTTGTCCAAATATATACTTTGGGTATCATCTAAACAGTGCGTGCATGCATTGTATCCCTTGTTTGTCTGTCCTGAAAGGTTACTAAGAGCAGGCCAATCATTGATGGTTACAAACAGCAACGCTCGTAGGTCAAATTCCTCTTGTTTATGCTCATCCCACACACGTACACCTTTTCCATTCCACAGCTGTAAAAGCTCTTCGACTAATGGCCTTAGGTACACATCAATGTCGTTGACGGGTTGCTTAGGGCCTTGGATGAGCACTGGCATCATAACGAACTTCCACTTCATGCACAACCAAGGAGGAAGGTTATAGATACATAGAGTCACGGATCATGTGCTATGATTGCTGCTCTGCTCCCCAAAAGGATTAATGCCATCTGCACTTAAACCAAACCATACGTTCCTTGCGTCACCTGCAAAGTCCTCCCACTTTCTCTTGATTTTTCTCCACTCCGACCCGTCAGCGGGTGCTCTCAACTTCACGTCTTTCTTATGGTCTTCTTTGTGCCATCGCAACAACTTGGCATGCTCTTAGTTTCTGAACAGACATTTCAACCGTGGTATTATAGGAGCATACCACATCACCTTGGCAGGAACCCTCTTCCTAGGGCGCTCGCCCTCAACATCACCAGGGTCATCTCGTCTGATCTTATACCGCAATGCATTGCATACCGGGCATGCGTTCAATTCCTCGTACTCGCCGCGGTAGAGGACGCGGTCATTAGGGCATGCATGTATCTTATGCACCTCTAATCCTATAGGGCAGAGAACCTTCTTTGCTCCATACGTAGTGTCAGGCAATTCGTTATCCTTTGGAAGCTTATTCTTCATTATTTTCAGTAACTTTTCAAATCCCTTGTCAGATAAACCATTCTCTGCCTTCCATTGCAGCAATTCTAGTGTGGTACTGAGCTTTGTGTTGCCATCTTCGCACTTTGGATACAACCCTTTTTTGTGATCCTCTAACATGCGATCGAACTTCAACTTCTCCCTTTCACTTTCGCATTCTCTCTGTGCATCAACAATGACCCGGCGAAGATCATCATTGGACACATCGTCTGGTGCCTCTTGATCTTCAGCCTTCCCCGTTACAGTATCACCGTATTCAGGGTACATAGGACGATAGCTGTCATCATCCTCTTCTTATTCGTTGTCTTCCATCATAACCCCTCTTTCTCCGTGCTTGGTCCAAACATTATAGTGTGGCATGAAACCCTTCTCAAGCAGGTGGGAGTGAAGGGTTTTCGAGTTAGAGTAATCCTTCGTATTCTCACAGACAATACATGGACAATACATAAAACCATTCTGCTTGTTTGCCTTAGCCACTTCGAGAAATTTATGCAGGCCCTCAATGTACTCGGAGGTGCGTCGGTCACCGTACATCCATTGCCGGTTCATCTGCGTGCATTATATAATTAAGTGTATCAAAAACCATTACAGAACATCATGAATAGGGAAGTGGCCAAATTAATACAAGTATCTATGTAAATCAAACAAGTAAGAATTTTTTTCTTTTAAAAAGAAGATAAGAACAAGAGGCTCACCACGGTGGTGCCGGCGACGAGATCGGCGCGGGCGATCGACGGCGGTGAGGACGGGGACGGGGACGGCACCCTACACATGTGCAGACTCTAAGAAGTTAATTTCAGCTCTAATTGTGCGTCTAAATCAAAAGAACTCCCACATACACTCCTCCACTAAAACCCATAAACCACACTCTACTTCTAGAGCATTTGAAATGAGCTAAACTAGCAGCGAGAGATAAAACGATGAAGTCGTTAACCTTTTAGAACACTTGTGTAGTTGGTGCACCGCCAAACCTAAACAAATCTTAGGGAAAATGTAGCTTGGAGGTCGAGCTTGGAGAGGAGAAAACTTAAGTGTGGCTCCGGCATTTCATCGAACACCTCATGTGCATAGGAGGTGAGAACAGAGAGCAACACACCTCCCAAACGCCGGCCGGCCAAAAAACAGAGGAGTGAGCGGGCAGGGGCGAGCATTTATATAGGCGTTGTGTAAGTCCCGGTTGGTGGCTAGCACCGGGACTAAAGGTGCCTCTTTAGTCCTTTAGTCCCGGTTCCAGCCACCAACCGGGACTAAAGGGAGTGGGCCAGGAGCGAGGCCCTTTAGTCCCGGTTCGTGTCTGGAACCGGGACTAAAGGGGTCAGACGAACCGGGACTGGTTCCTGCCGAGGCCCGGCCGGCGCCCTGGCCTCATGAACCGGGACTGATGCACCCATTAGTCCCGGTTCGTAACACGACCGGGACTAATGCAATATTCTGGCCCGTTTCAAAGCCCTATTTTCTACTAGTGTATATTCACACCCCCTTTAGTCAACCATATCGATCCTTTCACCAGTGACTGAAAGGAACAATACACGTATTGTATTGTTGCCACTAAGGATAAAAACGATGGTTTCTTTATCACACTAGGATTGTTTACTATCTACATTATGTTATCTTACTTATTGCAATGCTCTGTTGTCATAAAGTTAATACTTTGATATGCCTACTAGATATTGGTCTTGGGGTGGTGTATTAGTTGTAGATGCAGTTGGATAACGGTTGACAATGCCTACATAAGATTATACCATGAACGATCATAGTCATAAATTTAAATACAACAATTTAATCGCTACCCAACTGTAAGTAGTTCACCACACCACATCTATATGCTTAAGAGAGATGACACTAGTAATTCTATGTCCCCTGGGTCTATTCTCTATCACTAAAAACAACATAAAATTAATTTTCTTTGATGTACTATTTTATTTATTTTATCTATTTATCAGTTCCTACCATACCATGCAATTTATCCTTGTAACTAGCAGGAAAAGAAGCTTGACAGCCTTCTTGAAGTGTCGGGGGCAAGCATGTTTTGTGTCTTATGTGCATGTAGTTGTGACTTTGTTTGCCGGAAGAACTCATGTTGGTTCAATAAACCTTGGATCTCTACTGAGGGAAATAATTATTGCTAGGTTACTTCACCCTACACTTCGGGGTTACCCAACCACTCTTACGAGAGAGCAAGCATGCATCATGCAAGAACAGCTCGGAGACATCAACCTCGACAATAGCATTCACCAAAAGAAACTCAACACAAACAACCTTTTTTTCTTTTTCAGAAGTTTAGTGTCACCAACAACTTGACATTCACTGGTTTCTGAATTTTACATTCAAAGTTGTTTCTGAATTTTGATGCTTGACTAGAACACACAAACAATCTGTATTGCTATTGAAATCACCAAGAGGAGGTCATCTTTGCCTGAAGAAGTTGGACAGCAGTTGGACATAGAGAAATAGTTGACCGCAGAGGCACACATTCAACTCTTGGGTCCGTAGCGAGAAGTGGTGGGTAGCATCACAGTCGGACCGAGAGTCGACATTCACCCACCTGAGAGGCTACCGTTGCTAGGATGTGGTGTCTGCCACCCGCATCGTGAGGCAGCATGCAAGGTTCATTGGTCTTTGCGGCTAGACTGTGGTGATCGTGGGGAACTGGGGATCCAATTTTCAATGAGAGTTGGCAAGATGGGGTTTCTTTTGGAAATTTCACAGCACAAACGCAAGCGTTCGATCCAACGTCTCACAATGATGCCTTTTGTTTATTTTCTACTTATATATCTAGGGTCAGTTTTTTTAAGAAAACCCTAGAAAGAAAAATTACCTCTGATGTAGCTTTGGGAAAATGAACAACTAATGTCTGCACTTGGCAAAAAAAACTCCTAACAGCTAAAAATGCATGCAAATTAGAATCACTAACATTGTACTTATTCTGACCCTTGATACTCTCCTCCAGCTTCTCAAGCATTATCTTTTTTACATGGATCATATCCTTCTGTTGTTCTTTCTTCGTCTTACTTGCATAGCCTCTAGGCCTTCGCTGGTTGTGTCTCATAACATGAAGAAGAAGATTGTTTCTTCTCATTTATCTTCTCCAATGCTTTAGCAATCATTGTAGTTTGTTGGTCTCAGAGAACTTTATCCTGTGCTGAACGGAAAGTTCAAATTCGAAGATACTCTAAGCATGCTCGAGATATTGGTACCTATCCCGGGCTGACATCCATAAGGGGTTGTTAGTTATGCGATCGTACCTTTCCACAGGTTATCGATTAGATGATTCAACACAAGTTGGACATCAGAAGAAATAAAATCAGGCCTACACTGGATAAGAGCATATCTTATCCAATGAAACACTTTAAGCGCCCTTAATTCTATGTATGGAATTAGCTTCGCGCCATGGAGCTTCGCTACTCAACTTTTCAGCAAAATCTTGCTTCTACTCAGTCATGTAATGATAACTTGCGCTTTATGACTCCTCTAGTAATCAATCAGTGATCTTGAGAAGACTCTAAAATGGTCAATGATATCTCTATATTCAGTTTCGGGATTACTTCATGTAACAACATCTTGATATGTCGCAGGGCCTTTGTAGGAACTCATCAAGATTGCTATTAAATCCTTAAACATGAGACATCATGCAAAAGAGGCAGAAGCAATATATCTAGAGTGGTTGGATGTACTATGTGCCTAATTAAGGATCCACTTTAGGGAGCAGAAATAGACAAAGCTGGTCCAAGCCATTTTGGGGTCTCGGACGATGTAAACCAATTGTTTTTCATACTGAACTTTTATACTTATTTTAAACTAAGTGTATCATATTGCAATTTTAATTACTATAATTTTTTTTACTTAGCCACATAAGAATGTTTCCGAATAATAGTTATATTATTCATTGTTATATAGTGGAGTGCATATCACTTAAAATTTTGATTCTCTAAAAGTTAAATTGTACGATGTACCAAAAAATCTCTTTCTTGCTAAAAAAATATTCAAATTTATTTTCTAATATTACATAAATTGTATTGTGTATATACATATATTTGCATATCCATGTGTGTATCCATATATGTTTTAATATTATTGAATGGCATGGTAGATATTTCTAAATCATATCCACACTAACAAATATTTTAATAGTGCTTTCTAGTGTATATTAGGCAACCATATTCGTACAAACTTCTAGGCCATATAAAATGTGACTTGCAAATTGGGCTTAGTAATAGAATCATTGAAGAACCAAAAATGGTGTTGATTTTAGTTTTGTGTATGATTCGATTATTTGACGTGTCATCTTGATTCACTTGGTTTTTTTGTGCTAATGAGATATCCTACCCATTTCTCAAAGGAAAAATTATGCATTGGTTTAAAGATTGAAACCTAGCTACTATAAATTTCATTAGGATACTAAGACATGCATCGTAAAGACAGACTAGTGTATCTAAACTCAACTTCGCCAGTCCGATTGGTTTTCCTCCATGTGGTATGAACAATTAATATGTGGCATTAACTTGCGCTCCTGCAAATTCATTATATATAACACTCGCTGTTTTGACCAATGTATCACAAGTTTTGCTCCTATTCTTGTTTCGAGTTGTTTTCTGTCAGGGTATCGAGACGTGGGAGCTATGTCGTCCTCCTCCTCGAACAACATTGAGGACGATGCTTGGCTTCTGCATATGGAGCTTGAAAGAGAGGGAACCAAAGGAGTCATCACACGAGAAGGACCTATGGATTCCATGGAAGTGCACCTCCTGCCTCAGAGTGTGGCACGCTTGCGGGCATCTCCACCTCTCCAAACACTTGTCCACCAATGGGAAGGATAACTCAATCAGTTCAAGAAGTGCATGGTGAATCCAATCCGAGGAGACCCCTCGGCAGGTTACATGGAAACAACTTTCACAATTTGATACATAACTATGGGATCGAGAATACTTCTCGCTCGCATATACCGTCCAATTAGGACATCTCTCTCCCAAGTTAAAGTGATCTAGGAAAAGGCTGTTGGTGGCCTTAGAATAAACATCTTATGGTGGAGTTGCAAAAGAACACCGCAATGATCCAGAAGTTGCTTCAGGAGATGCGGGACCTGAAGGATGACCTACTTTCTATTACGGAAAACAATCCTGCCACTTCATCACCACCATCACCCAAGAAGGAAACTTGAGTACACGGGTATGGGAACCACCCTTAGCTTGTTCCAAGTTTGGGGGAGGTGCTCCGGTATCGTACCACCATCACTTTTATCATCATTACCTATTCCGGTTTGATCTTTAGTTATCCTATGATTTAGAAGAATAAAGTTTTAGTATGATTTAGTTTTGAGTCTTTGCTTTGTGATCTATCTATCTATGTAATCGAGTGTGAGAGTTATATAATAAGGAGTAGTTTGAGTTTGTTTGCTTTACCTGTATGCATCAATCATAGCAATGAAAAAGAATAAATAAAAAGATCACATGCTAATTCCATGGGGAGTGATGACTTCACATAAAAGAGTATAATTTATAAAACTTGTTGGAAGTTGACAAGCATAGTATTAGTCATTGGTGCAATTCATGAAAAAGTAATAATGTAAGAGAGGTCTCGCATATAGATATACTATCTTGAACATCTTTTATGATTGTGAGCCCACATTAATTATTCTATGCATGATCAACTAGTTGATGTTGGACAAGGAAGACAAAGTAATGAGTTATGTTTGATTATATTCACATAGAAGTTATATTGTCATGGATCCGCTAACATTTGGTGCTTGCTCATAATCTTTGCTAGCCAAAACTTCGCACTAAGTAGAGATACTACTTGTGCATCCGAAACCCATAAACCCAGTTTCTTTCCCTTAGACCCACTAGGTGGCCACAAGCCTGGGGGCGTGCCCTACCCCCCAGGGCGCGTCCCCTGAGCTTGTGGGCCCCCTGGCAGCCCTCCAGAGCCCATCTTATCCTATATGATTTCATTTTCCCTATAAAAATCATAAGATTGATTTCAGGATGAAGCGCCACTGTCTCGAGGCGGGACCTGGGCAGGAGCACTTTTGCTCTCCGGCGGAGCGATCCCGTCGGGGAAACTTCCCTCCAAGAGGGGGAAATCAAAGCCATCGTCATCACCAATGCTTCCTCCATCGTGGGAAGACTCGTCTCCATCAACATCTTCACCAGAACCATCTCATCTCATACCCTAGTTCATCTCCTGTATTCAATCTTTGTTCCAAAATCTCAGATTGGTACCTGTGGGTTGCTGGTAGTGTTCATTACACCTTGTACTTGATGCTAGTTGGTTTGTTTGGTGAAAGATCATATGTTCAGATCCTTAATCATATTCATTATACCTCTGATCTTGAACCTGGTGATGATTTGTGAGCAGTTACTTTCGTTCTTGAGGACATGGGATAAGTCTTGTTATAAGTAATCATGTGATGTTGGTATTCATTTGATATTTTGATGATGTGTATGTTTCTCTTCCTTTAGTGGTCTCATGTGAACGTCGACTACATGACACTTCACCATACCTGGGCCTAAGGGAAAGCATTAGGGAGTAATAAGTAGATGATGGGTTGTGAGAGTGATAGAAGCTTAAACCCTAGTTCATGTGTTATTGTGTAAGGGGCTGAATTGGATCCATATGTTTCATGCTATGGTTAAACTTATCTTAATTCTTCTTCCGTAGTTGCGGATGCTTGCGAGAGGTGGTAATCATAAGAGGGTTGTTTGTTCAAGTAAAAACAACACCTTAGCGTCGGTCCACCCACATATAAAATTATCAAAGTAACGAACGTGAATCAGTGTACATGATGAACATGACTAGACAACAATTTCCATGTGTCCTCGAGAGCACTTTACTTTATATAAGAGAACTTTCAGGCTTGTCCTTTGCTACAAAAAGGATTGGGCCACCTTGTTGTACCTTAGTTACAATTATTACTTGTTACTCGTTACGAATTACACTGCTATCAAACTATCTGTTAATGCTATTCTCGGTGCCTGCACGAATCACCTTCTTGAAAACCGCTTGTCATTTCCTTCTGCTCCTCATTAGGTTCGACACTCTTACTTATCAAAAGGACTATGATTGATCCCCTATACTTGTGGGTCGTCATATGCCACCCCGTCCACTGTGGCCTCTTCCCGCGGTATGAACCATGAAAGATTCTCGGGAAACCCAAAGTAGAACATCTGGATTACGAACAAGTTATCACCAGCCTCTTTCGAGTCGCCCAAGCGGAAAATATGGATTATGAACAAGTTATCACCAACCTCTTTGATCTCCGGCTCATGAGCAAGACTCCACACAAATTTCAGGGTTTCCTTTAGCGCGGTACCGCTGAATGTTTTGGCCGCATTGACCTTTGCCACCACCATCCATCATGTCACCTATTTCTTCCTCACGATAAAGACATCGTCAAGTTCTCCTTCCTACAAGTTCATATGTCGCATTGCCGATTCCAGACCCATGTCATCATCCACACCCTTACCCCTTGTCACATCCCTCATACCGTATCCAAAGGCCACCATACTGTCGAGACTAACATAATTCCAGGAGAAACCTACGTACTGGTGAAATCTGTCCTTGTCTCCAAGGTCGGGTAGACGAGGCAGACATCCCCGCTATCGGCATGAGTGTCCGCGTAAACAAAGGGGGCGTGAGCAAGTCGTGATCGCCGGTAGAAAAACTCTAGTCGCATAAGCTTAAATAAAAACAACTCAGGAGTCCTCACTTCCATGCCCTCATGATGTTTACGTGTACTAATACAGTCGTGCTTCTACCGAGTAGAAAACACCCAACACCAATGGTTGTCGACCGAGTAGAAAAACCCTAGTCGCATAAGCTTAAATAAAAACAACTCACGAGTCCTCACTTCCATGCCCTCATGATGTTTTTTTAGGAAACCTGAGGGGGTGCCATATGTCTCGTCTTACGCGAGTGAAGGGCCAACAATCGGTGAGGCGAGGGACCTAGATGGGCCAGCACACCAGCACGGGAGGCCACAACCTCCTTTTTTTCTTCTTTCTTTTATGTTTTTTGTTTCTTTTTTGCTTTTTTACTTTTATTTCTAATTTAAAATATTCTAAATGTATATATTATTAATAGAACACTCTATTGAAACATTTGGAAAATGTTGACCAATTATTTGAATACTATTGAATAGGTATTTGAAAAATGTTGAAGAAGTATTTTAAAAAATGATGATCATGTATATAAAAAGGTTAATCAAGTATTTGAAAAAAATGTTGAACGGGTATTTGAATAATGTTGAGCAAGTATTTGAAAAAAGGTTGATCATGTATAAAAAAAGTTAAACAAGTATTTGAATAATGTTGAATAAATATTAAAAGTGTTGAAAAAGTATTTTAAAATATTAAATAAGTATTAAAAATGTTGAATAAGTATTAAAAAATATTGAAAGAGTATTTGAAAAATGTGAACATGTATTTTAATTTTTTCAGTAAGTATTAAAATGTTGAACAAGTGTTTAAAAATATTGATAAGCGCTCGGACAATGTTAACGTATATACAAAAAATGGTGATTACTTATTAAAAAAAATTGACATATACGAAAATATAGATTAAAAACAAAAACAAAGACAAAAAAATGCAGAAGAAAAAATAAAAGAGAAAAAGTAGAGAAGGAAAATAAAAGTAAACAAAAATGAAGAAGAAAAAATAAAACCAAACAAAAAAGAAGAAAACCATGACAAAAAACAAAAAGAACAAACAGAAAGAAAGAAAAACGAAGAAAGCGGCTACAGTGGCTCATGTAGAATGCGCCCCTAGTTCTAACCACAAAAGGAACTCGGATGGAGTGATTAGGGCATGTACAATGGTGTTATCTTAGGAGTGTCATGTAGGATAAACGCTGATGTGAAGGAGAGAGAAATCGTAAGAAAAGGTCTGTCTTCTCTTAGTTAAGAGATGACCTCTTAGCATAATATGTCTCATCACATTTTTAGGAATAACCACTCGTTGAAGATAAAGCTAAGAGATGATCCATTGTAGACATGTTTTTTGTCATCTTTAAACTACATACAAAACTTAAGATAAGACTGTCTTATAAATTATTGTACATGCCCTTTGCGCCACGTTTCAAAAGCTTAAGTGATAGAAGCTGGTTGTATCGCTTAAGGCGATAAATAGTCGCCGCGACCTGGGGATCGTGTTTGAGCTGGGGAGATGGCATGGAAAGCATAGAGCCCAACCAAGCCCAGCCCAGCCCAGGACGGTGAGTCAAGAGTCAAGTTTACAAGTGGTGTGAGCAGAGAGGAGCGCCGTCACGTGGTCCGTTGGCCTCCTCTGCTCGGAATTGCTCCCGGAGAAAGAGAAACCCCAGAGCGAAGAGCTTGCCATTTCGGGCCGACGCCGCCCGCCGCCCGCCGCTCCTCCTCCGGCAACGAAACAAAGGGGAAACGGATGGCCGCCGGCGAGGTCGCGACGGTCTTCCTGGAGACGAGCCTCGGCACCCGCCTCGCCCTCTCATTCCCCGCCTCCGCCACCACCGTCGCCGACCTCAAGCGTGCGTATCCTTTCCTTCTTCCTCCCTCCCTCCCTCCCTTCCTTTCTTCTTCAACATGAATCGACCCTCCCTCTTCAATTCTTCCTCCTGCCTGCATTTTTTCTTTTATTTGATTAACTCACGCTGCCTTCTCGCCTCAGATCAGATGGCAAAACCCTATCTTAATTTCCAATTTCCATTTTTGGGGTTTTTACTTTTACATTTACATTTGCAGGAAGAGTGGGCGATGAACACGCCGCAGCTTTCCCCCACATCGGCCACATCGCCGTCCAAGCCATCAAGGTCCGTATGCCAGCCCCTGCCCCTGCCCCTGCCATTTTTCCTCCAAAAACCCCAATCTTTATCATACTCTGTCTGTTTTGTCCAATCATGATCCAATAATTTGACTGCTGCATTGCCTTGCGCAGGTGAACCAGAGAGGCTCGCTGTACCACCTCACCGACTCCATGGCCGTCCGGGATGCTTTCCGCGGGGCCACCGACGCCTGGCACCTCCAAGTCGATGCTCTGCCTCGCCCTGCTCTTCATGTTGCCCAAGGAAGAATGGCTCAACCTCAAGTTCAAGTGCCACACGGCTGTAACTGCAACCATTCCTCGGCCATTCACTCTGAACCTGTGGCCGCTTGCCACCAACATGAGTGTGGGGAGGGGCCATCCAGCAGGAGCTTTGCTTTGGGATGCCGCAAGAGATCGGTCCGTGAAATGCTCCCTGATCAGGCTGAACTTGGAGCCACCCATGCCGAAAGGGCATCCCGGGAGAAGCATAGGGCGATTAAGAGGCGCGATACCGTGCCTGCTGCTCCCGATGTGGGCCTTCTCTGTGTCCACAAGGAACCATGCAGCATGGATGGGAAGATGTGCAATGTTCCAAACAGCAAGGAAGATATACATCTTGCACCTTGTGTTGACGAACTGAAAGAAAGCCATCCTTCAAAAAAAGAAACATGGACAGCCAAAGAAGCTGATTCTTCTTCAGAACAAGAAGCAATGCAACACAATGTTGAGGAAAAGGAGCCGCGGACAGAAAAGGTGTGCGACGGTGAAAGAAGCAGCAATGGGACTGATCTTCAACCACCTTGTGCCGCCGAGTCCACCAAACAAAGTGATTCTTCAGAAAATGAAGCAAGGCAATGCAGAGTCAATGAAAAGGAAACACCGACGGCCAGGGCGTGCAACAGCGATGGAGGCAGCCAAGGGGCTGATCTTACACCTTGTGTCCCCGAGTCCACCAAAGAAGGTGTTTCTTCTGAAAAAGAAGCGATGGCATGCCAAGTTGAGGAGAAGGAGCCATTGACAACAAAGGTGTGCGACGGCGATGGAAACAGCCAAGGGACTGATCATCCACCACCTTGTGCTGCTGAGTCCACCAAAGAAGGTGATTCTTCTGAAAAAGAAGCGATGAGACGCCAAGTTGAGGAGAAGGAGCCATTCACAGCAAACGTGCGCGACGGCGATGGAAGCAGCCAAGGGTCGCCTTGTGCCGCCGAGACCACCAAAGAACGCGACTCTTCTGAAAATGAAGCGATGCAACACAAATTTGAGGAAAAGGAGACATGGACAGGAAACGTGTGCAACCACGAAAGCAGCACCAAAGAGACTGATCTTCCACCTTGTGATGAGCTCATCAAAGAAGTTGATTCTTCAGAAAGTGAAGCAATGCAACACAAACTTGAGGAAATGGAAACACAAGCAAACAGGGTGTGCAATGGCGAAAGGAGCGGCAATGGGCCTGATCTTCCACAGTCCACCAAAGAACGTGATTCCTATGAAAAAGAAGCGATGACACGCAGAGTTGAGGAGGAGGAACCATGGAAAGCCAGAGTGTGGAATGGCGAAAGAAGCAGCCAAGCGACTGATCTTCCACCACCTTGTGTCGCGGAATCCACCAAAGAAGGTGATTCTTCTAAAAAGGAAGCAATGCAACACAAAGCTGAGGAAAAGGAAACATGGACAACCAGGGTGTGCAATGGCGAAGGAGGCAACAACGGAACTGATCTTCCACCACCTTTTGCCACTGAGTCCACCAAAGAAGGTGATTCTTCAGAAGAACAAGCAATGCAACACAAATTTGAGGAAAAGGTGTGCAACCGCGAAAGCAGCAGCAACTGGACTGATCTTTCACCTGGCGATGAGTCCATGAATGAAGGTGATTCTTCAGATAATGAAGTAATGCAACATGAAGTTGAGGAAAAGGAGCCATGGACTGCCAAGGTGTGCAAAGGGGAAGGAAGCAGCCACTGGAATGATCCAATTGAATGGACGGACGCAGAAAAGAGGGCATGGGAGATGGCATTGGAGAAAAGAAGGCGGCCGAGGATCGCAGTGCGCAAAATGCCAAACAGTAGGGCAGCCAGGCTGTATGGCTACAGGTAAACAAACCTTCATTTGGTTTACCATTGAGATCCATGTTACTTGCTGTTACCATTTATTCACTGGATTACTTTGTATTGTTGCCCGATAGGAAATGAGCATCATGTTGTTCAAATTATTTTGAAAATGCTCTGGTTTTCTTTTCCAGTTGACAATGAAACCAGAGCCTGTTCAAATTAGGTTTCCCTCAGCAACAGATACTAGTTTAATTCTTCGGATTGCATTAGGATTGGTTTAAATGATTTGCTTGATGCCGCATGCATGCTTCAAATCTGATAGCTCTGTTTAAACAACTAGTTTATCTAGAGATGGGAGACGTCAGAAGTTGGAATTTTTTTACTTGTTGTATATGGCATAGATGAGTTTTCCATCCGTGTTAAACTGATATTGCGAATAGTTGCATCAGGAATTCTTTTTAAAAAAGATAATATGTACCGGTATATTGAATGATACTAGTAAACTGCAGGTGAAAAATCAAAGACAGAATAAAAGATAGCAGAGGATCCACCAAAAAAAGTAACCATTCCAATTTTCATACTCATTGATTCTTATCCATATATACAAGTTTGGTCATTAGAAACAAGTATAATCATTCCCACCGTACATCATAAGCAGAAAATCTTAACTGCAATTGGCAACAAGCCAACAACTCAAGTGATCACAGTTGCATGTCCAACATCAAAGCCTATAACCAAACATCACACCATATAATTATTGTTATTCAGGGTTGATTTTATCGCTTCTACACAATTATGAAAAGATAAATTCAGCCTACACAATCCAAAAAATCATCAACAATCTCTAGTCAGAATCTGCCGGTGGAGATGTCGGCTATAACATGTTCATGTGTTTCCTTTCCGCTACAAAACCTGCCCCCCCCCCACCCCACTAGACATTTTTCTTCCCTAATGTTCACTGCCCCTGTCCAGGAATGCTGCTATACGCTTACATTGACAACTTGTCAGTTCATTACACGAAGATGTGGGTATGTCAGATCATGGTCTGATTTTCAGTAACGGAAATAAAAATATGGTTGGCATAAGGGGAAGAAACCCTTAGCACTTGTGAATTAATAGAGGTAATTGTGTGTAACAATCAGCAATTGCAAACATAGTGGCTCGAACGCTTGCAGGCCAGGACTTATCAGCCTGTCCTAGCCATCCGGGCTATGCCTCGGTTCACTTCAGTAACGGAAATGATTATGTCATTTTGAAGATAAACTTCCAACTGTGGCCACTGTGTACCGGAGGGGGGGGGGGGGGGGGGGGGGGAATGCACATATTATTATATTTATGTATTCGTACAGAAAAGTAGACACTAATAAAATGACTAGATGCTACTAACTATTTTTATTTATGCTGTACTACTTGTCAGAAATGCTTATGATATATGTAACCTGTATGATAAAAGAAAGTTTCTTATCAAGTTATTATATAGGTGTATGTTTCGAAGATAAACATAACCTGACTGAGTGGCCATCAGGGACATGATGAAATCTATGTTAATATTTTGCTCCAGTAATTATATGACCCACCCACTGAATCAATATTTTTCTTGTTCTGAAACGAATGTTTCAAGCAATGTTTTAACATGCAAGGCATTGGTGTTTCTTATAGATATATATAGCAGTATATAAGGACAAGTTGTAATCTTGTTTCAAATAATCTGGTCATCAGAAATATTAAAGATACAGCTTGTGTATCTTTTTGTAAATTATGTGCGAGTCAACCACATTTGTAGTATCTTGAGAAGGATAGTATTCCAGTGGACCTTATTGTACAGTTAGTTGAATTTTCTTTCATGTCCATCTTCCTAGATAATTAATTGTCCACACATGATTATGCTAAGGTGTTGGCCAACATTAGTTGATACCTAATTAGCATAAGCTTAGGGGGAAGATGCAACAGTATAAGCACGCGGATTAGGTATCTACTTGTACCGCTTGTAACAGACATAAACGTTTTTTCCTTGTATATATTAGTTGATACAAAATCCAATAATATGAGGAGTTTGGGGCTGATATTAACATGTAGTAGAATGATTCTGAAATGGAGTTTTTGCTTTGTGGAGCAGGTGAAACTAAGGAGGACGTTGCAAGTTGAAGAGGAGATGAGCGGTGGCATAAGATGGAGCTAGACATGATACTGGTATTTAGGTTGCATTTTGGGTTGGAAATGAGCAAGGGTGATGGACGTTGTGCTGTTGCCATGCTAAAAAGTGTGGTTGGTTTGCTGGTTTAGGTGAATGTTGCGTTGGTTTGATCTTTGATGGACCTGCACTGGTGGTGTATTTATGTATGTATGGAATGTTGAGTGCTGTTGATTCATCCAATCAAATCAGTTCTTGCATGTATGCATGCATGTAGCCCGAGACTAACTATTTAATGAGGGATGCATGAATGTTGAGTGCTGTTGAAGCATGTTGAATCGCAAATCCAACTTGCGAGGCATCCGGCATCGATGCTAGTCACCATTACAAGAGTTGATAATCAGCAGCATTTCTTGTAATCTGGAACAAACTTGACTTCATGAATATCTGGCTTCTTCTCCTTTGCACCAACTTTGTTACTCGGAAGAAACTGGCACTACTTTGTTACTCGGAAGAAAATGTGCACTACTTTGCACTAAATGTTGATGAAAAGGCTACATATTGCACTCTTCCTGTAACATCCATCATGTTTGTTTTGTTGGCCTCTCTTTTTTTCTTTCCTTTTTCTTTTTTCTTTTTTTGCCTATACAACATTATGTGGATGGATGGATGGCCATTCATTCCTACTTAGCCAGGCAGCTAAGACTGCGCTTGCCATCCATCCATCAAAACTAGCAGCAGCAGCACTAGACACTACTCTAGTGTGAAAAACGCTCTTATACTATAAGGACGGAGGGAGTAGTAACTAGCCAATGATAATCACGGCACCTATTGGATTGCATTCATCCTTCTTCTCTCTTCTCTTCTCTTCTCTTCTCTAGAAAAGGAAAAAAAAAAACACAGCCGCAGCATCACAATAACAAGAATGAAATGATTCAAGCTAAGCTAAGCTTCCTTAAAGTGTCAAACTAAAAGGAGTGCATCATCATGGGTGTTCATGCTACACCTTGCTTGCTTGCTAGCTAGACAGCAATAACTTTTAAGTCATGCCAATATACAGTTAGCAATTCATGATTGCCTGCTCCACGCAAATAGAGTATGTTGCAAGCGCATAATCGATAGCAAAGGGAGGGGGTGCCTTTCACCAACACAGCTCGAACACGCTCAAAACGGACATGACTAGCAACTACTCGCTCATAGACCCCAAAAAAATGAACACGATTATATTAATTAGCTCCAGGCTTTGGTTCATCAGGATCCTCCTACTCCTCTCTCTCCAGTCGTCAGACACACCGCCTCCTTGAGCCAGCCTGCTCTAACACCACCTGGTCACACATCAAGACAATGCTGCAAAACAAAACAAACAGGGACCAAGCTAAGTCAGCCACATCAAGGGAAGGCTTGTTTTAGGAGATTGCAAAGCAATAGCAAATCCTATCAGCAAGATCACTACACAAAGAGGTACCTTGCCGTCGGTAGCATTCGTGCGGTAACCAGCGTGTCCCTGCTTTGCTCAAGTGGTTGGTGCGGACGAGTTCAGTAGCAAGTCGAGTCGTACTGCATTCATAACCAAACACACACATATATCATCATCATCATAATCTAAAGGCAGCGCAATTGATTAAGCTTTTTCTGAAAATTTACAAGTGTTACATACATACGGTTTCTTAGACAGCCGGTCTCCTGGATGATGGTACTTGCAGTTCATCTGAAACTTACAGTAGCCCTGCCTCATGTAGTGGGCACACTCGGGTTCACCGGGCCTTTCAGGATACATGATGCTCCCTTCTTGTTGCTCCACACCATTATCTGACCTTGTCAAACTGTCGTATGCACCCGAGCCAGTTCTCTCACCAAATGCTTCCTGAAACAGCATAACATCCATGAGCACCACAGGTAAGAAATAAGGGGGGAACAATTGAATTGAGGATCTACTTTGTGTCAATTGGGTGACCCAATATATCTTTACTTCTGAGAAATGTAAAAGTTCAACCATGGTCATGATCAGTATTGTAGCAATACAACTATACAAGATCAAAGGGCAATCTGCATTGCATTTGAGATTGTACATAAAAGAAATTGTTTGCTATTACACAGATAACCATTACTATTTTGTTTCAACTGGGTGACACGATATGTTTCTAGTTCTGAGAAATGAAGAAAAATCAATAAGATCACGATCAACATTGTATGAAGGTCAAAGAGAGCAACCTGCATTGCACTTGAGATTCTGGATAAAAAACAATTGTTTGCTACTACACAGATAACCAATATTTACTACTCTATAAACAAATATAAGGCGTTTTAGAACAAATATAAGGCGTTTTAGAGACTTGACACAAGTCTCTAAAACGCCTTATATTTGTTTACAGAGGGAGTATTTAGCATCTCCTAGCACTCCATAGCCCATATTCCATACCATCATTTTTTTCAGTGACCATTTTTGTGTTATGTGAATACTTCAAACATTGGCAGTGCGGATTTTATTCATACAATGAGGTCGTAAACAAGCACATAAATAGTAACATAATCACTGCAAATTGGACAAGAATTCTCAACACGCAATTTATTCAGTTATCATTTATATTTATAAATATCAATGCTACTGGTAAAGATCTCTATCCAAGAAAAAAGCAAATGTAGTTTTCTCAACCCAGTTCCCATTACACAGGACTGAGCTGATCAGTGCTACTACTATTTACTATACTTAAATGGCATGCCTAAAAATGCAACAGGGATGAACAACAAAAAGGAATGATTGAAAACTAGTTATGATTGAATCGATAGTGTTACTTGAACATGGGCCAATAATAACAGAATATACCTCTGTAGTTGAATATATATCTTTGGGATGACGAAATTCACATAGCGATCCAAATTGACATTTCCCAGATTTCATATAGAAAGAGCAGTCTGGCATGCCATGTATTTCAGGTCCAATCTGATCAGAGTGAGCTGGATCTGAGGGATTCCACATAGCTGCAAGTCTATCTTTTGGATGGTGAAATATACATGCAGACAGATATTTGCATTTCCCAAACTGCATGTAGTACCGGCAGTCTGGCTGACCAGGTCTCTCAGGATGCTGCGGCTGCTGGGGCAGCACTTCTGGGGAAATTCTTGTAGATGGATGATGATCATCACTGGTAACAGATCTTCTCTCAGGATAGTTTACCTGTTCTTTGTCTTTTGACTGTTTTGGGTGGTGATATTTGCATGCTGAAGCAAACTTGCAATCACCATACCTCGCAAGGAAGGGGCATTCTTGTCTGCCAGGCCTCTCGGGGTAATCCGCGTGCTCCTCCTGCTTGCACAAAGGTCCATCTGAACTATCTGCTGAACAGCAACCATCGGAATCATCTGAAGCAGATGACCAATCTGACTTCTACATGAAGCAGACAGGACAGGAAATTAACATAAAGGCAAACCAGTCATAATCTAGGAAAGTGCAGTGCAGTGTCACAAAAGTGGCAACATCCAAGAGATGTGTGCAAATGCAGATCTAAACATCGCATAATATAGGGAAGAAAGAGCATGTACCTTTTTCGCCTTTCCTTCCGTACTAGGCAGTACTTTTTGGGGAGGTAGAAGCATTCTAAATATGCTTGGTGGCAGGACACCTGAGGTAGATGACGTGTCATGGTAAGAAGACTTCTTTGAGTATGATGTGTCATCTACGGTCGCACCATCAGAAGATTTCTTCAAGTGTGATCTGTCATCTAAGGTCGCATCATCGGAAGATTTCTTCAAGTGTGATCTGCCATCTAAGGTCGCATCATCAGAAGATTTCTTCAAGTGTGATCTGTCATTTAAGGTCGCATCATAGGAAGATTTCTTCATGTGTGATGTCTCAGTTAATGCATTGTCAGAAGATTTCTCCGTTTGCAAAACATTATCCTCCCACCCTGTTGGTGAACTGAACCGAGCATCAATGACATGGTCTGGGTGGTTAAAATGACAGTTTTTGCCATATCTGCAAGCACCAGTTCGCATGTAGTAGTCACAGTTTCTTGCTCCCTGAAAAGTCATTTGGACTTCCATTCAGTTTCAACATTTTCCAATATAAATCATAAGTACCAACTCCAAGAGATGAAAAGAAAGCATAAGCATACTTCTCGAATGGGAAGGCCAAGGCGGTTCAGTTCCAGAATTTCTGCAGCGCCATGATTTCTTCGTTCAGAGGGACGCCATGAATCATTTGTCTTAGCGTTAAACTGCTGCAGTGACGATATCAACAAAAATGAGGATGATAAGTTACTAAATAGCTCATTAACAAAGTAGTGAATGAGGTACATATTAATCAGTTACTAAATAGCTCATGAACAAAGTAGTGAATGAGGTACATATTAATCAGTTACTAAATAGCTCATGAACAAAGTAGTGAATGAGGTACAACATATTAATCAGTTACTAAATAGCTCATGAACAAAGTAGTGAATGAGGTACATGTCAATCAGTTACTAAATAGCTCATGAACAAAGTAGTGAATGAGGTACATATTAATCAGGCTTTCAAACGTCCACCACAATTATCGGCAGATAAAACTTTTAAAATGCTACATCATCTCCTGCTTATTTGGGGACCAGAAAGGATGCGAGAGACTACATTCTTTATACAGAAAAGGGCACGTTGAAGGGCATGTATATGCACATATATGTAGAAGAAGCATACAGCAGGGACTGCAGGTGTGAGCTTAATGCATTGGAATATAGATCACAGTACTACCTACCCAGTTGCATGACAAATGGCACAGATATGACAGCGATAATTTACACAGCCTATTGTGGTAAGCAAAATTGCAGCATTCTACAAAGTACGGAAACCAACAAAGTTTTCTTGCCAAAAAAGTTTGAGTAATACACAATATGAAAATAAAGTGACGCAGATTTTACCGGTGGGTGATTGAAGTGGCATGAGGGCCCGTATGTGCAGGTCCCTTTTGACATGTAAGAGGGGCAGTTAAGTTTTCTGGGCTTTTGTGGATATCTTCTAGCAGGCATCCTATACTTCTCCTTGCTAATTATACCCCAATCTCCGGTACCTTGATAAGCTGCCGTGTCCATAGCACGATCATCCTCAGGCAACTTAACCTTCTCCTTGTTAACTATACCCCAATCTCTAGTACCTTGGTAAGCTGTCGTGTCCATAGCAAGATCATCCTCAGGTGCACCCCACTCATGGCGGTCACGCTCCACTACATCCTTGTGCTTATCAACAGTGAAATCAGACAGTGTTGCTCCCTGTTTATCCCCGGTCCTTTGCTCCAACATGTTCCCCTCAGCATGAACACCATCCATGTCCTTGCCTGCTATCTGCTCATCACCTATGCATAGCTCAGCCTCATTCTTCTGACCTTCCAAAGCAGTAGCATCACTGGATGTACCCCATTTATCGATGATGACCTGTTCCTTTACATAGCCATGTTCCTCCACATCAATATCATCCTTGATTCTGCCATTTTTGTCGAGGACATCTTGATTACCCACCGTATCATGTTCCTCCACAGGACTTTCATCCTTGATTGTTCCTATTGCATCACTGGCATATTGCACCACTGCCTTATCATGGTCTTGCACCACAATATCATCCATGGGCACTGTACCCTGGTCATTTATGATCGACAACTTATCCTGATCTTCCGTGGCAAGATCCATGTACTTTGGGTCGATGACACCTTGCTCCACCACCATTTCCTTCTCTTTGACAGTGTGCTCATCCTTAGTTGCTCTTGAACATTGCTCCAGCACCTTGTCTTGTTTTTGAACAGCAATGTCATCGGTTCCATCAATGATACCTTGCTGCAACACCTCATGATCTTTGACAGAATCATCATCCATGGTTAAATCGACAACACTTTCCTCCACCACCTCTTGTTCTTTGACAGAAGCATCATCATCCATGGTGGTTACATCGACAACACCTTGCTCCACCACCTCTTGTTCTTTGACAGAAGCATCATCATCCATGGTGGTTAAATCGACAACACCTTGCTCCACCACCTCTTGTTCTTTGACAGAAGCATCATCATCCATGGTGGTTAAATCGACAACGCCTTGCTCCACCACCTGCTGATCATCCACAGCATCATCATTCTTCATGGTTGTTCCCAAGTCATCATAAGTGGTACACTGCTCCACATTCTTTCCTCGATCCTCAACAGCAATGTCATCTGTGGTAGCCCGTGTTCCTTCCACGGCACCTAGCAGCAGCACCTCGTGATCTTTGACATCATATATGGCTGCATCCCCTTGGTCAATGAGACCTTGCTCCACCTCCTCCTGATCATCCTTAGCACCATTGTTCTCCATAGTGGTTCCCAAATCATGATAAGTGGCGCATTGCTCCACTGCCATGTCATGATCATCGACAGCAGTGGCATCTGCGCTTTCACCATCTGTGCCGATGAGACCTTGCTCCACCGCCTCTTGAACCTGCACAGCATCAGCATTCTCAGTTGATCCCACCTTGCACAGTTGACCCTCAGCAGCAATATCTTCATCCCTTGGCTGGGTGGCATCTTGCTGCTCCAGCACCTCTTGAACTTGCACAGTGTCATCATCATTCTCCATGGCTGTCCCCAATTCTTCGGAAGAGGTACTACATTGCTCCAGTGGCTTCTCCTGATCATCAGCAACAACAATGGCATCATCGATTACACTTTGTCCCACCACCTCATGACCTGCTTTGACAGCATTATCATCATCTATGGTTGCATCCCCTTGGCCAATGACACATTGCTCCACCTCCTCCTGATCATCCTTCGCACCATCATTCTCCATGGCTGTTCCCAATAATTCTTCACAAGAGCTGCTAGTACATTGCTCCAGCAGTGGCTTCTTCTCCTGATCATCACCAACAGAAGCAGCATTGGCATCTTCTGTGCCTTGACCCACCCCAGCAACGACGCCTTGCTCCACCACCTCCTGACCTTCAACAGCATCATTATCTTGGGTCGATCCCGTTCCCAGCCCATGAGTGGCCAACTCGTACTCTTGTTCCTGGGCAGCAACAGCAACGGCGTCATCGGTTGGGCTTGGGCGGGCGGTGGCATCTGGGACCTTCAACTGATCATCATCTATGGCCGCATCTACCTTCAACTGATGATGGTCAACAACACTTGTGCGCTGCTGCTGCTCGTCTCGATGCCGATGATGATCATCCCTATTCCCAGCAGCAACATGGTCCTGGATCGACAGCAATGTACCTTGCTCGGTGAGGGGCAGATCTCCCTTGTGTTGCTCCAGGACGTGGAGGCCCTTGGTCGGCCCTGGATCGTCGGCGGCCGCGCCGTGTGTGTGGAGGTGGAGGGCGGCTCCATCCTCCTGCTCCTGGTGGTGCTCCACTGCGGCGGGAGCGGAAGGAGCGAGGGATGGCGATGGTGATGGCGTGGGGGGTTGAGGAAGGAGGAGCGCCCTCTTGGCCTTGGGAGTGTGGGTTGGAGCTGGAGCGGCGGCGTCCTCTGCCTGCTCCTGCTCCTGGTCCTGATGGGAGGCGGAGGCGGGGGTCGAGGAGGAGGGTGGCGGTGGAGGCGGGTCCTCATGGAGGTGGAGGTCGGGCTTGAGGTGGAGCAGGAGGCTGAGGCCTCGCCTGGCCCTGGGCGAGGAGGAGGAGGAGGAGGCGGCTGCCGGGGTGGTGGGCGAGGGGAGCGCGATGGCGGAGGAGAGGGCCCGGATGGAGCCGAGCAGGCGCCTCCCGAGGCCGAGCGGCGAGGGAGAAGGCGCGATCGGGGGCGGCGGTGGCGGTGGGTGTGGAGAAGGCGGCGGGTCGTCGTCGCCGATCATGGCGGGCGATGATGGGGGGGGTGCGGCGGCGGGCGTGGGGTGGGGAATGGAGGGGGTGGAAAGGAAACCCTAAACCCAAGTCTACTTTCTCTCTCTCTCTGGATTGGATTGGAAATTTGGAATGGAAGGGGATGGGAGATGAAGCAAAGCGTACGGAGAGGGAGAGGGAGAGGAAGCGTCCCTCCTACGCCAAGCCAACCTCTCCTGTAGGTAGTTAGTTTTTGCGGTGCGGCCCCTCACGCTTCCCGTTATTCGCGCTGTGTCCTCCCACGCACCAACCATGAACCAATCCACTCCTCCGCTGCTCAGCCGTGTGCAGTGCAGTCATGTTTGTTTTGCAGTGCGGCCCCTCCCGTCGTTCAATATTCGCTACTTATTTGCACGCACGCACGCACGCCTCCCACGCCCCAGGCGGCCAGGCGAGGCCCCAATAATTACACCGCCGCTCGCTCCGCTCCGCTCTACCAAACCAAACACACACACGTAACCTTCATTTTTTTTTTTTGTGACGGGACCTTGCACCTACCCTCGAGTTTAGGGTTTACGGCCTCCGGCGGCAATCTAATCGCCGGTGAGAGGACTCACGCTATCTACCCCACTCACCGTCGTGTCCGTGTTCGCGCGGCCTCCGGCGTTGTGTGGACTTCTCTGCTTCCGCAAGGCCCTAGGGTTCTTCCGATCTAGGAGATGGCGGCGCCCGCTGGTTCGTCCTCGGCGGCTGGTTGGAGCGGCAAGAACCTGGAGGAGATGATGGAATTTCTGGACCTGAAGGATGATGAATTGGATGATGTGATTGTTGGGGAAGAGGAGGTAAAGCGATTTGAGGCTGATGCTAGATGGCTGACTATCGGGAAACTGAATACAACCCGCCCGTTCAGCTCTTCTGCTATGTTCGAGACCCTGAAATCAGTTTGGGGATTGGCGCATGTGCCCAAGTACAGGGAGGCAGGGGACAATCTCTTTGTCTTCCAGATGTTCTGTTTGGGCGACTGTAAGAAGGTCGTGCATGGTGGCCCGTGGCTGTTCAAGGGCATGGGCCTGCTCGTGGAGGACTACGATGGTAAAACGGATCCCACTTCTGTATCCTTCGATGGCCTATATGTTTGGGCGCAGATTCACAAGATTCCTGATATGTACCGCCATGTGGAGATCGTGGATCAACTTGCTGCTCGAACAGGGAGGGTGAAGGAAGTTCAGCTGGCCCCGAAACTGTATTATGAAGGGGATTACGTTCGTGTGAGAGCTAGGGTTCTTGTTGGCAAGCCCCTTACCAGGTTCACACCGTTGACTGTCAAAGGCGAACGGCAGCTCCTGCCTGTTAGGTATGAGAAGATACCCTACTTTTGCCAAGTTTGTGGCTTCATGGGCCATAATCATGAGGAGTGTGGTGACGGAGTATGGGAGCCAAAGCAAAAACAATTTGGCTCCTGGATGCTTGCTCAGCGTAAAGAGGTGCCTCAGATGCCCCAAGGTGGTGGCCGCTCTTCGAGGGGAGGGAGGTCCAGAGGTCGTGGAAGGGCTGGTAGGGCAGACCCAGCCCCGCGCAAGAGATCATCTCAAGATGCAGACTTGGATGGGAGCGAGGAGGGAGACACAGAAACAAGCCCTCTCAAATCTGACCAGGCAGAAGGAGTGCGACCAGCTGAGGACCCAAATGCACGCAAGAATCTGAGCCTGGTGCTCGCAGCAGAAGGTACAGGGACAAGCAATGTGCTGGCTCCAACCCCCCCTACGAATACTTCTGATGGTGCACTTGCTAGCATTCCGCCGCTCCCTCCGACGTATATTCCTCCTAGAGAACTTAAGAAGGCAAAAAAGGGGTCATCCCCGGTAAAAAACAACCTGGCACTAATGGCGGGCTCCGAGAGGGAGCGCCGCCAAGCCCAATGAAAACCTTATGTTGGAACTGCCGCGGGATTGGCGATCCCGCGACAGTTCGAGAACTCTACAATCTTGTGGAGTTGAGCACGCCGCCGATTCTTTGCTTAGTTGAAACCCAACTGTTGAAGAGTCGTGTCGAAGTCTCCGTTTTTCTCTTGGTTATGATTTTAGTTTTGGAGTAGGAAGTAATGGCCGCAGCGGCGGTCTTTGTATCTTTTGGAAAAATTCAGTTGATGTTGCAATAAAGAACTTTTCTCAGTATCATGTGGATGTATGGGTCTCTGAGCCAGGAAGGGAGCAATGGCGCCTAACCTGTTTCTATGGTGAAGCGAACCGAAGTTTACGCTACAAAACTTGGGAAACCATGAAGAGACTTAGAAGGATGAGCACCCTCCCGTGGCTGTGCATTGGCGATTTTAATGAGATTTTGTGGAAGGAAGAACAAATTGGTCCTAATGAACGAGATAGTGCTCAGATTGATGCTTTCCGAGATGATGTTGATGTATGTGGTCTTGCGGACCTGGGCTATCGAGGCTTGGACTGGACATGGGAAAAGAAGGTTGCTGGAGGGAATTATTGTCGAGTACGTTTGGACAGGGCTCTTGCAACAGCTTGCTGGTCTTCATTATTTCCTTTTGCAAGCCTGGAGCACTTAACTGCAGTAAAGTCAGATCATTCGGGGCTCCGAAGAGGAGGATTCGTCGTCGTCGTCATCACCAACCCTTCTTCATCAACACCGCCATGATGCTCATCACCGAGAGTGAGTAATTCCTTAGTAGGCTTGCTGGACGATGTTGGGATTGGATGAGTATGATCATGTAATCGAGTTAAGTTGATAGGGCTTGATCCCTAGTATCAACTATATTCTAAGATTGATGTTGCTATGACTTTGCTGTGCTTAATGTTTGTCACTAGGGTCTGAGTGCCATGATTTTAGATCTGAATCTATTATGTTTTCATGAATATAAGAGTGATTTGGATCCGATTTTGTAAGTTGTATGCACATATTACGTGTCATGATCCGCATACCCCAAGGTGACAATAATTAGGATTTTTTTGATGATTGTCTGTAGTTAGTTACTTTTTGCAGTGCGGCCCCTCGCGCTGCCCGTTATTTTCGTTGCATCCTCCGCTGAGCAGTGTGTCATGTTTGTTTTGCAGCGCGGCCCCTCCCATAATTCACTATTTGCTATTTCACGCACGCACGCAGGCCCTAATAATTACGGTACTGTACTCCCTCTGTAAATTAATTAAAGTAATGATCTAAACGTTCTTATATTAGTTTATAGAGGAAGTACATCACAACGCCGCTCGCTCCGCTCTACCAAATCAAACAAACACACTGCAAAATTCTTCATCAGTTTCGGTATTGTGCATCCTCTCATCTCCTCTCCTCTCCACGTATACTCATTAGGGACATTTAAAACACCTCTGATTAAAGCTCTTCGCATTACTTGGGCAACCCTTGCTAAATAATATGCTGGATTTACGACATCTCAAACCCTCAAATTTTCTCCATCATCCATCCACGAAAAGGGTGACCAATCCGCTGACACAAATGCAGGAGGCTTAGTCCGCATACATTTCAAACACTTTATAAACCAACCGAACGAAATTCGTTCAAACACAGACGAATTTCATACAAACCAGACGACATTCATGCAAACACGACGAATTTTCATTAGATTTTAAATATTTAGAACAAAAAAAAAACGTTCCGACGAGACCCCAAATCTATACTACGACACCGTCCGGCATCCAAGCCCTTGTCGTCCTCCATCCGTCCTCTCCATGAGCACCGGCGATAAAATCGATGAAGTGAAGGTGCGGTCTCCGGTGAGGAAGAGTAAAACACGGGAGATGGACTGGCCCACATGGGACACAAGGCCCTGTCGCCTCCCGTTCCCTACTCATCCTTAAAGGAGTCCGTCGCCGGTGGACGTGAAATCCACGATGAAGATGGTGGCGCCCGCGCTGTCGCCGTCGAACCGCCCTGCCCGATAGTTTGTCGACGGGGCGTAGGAGGCGCAACCGGCGTTGTTCTCATCCGTGATCGCCTATAGTTGCGCCTCCGCGGTGGCATAAGCACAGAGGGCGTCGTAGAGCGCACACTGTTGCGCGACAAGGTTGAGGTTCACCGCGACCATGGCCGTCGCGACAAAGTTGAGCGATCAGGTTTTGTCATATTGGAATATCTCATGTTTCTATCGGAGTCTCGACTGCACCTTTATTCTTGGTTGCTGTTACTTGTGGTGGGTCATGCGACAAATTACCCACAGCGAGCCATACCCTCCTTCTTTTCGGTAGTCTACATCGGTACTGGGTATAGCGGCAAATTTCCAGAGTTCGTGCGAACGGAAGGGCGTGGGAGAAGTGCATAGGTGGACAAAATCGGATCTAAATTTAGCCATTGCAATAACACTTTTATTAGCTGGACTGTCAAGTCTTCAGAATGTTTGGTCGGTGCGCTTGTGAACGATGTAATTAAGTCTGGTTGCAGTTTTAATAAAGTTAGTCATGATGGCCTTCCTAAAAAAAGAATTTCCCCTCGGGCAATCCTATTCGGCAAACAGAGGAGCCCTTGCTGAAGCCACGATAAAATGGGTCGGCCCATTCGGCAGATCTGTTTTCTTTTCTTTTTTTTGTTTTCCTTTTTTTTGTGCCCCTAAAAAAATGTGGTTTTATGTTTTTTTTAAGATATGGTTTCGAAACAATTCCAAAATTTGAAAAGTTCCAAATTCGAAACAATGCAAACTTTGAAATAAAAAAGTTCAACAAATCATAAAATGTTCACGGATTCAAAAATGGTTTTGATTTTGAAAAAATGTTTGCGAATTCAAAAACAAATCAAGAAATTACACAAAAGTTCCCAAAATTTCAAAAAAGCTCATCAATTAAAAAAAAAACACCGATTCAAAAAATGTTCATGCATTTAAAATAATAATTAATTTGTTCCAAAAATTTCAGAAAATGTTCACTGGTTTAAAAAAGGTTCATGAATTCAAAAACAAATTGACGAATTTTTACGAAATGTTCACGATTTTAAAAAAAATCATATGAAATTCGATTTTTTGCTGATTTCAAAGTTCACCATTTACGAAATTTTTCACGAATTTGAAAGATGTTGGCCAAATAAGAAGTTAAGGTAAAATGAAAATCAGGTCAGAAGCAAAGTGGGCCGGCCAATTTGGTATTGGCTTCCGCGATCGAGCAGAGCTCACGGCGTCCAGGCCGCGGGACAAAGCTGCGTTCGGACTCCTCCCCGTCTCCGTCGGCTCACCCTCCGCCTCGCCTCGCCTCGCCTCAGGTTAGTAGGTGCTCTCCCGATCTAATCAATCCTACAACTTGTGCTGCTGATTGATGCCACTGACGGGAAAAAACTGCTGGTTTGAGCATCGATTTCAGGGACAAGAGTCACGAATTTGTAGGAAGGAGGGAGGGAGGGAGGCCATGAAGATTAGTTAGTTCTCGCACATTACCTATTCGACGAAATGCCTACAAGGCCACAACACGCCACCCATCAATGTTGACAAGCCAGTCACCGTCTAAAATGTTACCCGACAAGGTATAGCTGAATCCTGAATCCATTCCAAGTGCTTTCATACACCTTCAGATTTTCTTCTTCTTCTTCTTCTTTATAATATGTCACCTTTGTTGATAAAAAAATTACGGGACATTGCTGGCTCTCGTCTTGTCTGTCACTTGGGGCTTTTCTTCATATCACATCATCTCATCCCAACCTCTGTTAACTTTGCATTTTTTTTTGCGAGGGACTGTTAACTTTGCATTAGGCATGAAGAAAAGGAAGGGAGGTTGTATCTTTGTTCCATGTCAATCTTCTTGCTACCAATGCTTGAAATTAAGCGTACTAGTGGTAAATCATTTGTTGTTCCATCCTAAGGAGAAGGACTACATACTCCTGGTTACAATGCTCCATCACAAGGACAAGGACCTCATACTCCTGCTCTGCAAGTCCTTTTACTCTACTGTGGTAATTTTCCTTTTCGATGCACCTAACTCTGTGTGTTTACATTCATCTGTTCCTGTTTACGCGATATCATTGTGATCGTTCCTCCTTGCTCCAAGGTATTCCTAGAGAACAATAAAGCGTGATCGCCTCATGCCGGCGTCGGTTTTGGATTCTAATTTTCCATGTTCAGGTTCATGGGAGCAATAGTAGATGTAATTATTAGTACACCATTTCAAGTACGCTTGCAGACAACAGCCAAAAGAAAGTGTCACATGTGGGCATTACGTCTAAACAAATATAACTATATAAGCACAGACACTGCATGCATTTTACAAGCAACCCGCAAAACAAATTATATTTATGCATTGTTAGAAATTGGCAAGCGAACAAACAGAGAAATATCAAGAACACGGGGCGCCAATTTTTACGTGGAAAATCCACAGGCACGCGATGGCGATCTTTCACTGTATCAGGAGAGTGTCTACAAACACATAGACCTACAATGAGTGATCAACCCATCCCGAAGTATATATACGCGGCATATGAGTGACTCGAGTCAAAAGTGGAAACCAAAATCGGCCTCCGCTACGATAGACCCTGACTTCGGATCCTATATTAACATGCATCCCTTGATGTAATGTAAGTGCGCTGAAAGGCATGTGACAGGAAGTAGAAGAGGGTTGCTGGATGAGTGTTTGGTATGCCTCCCTCATGGTTGGCCTTGCTTGTGGAGAAGATTCCAGGCAAGAAAAGGCCATCTTGATGAGCAGAGGTAAGCTATTCTCTTCTGTTGTTGATGGTGTTATCAGCCGTTGGTCCAGAATATCTTTCACCAGCATAGCTTGTTCCCCACTCGACAAAGTACCATCTAATAAATCCCTTGGATGCTTCCCCATCACTAGCTCTAGCACAACCACACCAAAGCTATAGACATCACATTTCTCTGTCACGACAGATGTGTACGACAGTTCTGCACAAGATCAAAACATTAGAATTAGGAACAAACAGATAGAGATGAATGCTTCCGATATGAGAAGAAAGGTTATACTAGTACATACCAGGAGCTATGTAGCCATACGTTCCTGCTAGTGCACTCCAGTTTGATGAATCGGGCTTAAGAATCCTTGCTGTGCCAAAATCCGACACAAAAGCCTTGAAGGTTGTATCAAGTAAGATGTTGCTGCTTGTGATATCTCGATGGATTATAGGTGGACTGCATTCGTGGTGCAAATAAGATATTGCTTGAGCCACATCATTTGCAAGAGCAATTCTCTTCTGCCAATCCAATTCCTTTGCTAGCTCCTCATTTTCCAATGCCCTGCGGAGGCTTCCCTGCTGAATGTAGTCATAGACAAGAAATTTATACGCTGGATGGGAGCAGAATCCATACATTTTTACAATGCTTCGTTGTCGGATCTGTGATAAGATCTCCATTTCATTGCAAAATCTTCTTTCGTCAGCCAGCTCCTCTTCGGTCTGATGAAGCTTCTTCACAGCAATTAGCTTCCCATCTTGGAGCTGTGCCTTATAGACCTTGCCATATCCACCTGTTCCAACGATGTACTTATCGTCGAAGTCTTCCGTTGCCATTACAATATCGTCAAATGCCAATCTTCCATCAAAATTCCAAACAGAGAATAGGTCCCTTGCTTCAGCAGTAACACTTTCTTGTGGTTTTCTCTTTTTACGACTAAGCATTATTATGACAAAAATTGCGGCAACAATGCTGTAACCCACCACAAGAACAATTGGCAAAAGCAAACCAAATGTCTTCCATTTATGGTGACTAGCTATTGGAATTGAATAACAAGGTGGCAGGCCAGAGAGATTACCACACAGACCTTTATTGGGAAGAAACCAACTTGCTGAAGCATTTTGGAGCAGCCGTGTTGTTGGGACCGGTCCTTCCAAGTCGTTGTCGGACACATCGAGTGTTGAAAGGCTCACCATGCTTGCAAAGGAGGATGGAATGCTGCTATTGAACTGATTATGCGATAAATTCAGAAATTCTAGCATCTCCAACTTCCCAAGTTGCTGCGGCAACACACCACTGAGGTTATTGTTGCTCACATCTAACATGATCTGCAGGCCTGCTAAATTTCCAATCGCTCCAGGCAAACTCCCACTGAAGTTATTGTCGTTGATCTTCAAGGACTGTAGTTTCATGCAGGCCCCTAGTTCTTCAGGTATTGATCCACTCAGTCTGTTCCCAGATATATCAAGGTATCCTAGATTGCTGAGATTTTCTATCTCTGTAGGTATGGATCCAGATAATTGGTTCGATGAGAAGGTTAGTTTATATAGATTAGTTAAAGTGCAGATTTCTGGTGGAATCTCACCGCTGAGATGATTAGAATCGAGTCTCAACTCTACTAGGTTGGACAATTTGGAAAGGATTGGAGGTATGGAACCCGTGATCATATTTTGTGCTAGGTGTAGTACCGTCAGTTCGGTAGATGCACCTAGATTTGGTAAGATCTGCCCAGAGAGTCTATTTGATGTCAAGCGCATCTTTGTGAGATGTGGATACACACCAAAATGCTGAGATATATCTCCGGTTAGTTGGTTCCACCGAAGGTCTATTCGAACCAAACTCCTGCAAGTCTTTAAACTACTTGGAATGGGGCCATTGAACATATTAGAATAGACAAAGAGATATTGAAGTCTTCCACCTAAACATATATTTGCTGGTAAAGGTCCTGAAAGATAGTTGTTATTCAACGCAAGTTTAACAAGGCTTATGACATCTCCAAATTCTTGAGGAATAGAACCTGATAATTTGTTATCAAATATATGCAGTTCTTGGATGCTTTGCAACTTCCCAAAAGATTTTGGTATTGAACCTATTATCTGATTTTCATAGAGGTGTAGTAGTAATAGCTTGGTAATATTTCCTAAGCTGTCAGGAATAGAGCCAGATATTTGGTTGTCAGCCAAGTCTAATTCTCGGAGATTCTGCAAGATGCCCAATTCTAAAGGTATTGGGCCTATGATTTTATTTGTATAGAGATAAAGTTCATTGAGCATAGTGAGGTTCCCTAGTTCTGGGGGTATTGAACCTGTTATTTGATTTGTATAGAGAGAAAGTTGCTTTAACATATTGAGATTGCCTATTGCGGGGGGGATGGAACCTGTGATTTGATTTTCAATGAGAAGAAGCATGTTCAGCTTGGTGAGATTGGTTATGGAGATTGGAATTTGACCTGAAAAATGATTTGAACCAAGATCAAGAATTTGCAAATGGACTAGCCTGCCTAGTTCTTGGGGTATAGGCCCTGAAAGTTGAGTACCAAACAGGCGCAAAGTATTTAGTTGGGTTAGATTTCCAAGGGTTTTTGGTATCAAACGGCTTAAGGTGCTGTTGCTTAACTGTAGAAGTTGTAGGTTGACAAGCCTTCCAATCTCCTCAGGAATGGGACCAGATACCATGTTTTGGTGAATGACAAGATCAGTTAACATTGTTAGGTTACCCAGAGACGCAGGGATATGTCCCGTGAGTCTATTAAACGAGATTTCAAGCTGGGTGAGACTCTGCAAGCTACCAAACTCAAAAGGAATCTGTCCTTTGAGATTGTTGAAGTTGAGGTTAAGATAAGAAAGAGATGATAGAGAGCTGATATTAGCTGGTATTGGACCATGGAGACTGTTGTTGCTGAGGTCAATATATGTGAGGAATGGAAGAGCCGAAAAGTTGAGCTCACCAAGCTGGCCACGGATGCCAGCACCCGGCAGGGAGATGTTGGTCACCACCCAGGGCATGCGGCGGCCATGGCGAACAGCCGCGCACAGGATGCCCGTCCAGTTGCACGGGCTGGTGTTTTCCTGCCAAGAGCTTATCTGCGGTGGCGGGCTTGCAAGTGTAGCTTTCCAGTGGAGGAGGGCCGTGCGTTGAGACCTCAGTGAGATCCCTCCATGGCGAGCCGCATGTGCTTCTTCCAAGAGAAGAAGGCACGGCACCAGCAGTAGGCAGAGGTACAGCAATGGTGTTGAGGAAGATGGCATTTTGTTGTCCAGTGTTTGCATGTTGTGTTTGGTTGGGGGATTTGATTCAATAGACAATGGAACTCGGTTGATGAGTATTTAAGCAGTGTGTCATCCATTGTTATGAGGTCCCCAGTGAACGCACAACAGCTGATTGGAAGCTGCTGCTGGAAGACTATTCTTCAGTATCTGTCACTATCTCTGCCTCTATTGTCATTCCTCATTCGTGTGGAAAAATGACACATGAATTATTCCTAGAAAGCGGTTCCCACGGCGTACGCCTACTCATATCTTCCCCATTTCTCCAACGTCTACAACTTATGCACTTATTCACTGTATGGACTGAAGTTAACATTGCAGTAGAGTTTTTATTTGATGGTATCCCCTATGATTTGTTTGGCAGTATTTCCTTGTTTATTTGATCATGTAAAACTTCTTTAGTCATGCCTTAAGCCATCCTCTAAAATGTTTCTCTTTTCGCTTTTCAGTTAGTACATGGAACCAAATAATTAGCTAAAGGACTCGTGACTGGTGACATAATGCAACAACAAATAGTGGGAAAAATCCGTGCTGGAATTCTTCAGTGTTGAATCGTGGTTCACACCAATCATTGACTCCAAGTCTTGTAGGAAGTAACGTGTTGACCTCAGCAACTTATGCACTGAATTGTTGTTCACCCAAATCCTTGACCCCAAGACTCATATGTTTCACACCTGCCCTCCGTCTACAACTTATGCACTGAATTGTTGTTCACACAAATCCTTGACCCCAAGACTCATATGTTTCACACTTGTCCTCCGTCTACAACTTATGCACCGAATAGACTTGAGTTAACATTGCAGTAGTGTTTTTAATTTGATGGTATATCCTGTGATTGGTTTGATAGTATATCTTGTTTATTTCATCATGCAACATGTGACTGCAGTTCCATAAAGAAATGGAAGCAGCTTGTCTCAAGCTGTTCTCTAGAGTACTAATGTTTCCCTTGTTCACTTTTCAGCTGCTACTCCCTCCGTTCCTAAATATAAGTCTTTGTAGAGATTCCACCATGAACCACATATGGATGTATACAGATGCATTTCAGAGTGTAGATTCATTCATTTTGCTCCGTATGTAGTCCATAGTGGAATCTCTACAAAGACTTATATTTAGGAACGGAGGGAGTACAAAAGATTAAGAACTCATTGTCGGCGGTGCAGCGCAGCGATTAAATGTGGGAAAAATTCCCAAGTCTTGTTGGAGAATAAAGGTTTCCGTGTTGAATTTTGGTCAATACAAAACCTGGACCCCAAGTCTTGTTGGAAGCCATGTGTCCGAGGAAAGATGAGGCAGTGGCTGCAGCCTGTGGAATTCAAAGCCTGAACAACCAAAGCATCGTCATGACGACACTGACTGAAGAAAAGTTGCAAGCTCAAGTGGGTTGACTCAGTAAATTTCTACTACTAGTGCTTTCTCTACTTGTTGATTGCGTGTAACATCCAACACGCCAGTAATCCCAGGTATGTCCTTTCCACTTTACAAGCAGTAATCAAAAGTGTGCAAATTACTATTACTGCTTCAGTACTTTGGTATCTAATAGCAGTGCATAGAGATGTACTAGTACAATACAACATATCAGAAACGGCAGTAAACACTTTGCAGTTTCTGTTCATTTGATCATGTAACTTGTAACTGCTTCGGTTATGTCTTGAGCTATTCTCTGAAGTGTTTCCCTTTTCGCTTTTCAGCTGGTACACAGAAGAAAAGTTTTAGGTCAAGGACTCATGACCGGTGACGCAACACAACGACAAGTTTTGAGGAAATTTTGCCACCGGTGGTTGTAAAAAATAATGGTTTCTTGTGGAGATTATTGCTTGCCTGTCGACCAAAGCTGTTGGGTAGCAAAGGTCTCTGAACTCGTAGGCACCAAACCTATTATGAGAAACGAAAGCAAAAGCTAAGCATTGTGCCTCGTAATATTTGCCAACCAATGCTTGAAACTGTCTCTAGGAGTAGTAAATAGTTTGTTGTTCCATGTCAAATTTATAATGTTTGCTGAACTGTTTGGCCAAACTTGTTGTGCAACAAAGTTTTCCCAACCCTTGTTGAGACGAGAGATTCAGGTGGTGCAAGCCAAGCATGGGCATTCAGTTGGACTAAAACTCTCAGCAAACTCAAGTATATACGAGTAATAAAAGTTGCCGTGAGAAAAAAAAAGTAGTCCGTGTCAAAAGTGAAAGCTCACACAGTCTGTGTTGTGGGGTTTAAGTGTTGGGCATCGACAATACCCTAACTTTTTTGTAATTTATATATGTGTTGGGGATGGCTTTTGGGGAATTCAGTTTTGGCAACCGGCTAGACTTGCTACCCATTCCCGTTTGCCGTCTTGCATCATGGTTGTGCTTGGGTAGAGGACGACCACCGTGGCTTCTAGCTTCGACAATGCTCACGCCGCCGCTCTTGGGTTGTCGGGGCAGCGGACGATTGCCGTCCGGAATATCATATTTGACGCATTCTGCGTCATACTGACCTTTCACACAGAGCTGGCGATCGAGCGGTGACCTGGGCAGCAAATTAACTTGTTGCAGCGTTTCCGGTTTTGGGAACCTTCTGGTTTTCTTGTTACTCTTTGGATTTTCATGGTTTTTTGTTTTCCCTTTTTTCCGTTTCTTTTTTTCTTTTCCTTTCATGTTTCTTTTTTTTCTTTTTTCGTTTCTTTTTTATTTTTCAAGTTTCTTTTTCTTTTTTAAAATATTTCATGTATCAAAAATGGTTCGGAAACTTTAAAAAATGTTCGTGATTTTTTTAGAATGGTCCTGTTTTCAAAAAATCATTTGTAAATTCAAAAATTGTTGCCATTTTTAAAAAATTGTTCGGAAATTTAGAAAAATGTTCTCGTTTTTATAAAATTGTTTGGAATGTTTCTTTTCAAAATTTACAAATAATGACTGGGATTTCAAAAAATGTTTCTGTTTTCAAAAATTGTTCACAAATTTAAAAAAATGTTCTTGTTTCCAAATTTCTGTTCACTTATTAAAAAATTGTTCGTGTTTCAAATTTGTTTGGAATTTTCAGAATTTTTCTCCATTTCAAAAAAAAAAACTAAATATTCAAAATCAGTTCATGATTTTAAAAATTGTTCCCGTTCTGAAATTTTGTTCACAAATTCAAAAAATGTTCATGTTTAGAAAAAAGTTCGGAAATTTCAAAATGTGTTTGCCATTTTTCAAAATAACTCAAAGTTTGTTCAGGTTTGTCAAACAAATTTGAAAAACATTGTTCGTAAGTTTAGAAAATAACTCAAAGTTTGGAATATTGTTCAGGATTCTTTCAAATAATGTTAAGTCTGATACTCCTATTAATTTTTAACTCTTGCATTGTATATCTGCCACCAGATCTCTTTGGTTGTAGTGGCTACCAGCGAGCGCGCGTGAGTAGGCAGTCGTCGCGAACAACCTTTTTGTAATTTTAACCATCGCATTCGCGGCACACCGCAATAGGCCGGTCCAGTCGGGCGCACCCTGTGCGATTGGGCATGTATTTGTCGCAGAATGCGGCACATAGGAGCTCCAAGCCTAACAACGTTCATGCCGCAACACCAAGCCCAAATCACACGAAGGCCCGGACCGTAGGTACAGGGGCGGACCTACCTTGGGCCGAGTGAGGGCTTGGGCTCTCCTAGTCAATTTCCATTTTTCTAGCTTTAAAACACAATGTTTAACTATATCCCACTTTCATCGAGCAACAAGTAGCACTCTTTTTGTTTTTGCAAGGGGAGCAACAAGTAGCACACGCATGTTTAGTTCCCGACTTTGCCGGCCCACTTAGTTTTTTTCCGCTTTTTTTAATTAATAATTAATAATTCTGTAATTTGAAACTTGGTAAAGGGTACCTGAAAATTTTAAAAATAGGCAGGACGCCATGAACAACAGAGTCCAGAACTGGACGCCATTGAGAACCACGTCCATATGTGGACACTATTGCCAACAACGCCCAGTTATGTGATTCGGTCAGTGCTCTAATTAAATTGAACTGAGTCGTTTTCCATTGATATATGGAAGTTTCATGAGCTGTAAAACCTAGTTCGCATGCAATCATCGCTGCTCGGCCTTGTTGTGTGGTAAGCAACCTCCGCCGATGTTACAAACCCAGCCACTACTCCATCAAACATCAAACACTGGGGATTATTGCTCTCTCTTATTTTTTGAGGAGAAGTCCTTCCCGACTAGCTTTATTACTCAATGACACTTACATCGTCCGCTAAGAGATTTACAATAAAATCTGGGGGTGCATCCACCCATATAGAAGGAGTGTTCGCACAATCCCATCTAGCTAGCTCATGAGCAACAACATTCCATTCTCTATTACAATGCTCAATAGTAACCTTCCCGAAATCTGGTAGTAATACTCTGCATTCTTCTAGAACGGGGGCTGACACCATACTTTGACCTTCATTAAACCGGAGGGAGTCTACCACGACAACATTGTCCATTCTCACCATTATATTACCGCAACCTAGAGTTTGAAGAGGAAGAGGATGTTCGCGTTTTTCACCATTATAGTAACATTGCCCGCCATAGCATGATCGTGATGTTCTCCTCGCGACGTTGCATTCGGGGCGCTACAGCCGACAATGCCGATCATCACAGGTGAGACACCGTCCCACCGATCGCTCGCCGTTATGATCCACCAATTGACCTTGGTTGGCACATGTGAGTTTTCCCACGATTTTATTGCATGTCCCATATTTGAGTCTTCTATACAATTGTTAATAGGCAAGTTTAGGAGGACAGTAAGGTTGCCAAATATTCAGCCGTGAGCCTGTAGTAGTTTATGCGGTGTTTGAGTGCATCATCATCGCGGGCGAGGCGTTAAGAATTGGTGAATGGGGCTAACGGTGAGCAGAGGGTGGGTAGTGGCCTAGTGGGGCTGCAGGAGCAGCTTATCGGGCTATAGGCGACGCGGTTAGGTCGAACTATAGGCGATTAGGTCGGACTATAGGCGACGCTTGGGACGAGCGAGGCGATTAGGTTGGACGGAGGTCAGCTAGCGACTAGTGGAGGGCCGGTAGCTGAAGGAACGACATTCCGGTGACGGCTCGCGGTGGTGCAACCTTTCTTTGGACGGGCAAGCAGATTAGGTTAGGGACATCCGATTCAGGGTCCCTGGACTGGGTTTGCTCAACCATGCATTGGACGCTGCTAACGCTAGCGTCCAGACCTGGACGTGCTTCGCATTGGCGGCCAGCTTGGACGCCATTAGTCATAGCGTCCTTCCCATTTTTCAATATTTAAAGTTACCTTTACCAGTTTTGGAATAACTGAATTATCATTTATTATTAGTAAAAAAATCGGGTTTTTTCTCACTCTTTTCACCGGCTCATGCGTGAACCGGCTATTTTTTTTCTCATCGTTCTCCCCGCATGATCGGAATAGTACAATGGTTTTTATCCTTCTAAAAAACCACACAATTTTTTTGTTGTGCCTTGCTTGTGAACACTTTTAAAAAAATGAACATATGTCAATAAAAATCATGAACATATGAACAATTAGTTCTATATATAAGATTTTTAAAAATCATATGTACTTCTAAAAAAGATGTGTGGACGCTTTTTAAAATTGTATGACCATTGTATTGAAAGAAGTATGAAGATTATTTAAATACATGATTAACTTATTTAAACTACATGATATACATTTTTGAAAAATACCATGATTTTAGAAAACACTGTGAATATTTTTGGTACATAATGAACAATTTCTAGATACACAACAAGCAATTTTAAATAGATGATAAAAAAAGTGTTGGAAAAAGGATGAATTTCTAAAACACGTGATGAAAATAATATTAAAAAATACTATGAGCATTTTTGTAAGGACAATAAATAATTCATCCCCGTCGGCGTCCTCGCCCCTTCCTCGAAGCCGTGCCGACCAAACTCTTGGCGGCCGTCCCGTCGCAATGAAGTCCCACCACCGAGATCCCCGACATCGCCACCGACCACATTGTCGAGCTCTGCTATGACAAGGAGTTCTTCTCCCCACTGCTCTACATCGATCGAGGTCGCCACGCCACCGCCAACTCTCTCGGATCCCATGCTCACCATGCCTCATATCAATATATATTGCGTTGTCTCCGCCTCGTGACCTCTTGGTCTAATAAAATCTGCAACTTATGGAGATTGATGCCACGAAGGAAGAGAATTTGGTGGTTGCTGCTAATTTGGTGGTTTGAACAGGGCCATAAAGATTAGTTCTCGCACACTACCTATTCAATAAAGTGCCTGCTGAATATATTAGCACTTTTTCGATTGATTTAATCCATAAATGAACCATGAACATGGTATTAACAGCATGAAGCTCATACCGATATCTAAACATGTGAGCACGTACCGAACATAGAACCAAAACATCTATGAACACATTATATACGCCTAACACATGAATGAATAAATAGGGGATGAACATATCATACCATCTAGTAGGCAAGGCTAAGGATGCGGCGATCGTAGTGGTTGCGGCTTCGTCCGTCCTTCTTCTTGGTGGCGACATCAGCCATGGCATCGGTGTCGAGGAAGTAGTCGAAGCATAGGATGAGGAGGAAGACGAACAGGAAGCAGTCGCGTCGAGACGCTCCTCAAAAACCTTATTACTTGTCTCCCAGTGTAGGATCGCAAAGGACGGGGTTCCAGAGGCCTGCTTTCCCAGACGGCCGTGCATGCGGCCGATGAGATGGGACCATCGGAAGCAGCAACAGTGAGTGGAACAATAGATGACGGATAAGGTTATGCGCAAGGAGGGATTAGGTGTGTCGGCTGGAGTTGCCAACGCCTCCAATATATAGGCCATCGGGTAGGAGACGTCTCAAACAGTGGAACTTCCATATAGCGAATCGTAATTATTCTCTAATTAATTATTTGTTCTTGACTAGAAAAAAAATTAAGCGTACGCATGACATAGGTCTGAGCTCAGCTCGGTTCGTTCACAAAACACGACGCGCGTGTTGGCTAGGCATGGCGAGGCAGGAGGAGGAGGGGGAGCGCGCGTGTACCACTCCTCTTCTCAATCTCCAATAACATGTTGAAGAGAAACCCTTATAAAGGGGTCTTAACTCTTCTCCACTTGTCAGGTGGTACTAAACTTCCCACCACCTTGTCATGCACATACATGTGTCTTAGAGATTAACCAAGAATTAGTGTTTATATGGGCCTGTGGCCCATCTATAATTCAACAACCCCCCACCAAATCTCAGAGGACATGATTTTGTCCTCTTTAACAAACAATGTTTTGATATGCCAGAATCTTCAGTGGAGACCGGTTAAGGTTGAACATCCACCTACAGCAGAGGGTTACACTTCTCCATAATTGAATAATGACTATGCCTTGAATTGTCAGTTTAGCACAAAGAAGTTTCACCGGTTGTCTTACCGGTACTAGGTTGCCGAAGGCTAACCCCGGGGGTGGAGAATATTAGTCACACTCAATCGATGTGAAGTTGTGGCACACAGATTCGGAGGTAGATGTGGTGGTCGATGACGAACTCAATCATGCCAAAGTGGAGGGTTTAGATATGGCAAGCGACAGGTTGATGCGGAGCCACGCCCGACCTCGTTCGCTACAAAAGTGAAGGAGCCGAAGATGTAGCTCTGGCCTAGCACGAAGCCGCCAAGCGTGGTTAGATATCGGATATGGGTTCGGTCTCCGGCCGGCACTACCCTTGCCTGGCGTGCCAACTGACGGTACCCAAAATCTTCACTTGCCTTGGTAGGGTGGAGAGCGTGACCTGAAGTACCAGAGGGGATTGCTTTTTATTTATGGTGGAAACACCTTGTGTAAGGGGGTTATAGATTGTACATTGTGATTTCTAGCGAGGTATGAGCTATTGATCAGATGCCCTTCGATCTACCCCTAGCCTCACCTTATAAAGGGGGACGAGTGCTAGGGTTTAGAGGGTTCCTAACCAACCTCCTCTCCAAGTTGATCGAGAGGGTCATAACTTTTACGCCAAGATGATTCTTATCCCGGAAGCCGGGCCTCCTATCAACTGAAGGGCCTAGCCTGCAACCAGGCCCTGATATCGGCCCAGTGACGGGCTTCCTAGCAGGCGGGCCACCCCGATACGGTATACCATCAAAATTCTGCAAGGAAATCAGTGATGCTATCTCTGGGTTTTGGTGAGGTGCTACCGAGGAGAAAATAAGGTGAACTGGAGGCATGGTGGAATATGTGTATCCCTAAGAAAGATGGGGATATGGGGTTCAAAGATATCCATGCTTTGATTCTAGCTATGTTAGCAAAACAAAGTTGTAGATTACTATCAAATCTTTAAACTCTGTGTGTGATACGTCTCCATCGTATCTACTTTTCCAAACTCTTTTGCCCTTGTTTTGGACTCTAACTTGCATGATTTGAATGGAACTAACCCGGACTGACGTTGTTTTCAGCAGAATTGCCATGGTGTTATTTTTGTGCAGAATAAAAAGTTCTCAAAATGACCTGAAACTTCACAGAGATAAGTTTTGGAATTAATAAAAAATATTGGCGAAAGAATCAAGTGAAGGGGGCCCACACCCTGGCCACAAGGGTGGGGGGGCGCCCACCCCCCTGGGGCGCGCCACCTGACCTTGTGGGCCCCCTGGACCTCCACCGACCTCAACTTCAACTCCATATATTCACGTTTGGGGAGAAAAAAAATCAGAGAGAAGGATTCATCACGTTTTACGATACGGAGCCGCCGCCAAGCCCTATTCTTCCTCGGGAGGGCGGATCTGGAGTCCGTTCGGGGCTCCGGAGAGGGGAATCCGTCGCCATCGTCATCATCAACCATCCTCCATCACCAATTTCATGATGCTCACCGCCGTGCGTGAGTAATCCCATCATAGGCTTGCTGGACCGTGATGGGTTGGATGAGATTTACCATGTAATCGAGTTAGTTTTGTTAGGGTTTGATCCCTAGTATCCACTATGTTCTAAGATTGATGTTGCTATGACTTTGCTCTTAATGCTTGTCACTAGGGCCCGAGTGCCATGATTTCAGATCTGAACCTATTATGTTTTCATGAATATATTTGTGTTCTTGATCCTATCTTGCAAGTCAATAGTCACCTACTACGTGTTATGATCCGGCAACCCCGGAGTGACAATAGTCGGGACCACTCCCGGTGATGACCGTAGTTTGAGGAGTTCATGTATTCACTAAGTGCTAATGCTTTGGTCTGGTACTCTATTAAAAGGAGGCCTTAATATCCCTTAGTTTCCACTAGGACCCCGCTGCCACGGGAGGGTAGGACAAAATATGTCATGCAAGTTCTTTTCCATAAGCACGTATGACTATATTCGGAATACATGCCTACATTATATTGATGAATTGGAGCTAGTTCTGTGTCACCCTATGTTATAACTGTTGCATGATGAATGCCATCCGACATAATTATCCATCATTGATCCATTGCCTACGAGCTCGTTTCATATTGATCTTTGCTCTGTTACTTCTCCGTTGCCACTGTTACGATTGCTACAAAACTGCTACTGTTACTTTTGCCACTGTTACCGTTACTTCCATACTACTTTGCTACTAAATATATTGCTGCAGATATTAAGTCTTTCAGGTGTGGTTGAATTGACAACTCAGCTGCTAATACTTGGGAATATTCTTTGGCTTCCCTTGTGTCGAATCAATAAATTTGGGTTGAATACTCTACCCTCGAAAACTGTTGCGATCCCCTATACTTGTGGGTTATCAAGACCTTTTTCTGGCGCCGTTGCCAGGGAGCATAGCTCTATTCTTTGAGTCACTTGGGATTTATATCCGTTGATCACTATGAGGAATTTGAAAGATCAAAGAACTAAGATTTTTCCCTCAACTACGAGGGGAGGTAAGGAACTGCCATCTAGCTCTGCACTTGATTCTCCTTCTGTTTTGAGTAAACTTGCGACACCTACGCCTGCTATTGATTCCGATATGTCGCATGTTATTGATGATGCCACTTCCACTATGAATGATGCTTATGATGATGCTACTTCTCTGCTTGATAATACTGTGCCACTAGGTGAATTTCTTGATGAACAACTTGCTAGCTAGGGTTAGAGAGAATGAAATTACTGAAACTGATGATATTATTGAAGATGATGATTATGATTCTCCCCCTAGATATGAATTGCCTGTTGTACCTGAGGGTATGTTATGGATGAAGAAACTGCTAGAGACTTCTTTGCTTGCAATGACAGAGAGGATCTTAAGAAACTATTAGCTAAGCTAAAAGAAAAATCCTTGAATGCTAGAATGAAATATGATGATTATGAATTCTCTGTCGATCCTGAGTTAATTACTTTGGTTGAATCTGATCCTTTCTATGGTTATGAATCTGAAACTGTTGTGGCACATCTTACTAAATTGAATGATATAGCCACCCTATTTGCTCATGAGAAAAAAATTCGCTACTACTATATTCTTAAATTGTTTACTTTCTCATGAAAGGGTGATGCTAAAGTATGGTTTAATTCTCTTGCTCCTGGTTGTGTGCGTAGTCCCCAGGATATGATTTACTACTTTTTTGCAAAATATTTCCCCGCTCATAAGAAACAAGCTGCCCTTCGGAAAATATTTAATTTTGTGCAAATTGAAGAAGAGAGTCTCCCACAAGCTTGGGGGAGGCTTCTCCAATTACTTAATGCTTTGCCTAATCATCCTCTCAAGAAAAATGAAATACTTGATATCTTTTATAATGGACTAACCGATGCTTCCAGAGACCACCTGGATAGTTGTGTTGGTTGTGTTTTCAGGGAAAGAACTGTTGAGCAAGCTGAATTGCTATTGAATAATATATTGAGTAATGATAATGATAGGACGCTTCCTGAACCAACTCCGAAGCCAACTCCGAAGAAAAGGGGTATTCTATTTCTAAGTCCTGAAGATATGCAAGAGGCAAAGAAATCTATGAAAGAAAAAGGTATTAAAGCTGAAGATGTTAAGAATTTACCGCCTATTGAAGAAATACATGGTCTTGATAACCCGACACAGGTAGTAGAGGTAAACTCTCTCCGTAGATTTGATGAAGGTGATATTCCTCATAATAAGTCTGCTAGTCAATGCTTGGATGAGTTTGATAATTTTATTGTTAAACAAGAAAACTTCAATGCTTATGTTAGTAGACAATTGAAACGTAATGCTTACATGCTTGATCACTTGGGTGATTATATGAGTAGAACTGTTAGTGATCTTAAGCTTATTAGTAAACATGCTTCCATGGTTACCACTCAAGTAGAACAAGTACTTAAGGCACAAGATGATTTGCTCAATGAGTTGAATAATAAGAATAATGATAATGCTGTTAGGGTTATGATTAGAGGTGGTAAAATGACTCAGGAACCTTTGTATCCTGAGGGCCATCCTAAGAGAGTTGAGCAAGATTCTCACAGAATTAATACTGATGCACCTAGTCCTAGTAATAAAAAGAAAAAGAAAACTGATAGGACCTTGCATGCTAGTGAACCTGCTATAGACACACCTGAGAATCCCAATGATATTTCTATTTCCGACACTGAGACACAATCTGGTGATGAACATGAACCTACTGATAATGCTAATAATGATGTTCATGTTGATGCTCAACCTAGTAATAATAATGATGTAGAGATTGAACCTGCTGTTGATCTTGATAACCCACAATCAAAGAATCAACGTTATGATAAGAGAGACTTCATTGCTAGGAAACATGGTAAAGAAAGAGAACCATGGGTTCAGAAACCCATGCCATTTCCTCCTAAGCCATCCAAGAAAAAGGATGATGAGGATTTTGAGCGCTTTGCTGAAATGATTAGACCTATCTTTTTGCGTATGCGTTTGACTGATATTCTTAAAATGCCTCCTTATGCCAAGTATATGAAAGATATTGTTACTACGGAAGCTGAAATTTCCACCATGCTTGCTAATTATACTATTAAGGGTGTAATACCAAAGAAACTTGGAGATCCAGGAGTACCAACTATACCATGCTCCATTAAAAGAAACTATGTTAAAACTGCTTTATGTGATCTTGGAGCCGGTGTTAGTGTTATGCCTTTCTCTTTATATCGTAGACTTGAATTGAATAAGTTGACACCTACTGAAATCTCTTTGCAAATGGCTAATAAATCAACTGCTATACCCATCGGTATTTGTGAGGATGTGCCTGTTGTGGTTGGAAACGTTACTATCTTAACGGACTTTGTTATTCTTGATATTCCTGAGGACGATAGTATGTCGATCATCCTTGGTAGACCCTTTTTGAACACTGCAGGGGCTGTTATTGATTGCAACAAAGGCAATGTTACTTTTCATGTTAATGGTAATGAGCATACGTTACACTTTCCGAAGAAACAACCTCAAGTTCATAGTATCAATTCTATTGGAAAAATCTCAACTATTACTATTGGAGGTTTTGAATTCCCTCTACCTACTGTCAAAAAGAAATATGATATTCTTATTGTTGGGGAAATGCATATCCCCGTTGAGGTAACCTAGTGTTATTCCAAAATTCTCCGGTTTCATGTCATTCGGAAGAAGTTTGTTAATAAGACTTGATCAACCTTGTTAATGGATTCCTTTTTGATGAGCATGAGATGGATGAATTTAGAAAGCACAACTCTGTGTACCCATCTTTTACTTTCTGTTCTTTAGATTAAATAAAGCAAAATTAGTATTATCTGTCTGTTCTCTGAATTATCCGTGCAATAAAAAAAGGTCCCGAAAATAAAAGTTCTCCAAATGCCCTGAAAATTTAGTATGATTTTTTATAGAATATTTGAGAATTTCTGGCACTTAGAACACACCAGGGGGCCTCACCAGTTGGCCACAAGGGTGGGAGGCACGCCCTACCCCCCTGGGCGCGCCCCTTGTCCTTGTGGGCCCCACATGACCCCCTCCACTTATTCCAGCACCCATCCACTCCTTCCTCCAGAAAAAATCACTCTATAGCTCAAAGCTCCATTCACAAAACTGCTTTGGGGGATTGTTCTTCGGTATGTGACTCCTCCAATGGTCCAATTCGTTTTTGTTCTAGTGCTTTATTTATTGCAAATTTTTGCTGCTGTGGTGACCTTGTTCTTGAGCTTGCATGTCAAATTTATATGGTCCAAAGTAGTTTTGATGCATGATATAGCCTCTAGGCACTTGTAGGAGTAGTTGCTATCAATTTTGTTGAGTTTGGTTCACTTTTATTTGGAGTCACTAAAAATTTCAGAAATTTTCAGAGGGAGAAAATGATGAGGAGATTGTTGAGAGGCTCCTCGAGCCGGGGTTCGAAGGAAAAAGAAAATGAGGAGAAGGAAAAGCCCAAGTATAATCTTCCTCATGCCGCGGAGATTTGGCCGTGCGAATGGCCATGTGATGCATTCTTACAGGCGGCCGGAATTTATGATGATTTCTATTATTTGGCTGGGAATGCAGGCATCACCGACTTCCTTCTCGACCAGTGTGATCAATACCTCCTACTCACTAATACTTTCGTGCAAAATTTTCATTCTCATGTTAGGAGATCACCACCCACGGTAGAGTTTCATTTATATGATGTGCATAAAGAGATGTCGCTCTATGACTTTTGTGAGGTTTGCAAGTTACCTTATGAGGGTAGTATCGATGAGCCACGTCCTAGAGACGTGGAAGGTTTTATTGATGAAATTACCGTAGGGGAAACCAGAGGAGTATCGAGAGCGAGAGTGGCTAGTATACATTTCCATGTTTTACGCTATTACTCATTATTTGCTGGGAGATGTTTAATTGGTCGAGGGGAGAGTGGAGGCCTTAGTGGCCCTGACCTCGCCATTTTGCGCCATGCTTTACATAGAGATAGAACTTATAGTTTAGGCGCTATGGTCGCTAAACGGTTGAGTTTAAACCGTACAAAGGGTCCTATTTTCGGAGGTATCTTCGCCTCCCGTCTTGCTAAACACTTTGAGATACCCATTAGGCACTATGAAAAAGAGGAGAAATTGCTACCCACTATATATTTAGATTATGACAGCATGGTAGCACACAAGTTTATTCTCCATGATAAGGAAAAGAGACTTATTTATAACCTGGTATTTAGCGAGGTCACTTTTCAGATTATTACCTTGCCTGCGCCTATTTTGTTCGATATTCACTCAGGCAGGTACTTTGTTTTTCCCGCGGACATTCATGCATACTGGGAGGGGACACGATCCCCACCTCCTGAGCCAGAGCCATCACCTGATCCATATCAGGAGTCTATTTATCAATGGGATCCACAGGAGCTCGCTAACCAGTGGAACCCCCAGGATCCTCCTCAGTACACCGGAGAGGGCTACTTTGATCCATGGCACTAGACCAACTTAGGCCAAAAGCCTAAGCTTGGGGGAGTACGTATTTCTCACCGACATTACATTCCTGTTCACACACTCATTTTAGTTGTCGGTGTTCATACTCTTTCATTGTATTATCCATGTTAGCTTATTTCTTTTTCCTGCTTTCTTCTCGTGTGTTTGAAAAACCTTAAGAAAAACCAAAAAAAATTAGTTGTAGTTAGTTACTTTCTATTCATGATTAGTTGTAGAATTAAAAGAAAACCCAAAAAGATTTCTTGTTCTTCTTTTGCTTGTTGGGAGCTTTCCCGTGTAAATAGTTTTTCTCGTTCTCGTTTTACTTGCTTCAGAAAACAAAAACTCCAAAAATATTTCAGTGTGTTTCTTTGAAATTCTTTTCTTTTCTTTGGGGGTCGAGAGGAGAAGACCACGATGAAAATGTTGAGTGGATCTCATATGCATTATTGTTGATCTAACAAAGAGCCCATATTACCTTGTCTTCTCCTTTGAATACATGTTGCAGATTCCAGCTTAGTCCAATGCACGTGCACTATTATTATTATCCACACCGTTCGGTCGTGCAAGTGAAAGGCAATAATGACGATATATGATGAAATGATTGAGATGAGGAAAAGCTGGTATGAACTCGACCTATCTTGTTTTTGTAAATATGATTAGTTCATCGTTCCTGATTCAGCCTATTATGAATGAAACATGTTTGCAATGACAATTAGAGATTATAGTTACTCATGCCATGCTTAATTAGCTAGGAGTTTATAATGGTTTACCTTGCGTGGCAACATGAAAATTAAAATGGTTGTGATGTAGTATGATAGGATGGTATCCTCCTTTGAATGATTCGAGTGGCTTGACTTGGCACATGTTCACGCATGTAGTTGAAACAAAATCAACATAGCCTCCACGATATATATGTTCATTGTGATTTATATCCTACCCATGCTTGCATTCAATGTTGGTTAATCTCAATGCATGTTTATGACTGTTGTCGCTCTCTAGTTGGTCGCTACCCAGTCTTTTTCTAGCCTTCACTTGTACTAAGCGGGAATACTGCTTGTGCATCCACTTCCATAAACCCAAAGTTGTTCCATATGAGTCCACCATACCTTCCTATATGCGGTATTTACCTGCCGTTCCAAGTAAATTTGCAAGTGCCAAACTCTAAACCTTCAAATGATAATCTGTTTTGTATGCTCGAATCGCTCATGTACCAACTAGGGTTGTCAATATCTTCCATGCTAGGTGGGTTATTCTCACGATGAGTGGACTCCGCTCATCATTCACGAGAAAATGGCTGGTAACCGGGATGCCTAGTCCCATGCTCAAATCAAATCAAAATAATTGCAAACAAAACTCCCCCAGGATTGTTGTTAGTTGGACGGTACCCGTTGTTTCGGACCAGCCATGGAGTGTGATTGTTGTTGGTGGGGGAGTATAAACTTTACCATTCTGTTTGGGAACCGCCTATAATGTATGTAGCATGGAAGATACCGAGATCTCTTGGTTGTTATGTTGACAATGAAAGCATACCGCTCAAAATATTATTTATCTCTGTTTTAAAAACTCGAGCTCTGGCACCTCTGCAAATCCCTGCTTCCCTCTGCGAAGGTCCTATCTATTTACTTTTAGTGCTGAGTCATCATCCTCTTATAAAAAGCACCAGTTAGAGAGCACCACTGTCATTTGTATGCATTGTTATTAATTTATATTGAGTATGACTGTGACTGGATCTCTTTTACCATGAATTACATTGTCTAGTCAGTCCTTGATCTTCAGAGGTGCTCTGCATTTATGTTTTGCGGTCTCAGAAAGGGCTAGCGAGATACCATCTTGTTATATCATATCATGATTGTTTTGAGAAAGTGTTCTCATCCGAGGTTTATTATTATTGCTCGCTAGTTGATTATGCCATTGATATGAGTAAATGTGAGACCTAAACATTATTGTGAATATGGTTAGTTCATAATCTATGCTGAAAACTTGAATGCTGGCTTTACATATTTGCAACAACAAGATCAAACAGAGTTTGTAAAAGTTTTTCTTTATCACTTCCAGTTTGTCAACTGAATTGCTTGAGGACAAGCAATGGGTTAAGCTTGGGGGAGTTGATACGTCTCCATCGTATCTACTTTTCCAAACTCTTTTGTCCTTGTTTTGGACTCTAACTTGCATGATTTGAATGGAACTAACCCGGACTGACGCTGTTTTCAGCAGAATTGCCATGGTGTTATTTTTGTGCAGAATAAAAAGTTCTCGGAATGACCTGAAACTTCACGGAGATAAGTTTTCGAATTAATAAAAAATATTGGCGAAAGAATCAAGTGAAGGGGACCCACACCCTGGCCACAAGGGTGGGGGGCGCGCCACCGGACCTTGTGGGCCCCCTGGACCTCCACCGACCTCAACTCCAACTCCATATATTCACGTTCGGAGAGAAAAAAAATCAGAGAGAAGGATTCATCGCGTTTTACGATACAGAGCCGCCACCAAGCCCTGTTCTTCCTCGGGAGGGCAGATCTGGAGTCCGTTCGGGGCTCCGGAGAGGGGAATCCGTCGCCATCGTCATCATCAACCATCCTCTATCACCAATTTCATGATGCTCACCGCCGTACGTGAGTAATCCCATCGTAGGCTTGCTGGACCATGATGGGTTGGATGAGATTTACCATGTAATCGAGTTAGTTTTGTTAGGGTTTGATCCCTAGTATCCACTATGTTCTAAGATTGATGTTGCTATGACTTTGCTATGCTTAATGCTTGTCACTAGGGCCCGAGTGCCATGATTTCATATCTGAACCTATTATGTTTTCATGAATATATTTGTGTTCTTGATCCTATTTTGCAAGTCAATAGTCACCTACTACGTGTTATGATCTGGCAACCCCGGAGTGACAATAGTCGGGACCACTCCCGGTGATGACCGTAGTTTGAGGAGTTCATGTATTCACTAAGTGCTAATGCTTTGCTCCGGTACTCTATTAAAAGGAGGCCTTAATATCCCTTAGTTTCCACTAGGACCCCGCTGCCACGGGAGGGTAGGACAAAAGATGTCATGCAAGTTCTTTTCCATAAGCACGTATGACTATATTGGGAATACATGCCTACATTATATTGATGAATTGGAGCTAGTTCTGTGTCACCCTATGTTATAACTGTTGCATGATGAATGTCATCCGACATAATTATCCATCATTGATCCATTGCCTACGAGCTCGTTTCATATTGATCTTTGCTCTGTTACTTCTCCGTTTCCACTATTAGGATTGCTACAAAACTGCTACTGTTACTTTTGCCACTGTTACCGTTACTTCCATACTACTTTGCTACTAAATATATTGCTGCAGATATTAAGTCTTTCAGGTGTGGTTGAATTGACAACTCAGCTGCTAATACTTGAGAATATTCTTTGGCTCCCCTTGTGTCGAATCAATAAATTTGGGTTGAATACTCTACCCTTAAAAACTGTTGCGATCCCCTATACTTGTGGGTTATCAGTGTGCAATGGTATTAAGTGCTAAGTACTATCATGTTGTAAATATTTTGAAGGTAGGCCCTAAAAAGGGATCATCGACCACTTGGCAAAGTGTCTTTTCCTGCCTACAAACCTTCAGAAGAGGGCGTATTTGGCGCGTTGGATAGGGTAGTAATATCAACATATGGGTTGATCACTAGGTACCGAGTAGTCCCTCGAGAAAAGTTCTAACTAGCAAGGGTTTTGCCTTCTCCAAACAGAAGATGAGATGATAAACCCTTGGACAGGGATATGGGATGAAGCTTTGATTCGAGAAAATTTTATTTCCGTTGATGTTGAAAGAATTTTGAGGATTCCCTTGAGTACACAATTGACTGAGAATTTTATTTCTTGGCACAGAACAAGGTCGTATTCTTTGTCGGTTCCGTATGTGTATTACACAAAATGCATGGGAACATCAATTTGGTACGAGAATCAAAAGAGATGAGGATGGGCCATCAAATTTGAACCCGCTATGGGTTTGAAAGCTTCAAGTTCCTAGTAGAAAAAATTGGTTGGAAGGCTCTACATGGAAGCATACCGGGTATACCCTTTCTCCCAAATTGGCATATACCGGTTTTTGGGTTGTGTCCTACTTGAGGGGGGGTGTTAGACACCTCATGATTATTGGTTTGACGTTTCCTTTTGATCATGTTCTAGATGCCCCTACAGGAAAAGTTTTGGCGTCGAGGAATGGTATGGAGCTAGTAGATCAGTTGGGACTCTCAAATATAATTTTTTTAGTCTGGTTGCCTTGAGGTTATTCAAGCATGCAATGGTGAAACAGACATCTTGAGCCCTTATTCTGCTATTCTGAATGATTGTTTCCAATTTGCTCAAAGAATTGGTTCAGTATCCTATGTGCACTACCTGGGGGAGGCAAACAAGGTGGTACACAGGCTAGCAAGGGATTCTTATGACTCAAACCTCACCTCTTCTACGTTTGAGGAAAAGTACCACGGTCTTCCTACCCCTGAAGGCTGGATGAAGGATTCTCATTTCCAAGCCATCTTCGAGAGGTTCATGCTACTTGTGAGCTGCGTTGGGATTTCCCCGAAGAGGAGGGGATGATGCAGTACAGTAGAGATAAGTATTTCCCTCAGTTATGAAACCAAGGTTATCAATCCACTAGGAGAACCAAGCAACACTATGTAAACAGTACCCGCACACAAATAACAAATACTTGCAACCCAACGTGTAGAGGGGTTGTCAATCCCTCAACGGTACTGAGATGGATTAAATTGTATAGGATTTGATAAATAGATCTAACTAAAACACAAAATAAAATAAATAAAAGAAAATTGCAGCAAGGTATTTTTTGTTTTAATATATGATAGAAAATAGACCCGGGGGCCATACTTTTCACTAGAGGTTTCTCTCAAGAAAATAGCATACGGTGGGTAAACAAATTACTGTTTGGAAATTAATAGAAAAGAGAATAATCATGACAATATCCAAGGCAACGATCATGTATATAGGCATCACGTCCAAGATTAGTAGACCGAAACGATTCTGCATCTACTACTATTACTCCACACATCGACCGCTATCCAGCATGCATCTAGTGTATTAAGTTCATGGAAAAACGGAGTAATGCATTAAGAACGATGACATGATGTAGATAAGATAAAATCACGTATGAATAAACCCCACCTTGTTACGCTTAATAGCAACGATACATGCGTGTCATGTACCCTTCTATCACTGGGATTGAGCACCTCAAGATCTAACCCATCACAAAGCACCTCTTCCCATGGCAAGATAAATCAATCTAGTTGGCCAAACCAAACCAATAAATCGGAGAAGAAACATGGATAGATCAAATCATAAACTCACAATTCATCGGATCCCAACAAACACACCGCACCGTAGGTCTGTGGTAAACTACTAACACATCATCGGAAGGGCAGTAAGGTTGATGTAGAAGCCCTCCATGATCGATTCCCCCTCCAGAAAAATACTGGAAAAGGCCTCCAGATGGGATCGCGGAAGAACAGAGACTTGCGGCGGCGGAAAAAGTATTTTGGGTGGTCTCTGTTGGTTTCCCGATTTTAGAGAATTTATAGAGGTGGAATTAGGTTAGACGGAGCCCCGAGGGACCTACAAGGTACTAGGGCGCGCCCTAGTGCCTTGTCGTCTACTCATTTGCCTTCTGGCCTCCTCCCGAAGCTTCTAGGGTCTCCCTTGTCCAGACAAAAATCGTCAAAAAGTTTCGTAGCGATTGGACTCCGTTTGGTACTGATTTCCTGGAAACCAAAAATAGCCATCAGTATTATTTGTTGTCCTTGTAATATATGAAACATTCTTCAGTTAAAATAATGTGATTCCATCAGTACTTAGCTAGAGTAATAACTACCCTTGTTTCATCCGAATCAGATACAGAATTCCATCATAACGATATACTCCCTCTGTTCCTAAATATATGTCTTTTTAGGTATTCCAATAAGGGCTACATACAGAGCAACATGAGTGAATCTACATTCTAAAATATGTCTATATACATCCATAAGTATTCCGTATTGAAATATCCAAAAAAAAACTTATCTTTTAAAACATAGGGAGTAGCAGATCGGAAACGCGCCTTGGCGCGTAGTGCCTGGCTGAAAGTTTTGTCCCAACATTTAAACAAACCACAATATTGTTGCTACTTGGTATAGGATCATTTGTCAAAACCATAGCAGAAGGCAAGGCAATCACATGTACCAAATGCAAAGCAACCATGAGGAATTTTGTCAACCATTCGGCTGGAAGTTCATGAGGAATGGAAATATATACTTTTCATATAGATAAAGTCACATATGCCGAGAGCAACAGTCATGTCGCCCATGAAGCTCTCTTTTTATGATTATATTTTCGGGAAAATACCACTGTATGATTATATCGGTTTAACTCCAGTCCACATTCTTTACTTTGTCAAGTGCATGCTATAGTTCACATAATAACTCCATTTCTGGGTATTTTACTTTAGAGAAAAATTCAATTTCCAATTATAAGTCAGTGATGTTCTCACCTTAGATTTTATTTGCGTAATTGTAGAAAGTGGGGATGGACATCCATGGATCTGCCATCCCTGATTTGCTTTGTGGAGGTATGATCTTTCATAATGTGTTGTTAACATATCTCTGGAATAAGTTCTTATGTTTAGTACAATAGTTTGGCTGATTATTTTTTAGGGGCCTTTTTTGGAAAGGCTTCAACAGGCTGTTTGAATTACTGCCTTTGGTTAGTAATGATATATCTTGGTGTCAACCATCAAGGATTTAGTGACATGTTCTTAATGATATATAGAGGAGTAGGCAGGAGTGCATGGTAATAATAAAAAATACATCATGTGTGTGTGCATGACACATGCCCATGATTCATAATGATTTGCGGGAGTCTTAGAAGAAAATTTCCCATTGTTGTTCATCCCCTTTTGAGTGTTATTTGCAAAGTTCATCCGTTAGTGAAACATTTACTCTTCTTTGTTTTAGTGCTCTGTCTCCCTACTTTTATGGCAGAGAATGGTGTGGCTTCATATACACCAAATATTCTCTACTCTTGCAGCCCATGTATTATTATTGACAGGGTTTATCTACACTTATCTTTAAGGCTACAACCTGGAGTCTCATGGGTGTGTGAAGATGATACCTAAGTAATCTAGGACTTTGTTAGGGGTTCACTTATGTATAAGAATGGCATGTTCTTTCCCGTGTAATATATTGTGGTTTTTTCTGGCAACACCATCTGGACTATGTGCCACTGTAACCTACTTTATGGTTTGGATTTGAGCACTGGACCATGGTGCTGGACAGGGCACGGCGCCCTAAGACCGCTCTTTGGAATTCCAATATACTTGGAGATAGAAGTGAAAGTTGAGGATCAACAAGTATGTTGTATGGTCGATGCCACCCTTTATAGCATTGTTTTATGACATGCACTAACGCTCCTAGAAGGTTGTTCTGAGTATATTTGTATATTTGTCACAACAAGTAAGATTTGGTATGAAATCTGCCAATGTCATGTGATAAACCTTGATGTTTAGTACTGAATCATTAGTAAGTTGTTTTTGGTATAACTTTAGCCTATATTGGGTAACTACCTTGCTTATATATGGATGTGCTGCAAACATTGTTTTAGATTAGAACATTGCTCTCTCATGTTCGTGCTCTTAGTATGCCTTATAATCTAACGACGATGTTGAACTCAATGATGTCTTCTATTAGAAGTGAATGTTTTTTGTTTCTTTTATTTTGTTGTCCTATTTGAATACATACGCTAAACCAGGATTCTTACTAACTTGAGCATTACCTTCTTGACCACACCGTTGGGACCGGCACCCTCGCGCCAAGGCGCGGTCCCGATCTAGTATATACTAGAGGATTTCCACTCTTTGAACATACAAGTTTTGGAGCCTCCTCTAGTTCCTCTAGTTCGAGTTCTAGTTGGTCCTAGTTGACTAATTAGAGCTAGACTAATCCTCTAACACTCATAATTAGAAGCCCTATGAGGTTCTAATCTCCCCCCTCTAATTCTCCTGCGACGATTAGCTCTGGACGGCGAAGCGCTGCCGGATCATGAAGGTTGCATGCTTGCAACCAAGTAGAGAGGCCATGCTGTCGGTCTTCGGTTCGAGGGACTGTACGTGGGCGGTTCGCGGGATCGTTCATCAACGGTTCGTTGGACTCCAAGTACGATCTTCTTTCGCTGCAACTCGGTGATGGTAACGATCGTGATCCCAACCCATTATGCATGTTCATATTGATCTTAGGTGTGCGTAGGCACGAATTTTTTTGTTTTCTACTATGTTTCCCAACAGTCGTGGGAGAAGATGACAAAACCAAAGTGTGAGGGTGGGTTGGGGTTCTATGATATGCGTATTTTCAACCAAGCTCTTCTCGCAAAACAAGCATGGAGACCTGTCCAAGACCTGACAGTCTTTATGCTAGGATTCTAAAAGCAAAGAATTACCCAAAAAAAAATTGTTTGACATGGTCTTCACTTCTGATGCATCACCCATGTGGCGAGGAATTGAATATGGGCTTGAACTCCTAAAAAAGATGTGGTTTGGAGAGAGGGAAATGGAAAGAGTATCCAAATCCTTCAGGGCAACTGGATACCTCGGCAGTCCGGCATTTCCATAAATTCCATGAAGAATAGATGTCGGCTAAGATGGGTAAACCAATTGTTGCTTCCTCAATCTAATGAGTGGAACAAGCAGATCGTTGACAAATTGTTCTATAATTTTGACGCGGAATAAATATACAAGATCGAACTTCCTCCAAAACCAATGGTAGACATTTTGGCTTGGAATTATGAGAAGAATGGTATCTTCACGGTTAGGAGTGCATATCAGCTTGGGGTTTCTTTGCAGGGTGGATCTAGCGTAGGCTCCTCGGAAAATCCCAGTGATGGTAGGGAGAGCTTAAGGAATCTAGTTTGGAAGGCAAAGGTACCACATACAATCTGTATCTTCACCTGGAGGGATGCCACTGATTCTCTCCCTATGAAGGACAACAAGAGGACTGTTGAATTGGATGGTATATGCAACTTATGTGGAGCTACAGAGCTACTTTTGAAAACACACATCATGCTACTATTGTATGCACAAAACAGAGAGCTCTTCGAGAGGAAATGAGTAAAATATGGAAACTGACAGAAGACAAATCAATCATACCCTTCTCTCCGGATTGGCTTTTGCAAAGCTTGAGTATTTGCTCTGGTGAGATGGGCGAAAAATTATGCTAGTTCTGTGGAGGGCTTGGCACCTGAGAGATGATGTTGTTCACAACAAAGGTGAGGCTACTATAAGAGACTCAGTGATGTTCTTGAGAAATTACTGGGAGTGTTTATCCATCCCAAATCCAGTTGGAAATGATGTTAAAGGGAAGCAGAAGTTGCATGGAGGTAATATGAAGTATACTACCCCGCCTCCCCATGTTGATGTGGTTGGCTGGACTAAGCCGCCTGAGAATCATAGAAAAACTAATGTCAACGCTTCTTTCATTGCAGCCACGGGATTGGCTATGCTGGGAGCGGTTGGCAAGGATATTTTTGGTGATATTGTCTTCTCAACGGGTTGTATTTTTCATGGATGCTCAGATGCAGAGGAAGCTGAAATCCCAGGCCCTATCTTTTGGCCTCAACCTGGCTCACAAACTGGATTTGATGCAGGTGCAGCTGGAGACCGATTGCATCGATGTGGTAGCCGTTGTGAGTGATAGTAATGTTAGCAAGGCCAGCTGGTGAGCTTGCTATGAGAATTCTAAGGATATGATCAAGGAGTTTGGAGCTTGTCTTGTTTCCAAAGTCCATAGGGAGAGCAATGTGGGCGCGCATGAGCTTGCTGCCTATGCTAGAGTGAATGTGTATTTCTTTTTGTTAGCTGATGTGCCACAAGTTTTGAAACATGTAATTGCTTCAGATTGTAACCCAGGTGTATTGGTATAAACGAAGCTCTCCCTTATCCTCAAAAAAAAAAAAGATGTTGTAATTTGTTGGGATGATGACCCTCCGCATTTTCCTAGCTGTAATTGTTAGTGATGTAACAATTATTTGAATTGAGTAAAGTGTGCAACAAGTTGAAAAAAAGAACTCAACTAGTCAAATTTTGAGGAATTAAAGCTTTTTACACCTAGCCCTTGTCTGAAATTCTCAACTTGTGAAAAGCTCAAATTTGTACAAATACTCATTTGAGACACACAAATTGAAACTTGATTCAGATAAGTAGGTGCATAATTATACAAGCGCGTTAAACGTACAAGTGCCTTAATAATAATTGTAGTACAAATAATAGCACCAGATTATAAGTGGGGAGTTGTCTGACAGGTAGGATTGATGGTAGTGGTAGTTGGACACTCGGTCGGGTCGGGTCCACGTGGATGGCCCCACGCACGGACCAACTCATTCCCTTCCTTCCTTCATCGCTGTCCACTCGGTTGGAGCATTTTGGATTTCTTTCCAGCAAAAAATGAAAAATTGGGAAAGTGAATTGCACGTCTCCCTCCCTCCTTTGATCATTCATCAAACAAATTCCAACCCAGCCATGGATGTACCAAACCCTCTCTCTGCCTCGAATCATCCGTCCCGCCCATGGATCGCCGCCGCCATCACCACGCCGGAGAATTCGGTCAGTAACCTCCTCCTCCTCTCTCTCTCTCTCTCTGTATCAGCAAGCTAGCAAGCAACCGCAGACCTGAATGAATATGAATGAATGAATCAACCAAGCGATCGCTGTGGCGCCGAGGCCGGGCGGACCTGAGCGCGCTGCTGCTGGCGGCCGCCGTCGCCTCCTGGATCCTCTTCAACCGCGCCTCGGGTTACACGGCCGTCTCGCTGGCCGCCGACGTGCTCCTCCTGCTGCTGGCGGTGCTCTACGCGTGGTCCAGGGCCGCGCGCCTCCTCGGCCGCCCCGCCCCGCCCATCCCCGACCTGCAGCCGGCGGCCGAGCCGACGAGCTCGCCGCGCTCATCCGCTCCGGCCTTGCCGGCCTCGCCTCCGCCTTCCGCAGCGTCGCGCAGGGCCAGCCCGGCTCCGGCCGCGTCTTCCTCTGCCTCGCCGCCGCCGCCCTGCTCGGCCGCGTCGCGCGCGACCTCCCCACCTTGTGCTACGCAGGCACCTTCTCTTTGCTCTGCTTTCTTTCTTGACTGAATAATACAGTAGAAATCTTTCATTCAGAATTCGACGCCATGGATGGATCACTTCTTTTTTTTTTTTTGAAGGGATGGATGGATCACTTCTGACGGACTGTAATTGCATTGATTTTTGTGGTATAATCCAATCCTGCAGTTGTGGTGAGCGGGCTGACCATCCCGGCGGTGTACCAGAGGTTGAGCATGGAGCGGTACATGAGGCTGGCGTCCCTGAACCTCTACAGATACTAGCTCTTCTACCAGAGCTTCTCCCTCACCTGCTACCTCCAAGCCAGGGACTACCTCATCCAGCTGCTCAAGGAACCATAGCCATGACTGACTAATGAATTCCTTGCTTCATTCATTCATTCATGAGCTCTCAGTTTTTTGATCCACGATTGTTTTGGGCTTGCTCTCTCTCAGTTTTTTTTAGTGTGCCTGCTTAGATTGATTGAGTTGATTTGGTTGCTGCTTACGGCTGTTGGTGTTGCAACGTGCTCCTACTAGTAGATATATAGATAGATAGATGGCTGGCTAGCTTTCACTCTGCTCTGAATGAATGAATGAATGAAAATTGGTTGTGAGGTTGCAGTTTGCACAAAAACATTTTGTCTTTGTCAACCCCCCCTCCCCTGTCTCTGTCTGTGCTGTGATGTGATGAACCTGGCTGGAGGTTGTTACAGCATACTACATGATACATACTGAAGCCATACATAATTTGGTTGGCGCTAATGTCTGTTGGCGTCTGAATGTAGCTAGTTTGATGGATGGCTACCATAATTGTTTTGTTTGTTTGCGTTGGTTGTCACTCTGCTTGCTTGCTCTGGATGAGATTGAGATGCATGAATTGCTGTCGACTTGCAGTTTCTTAAGCTGTGATGAAGCTGGAGATTAAACTGGTACAACACGCACGGGATAACAGGATACGGCTGCAAACTGAAACCACATCCGCCTGCACCAAACGAGATCATGTACGTATCTCTCTCTCTATGTACAAAGTTGCCAGCCGATTCTTCCAATTCTTCTATCTGCAACAACATTCACATCCACAATTTGCAAACAAAAAACCAAACATCCACACCATACCATACCCTACTCATCAGGACACCAAATTCACAACTGCAAACAAATCGCACGCCTGCAACACCAAACCATCATTCTCACCAAGTCAGGATGCATGGAGATAGATAGATATATATGATCCCAGAATACCATCAGGCATGGTTCAAACACTTAACTTGATTATCCACTCCACCCAAGTCTTAGTCTAGCTAGCCAGCACATCATCCAACGTTAAGCTAGATTCAGGTTGCTTGGTTCAACGACGCCAACACAAACACAAACGATAACATGCCATGCCGCACATCCATGGTATGGTTCCCAGCGACATCAACGCAACGGACCGACGACGCACTACCGACTTGCTTCTTCATTCTACGGGCACCCATACAGCTAGAGTTCCAGGTGCCATCTAGATAGATAGTACATAGATAGATAAGATAGGTAGGTTTTATACAGACACACGGTTCAACCTCCGCTGACGGACATCAGCATCCATCAACATCAAGAGCAGCATCAAATCAGCAGAAGAACATGGAGCTCCTCACTTTCTCGTGCAGCCGAGGCAGCCCCTGGAAGTGTTCAAACACAAGCAAGCAATCAGCATCTGGAGTAGAATTTAATCTATAATAAACATAGTCTAAAAACTTGTACCAAAGAAAGGTGACTTACCTACTACGCCAGTGGAGGATATTCATCATCCGCGTAACCAGCCCCTAAGTCAGATTCTTCCTCCATAATCATCTTGATCTCCGCCCTCATCTTTGACATCATTTCAGACCTCTTCTGACTCAAGATGGACTGCCTCGCCTCCAAAACACGGAGTTTGGCACGCCACATGGCCCTCTGGGCACGCCTGTCACGAGCAGCTGCCTCATCCCTCTCTTGTTGTGTAGCATAAGCAGGTTGCCATGGGAGTCTATGTTGGTGTGTGCCATGCTCAAAGCTAGGAGCTCGTGGGAACTGATAATGAGAAAAACGCAATGCTAAGCAAACATACCACAACCAGTAGTTTTCTAGACAAACAATAGCACAGTACTAGCAAACATATCACAACAGTTGATGGAAACCAGCATGGAAACCATCTTCATCCCAAAAGAAAGAGAACGAAAAAAAACACGTACAGGAGGGTGTGGATAGATGGATTGACGTACTCCCCGATTTCTTTCCCCAAGTGGAGGTTCGTTAGGTCCCAGCTGATCCATCTCATTGTCATTCTTGAGCACAAGAACCTTCAGTGCTGACATGCTTGCGTCAACTCCCAGCATCTCTTGATCAATCCGCTCCAGGGATGCGTCAAGCATGTCGTTGAAGGACGTCTCTAATGCTACCTTGGCACGAGACTTGCACTTCAACAACTCTGGATTCACCAATCTGAATCCATGCGTTCCTGGATAGGTCCTCACACCGATCTTTGCTGCTTCTTGGAGGGGGGCTCGCTCATCCAGTTGAAATTGAACCTGATGAGCTTGATTCACCTGAGTGATCTGCAGATCTTCAAGCACATCGTCAACATCAGCAAGGCGGGAAACTACTCTGACTTGGTGGCGGGCCATGGTGGGATATCCTCCTGTAAAAGAAACAACTTCTTTCATACCAACCCTAGGTGCTGCTAAGCAGTGGCGGAGGACGGAAAAAAATTGAGGTGGGGCGAAATATAGAGGAGAAAAAAATTTAGGATGCAACATCAAATTCACAACATGAAAATACCAGTAAGATCATTGTAATTCTCTCTCTCATAAAAAGAAATAGCCAATCAGTACAAATCCCCATCCCAGCCGAAGCCTCTCTCATCTCTCATTCTCTCATAGCCCCCGCCTGCCTCGTAATCACACAATCTGTCTATCAGTCTCTCCCCACAGTAGCTGCACCACAATAGTCGTCCTCAACCCACTCCACTCGATGGTTCCCAGCGCAGGCTGCCTCCACACACATCCGATAACAGTGCCCTACCAGGTCCTACCGCATAAAATCAAGGGCGGAGGGCCCAAATAACAATCTGTCTATCGCATAAAATCAAGGTAGGGCGGTCGCCTGACCTTGCCCTACCAGGTCCTCCGCCTGTGCTGCTAAGAGAGGAGGAAGAGGTGCGAGGAGGAAGAGGGAGAGTAGGAGGAGGAGGAGCACCTTCTGGCGGCAGGGCAGAGAAGGCGTTTTACCAATTTAAAGGACCAGCTGATCGGAACATCCTTCTGATCGGATGTTTTACCAATTTAAAGGACCAGCTGGTTACAATACACTAATAACAGAGCAAGCAGTTTTCAGTTTCAGAATAGTGCACAATGCAGTTTGCTAGTATTTTGGAGATGTGTGTTATAGCCAGCTGCAACAAAATGACATGAATCTGCATCTAGATGGTTCAATTTACCTCTTCCTACACCTCCAAACTAACAAGCAAGCATGAAACCCATTCCATGTGGCTATACAAACCCATACCTGGCACTGAAGGGGAAGCCGGCTCTTCTTCATCTTGGGTGTCGTCCGACGGCTGCTGTTTCCTCTTCTTCGGCGCCGGCACTGTCAACAGAGCAAAGGGAAATCAGTTCATCTGGCATCCCATCAGTTTATAACCCTTCCATAAAAAGAGTAAATGCAGACTTCAAGGCTTAAACCACCTTTTAAGCTCACAAGGTCTTTTACTCTTATCACCATGATAACATGAGTGGACATCTGGGATCATCACATACATTACAGTGATCGCATTTTTTAATATTATGATCATGTGATTGTAAAAGCTGACTAAAATCACTAGGTTTTCGTAGTAGCTGACTAGAGATTGTAAAAGCTGTTCATTTTTTTCCCTGAACTGAAGCTATAACTGTACTCACTAAATTTAGTAGCTTCTTTCTTGCTCTGGTGCAAGATTTTTCCTGTCCACTAGATTAATCGTATTATTGAATTTCATGATCATGCCATACTAAAATCATAAAGATTTTCAGTGTAGCTGACTAAAGATTGGTAAGAGCTATTCATATGTTTTTCCTGAACTGGAGCTATAACTAGACTCACTAAATTTACTTGTTTCTTTCCTGCATTTTCTTGGTTCAGCCTGACATTCATATTGCTTCAGCCTGAGCACTAGTGGAAATTCTAACCGACCTATATTTCTGGTGGTTGATTGGTAGTGGTATTATTCCAACTTATTAGCAGACCAAGACATGCATATAAATTCTAATTTTGATGAACATGTTTTTGATTAATGTCACGCCCTTTTTACACACATATCACATGGCTGAGATGCAATAATTCATACATATTCTTTTGAAAACTTTTGTGTTTCTTAGGGCATGTCGGACGCAAACGACAATGTTGAAGAGAGTGGTGCTATTGATCCGACGACGGGCTTTGGGGATCATTTAGCAAGCACACAAAAGTAGTCCAGCACACACAGCGGCAGCAAGCACTTGCACAAGATGTGGAGAAAATAAGGAATAGAACACCTGATTCGTGGTCGTGGTCGGCCGTGGGTGAGCAGCTCGATTTGGAAGCAGAGGCGCCGCCTCTGGTTCTATCTCTCTCCAGTTCGCCACCTTGCAGATCGACGGCTCTTCCCTTGGACGCCTTTTGGACGGCGGAAGATTTGCCCTTGGTCGCACGGCGGGGCTTTTCGACCTTGTCCTTTGCCGGACTGCGCCTCGGGTCGCCATCGACGGGGGCCGCGGCCCTTGACGATCCGCGCGTGCTGACGCGATTGACGGCGGCGCCTGGGGCGGTCGGTGCCGCGGCCTTTGTCGATCTGCGCTTGCTGACGAGATTGACGGCGGCGCTTGGGGCGGTCGGTGCCGAATTGCACTTTCCGCCGCCATTGCTGGGGGTTTTTGCTTTTTTGCCGCCGGGTAGATCTTGTGATGTGTCCCCCGGCTTGCGCCATGGTGGGATATCCTCCTGTAAAAGACAAATACTTACAGTGTAAGCCCTCCAATTCAAAGGTAAAATCCATTGTAATCTATTTGACAAATACTTACAACAATTACAGTGTTGAACCATACAAAATACAGTGTAAAACTGTGGTAAATTACAGTGTAAGCCCTACCACAATTCAGGTGTAAATCCACTGTAATCTATATGACAAATACCTACAACAATTACAGTTCTGAAGCATATAAATTACAGTGAAAATATGGGGTATATTACAGTGATGAAGCATAGAAAGTAGTCTATCTGAAAAATACTAAAAGCCTACAACAATTACAGTCCTGAACCATGCAAATTACAGTGTAAAACTGTGATATAGCACAGTGTAACGATGCAACAATTACAGTTATTAAGCATATAAAACACAATGAAAATCTGGGGTATATTACAATGCAAATCTAGGGTTGGTAAATTACAGTGCAATTTTAAGCAATATTACATTAGAATCCTGTCCTATATCACAGTGTAAATCAGAGTTAAATTCCACTGAAGTTCAATGACATGACAATTAACATGAACAGATGCATTTCAAGTACATCATACTACTACTGGGATGATAGAACTCACATGCACAGGCAGAGGAACAGCCAGATGAATCCCAAACCTAGAAATACCACCAACAAGCAACCAACAAACCATACGTGCACATGTACAACAAAATCACAAACCCTAACACTAGAAATGGTAGAAGTACAGATACACAGCGCGAGCCAGACGAATCAAATACAAAATCTTAAACAGCGGAAATCAGAAACCCTAACCCACAATCAGATGACCAACATCTCAGCAAAGCTACAAAAAAGAGCAGCCTATCAGCACCTCCACCGAGCATAACAAAACGAGAAGACCTAAAACCTTACAGGGGAATCCATGGGGAACTAGTGACGCAAGCAGACGGACATCCATGGGGAACTAGTCAAAGCACAAAGCAGAAGCAGCCACTAAATCTACAAGAAGGCATAAAAAATACGACTAGCAACAATCCACAGCCCTAGATCCGTAAGGTACAAGAACAGAGACAAGGCAAATCAAACGCGAGAAATAAATCATTTTATTTTGTGTCACATATAACTGATGCTATTTTTGTATTATGGCTTGCCCCGAGTCCCGATAGTGTCATTTTACCACAGAGCATCAGTAAAAATAGAAATGAGAGGAGGAGGAGCACCTTCTGGCTTCTGGCGACAGAGCAGAGAAGGACGGCGGCGCTCGCGAACGGGGACGGGGACAGCGACAGCGACGATATCCTCCTGTAAAAGAAACAACTTCTTTCAGACCAACCCTAGGTGCTGCTAAGAGAGGAGGAAGAGGTGCTAAGAGAGGAGGAAGAGTAGGAGGAGGAGGAGCACCTTCTGGCTTCTGGCGGCAGGGCAGAGAAGGACGGCGGCGCTCGCGGACGGGGACGGCGACGCGGCGGCGGCTAGGGTTTGAGACGAGGGAGGAGGCGAGGGCGAGGCTGCTAGCCGGTTTTGAGGGGAGGCGACCGGCATTGACAGCAAACGTGCGCGACGGCGATGGAAGCAGCCAAGGGACTGATCACCCATCACCTTGTGCTGCCGAGTCCACCAAAGAAGGTGATTCTTCAGAAGAAGAAGCAATAAAACACAAAGTTGAGGAAAAAGTGCGCAACAGCGAAAGCAGCAGCAACTGGACTGATCCTTCACCTGGCGAGTCCATGAATGAAGCTGATTCTTCAGAAAATGAAGTAATGCAACATGAAGATGAGGAAAAGGAGCGATGGACGGACAGTGTGTGCAAAGGGGGAGGAAGCAGCCACTGGAATGATCCAATTGAATGGACGGACGCAGAACAGAGGGCATGGGAGATCAGCCCATCCTAGCTAGCCATCCGGGCTATGCCCCTGGAAATGTTATGTCATTTTGAAGATAAACTTCCAACTGTGGCCACTGTGTTCCGAAGACAATAAAATGCTTACATTATTATATTTATTTATTCGTAGAGAAAAGTAGACACTGATTAAATGACTGTATGCTACGAACTATTTTATTTATGCTGTTCTACTCAACAGAAATGCTTACGGTATATATATAGCCTGTATGATAAAGGAGCTTCTTATCAAGTTATTATATAGGTGTATGTTTTGAAGATAAGCATAACCTGACTGAGGGACATGATGAAATCTATGTTAATATTTTGCTGCAGTAATTAGATGACCCGCGCACTGAATCAATATTTTTCTTGTTGTGGAATGAACGTTTCAAGCAATGTTTTAACACACAAGGCATTGGTGTACCTTGTCGTATAGTTAGTTGAATTTCCTTTCTTCGTGTCCTCCGTAGATAATTAATTGTCTATACATGATTTTGCTAAGGTGCTGGCCAACATTAGTAGACACCTAATTACCATAAGCTTAGGAAGAAGATGCAGCAGTATAAGCACGCCAATTAGGAACCTACTTTGTACTGCTTGTAACAAACATAAACAATTTTTTTCCTTGTATATTACTTGATACAAAATCCAATATAGACAACTATTGATGCTCTGGTCAGTACTTGTTTTGTCATGTTACAGTGCACGCACTGTTATCGGTAAATAAAAAGGATTCATTTGAAATGTTAAAATCGATGAGGATGTTCTTTTAAATCGGTATAGCACTTGTAGAATTCTATTAGAATGGAAACAAACAAACAAACAAAATCTTTGTAATATATATGCAGATTACTGAGGAAGCTGGTACTAGTTGATCAAATGGAAATATTAGCTCTTCAATTTATACTAAACAAGCAAGAGAAACTTAGGATAGAGTAGTTGCTAAACATAAGAGATGGGTTACTTACTTAGGATGGATAGACCATCTTGTCTTGTGTGGGAAGAAACTGAGTCATCTTTGGTCATATTATTATTATCATATAGTAGAATGATTCTGAAATGGAGTTTTTGCTGTGTGGAGCAGCTGAAGAGGAGATGAGCGGTGGCATAAGAGGGAGTTTCGCATTTTGGGTTGGAAACTAGCAAGGGGGTTGACGCATGGTGATGGCCATTGTGTCATTGCTAAAAAACTGTGGTTGGTTTGCTTCTTTTGGTATTTATTTCACAAAACAGAAGACAATGCCATGTTGGTTTGGTAGACTGAGATTGGTGGTGTATGTATGTATGTATGTATGTATGGAATGTTGATGTTGCTGATTCATCAAATCAGACTTGCATGTATGAACTAGTTAAAGAGGATGCATGGCAATGGGCTTGTCTTTCCTTATAAACATGAATGAATCAATGTAGTAACATTATTTCTTCTCCAAAGTTATGGCACTTTTGTTTATTTTTGACATGGAACATCTTTATTCTTCCATTAACCTGAGCGCACAGCAATGTTGTTGGCCACCAAGTCTTGGACCATACGGCTTGGGGATTGACGTCCATGTTTGCACCGAATTGAATGCTGGTAGATCACAGCATCCGCAACCTTAAAACAGAAGAAAAAAAATGTAAAACAAGAAAGGTGTTTATCTCTTTAATTTAAGCAAAACACCCGAATAAGCATGTTGAATCGCAAATCCCCATCCAACTTGCGAGGAATCTGGCATCGATGCTAGTAATTTCCAGCATATCACCATGAGAAGAGTTGATAATCAGCAGCATTTCTTCGGATCTGGAACAAACTTGGCTTCATCAATATCTAGCTTCTTCTCCTTCTCTTGCACTAATTTCGTTCCTCGGAAGAAACTAGTTACAGGGAGGGTAACATCCATCATTTGTACTAGTTTTGTTTTGTTGGCCTCCAGTCTTTTCTTTTTCTTCTTTTCTTTTGCCTATGAAACCTTCTAGTCTAGATACAACATTATGGCCAGGCAGCTGAGCCTGCGCTTGCCATCCATCTTAACTAGCATAGCAGCAGCAGCAGCAGCAGCACTTGTACTAGCAGTAGACACTAACTAGCCAATAATAATCACGGCACCTATTATCGCATTCATCTTTCTTCTCTTCTCTACAAAAAGAAAAAGAAAAGCAACAGCAACAGCAGCACAATAACAAGAAAGAAATGATCCAAGAAAGCTAAGCTTCCTTAAAAGTGTCAAACTAAAATGAGTGCATCCTCACCACATCATCATGCTAATTAAGTAGTAATCTCATCTCATCTCATCGGTGTTCATGCTACACCTTGCTACACAGCAATCACTTAGAGAGTCATGCCAAGATTACAGTTTGCAAATTCATGATTGCCTGGCCTGGCCTGGCCTGGTCCACACAAATAGAGTATGTTGCAAGTGCATAATCATCGATAGCAGCAAAGGGAGGGAGTGCCTTTCACCAACACAGCTCAAACGCGCTCAAAACGGACATAACTAGCAACTACACCCCCAGAAAAACGACGACGATTATATTAGCTCCAAGCTTTGGTTCATTCATCAAATCCTCCTACTCCTCCCTCTTCAGTCGTCAGTCACACTCACACGCACCGCCTCCTTGAGCCAGCCAGCCTGCTCTAACAACACCTGGTCACACATCAAGACAATGCTGCAAAACAAAACAAACAGGCACCAAGTTAAGTCGTCCATGTCAAGGGGAGGCTGTTTTAGGAGAATTGCAAAGCAATAGCAACTCCTATCAGCAAGATCACTGCACAAGAGGTACCTTTCCGTTGGTAGCATTCGTGCGGTAACCAGTGTGTCCCTGCTTTGCTCAAGTGGTCGGTGCGGATGAGTTCACTGCATTTCAATCAACACTCGCACACATCATCATCAACACCATCTAAAGGCAGCGGAATCGAGCTTTTTCTGAAAAAAAAAAATACGAGTCTTACATACATACTGTTTCTTAGACAGCCGGTCTCCTGGATGATGGTATTTGCAGTTCATCTGAAACTTACAGTAGCCCTGCCTCATGTAGTGGGCACACTCGGGTTCACCCGGCCTTTCAGGATACATGATGCTCTCTTCTTGTTGCTCCACACCATTATCATATGCCCCCGAGCCAGTTCTCTGACCAAATGCTTCCTGAAACAGCATGACATCCATGAGCACCACGGGTAAAAAAAAATCAGTGAGGAACAATTAAGCATCTATTTTGTTTCAACTGGGTGACATGACATACATATTTCTACTTCTGAGAAATGGAAAAAATTCAACAAGTTCACGATCAACAGTGTAGAAATAAAAAGTGAAAGAGCAACCTCCATTGCACTCATGGATTTCGAGTCGCTCGACTAGTCGCGACTAGAATTCTCTCAACACACAATTTATTAGGTTTTCATTTGCATAAATGTCAATGCTAGTGACGATCTCTATCCGCGAGAAAAGGAAATGTAGTTTTATTCCCCAGTTCCCATAACAAAGGACTGAGCTGATTAGTATTTACTATACTTAAATGGCATGCCTAAAATGCAACAGGGATCAGCCAGAGAAAAAGAACAATTGCAAACTACTTATGATTGAATCGATAGTGTTTACTTGAACATCGACCACTAATAATAGAATATACCTCTGTAGTTGCATGTATATCTTTGGGATGACGAAATTCACATGCTGATCCAAATTGACATTTCCCAGCTTTCATATAGAAAGGACAATCTGGCATGCCATGTATTTCAGGTCCAATCTGATCCGAGTGAGCTGCAAGTCTATCTTTTGGATGGTGAAATATACATGCAGACAGATATTTGCATTTCCCAAACTGCATGTAGTACCGGCACTCTGGCTGACCAGGTCTCTCAGGATACTGCGGTTGCTGGGGCAGCAGATAGTCTTGTAATGTGATTCTTGAAGATGGATGATGTTCTTCAGTGGTAACAGATCTTTTCGCATCTGTTGGGCTCTGCATGGTCGGATTTGAATCCTCTGGGTGATAAAACTTACATTGTGCCCCAAATTTACAGTACCCACGCTTCATAAGGAATGGGCATTCTGGTTCATCAGGTCTCCCAGCTGGGTATTTGTCTTTTGGGTGGTGATAGTTGCATGCTGATGCAAATTTACAATCACCAAATCTCATGTAGAAAGGGCAATCTGGTTTGCCAGGCCTCTCAGGATAGTTTACCTGTTCTTGGTCTTTTGACTGTTTTGGGAGGTGATATTCTGGTCTGCCAGGCCTCTCGGGGTAACCCACGTGCTCCCCCTGCTTGCACAAAGGTCCATCTGAACTATCTGCTGAACAGCAACCATCGGAATCGTCTGAAGCAGATGACCAACCAGACTTCTGCATGAAGCAGATAGGATAGGAAATTAACAAAAGGCACAGACCAGTCATAATCTAGGAAAGTACAGTGCAGTGTCACAAAGTAGCAATATCCAAGAGATGTGTGCAAATGCGGTTTCTAAACATTGCATAATATAGGGAAGAAACAACATGTACCTTTTTCGCCTTTCCTTCCGCACTAGGCAGTACTTTTTGGGGAGGTAGAAGCATTCTAAATATGCTTGGCGGCAGGACACCTGAGCTAGATTAAGTGTCATGGTCAGAAGACTTCTTTGAGTATGATGTGTCATCTACGGTCGCACCATCAGAAGGTTTCTTCAAGTGTGATCTGTCATCTAAGGTCGCGTCATCGGAAGATTTCTTCATGTGTGATCTGTCATCTAAGGTCACATCAGCGGAAGATTTCTTCATGCGTGATGTCTCATCTAATGTATGGTCAGAAGATTTCTCCATTTGCAAAGCATTATCCTCCCACCCTGTTGGTGGATTGAACTGAGCATCAACTACATGGTCTGGATGGTTAAAATGACAGTTTTTGCCATATCTGCAAGCACCAGTTCGCATATAGTAGTCACAGTTTCTTGCTCCCTGAAAAGCCATTTAGACCACAATTCAGTTTCAACATTTTCCAATATAAATCACAAGTACCAACTCCAATAGATGAAAAGATAGCATAAGCATACTTCTCGAATGGGAAGGCCAAGGCGGTTCAGTTCCAGAATTTCTGCAGCACCATGATTTCTTCGTTCAGAGGGACGCCATGAATCATCTGACCTAGATTTAAGCTGCTGCAGTGACAACATCATAAAAAAGGAGGATGATAAGTTACCAAATACAATTATCAGCACATAAAGCATTTAAAATGCTACATCATCTCCTGCTTATTTAGGGACCAGAAAGGATGAGAGGCTACATTTTTATACAGAAAAGGGCACGTTGAAGGGCATGCATACGCACATATATGTAGAAGAAGCATGCAGCAGGGACTGCAGGTGTGAGCTTAATGCATTGAAATAAAGATCACAGCACTACCTACCTAATTGCATGACAGATGGCACAGATATGACAGCGATAGTGTACACAACCTATTGTGATAAGCAAAATTGCGACATTCTACAAAGTACAGGAACCAACAAAGTTTTCTTGCCAAAAAAAGTTGAAGTAAATACATCATATGATAGTAAAGTGACGCAGATTTTACCGGTGGGTGATTGAAGTGGCATGAGGGCCCGTATGTGCAGGTCCCTTTTGACATGTAAGAGGGGCAGTTAAGTTTTCTGGGCTTCTAGCAGGCAGCTTATACTTCTCCTTGTTAACTATACCCGAATCTCCGGTACCTTGATAAGCTGCCGTGTCCATAGCACGATCATCCTCAGGCAGCTTAACCTTCTCCTTGTTAACTATACCCCAATCTCTGTTACCTTGATAAGCTGTAGTGTCCATAGCAAGATCATCCTCAGGTGCACCCCATTCATGGCGGACACGCTCCACTACATCCTCCTTGTGCTTTTCAACAGTGAAATCAGACTGTGTTGCTCCCTGTTTGTCGCCGGTCCTTTGCTCCAACATGTTCCCCCCAGCATGAACACCATCCATGTCCTTGACTGCTATCTGTTCATCACCGATGCGTGGCTCAGCCTCATTCTTCTGACCTTCCAAAGCAGTAGCATCACTGGATGTACCCCAGTTATCGACGATGACCTGTTCCTTCACATAGCCATGTCCCTCCACATTAATATCATCCTTGGCTCTGCCATTTTTGTCGACGATGCCTTGATTCCCTGCCGAATCATGTTCCACCACAGGACTCTCATCCTTGATTGTTACTATTGCATCACTGGCATATTGCACCACTGCCTTATCATGGTCTTTCACCACAATATCATCCATGGGCAGTGTACCCTGGTCTTCTATGATCGACAACTTATCCTGATCTTCCGTGGCAAGATCCATGTACTTTGGGTCGATGACACCTTGCTCCAACACCATCTCCTTTTCTTTGACAATGTACTCATCCTTAGTTGCTCTTGAACATCGCTCCAACACTTTCTCTTGTTTTTCAACAGCAATGTCATCGGTTCTGTCAACGATGCCTTGCTGCAATACCTTGTGATCTTCAACAGAATCATCATCATCCATGGTTAAATCGACAACACCTTGCTCGACCACCTCCTGTTCTTCAACAGAAGCATCATCATCCATGGTTAAATCCACAACACCATGCTCCACCACCTGCTGGTCATCCACAGTATCATCATTCTTCATGGTTGTTCCCAAGTCATCATCATAAGTGGTACATTGCTCCACATTCTTTCCTTGATCCTCGACAGCAGCAATGTCATCTGTGGTAGCGCGTGTTCCTTCCACGGCACCTAGCAACAGCACCTCATGATCTTTGACATCATTGTCATCATCTATGGCTGCATCCCCTTGGTCAATGACACCTTGCTCCACCACCTCCTGATCGTCCTTAGCAACATCATTCTGCATGGTTGTTCCCAAGTCATCATAAGTGGTGCATTGCTCCACTGCCTTGTCATGGTCATCTACAGCGATGGCATATGCGCTTTCACCTTCTATGCCAATGACACCTCGTTCCACCACTTCCTCTTGAACTTGCACAGCATCAGCATTCTTAGTTGATACCAGCTCATGAGCTTCCAGTGTCTCTTGTCCCTCAGCAGCAGTATCTCCATCCCTTGGCTGGGTGGCATCTTGCTGCTCCATCGCCTCTTGAACTTGCACAGCAGCAGCATCATCATTCTCCATGGTTGTTCCCAGGTGACCATAAGTGGTACATTGCTCCAGTGGCTTCTTCTCCTGATCATCATCATCAACAGCAACAGCATTATTATCATCTATGGTTGCATCCCTTTGGTCAATGACACCTTGCTCCGCCTCCTCGTGATCATCCTTAGCACCATCATTGTCCATGGTTGTTGTCAATTCTTCTTCACAGGAGGTGGTACTACATTGCTCCAGTGGCTTCTTCTCCTAATCATTACCAGCAACAGCAACAGCAGTGGCATCTTCTTCTGTGGCCTGACCCATTCCAGAAACGGCACCTTGCGTCAGACCCTCCACAGCATCATCATCATTCCTGGTCCATCCCAGCCCATGGGTGGCCAACTCGTCTTGTTCCTGGACAAGAATGGCGTCACCCCTTGGGTTTGGGCAGGCAGTGGCGTCTGCGGTCTTCAACTGATCATCATCTATGGCTGCATCTACCTTCAACTGCTGATGGTGAACAAGACTTGTGCAGTGCTGCTGCTGCAGGAGTAGGTCGTCCGGAAGGCGATGATGATCATCCCCAGCAGCAACATGGTTCTGGATCAACAATGCAAGAGCGTGTTTGGGGAGGGGCAGATCCAGCTTGTCCCCCTTGCGTTGGTCCAAGACGTTGAGGCCCTGGGTGGGGCTTGGGACGTGGGTGCATGCGCCCTGTGTGTGGAGGTGGAGGGCAGCGGGTTCATCCGCCTGGCCGCGGGGCTCCTCCTCCTCCTTCTCCTGGTGGTGTTCCACGGCAGCGGCAGCGGGAGCGGCAGCGGGAGCGAGGGGTGAGCATGGCGATGGCGTGGGGGTTGCGGAAGGAGGAGAGCCCTCTTGGCCTTGGGAGCGGCGGCGTGGGTTTCGTCGGCCTGCTGCTCGTGGTCCTGGTGGGGGCGGAGAAGGGAGGAGGAGGCGGAGGCGGGGGTTGAGGGTGGCGGTGGAGGGGGGTCGTGTTGGTGGAGGTGGAGGTCGGGCTTGAGGTGGAGCAGTAGGCTGAGTCCGAGCCTTGGCGACGAGGAGGAGGAGGAGGAGGAGGAGGCGGCAGGAGTGGAGGGCGCGATGGCGGAGGAGAGGGCCCGGATGGAGCCGAGCAGGCGCCTGCCGAGGCCGAGGCTCGGGGACGGAGCGGGCGCGATCGGCGGTGGTGGCGGTTGCGGTGGAGAAGGAGGCGGGGTGGTGGGCTGGTCGTGGTCGCCGATCATGGCGGGCGTGCGATGGCGGCGGCGGCGGCGTGGGGTTGGGGATTGGGGGATTGATGGAAACCCTAGCTAGCTCCCTAAACCCAACCACTCCCTCCCCAATCTCTCTTCTCGTGAGTGGATTTGGATGGGATGGGGGAGACGGAAATGGCTGGCGTGTGAAATCAAAGCAAAGCGTACGGGGAGAGAGAGAGAGGGAGAAGAAGCGTCCCTCCTAAGCCAACTCCTGTGCTGTGGGTGGGTGGGTGCTGTTTTTGCAGTGCGGCCCCTCGCGCTGCCCATTATTCATTCGCTTGCACTGCGCCTCCTCCTCTCCTCTACCCCACTCCACTATGTGTGAGGAGGAGGATGTTTGTTTTGCAATGCGGCCCCTCGTATGGTTCCCTATTTGCGCGCGCGCACGCACGTCCTCCACTGCTCCAATCATCAAGGCGCCGCGCCGCTCCCGTTCTTTTCGTGCCCTACCAAACACACGCTGCACACACACGAGCCATCCAGATCACTCTACTACTTCCTTTTTTTCTTTTCCCTGCAGGAACCCAGATCTGTGTCATTTTTCCAAGAGAATTCCAAGGTCTCTATTCAACCAACACACTCAACGAACCACAAGGCTGCTGCTCATGAAGCTTAGAGCATCTACAACCGGACCTCTCAAACCCGCCTCAAACGTCCGGGCAGGCCGCCCGGTCACGTTTTTTCAACCCAGACGGACCCCTCAGACGGCCCTCAAACGCCCGGCCTGACCGGCATCCCCCATATCCAGCCCAAATATGGGGGTGCCCGGGCACGCCCGCCACGTCGAACCCGGCCCATGCTGGCCCACCCCTACCCCACTTATATTCGTCACCATCCGCTCGCTGGACCAAACCCTAGCCACTTCACTCCCCTCCCCTCCACTCCCCCCTGCCACCTGAGCTCACCTCCGGCGGATTCCGGCCATCTCCGCCATGTCAGACAGCACATCGGACTCCGACCTGTCTGGATCCGTCGACTAGGGTGTGATCCCGTGTGGGTTGGAGGAGGCAATGGCAATCCGCCGCTCCCGGGAGGAGAGCGGCCGACCGACGGACGGATCCGTCCGCCGCGAGGCCATAGCGTTGGCTCACCAAGCGCTCGGGTCCTCTGGTGCTAGATCCTCGCGATCCCGGCAGCCGGAACACCGCTCCTTCCCCATCACCGGTCCGGCAGACTATGAGTCGTACTGGGACCGGGCGGCACGCCATGGGAAGGAGAGGATAAGGGCCGCCGAGGCCCGTCTCGCGGCAGATATGGCGGAGGCGGCTGATGCAACAGCACGGGCGGACGCAGAGGAGGAAGCCATCCGCGCCCGCATTGTGAAGAAACGGCAGCGGAGGAACATGCGCGCCCTCGCCCGAGAGCAGAATCGGGCGGTCTGTGCCATGGCTGGACTACCACCGAAGGAGGAGAAGGAGGACAGCGACGGCGAGGACAGCTCCGGCGACGAGCAGACCCGGCTCGATCCGTACTGCGTCTTCGACCGGTACTTCCGCGAGAAGGACGGCAAGGACGCCGGGAAGGGCAAGGGCTGCCGTGGATCAAGTCCACCATAGCCAAACATGCCAAATTTTGGTAGTCCGATGGCATGTTTAGTGTAGTGTGATAGAGTAGCCGGACGATGCGTGTGTGTCGACGTAGTTGCATGAGTTTGTATGGATTTGAGATATGGTAATTGAGGTGTCCGGATGTGGAGTGACTAATTTGAGGCGTGGCCGCTCAGTGCCCGTGGACGCGCCGTTTGAGGGGCCGGATTTGCCAAGTTCCGGCTATAGATGCTCTTATGTGTTTCATCGATCCAGCTATTGGCATGTAAAGGGCTCGCTCAATCTATGGATTTGCGCGATGGTTTATCAGCGTATCGATGGGGAGTTTTATTGTTTCGTAGTTGCTGGCCGCCCAACTGTACAACATCGGCCAAAGCCACCGTCCAGTTCCTTCCTGCCTCTCTCACTCTCTTTCGATAAAGTACTATTTAAAGGAAAAGACCGTTACATAGTTATCGGGCCCAAGTTGGGTCTGAAAGCCACGTCGGAAGCTTCTTCGGTCGCGTGGGCCTTGACGCCGCCGGCCCATTCGTCGCGTTTGAATCCTGCACGCCTTGAGTGCTTGCCGGATCCGCTACAATGCCATCACCTCTTGTCGTTCCTCTCTCTGTATCTGCCTGTGCAAGTACAAGGTAGCTGACATCCCCCCGTTCTTGTGAAACGGAGCACGCGGAAACTGCTGCTTCAGAGAATGAATGTCTTCCCAAGTGGCCTCATCAGGAGAACATCCACTCCATTGGATTAAACCTTGCCACAATCTTACCACCGACTTGCCGAATTCGCTGCTTGAACAGGTACTTGCAAGGACACCAAAGGAGAAGGTAAACGAGCTTGAACCTGCACCGTACGGGGGATAAAACGCTTGAGCTGAGAAACATGAAAAACTGGATGGACCTTCCTCCCTTCAGGCAATTGCAAGCATTAGGCCACCTCTCCAATCTTCTCAGTGATACGAAAAGGGCCAAAAAAATTGGAAGCCAATTTGTGGTTTGCCCTGACAACCACTGAAGACTGGACATAAGGTTGTAGCTTTAAGAAGACCATATCACCTTCAGCATCACTCTCTTTGTATGATGCTTGTTAGCATGTTGCTTCATACGGTGCTACACACGCACTAGATGTTGCCGAACAGAATCCATAATGAGTTGTCTGGAATCAAGCCACTGTTGCAAACCAGTATGAGCCAATGTATCAGATACAGAAATGCCAAAGTAGAGAGGAGGATGCCCATAAATCACTTCAAAGGGAGATTTGTTGAGTGGATAAGTTTCAGGATGATAAGCTGAACTCATATTCAATTCTGCACCAGTTCTAGCAATGTGGATTTTCCAAAAAATGACTAGTAAACACAGGATCTCTATCAGAGATAATTAGACTGCGCATACTATGGAGTTTGTACACATTGTCCAAGAATACCTCAGCTACCTTCTAAGCATTAAAAGGATGTTTAAGGGGCATGAAATGGTATGTGACGCCCCCGATTTGATCGTACACTAATCATACACGCAAATGTGTACGACCCGATCAGGGACTCACGGGAAGATATCATAACACAACTCTAAACACAAATTAACATAAAAACAAGCTCCATATTACAAGCCAGGGCCTCGAGGGATCAAAAACAAAGCTCGATAACAGGAGAGTCAGCGGAAGCAACAATATCTGAGTACAGACATAAGTGAACAAGTTTTGCCTTAAGAAGGCTAGCACAAACTGGGATACAATGGATCGAAAAGGCACAGGCCTCCTGCCTGGGTGCCACCTATCTACTCCTGGCCGTCGGCGTCCTCCACGTAGTAGTAGGCTCCGTCGGGGTAGTAGTGGCCGTCAGCGATGGCAGCTGGCTCCTGGGATCCGTCATCTGATCGCAACAATTAAGTAAAGGGGGGAAATGGGGAGCAAAGCAACCGTGAGTACTCATCCGAAGTACTCGCAAGTCTTACATCAGAACTATACTACTTATGCATTGGTATCAAATGAAAGGGGGTAGTATCTGTGGACTATACTGCAGAATGCCGGAATAAGAGGGGGGAGAAGCTAGTCCTATCGAAGACTACGCTTCTGGCTGCCTCCATCTTAAAGCAGGGGAAGAGAACAGATGGTAAGTTAACCAGGTAACCGCGTATAGCATAATCCTAACCCGACAATCCTCTCCTCGTCGCCCTGTGGAAGAGAGATCACCGGGTGTATCTGGCACTTGTAAAGGTGTATTTTATTAAGTATTCGGTTCTAGTTATCATGAGGTGGAGATACAACTCCAAGTCGTCCTTTTACCGAGGGACACGGCTATTCGAATAGATAAACTTCCCTGCAGGGGTGTGATACGTCCATTTTGCATCATGTTTTCCTAGTGATATTTATAATGTTTTCATGCATAATAATGCTTTTGGGAGTAATTCTAATGCCTTTTCTCTCATAATTTGCAAGGTATGCACAAGGAGGGAGAAATCCGGCAGCTGGAAATCTGGACCTGAAAAAGCACCGTCAGGATACCTATTCTGCACAACTCCAAAAGACCTAAAACTTCACGGAGAATTATTTTGGAATATATTAAAATTATTGGAGAGAATAACTACCGGAGGGGAGCCAGGGGGTGCCCACCACCCACCAGGGCGCGCCAGGCCCCCCTGGCAGGGCCCTGTGGGTGGTGGCCAGCCCAGCCCACCTCCGGTGCCTCCCTTCTGGTATATTGGTCTCTCTGAACTAGAAAAAATAAGGGGAGGACTTTCGAGACGAAGCACCGCCGTCTCGCGGTGGAACTTGGGCAAGAGCACTTTTGCCCTCCGGCGGGCAGATTCCGCCGGAGGAACTTCCCTCCCGGAGGGCATGTTTAGTGTAGTGTGATGGAGTAGCCGGACGATGCGTGTGTGTCGACGTAGTTGCATGAGTTTGTATGGATTTGAGATATGGTAATTGAGGTGTCCGGATGTGGAGTGACTAATTTGAGGCGTGGCCGCTCAGTGCCCGTGGACGCGCCGTTTGAGGGGCCGGATTTGCCAAGTTCCGGCTGTAGATGCTCTTATGTGTTTCATCGATCCAGCTATTGGCATGTAAAGGCCTCGCTCAATCTATGGATTTGCGCGATGGTTTATCAGCGTATCGATGGGGAGTTTTATTGTTTCGTAGTTGCTGGCCGCCCAACCTCCCACACAACTACACGAGAAATGTACAACATCGGCCAAAGCCACCGTCCAGTTCCTTCCTGCCTCTCTCACTCTCTTTCGATAAAGTACTATTTAAAAGAAAAGACCGTTACATAGTTATCGGGCCCAAGTTGGGTCTGAAAGCCACGTCGGAAGCTTCTTCGGTCGCGTGGGCCTTGACGCCGCCGGCCCATTCGTCGCGTTTGAATCCTGCACGCCTTGAGTGCTTGCCGGATCCGCTACAATGCCATCACCTCTTGTCGTTCCTCTCTCTGTATCTGCCTGTGCAAGTACAAGGTAGTTGACATCCCCCCGTTCTTGTGAAACGGAGCACGCGGAAACTGCTGCTTCAGAGAATGAATGTCTTCCCAAGTGGCCTCATCCGGAGAACATCCACTCCATTGGATTAAACCTTGCCACAATCTTACCACCGACTTGCTGAATTCGCTGCTTGAACAGGTACTTGCAAGGACACCAAAGGAGAAGGTAAACGAGCTTGAACCTGCACCGTACGGGGGATAAAACGCTTGAGCTGAGAAACATGAAAAACTGGATGGACCTTCCTCCCTTCAGGCAATTGCAAGCATTAGGCCACCTCTCCAATCTTCTCAGTGATACGAAAAGGGCCAAAAAAACTGGAAGCCAATTTGCGGTTTGCCCTGACAACCACTGAAGACTGGACATAAGGTTGTAGCTTTAAGAAGACCATATCACCTTCAGCATCACTCTCTTTGTATGATGCTTGTCAGCATGTTGCTTCATACGGTGCTACACACGCACTAGATGTTGCCGAACAGAATCCATAATGAGTTGTCTGGAATCAAGCCACTGTTGCAAACCAGTAGGAGCCAATGTATCAGATACAGAAATGCCAAAGCAGCGAGGAGGATGCCCATAAATCACTTCAAAGGGAGATTTGTTGAGTGGATAAGTTTCAGGATGATAAGCTGAACTCGTATTCAATTCTGCACCAGTTCTAGCAATGTGGATTTTCCAAAAAATGACTAGTAAACACAGGATCTCTATCAGAGATAATTAGACTGCGCATACTATGGAGTTTGTACACATTGTCCAAGAATACCTCAGCTACCTTCTAAGCATTAAAAGGATGTTTAAGGGGCATGAAATGGTATGTGACGCCCCCGATTTGATCGTACACTAATCATACACGCAAATGTGTACGACCCGATCAGGGACTCACGGGAAGATATCATAACACAACTCTAAACACAAATTAACATAAAAACAAGCTCCATATTACAAGCCAGGGCCTCGAGGGCTCGAAAACAAAGCTCGATAACAGGAGAGTCAGCGGAAGCAACAATATCTGAGTATAGACATAAGTGAACAAGTTTTGCCTTAAGAAGGCTAGCACAAACTGGGATACAATGGATCGAAAAGGCACAGGCCTCCTGCCTGGGTGCCACCTATCTACTCCTGGCCGTCGGCGTCCTCCACGTAGTAGTAGGCTCCGTCGGGGTAGTAGTGGCCGTCAACGATGGCAGCTGGCTCCTGGGATCCGTCATCTGATCGCAACATTTAAGTAAAGGGGGGAAATGGGGAGCAAAGCAACCGTGAGTACTCATCCGAAGTACTCGCAAGTCTTACATCAGAACTATACTACTTATGCATTGGTATCAAATGAAAGGGGGGTAGTATCTGTGGACTATACTGCAGAATGCCGGAATAAGAGGGGGGAGAAGCTAGTCCTATCGAAGACTACGCTTCTGGCTGCCTCCATCTTAAAGCAGGGGAAGAGAACAGATGGTAAGTTAACCAGGTAACCGCGTATAGCATAATCCTAACCCGACAATCCTCTCCTCGTCGCCCTGTGGAAGAGAGATCACCGGGTGTATCTGGCACTTGTAAAGGTGTATTTTATTAAGTATTCGGTTCTAGTTATCATGAGGTGGAGATACAACTCCAAGTCGTCCTTTTACCGAGGGACACGGCTATTCGAATAGATAAACTTCCCTGCAGGGGTGTGATACGTCCATTTTGCATCATGTTTTCCTACTGATATTTATAATGTTTTCATGCATAATAATGCTTTTGGGAGTAATTCTAATGCCTTTTCTCTCATAATTTGCAAGGTATGCACAAGGAGGGAGAAATCCGGCAGCTGGAAATCTGGACCTGAAAAAGCACCGTCAGGATACCTATTCTGCACAACTCCAAAAGACCTGAAACTTCACGGAGAATTATTTTGGAATATAATAAAATTATTGGAGAGAATAACTACCGGAGGGGAGCCAGGGGGTGCCCACCACCCACCAGGGCGCGCCAGGCCCCCCTGGCGCGGCCCTGTGGGTGGTGGCCAGCCCAGCCCACCTCCGGTGCCCCCTTTCTGGTATATTGGTCTCTCTGACCTAGAAAAAATAAGGGGAGGACTTTCGAGACGAAGCACCGCCGTCTCGAGGTGGAACTTGGGCAAGAGCACTTTTGCCCTCCGGCGGGCAGATTCCGCCGGAGGAACTTCCCTCCCGGAGGGGGAAACCATCGTCATCATCATCACCAACCACTCTCCCATCTTGGGGGGAGTAATCTGTTCGCACACGAACACGTCACGTGTACCCTCGACGCCGGGGGTGATACACCGCAGCTCACGTCGGGGGAGTCTCACCGGAAGCGCGATTCGCAAGACGACCGGAGAGAACTTTTGATGACCCGAAACCCCGCACACCCGGGAGGGACCCCGTCGGGGAGTGCGGCGGCTATGGGCTGCCCTAGGTCGGTCAGGCCGCCCCTAGAGCCTCGGTATTCGCAGCTCTCCAACACGAAGAACGACGAAGAACGAGGGAGCAAGAACGAGGGAGAGACAAAACGTAGATGAAAAAAGTGGTAGATGCGTTGCGATTGTGTGTTGTCGTTCAATCGGCCGTCAACTCTTGTCTATATAAGAGGCGGATGGACTTCCCGTACAAGAAACGGACTTGCCTAGCCGTCCAAATCATCAAAACCTAATAAAACACGGACTTTTCACGACCTCCGGGCCGGATGTCCGGGTGGAAGCCCGGATGATCCGGCCAAGCCCAGTTTTCTGACAGTTGCTCACTGTTCGGACAATAACTTTTTCATACGACCTCGGATCAAGACGTTTTTTATACCAAAATCGTCCGTTTCGACGAGAGGAACAACTGTGCTGTTGAACACTTTTTGATCTGAGGTCATCTTGATTGAGTTTCGGCCTGTTTTCTAACATCTGCAGCAGAGAAATCTGTCCGGACGTCCGGTCTCATGTCCGGATCGTCCGGGTACCGCCCAGATCATCCGGGTCGGGGCCCAGATCATCCGGCTTCATCTTTTAGGCTTCTGTAACCTGGGCGCACGTCTGGCCGGATGATCCGGATCTAGGCTCGGATGATCCGGCCAAGTATTTGCTGCAGCGCACTGTTCGGGCCACAACTTTTGCATATGACCTCGGATTAAGACGATTTTTATATCAAAATCATCCGATTCGATGAGACGAAGAACTTTGCTGTTACGAGGTCACATTAATTGAGTTTTGTGCCATTCTTTAATCTGATGTCACCACGGGCATCTCTAAGATTGCCATACATTTTGCATTTGAGCTCCGTTTTGGACCATCCTTATATCAATTTTGATCTTCTCGAAAAGGATCATGCAATGGTGATTTACAACCATAATTTTGACTCTATCTTGATACTTCAAGCTAGTCTTTACGATTGTGCCACTTTTGAGCGTCAACACATGCCCCCCTGTTTTTTGGCAAAACTAGTGTGCCGAAAAATAATTTGTACCGTGTTTGTTCTAAGGACGATGTCAACACTCCATCGGCCATTTTTATGTACTTAGGGCGATAATTATATATCGGCCATGTATTTACTTAGGGCGATAGTTATATATCGGCCATGTATTTGCTTAGGGCGATAGTTAAATATCGGCCATTGCCTATCTAGGCTTCTTGCCACACACTTGGGTGATACTTTTTCAAATATTTGCCGTTGAGAGCTCGAGGCAACAATGTTCCTTCTATGGATTCCACCAAATATGAGTTTCCGGGAACTACTCTCGTAATCTTAAAAGGACCTTCCCAACTTGGAGACCACTTCCCGAATTTTTTGTCTTTTGAACCAATTGGTAGAATCACCTTCCACACGAGATCGCCAACTTGAAAACTCTTTAGCTTGACCTTCTTATTGTAAGCTCTTGCCACCCTCAACTTATCTCTCTCTATGGCCTTCAAAGCAGCCAAACGTTTGTCGGCGACTTCATCAATATTGTCCATCATCAAGTTATAAAAGTTTACCGCCGATAAATCATTTTGTTTGGCTATTCTCAAAGCATTCAAATTCACTTCCACTGGTAAAACGGCTTCTTGACCATATACGAGCTCATATGGAGTTACCTTTGTAGCGCCATGCCTTGAGATTCTATGTGCCCACAAAGCTTCGGACAATAGCTCATGCCATCTCCTTGGATTATCCTCAATCTTTTTCTTGATGAGCTTGATTAATATTTTATTGCTAGACTCAGCTTGTCCATTGGCTTGTGCATAATACGGAGAGGAATTGAGCAACTTTATCTTATATGATTCAGCAAATTCTCTAACTTGATGTGACATGAAAGATGAACCTTGATCCGTAGTTAATGTTTGAGGAATGCCGAATCTATAAATAATGTGCTCAGTTATGAATTGAATTACCTCTGTATGCGTCATATTTTTGAGAGGTATTGCTTCAGACCATTTAGTGAAATAATCAGTTGCCACTAACACGAACCGATGCCCCTTTGAAGAAGAAGGATAAATATCTCCAATAAAGTCCAATCCCCAACCTCGAAAAGGCCACGGCTTGATAATAGGATGTAACATAGCAGCGGGAGCTAACTGAATATCACCAAACTTTTGACAAGCTTCACATCCTTTGTAATACCTGAAGCAATCATTAATCATCGTCGGCCAATAAAACCCAGCCCGTCGCAATAACCATTTCATCTTGGGAGCCGACTGATGAGTCCCACAAATTCCTTCATGGACCTCCCCCATAGCAACTCTCGCTTGTTCCTCGTCCAAGCACTTTAAAAGAACATCATCAACCATTCGGCGATAAAGATCATCATCTCTCATCGTATATTTGAAAGCCATATGCCGAATGGTCCTGTCCACCCTTTTACTAGGATCAGGCAAATAATCAATAATGGGTTTCCTCCAGTCCTGATTTTCTCCTGCATTAAAATTTTCATTAGCGGCCGAAACGGTGGGCTCCGGTTCGGCCTCCCCTAGGTTGGCAAGACTAGACATCGGCCTTTGAGAAATATGAAACATGCCATGATAAATATGATAGCCGGATGCTTGCTGTGCCAACTCATTTGCTCTCCAATTGTCATGCCTAGATATATGAGCAATGCTAAAAGAATCCAAAGTAGAAATTATATCTAGACATTTATCAAGATAAACATTAAGTGATTCGTCAAAACATTGAAATACTTTGGATACTTGTTACACTACTAATAACGAATCACCAAAAGCCTCAATATGTGTAGCACCTATGGCGAGCAACATTTCTAAGCCGAATAACAATGCCTCATATTCGGCTTGATTATTTGTGCAAAAATACTCTAAGCGGCATGAGGCTTCAAAAATAGCACCATGAGGAGATATATAAACAATACCAACACCTTGGCCATTGCTACAAACTGAACCATCAAAATATAATCTCCATGGTACTAACGATATAAGGTTTATATCAATATCATGCTTGTCATCAATCCGATGTTCAATAATAAAATTAGCAACAATTTGGCCTTTCATGGATTTTAGAGATTCATAAGCCAAATCATATTCAATTAAAGCATAAGCCCACTTGCCAATTCTACCACTAAGAATTGGCCTATGCAACATGTATTTGATGACATCGGTTTGACAAGCTATTATGCAAGTACTAGGCACTAGATAATGTCTCAATTTTGTGCAAGCATAATATAAGCATAGGCATAATTTTTCAATAAAAGTATACCTTGTCTCGGCGTCCAATAAGCGTCGGCTCAAATATGTAATAGCATGCTCTTTTCCTTCGGTCTCTTGAGTCAAAACAACACCAATTACGCCTTACTCCGCTGCAATATAAAGCCTAAAGGGCTCCTTATGCTTGGGCGCTTTCATCACCGGAGGAGTGCACAAATAATTCTTGATCATATCAAATGCTTCTTGCTGTTTTGCCCCCCAAGTAAAATCAACATCATTCTTTAACCGAAGAATAGGAGTGAATGCATCAACCTTCCCTGACAAATTAGCTATGAACCTTCTCAAATAGTTGACCTTGCCAAGGAATTTTTGCATATCTCTCTTGCATGTTGGAGCCCCCACTTTTTGTATAGCTTCTATCTTTTTGGGATCAATCTCTATGCCATCTTCATGAATAATGAAACCCAAAAACTTGCCAGCCGACACGCCAAACGCACATTTCAAAGGATTCATTTTCAGTCCATACTTTTTCATTCTTTCAAAAGCTAAACGCAAATCGGCTAAATGAGATTCAAAAGCATCCGATTTGACAACAATATCATCAATATAGACCTCAAGTATAACACCGAGTAAATCATGAAAAATTAAATTCATAGCCCTTTGATACGTGGCGCCGACATTCTTTAATCCGAAGGTCATCACTGTCCACTCAAATAAACCAAGGAAGCCGGGGCATCGAAAAGCTGTTTTGGACATGTCCTCTTCGGCCATAAAAATCTGGTTATACCCCGCATTACCATCAAGAAAACTAATGACCTTATGTCCAGAAGTATCATTAATAAGCATATCAGCTATAGGCATGGGATACTCATCTTTGGGTGTAGCTCTATTCAAATCTCTGAAATCAATGCACACCCTCAACTTGCCAGAGCCTTTCTTCTCCACTGGTACAATGTTAGAAATCCACTCGGCATACTTGCAAGGTCTAATAAAATTAGCTTTAAGCAAACGACCGATCTCTTCCTTGATCCGGTCATATGTTTTTGGATTAAACTTTCTGGCCGATTGCTTGTATGGTCTAAAACCGGCCTTTATAGGTAACCGATGCTCCACTAGCTCTCGGCTTAAACCTGGCATCTCATGATATTCCCATGCAAAGCAACAAACATATTCTTTCAATAGCTCGATTAACTTAGCTTTATAATCGGCTCTCAAATTTTTGTTTACAAATGTCGGCCTAGGAATTGAACCATCTCCAATATCTGTCTCCTCTAATGGATCGGCCAATGTAAAACCTTGACCTAATTTATCCATATCATCTAACTCTTCTATAGACTCATACATATCGTTCTCATTGGACCGATATTCCACAAGACGCTTTTGTAACCACTCCGAGTTAGGATCCATTTAAATACATCATACCTTGGAGCCGATTACCACCAACCGGCTTTAAAGAAACGGGCACGAAACCACTTCTTGTAGCGCTAAGAAAATCAAATTCCGATAAGTCGCACCCCGTCAAGCAAGTAGCATTGGGATGTTGCCAATCCACCGATGCATCGGCCAAAGCAACACAAGCCGAATTATCCGCATGAATGACTTCCACTTCATCATCAACCCATTGAATTAAAAACTGGTGCATAGTAGATGGCACACATTGGTTTGCATGAACCCAATCGCGGCCTAATATCACATTGTAGTTACCTTGGACCTCGGCGACAAAGAATGCGGTAGCCAAAGTTTTGCTTCCCACCGTAAGCTCCACATACATTACACCTTTGGCTTCAGTTTTCTCTTTGCCTTCAAATCCATTAAGCACCATGTTGGTCTTTATTAACTCTTCATCGCGCAGCCCCAATTTTTTTAAGACCGAATATGGCATAAGATTCACCACAGCACCACCATCAACAAGCATTCTAGCAATCGGCGATCCATTAATATGACCTTTAAGGAACAATGGCTTCAAGTGCATCACCGGTTCTTTTGGCTTCTCGAATATAGCATTTTTAGGACCAAAATCCAACTGAGCTACTTCCCCTTCTTCATCTATAGCACGAAATTCAGCGGGTAAGTAATACACCATATTAATATCCATACCTTCATGAACCGGTGTAGACTCATAATCCAACATTTCATTTTCTTCCTCAAGCATGTCCTCTGAAATATCTCCAAGTGAAGAGGAAGTAATAGGTGAAGTGGACGATGTAATGGCGGTTGCATCGTCCTCTGTTGGTGGTGTAGGTGTTGCTATGATCAATGCAGAAGCTGCTGTGTTTTCCTTGGGCTTGGGCTTCCACATTTGTCTTGCGGGCACCATGGGACGAGATTCATTGAACAATTTATCCCTTTGCTTCTCCGCTTCTTGTTCCACCTTCTCGTGGCTCCTCATGCGCTGTAATCTCCTTTTTTGTGCCTTGGTCAGACCGGGAGGACACCACTTAGGCTGAGTATATTTTGGATCCCTTGACTTGGCCTTGCTTGTGCTAGCTTCATGATCGTTAGCCATGGGACCTTGCTGGACAGCAGCCATATCTTTATTAGAATCAGCCGAATTATCAACAATAATCGGCTCTTTGATTGTTAATTCCTCTGTGCCTATCATAATAGTTTCAGCACTAGTACTCTTCTCCTTTTGCTTGCTAGGCTCTAAAATTTCAGCACTTGGTGATTTAGCACGCCACACTTGCTTGCTGAAACTCTTTCGATTATCTTGCATCTGCCGGTTGACACCATTGTTCAAATGGCCTTTCATGGGATAAGAAAGCCTCTCACGAATGGGCCTTCTTGGTTCTGCCCACCCTGGATGAAAAGCATAAGGGGCCATTGGGGGCTGCCCCCATCCTCCATTGAAGCCTCCCATGTAGTATGGCACATAGGGGGGCGGCGCCATCCATGGTCCTGGTGCCCATGACCCATATGGCCTTGCGCGATGCTGAAATTCTTCCCTCGGAGGTGATCTTGAGCACTTCAAATTTGATGACCGGTTAGAGCTAGAACCAGCCGCTTGATTGGCATATTTGGACAGCAACATATCAAAAGTTGGCTTGATTCTCTTGCGCTGCACTTTAGCTTCATTCGTCTTCCACTTGCCAACCTCTGGACTCTTGGGCTTAACAAATTTGACATGAGTGTTCTCTTGCACTTGTGGTTGCCCCCCGAGTGTAGGATTCTTGATAGTGATCTTAATTATCTCCTTGCCACCGGGTTGCTTGTCAAGCACAACTTGTCTCCCCAAGACCTTGTCACTCTCCTTATTTTTCCTTGGCTCACCAATGACAACATTATTTTTATTGGCTGATTCGGCTATGCTGGGCCGAATTAACATCTTCTTCCCCTCCAAATCCATGGTGTTCATTGGGAAGGGCTGCTTATCAACTTGCATCTCAGAAAAATTCAATCGTCCGTCATTAATGGCCGATTGTATCTGTCGTCGAAAAACATTGCAATCATTAGTAGCATGAGAAAAAGAATTATGATACTTGCAATAAGCACGCCATTTCAGCTCTTCAAATGGCGGTAAAGTATGAGATATTCTAATAATCTTGGCTTGCAACAAAGCATCAAATATTTTATCACACTTAGCAATGTTGAAAGTAAATTTCATTTCGTCATCACGATTCTTATGAATCGGCTTTAAATCATTGCAAGTAAATGGTTTGGCCTTTGAGGGCCAAACAAATTCAGCGGCATAAACTTCAACTTCATCGTCCGAATTATCACTACCATATTCAACCATATTCATCTTAGGACGATCAGTTTTATACCTATGCACTTCCTTAAGATCCTTGCTTCGACTTTCTTGAGCCAAAGCCCTTTGTAAAACTTGGTTAATACTTAAAAACTCATAGCCTTCTAGCCTTTCTCTAATGTGAGTTCTCAAACCACTAAGCACAAGATCAGCCAAATCTCTCTCGGTTATCACCAAACTATAGCATTGGTTTTTTGTATCTCTAAATCTCTTGACATAATCGGAGACCGATTCATCATGCTTTTGTTTAACCGATGTAAGATGTGACAACTTAAGCTCATTGTCGCCACTATAAAAATGATCATGAAATTTTTGTTCTAGCTGCGACCATAAACGAATAGAACCATGTGGTAAAGCGGCAAACCATGAAAATGCGGTACCGGTTAAAGATAAAGGAAATAAACGCACTCTCAATTCATTTAGTGAGCCCGCTTCACCCAATTGTGCCAAGTATTGACTAACATGCTCCCATGTGGTTTTTGTGCCCTCTCCATTGAACTTAACAAAATCTGGAATTTTATATCCCGGAGGGCATTGAATTGCATCAAAGTATTCTGGATATGTCTTTTGGTAAATCCGGCTCCTAGGTAACTCAACCCCAAAATTCTCTCGGAGCATCTTAGCCATCTCCTCTCTAAGATTAGCTAGACCATCATCCATAGTGGACGATGAAGCTTGTGGCAGTGGCATAGGAGGAGTAGGGTTAGCAGTTGCAGGTGTGAATTGTGGCACGTATGCCGAATTGTAATTCGGCAGTGATCTAACAGCGTTTGCACCTATAGGTAGGGTTTGGTTTGGCGTCACCACCGAACTTGGCGTAGTTATGATAGGATTAATGGGTGCAGCCACCATTTGATTAGTTTGGGTAGGGTAATGATTCATCGGCATGGGAGGCTACGATGAGATAGGCAAAGCCATATTAGGGTTTTGTACGCTAGTAGGCACATCAACATTACCACTAGATGATTGAGGCATATTCTTCTGAGCATTACTATTTTCTAAGAAAACTTGGTATAGAAGATTATTGCTATCAGTAATGCGACTATCAATTTCAGCCCATACCTCAGGGGAGAAGGCATTACTCACAGGGGGTTTAACCTGCTCATCATGAAGAGGAGGAAACTTGATTTCTCCAACCGGAGTGATATTGCCTTGGCGATCCTTCTTGAAATTTGCAAGGAACTCTTGCAACTCCTTCTCTTCACGAGCCTTCTTGTGATCCTCATAAGCTTGGCGATGTTCTGCCGATAGTTCCTCAAAATTGGGCTTGATGATGTTATCGGCATCTACCTCAGATGGCTTGGGAAGACCGGACATGTTGGATGATGATGATGATTGCTCTCTAGTCCCCAGCGGAGTCGCCAAAAAGTGTGTTCGCACACGAACACGTCACGTGTACCCTCGACGCTGGGGGTGATACACTGCAGCTCACGTCGGGGGAGTCTCACCGGAAGCGCGATTCGCAAGACGACCGGAGAGAACTTTTGATGACCCGAAACCCCGCACACCCGGGAGGGACCCCGTCGGGGAGTGCGGCGGCTATGGGCTGCCCTAGGTCGGTCAGTCCGCCCCTAGAGCCTCAGTATTCGCAGCTCTCCAACACGAAGAACGAGGGAGCAAGAACGAGGGAGAGACAAAACGTAGATGAAAAAAGTGGTAGATGCGTTGCGATTGTGTGTTGTCGTTCAATCGGCCGCCACCTCTTGTCTATATAAGAGGCGGATGGACTTCCCGTACAAGAAACGGACTTGCCTAGCCGTCCAAATCATCAAAACCTAATAAAACACGGACTTTTCACGACCTCCGGGCCGGATGTCCGGGTGGAAGCCCGGATGATCCGGCCAAGCCTAGTTTTCTGACAGTTGCTCACTGTTCGGGCAATAACTTTTTCATACGACCTCGGATCAAGACAATTTGTATATCAAAATCGTCCGTTTCGACGAGAGGAACAACTTTGCTGTTGAACACTTTTTGATCTGGGGTCATCTTGATTGAGTTTCGGCCTGTTTTCTAACATCTGCAGCAGAGAAATCTGTCCGGACGTCCGGTCTCATGTCCGGATCGTCCGGGTACCGCCCAGATCATCCGGGTCGGGGCCCAGATCATCCGGCTTCATCTTTTAGGCTTCTGTAACCTGGGCGCACGTCTGGCCGGATGATCCGGATCTAGGCCCGGATGATCCGGCCAAGTATTTGCTGCAGCGCACTGTTCGGGCCACAACTTTTGCATATGACCTCGGATTAAGACGATTTTTATATCAAAATCATCCGATTCGACGAGACGAAGAACTTTGCTGTTGAAACTTTTTTCATACGAGGTCACATTAATTGAGTTTTGTGCCATTCTTTAATCTGATGTCACCACGGGCATCTCTAAGATTGCCATACATTTTGCATTTGAGCTCCATTTTGGACCATCCTTATATCAATTTTGATCTTCGCGAAAAGGATCATGCAATGGTGATTTACAACCATAATTTTGACTCTATCTTGATACTTCAAGCTAGTCTTTACGATTGTGCCACTTTTGAGCGTCAACATAATCTTCATCAACCTCTTCAACAGCACCATCTCATCTCAAACCCTAGTTCATCTCTTGTATCCGATCTTGATCTCAAACCTCAGATTGGTATCTGTGGGTTGCTAGTAGTGTTGATTACATCTTGTAGTTGATTACTATATGGTTTATTTGGTGCAAGAGATTATGTTCAGATCCATTATGCTATTCATTACTCCTTTGATCATGAACATGTTTGCCATGTGTGAGTAGTTCACTTCGTTCTTGAGGTCATGGGAGAAATCATGTTGCAAGTAATCATGTGAAATTGTCATGTGTTCGGTATTTTGATATTATGTATGTTGTGATTCCCTTAGTGGTGTCATGTGAACGTCGACTACATGACACTTCACCACTCTTGGGCCTAAGGGAATGCATTGTGGAGTAGTTATTGGATGATGGGTTGCTAGAGTGACAGAAGCTTAAACCCTAGTTCATGCGTTATTTCGTAAGGGGCTGATTTGGACACCCAAAGTTTAATGCTATGGTTAGATGTATATCTTAATTCTTTCTCGTAGTTGCGGATGCTTGCGAGGGGGTTAATCATAAGTAGGTTATTTGTTCAAGTAAGAACAGTACCTAAGCACCGGTCCACCCACATATCAAACTATCAAAGTGACGAACACCGAACAACTACACATGATGAAAGTGACTAGATGAATTCCCGTGTACCCTCAAGAACACTTTGCTCTCTATTAGAAACCGTTCCGGCCTGTCCTTTGCCACAAAAGGATTGGGCTACCTTGCTGCATACTTGTCACCGTTACCGTTACATGCTCGTTACAAAACACTTTGCTACTAAACACTCTGTTACCGACTATTTCAGTGCCTGCAGAAATTACCTTGCTGAAATCTACTTGTCATTTCCTTCTGCTCCTCGTTGGGATCGACATTCTTACTTATCTAAAGGACTACAATTGAACCCCGTGCGCTTGCGGGTCATCAAGGGTCTTTTCTGGCGCCGTTGCCGGGGAGTGAAGCGCTCTTGGTAAGTGGAAATTGGTAAGGGAGAATTATCTTGTGTGCTGAAATTTACTGTTGCGTGTTACTATGGAATCCAATCCTTTGAGGGGTTTGTTCGGGGTATCTTCACCCCGACCAGAACCACAATTAGCAGCCCCTCAACCAACTGCACCTACTGAAAATATTTATTCTGAGTTTCCTTCGGGTATGATAGAACAACTGCTGGCTAATCCTTGTGCAGGAGATGGAATTGAGCATCCTGACATGCACTTGATACATGTGGATGAAATTTGTGGATTATTTAAGCTTGCAGGTTTACCCGGAGATGAGGCTAAGAAGAAGGTTTTCCCTTTATCTTTGAAGGGAAAAGCATTGACATGGTATAGGCTATGTGATGATACTGGATCTTGGAGCTGGAACCGATTGAAAATGGAATTTCACCAGAAGTTCTATCCTATGCATCTAGTTCATCGTGATCGTAACTTCATATATAATTTTTGGCCTCGTGAAGGAGAAAGCATCGCTCTAGCTTAGGGGAGGCTTAAGTCAATGTTATATTCATGCCCCAATCATGAGCTCTCAAGAGAAATGATTATCCAGAATTTTTATGCTCGGCTTTCTCATAATGATCAAACCATGCTCGATACTTCTTGTACCGGTTCTTTCATGAAGAAGACTATTGAATTCAGGTGGGATCTTTTGAAAAGAATTAAACGCAACTCTGAAGATTGGGAACTCGACGAAGGTAAAGAGTCAGGTATAAAGCTTGAGTACGATTGTGTTAAATCTTTTATGCTTACCGATACTTTTCAAAAGTTTAGCACTAAATATGGCCTTGACTCTGATATAGTAGCCTCTTTATGTGAATCCTTTACTACTCACGTTGATCTTCCCAAGGAGAAGTGATTCAAATATCACCCACCTATTAGAGAAGTAGTCAAAGAACCCGAAAAAGCTAGAGAGGAAACTATCCTTTACAATGTTGACTCTGTTGTTCCCACAGCTTATATTGAAAAACCACCTTTCCCTGCTAGGATGAAGGAACACGCGAAGGTACCAACTACCGTTCGCAAGAGTCAAATTAGAGCACCCAAGCCTACTGAACAAATCAAAGTAGAACCTAGTGTTGCTATGGTTAAGGATCTCTTGGTAGAAAATGTTGATGGGCATGTCATGTACTTCTGTGATAATGCCTCTAGAATTGCTAGACCCGACAAAAGGGACAAACACAAACCCGTTGTTGGCATGCCTGTTATTTCAGTTAAGATAGGAGATCATTGTTATCATGGCTTATGTGATATTGGTGCTAGCGTGAGTGCTATTCCTATTTCCTTGTACCAAGAAATTATGAATGATATAGCACCCGCTGAAATAGAAGACATAGATGTTACTATTAAACTAGCAAATAGAGACACCATTCAACCACTTGGGATAGTTAGAGATGTTGAAGTTTTGTGTGGGAAAGTCAAATACCCTACTGATTTTCTAGTTCTTGGATCCCCACAAGATGACTTTTGTCCCATTATCTTTGGTAGACCTTTCTTGAACACCGTCAATGCTAAGATAGATTGCGAAAAACAAACCGTCGGTGTTAGCTTTGGTGGTGAGTCTCATGAGTTCAATTTCTCTAAGTTTAATAGGAAACCACATAGGGTGGAACCTGCAAGCAAAGACGAAATAATTGGTCTTGCTTCTATTGCCGTACCTCCCACTAATCCGTTAGAACAATACTTACTAGAACACGAGAATGACATGCATATGCATGAGAGGAATGAAATAGATGAAGTGTTCTTTCATCAGCCGCCCATACTCAAACATAATTTGCCTGTTGAGATTCTAGGAGGTCCTCCTCCACCTAAAGGCGATCCCGTGTTTGAATTAAAGCAATTACCTGATACCTTGAAACATGCTTATCTTGATGATAAAAAGATATATCCTGTTATCATTAGTGCTAACCTTTTAGAACATGAAGAAGAAAGATTATTGAAAGTTCTAAGGAAGCACCGTGTTGCTATTGGATATACTCTTGATGATCTTAAGGGCATTAGTCCCACTCTCTGTCAGCACAAGATTAATATGGAGCCTGATGCCAAACCGGTTGTTGACCACCAACGTCGGTTGAATCCAAAAATGAAAGAAGTGGTAAGAGCTAAAATATTAAAACTTCTGGAAGCAGGTATAATCTATCCCATAGCTGATAGTAGATGGGTAAGTCCTGTTCATTGTGTCCCTAAAAAGTGAGGTATTACTGTTGTGCCTAATGATAAGAATGAGCTTATTCCTTAGAGAGTAGTTACTGGCTATAGGATGGTGATTGATTTTAGGAAGTTGAATAAGGCTACTAGAAAAGATCATTACCCCTTGCCTTTTATCGATCAAATGCTAGAGAGGTTATCAAAGCACACACACTTTTGCTTTTTAGATGGTTATTCTGGGTTTTCTCAAATACCTGTTTCGCAACCCGATCAGGAGAAGACCACTTTCACTTGTCCTTTTGGAACTTATGCTTATAGACGTATGCCTTTTGGTTTATGCAATGCACCTGCTACCTTTCAACGATGCATGACTGCTATATTCTCTGATTTTTGTGAAAAGATTGTTGAGGTTTTCATGGATGATTTTTCTGTTTATGGAACTTCTTTTGATGATTGCTTGAGCAACCTTGATCGAGTTTTGCAGAGATGTGAGCAAACTAACCTTGTCTTGAATTGGGAGAAGTGCCACTTTATGGTCAATGAAGGCATTGTCTTGGGTCATAAAATTTCTGAGCGTGGTATTGAAGTGGACAAGGCTAAGGTGGATGCAATTGAGAAGATGCCATGTCCTCGTGACATCAAAGGTATTCGTAGTTTTCTCGGTCATGCTGGTTTCTATAGGAGATTTATTAAGGACTTCTCTAAGATTTCTAGGCCTCTTACAAATCTTTTGCAAAAGGATGTTCCCTTTGTTTTTGAGGATGATTGTGTAGAAGCCTTTGATACACTTAAGAGAGCTCTAGTTTCTGCACCTATTGTTCAGCCACCTCATTGGAACCTACCCTTTGAAATTATGTGCGATGCTAGTGATTATGCTGTTGGGGCTGTTCTTGGGCAAAGAGTAGACAAGAAATTGAATGTCATTCATTATGCTAGTAAAACTTTAGACAGTGCCCAGAGGAACTATGCCACCACTGAAAAAGAATTCTTAGCAGTCGTGTTTACCTGTGACAAGTTTAGATCCTACATAGTTGATTCCAAAGTGATTGTTCACACCGATCACGCTGCTATCAAGTACCTTCTGGAAAAGAAAGATGCTAAGCCTAGGCTTATTAGGTGGGTTCTCTTGCTTCAGGAGTTTGACTTGCATATTATAGACAGAAAGGGAGCTGAGAATCCCGTAGCTGACAACTTGTCTAGGTTAGAGAACGTTCTTGATGACCCGCTACCTATTAATGATAGTTTTCCCGATGAGCAATTAGCGGTCGTTAATGTTTCTCGTAGCTCTCCTTGGTATGCTGATTATGCTAATTTCATCGTTGCTAAGTATTTGCCTCCTAATTTCACATATCAACAGAAGAAGAAATTCTTCTACGATTTGAGGCATTACTTTTGGGATGACCCTCATCTCTATAAAGAAGGAGTAGATGGTATTATTAGACGTTGTGTACCTGAGCATGAGCAAGAATAAATCTTGCGGAAGTGTCACTCTGAGGCCTATGGAGGGCATCATGCCGGAGATAGAACCACGCATAAGGTACTACAATCTGGTTTTTATTGGCCTACTCTCTTCAAGGATGCCCGTAAGTTTGTTTCATCTTGCGATGAATGTCAGCGTATAGGTAATATTGGTAAGCGTCAGGAAATGCCAATGAATTATTCTCTTGCGGTAGAACCTTTTGATGTTTGGGGTTTCGATTATATGGGACCTTTTCCTTCTTCCAACTGGTACACACACATTTTGGTTGTTGTTGATTATGTCACTAAGTGGGTGGAAGCTATTCCAACTAGTAGTGCTGATCATAACACCTCCATTAAGATGCTTAAGGAAGTTATCTTTCCGAGGTTTGGTGTCCCTAGATACCTTATGACTGACGGTGGTTCGCACTTTATTCACGCAGCTTTTCGAAAGATGCTTGCTAAGTATGATGTAAACCATAGAATTGCGTCACCCTATCACCCTCAGTCTAGCGGTCAAGTAGAGCTTAGCAATAGGGAAATAAAGTTGATCTTGCAGAAAACCGTCAATAGGTCTCGTAAGAATTGGTCTAAGAAATTAGACGATGCACTTTGGGCCTATAGGACCGCTTATAAAAATCCCACGGGTATGTCTCCATACAAAATGGTTTACGGCAAGGCTTGTCATTTGCCTCTTGAGTTAGAACACAAAGCATATTGGGCAATCAAAGAGCTCAATTATGACTTTAAGCTAGTCGGAGAGAAGAGGTTATTTGATATTAGCTCGCTAGATTAGTGGAGGACCCAGGCATATGAAAATGCCAAGCTCTTTAAAGAGAAAGTCAAGAGATGGCATGATAGGAAAATCCAAAAGCGGGAGTTCAAAGTAGGTGAATATGTTTTATTGTACAACTCTCGTTTCAGATTTTTTGCAGGTAATCTTCTCTCTAAATGGGAAGGACCTTATGTTATCGAAGAGGTCTATCGATCTGGAGCAATAAAAATAAATAATCCCGAAGGCACTAACCCGAAGGTGGTCAATGGTCAGAGAATTAGGCATTATATCTCAGGTACGCCAATAAATGTTGAAAGCAATGTTATTCAAACCATGACACCGGAGGAACACATAAGGGAGTCCTTCCGGAACACTCCAGGATAGCTCAAATAAAGGAGGTACATGATACGGTAAGTAAACGGACTCTGAAAAAATTACAAATTTACTTTCTGTCAGTTTTGGTATTTTTAGAAAATTAGGAAAATAAGAAACAGCCAGGTGGGCACCCGAGGGGCCCACCACCCACGAGGGCGCGCCAGGCACCCCTGGCGCGGCCTGGTGGGTGGTGGCCACCTCGGGCACCATCCGGACTCCGTTTTTCTCTCGTGTTGCTTGTCTGGCAAGAAAAAAAATCTTTATATACTCCCCGAACCTGTTAACCTCCGTATCGCGGAGAAATCTTCTGTTCTTCTTTCTTGCTGTTTTCCTGACAGATCTAGGTCACCATGGCTGCACCAAGCTCCTCCAAGGACGAGTTCTTCAAGAAGGTCATCAACCCTTACCTTCCGGGGGTGATGAAGCACCCTCAAGCCATTGAGATGCGTGAGGGGTTGCTTCACATCCGGGACGTTCAAGGATCCAAGAAGACCGGAAGCGTGGAATCCAGGCTTGAGGCGGTGGAGTAGGAGGTGTTCCTTTGCAAGGGAATGGTGGAGCGTGGACTCGACGCCAACCACCTCATGTTCAAGGATTTCGCCCGCAACAGCATGGAGGAGGATGAATTGATGTGGGACGTTGTCTCCAAATGGATCGACCACCTCCAAGGCCAAATCTATGATCTCCAATGCCAAAATCTTGAATATAAAGCAAGATTCAAAGGTATGAGTTTGGCTGCCAGTTACAGGATTCTGGAGACCTTCTCTTCTTCCAATGATGGTGAACCGCTGCCATGGAAATTGGAGGATAAGATCACAGCAACTACACCATCACCAACTCCTCCATCACCAAAGAAGGAGACTTGATCTTATGGTATGGGCACTCCCCTTGGCCAAGGCCAAGCTTGGGGGAGCTGCCCTGGTATCGTATCATCCACACTATCCTTGCTTTTATTTTTCCTAGTTCGATCTTGAGTTTGCTTTTGCTTAGTTGAATAAAAGTTTAGTTCGATCCTTTTGCTTTAAGTGTTTGCCTAGTGATCTCTATCTTTGTAATTGAGTTCGTGATATATAATAAAGATTAGTTTGAGTTTGCTTTGCTCTCTTTACTTTAGTGTTGCTTGAAAAGAAAAAGAAAATAGTTGTGTGAAAAGATCATATGCTAATCTTATGGTGAGTAATGACACCACATAGAGAAAAGTTTAAGTGGTAAAGTTTGTTGGAGATTGACAAGCATAGCATTGGTCAATGATGCAATTCATGAAAAAATAATAAGGGAAGAGAAGCTTTGCATGCAAATACACTATCATGAACACCTTTTGTGATTGTGAGCCCCCATCAAAATTTTGTGTCAAAATAGTTGACGCTGGACAATGAAGACAACTTAATGCTTTATGTTTGTCCATATTCACATAGAAGTTATATTGCCATGGATCCTTTAACATGTGGTGCTTGCCCAATACCTTTCTAGCCAAACAAATTCCGCACCAAGTAGAGATACTACTTGTGCATCCAAAAACACTCAACCCAAATCCTATTTTCGAGAGTCCACCATACCTACCTATGGATTGAGTAAGATCCTTCAAGTAAGTTGTCATCAGTGCAATAAGGCAATAAAAATTGCTTCTAAAAGTGTTGGATCAATTAGTGTAAGAGAAAATTGAATGTTGTACTAACTTGTGATGGCAAAGATAAAGGCGACGGACTGCGTAATAAGGTTGCCATCATAAGGGGCAATATAACGTGACGTTTCTTTTGCATTAAGGATTTAGCATATAAACAAATGAGCGCATGATAACCTCTGCTTCCCTCTGCGAAGGGCCTATCTTTTACTTTTATGCTTTTATTTTCATGTTGAGTCAAAAGTATTCCTACCTTCCCTCTATCTTGGCAAGCATCATGTGGTGAAGAAAGATCTAGGCACATATATCCAGTTGAATATGAATGGCCATGAATTATTATTGTTGAAGTCACCCTTGAGGTGAATATGTTGGGTGGCAAACATAAGCCCCTATCTTTCTTTGTGTCCGGGTGAAACTTTTTGTTCATGGGAGAGCCATGAGTGTTAGCAATCATAGAAGATCAAATGATGGTTGAGTATGTAGACTTGCTTAAGAGCTCAAATATGTGGCTCTTCCTGAAATTATGATGAATTGTAGTTGCAAAGTTGACTGGGAACATAGTTTGTTGGTTTTCAATAAGTTTTATGCTTCCTACTTCAATGTTGTGGTGAATTGTTACTTGTTCATGAGAAGTATATGATGGAAGAGTTATGAAAAGAGTCTTTTACTTCAGTTCCTTGCTGTTATAATAATGAGCATGATGCTTCTATGTTCGTATCTTGTTTTTATCGACTCCTCTCTCTCAAAGCATGTGGGCATGTTTGTTCGATTTCGGTTTTCGCTTGAGGACAAGCGAGGTCTAAGCTTGGGGGAGCTAATACGTCCATTTTGCATCATGTTTTCCTACTGATATTTATAATGTTTTCATGCATAATAATGCTTCTGGGAGTAATTCTAATGCCTTTTCTCTCATAATTTGCAAGGTATGCACAAGGAGGGAGAAATCCGACAGCTGGAAATCTGGACCTGAAAAAGCACCGTCAGGATACCTATTTTGCACAACTCCAAAAGACCTGAAACTTCACGGAGAATTATTTTGGAATATATTAAAATTATTGGAGAGAATAACTACCGGAGGGGAGCCATGGGGTGCCCACCACCCACCAGGGCGCGCCAGGCCCCCCTGGCGCGGCCCTGTGGGTGGTGGCCAGCCCAGCCCACCTCCGGTGCCTCTCTTCTGGTATATTGGTCTCTCTGACCTAGAAAAAATAAGGGAAGGACTTTCGGGACGAAGCGCCGCCGTCTCGAGGTGGAACTTGGGCAGGAGCACTTTTGCCCTCCGGCGGGCAGATTCCGCCGGAGGAACTTCCCTTCCGGAGGGGGAAACCATCGTCATCATCATCACCAACCACTCTCCCATCTTGGGGGGAGTAATCTTCATCAACCTCTTCAATAGCACCATCTCATCTCAAACCCTAGTACATCTCTTGTATCCGATCTTGATCTCAAACCTCAGATTGGTACCTGTGGGTTGCTAGTAGTGTTGATTACATCTTGTAGTTGATTACTATATGGTGTATTTGGTGGAAGAGATTATGTTCAGATCCATTATGCTATTCATTACTCCTCTGATCATGAACATGTTTGCCATGTGTGAGTAGTTCACTTCGTTCTTGAGGTCACGGGAGAAATCATGTTGCAAGTAATCATGTGAAATCGTCATGTGTTCGGTATTTTGATATTATGTATGTTGTGATTCCCTTAGTGGTGTCATGTGAACGTCGACTACATGACACTTCACCACTCTTGGGCCTAAGGGAATGCATTGTGGAGTAGTTATTGGATGATGGGTTGCTAGAGTGACAGAAGCTTAAACCCTAGTTCATGCGTTACTTCGTAAGAGGCTGATTTGGACACCCAAAGTTTAATGCTATGGTTAGATGTATATCTTAATTCTTTCTCGTAGTTGCGGATGCTTGCGAGGGGGTTAATCATAAGTAGGTTATTTTTTCAAGTAAGAACAGTACCTAAGCACCGGTCCACCCACATATCAAACTATCAAAGTGACGAACACCGAACAACTACACATGATGAAAGTGACTAGATGAATTCCCGTGTACCCTCAAGAACACTTTGCTCTCTATTAGAAACCGTTCCGGCCTGTCCTTTGCCACAAAAGGATTGGGATACCTTGCTGCATACTTGTCACCATTACCGTTACTTGCTCGTTACAAAACACTTTGCTACTAAACACTCTGTTACCGACTATTTCAGTGCCTGCAGAAATTACCTTGCTGAAATCTACTTGTCATTTCCTTCTGCTCCTCGTTGTGATCGACATTCTTACTTATCGAAAGGACTACAATTAAACCTCGTGCGCTTGCGGGTCATCAAAGAAGGGGGAACCCTTCCGGGAAAGTTTTCCCGGTTCCGGACAAATGCCGGACAGAGGACCGGAGGGGTAAAGTTCCAGGTTCGGATAGTTAGAGGTATCCGGCGGGCATATGGGTAGCGTATCCTGGTTCGTCTCGTCGTTCTGAGCAACTTTCATGTAGAAAGTTTTTCGATCCGAGCTACGGATTATTTAATATGATTTATTGAAGTTTTAATGCATTTTATGAATTATTATTAATTCAGTCAACAGTCAACAACAGGGTTGACTGGTCAATTTGACCAGTGGGTCCCACTGTCATAGACTAGGCATAACTAATTAACAGATTAATAGTAACTAGCCAATTCGTCTAACTAAACTAGATTAGATTAATTAAACGGTATTAATTAATTTAATTAACTATTTAACTAATTAACTAAATAATTATTAAACTTAATTATTTATTTTTATTTATCTATTTATATATATATTTTGTTTCTATTTCTTTTTCTATTTTTTCTTTTTTTTAAAACAGGGGACTGGGCCCATAGGACAGTGGCACAGCCGGACATGTCCACGGCTGTGCCCGTCCAGGGCCGGACGTGTCCGGCCGGAGGGGTCAGCGCCCGCGCGGCCAGAGGGTCAGCGAGGCCGAACGGGCAAGTGGGGGGAGGGGGCGGCCGGGGAGGGGCCGGGCGCGGCCGGAGTGGGGCCGCTGGGTGTGGCCCGTGCGGGGGCGGCGGCCGAGGGGCGGGGGCAACGCGGGGTCTCAGGCGACGGGGAGGGACGGCCAGGGCAGCGTGGCGGGGCCGGGGCGCGAGCCGGCGTGGTCGGCACGCGCGCGCGGCCGGGCGCTCCCCGGGCGTGGCCGGGCGGCGGTGCGGCGCGGTGACCGCGGGTGAGCATGCGGGGGGGGGGGGTGGGGGGGGGGGGGCAGAAGGGGGCGTGCGGCGGCGCGGGCGTGCTCACGTTCGGGGACGGGGAGAGGTTGGCCGGCGACGGGGATGGGTGGATGGGGAAGCCGGCGAGGGCGGGGTGGCGGCGTGGGGGCAGCCGGCGGCGGCCGGGGCGACCGGAGGCGGGGGCGCGGGCGTCGGGCGGCCTCCAGGCCGATCCCGATCCAAACGGGATCGAGAGGGGGGGAGAAAGTGGATCGGGCTAGTGGGTGGGGTGGGGGATTGGGCTAGGGTTGGGGGTTAAGTAGAGTGGGGAATCGGCCGGCCCAGTTGGGCCAGGGGGCTGGGGGTTTCTTTTTTTTTGTCTTTTGTTTATTTTATTTATTGTTTTGTTTTAGTTTTGATCTCAAAACATTTTTAGAAAATACAAAACTTATACCTAAATTATCAATGGAATATATATAAAATGTTCGAACTTTATTTTAACTAGTTTACAATTACTGTTTTAAATAAAAGTATTTATTAATTAATTTTAAATACTATTTTATTTATTTTAGTGCATTTAAATATCTGATCAGAGTGTGGTTCCTTTACCTACGTTACTTTTGAATTATCCGAAATACCCGGAACATTTTAGTTTTAACATTGGGAAACTTTTATTGTTTGGCTCGAATTTGAATTTGAATTCGAACGGTTCGAACTACGCGAGATTAATAACAGTGACACCGGTGACGTGGCATCATTAGTAGAGGTTTACTGTAGCATAATTATCCGGGCGTTACAATTCTCCCCCTCTAAAAGAAATTCTCGTCCCGAGAATCAAGAGGTAGAGGGGAAATGATCGGGATACTCTTCACGGAGCTTATCCTCGCGCTCCCAAGTGGCCTCATCTTCAGAATGATTCGACCACTGAACTTTGAGGAACTTGTTAACCTTCTGGCGGGTCCGACGTTTAGATTCTTCAAGAATGCGAACCGGATGTTCTTTATAGGAGAGGTCTTGTTGCAATTCGAGCATCTCGTGGTCCACTCCTCGAATAGGGTCTTTGAAGCAGCGGCGGAGGTGTGACACATGAAAGACATCATGAACCTGAGAAAGGTTCCGAGGAAGCTCCAACCGGTATGCCACTTTTCCACGCCTTTCAAGGATAGTGAAAGGACCAATAAAGCGAGGAGCAAGCTTGCCCTTGATTCCGAAGCGGTGAGCACCCTTCATTGGTGTAACTCGGAGATAAGCCTTTTCGCCAGGCTGATAGACCATATCTTTATGATGGCGGTCATACTGACTCTTTTGACGTGACTGAGCAGTCTTGAGATTCTCGCGAATAATGCGAACTTGTTCTTCGGCATGTTGGATAATATCCGGACCGATGAGTGGACGTTCCCCAGTTTCTGACCAGTTCAGAGGGGTCCGGCACTTTCGTCTATATAACACTTCAAAGGGGGCCATCTTCATACTAGCTTGATAGCTATTGTTATAAGAGAACTCAGCATACGGGAGAGATTCCTCCCACTTCTTGCCGAAAGAAATGACACAAGCTCGAAGCATGTCTTCGAGAACTTGGTTGACTCGTTCAACTTGTCCCTGAGACTGCGGGTGAAAAGCAGTGCTAAACGACAGATGAGTTCCCATTGCTTCCTGGAAACTTGCCCAGAATCTTGAAGTAAATAAGCTGCCACAGTCTGAGCTGATCACCAGCGGAATACCGTGGAGTGAAACAATCCTGGACATGTATAGGTTTGCCAGTTGACTAGCAGTGATCGTTTCCTTGACGGCCAGAAAATGTGCCACTTTGGATAACCGGTCAATGATGACAAGAATAGCATCATTACCTTTCTGCGATTTGGGAAACCCAGTGACGAAGTCCATTTCAACATGATCCCATTTCCATTCAGGAATAGTAATAGGTTGCAGAGTTCCGGCAGGCCTTTGATGTTCTGCTTTGATACTACGGCAGATGTCACACTCAGAAACATAGCGAGCAATGTCTTGCTTCATGTTTGACCACCAGAACCTCTCACGAATGTCTTGGTACATCTTGGTGCTACCGGGATGAATAGATATAGGCGTATCATGAGCATCTTTCATAACCTCCGGAGTCAAATTCTGATTTCCCTCCTTACTTGGTACCACTAGGCGGCCTTTGAAGTACAAGGTGCCATCATCAGCAATCGTGAAAAACTAGGGCTTTCCTTCTTTTATATAGTTTTTAATCCTCTTGACTTCATCGTCACATTTCTGAATCCACTTGATGGTGTCTATGACATCTGGTACGACAGTCATGGTATTAAGAGAACCCTGGGGAACAACACAGTGGTTGAGCTTTGGCCATTGTTCAGGCGGGGGAGCGAGTGCACCCGGAGGAACAATATGGAGGTTCAACTTCCGGAATTCTTCAACCAGCGTGGACTGAACCTTATGAACCTGAAGGTGGTTGCAGTAAGACTTGCGGCTCAAGGCATCAGCCATTACATTAGCCTTGCCTGGGGTATATGAAATACCCAAGTCAAAATCTGCTACGGTCTCCATCCATCTCTGCTGACGGAGATTCAGGTCTGGCTGAGTAAACAGATACTTCAGACTTTGGTGGTCAGTGTAGATCTCGCAACGATTACCGAGAAGGTAATGTCGCCACTGTTTCAGTGCATAGATGACTGCAGCAAGTTCTAAGTCATGAAATGGATAGTTCTCTTCATGAGGACGCAATTGTCGTGAGGCATAAGCAAACACCATGCGCTCTTGCATTAGGACACAGCCTAATCCCATACGAGAAGCATCGCAATAAATGACGAAGTCCTTCTGAGAGTCTGGCGGAGCAAGCACTGGGGCAGTTGTCAGCTTATCTTTGAGCGCCTGGAAACTTTCCTGGCATTTGTCTATCCATTGATACTTAACGCCCTTATGAAGTAGATTAGTCAAAGGCTTGGCAATCTTGGAGAAGTTCTCGATAAATCGACGGCAATAGCTGGCGAGTTCGAGAAAACTTCTGATTTGCTTAACATTCTTCGGGGGAGTCCAGTCTTGAATAGCCTAAACTCGCTCTGGGTTAACAGCAATACCAACCTTGGAGATGACATGACCCAGATAGGTGACTTCGGGTAACCAGAATTCATACTTGGAATATTTAGCATATAATTGATGCTCTCGAATATTTTCCAATACAAGACGGAGATGTTCAGCATGTTCTTCGTCATTCTTAGAATACACCAGGATATCATCCAGATAAACCACGATGAACTTGTCGAGGTATTCCATAAAGATATAGTTCATCAGGCGAGAGAATGTAGCCGGAGCATTGGTCAAGCCGAAAGACATGACGGTATACTCGTATGATCCATATAGAGTGACGAAGGCAGTCTTTGGGATATCCTCTTCACGAACACGGATCTGGTGATAACCCAACCTCAAGTCGAGTTTGGAGAATACTAATGATCCAGCCAGTTGATCATACAGATCATTGATCCGAGGAAGGGGATATTTGTTTTGAATAGTTGCTTGGTTGATAGGACGGTAATCTTGAACCAAACGGTTCGTTCCATCCTTCTTCTTAACAAAGAGAGAAGGTGCTCCCCAAGCAGAGGAACTTGGACGGATGAAGGCTTGATGAAGTGCAGTGTCGATTTCCTCCTTAAGCTCAAGGAATTCATGCGGCGGCATTTTGTAGGGTCGCTTGGCTATAGGAGTAGTGCCTGGTTTCAAGTCGATAACAAATTCGACAGCTCGAGCAGGGGGTATCCCTGGGAGTTCTTCAGGAAAGACATCTTGGAAGTCGCGAATGACTGGAATATTTTTGATTCCATCAAGAGGTGATGCATTTAACGCATTTAAGGCATAAAGCCTTGCCTCGGCATTTTTAGTCAGACGAGCGTGATAGCTCACTATTTCATCAGAAGGGTGTAGAAGATGGACGGTCTTAGTGGCGCAAACTATGGAAGCAGTATGCGCTTTCAACCAATCCATTCCCAGAATAAGATCAATGTTGGAAGACTTTAAGATAATGGGAGAGACATAGAATTCCATCCCTTCGATCTCAACGGGAACGTCATGACCAATCATAGAGGTTTGACATTTGCCGGCAGGGGTTTGTACCACAAGTGTAATATTCATTGTCTCGCAATTAACGCCGTGTGTGAATGCAAAGTATTCCGACATGAATGAAAGTGGTGCTCCTGAATCAAATGAAACAGAAGCTGGTACAGAATTAACAAGAAGTGTACCCATCACAGTAGCAGGCTGGTCTTGAGCTTCATTGAAGTCAATGTTGTTTGCTTGATGATGACCATAAGGCCTGGCACTGTTGTTGCGGGGCTGGTTGTTTCCACGGGCGTTGCCACGCCCTGTTGAAGGCAGAGCCAGCTGGTTCTGATTCAGATTGCAGTTCCTTGCCATGTGACCAGGTTGGCCACACCTGTAGCACAGACCATTATTGGGGTTGGGAGCAGGAGCTCTTGGTGGTGGTCCTGGAAGCCTTGGCTGCATGGTTGGTGGAGGAGGCATACGCGGTGCAGCGTATGACCGTATTGGAACAGGTGCAGCTGGACGGTAAACGTTGTTGGGAATCTAGATCCGACGCTTCGGCGGGGTCGCGCCCGAAGATGAGCCGGGGTCACGGTTGCGCCTAAGAGAACCATGGTGTTCTTGCAGACCAGTTTCAACCTGGATAGACTTGTTCACCAAGGTGGCGAAGTCAGCAAAGTCATGCACTAGTAGCGCTAATTTGATGTCAGCTTGAAGTCCATCACTGAACTTTTCCTGTCTACGAGCATCAGTGGCAATGTCTTCTTCAGCATAGCGAGATAATTCCAGGAATTCCCGCTGATAAGCATCCACAGCTTTGTTGCCCTGGACATGGTTGCGGAACTCACGCTTCTTCCTGTCCATAATTCCCTGAGGAATAAAGCGGGCACGGAAGGTAGCTTGGAAGTCAGGCCAGGTGATGAATGTTCCAACAGGCTGTGAACGCCAGTGACTGTCCCACCATTGAGCAGCTGGACCTTTCAGAAAGTAGGTTGCAAAGTTGACATAGTTGGCAGGTGCAACTTCGGCAGACTCCAGTTCATAGGTGATGTTGCGGAGCCAGTCATCAGCATCAAGGGGCTGAGTTGAGCTGCGGTAGATAGTGGGGTTGAGCCACATGAAGTCCTGCAGGGTGACTTGGTTTGGCTGTTGATTCATGTTGGGACGTGGGAACTGGTCCATGAGTCCTTGCATGAATTGGCGATTCAGTTCAAACTGTTGCATCATTCCAGCCATGTAATCAGGCGGTGGTGGACAAGATGCATGGCCACTGATGAATAATCTAGCATCCTATACTAAGCATTTAGGATTGCAGGTAAAGTATCAACAGCAGTATCAAAGGTAGGCTATGCATCGGAATAGGTTCTACCGATAACAGTAACAGCTACAGTACTCTAATGCAAGCAGTAGAGAGAAGTAGGTGACATCGGGATGATCAAAAGAGGAGGGAAGGCTTGCCTGGAAGCTCTGTCGAGAGAGAAGGGTCGTCGACGTAGTAGTCGTTCACGGCAGCGTCGTCGGTGGGCTCAGCGTCTATCGGATAGAGAGGGAGGGGGAAGAAACAGTAAATACAAGCAAACAATGCTACACAAAGTATGACATGACAATATGCAGTGCCGGGTGTGCCCTAACGCAGTGCTACACGATACCGAAGAAGGGGGAACCCTTCCGGGAAAGTTTTCCCGGTTCCGGACAAATGTCGGACAGAGGACCAGAGGGGGAAAGTTTTAGGTTCGGATAGTTAGAGGTATCCGGCGGGCATGTGGGTAGCGTATCCGGGTTCGTCTCATCGTTCTGAGCAACTTTCATGTAGAAAGTTTTTCGATCTGAGCTACGGATTATTTCATATGATTTATTGAAGTTTTAATGCATTTTATGAATTATTATTAATTCAGTCAACAGTCAACAACAGGGTTGACTAGTCAATTTGACCAGTGGGTCCCACTGTCATAGACTAGGCATAACTAATTAACAGATTAATAGTAACTAGCCAATTAGTCTAACTAAACTAGATTAGATTAATTAAACAGTATTAATTAATTTAATTAACTAATCAACTAAATAATTATTAAACTTAATTATTTATTTTTATTTATCTATTTATATATATATTTGTTTCTATTTATTAATATATATATATATATATATATATATATATTTTGTTTCTATTAATTAATTTTTAAAAACAGGGGACTCGGCCCACTGTACAGTGCCACAGCCGGACATGTCCACGGCTGTGCCCGTCCAGGGCCAGACGTGTCCGACCGGAGGGGTCAACGCCTGCGCGGCTAGAGGGCCGGCGAGGCCGAACGGCCGAGCGGGGGGGCGGGGAGGGGGGCGCGGCCGCTGGGTGTGGCCCGTGCGTGGGCGGCGGCCGAGGGGCGGGGGCGACGCGGGGTCTCAGGCGGCGGGGAGGGAAGGCCAGGGCGGCGCGGCGGGGCCGGGACGAGAGCCGGCGTGGTCGACGCGCGCGCGCGCGGTCGTGCTTGCCCCGGGCGTGGCCGGGGGGCGGTGCGGCCCGGTGACTGCGGGTGAGAGCGCGCGGGGGGGGGGGGGAGGGGGCGTGCGGCGGCGCGGGCGTGCTCACGTTCGGGGACGGGGAGAGGTTGGCCGATGACGGGGATGGGTGGATGGGGAAGCCGGCGAGGTGGCGGGGTGGCGGCGTGGGGGTGGCCGGCGGCGGCCAGGGCGGCCGGAGGCGGGGGCGCGGGCGGCGGGCGGCCTCCAGGCCGATCCTGATCCAAACGGGATCAAGAGGGGGGGAGAAAGTGGATCGGGCTGGTGGGTGGGGGTGGGGGATTGGGCTAGGTTTGGGGGGTTAAGTAGAGTGGGGAATGGGCCGGCCCAGTTGGGCCAGGGGGCTGGGGGGTTTCTTGTTATATTTTTTTGTCTTTTGTTTATTTTATTTACTGTTTAGTTTTAGTTTTGATCTCAAAACATTTTTAGAAAATACAAAACTTATACCTAAATTATCAATGGAATATATCCCACAGATATAAAATGTTCGAACTTTATTTTAACTAGTTTACAATTACTGTTTTAATTAAAAGTATTTATTAATTAATTTTAAATACTGTTTTATTTATTTTAGTGCATTTAAATATCTGATCAGAGTGTGGTTCCTTTACCTACGTTACTTTTGAATTATCCGAAATACTCGGAACATTTTAGTTTTAACATTCGAAAACTTTTATTGTTGGATCGATTTTGAATTTGAATTTGAACGGTTCGAACTACGCGAGATTAATAACAGTGATACCGGTGACATGGCATCATTAGTAGAGGTTTACTGTAGCATAATTATCCGGGCGTTACATGGTCATATTTGGAGAACTTGTCAATGACTACCAATATACAGTTATACTGAAAGGAAGAAGGAAGGCCAGAAATAAAGTCCATAGAGATAGTATTCCAATCTTTCTTAATACTGGCAGAGGAGACATAAGTCCAGGATAGTTGGCTCTCTCAGGTTTAGCCTGCTGACAAACCACACAAGACTGCACTTGAGATTTGATGAAAGTATTTCATACCTTACCATCTGAAAAGAGAGTGAATTCTTTTATAGCTGTCATGAAAACCAGAGTGACCACCAATAGGACTGGCATGAAATGCAGCACATATTTTCAAATGCAAAGCACTGTCCTGGCCCACCTAGATGCAAGAGTTATATTTCAACAGATCATTAAGGAGAGTGTAATTGGGTTTAGAGCTAGGAACTACTGTCAGTTATTATTAAATGGACTGCACTTTACTGTCGCCAGCATAACTAGCAATAATTTCAGGCATCCAAGATAGGCGAGCACAGGAAATGTGATACAATTGGGATAGATCAGGGGGTCTCCTAGACAGGGCATCAGCTGCAGAATTAGTGGACCCTCGTTTATACTGAATCTGATAATGCAAGCCCAACAGCTTAGTCAGACATTTCTGCTGCCAGGGAGTATGTAACCCCTGATCTTGCAGATGTGCTAAACTTTTCTGATCAGATTTAATAATAAACCGATGAACTTGCAGGTAGGATCACCACTGATCAACTGCTAGCAAAATGGCCAAATATTCCTTTTTCATAGATTGATAAACCTCTATTCTTGGGGCCCAAACCTTTACTAACAAAAGCTAGTGGATGACCTCGCTACATGAGAACAACACCTACACCATAGTCACAAGCATCAGTTTCAATGGTGAAAAGTTTGGAGAAATCTGGTAAAGCCAGCACATGAAGAGATCAATGCTTGTTTTAAACCAGAGAATGCTTCTTCAGTGATACTGGTCCACACAAAAGGTATCCCTTTCTTAAAAAGGTTAGTGAAAGGCCTAGAAATAATGCCATAGTGTTTAATGAATTTCCTGTAATAGCCACTGAGGCCCAAAAATCCTCTAACTTCCTTCACATTAGTTGGAGTAGGCCAGTTCTACACAGCCAAAATCTTACTGGGATCAGTGGCAACACTGATACGTCTCCAACGTATCTATAATTTTTGATTTTTTCATGCTATTATATTACCAATATTAGATACTTTTGATGCAATTATATACATTTTCTGGGACTAACCTACTAACTCAGTGCCCTGTGCCAGTTCCTGTTTTTTGCATATTTTTGACCTTTTCAGAAAATATTCTCCAAACGGGATGAAAATTTAAGGGAGTTGTTTTTGGGCCAAAAGAGGCCCTAGGAGCATCGGGAGGAGGCCAGAAGACCCCCGAGCGTGCCACAAGCTCGTGGAGCGCGCCCTGGGGGTAGGGCGTAAATGGCCAAATATTCCTTTTTCATAGACTGATAAACCTCTATTCTTGGGACCCAAAGCTTTACTAACAAAAGCTAGTGGATGACCTCGCTGCATGAGAACAACACCTACACCATAGTCACAAGCATCAGTTTCAATGGTGAAAAGTTTGGAGAAATTTGGTAAAGCCAGCACGTCAAGAGATCAATGCTTGTTTTAAACCAAAGAAGGCTTCTTTAGTGATACTGGTCCACACAAAAGGTATCTCTTTATTCAAAAGGTTAGTGAGAGGCTTAGCAATATTGCCATAGTGTTTAATGAATTTCCTGTAATAGCCACTGAGGCCCAAAAATCCTCTAACTTCCTTCACATTAGTTGGAGTAGGCTAGTTCTGCACAGCCAAAATCTTACTGGGATCAGTGGCAACACTGATACGTCTTCAACGTATCTATATTTTTTTATTGTTTCATGCTATTATATTACCAATCTTAGATACTTTTGATGCAATTATATATCATTTTCTGGGACTAACCTACTAACTTAGTGCCCAGTGCCAGTTTATGTTTTTTTGCATATTTTCACCTTTTCAGAAAATATTCTCCAAACAGGGTGAAAATTTACGAGAGTTGTTTTTGGGCCAGAAGAGTCCCTAGGAGCACCGGGAGGAGGCCAGAAGACTCCCGAGCGAGCCACAAGCTCGTGGGGCGCGCCCTGGGGTAGGGCGTGCCCCTCAAGCTTGTGGCCCACTCTGGAAGCCAACCGACCTAATTCCAACGCTATTTATTCACAATTACCCTAAAACCAACAGAGAGACACCCGAAGAAATTTTTCCACCGCCGCAAGCCTCTGTTGTCCGTGAATTCCCATCTGGAGCCTGTTCCGGCACCCTGTCGGAAGGGGAATCGACTCTGGAGTGTTTCTACATCAACCTTGATGCCCTTCCGATGATGTGTGAGTAGTTCACCGCAGACCTACGGGTTCATAGGCAGTAGCTAGATGGCTTCTTCTCGCTTTATGATGTTCAATACAATGTTCTCCTCGGAGATCAATCCGATTTATTCGATGTAGTATTTTTTGCGGTGTGTTTGTTGGGATCCAATGAATTATGGGTTTATGAGATTGTTCAATGAAAGTAATTGAGTCAAATCTGAATACTTAATCATGCATGATTGTTATAGCTTTTTATTTCTCTCTGATGATTCCGTTTAGTTTGGCCTACTAGATTGATTTGTTTTGCAATGGGAGTGGTGCTTTGTGATGGGTTCAATCTTGCGGTGTCCTCACCCAGTGACAGTAGGGGTAGCGAGGCACGTATTTGTATTGTTGCCATTAAGGATAAAATGACAGGGTTGATTCATATTAGTTGAGTTTTCTTTATGTACATCATGTCATAATACTTCATGCATTACTCTGTTTGTCATGAACTTAATACCTAGAGAGGCAAGCATAGAAGCGATCTCGAAGTGGAGTAATAGTAGTAGATGCAGAATCGTTTTGGTCTACTTATCTCAGACCGTCAGACGTGATGCCTATTGATATGTCTATTTTGCATCATGTTTTACCATTGTTATTCATTATGGTTTTAGTCATAATAACACTTTGTGGAGTAATTCTAATGCCTTTTCTCTCTTAATATGCAAGGTTTGCACAAGGTGGGGATTTTCGGCAGCTGGAATTCTGGACCTGAAAAAGCTATGTCAGAGATACCTATTCTGCACATCTCCAAATGAGCTGAAACTCCACGGAGAATTATTTTGCAATATATAAAAATATTGGAGCGAAGAAGTACCAGAGGGGTGGCCCAGGTGTCCACAAGACACCACAGTGCGCCTCACATCCCAGGCGCGCCGTGGTGGCTTGTGGAGCCCACGGCCCACCTCCAGCTCCCCTCTTCTGGTATATAAGTCATTTTGACCTAAAATAATTATCAAGAAGACTTTCGGGATGGTTCGCCGCCGTCTCGAGGCGGAACCTGGGTAGGAGCAAATTTGCTCTCCGACGGAGAGATTCTGCAGGGGAAACATCCCTCCGGGAGGGGGAAATCATGACCGTCATCATCACCAACGATCCTCTCATCGTGGGGAGGCCAATCTTCATCAACATCTTCACCAGCATCATCTCATCTCAAACCCTAGTTCATCTCTTGTATTCAATCTTTGTATCAAAACCTCAGATTGATACCTGTGGGTTGCTAGTAGTGTTGATTACATCTTGTAGTTGATGCTAGTTGGTTTACTTGGTGGGAGATTATATTTTCAGATCCATTATGCCATTTAATACCTCTCTGATCATGAACATGAATATGGTTTGTGAGTAGTTACTTTTGTTCTCGAGGTCACGGGAGAAGTCATGTCATAAGTAATCATGTGAATTTGATATTCATTCGATATTTTGATGGTATGTATGTTGTGATCCCCTTAGTGGTGTCATGTGAACGTCGACTACATGACACTTCACCATCTTTGGGCCTAAGGGAATGCATTGTGGAGTAGTAAATAGATGATGGGTTGCTAGAGTGACAGAAGCTTAAACCCTAGTTTATGTGTTACTCGTAAGGGGCTGATTTGGATCCATAAAGTTTAATGATATGGTTAGAGTTATCTTAATTCTTCTTTCGTAGTTGCGGATGCTTGCGAGAGGGGGTAATCATAAGTGGGATGCTTGTTCAAGTAAGAACAGCACCCAAGCACCGGTCCACCCACATATCAAATTATCAAAATAGCGAACGCGAATCAAACCAACATGATGAAAATGACTAGACGAAATTCCCATGTGTCCTCGAGAGCGCTTTTCATACTATAAGAAATCGTTCCAGCTTGTCCTTTCCTATAAAAAGGATTGGGCCACCTTGCTGCACTACTTGTTACTCTTGCTACTTGTTACTTGTTACAAATTGCCTTGCTATCAAACTGCTTGTTACCGATAATTTCAGTGCTTGCAGACATTACCTTGCTGAAAACCGCTTGTCATTTTCTTCTGCTCCTCGTTGGGTTCGACACTCTTACTTATCGAAAGGACTACTATTGACCCCCTATACTTGTGGGTCATCACCTACATACATGATCATTGCCATGAATGAAATCATAACTATGCGCAATTCTGTCAATTGCCCAACAGTAATTTGTTTACCCACTGTATGCGTTTGTTTCTTCGAGAGAGAAGCCTCTAGTGAAACCTATGGCCCCTGGTCTACCTTTACCATATTTACTAAAATCCTAAATTAATTTGTTGCGATTTACTTTTACTTTTAGTTTATTTAGCTCCTGACAACTTGCCCATTTCTAGCACCGTTGCCATTTACCTATTACTACTATTAGTTTTAATCCTTGCAAGTAACGAGTCAAGGGGATTGACAACCCTCTTGTCCGCGTTAGGTGCAAGTATTTATTTCGTGTTTGCAGTTACCGTTCACGTGCTCTTGCTTGATACTCCTACTAGTTCGATAAACCTTGGCTCTCACTGGGGGAATACTTATCGCTATTATATTGCCTCTCCCTTCCTCTTCGGGGAAAAACCTAACGCAGCTCACAGGTAGTATGAAGAATTTCTGGCGCTGTTGCCGGGGAGTCATCATCAAGTATCACCAGGTTACTTCATACAAGTTACATTTACTTCTTTTCATTTATCTTTACTTTCATTAGTCTCGTTACATAAAATCAAAAATATAAAAATATTTACTTTGCTAGTTTGCTTGCTTGTCTAGTCATCATGTCTCAGGATAATACAAAGTTGGGTGATTTCTCTAGTACTAATAACAATGATTTTATTAGTACACCACTTGCTTCACCCGCCACTAGTGCAGAGTCATATGATAGTAATGTTGGATTACTTAATCTTATCATGAAAGATCAATTTGTCGGTAATGCTAATGAAGATGCTGCATCCCATCTTAATAATTTTGTTGAACTATGTGATATGCAAAAAAGAAAAGATGTGGATAATGATGTTATTAATGAAATTGCTCCCGTTCTCATTAAGGGATAAAGCTAAAGTATGGTTCTCATCCTTGCCACGTAATAGCACTGATTCTTGGGATAAGTGCAAGGATGCTTTTATTGCTAAATATTTTCCTCACGCTAAGATTATTTCTTTAAGAAATCAAATTATGAATTTTAAGCAACTTGAACAAGAACATGTTGCACAATCTTGGGAGAGAATGAAACTAATGATAAAAAATTGTCCCACACATGGACTAAATTACTGGATGATTATACAAAACTTCTATGCTTGATTAAACTTTGTGTCGAGAAATCTTTTAGATTCAGCTGCAGGTGGTACTTTTATGGGAATGACATTGGAAGAGGCTACAAAGATTCTTGATAATATGATGGCAAACTATTCTCAATGGCACACCGAACAACTGGTAAGAAGGTAAATTATGTTGAAGAAGTAGGGATGCCGATAAGTCTCAGCTCGGGTGTTTGTAACATGTCGCGAAGCAACAGGAATAGCACACGACAAACTACAGGTTCACTCGACTATTAATTCGTGTGGGTATAGGGATCAATATGGGTGTCCACGGTTCCGCTATTGATCATTGATCGGAAAGTGTTCCGGTCATGTCTATACTTCGTGGATCAGCATAAAAGTACAGAGAAACTAGAGGGAGAGGAGCACACGGTCTAGGTCGGATAGAGAGACAAGGCTCTATATGGCCGCAATCATCACGGTTTAATATTCTCACCTCATCTCTCAGTTGCAAGAACTTGGTTTTGTTCCTTCCTGGTAAGTTGAACGATATCGTGTGTCGGAGGGAATATGAGGCAATGGTTGCAATTTGTGGAATTCAAAGCCTGTACAACCAAGCAGCGTCTTCACTACACAAACAGGTCTTGCCGCCAGCGTCCTCGGCCAAGGGACCTCTGATTTGGCGTGCCAGGCGCTGGCGAACGAGCCAACGCACATCAACCTTCACCCATTTGGGCCGGACCATGCGCAGGGCTCCCTCTCTTTTTCTATTTTTTTTTCTTTAAATAATTCAAGATTTCAAAAAGGATCACAATTTAAAATTTAAAATTTAAAAATAAAATTCAACAAAACATAATAAAAATTAATTCAAAAAAATTCATGATTTAAAAAATGTTTGAATATTAATAATGTTTGTGAAATCAATAATTGTTTCTGATTTTGAAAAAAAGTTCTTGAAATCTATACAAAATGTTCCTGAATTTATAAAAATATTGAAAAAATTAAAAATGGTCAACCATTAAAAAATATTTGCTGACTCCAAAAATGTTTTGGCATTTCAAAAAAATTGGTCAACAATTTATTTTGTGAATTTCAAAAAAAAATCCCCACATTTCAAAAACTGTTCCTCAATTCAAAAAATGTTTGCCAATTCAACTATATGTTCAGGAGTTCCAATAAAAATGTTAATAATTTACAAAAATGCTTGCAGATTTTTATAATAATGTTTGAGAAGCCAAAAGATGTTTTGTGATGAAAGTGTTCATGATTTTATAAAAAAAGGACCACGAACTCAAAAAATGTTCGCGGATTTGTAAAAATGTTTACGGATTTATTAAATTTTCGTGAATTCCATAAATGGCCACGATTTTAAATATGTTCAAGAATTTGAAAAATGTCAATGATATTATAAAAATGTTAGGGAATTTGGAAAACGTTCATGATTACAAACAAAATAGAAAAAGGAAAAAGACAAATAAAATGTAAACGAGCATGAAGAAAATAAAAAAGGGAAGAGAAAGAAAAAGGCAGAAAAATCCGGAAGGAAAAACACACACAAGAAAAAGAAAAGTCGTCATTATCAAAACCGGAAAGAGCTAAAAAAAATTAAGCGGTACCGGAAAGAGGTAATGGGTCCGGTCGAGTTTCAACTAGCAGCAGCGGGGGGTACACGCTTGATCGCAGTGACCTTTGCGCTAAATAGATTTGCCCCTCGAGTCCAACTGAAGCCCCGGCTAAATGGGCCAGTCTATTCATCTTTCGGGTTTTTTTTTCCTTCACATTATTTTTGCGTGTTGTTTTTTCGTTCCCTTCAAACAAAGTTTTTTTTACGGATTTTTCTAATTTTAAACTTTTCTGCTTTCAGATATGGTTTCGACACATCCAGATTTTTAAAAAGTTCTAAATTTGACATAAAATGCGAATTTGGGAAAAAAAATCAATAAATCATAAAATGTTTTAGGATTAAAAAAATCCAGAATTTTAATGGTCACGTGAATTCAAAATATGTTTGTGAAATTAATAAATGTTTGCGATTTTGAAAAGAAATTGTTCTTGAATTTTTACAAAATGTGGATGATTTTATAAAAATATAACAAAATTCAAAAACGTTCAACCATTAAATATTTTTTTGCTGACTCAAAGAATGTTTTGGCATATCAAAAATGTTGGTCAAGAAACAAAAAGTTTGTGAATTGAAAAAATGGTCCCAAATTTCAGAAACCGTTCATCGATTTAAATATTTACTCATGAGTTTCAAAAAAGTTTTCATAATTTTAAAACTGCTCGTGGATTTTTTAAAACGTTTTTAGTTCAGAAGATGTTCTGTGATGAAACTGTTCATGATTTTGTAAAAAAATGTTCGTGATTACAGAAAAAAATCACAATTTAGGAAAATGTTCGGTAATTTGCAAAAAAATTCATGGATTTAAAAAATATTCATGAATACAATAAATGGCCATGATTTTAAATATGTTCACTAATTTGGAAAAATGTCCATGATTTTATAAAAATGTTATCGAATTTAGATAATGTTCATGATTACAAAAAAAACTAGAAATCTTCTATACCTATTAATAAAGCAACGTGCGTTTCTCCAATTTTTTCATCAGTTCACCACCAAATTTATTTTTTATATCCGAGGTGACACTGAATTTCTCCTAAATTTCGTACGTTGGTCGAGCGCGCTTAGGCCTAGCGAACCCATCCCACTAATTTTCCTGCCCACGCAGCCGGAAAAACCCTATTTGCCGCACGTAATGGCAAATAGTCAGAGCTTCGCACAGAGCACCTAAGACTTGGCGGGCCCGTTTTCATTTTTTCTATGTTCTACTTCTCGTTTTCTGTTTCTTATTCTTGTTCCTTTCTATTCCCTTTTTCTTTTTCCCTTCCAAGTTTATTAGTATTTTTTCCTTTTTCCGTAAACTCAAAAATTTCGGGAAACGTTCAGACTGTCAAGTTTTTTATTTTTTTCCAAAAATGTTCATAATTCCAAAAATTGTTCCGTTTTGAAAAATATTCGGAACTTTACATTTTTTTCTCGTACCAAATTTGTTCATAATTGAAAAATATTTGTGTTTTCCAAAATTGTCCGAGATTTTTAAATAAAATTGCATTTTCTATCTATACCTACTAATAAAGCAAATATATATTGTTAGTCCGTCAGACATTTTACAAAAAACACCTTCGTTTTTTATACAATAAACCCGCACTACATGAATTATAAGTAATTTAGGGAAAAAATATCGAGCTTACGACGCGTCTCGCGAAAAAAATATTTTTTGTGTTGGGGTATCAAACTCACGCCTCTGATTTATCTCCACAAGGATGGAATCAGAATGGCTAGGCTTCATGTCTGTACAAAATAAGCGTTCGATTGTACTAATTAATAGTATCACCTCGCTGCTTTACACGAAATTACACCAATTTTAAATATGTCAGCAAGTACACAATGAACAAGCCTTCTCGGAATTGAACAAAACAGAGGGAGGTGCTTGACCCGTTTTTAAGAAGGAAGAAAGACTCAATAAAGAAGGACATATACATGGCAAAAAATAAAGGAGAGGTCTGAATAAAGATGGAGTGACGCGATTTGTTCTAGTCGTTTTCCTTACCCGAAACAACACACCATTCCACGCAGTCATAAATAAATGTCACCGCTAGCCTGTTTGTATGTAAAAAAATCTTTATAAAAATGTTTGCGGAGTCAAAAGATGTTTTGTGATGAAAGTGTTCACGATTTTATAAAAAAATGATCGTGAAATGATTTTTTTTTTAGGAATTTGTAAAAAAAATTATGGATTTATTAATTTTTCGTGAATTCAATAAATGCCCACAATTTTAAATATGTTCAAGAATTTGAAAATTTTCCATGATGTTATAAAAATGTTAGGGAATTTGGAAAACTTTCATGTTTACAAATAAAATAGAAAAATGAAAACAAGAAATAAAATGTAAATGAGCATGAAGAAAATAAAAATGAAAAAGAAATAAAAGAACGGTAATGAAAAAGGCAGAAAAATCCGAAAGGAAAAAACTCACACTAGAAAAAGGAAAGCTGTCATTACGAAAACCGGAAAGAGCTAAAAAAATAAGCGGTACAGGAAAGAGCTAATGGGTCAGCCAAATTTCAAATAGCAGCAGCGGGGGGTACACACTCGATCGCTAAATAGCGACCTATCCACCAAATAGGATTTGTCCTCAAGCCCAACTGAAGCCCCAGCAAAATGGGCCGGTCAATTCGTCTTTCAGGTTTTTTTGTTTCGCTTTTTTCTGTGTGTTTTTTTTTGTGCCCCTCAAAAAATAGTTTTTGATTTTTTGTTTCTAATTTTTAAAATTTTATTTTTCCTCTTTTCAAATATGGTTTCGAATCAATTTCGGTTTTAAAATAGTTCCAAATTTGAAATAAAATGTGAATTTCGGAAAAAATGTTCAAGAAATCATAAAGAGTACCATGAGTATCTTTTTTTCTCTTTTTCTTTACTTGCAATAATAAATTTCATATGTTTATCCCATGAGAAGTATTAACTTCACATAAAGGGGTATAGGTAATAAAATTGGTTGGAAGTTAACAAACATAGTTTTGGGCTTTTGGCCATTCAACAATTCATAAGATAATTAATAAAGGGGAGAGATCACACATGAGAATACACTATCTTGGACATGTTTCATGATTGTGAACACCCATTAATTATTTTCAAAACTTGACCAACTTGTGATATTGGAAAGACGTAATGGGTCATGTTCTTATATATTTGCATAGAAATTATATTGCCATGGATACTCCAACATGTGCTGAAAATTTAAGGAGATTTAGTTTGGAATATATAAAAATACTGGAAGAAAAATATAGTGGAAAAGACTCACCGTGGGGCGACAAACTCTGATGGCGCCCCCATGGGGTGCGCCACGTGAGCTTGTGTGGCCCGCGGGAGTCCCCCGAGGCACATCTTCTGCTATATGAAGCCATTTTCCTTAGAAAAAAAAATAAGGGGAGACTTTCAGGATGAGCCGTCGCCGTCTCGAGACGGAACCTAAGCAGGAGCACTTTTACTCTCCGACGGAGTGATTTCGTCGGGAAAACTTCTCTCCGGGAGGGGGAATCGAAGCCATCGTCATCACCAGCGCTCCTCTCATCGTGGGAGGACTCATCTCCGTCAAAATCTTCACCAACACCATCCCATCTCCAAACCCTAGTTCATCTCTTGTGTTCAATCTTTGTATCAAACCTCAGATTGGTATCTGGGGTTGCTAGTAGTGCTGATTATATCTTGTAGTTGATGCTAGTTGGTTTACTTGGTGGAAGATTATATGTTCAGATTGTTAATTACATATTTATCTCCTCTGATCATGAACATGAATATGATTTGTGAGTAGTTCCATTTGTTCTTGAGGACATGGGATAAGTCTTGTTATAAGTAATCATGTTAAGTTGGTATCGTTCAATGTTTTGATGATGTGTTATGTTGTTCTTCCTCTACTACACGACACTTCACCATGCTTGGGCCTAGGGGAAGGCATTCTGAGAATAGTGAGTACATGATGGGTTGCGGGAGTGACAGAAGCCAAAACCACAGTTTATGAGCTTTTTTGTAAGGGGCTTGTTGACAACAGATTTTTGCACGGAAGAAAACGTTATTAAGATTACCTCAAATGAAGAAGTGCTCTACATGAGGAAGTTTCGTATTATCGACCTGAACATCTTCGAAGTTTGGGTTGTCGTCATCCGATCTCATCCCGAGGGCCGAAGTTATGCTCGAAGTATTAAGATTTTATATTCGGAGTATTGTTCGGCCGATTACACCCCCAAGACGGCCTCCTATGGGAAAATGTTCTACATGAATTGTCTTCGTCTCGTCGAATCGATCGATTTTTATATAAAGATCGTCTCAATCCGAGGTCGTATGCAAAAGTTAGAGCCTGCACAGTGTGACCCTACCGTGAGCAAAATATGACGCCCGGGACAAGATGTCTGATGGGTTGCGTGAGTAATTGTCTGTTTTGCACGAGCTATTCGGCCTTCAAGATGGCTTCGAATCGAAAAGTGCTCAACATGAAAGTTGTTCGCCTCGTCGAAACGGTTAAATTTTATTTTGGGCTCATCTTCATCCGAGGTCGTTTGTGGCCTGTAGGACCGAGAAACCGAACTGCTGTTTCAGACTTACCTAAATCCGAGTTCGGTTAATTTTGGAAAGATTTGGACGTGATTTGGAGTCCTTTTCTTGTAAGGGAAGTCCAGCCGCCTCATAAATAGATGAGAGGTGATGGCCGATTGAACAACACACAATCGAACAAATCAATCTACTACTTTTTCGTGTTCATCTATCTTTATCCCTCTCCCTTGTATCTTCTTCCTCGTTCTTCGTTCGTTCTTCTTCTTGGAGGGCAGCGAACCACGAGGCCCTAGGGGCGATCAGGTCGACCTAGGGCAGCCCATAGCCACCGCGCGCCCTGTCGGGGTTCCTCCCGGGCATGTGGGGTTTCGGGTCTACAAAAGCGCCCGCCGGATTGCTTGCGTACCGCGCTTCCGGACGGGTCTCCTTCAACGTGAGCTGCGGTGCATCACCCCCGGCGTCGAGGCGCACGACTTTTTATCCCTCTCCCTTGTATTTTCTTCCTCGTTCTTCGTTCGTTCTTCTTCTTGGAGGGCAGCGATCCACGAGGCCCTAGGGGCGATCAGGTCGACCTAGGGCAACCCATAGCCGCCGCGCGCCCTGACAGGGTCCCTCCCGGGCGTGTGGGGTTTCGGGTCTATAAAAGCACCCACCGGACTGCTTGCGTACCGCGCTTCCGGACGGGTCTCCTTCGACGTGAGCTGCGGTGCATCACCCCCGGCGTCGAGGGTACACGGTGACGTGTTCGTGTGCGAACACACCTTTTGGCGACTCCGCTGGGGACGTAGCCCGTTCTTGCTACGAGGAGAGCGTCATCAAGCGGCTGCAATCTACACGGTAACATGTATCATAAATCTTCTTACGTAGATGCAAATTGCCATGATGTTGGTGTCACTAGATCCTTCGATGGGCATACCATGTCGGCTAGCCCTAATGAGCAAAGGCCGACTAAGTATCTTGTTGGAGAAGCTTGGAAATTACATAATCGTAACATGCAACTTATGGATCCGAACTTTCGTGCATCGGCAACTCCCTTCAATATGCCGATGAACAACACGATGTGTTCGAGTGATCAATATAGGACAGCTCATGTACAGGAGGCTGTCTCACAGTTCTATCCATCGGCAACCGGCTCGCAATATGCGGGTACATCCCCAAACATGCCGATAGATGGGGGAATCGGACATGCTTCCATTAGCTATTTGGCCGGTTATCCTCGGTCATCATATACCACACCTCGTGAGATTAATTGTTCAGCAGCATATGCAAATAAAAATATTCATGACTCGGCTCACCTTCATGGTTATGGCCGAGTGAATGGAGATTCTACAATAGTGCATGTGCCTAATATTTCAGGAGACGAGGTGGCTTTGGCTGCGTTAAAAAGCTTAGCGCAAAACAAGAATATTAGCTCTCTTTGCCTTGAGCAACATGATAAGGGGTTGCTTCCTTATTATGAAGCAATAAGAGCTAGGGTATTGCAAGAAGACGATGTGTTGCCAATTGACCAAATTGGCGAGAGGAAAAATGGTTCAACAACAGTGCATACGTCTTCACCTATCATTGCAGCGTGTCATACATCCCCTATACAATTGCAAAATTTCGGCTACATCAGTTCATTGCCGAAAGATCCTAAAAGCATTGGGGGGCAAGCCGATCCAAGCAGGGACGAATTTAAAGAAAAATATGTGGCCCGAGTGGACAAGATCCAGCCAAAGCTCACACGGAATTGCGTCAACAATTTTACCACACCGACTCTTGAGGAGTTACCAATAGAATATCAACACGCTTATGAAGCACTCAAGAAGAAGCGTGAGGAGGAAGATTTGCAAGAATACGTCAAGTCCTTTCCTCTATGCAGCAACCATGTTGGTTCCTCTGTGATGTTGAGGCAAGATAAAACAGAAGCTTTGCAAGCCGAACAACAAAAAAGGATTCACTCGGTTAATACGGTTGATTCGGTTGAAACCGAGTCAAATATGACTAAGTCGTCTACAGCTGAGTCAAACGGTTCCTTTAAAGCCAAGACAATGATGGATTCGGTTGAATCCGGATTGAGCACCGAGACGGCCAAGGTCAAGTGCATAGAGTCAATATCGAGTGCATCGAGCCAACCGAGTGCATCGAACCAGTTAAGGCCGAGTGCATCAAGTTAGCCGAGTGCACTGAGTCATCCGAGTGCATCACCAGCTAATGTCGAGTGCATCGAGCCACTTATTGCCGAGTGTACCAAAACAGACGATGCAAGCTTCATCGAGCAAAGGAACGACAAACACAACAAAGTGGCCGTGCTCCATTTTTCTGGATGTAAGGGAGCTTACATGCTGCCCTATGAGTTTCGTGCTAAAGAAATTGATGAGCATCAAGAACAAAGTAATATGGCCGAACACACTTCGGTTAATGATGAACATCAAGAACAAGAACATGTTGCTAAGCAAAGTTCAGCTAACAAAGAGCATCCGAGTGAAATCCATTTGGATAGTCCGAGTGAAATCTACTCTGGAAATCCGAGTGATGATGCACGAGATCCAGAAGAAGAGGAAGGGGCATTGGAGAATTATTTAGAAGTGGAGCAAGATATTGTTCCAGTTATGCAACCATCTTCTCTTCCCAACGTCTTCACAAAGGTATGCCTAGCTGACAGTTTACTCAATTTTCGATTCGGTCAAAATCATATTGTTGATCCACCCGTTAGCAAGATTCTAATTAATTTTGAAAGACCAATCGAGATGATTAATCTGTTTGTTTGGAATAATCTTGTCACTAATCATGCTGATCAACACATGGCACCATTCACAGAAGCTAATAGTGACAACTTATCACAACCAAAGTTGTTCCCGTCATGTCGGCTAAACTTTATATTCATATGGACAACTTTGCTTGTTTTATGCCTGGCTAACATTTGGTCTCAGATGAGATGTATATTCTGTAATTATTTTGGTTGCAGAAACATAAAGCCAGGTCCAAAGTCCTCCGAGATAGCCGATTCAAGAGCATCGGGAAAGGAGGACAAAAATCAATGCATAGCCGAGTCGGATGACGTTAAGCCGGCACCACTCGGTTGTTTTGTTTTCAGAGCCGGTATCACAGTATTTGTTAATGGATGAGCAGTCTACCTTCAGTCGGGGCATAGGTGATCACATCGTCGGTGTATCGCCGACTAATCCTATTATTGTAATTGATCACATTGCCGAGCCGTCAAGACAAGAGAAAATGCAATGTTCGTTTGAACAGAATGTCAAAGACAACAATGTGATTCATCAAGCCACACAATCAGCCAACAAAGGACGATTGGAGCTTGTTGAGGCACAAGCATACGGCCAGTCCGCTCATATTGGTCTTGATGGCGATCAAGTGTTGACTCGGCTACCTAGAGTTGGCTCGTCCAAAGACGGACAAGTATACGCTAATGATGATGGGATCAAATTTCGAGCGAGGTAATCATTCAAAAGTGCATCAACAACAATATTGAAGACGGGAATTCCATCAAAGCTACAACTGACACATCTAGCACTGGGGGGCAACAAGAAAATTCAAAGACCGATGCACACACAACCAAAGAAAGAAAAGGCCACGGTAAGCACAAAGGTAAAAAGCCGAAAGTCACTTTCGCGCAGTTATTGGAAAAATAACAGAAGTTAAGTGAGGAGAAGAGTGCTTATCGGCCGAGTGAAACAAAAGCATCGAAGTCACCCCCAAAGCATAAATCTGAAGACCGGGGTTGGCAAAAGGAGAAGTTGAACAAGCCGACTCCATATCCTCCTTTTGGGCCACCAACTCCTATGTCATGGACACCTCCCCATGCTGAATATTATTCATATCAATCACGGAATAGGTATAAATCGAGGGCACACCGTCCATCATATTCTAAACCACCTCACCAAAATTATGCAGCTCCGAGAGGATCATTGTTTGTTCAACAACCACATGTTAAAGACCGACTCAACCAAAAAGAATCGGTCTGGAGCTCGGCGAAAAATATGGGCGCGGCCAAGCAAGTTTACCGAGTGAAAAAGGATGGTCGCAAGTGTGATGTTTCAGATCCGACTTTGGATGTAAAAAAGCCAGCCGAGTCTATGTTGGCTACTAGAGGCAAGGAGATGAAGAGAGTAACTTTCAAGGATCCAGTTGTCGAGTTTGAACAAGCCATGTCAAAAGTGCCCAATGACAGGAAAGAGTTGCCAGTGCATAAAATAAAATCACAGCTGGGAGGCTCACTCGGCTTATCACATTGGCAAGAAAGAAAGCTGAAGTGGCTCAGGGCCAAAGAGTTGGAGAAGAGGAACATGGCATGGGTCCCCAAGGGAAGCCGTCAAGGCGAGAATGATGTGCCTACTCCTGTTGTGAAGCTGGCAGGAGTAAGGGAGGACAAGCGTGAAGCCGGTAGGCGAAAACAACGATTTTCATGTCACTATACGAGACTCCAAACGACGCATCATCCATGTCCTGCAACCGTCCCATCAGAGTTTGTGCCCAACAATTTATCCCCAGCTGAAATATCTGATTTATTTTGGCTATTCACACTTTGGTGGACGGATTCCCAAGCTCCTTTGAGATGAGAATGCATGGCCGATATTTTCATATCGCCCTGAGAGTTCATTGTATTGGCAAAGTGGGCATCTGGTTAACGGTGTTCATCATGTTTATCTTGTACTCCTATAGCCGATGCTCAGTGTTTGCCAATACCGGCAAGGCCGACTTAATATTCATTCAGCCACTAATCAAGTGTCCAGTGCATAAAAAGCTCCGAATCCTAGTGTTAGTTATCTGCAAGATCCAAGGCAGGAGACAAACATAGTTTGGCGGAGGCTTGATGGTCTACTTTGATCAACAATGAGTTGAGTCACCAAACAGTTGACGGTATTCCTTTGAGGTGCATGGTCATAATTGTTAGGCAGCTGGCATAACGGTGTATCGTCGAACGGTTCTAATATCCCCATGGAGTACCTGAGCAAAGCAAGGTTTGAATTGACATGAAAATTTACTTGGAGACCTTTGTGACATCCAATGGTTATTCTCAAGATGACTATCATCTGAAGAGGCTCTACCCAAGCAGCAACAAGCCCGAGCATATGGCCGATAACAATTATTGTCCTCGGCATACACAGCCGATGGAGTGTTGACATCGTTCTAAAACTTTACCCTAGGCAAAATATTTTCGGGCACGCAAGCTCTGCCAAAACAGGGGGGCATGTGTTGACACCCGATTTTGGCATGATCCAAAATGCAATAAATATGGCCTCAAATGAAAAGGTTTTTACATGAGAAAGTTCACATTGCCGAGTGGAACAACTTTGATGTTTAGACCATCATCATTCGGCATCATATCAAGGACCAAAATTACACTCGGATTGTCATGTTTAGGTGTTCTGAGTGCTTTTTGGTCGATTACACCTCCAAGACAACCTCGGATGAAGGAAGCTCTACATGGATTGTCTTCGTCTCGTCGAGCCAATCGATTTTGATATATAAGTTATCCCAATCCGAGTTCGTATGGAAAAGTTAAAGGCGATACAATACGGCGCGGCCAGAGATCAAAATATTACGCAGGAGACCAGACACGCGTCTGATGTAATGCATGAGTTATTTGGACCTCAGGATGGCCTTGAATCGAAAAACCTTCAACACGGAAAAGTTTCGTCTCGTCGAATTGGTCGATTTTGATATATAAATCGTCCAAATCCGAGGTAGTATGCGACCTGGAGAGGCAGAACAAGACCAAGCTGTGTTTTCATTCGGGAAATCCGAGTGAAAAGCTTACCATCCGAGTGAGAATATAGCTATCCGAGTGAAAGCTTGATGACCGAGTGAAAAGTTTTCGTCCGAGTGAAACTTCGGTCAAGGAGTCCAGATACATGAAATCCGAGTGAAACTTTAGTCGGGGAGTCCGAGTGACATAACGTCCGACTAGAACATTTGTCTGACAATCCGAGTGAAGTTTATTCCGGGTGAAACCAAGTGGAAAACTGTCATCCGAGTGAAATATTGCTATCCAAGTGAAATAGTTCCATCCGAGTGTAATATTGCCATCCGAGTGAAATGGTTCCATCTGAGTGAAAGATTGATATCCAAGTGAAAAGTTGCCGTCCGGGTGACACTTCGGTCAAGGAATCCGAGTGACATAAAGTCCGGCTAAAACATTTGTCGGGCAATCCAAGTGATATTTATTTCGGGTGAAAGCAAGTGGAAAACTATCATCCGAGTGGAAAATTGTCATCTGAGTGGAAAATTGCTGTCCGAGTGAGAAAATATACTCGGGTGAGCTGAGTGAGAAACTTCAATGGCCGACTGAAGAACTCCAAATCCGAGTGATTCAACCATAAGGTAAATATTGGCCTATATGGTCATCTAGATGGCCTCGGATGGAAAAGTGTTCAACACGGGATTTGTTCGTAACATCAAAACGGTCAATTTTGCTTTTGGAGTCATCATCATCTGAGATACTATGCGACCTGCAGAGGCTCTACAAAACTTGGACAATCCACTCAGCTGCATGACCGAGTTCGACTGGAAGTTAAAGATGACCTCGTGGAGTACTCAAGATTGCCTTATTTGGAAAATTAATCAACAGATGGATTGTTGAACTCGTCAAGGTGCATGAAATTGATGTTTGGACCGTCTTCATTGTAGGTCATATGCAAATTCCATGGCCCACGCAAGGAGCAGGACAGTGTTTTGGGCCAGATTCAGATTGGATCCGAGTCAGACTAGAACTAGGACTCTAGGACGTGAATTGATGTATTTTTTCTTGTAAGGAAAGCCTAGATGAATCCTTTACTTGTACGGAGTCCAGCCGCCTTTTATATATGTTGGGGGTGACGGCCAATTGAACAACACCAATTGAACCAATCTATCAATCATACCTAGAACAGCCCATAGCTGCCGCGAGCCCTGACGGGGTCCCTCCCGGGTGAGCGGGGCTTCGGGTCTACAAAAGCGCCTGCCGACTGTCCTGCGTATGACGCTGTCAGTCCAAATCCGAGGTCGTATGTGACCTGGAGGGGCCAAACAAGATCAGGCTGTGTTTTCACTCGGGAAATCCGAGTGAAAAGCTTACCATCCAAGTGAAAATATAGCTATCCGAGTGAGAGCTTGTTATCCGAGTGAAAAGCTTGACATCCGAGTGAAAGCTCGATGGACGAGTGAAAGGTTTCCGTCCGAGTGAAACTTCGGTCAAGGAGTCCAAGTGCATGAAATCCGAGTGAAACTTTAGTCGGGGAGTCCGAGTGACATAAAGTCCGACTAGAACATTTGTCTCGCAATCCGAGTGAAGTTTATTTCGGGTGAAACCAAGTGAAAAACTGTCATCCGAGTGGAATATTGCCATCCGGGTGAAATAGTTCCATCCGAGTGAAAGATTTACATCCAAGTGAAAGTTGTCGTCCGAGTGAAGAAATCTAGTCGGGCAATCCGAGTGAAGGACCCTAACATCCGAGTGGAGAAAGTCGAATCCGAGTGCTTCGATCAGAGTCTGAATATGTGCCCGGAAGGCTATCTAGATTGCCTCGGATGAAAAAGTGTTCAACACAGGAATTATTCGTAACGTCGAAACGGTCAACTTTGCTTTTGGAGTTATCATCATCTGAGATAGTATACAGCCTGCAGAGACGCTACAAGACTCGGACAGTCCTGTCAGCTGCATGACCGAGTCCGACTCGAAGTTAAAGATGACCTCGTGGAGTATTCAAGATGGCCTTATTTGGAAAAGTGATCAACATACGGATTGTTGGCCTCGTCGAGACGCACAAGATTGGTATTTGGACCGTCTCCATCGGAAGTCGTATGCAAATTCCACGGACCACACAAAGAGGAAGACAGAGGTTTGGGCCAGATTCGGGCTGAATCCGAGTGGGACTAGAACTAGGACTCTAGGACATGAATTGATGTAATTTTCTTGTAAGGAAAGCCTAGATGAATCATTTGCTTGTACGGGAAGTCCAGCCGCCTCTTATATATGTTGGGGGTGACGGCTGATTGAACAACACCAATCGAACCAATCAATCTATTACACTTTCGTGTTCATCTACTTTTTATCTCCTACCCTTGTATCATGCTTCTCGTTCTTCGCTAGTCTTCCACGCCGGAGGGCTGCGGATCCACGAGGCTCTAGGGGTGAGAGAATCGACCTAGAGCAGCCCATAGCTGCCGCAAACCCTGACGGGGTCCCTCCCGGGTGAGCGGGGCTTCGGGTCTACAAAAGCGCCTGCTGACTGTCCTGTGTATCGCGCTGTCGGTCGGGTCTCCTTCGACGTGAGCTGCGGTGCATCACCCCCGGCGTCGAGGGTACACGGTGGCGTGTTCGTGTGCAAACAGGGCTGTTTTGGATCCACATGTTTAATGTTATGGTTAGATTTATCTTAATTCTTCTCTTGTAGTTGCGGATGCTTGCGAGAGGGGTAATCATAAGTAGGTTGTTTGTTCAAGGAAGAACATCACCTTAGCACCGGTCCACCCACATAATAACTTATCAAAGCAATGAACGTGAATCAATGAAGCATGATGAAAGTAACTAGATGAATTCCCATGTGTCCTCGAGAATGCTTGATCACTATAAGAAGTACTTTCGGCTTATCTTTACCAATATTAAGGACTGGGCCACTTGCTGCACCTTGTTATTTTTTTACTTGTTACTTGTTACTTGTTACCAATTATTTTGCTATCAAACTATCTGTTACTACTATCTTATAGCACTTGCAGAGAATACCTTCCTGAAAATTGCTTATCAATTTCGTCTGCTCCTCGTTGGGTTCAACACTCTTAATTATCGAAAGGACTACATTTGATCCCCTATACTTGTGGGTCATCAGGGTGTTGGGTGTCTGCAACGTGTAGAAGCGAGGAGTGGTTTTTTAGGGTTAACTCGCGGATTATTCATTTAACCGTCTAGGATCTCATCAGAGACCGCATGTAAAATGAAATATGGTGGCACTATAAGCCACAATTACATAACTCTTCCCCTACCCCTACTTTCACTAGCTTATGAGTCATGGTGTTCATAGAACGTCGTACCCAGGTCAATTTTTTATAGATAAAAGGCATATGCCCGACTTGATAGATAAAGACACCGAGCAGCAAACATAGGTTCACACGAACAAACGTCTAGCAAGGTATAGTAAGCAAAGTTAGGGGACTGTCGAAGCAGCAATAACAAATCCCAGGGGCATGAGGGCCAACTACCGACACACAAAATAACTTAACACAAGAAAAGCGCGAACACCTTCCTAAGTCACTGGAGCTTTATCCTCGCGAGAGATAGAAATTGCCTTGGTCTGAACACGAGAAATCAGTAGCTCCATCCTTAATCAATGATTTCCACTGCCGCAAAAGAATTATCAGAGAGATGAGGCACGGGAAAACTTCGAATCATCGTTTGTATCACGTGTGCTAGTTTAGCGGTAATACCAGTTACCTTTTCATGTGAACTCCTCATGCAGGGATCATTCTCATCTATTGTCCTATGATGCTTGTGGATCTTCCCTAGCACGACACCTGAAATTCTTCTTTGTCGATGGAGATGGAGTTGATGGCGCGTGCTCGCGTTGGTGGCTTCCCTGAAGAGGAAGGGATGATGTAGCAAGCGGAGAAGTATTTCCCTCAGTTAAGAACCAAGGTTATCGAACCAGAAGGAGGATCACCCAACACCACGTGTTCAGCCCCTGCACACAAGAAAACAAATCCACACACCCCAACGCTATCAAGGGGTTGTCAATCCCTTGACGGTAAGGTGAAAGATGGAAACGGCGATGGAAAATTGCATCAAGGTTTTGTAGATCTGAAGATCTGAAAACAAAAGTGAATGAAAAAGAAATCGAAAGCAATATGATGAAGAAGAGACTCCGGGGGCCGTAGGTTTCACTAGTGGCTTCTCTCAAGAAAATAGCAAACGGTGGAAAAACAATTACTGTTGGGCAATTGATAGAACCTCAAATAATTATGACGATATCCAGGCGATGATCCATTATATAGGCATCACGTCCAAGATTAGTAGACCGACTCCTGCCTGCATCTACTACTATTACTCCACACATCGACCGCTATCCAGCATGCATCTAGTGTATTAAGTTCATGGAAAAACGGAGTAATGCAATAAGAACGATGACATGATGTAGACAAGATCTATTCATGTAGGAATAGACCCCATCTTTTTATCCTTAGTAGCAACGATCAACACGTGTCTTGCTGCCCCTTCTGTCACTGGGAAAGAACACCGCGAGATCGAACCCACTACAAAGCACCTCTTCCCATGGCAAGAAAAATCAATCTAGTTGGCCTAACTAAACCAAAGTTTCGAAGAATAAATATGAGGCTATAAGAAATCATGCAAATAAGAGATCAAAGAACTCAAATCACTTTCATGGATAGAAAAAGATAGATCTGATCATAAACTCAAAGTTCATCGGATCCCAACAAACACACCGCAAAAAGAGTTACATCACATAGATCTCCAAGAGATCATTGTATTGAGAATCAAGAGAGAGAGAAAGCCATCTAGCTACTGCCTACGGACCCGAAGGTCTACAATGAATTACTCACGCATCATCGGAGAGGCACCAATGAACATGATGAACCCCTCCATGATGGTGTCTAGATTGGATCTGGTGGTTCTGGAACTTGCGGCGGCTGGAATTGATTTTCGTCGACTCCCCTAGGGTTTCTGGAATATTGGGGTATTTATAGAGCGAAGAGGCGGTGCGGGAGGCAACCGACGTGAGCATAACCCACCATGGTGCGTTTGGGCCCTCTGGCGCGCCGTGGTGGGTGCTTCCCACCTCGGGCTCCCTCTCCGGTACTTCTTCGGTCCACTGGATGTCTTCTGACCCAAAAAAATTCTCCAAAAAGTTTCGCTGCGTTTGGACTCCGTTTGATATGGATTTTCTGTAAATCAAAAACAGGGTAGAAAACAGCAACTGGCACTTGGCACTATGTCAATAGGTTAGTCCCAAAAAATGATGTAAAGTTGCTATAAAATCATTGTAAAACATCCAAGATTGATCATATATCAGCATGGAACAATCAAAAAATTATAGATACGTTGGAGACATATCAGCATCCCCAAGCTTAATTCCTGCTCGTCCTCGAGTAGGTAAATGATAAAAACAGAATTTTTGATGTGGAATGCTGCCTATCATGTTCATCACAATCTTTTTCTTTTGTAGCATGGACATATGGACTTTTTATATGGTTCAAGGCAATAGTCTAGTTTTGACATGAAAACATAAATACTCAAGCATATCACCAAGCAATCATGTCTTTCAAAATATCAACGCTAAAGCAAGCTATCCCTAGCCCATCATGCTCAATCATTGATCCATTCATATAACATATCCGTATATTAGCTAACCCAAAGCACAAGCATGACCATAGTGCTCCCCGATTGGTGCCTTTATAAGAGAGGATGGAGACTCAAGAAAAGTAAAAATTGCATAAAAGTAAATAGATAGGCCCTTCGCAGAGGGAAGCATTGATTTGCTTTATGTGCCAGAGCTCTTTGTTTGAAAAATTGAGAGATAAAAAATTATTTTGAGAGGCATGCTTTTCTGCCAACGAAAACGGTCAAGAATGTTTCATCATCTTCCATGCTAAGCACACCATAGGTGGTTCCCAGCAGAAAATAAATTTATACTCCCCTTCATTAAGGTATTGTTCCCTTTCGAGAGAGTTTTGTTATTCCTTTTTCCACCATACAACCACATTCCACGGCTAGCCGAATCCACGGGTACCGTCCAAACCAACACTTTCCAAGGAATTTATTATTATTATTATTATTATTATTATTATTATTATTATTATTATTATTATTATTATTATTATTATTATTCTTTTTAGCAATTCGGGACGGGCATCCCTATTACCAACCATTCTCTCATGCAATGACAAGTGATAACACTCATCGTGAGAATAACACACTTAGCATGGAAGATAACGAGCACCCCCTTCCACCTCATGAGCGGTCCGGGCACACAAAAGAGAAGTTTATTTTGAAAATTTAGAGATGGCACATGCAAATTTACTTGGAACGGTTTAGAAATACCGCATATAGATAGGTATGGTGGACTCATATGGCAAAACTGGGTTTAGAGATTTTGGATGCACAAGTAGTATTTCTACTTAGTACAAGTGGAGGCTAGCAATGGGATTGAGAAGGCGACCAACCAAAAAGCGAAAAGATCACACCCACGCCTCAAGCAAAACTAACAACGAAAATATGCACACAAGGAGGATGTAATTTCATTGCATAATTATTTCCTTTTATGTGCTTGCATAGGGAATCACAAACCTTAACACGAATATTCTTACTAAAGCATAATTACCCACTAACATGGCATCACATATTATCGTTCCCATATCTCAAAATCATTACAAAGAACCAAGTTTATTGTGTCCAATGATCTTCATGAAAGTTTTTATCTATATCCTTCTTGGATATCTATCACTTTGGGACTATTTTAATATGTTGCTTTTGAAAGCTCCAACAAATCTAAGTGAAGAACATGAGCATAAAATTTCTATCTCTCAAAAAAGTATAAGTGAAGCAAGAGAGATTTTCTTCAAAATTTTAGTAACTCTCAAATACATCTAAGTGAAGCATGAGAGCATTTCTTCAAAACTAACAAAGCACACCGTGCTCAAAAAGATATAAGTGAAGCACTAGAGCAATTCCATAGCTCAAAAAATTTAAGTGAAGCATATGAGCCATTCTAACAAATCATAGCATATTTTTGGCTCTCTCAAATAGGTGTGTACAGCAAGGATACTTGACTTAAAACAAAAATCAAAGCAAACAAAAATTCATATTATATACACGACGCTCCAAGCAAGACACATATTATGTGACGAATAAAAATATAGCTTCAAGTAAAATACCGATGGTTGTTGGAATAAAGAGGGGATGCCACTCGGGGGCATCCCCAAGCTTAGACGCTTGAGTCTTCTTAAAATATTACCTTGGGGTGCCTCAGGCATACCCAAGCTTAGGCTCTTGCCACTCCGTATTCCTTCATCCATAAAGATCTCACCCAAAACTTGAAAACTTCAATCACACAAAACTTAACAAAACTCCGTGAGATCCGTTAGTATAAGAAAGCAAATCACTACTTTAGGTACTGTTACAAACCCATTAATATTTTATTCTGGCATAATATCTACTGTATTCCAACTTTGCTATGGCTTATACCCCCCGGAAAAGTCCATAGAATCATCAAAATAAGCAAACAACGCAAAGAAAACAGAATCTATCATAAACAGAACAGTCTGTAGCAATCTAAAAACTTCGAATACTTATGTAACTCAAAATATTCTGAAAAAATAGGAAACTTTCGAAAATTCATACATAAATACTGTGTAAAAATTTCAGAATTTTTTCACGCTCCAGTACAGAATATTAATTCCTGTACTAGACGCAAAAGTTTCTGTTTTCAAAACAGCATCAATTATACTATCTTCCAAATCATCCCAAAGGTATTGCTTGGCACAAACACTAATTAAAACACAAAAAACACTATCATACCAGTATCATGACAGCAAAAACAAAACAAAACAGAAACTTCAACAAGAAATTTATTTTAGTCATTGGGTTGCCTCCCAACAAGCGCTATCGTTTTACGCCCCTAGCTAGGCATAACGCAAGGATCTAAGTATTGTCATCTTTGGGTTTGGATCCATAAGATGCCCTCATGATTGATTCATATGGTGGCTTAATTCTTGTTCTAGGGAAGTGTTCCATGCCTTTCCTCAAGGGAAATTGGAACTTAATGTTCCCTTCCTTCATATCAATCACGACACCAATAGTGCGTAAAAACGGTCTACCAAGAATAATTGGACAAGACGGATTGCAATCAATATCAAGAACGATGAAATCTATGTGCACATAATTCCTATTAGCAAGAATAAGAACATCATTGATTCGTCCCATAGGCTTTTTAATGGTGGAATCCGCCAAGTGTAAATTCAAAGAACACTCTTCAAAATCGGTAAGACCAAGAACATCACATAAAGATTTTGGTATGGTGGAAACACTAGCACCCAAATCACACAAAGCAAAACACTCATAATTTTTAATTTTGACTTTGATGGTAGGTTCCCATTCATCATTCAATTTTCTAGGGATGGAGATCTCTAGATTCAACTTTCTTCAAAAGCTTTCATCATGGCATCAACGATATGTTTAGTAAACGCTTTGTTTTGTTCGTAAGTATGAGGTGAATTAATCATGGATTGCAGCAAGGAAATACATTAAATCAAAGAGCAACTATCATAATTAAAGTCCTTGAGATCCAAAAGAGTGTGCGCATCACTAGATAAAGTTTTGACCTCTCCAAACCCACTTTTATCATTTTTTTCAACAAGATTTTCACCCTCCGAAATATCGGGACGCCTTCTAACTAAAGTTGACTCTTCTCTAGTCCCTTTATTATCAATCTTAATCTTACTAAACAAAGAATCAATAGGAGTAGTACCAATCATCTTAAGATCTTCATCATTTTTATGAAAGCAATCACTAGAAAACGCTTTTTCTAACATTTCTCATTTAGATCTAAGCATAGCGGTTCTTTTCTTACTTTCATCCATGGAAACATATAAAGCCTTAATGGATTCCTCAACTCTAGGTACAAAAGCTTTCATCTTAAGATTTTCTACGTCATGCGAAAGTCTATCGATGCTTCTAGACATGTCATCTATCTTATTCAGCTTCTCCTCTATCGTAGCATTGAAAACTTTTTGCATATTAATGAACTCTTTAATGCTATTCTCAAGATCAGAGGTGTTCTAATACGTCCATTTTGCATCATGTTTTCCTACTGTTATTTATAATGTTTTCATGCATAATAATGCTTTTGGGAGTAATTCTAATGCCTTTTCTCTCATAATTTGCAAGGATTGCACAAAGAGGGAGAATACCGGCAGCTGGAATTCTGGACCTGAAAAAGCACCGTCAGGATACCTATTCTGCACAACTCGAAATAAGCTGAAACTTCACGGAGATTTTTTGTGGAATATATGAAAAATACTGGAGCAAATAAGTACCAGAGGGGACCCACCAGGTGCGCACCACCCACCACGGCGCGCCAGGCCCCCCAGGCGCGCCATGGTGGGTGCTGCCCAGCCTGGCCCATCTCCGGGGGCCCCCTTCTGGTATATAAGTGATTTTACCCTAGAAAAAATAAGGGGAGGACTTTCGGGATGAAGTGTCGCCGTCTCAAGGCGGAACTTGGGCAGGAGCACTTTTGCCCTCCGGCGGAGCGATTCCGTCGGGGGAACTTCCTTCCCGGAGGGGGAAATCATCATCATCATCATCACCAACAACTCTCCCATCTTGGGGAGGGTAATCTTCATCAACATCTTCAATAGCACCATCTCCTCTCGAACCCTAGTTCATCTCTTGTGTTCAATCTCGGTACCGGAACTCTAGATTGGTACTTGTGGGTGACTAGTAGTGTTGATTACATCTTGTAGTTGATTACTATATGGTTTATTTGGTGGAAGATTATATGTTCAGATCCATTAAGCTATTCAATACCCCTCTGATCTTGAGCATGTTTAATATTTGTGAGTAGTTCTCTTTGTTCTTGAGGTCACGGGAAAAATCATGTTGCAAGTAATCATGTGAAATTGATATGTGTTCGATATTTTGATAGTATGTATGTTGTGATTCCCTTAGTGGTGTCATGTGAACGTCGACTACATGGCACTTCACCATACTTGGGCCTAAGGGAATGCATTGTGGAGTAGTTATTAGATGATGGGTTGCTAGAGTGACAGAAGCTTAAACCCCAGTCTATGCGTTACTTCGTAAGGGATCGATTTGGATCCAAAAGTTTAATGCTATGGTTAGATGTTTGTCTTAATACTTTCTCGTAGTTGCGGATGCTTGCGAAGGGGTTAATCATAAGTAGGAGGTTTGTTCAAGTAAGAACAGCACCTAAGCACCGATCCACCCACATATCAAATTATCAAAGTAGCGAACACAAAACAACTCAACATGATGAAAGTGACTAGATGAAATTCCCGTGTACCCTCAAGAACGCTTTGCTCATTATAAGAAACTGTTTTGGCCCGTCCTTTGCCTCAAAAGGATTGGGCTACCTTGCTGCATATTATTTACCATTACCGTTACTTGCTCGTTACAAATCACCTTGCTACTAAACAACCTGTTACCGACTATTTCAGTGCTTGCAGAAATTACCTTGCTGAAAACCACTTGTCATTTCCTTCTGCTCCTCGTTGGGATCGACATTCTTACTTATCAAAAGGACTACGATTGACCCCCTATGCTTGCGGGTCATCATGTTCCTATTATTATTGTAAGAAGAATTTCCATAGGAACCACCATAATTGTTTGAGGAATTACTAGGAAAAGGCCTAGGATTAAAGTTCCCCCTATAAGCATTGTTGTTGAAATTATTGCGCGCGATAAAATTCACATCTATGGCATCACTATTTTGCTCAATCAAGGAAGTCAAAGGCATATCATTAAGATCAAGAGAAGTATTTTTACTAGCAACCAACTTCACAAGAGTATCAAGTTTTTCACTCAAAGTGGAAATTTCCTCTACCGAATTAACTTTTTTACTAGTTGGTGCCCTTTCGGTATGCCATTGTGAATAATTAGCCATGATGTTATCTAGCAATTTGGTGGCTTCACCCAAAGTAATATCCATGAAAGTACCCCCCGCGGCAGAGTCTAAAAGATTTCTCGAAGAAAAATTCAAACCCGCATAAATTTTTTGTATAATCATCCAAAGTTTCAACCCATGTGTTGGACAATTCCTTAGCATCAATTTCATCCTTTCCCATGCTTGTGCAACATGCTCATGCTCTAGTTGCTTAAAGTTCATAATTTGTGTTCTAAGGGAAATGATTTTTGTGGGAGGAAAATATTTTGTAATGAAAGCATCTTTGCACTTATCCCACGAATCAATACTATTGCGAGGCAAAGAATTAAACCAGATTTTAGAACGATCACGCAAAGAAAACGGAAATAGTTTCAACTTAGCAATATCATTGTCCACAAGATGGGACGCGGCATCCTCATTAGGAGTGCCAGAAAATTGCTCTTTCATCACAAGATTCAACAAAGCAGCGTTTATTTCACACGATTCCGCAATAGTGGCGGGAGGAGCAATCGGTGTGCTAATGAAATCATCATTATTGGTGTTAGATAAATCACATAGTTTAGTGTTCTCTTGAGCCATGATGACCACGCAAAACAAGAGTGCAATCAAAAACAAATCTGGCGAGAAAAACGGCGAATGAAAAAGAGGGGCGAATAAAACCGGCAAATTGGTGAAGTGGGGGAGATGAAAACGAGAGGCAAATGTCAAATAATGTAAGTGCGGAGAGATGAGATTTGTGATTAGGAACCTGGTGAATGTTGATGATGCCTCCCCGGCAACGGCGCCAGAAATTCTTTCCTGATGCTTGTGGATCTTCCCTAGCACGGCACCTGAAATTCTTCTTTGTCGATGGAGATGGAGTTGATGGCGCGTGCTCGCGTTGGTGGCTTCCCTGAAGAGGAAGGGATGATGTAGCAAGCGGAGAAGTATTTTCCTCAGTTAAGAACCAAGGTTATCGAACCAGAAGGAGGATCGACCAACACCACGTGTTCAGCCCCTGCACACAAGAAAACAAATCCTCACACCCCAACGCGATCAAGGGGTTGTCTATCCCTTGACGGTAAGGTGAAAGATGGAAACGGCGATGGAAAATTGCAGCAAGGTTTTGTAGATCTGAAGATCTGAAAACAAAGGCGAATGAAAAAGAAATCGAAAGCAATATGATGAAGAAGAGACCCCGGGGGCCGTAGGTTTCACTAGTGGCTTCTCTCAAGAAAATAGCAAACGGTGGAAAAACAATTACTGTTGGGCAATTGATAGAACCTCAAATAATTATGACGATATCCAGGCGATGATCCATTATATAGGCATCACATCCAAGATTAGTAGACCGACTCCTGCCTGCATCTACTACTATTACTCCACACATCGACCGCTATCCAGCATGCATCTAGTGTATTAAGTTCATGGAAAAACGGAGTAATGCAATAAGAACGATGACATGATGTAGACAAGATCTATTCATGTAGGAATAGACCCCATCTTTTTATCCTTAGTAGCAACGATCAACACGTGTCTTCCTGCTCCTTTTGTCACTGGGAAAGAACACCGCGATATCGAACCCACTACAAAGCACCTCTTCCCATGGCAAGAAAAATCAATCTAGTTGGCCTAACTAAACCAAAGTTTCAAAGAAGAAATACGAGGCTATAAGAAATCATGCAAATAAGAGATCAAAGAACTCAAATCACTTTCATGGATAGAAAAAGATAGATCTGATCATAAACTCAAAGTTCATCGGATCCCAACAAACACACCGCAAAAAGAGTTACATCAAATAGATCTCCAAGAGATCATTGTATTGAGAATCAAGAGAGAGAGAAAGCCATCTAGCTACTGCCTACGGACCCGAAGGTCTACAATGAACTACTCACGCATCATCGGAGAGGCACCAATGAACATGATGAACCCCTCTGTGATGGTGTCTAGATTGGATCTGGTGGTTCTGGAACTTGCGGCGGCTGGAATTGATTTTCGTCGACTCCCCTAGGGTTTCTGGAATATTGGGGTATTTATAGAGCGAAGAGGCGGTGCGGGAGGCAACCGACGTGAGCATAACCCACCATGGCACGCCTGGGCCCTCTAGCGCGCCGTGGTGGGTGCTGCCCACCTCGGGCCCTCTCTCCGATACTTCTTCGGTCCACTGGATGTCTTCTGGCCCAAAAAAATTCTCCAAAAAGTTTCACTGCATTTGGACTCCGTTTGATATGGATTTTCTGTAAATCAAAAACAGGGCAGAAAACAACAACTGGCACTTGGCACTATGTCAATAGGTTAGTCCCAAAAAATGATGTAAAGTTGCTATAAAATCATTGTAAAACATCCAAGATTGATCATATATCAGCATGTAACAATCAAAAATTATAGATACGTTGGAGACGTATCAGCCTGCATCCATGTTGACATCATTTCAACAATTAAGGTCATGAGACCGGATGAACGCTTTAAGTGCCATGGATTCCCGTTGTCCCCATATCGTATTCGCTCCTCGTATATACCAACACCTATCACCTAGAGGTCATAGATTCGTTGAACGATATGTATTACCTATGTAGGTGTTTAGATCATGTTGTCTGTGCCCTTAAATTGGAGAACACACTTTGCGCTCACCTTAGATAAACAACTTAATAATCAATCATAGGAGTAGTGTGACGCCCCCGGCTCAATCGTGCACTAAACATACACGCAAATGCACACGATCAAGCCTAAGGACTCACTTGAAGATATCACAACACAACTCTACATAAAATAAAAGTCATACAAGCTTTATATTACAAGCCAGGGCCTCGAGGGCTCGAATACATAAAATCGATGTCATACAAGCATCAGCGGAAGCATCAGAGTCTGGGTACAGACTTAAACATAGAACAGATAGGCCTTAAGAAGGCGGGGCAAAACAAAGACTACGATCGAAAAGGCGCAGGCCTCCTGCCTGGGACCCTCCGAACATACTCCTGGTCGTCGGCTAACTCGTAGTAGTAACCACTCTGGTAGCAGTAGTCGTCGGCGAGAGTAGCTGTCTCCTGGGATCCACCATCTGGTCGCAGCAATCGGGTATGGGGAAAAAGGGGTGCAAAGCAACCGTGAGTACTCATCCAAAGTACTCAGCAAGACTTACATCAGATCTAGTCTAAGTATGCAACATTATCAAAGGAAGGCTTTATATGTGGACTGGACTGCAGAAATGCCAGAATAGAGAGAAGGCCTAGTCCTATCGAAGACTAGCATCATCAGCATCTTGCAGTAACAATACATAAATGTAGTAGCAGTATCATATATCATCTCTTATCCAACATAATCATCTCAAAGCCAACATATCCATCTCACATCCAAGTAATAGATCGGGATATAATCCGAGCGTCCTGTTACCGTGGACACGGCTATTCGAATAGATATACTTCCCTGCAGGGGTGCACCAACTTACCCAACACGCTCGATCCCTCCGGCCGCACACCTTTGTTCCTGGCGATGTCCGGCCTCGGGTGATCGACACGTCGCAGCCCCACCTAGGCTCGGCAGAGAGGTCAGCACGCCGGACTAATCCTATGCGCACAGGGGTCTTAGGCCATCGCCCTGCGCGACTCCTGCACGTTGCGAGTGCGGCCGGTGAGCAGACCTGGCAACCCACACTATCAAGGCGGTTGCTTTACGCGGTCCAACCCGGCACGCGCCGCTCAGTCGCTGACGTCTGAAGAGCTTCGGCTGATACTACGACGTAGATTGCCTATACTATTCCCACGTGCTGGTTAGCGCGTAAAAGGCCAGAGGCCTACTCAGATCACATATCCAAACCCGGTAAACCTTAGGAGCTCGCGGTGACGAGCGGTTGCTCCACACTCTATGGTCCCGACGCCCCGTCTAGAGGACTTGTGGCAAGGGTCAGTCCCACGGTCCGCCTGCCCGGCCACGCCTCGTAATCTCGCGGGTACCCTCTCGGCCAACCCGACTTTCCATATCTCACGGGTACTCTCACGGTCACCCGTCTTAATCCAGTAACAGTTGTGAAGTAACAATAGTAGAGTATAGTAACTGTGTGTTTATCACATCAAGAAGGAATCCGAGGAATCACCCTCGTGGAATTCTACTCGATGCAATCGTCAAGGTGAACTCGGAGGAATCACCCTCGATGAATTCACACTTGAGGTGTTGCCGACAATGTATCATCGGAGGTAGAGTAAGAGGAATCACCCTCGGTAACTCATATCCGACTAGCTATCAACAGAAGTGGAGTAAGAGGAATCACCGTCGATAACTCACATCTGACTAGCTACGTAACTTCATCGGAGGTGGAGTAAGAGGAATCACCCTCGGTAACTCACATCCGACTAGCTACGTTACAGAGATATCATCCGAAGTGAGTTAGGAGGTATCACCCTCGTCACTCGATGTTATCTCGACGAAATCGGGCAACTAGGGGGGGGTGTCGGTGATGTGCTGGACTCAGCCCGTCGATCTCATCGATCGGGACACAAAACTATAGCGGGGCAACTAGTACAACAGAGGGGCCACAAATGGTTCACTGAGCAACCTATACTAAGCAGTTTAGGATAGCAGGTAAGTATCAACAGCAGGTTACAATAATTAGGCTATGCATCAGAATAGGATAAACAGTAGCAGCAGCAATTTCTAATGCAAGCATAAGAGAGAAAGGAATGGGCGATATCAAAATGATCAAGGGGGTTTTGCTTGCCTGGTTGCTTTGCAGACAAAAATGGATCTTCTACGGTGAAGTAGTCGTCCACCGGATCATCAGCGCTCTCGGCGTCTATCGGAGAGAAGAGGGGGAGGAAACAGATAAATACACAGCAACAAAAGCAATCACAAGGCATGACACGGCTATAAGCTATGCCGGGGTGATCTAACGCAGTGCTACTCGATACCGAGAAAGGGGGAACCCATCCGGGAAAGTTTTCCCGGTTCCGGACCTGTGTCGGACAGGTGACCGGAGAGGGGGAAATTTCCGGGTTTGCGGTGTTAGAGGCATGTGACAGCTAGGATGCAGTGCAGGGTTGCCTAAAATTATGTCTAAGTCATTTTAGTTATTTTAGGATTAAAGTTGGATTTATTACCCGGTATGAGTGCACTATTCATCTATCGAAAACGGGCAAAAAGTTACGGGTTCTCCTAAGCAGAGGGTTCCGACATGATAACAGATGACACGGTTGGATTCGTGGGATTTTTCTGAGCAACTTTCATGTAGAAAGTTTTTCCATCCGAGGTACGGTTTAATTACTATGAATTTCTAATGATTAAACATTTTCTGGATTTATTTAAAATTAACAGAAATACCAAAAGAGGAATATGACATTATGCTAATATCATCACTGCGTCAGCCAGTCAACTCTGGCTGACCAGAGTCAAACCTGACCAGTGGGTCCCACTGGTCAGTGTCTGATTAATTAAACAGGTTTAATTTAACTAAACTAATCTAATTAACCTAATTAAGTGTGGGGGTCCAGCCTGTCAGTGGCACAGTAGTTAGTAGGTTAGTTTAATTTTAATCCTAATTGCTACAGTGACCGGGCCCACAAGTCAGTGGGGGATTAGTGTGTCATTAAGCTCCTAATGAGCTGGCGGGTGGGACCCACCGGAGTTTAAACTCCGGCGCGCGCTGGCGCTGCTCCGGCGAGCGACAGAGAGGGCGGCGGCGGTCAAACTTTGCCCACAGGCGACCAAATAGCAAGCCATGACCACCAGAATGCTCAGCGCGTCGGGCCGCATCCAGCGGTGGGTCTAGCGCGAGCCGGGAAGGCCCTAAGTGGCACCGGCGGCGAGGTTCAGCGACGGCTGGAGTCGGCCAAAGAGGCAAACGGTGCCGGAGCTCGGAATCGAAGCAAAACAGAGGGGGATGGTTGCGCATGCTCGCAATAGACTTGTAAGAGGGGCCGGCGAGGCGTGGGGAGGCCGGCGTCGAGCAAATCGACGGGAAGAAGCCACCGGAGCCATAGGCGATGCGGAGCTCTGTGCGGAGGGTACGGCGCACCACAGCACAAACGGAGTCGAGGAGTTGAAGGAGGAGATGACCGCGAAGCTGCTGGACACTTGAACGGGGCACGGGGAACACTGTGGCCGCGAGATCGTCCGGCCCACGGCGACGACCGCGTCGGAGTTGCTCTGGATCAAAGAAAGGAGCGAGTGAAGGAGGAAGGAGGAGAGACAGGGAGGTTCTGGGGGTGCGGGGCATCCGGGGGGAGGCTTATCCTCCTCCCCCAACTGCTCTGCCACCGTGGTGGTCGGTGGCCGGCCGGCGGGCGCCCGGCCACGGGGGAGACGATACGGGGGGAAGGAGTGGTTGAATGAGGCCTAGTGGGCTGGGCCGTTGCTGTAGCTAGGTGGGCCGAGGGGTTTAGCTGTAGGTCTTTTCCTTCTTCTCCTTTTTCTATTTCTCTTTTATAGTTTCTGTTTTGTAGTTTATTTTGCTGGCAAACAATTTTTGTAAAATGTGGGGATGGCCAAATAATTAGTAATGCAACATTATGTGCTGGCACAAAAAGTTTGGAGGCAAGATCATTCCATTTGAATTTTGTATTAAAAGAAAAGGGACTTAATGAGCTATTTTGGGTACTGTTTTAGTTGCTAGGGTCAATTTGGGATTTCAGTAAATATTGATTTCATTTTTATAATTACTTTGGGATTATTTGCAGCACTTGGAACATTTTTTTTAATTATTTGAACAACTTTTATTTTCACTTTAAATTTGAATTGAAATTTAAAATGAGCTATGATCCAAATGATGATCAAGCTCTGTTAATCATGGTGACTTGGCATAATCAGAGGTTGATCACTGTAGTGTGATGCTGGGGATGTTACAAGTAGGTTCACAAATAACGACATATAAAATGGGAACAAATGAATCTCGACAATTCCCTACATCTCCTATGCCTATGGAGGATTACTCACGCATGAGAAGGGAATAACCAATAAGCACAAATATTAAACAGAGCGGAATCATATCGATAATATCGTAAAAGGTCCACAACAGTATGAATGATCAATTCGATCTCAATCTTTGAATACGTATGAATAGAGTTGCAACCTTAATCTTACAAATTGAAATAACTCTATGGTGATGTCGCCGATGAATGAAAAGGGGGTGAATATCATAGAAGACCAAAATGAATCTAAGTGAAGCACTTTTTTCCCGGATCTGTTCTCTCCTCTTTAGATGGTGGAGTTCCCACTTTGGTCACCTCTGGTCACCTCACCTTACCTCTGACCACCCGCCGCCCTTTATGAAAGTTGTTTAGATTAGTAAGGGGGAGGAGGAGGCGACTGGTACGAGTGCTCACGCTTGTACCAGACATCGTCTTCTTCTCTGATGCACCATATGGAGATGTGGTCAAAATGGAAGTCGCTCCATTTTTCACCAATGACTTGGGTATTGATTGATTTCCTGTTAGAAGTGAATAGTCCTACACATGAAGTAGGAAAACAAAGTTTCTTCATCCTTGAAGGATTATCATTAATAAAAATAGCGAGAACTTGTAAAAACCCTTTAGAAAAACAAATAAACACCGATATGAAAGTGTCAAAATATGAGCCATCAGTGTCCCCTCCAGGTGGGTTTTTGTCCTAGTGTTTCTTCTGTTCTGAAACTTGGTGTCGTATTTTTGTTCAATTATTTTGGGCTCCAGAAGTTTTTATTTATGGAATTTCAAAAATAGGAAGAAAACTAAAAATGCACTTCGCACTGCATTAATATGTTAGAACTATATAAGAAGGTGCCCAAGCTATGCAATAATGATATAAGAATAGCTTGAATACGTCAAAACTCATATATATGTTTGAGACGTATCAGTATAGGTTTCCCAGCCCATCCATCACTAACTGCAACTGCTTCGGGTTGCATCTTAGCATAACAGTGCATTTGTCGATGTTGACATGAAGCTGAGGCGCCATGCCAAAGATCTCGAGCAAACTAGCACATGCCCTCACGTCCAAGGCAGCAGGCTTGGTGAGAGCCATAACATCATCTATGAAAATAGATAACCTTTGTTGCATACTTATGTGCACCAGGGGGAGCACACCAAAAGTTGATGCATGTGCAAATAAGCATTGAAGAGCCTACATGAGAATAGGGGTGGTAAGGGGTCTCCTTGCCTGAAGCCTCTGCGGTTGAGAAGAGTATCACCTGACTTGTCATTTAGAAGTACACGCGTGGATGTCGTGGATAACAGACCATAGATCCAGCTCCTCCATATTTGACAGAAGCCCAACTTGTATAAAATCTCCACAAGTAATGCCCAGTCCACAGTATTGAAGGCCTTGGTGACATCAAGTTTCAGCATGACCATCAGCTTTTTTAAGGCATGCAGACAACATGGTGTGCCTTGCACAAATTTGAAATTAGCATGCAACAAATGGCCACGGACAAAAGCACTCTTGTGCGGCCCCACCAACAACAGAAAATCCTCGGCAAGACAGAAGACCAAAGTTCTATCGAAGATCTTGATCATGCCATGTATTAAGCTAACCGGACAATAAGCCTTAAGCTCCATTTCCCCCTCAAGCTTTGTTGATCACGAGCAAATCATGCATATCACTCTGATGGAAGTTCTCAAAAGCTTGCATTATATCACCTTTAATGATCTCCCAACATGAGCAATAGAATCTCCCAGTAAAACCGTCAAGTCTGGGTGCCTTGTCCATAGGCATTGATTTGACCACTGCTTCAACTTCGTCCGGGGAGAAGGGGAGCTTCAGATGCTGAAACTTCAAAGTAGGTGATGACCCACAAGTATAGGGGATCGCAATAGTCTTCGAGGGTACTATTTCACACAAATTTATTGATTCGACACAAGGGGAGCCTAAAAATATTTATGGTCTTTAATAGTTGAGTTGTCAATTCAACCACACCTGGAAAGTTATTTCTTTGCAGCAAAGTCTTTAGTAGCACAGTATGATAGTTTTGATAGTAACAGTAACAGTGATAGTAGCAGTTTCATAGTGAATGTAATAGTAGCAGCAACAGTAGTAACTTAGCAAAGATCAATAGGAGTAAAGCATGGACATTGGATCAGCGATGGATATTTATATGGATGACATTCATCATGTAACAGTCACAACCTAGAGCGATACACAATAGCTCCAATTCATCAATTCAATGTACCATGTATTTTGTATATAGTCACACGTGCTTATAATAAGAACTTGCATGACATCTTTTGTACAACCCTCCCGTGGCAGTGGGGTCCATAAGGAAATCTAAGGGTAATTAAGGCCTCCTTTTAATTGAGAACCGGAACAAAGCATTAACACATAGTGAATACATGAACTCCTCATACTATGGTCATCACCGGAGTGAATCCCAATTATTGTCACCCTGGGGTCTACGGATCATAACACATAGTAGGTGCATATAAATTAATAAATAGGATCTAAAACCCACTTATATTCATGAAAACATAATAGGTTCAGATATGAAATCGTGGCACTTGGGTCCTAGTGACAAGCATTAAGCATAGCAAAGTCATAGCAACATCAATCTCATAACATAGTAGATACTAGCGATCAAGCCCTAACAAATTCACTGTTTACATGACAAATCTCATCCATGTCCATCACCGTTTGGCAATTCTACAAAGGAATTACTCACTCCCGGAGGTGAGCATCATGAAATTGGCGATGAAGAAGGGTTGATGATGACGATGGCAACGAATCCCCCTGTTTGGAGCCCTGAACTAACTCCAGATCAGCCCTCCCGATGAAGAACAGAAGGTGGCGGAGGCTTCGTATCATAAAACATGATGAAACTTTTTCTCTTCTTTTTTCTCGGGGAAACGGAATTTAAAGCGTTGGAATTAGGTTAGACGGGCGCCTGTGGGCCCCACAAGACATTAGGGCACATCCTATTGTCTTGTAGACAGTAGGTGGCCCCTCTCCGGTTGATTCTTGCGCCAATATTTTTTATTTATTCAATAAAAAATCTCCAGAAAGTTTTTCCCAATTCCGAGAACTTGTATTCTGCACAAAAACAACACCATGGTAGTTCTGCTAAAAAAACATCGGTCCGGGTTAGTTTCATTCAAATCATGCAAATTAGAGTTCAAAACAAGATCACAAGTGTTTGGAAAAGTAGGTACGATGGAGACGTATCAACTCCCACAAGCTTAACTCATTGGTTGTCCTCAAGCAATTCAGTTGACAAACCGAAAGTGGTAAAGAAAAAAATTTACAAACTCTTTTGTTCTTGTTGTTGTATATAAACTTAACTAGTAACCAAGTTTTCAGCAAAGATCATGAACTAACCATGTGAATTATAACACTTATAACTGAAATTTACTCATATCAATGGCATTCAACTAGCGAGCAATAATAACATATCTCAAATGCCAACAATTTGTCAAAACAATCATGATATAATATGATAACATGATATCTCTCTAGCCCTTTCTGAGACCGCAAAACATAAATGCAGAGCACCTCTGAAGTTCAAGCAGCGACTAAATATTGTAATTCAGGGTAGAGAAGATCCAGTCATGCTCACATCCAACATAGACTCAATGTATGTTAAACTGAGAATGACAATAGCGCTCTCTATGTTGGTGCTTGAAAGAGAGGGTGATGACTCAACAATAAAAGTAAATAGAAAGGCCCTTCGCAGAGGAAAGAAGAGATTTGCAGAGGTGCCAGAGCTCAGAGCTTAAAACAAATACGAATACATTTTAGGTTGTGTGCTTTTCCTGTCAACGTCACGACCAAGGATTTCAACATCTTCCATGCTAAGCACATTATTGGTGGTTCCCATGCAGAAAGGAAAAGGTTTACTCCCCCACAACCATACAAACAAAAGTCATCACTAGTGAAAGATCGTGGATGTCGCCTAGAGGGGGGTGAATAGGTGCTTTAAAATAAATACGGTTTAGACTTGAACAAAAGCGGAATAAAACTCTAGCGTTTATTTTGTCAAGCACAAAACCTAGAACGACTAGGCTCACCTATGTGCACCAACAACTTATGCTAAGCAAGATAAACAACTAAGTGATAGCAAGATATACAACATGAAACAATATGGCTATCACAAAGTAAGTGCATAAGTAAAGGGTTCAGGTAAGAGATAACCGAGGCACGCGGAGACGACGATGTATCCCGAAGTTCACACCCTTGCGGATGTTAATCTCCGTTTGGAGCGGTGTGGAGGCACAATGCTCTCCAAGAAGCCACTAGGGCACACCGTAATCTCCTCAGGCCCTCACACAGTGCAAGATGCCGTGATTCCACTAAGGTACCCTTGAGGGTGGTCACCGAACCCGTACAAATGGCAACCCTTGGGGGCGGTCACCGAACCCGTACAATTTGGCAACCCTTGGGGGCGGTCACCAAAACTCATACAAATTGCTCGGGGCAATCTCCACAACCTAATTGGAGACCCCGAAGCTTGCCCGGAGCTTTACACCACAATGATTGAGCTCCGTAGCACTCCCAACCATCTAGGGCGCCCAAGCACGCAAGAGGAACAAGCTCTAGGGTACCAAGCACCCAAAAGTAATAAGCTACTCAAACTTCACTTCCACGTATCACCGTGGAGAACTCAAACCGATGCACCAAATGCAATGGCAAGGGCACACGGATTGCCCAAGTCCTTCTCTCTTAAATCCCACCAAAGCAACTAATGATATGGCGGAAAATGAGAGGAAGAACGAAAGAAGAACACGAAGAACTCCAAGATCTAGATCCAAGGGGTTCCCCTCACATAGAGGAGAAAGTGATTGGTGGAAACGTAGATCTAGATCTCCTCTCTCTTTTCCCTCAAGAACTAGCAAGAATCATTGGAGGAATTGAGAGATAGCAAGCTCGAAGAAGGTCAACAATGGGGGAAGAACATGAGATCAAAGGATAAGGTTCAATGGGGAAGAATACCCCCTTTTATACAAGAGGAAAAATCCAACTGTTACAGTAGTTTTTACACTGTAGTGGTACAACCGCTCAAACCACCGGTACAACATGTATTCACGGGTTCCCACTGCAGAAGTGCCCTAGCGGTACAACCGGTGGAGACACCAGTAGTACCGGTCGGACGGAGCCAACCAGGAACTACCGCTCCACCACCGCCCAACAACCGCCTCTCATACAGAAGGGGTTCACCCCATAGCGGTGGTTGGGACGGTGGTTGTTGTTGGGGAACGGAGCATGCAATTTCAAAAAAAATCCTACGCTCATGCAAGATCTATCCATGGAGATGCATCGCTACGAGAGGGGGAGTGTGTCTACGTACCCTCGTAGACCATTAGCGGAAGCGTCTCACGACGCGGTTGATGTAGTCGAACTTCCTTCGAGATCCACCGATCTAGTACCGAACGTACGGCACCTCCGAGTTCTACACACGTGCAGCTCGGTGACGTTCCTCGCCTTCTTGATCCAGCAAGACGTCGAGGTAGTAGATGAGTTCCATCAGCACGACGGCGTGGCGATGGTGACGGTGAAGTAATCTCAGCAGGGCTTCGCCTAAGCTCTCCGAAAATATGACCGAGGGTGTAAACGGTGGAGGGGGGCGCCGCACACGGCTTGGAACAATTGATGTGTGCTATTGGGGCGCCCCCCCTCCGTATATAAAGGAGGGAGGGGGAGGAGGCAGCCAAGGGCTGTGCCTAGGGGGAGGCCGAGTCCTACTTGGACTCCCCCCCAAGTGGCGCCCCCCCCAATCCTACTCCTACTAGGAGTAGGGAAGGAAGGGGGAAGGGAGAAGGAAAGGGGGGGCCGGCCCCCCACCCCTAGCCCAATTCGGACTCCTCCAAGGGGGGGGCGCACCAGCCCCCTTGTGGGCTGGTGTTCCTCCCCTACATGGCCCATATGGCCCATGTAGCTCCCCGGGGGGTTCCGATAACCCCTCCGGTACTCCGATAAATCTCCGGAACCTTCCGGAACATTTCCGATGTTCAAATACTATCATCCAATATATGCATCTTTACCTCTCGACCATTTCGAGACTCCTCATCATGTCCGTGATCTCATCCGGGACTCCGAACAACATTCGGTCACCAAATCACATAACTCATATAATACTAAATCGTCATCGAACCTTAAGTGTGCGGACCCTACGGGTTCGGGAATGATGTAGACATGACCGAGACGACTCTCCGGTCAATAATCAACAGCGGAACCTGCATGCTCATATTGGTTCCTACATATTCCACAAAGATCTTTATCGGTTGAACCTCATATGACAACATACGTTGTTCCCTTTGTCCGGCGGTATGTTACTTGCCCGAGATTCGATCGTCGGTATTCTCAATACCTAGTTCAATCTCGTTACTGGCAAGTCTCTTTACTCGTTCCGTAATACGTCATCTTGTAACTAACTCTTTAGTCACGGTGCTTGCAAGGCTTCTGTGATGCTGTATTACCGAGAGGGCCCAGAGATACCTTTCCGATAGACGGAATGACAAATCCCAATCTTGATCCATGCCAACTCAACAAACACTTTCGGAGATACCTGTAGTGCACCTTTATAATCACCCAGTTACGTTGTGACGTTTGATACACCCAAAGTATTCCTATGGTATCCGAGAGTTGCATGATCTCATGGTCAGAGGAACATGTATTTGACATAGTGAAAGCAGTAGCAATAAACTGAACGATCATATGCTATGCTTACGGTTGGGTCAAGTCCATCACATCATTCTCCTAATGATGTGATCCCGTTATCAAATGACAGCTCATGTTTATGGTTAGGAAACCTTAACCATCTTTTGATCAACGAGCTAGTCTAGTAGAGGCTTACTAGGGACACAATGTCTGGTTATCTATTCACACATGTATTTAGTTTCCGGTCAATACAATTCTAGCATGAATAAATACCATTATCATGAACGGAGAAATATGATAATAAACACTTTATTAATTGCCTCTAGGGCATATTTCCAACAGTCTCCCACTTGCACTAGAGTCAATAATCTAGATTACATTGTGATGAATCTAACACCCATCGAGTTCTGGTGTTGATCATGTTTTGCTCGTGGAAGAGGTTTAGTCAACGGGTCTGCCACATTCAGATCTGTATGTAGTTTGCAAATCTCTATGTCTCCATCCTTGATCAAATTCCGAATGGAGTTGAAACAGCGCTTGATATGTTTGGTTCTCTTGTGAAACCTGGGCTCCTTTGCTATAGCAATTGCTCCAGTGTTGTCACATAGGATAGTCATTGGACCCAATGCACTAGGTACTACACCTAGATCGGATATGAACTCCTTCATCCAGACTCCTTCATGTGCTGCTTCGGAAGCAGCTATGTATTCCGCTTCACATGTAGATCCCGCCACGACGCTCTGCTTGGAACTGCACCAACTGACCGCTCCACCATTAAGAATAAATACGTATCCAGATTGTGACTTAGAGTCATCTGGATCTGTGTCAAAGCTAGCATCGACGTAACCCTTTACGACGAGCTGTTTGTCACCTCCATAAACGAGAAACATGTCCTTGGTCCTTTTCAGGTACTTCAGGATATTCTTGACCGCTGTCCAGTGATCTACTCCTGGATCACTCTAGTACCTCCCCACCAAACTAATGGTAAGGCACACATCAGGTCTGGTACACAGCATGGCATACATAATAGAGCCTATGGCTGAAGCATAGGGGATGACACTCATCTTCTCTTTTTCTTCTGCCGTGGTCGGGCATTGAGTCTTACTCAATCTCACACCTTGCAATACAGGCAAGAACCCTTTCTTTGACTGATCCATTTTGAACTTTATCAAAATCTTGTCAAGGTATGTGCTTTGTGAAAGTCCAATGAGGCGCCTTGATCTATCTCTATAGATCTTGATGCCTAATATGTAAGCAGCTTCTCCGAGATCCTTCATTGAAAAACTTTTGTTCAAATAACCCTTTATGCTTTCCAGAAATTCTATGTCATTTCCCATCAACAATATGTCATCCACATATAATATGAGAAATGCCACAGAGCTCCCACTCACTTTCTTATAAATACAAGCTTCTCCATAAGTTTGTATAAACCCAAACGCTTTGATCACTTCATCAAAGCGAGTATTCCAGCTCCGAGATGCTTGCACCAGTCCATAGATGGATCGCTGGAGCTTGCATACTTTGTTAGCACCTTTAGGATCGACAAAACCTTCCGGTTGCATCATATACAATTCTTCCTTAAGGAATCCATTAAGGAATGCCGTTTTGACGTCCATTTGCCAGATTTCATAATCATAAAATGCGGCAATTGCTAACATAATTCTGACAGACTTTAGCATCGCTACAGTGAGAAAGTCTCATCGTAGTCAACTCCTTGAACTTGGAGATAACCTTTAGCAACAAGTCGAGCTTTATAGATGGTGATATTACCATCAGCGTCCGTCTTCTTCTTGAAGATCCATTTATTTTCAATAGCTCGCCGTTCATCGGGCAAGTCTACCAAAGTCCATACTTTGTTCTCATACATGGATCCTATCTCGGATTTCATGGACTCAAGCCATTTGTTGGAACCCAGGCTTGCCATAGCTTCTTCATAATTTGAAGGTTCACCGTTGTCTAACAACATAACCTCCAAGACTGGATTTTCGTACCATTCTGGTGTGGAACGTGTCCTGGTTGACCTTTGAGGTTCAGTAGTAACTTGATCTGAAGCTTCATGATCATCATCATTAACTTCTTCTCTGGTCTGTGTTGGTGTCACAGAAATTTCTTTCTGTGGCGTACTACTATCCAGAGGAGGTACAATTACCTCAACAAGTTCTACTTTCCTCCCGCTCACTTCTTTCGAGAGAAACTCCTTCTCTAGAAAGGATCCATTCTTAGCAACGAATGCTTTTCCTTCGGATCTGTGGTAGAAGGTGTACCCAACGGTTTCTTTTGGGTATCCTATGAAGACACACTTATCCGCTTTGGGTTCGAGCTTATCAGGCTGAAGCCTTTTGACATAAGCATCGCATCCCCAAACTTTTAGAAATGACAGCTTAGGTTTCTTGCCAAACCACAGTTCATATGGTGTCGTCTCAACGGATTTAGATGGTGCCCTGATTAAAGTGAATGCAGCTATCTCTAATGCATAACCCCAAAATGATAGTGGCAAATCGGTAAGAGACATCATAGAACGCACCATATCCAGTAGAGTACGATTACGACGTTCGGACACACCATTAGGCTGTGGTGTTCCAGGTGGCGTGAGCTGTGAAACAATTCCACATTGTCTTAAGTGAGTGCCAAACTCATAACTCAAATATTCTCCTCCACGATCAGATCGTAAGAACTTTATTTTCTTGTTACGATGATTCTCTACTTCACTCTAAAATTCTTTGAACTTTACAAATGTTTCAGACTTATGTTTCATCAAATAGACATAACCATATGTACTCAAATCATCTGTGAACGTGAGAACATAATGATATCCACCGCGCGCCTCAACACTCATCGGACCGCATACATCAGTATGTATTATTTCCAACAAGTCGGTTGCTCTCTCCATTGTTCCGGAGAACGGAGTTTTAGTCATCTTGCCCATAAGGCAAGGTTCACATGTCTCAAATGATTCATAATCAAGTGATTCCAAAAGTCCATCTGCATGGAGTTTCTTCATGCTTTAACACCGATATGACCTAAGCGGCACTGCCACAAATATGTGGTACTATCATTATCAATTTTGCGTCTTTTGGCATCAATATTATGGATGTGTGTATCACTACGATCGAGATTCAACAAGAATAAACCATTCACAAGCGGTGCATGACCATAAAAGATATTATTCATCAAAATAGAACAACCATTATTCTCTGTTTTAAATGAATAACCGTCTCGCAATAAACAAGATCCAGATATAATGTTCATGCTCAACGCAGGCACCAAATAACAATTATTTAGGTTCATAACTAATCCCGAGGGTAGATGTAGAGGTAGCGTGCCGACGGCGATCACATCAACTCTTGAACTGTTCCCGACGCGCATCGTCACCTCGTCCTTAGCCAATCTTCGTTTATTCCGTAGCTCCTGTTTCGAGTTACAAATATGAGCAACCGAACCAGTATCAAATACCCAGGTGCTACTACGAGCATTGGTAAGGTACACATCAATAACATGTATATCAAATATACCTTTGTTGACGTTGCCAGCCTTCTTATCTGCCAAGTACTTGGGGCAGTTCCGCTTCCAGTGACCAGTTCCCTTGCAGTAGTAACACTCAGTCTCGGGTTTGGGTCCAGACTTGGGTTTCTTCGCGGGAGCAGCAGCTGCTTTGCCGTTCTTCTTGAAGTTCCCCTTCTTTCCCTTGCCCTTCTTGAAACTGGTGCCCTTCTTTACCATCAACACTTGATGCTCTTTCTTGACTTCAACCTCCGCAGCTTTAAGCATAGCGAAGAGCTCGGAAATAGTCTTGTTCATTCCTTGCATATTATAGTTCATCACGGAGCCCTTATAGCTTGGTGGTAGTGATTGGAGAATTCTGTCAATAACCGAATCATCTGGAAGATTAACTCCCAACTGAGTCAAGCGGTTATGCAACCCAGACATCTTGAGTATATGCTCACTGACAGAACTATTCTCCTCCATCTTACAGCTGAAGAACTTATCGGAGACATCATATCTCTCGATCCGGGCATTGGCTTGAAAAACAAGTTTCAGCTCTTGGAACATCTCATATGCTCCATGGTGCTCAAAACGTCTTTGGAGCCCCGGTTCTAAGCCGTAAAGCATGGCACACTGAACTATCGAGTAGTCATCTTTCTTTGATTGCCAGGCATTCATAACATCTGCTGTTGAACCTGCAGGGGGCGCGGCACCCAGCGGTGCATCAAGGACATAAGCCTTCTGTGCAGCAATGAGGATGATCCTCAGATTACGGACCCAGTCCGCATAGTTGCTTCCATCATCTTTCAACTTAGCTTTCTCTAGGAACGCATTAAAATTCAGTGGAACTACAGCGCGGGCCATTGATCTACAACATACAATTGCAAATACAGGTAAGACTATGTTCATGATAATTTAAGTTCAATTAATCAAATTACTTAAGAACTCCCACTTAGATTAACATCCCTCAAGTTGTCTAAGTGTAACATGATACACATCAACTAATCCACGTCCGATCATCACGTGAGGTGGATTAGTCATCAATGGTGAACATCTTTCATGTTGATCATATCTACTATATGACTCATGTTCGACCTTTCGGTCTCTTGTGTTCCGAGACCATGTCTGTACATGCTAGGCTCGTCAAGTTTAACCCAAGTATTCTGCGTGTGTAAAACTGGCTTACACCCGTTGTATGTGAACGAAGAATCTATCACACCCGATCATCACGTGGTGCTTTGAAACGTTGAACTTTCTCAACGGTGCATACTTGGGGAGAACACTTATCTTGAAATTTAGTGAAGGGATCATCTTATAATGCTACCGTCGTCCTAAGCAAAATAAGATGCATAAAAGGATTAACATCACATGCAATTCAATATGTGACATGATATGGCCATCATCATCTTGTGCCTTTGATCTCCATCTCCAAAGCACCGTCATGATCTCCATCGTCACCGGCTTGACACCTTGATCTCCATCATAGTGTCGTGGTCGTCTCGCCGACTATTGCTGCTACTACTACTGCTAACTCATAGCGGTAAAGTAAAGCAATTACATAGCGTTGGCATTGCATACAATAAAGAGACAACCATAAGGCTCCTGCTGGTTGCCGATAATTTACAAAACATGATCATCTCATACAACAACGTATATCACATCATGTCTTGACCATATCACATCACAAGCATACCCTGCAAAAACAAGTTAGACGTCCTCTACTTTGTTGTTGCAAGATTTACGTGGCTGCTACGGGTTTGCAAGAACCGTTCTTACCTACACAAAACCACAACGTGGTATAGTGATTGCTTTTTGATCTTCTAAAAGAACCATCTTCATTGAATCCGATTCAACTAAAGTGAGAGAGACAGACACCCGCCAGTTACCTTTATGCAACGAGTGCACATAGCGGTGAAACCAGTCTCGCGTAAGCGTACGCGTAATGTCGGTCCGGGCCACTTCATCTCACAATACCGCCGAATCAAGAAACAACTAGTAACGACAAGCAATATGTATACACCACGCCCACAACTCTTTTGTGTTCAACTCGTGCAAATCACATCTACGCATAGACCTGGCTCATGATGCCACTGTTGGGGAACGGAGCATGCAATTTCAAAAAAATTCCTACGCTCACGCAAGATCTATCCATGGAGATGCATCGCTACGAGAGGGGGAGTGTGTCTACGTACCCTCATAGACCGTTAGCGGAAGCGTCTCACGACGCAGTTGATGTAGTCGAACTTCCTTCGAGATCCACCGAACGTACGGCACCTCCGAGTTCTACACACGTGCAGCTCGGTGACGTTCCTCGCCTTCTTGATCCAGCAAGATGTCGAGGTAGTAGATGAGTTCCGTCAGCATGACGGCGTGGCGATGGTGACGGTGAAGTAATCTCAGCAGGGCTTCGCCTAAGCTCTCCGAAAATATGACCGAGGGTGTAAACGGTGGAGGGGGGCGCCGCACACGGCTTGGAACAATTGATGTGTGCTATTGGGGCGCCCCCCCCTCCGTATATAAAGGAGGGAGAGGGGAGGAGGCAGCCAAGGGCTGCGCCTAGGGGGAGGCCGAGACCTACTTGGACTCCCCCCCCAAGTGGCGGAGCCCCCCCCCCCCCAATCCTACTCCTACTAGGAGTAGGGAAGGAAGGGGGAAGGGAGAAGGAAAGGGGGGGGGGCGGCCCCCCCACCCCTAGCCCAATTCGGACTCCTCCAAGGGGGGCGCACCAGCCCCCTTGTGGGCTGGTGTTCCTCCCCTACATGGCCCATATGGCCCATGTAGCTCCCCGGGGGGTTCCGGTAACCCCTCTGGTACTCCGATAAATATCCGGAACCTTCCGGAACATTTCCGATGTCCGAATACTATCATCCAATATATCAATCTTTACCTCTCGACCATTTCGAGACTCCTCGTCATGTCCGTGATCTCATCCGGGACTCCGAACAACATTCGGTCACCAAATCACATAACTCATATAATACTAAATCGTCATCGAACCTTAAGTGTGCGGACCCTACGGGTTCGGGAATGATGTAGACATGACCGAGACGACTCTCCGGTCAATAACCAACAGCGGAACCTGGATGCTCATATTGGTTCCTACATATTCCACAAAGATCTTCATCGGTTGAACCTCATATGACAACATACGTTGTTCCCTTTGTCCGGCGGTATGTTACTTGCCTGAGATTCGATCGTCGGTATTCTCAATACCTAGTTCAATCTCGTTACCGGCAAGTCTCTTTACTCGTTCCGTAATACGTCATCTTGTAACTAACTCTTTAGTCACGGTGCTTGCAAGGCTTCTGTGATGCTGTATTACCGAGAGGGCCCAGAGATACCTTTCCGACAGACGGAATGACAAATCCCAATCTTGATCCATGCCAACTCAACAAACACTTTCGGAGATACCTGTAGTGCACCTTTATAATCACCCAGTTACATTGTGACATTTGATGCACCCAAAGTATTCCTACGGTATCCGGGAGTTGCATGATCTCATGGTGAGAGGAACATGTATTTGACATAGTGAAAGCAGTAGCAATAAACTGAACGATCATATGCTATGCTTACGGTTGGGTCAAGTCCATCACATCATTCTCCTAATGATGTGATCCCATTATCAAATGACAACTCATGGCTATGGTTAGGAAACCTTAACCATCTTTTGATCAACGAGCTAGTCTAGTAGAGGCTTACTAGGGACACAGTGTCTGGTTATCTATTCACACATGTATTTAGTTTCCGGTCAATACAATTCTAGCATGAATAAATACCATTATCATGAACGGAGAAATATGATAATAAACACTTTATTAATTGCCTCTAGGGCATATTTCCAACAGTTGTGCCGGTGCAACCGCCAAACCAGCACTCCTGTGGTGGCTAAGTCCAGAGCGATACAACCGCTCCAGAAACAGGTAGTACCGGTTCGCCTTAGCCGTCCGGGAACTACCGGGCCACCACCGCCCAGCCACAGCTCCGCATATAGAAGGGATTTCGGTAGTGGAGCGGTGCTGGGCCAGAACAACCGGTCGAGTGGTACAACCACTTTTACAAGCGGTACAACCGCTCGGCACTAAAACCACTGCCATAACTTCTGCAAATGAACTCCGAATCGAGCAAACTCAAGCTTGTTGGATAGATGACGACAAATACTATCCAACAGCAACCAAGAAACATGATGCAAGGATGCAATGGTTTGAGCTCTATACGAATGATACGATCAAGCTACTCACTTGAGAGCCCCCCTTGATAGTACGCCTATCGATCCTATAACCCGGTCTCCCAACTACCACCGTGAGACCGGTAAAATAGAAAACCTATCAAAGGCAAACCTTTGCCTTGCACTAAGTCTACTTGAGCTAGATGATGACGAGCTTGACTCCCTCAAGTTGGACCACCTTTCTTGATTGCGTTGGCTCGATGAAGACTAGTTGATTGCTCCCCCATACTCCACTATGGGTGAGCCACTCTTTGGCACATCTTCACAAGTGCATTGTCACCACAATGGACAACAAGCTTCAAGCATGATCTCTTCGTGATGCTCCACTTGAACTTGCACACCGCAATCTTGATGACGATCACCACTTGATGTCATCCTCCTTGGGTTGTATGAGATCTTCCTCTTGACGCAAGCCCATGGAAACATACCTAACCCCACATAGAACTCTCACGTAGACCATGGGTTAGTACACCAAGCGTAATGGATAATGCTTACCATACCATGGAATCACTTGATCCCTCTCGATACATCTTGTACGCTTTGTATGTTGATCAACTTGATTTACTCTTTGACTTAGTCTTGATCAACCTTGTATCATGTCTTCTCTATGACCAATCTTTGGATAACTCCTTGAGAAGCACCTTGGTCAACACATAATCTCCTTGAAATCAACAAATGGACTTCAAGAAAAGCCTATGGACAAACCCTACAAATATAACTCAAGGCAACCATTAGTCCATAGGAATTGTCATCAATTACCAAAACCAAACATGGGGGCACCGCATGTTCTTTCAACTAGCCAAATCCATGGGTGCCCTCCAAACAATCACTATCTAGGGGGAGTTTCTTTTATTATATTTTTCTTTGTTTTTTTAACGGGACTGGGCATCCTAGGTACCAGCCTCTCTCATGCAAGACGAGTGAACAAACACCCGTCCTGAGAATAATGTTCGGGAACGCGACAGAAAACAAAAAAATTCGGTACAGCGAGCACGCCCAGGATCACTATGGAGACTGCATACAAGGTTTGATCTGATCCGTACCGACTCGAAACGCAGCGGAAGAAGAGTCGGTGTAGATCGTCGGTCAAGATCCCTGCAGCTAGGATTTACAACCTCCCAACCGCAAGGATGTACTCCCACTCCGGACAGCCCTTCGAGAGGCGGTCAGACAGTCCCCCGGACGATGTCGCGGACAGCCCTTCGGGAGGACCCTCGGAACCCGAACAGTAACCCGGACAGCCCTTCGGGAGGACGCCGGAAACTCGAACGGTAACTCGAACAGCCCTTTGGGCAAAAGATCGAAACTACAATCTCTCTACGGGGTTGCACACATACGGTGTCAGCTATCCGGCAGGGCTTCGCCGTCCAGAGCTAGTTCCTGCCGGAACCCAGACAGCCTTTAGGCTCTACGAAACTATTTCGCTGGGAGGGAGAGAGAAGCCAGACAAGTCAAATGGCATGTGTATGAGAGAATGATGATCTGATTTTGGAGAGCAATCTCCACCTCTATTTATAGGAGGAGCAAGGGGTAGAGGAAAGACCAAAAGGACCTTCCTAGGATCTTTCCACCACATGCCACATAAGGGTGTGTAGAAGATATCCATCATGAGGTGGAAGGACACCTCAAGGAGGGCCCCCCCATGCCATGGCCGAAATTTGCAGCCCCCTTGGGGAGCTCCACCTCCCTTTTACACACCAAAAGTGGTTTTCTTCTAGAAGAAAAACCCCATTTGCAAATCAGCCCAAAAAGTGCTTTTCACTATTCACGAACACATTTTTCTGCGTCCCTTAAAACCCAAATTATTTCTGTGTGCCTAGAATAATTCTAGCACCCACCAAAACAATTTTTAACGCATTCCGAAACAATTTCGGAACAATGTTTCTTCAGCGAAAAGCAACCAAAACGGTTCCGGCTGCTCCGGAACATTTCCGGTTTTTGTCCCGAAAAATTCCCAGAAGTTTCCAGAACACTTCTGGCATCCTCCAAGAATTTCCAGGCGTGTGCCAGAACCAATTTGACTTAATGGAATACCCTCAAACAACTTTTCAGTTTCACCGGAACTATTCCGGTGTTCTCTCCGGAACGTTTCCGTTTCGTCTGAAACTTTTTCGGTGATTTTCTCTCAGACTCCCTGTCTAGTATTCAGCAGATAGATGACCCTTAAGCATGTGACCCTATAGGTTCGGTGAAGTATAGACATGACCCGGAACACTTTCCGATCAATGATCAACATCGGAGCCGTGGACACCCATATTGACCCCTATACCCACACGAATGAATATTCGAGTGAACCTCCAGTTGCCGTGTGCTATTCCTGTTGCTTCACGGTATATTACAAAACCCGAGGTGAGATTTATGCATCCCCGTGGATCAACAACTTGTCCACTATGCAAGTTACCTCGTTACCGGTTTTGTTCTCTTTACTCGTTTCCGTGTTCCGGCATCCCAGTGATCAAATCACAATGTGTCTGGCCAGACAATGATGGATACCGAAACACCGAGAGGGCCCGAGAATATCTCTCCATCGTCGGAGGAGCAAATCCCAATCTTGAGCTATCAAGTTACTTGCCATACTTTTCCGTAAACCCGTAAGCCGCCGTAATAGCCACCCAGTAACGGATGACGTTTAACAAACCCCAAAGTTCACGAAGCAAGCACGAAGGAACTCGATACTCTCATGGTCTAAGGAATTATGCAAACATTAACTATCTCTGTGTTATTAACCATTAACTTATGACGAATGTATCTCATAGCATAACATCAATTTGGGTCGATTCAACACAAGTGTTCTACTAACATTGTGCCCTCAAAATTGCCGGCATAGCCATGCCCATGATCAGGAAAACAGGATCATCCTGCAATACTTGAGCCAGTCTTAGAGGCAAGACTAGGAATACAATTTACCGTTTATTATACCACATGTCACATGAGTTTCCCTCCAAGCCTCGTGGTTATTGTAGACTCGAGAATCATTGCAGTTATAGCATGGATCATAAACATTCATTACAAACTCGGAGATACAAAATAACTGTTATTACTGCCTCTAGGGCATATCTCCTACAGTCTCCCACTTGCACTAGAGTCATAATCCAGTTACATGGCTTCCCTAACACCAATGGCTATCCGGTGTTGCTCATGCTTTGCTCGTGGTAGAGGCTTTGTCATCGGGTCTGACACATTCAGATCCGTGTGAACTTTGCGTACTTTCACTAAACCTTCTTCCACATGATGTCGAATGAGTTTATATTTGCGTTGAATATGCATTGTCTTATGGTGCGAACATGGCTCCCTTGCCTGAGCCACGGCGCCACTATTATCACAATAGATCTCCACCGGGTCCAGAGCACTTGGAACCACACCAAGGTCTTCAAGAAATTGCTTGATTCCGACAGCCTGCTTGGAGGCTTCTGAAGCAGCAACATATTCCGCCTCCGTTGTAGAATCCGCCACAGTCTTTTGTTTGGAACTTTTCCAATCAACTGCGCCGCCGTTCAATATGAAAACATAGCCAGATTGAGATTTAAAGTCATCTGGGTCAGTCATGAAGCCTGCATCAGTGTAACAACTTACAATGAGCTCTTCATCACCTCCGTACACAAGGAGTAAATCCTTGGTCCTTCTGAGGTACTTAAGAATACCCTTGACTGCGGCCCAGTGTTCCAATCCTGGATCACCTTGGTACCGGCTGCTAACACTTAGCGCATAGGAAACATCCGGTCTTGTACATAGCATGGCATACATAATAGAACCAACTGCCGAAGCATATGGAATATCATTCATTTGTACTCGCTCATCGAGGGTCCGAGGACACTGATTCTTGCAAAGCACTGTGCCAGGTGACATGGGGAGTAGGCCTTTCTTGGAGTTCTCCATGTTGAACCTTTTCAACACCTTGTCAATGTACGTGCTTTGGCTAAGCGCTATCAGGCGTCTTGATCTATCTCTATAGATTCTGATGCCCAATACATATGCCGCTTCACCTAAGTCTTTCATTGAAAAACTCTTCTTCAATGAGTCTTTTATTTCGCTAAGAAAATTCATGTCATTTCCAATCAACAATATGTCGTCCACATACAAGATTAGAAATGCTTTTGCGCTCCCACTAAACTTCTTCTAAACACAAGATTCTTCATCGTTCCTGATGAAGCCAAACTCTTTGACCACTTCATCAAAACGAATGTTCCAGCTCCTTGATGCTTGCTTCAGACCATAAATGGCTTTCTGAAGCTTACATACCTTTCCAGCATTCTTAGGATCGACAAAACCTTCTGGCTGTATCATGTATACATCCTTTTCAAGGTTTCCATTTAGGAAAGCCGTTTTGACATCCATCTGCCATATTTCATAATCGAAATAAGCAGCAATTGCTAGTAATATCCGAACAGACCTAAGCATAGCTACGGGCGAGAAAGTCTCGTCGTAGTCTACCCCTAGAACTTGCGTGAACCCTTTCGCGACAAGTCTAGCTTTGTGGATAGTAATGTTACCATCCGCGTCCGTCTTTCTTTTGAAAATCCATTTACAACCAATGGGTTTTACGCCATCTGGAAGTTCTTCCAAGTTCCAAACTTGGTTTTCATACATGGATTTCATTTCGGATTTCATGGTCTTGTGCCATTCCCTTGAGCTAGGCCCCGCCATCGCTTCCTTGTAGTGCGCAGGTTCATCGTCTTCAAGAATTAAGATTTCGTTATGAAACCACTCAGGTGGCTGGATAGCCCTACCTGATCTGCGCGGTTCAGTTACAACATTGTTTGAAGTTTCCGCATCGCATGCGACAACTTCCGGCTCAGTTGTAGGGATAATTTGCGGAATTACTTCCGGTTCCTTAGCCATATCAACGGTTGCCGAAGATTCACTAATCTCATCAAGTTCTACTGTCCTCCCACTCAATTCCTTAGCGAGAAACTCTTTCTCGAGAAAATGTCCAAACCTTGCGACAAACACTTTGCCCTCGGACTGGTTGTAGAAGGAATACCCAATGGTGTCTTTTGGATAACCTACAAAGTAACATTTTTCTGATCTGGGATCAAGTTTGCTTGGTTGTAAACGTTTTACATAAGCTTCACAACCCCAAACCCTGAGATGCGACACACTGGGTTTCTTCCCATACCATAATTCAAATGGTGTCGTCTCAACTGACTTAGACGGTGCTCTGTTAAGTGTGTGAGCGGCAGTAAGTAGTGCGTGACCCCAAAAAGATATTGGTAGATCTGTAAGAGACATCATCGACCTTACCATGTCTAACAGGGTTCGGTTACGTCGTTCCGACACTCCGTTTCGCTGTGGAGTTCCGGGAGGCGTAAGCTGTGAAATGATTCCACGGCCACTCAGATGTTGGCCAAACTCGTGACTAAGATATTCGCCTCCGCGATCAGACCGCAGAAACTTAATCTTTTTGTTACGATGATTTTCCACCTCATTCTGAAATTCTTTGAACTTTTCAAAGGTTTCCGACTTATGCTTCATTAAGTAGATATAGCCATACCTACTTAAATCATCAGTAAAAGTCACGAAGTAGAAATACCCACCCCGTGCGATTGTGCTCATTGGACCACATACATCACTATGTATTATTTCCAATAATTCACTCGCCCGTTCAGGATGACCCATGAACGGCGTCTTGGTCATTTTTCCCATCAAGCAAGCTTCACATGTGTCAAATGATTCAAAATCAAGGGACGGTAAAACTCCATCTTTATGGAGTCTTTGCATGTGTTTCTTTCCGATGTGGCCAAGGCGACAGTGCCACATGAAAGTGGTGGTGGTATCAGCCTTCTTAAGGCGTTTAGCATTCACGTTAAAGACATCATTTTCACATTCAAGATTTAGTATGAAAAGGCCCCCAACAATGGGTGCAAATCCATAAAACATATCCTTACAATAAAGTGAACAACCATTGTTCTCAGACTTGTAGGAGTACCCATCGTGCACTAAACATGATCCAGAGATAATGTTTCTACACAACAACGGAACAAAATAACAGTTACTTAGTTCCAAAATAAATCCTGAAGGGATACGTAGAGGCATAATGCCGACGGCTTGAGCGGCGATCCCAGCGCCGTTCCCGACACGCATCACGACTTCATTCTTTGCCAGCTTGCGCACCTTCTGAAGCCCCTGTATCGAGTTGCAAATGTGTGCAACCGATCCGGTATCAAATACCCAAGACTTAGAATTTTCGCTAGCAAGCAAAACGTCAATGACATTAACTTGTATAACAATTATACCTTTTCCGGTTTTCCCGGACTTCTTATCTTCCAGATACTTCTTGCAGTTTCTCTTCCAGTGTTCTGTGCCCTTGCAGTAGAAGCACTCAGTTTCATTCTTGGCTTTGCCCTTAGATTTGCGTTGGAAGCCGGTCTTACCGGCGCCCTTGCCCTTCTTTGGCTTGCCCTTTTTGAAACTGGCATTTTTATTCACAAGCAACACTTGCTTGCGATTTTTCCGCAGTCCTCCTTCAGCAGTTTTCAGCATGGCAAGCACCTCATTAGGTGTTTTGTCCATCCCATTCATGTTGTAGTTCATGACAAAACCTTCGTAAGAAGGGGGGAGTGAACCGAGCAACATGTCCATAACATGCTCTTCTGGAAGTGGAAATTCCAGGGTTTTAAGCCTCTCAGCGTGGCCAATCATATTGACTACGTGTTCGCCAACTGAACTGCCCTCAGCCATCTTGGTCTCCGACATGGTTTTGACGATATCAAAACGTTCAGACCGTGCATTAAACTTGTACAGAGCATCCAGTTCCTTGATCATATCAAAGGAGTCATGGAATTCAAAACGTTTTTGAAGCTCTGAACTCATGCAAGACAGCATGAGGCACTGCACTAAGTTGAAGTCATCATCCTTAGTGGCCCAGACATTTTGTATATCTGCCGCGGCTGTTGCCGCCGGCTTAGGTGGAAGAGGTCCGTCAAGCACGTACACTTTCTTAGCACTCCTGAGGACAATCCTCAGGGTACGGACCCAGTCCGCATAGTTGTTTCCATTCGCAGCTAACTTCTCTTTCTCTAACATCGGGCCTAAGTTGAACGCGCTATTGCGAGCCATTTGATCTACAACGGAAAACACAAGTTCACTTAGACTTTGTTCATAATGATATTTGCACTAGTGAATAAACAGATTTTATTCTAAGGTGTGCTCCCACTCAAATCAATATCTCTCAAAATTGATTATGAGTGATTCAAGACCCGCATTTCCATTCCTCGTCACGGTTCGAGATGAACTCAAATGGCGTGAACTTCAATCGGTAGGCAAACTTGCCGATAACATCTCCATGCCATTCTTGTTCATCTTTCGATGTGTGTGTTCCGAGCTCAGGACTTTCCTGTCTGAACGTCAAGACAACCAAGTGATCTTGCTGCGAGGTCTCAACTCACCCGCCTCACACTTCTCTAATCGTTCGCACCCATGGAGATCATGTGATGCCCCGAAGAGATAGGTGCCGTGACGGTGCTACACTTGGGAGAACACTAACTACTTGATATTTTTGTGAGAGATCACCCTAATAAAAAGCGATTACCGCGCAATCAAGAAGGGTGCATCAAGAGGGATAAACATCTCAGGCAATTCATAATAGCATGATATGGTATAGCCCCTTCTGACGGAGAAGTCAAGTATTTCTTCGTCTTCGGCATTTGCATCGGTGTTCACCTTCGTGAGGATTGCCACCACCTTGTCGATGCACCAGATAATATTGCTATCTCTATAGCTAATAAAATAAGTGCATTACATAAGGTTGACACGCAGGTCATTAAAGTGCAATCATATGGCTCCAGCCATCATGCCGAATGATGACACGCAGGTCATGTTAATTACATTATATAGTCATTTCATACATAATCAAATTAATATGAGACTTGCTATACCACATCACATGCAAACCATTCTGCAAAACCAAGTTAGATGCCTCTAATCGGTTTATACAAAATTTTATTTTACGTGGCTTCTAAGGTTTTGACTCAAACCGCAGCTACCAACGCTCATCATCAAGTATGATAATTCAAGTTGCTAGATTAACTTTCCAGGGTGTATGATACACGAGACAGTAAAATCTCGAGCCCCATACTAAACTTCGTCATACGCGTGACCCCCGTGCAGATCATATCTGCATTGCCCTTTCGTCTGCGAAACATCCATCTTTCTTTAACTATGGTGGAACCCAAAGAACTGTTAGCACTTCGTTGATCTGTCAATCAGCATACTCAGGAGCAACATGAAAGGATCGCGGATTGCCAGAACTTTGTGAGATTCCACCATGCCGTCAAGATCAGGACTACGCAAATTCACGGGAAGCAACAGGAACATCGGGTAACAGATTTCATCTGCTACCCGCACAAATAATTTTCAGTAATAGATCTCATCTACTACAAAATTATACTATGCAATACCCATACATCTTATGTACTCTAGATCATAACATGCATCTACGCATAGCCTGGCTCTTGATGCCACTGTTGGGGAACGCGACAGAAAACAAAAAATTTCGGTACAGCGAGCACGCCCAGGATCACTATGGAGACTACATACAAGGTTTGATCTGATCCGTACCGACTCGAAACGCAGCGGAAGAAGAGTCCGTGTAGATCGTCAGTGCAGATCCCTGCAGCTAGGATTTACAACCTCCCAACCGCAAGGATGTACTCCCACTCCGGACAGCCCTTCGGGAGGCGGTCGGACAGTCCCCCGGACGATGTCGCGGACAGCCCTTCGGGAGGACCCTCGGAACCCGAACAGTAACCCAGACAGCCCTTCGGGAGGACGCCGGAAACTCGAACGGTAACTCGAACAGCCCTTCGGGCAAAAGATCGAAACTACAATCTCTCTACGGGGTTGCACACATACGGTGTCAGCTATCCGGCAGGGCTTCGCCGTCCAGAGCTAGTTCCTGCCGGAAACCAGACAGCCTTTCGGCTCTACGAAACTATTTCGCTGGGAGGGAGAGAGAAGCCAGACAAGTCAAATGGCATGTGTATGAGAGAATGATGATCTAATTTTGGAGAGCAATCTCCACCTCTATTTATAGGAGGAGCAAGGGGTAGAGGAAAGGCCAAAAGGACCTTCCTAGGATCTTTCCACCATTGCCACATAAGGGTGTGTAGAAGATATCCACCATGAGGTGGAAGGACACCTCAAGGAGGGCCCCCCCATGCCATGGCCGAAATTTGCAGCCCCTTGGGGAGCTCCACCTCCCTTTCACACAGCAAAAGTGGTTTTCTTCTAGAAGAAAAACCCCATTTGCAAATCAGCCCAAAAAGTGCTTTTCACTATTCACGAACACATTTTTCTGCGTCCGTTAAAACCCAAATTATTTCTGTGTGCCTAGAATAATTCTAGCACCCACCAAAACAATTTTGAACGCATTCCGAAACAATTTCGGAACAATGTTTCTTCAGCGAAAAGCAACCAAAACGGTTCCGGGTGCTCCGGAACATTTCCGGTTTTTGTCCCGGAAAATTCCCAGAAGTTTCCAGAACACTTCTGGCATCCTCCAAGAATTTCCAGGCGTGTGCCAGAACCAATTTGACTTAATGGAATACCCTGAAACAACTTTTCAGTTTCACCGGAACTATTCCGGTGTTCTCTCCGGAACGTTTCCGTTTCATCCGAAACTTTTTCGGTGATTTTCTCTCAGACTCCCCGTCTAGTATTCAGTAGATAGATGACCCTTAAGCGTGTGACCCTATAGGTTCGGTGAATTATAGACATGACCCGGAACACTTTCCGATCAATGACCAACATCGGAGCCGTGGACACCCATATTGACCCCTATACCCACACGAATGAATATTCGAGTGAACCTCCAGTTGCCGTGTGCTATTCCTGTTGCTTCACGATATATTACAAAACCCGAGGTGAGATTTATGCATCCCCGTGGATCAACAACTTGTCCACTATGCAAGTTACCTCGTTACCGGTTTTGTTCTCTTTACTCGTTTCCGTGTTCCGGCATCCCAGTGATCAAATCACAATGTGTCTGGCCAGACGATGATGGATACCGAAACACCGAGAGGGCCCGAGAATATCTCTCCATCGTCGGAGGAGCAAATCCCAATCTTGAGCTATCAAGTTACTTGCCATACTTTTCCGTAAACCCGTAAGCCGCCGTAATAGCCACCCAGTAACGGATGACGTTTAACAAACCCCAAAGTTCACGAAGCAAGCACGAAGGAACTCGATACTCTCATGGTCTAAGGAATTATGCAAACATTAACTATCTCTGTGTTATTAACCATTAACTTATGACGAATGTATCTCATAGCATAACATCAATTTGGGTCGATTCAACACAAGTGTTCTACTAACATTGTGCCCTCAAAATTGCCGGCATAGCCATGCCCATGATCAGGAAAACAGGATCATCCTGCAATACTTGAGCCAGTCTTAGAGGCAAGACTAGGAATACAATTTACCATTTATTATACCACACGTGCACATGAGTTTCCCTCCAAGCCTCGTGGTTATTGTAGACTCGAGAATCATTGCAGTTATAGCATGGATCATAAACATTCATTACAAACTCGGAGATACAAAATAACTGTTATTACTGCCTCTAGGGCATATCTCCTACAAATAACCCACTTAGAATGGAAGATATGGACCGCCCCATCACCCCATGAGCGGTACGGGCACACAAAACAGATGTTTATTTGAATGATTAGAGATGGCACATGCAAACTTACTTGGAACAACAGAGTAATAACACATATAGGGAGTCTGGCATTTCGGTGCCCGGGCTCATCTGCACCCGGTCAGAAAAAAATTCGTAAAAAATTCAGAAAAAATTAAAAAATTCCATTTTTTGTGTGGTAGATAATTTGATGCATGAGGTCCGCTACAAATTTCATAACATTTGGACATCTGAGCAGCTCTCAGCAAAAAAGACAAATCAGGCGAGAACAGTATATAAACAGTTCACATTTTTACAGACCCCCAATTTGTCTTTTTTGCTGAGAGCTGCATAGATGTACAAATGTTTTGAAAATTGGAGCGTACCTCACGCATCAAATTATCTACCACGCAATTTTTTTTTGGAAATTTTTGAATTTTTCTAGTATTTGTTTTACTTTTTTTCGTGAGCGCAGGAGCAGAAATGGATTTTTGCACATATAGGTAGATATGGTGGACTCTTTTGGAACAACTTTGGGTTTTATAAATTTGGATGCACAAGCAGTATTCCCGCTTAGTACATGTGAAGGCTAGCAAATAGATTTGCGAAGCGGCCAACTAGAGAGCGGCAACGGTCATAATCATGCATTGCGAATATTTAATATTGAGCATGATCATGAGTAGCATATAAACACTCTGAACATAAATATCATGAAGGTTGCGTTGGTTTTGAATCGAGTACATGTGTGAACATGTGCCTAGTCAAGCCACTTGGATTCTTCAGAGGAGGATACAATCCTAACATACTGCATCACAATCATTTTAATGCATGTTGACACTTAAGATAAATCATTATCCACTCCTAGCTACTTAAGCATGGCATGAGAAACTATAATCTCTAATTGTCATCACAAACATGTTTACTCATAATGAGCTGAATCAAGACTACTGAGTTAAACATATTTATAAAAATAGAAAACTAGAAGAGTTCATACCAGATTTTCTTCACCACAGTCACTTTATCAAATCATTGTCATTATTGCCTTTCACTTGCATGACCGAATGGTGTGAAAATAATAATAGTGCAAGTGTCCCGTGGACTAAGCTGAAATCTGCAAACACGTTATTAAAAGGAAAAGACATGGAAATGTTGGCCCTTTTGTTAGACCGACAATAAAGCATATAGGAGCCATTTGGAAATTATTTTGGATGTCTTTCTCCTCTTGACACGAGACAAAAGAAAACTCAAAGAAATAAAAAGGAAGAAAAGAGCAAAAAGAAGCGAAAAAGAAATGGAAGAGAAATAAGGGAAATCTTTTTGTTCTTTTCTGAAAAATTTAACAACCAAGAAGAGTTCAAAGAAACACACCGAAATGTTTTTGGAGTTTTTGCTTTTTTCTGAAATAAAGCAAATGAAAGAAGAAAAACGAAAAGCGAGAAGAACTATTTACACCAACAAACTCCCAACAAGCACAAAAGAAGAAACAAGAAATCTTTTGGGGTTTTCATTTACCACTAAAAACTGAACAAGCGAGAAAGAAAAACCGAAAAGAAGCGAGAATTTTTTTGGGGGTTTTGAAGTTTCTCAAACACACAAAAGGTAAACAAATAAAATGAAACATGGATATACAATGAAAGTGACGAACACCGACAAATGTAATAAATGTGTGGACATGAAAATGAAATGTCGGTGAGGATACGTACTCCCCCAAGCTTAGGCTTTTGGCCTAACCTAGTCTATTTCCACTCATAGAATCCGTCTGGTCCAGGAAGGTACTATTTAGGCTACGGCACTTGAGCGTCCCAAGGATGGGCCTCGTTCTCCGCTGTAGCTAACTCATTCTCATAAGCAATAATATCCTCGAACGTGATGGTGTACCCATGCCTGGCATTAGAATCAAACAAAGAAGGAGCAGACAACGAAATAACCTTACGAGTATTCTCACTATATACCAAATTGTAACGATAATGGCGAGGAGGTTCAGTGTCATCAATAAAATGGTGATCTGTCATAGACTGATAATCAAGATACACTCTAGGTAGCAAGCGATCAGCAGGACAAATAGCAACATTAAGGCGTGCAGCAAGGCGAGTAGCATAAATACCACCATGAATACTACCCCTAGTTCTATTTATGTGCAAGCGACGTGCAATGATGCTTCCCAAGCTATAAGTTCTATCACCAAAGAGTGCATAACGTAAAATGGCGAGGTGAGGGGCACTGAGCGTACCACCCTCCTGCCTAGCAGTCTAACATTTTCCTATGAATAAACCAAAGTAGTGCACAAGAGAAAATTGCAAATAAGTAACTCTCGCCCGAGACACGCCCCTAGTTTCTCCCACAGTTAAAGTAAGGAGGAAGTCCTCAAACTCCTCCGGTCAAGGTTCCCTCGGTTCTCCCTCAGAAGGAATCATGCAGGTCTCACAGAATTCAGCTAGTGTGATTTCGAAATGTTGAGCATACAAGTCAAAACAAACCGTAGGAATATCCATTCTATGCATGAAGTAGAAATTTTGCACAAAGGAATTTGTGAGAAGTTGATACTGCTCACACTTATCTGCCCCGAAGTTGGTTAAGCCGGCGTTCGCCACAAATTGTTCGAACTCGTGCTTGAAACCAGCCTCACTCATGAAAGTGTCAAATGGGCATTCACACGGCCGCACTCCACTCTTCGAGGAAGGTGGAGATCAGGTGCTCCTCCGGCAACTCCTTTGGGCTTCGGCTCGAGGAACCTCTCCTTAAGAAGTTCATCCTCCTATGAATTTTTTTTGAAATTTTGGGACACAAATAAGAGGTGAACAAAACTCAACAAAATTGATAGTAACAACTCATACAAGTTTCTGGAGGCTAGATCAAGCATTCAAACTACTTAGAACAAAATGAATTCAACATGAAAACTCATGTTAAGTGGCACCAACAGTAGCAAACTAAACAAAATATAATCCACTAAAACAAAAAGTAATTGGGCTAATGGAGGAGTCACATACCAAGGAGCAATCCCCCAAAACAGTTTCGGAAACGGAGCTCTGAGCAAAGAGATCAAAAATCTCAGTTTTCACAGCAAGAACACGAGAACAAGAGCTACCACAATTTTTTTGGAGGTAGAAGATGCAGTGGGCGACTGGACTAAGTGAGTGGGGTCCTGTGGGTCCCATAAGGCATCAGGGCATGCCCTATTGTCTTGTGGACAACATGTACACCTCCTGGGATGTGTCCAATGCCTTCTTAAATATTCAATAAAAAAATCATGTTAAAATTTTATGATATTCTGAGCACTTATATTTTTGGGTCATTTTTTATTGCACTGATAATGCAGAAAATAGGAACATGGCATTTCACTTTATTAAACTAAAAATAACAGAGAGTGAACTAAGATTACATAAGGTTGTGCTTACGTAATTCATCGACCACATGCCCCTTGAAAATAATTCGCTAATAAGGTTGATCAGGTCTTATTAACAAACCATTTCCAAGTGACATGAAACCGAAGAATTTTTGTATAGCACTATGTTACCTCAACTGGGATATGCATTGTCCCAATAATAAGAGTTTGATATTTCTTTTCGGGAATGGGAAGAGGAAACTCAAAACTTCCAATAGTGATTGTCATAATTTTTTCAATGGTGTTGATACTATTCACTTTGTTCATCTTCTTCGGAAAATAAAACGTATGCTCATTGCCATTAAAATGAAAAGTGACTTTGCTTTTGTTGCAATCAATGATAGCCCCTACAGTATTCAGAAAAGGTCTCCCGAGAATAACCGACATGTTGTCATCCTCGGGCATATCTAGAATAATAAAATCCGTCAAGATAGTAACATTAGCAACCACAACAGGAACGTACTCACAAATACCGATGGGTATAGAAGTTGATTTATCAGACATTTGCAAAGATATTTCAGTAGGTGTCATCTTACTCAAGTCAAGTCTTTTATATAAAGAGAAAGGCATAACAGTAACACCATCTCCCAAATCACACAAGGCAGTTCTAACATAATTGTTCTTTATGGAGCAAGGTATAGTGGGCATTTCAGGGTCTCCTAACTTTTGCGCATTTTTCCTTTAAAAGAATAATTTGCAAGCATAGTAGAAATTTCAGCTCAGGTATTTTCCTTTTATTAATAAAAAATGTCTTTCATATATTTAGCATACAAAGGCATTTCATAGCATCAGTTAAAGGTACTTTCAAAAACAAAGGCATGAGCAATTCAACAAAGTGATTGAAAGCATCTTCATCCTTAGTTTTTAAATCCTTGCTAGGAAAGGGCATAGGTTTTTGAACCCAAGGTTCTTCTTTACCATGTTTCCTAGCAACAAAGTCCTTTTAATTATATATTTTACTCTTATGATGTGGGTCATCAAGTTCAACTGCATGCTCTATTTCTATTTCATTATCAGATTCTTTATTATCGTTTGGTTGAGTATTAATATGATCATCTTTAGCATCATCATTATCAGTATCACTATATATATGCTCACCACCAGATTGTGTCTCAGCATCAGAAATATAAACGTTATTGGGATTCTTAGAGGGTTTTTCTACGGTAGGTTCACTAGAAGCATCCAAGGATTTATCTTTACTCTTTTTCATTTTCTTCTTCCTTGGTGAACTGGGTGTGTCATTATTAATTCTGTGGGAATCTTGTTCAATTCTTTTAGGATGACCTTCAGGATATGGCTGATCCTGAGTCATTTTTCCACCTCTAGTGATTACCCTAACTACATGATTATTGATTTTATTTTTCATTTCATTAAGCAAATCATTTTGTGATTTAGAAACCTGTTCTAGCTGAGTTTGAACCATAGATGAGTGTTTACATAAACATCTAACATCATTACCAATTCTGAACATCATATCACTCAAGCGTTCAATCACTATGGCATTATGTTTCAATTGATCACTCATTTTCCTATTGAAGTTTTCTTACTTAACAATAAAATTATCAAATTCATCCAAGCCCTGACTAGGAGATTTATTATAAGGAATATCACCCTCATCAAACCTATAAAGATAATTTACCTCTACTACCTGTGTAGGGATATCAAGTCCACGTAATTCCTCAATAGGTGGTAAATTCTGAACATCTTCAGATTTAATACCTTTCTCTTTCATAGATTTCTTTGCTTCTTGCATATCTTCTGGACTGGGGAATATAATACCTATTTTCTTTGGAGTTGGCTTAATTGGTGGTTCAAGAAGCATCCAATCATCGGTATTTCTCAATAGATTATTTAATAATTTCTGAGCCTGTTCAACAGTTCATTCCCTAAAAACACAACCAACACAACTATCTAGGTAGTCCCTAGAAGCATCAGTTTGTCCATTATAAAAGATATCAAGTATTTCATTTTTCTTAATAGGATGATCAGGCAAATCATGTAATAATTGGAGAAGCCTCCCCCAAGCTTGAGGGGGATGTTCTTCCTCAAGTTGCACAAAGTTATATATTTCCAGGAAAGCAGCTTGTTTCTTATGAGCACGAAAATATTTTTCAGAGAAGTAATTTATCATATCCTGGGGACTACGCACACAACCAGAAGCAAGAGCATTAAACCACTCTTTAGCATCACCTTTTAATGAAAAATGAAACAACTTAAGAATATAATAGTAGCGGATCTTTTCCTCTTCAGCAAATAAGGTGGTTATATCATTCGGTTTAGTAAGGTGTGCCATAACAGTTTCAGATTCATAACCATGAAAATGATTGAATTCTACCAAAGTAATAAATTCAGGATCAACAGAGAATTCATAGTCCTTATCAGTAAAAAAGATAGGAGAGGTTGCAAACTTAGGATCATATTTCATCATTTCATTCATAGCCTTTTCTTTTAGCTTACTCAGCAATTTCTTAAGATCCTCTCTATCCTTACAAGCAATAAATTCCTTAACAATCTCGCCATCCATAACATAACCAGTATATTAAGCATATTAGTACTAGTACGAGTGCTAGGTGTAACAGGTGATTCATAATTTTCAGAAATTCCAGATTCTTTAGCTTTAGCAATTTGAGCATCAAGAAATTCACCTAGTAGCACGGTTTCATCAAGCAGAGTAGTAGCATCATCATGAATATTATCAGTAGCAGAAGCAATGTTTATTACTTGCGACTTATCAGAATGAATAATAGGTGGTGGTGTTGCAAGCTGACTTACAACGAAAGGTGAATCAAGTGCAGAGCTAGATGGCAGTTCCTTACCTCCCCTCGTCTTAGAGGGTACGATCTTGGTCTCAACGTCTTTCAGATTCTTCATAATGATCAGCAGATACTTAACTCCCAAGCGAACAAATAAATAGAGCTATGCCCCTGGCAACAGCGCCAGAAAATAGTCTTGATGACCCACAAGTATAGAGGATCGCAACAGTCTTCGAGGGTAGTATTTCACACAAATTTATTGATTCGACACAAGGGGATCCAAAGAATATTTACGAGCTTTAGCAGTTGAGTTATCAATTCAACCATAGCTGGAAAGTTATTTCTCTGCAACAAAGTGTTTAGTAGCATAGTAGTATGATGATTTTGATAGTATGGTAACAGTGATAGTAGTTGTTTTGTAGTGATTGTAATAGTAGCAGCAACGGTAGTAACTTAGCAAAGATCAATAGGAGCAAAGCGTAGGCATTGGATCAACGATGGACATTTATATGGATGACATTCATCATGTAACAGTCACAACCTAGAGCGATACACAATAGCTCATATTCATCAATTCAATGTAGGCATGTATTTCGTATATAGTCACACGTGCTTATAATAAGAACTTGCATGCCATCTTTGTCCAACCCTCCCGTGGCAGCAAGGTCCATAAGGAAATCTAAGGGTAATTAAGACCCCCTTTTAATAGAGAACCGGAACAAAACATTAACATATAGTAAATACATGAACTCCTCATACTACGGTCATCACCGGAGTGAATCCCAATTATTGTCACCTTGGGTCTGTGGATCATAACATGTGCATATAACTTGCAAGATAGGATCTAAAACCCACTTATATTCATGAAAACATAATAGGTTCATATCTGAAATCATGGCACTCGGGCCCTAGTGACAAGCATTAAGCATAGCAAAGTCATAGCAACATCAATCTCAGAGCATAGTTGAAAAATCGTGGATGTCACCTAGAGGGGGGTGAATATGTGCTTTAAAATAATTACGGTTTAGGCTTGAACAAAAGCGGAATAAAACTCTAGCATTTATTTTGTCAAGCACAAAACCTAAAACGACTAGGCTCACCTATGTGCACCAACAACTTATGCTAAGCAAGATAAACAACTATGTGATAGCAAGATATATAATAAGAAACACTATGGCTATCACAAAGTAAAGTGCATGAGTAAAGAGCTCGGGTAAGAGATAACCGAGGCACGCGGAGACGACGATGTATCCCGAAGTTCACACCCATGCGGATGCTAATCTCCGTTTGGAGCGGTGTGGAGGCACAATGCTCTCCTCACGCCCTTGCACAATGCAAGATACCGTGATTCCACTAAGGGACCCTTGAGGGCGGTCACTAAACCCGTACAAATGGCAACCCTTGGGGGAGGTCACCGGAACCCGTACACTTTGGCAACCCTTGGGGGCGATCACCGGAACCCGTACAAATTGCTCGAGGCAATCTCCACAACCTAATTGGAGACCCCGACGCTTGCCCGGAGCTTTACACCATAATGATTGAGCTCCGTAGCACCACCAACCGTCTAGGGCGCCCAAGCACCCAAGAGGAACAAGCTCTTGGGTACCAAGCACCCAAGAGTAATAAGCTACTCAAACTTCACTTCCACGTATCACCGTGGAGAACTCAAACCGATGCACCAAATGCAATGGCAAGGGCACACGGAGTGCCCAAGTCCTTCTCTCTCAAATCCCACCAAAGCAACTAATGCTATGGAGGAAAATGAGAGGAATAACGAAAGAAGAACACGAAGAACTCCAAGATCAAGATCCAAGGGGTTCCCCTCACATAGAGGAGAAAGTGATTGGTGGAAATGTAGATCTAGATCTCCTCTCTCTTTTCCCTCAAGAACTAGCAAGAATCATTGGAGGGATTGTGAGTAGCAAGCTCGAAGAAGGTAAACAATGGGGGAAGAACACGAGCAAACTCAAGCTTGTTGGATAGATGACGACAAATACTATCCAACAGCGACTGGTTATATTAAGAAGAGGCAGGGAGGTACGCCCAAGATATAAATAAGTGAAACCTCCAAGAGTGAAGAACCGGCAAAACCTCCAACATCGAAAACATCATAGAAGATGCATATGAACTCCGTTTTCGATGAACTCGAGCTTGTCATGAAGATGACCATAAGCTCTAAAACTCACAAGGAGAAACACCAAACAAGAACCAAGAAAGATGATGCAAGGATAAAATGGTTTGAGCTCTCTACGAACGATACGGTCAAGCTACTCACTTGAAAGCCCCCCTTGATAGTACGGCTATCGATCCTATAACCCGGTCTCCCAACTACCATCGTGAGACCGGTAAAATAGAAAACCTATCTAGGGCAAACCTTTGCCTTGCACGAAGTCCACTTGAGCTAGATGATGACGATCTTGACTCCCTCAAGTTGGACCACCTTTCTTCATTGTGTTGGTTCGATGAAGACTAGTTGATTGCTCCCCCATACTCCACTATGGGTGAGCCACTCTACGACACATCTTCACAAGTCCATTGTCACCACAATGGACGGCAAGCTTCAAGCATGATCTCTTCGTGATGCTCCACTTGAACTTGCACACCGCAATCTTGATGATGATCACCACTTGATGTCATCCTCCATGGGTTGTATGAGATCTTCCTCTTGACGCAAGCCCAAGGAAATATACCTAACCCCACATAGAACTCTCACGTAGACCATGGGTTAGTACACAAAGCATAATGGACAATGCTTACCATACCTTGGGATCACTTGATCCCTCTCGGTACATCTTTTACGCTTTGTGTTATCTTCTCTCCTCATAAAGATAATGTCTTGAAGATAAACATGGATGATCACACAATCTTCTTCTTCAAGACATGCTTGCAATAATCTTCTTCTAATAACCTTAAAACCAACCAAAGCCTATGGACAAACCCTTCAAATGTAGCTCAAGGCAACCATTAGTCCATAGGGATTGTCATCAATTACCAAAACCAAACATGGGGGCACCGCTTGTTCTTTCAATAGTACATACTAGGGATCAAGCCCTAACAAATTGACTCGATTACATGAAAAATCTCATCCATCTCCATCACCGTCCAGCTAGCCTACGAAGGAATTACTCACTCCCAGTGGTAAGCATCATGAAATTGGAGATGAAGAAGGGTTAATGATGACGACGGCGACAAATCCCCCTCTCTGGGGCCCCGAATGGACTCCAGACCAGCCCTTTCGATGAAGAACAGAAGGTAGCGGCGGCTCCGTGTCGTAAAACGTGATGAAACTTCTTCTCTTATTTTTTTCTCAGAGAAACGGAATTTATAGCGCTGGAATTAGGTCAGACGGCCACCTGTGGGCCCCACAAGACATCAGGGCGCGCCCTGGGGGGTAGGCGCACCCTGTTGTCTTGTGGACAACAGGTGGCCCCTCTCCGGTTGATTCTTGTGCCAATGTTTTTTATTTATTCAGTAAAAGATCTCCAGAAAGTTTTGTCCAATTTCGAAAACTTTTATTTCTGCACAAAAACACACCATGGTAGTTCTGCTGAAAACAGCGTCAGTCCGTGTTAGTTTCATTCAAATCATGCAAATTAGAGTCCAAAAAGTGTTTGGAAAAGTTGATACGATGGTGACGTATCAGTAGGCAACCCTAGGGTCCGGAGCCGAGCATAGAATGCGATCATAGTAGGAATCCACGAATCCACAATCTCCTCATGTCCAACAATGATATGAGCCATTGTCCTTAGTAGACAGATTGAATTCTTCTTACGCATGTGGTTCACATGTTGACGAAAGTAACGTGTGTTTGCAACCCCTCCACAAAGCCAAAGAAGACGAGACCTCTGCCTAGCGATTGTGCGCTCCAAGCAGCACAAACTTAACAACTTCCACTTGAGGAGCTTACGCAAATGAAATTCCACAGTCGACACGCAACGTGTGTCCGCATCCACGTCCAACCTTGGTATCACCTCCAAAGCAATGGCAATCTGAATTTTAATGTTGCCAATCCACCGAGCACTCCACCTGGTGAGACTTTGACATGTCTCCCTTAGCTAGCAATCCGGGGTTTTGTATGGATTGCCAGTCGAAGGTATTGAATTCCACGCCACAGAAACCGTATCCATGAATCCCTCTGCTTTTGTCCAAAAGCTCTCAAACCTAAACCTTTGGCCGGACCGCAAGTTAGCATTGAAATCAAGCATGAGTGGGTAACGGTCTGGGACCGTCGTGCTCATTGTGGTGAGGAAGTAAGATGAACAGATGTCCTCCGAAGTCGGCATGGAGAAGGTACGGTCTATTTTGTCGAGCGTCGGATGTTCCCTCTCACCAGACCAGGTATATTGGCGCCCATTGAGATACAACTGTTTTAGCTCGAACATATTAAGCTTGCGACAGAAAACGTGCCAACACAAATTCTGAGGAATCAAAGCTTTTTACACCTAGCCCTTGTCTCAAATTCTCAACTTGTCAAAAGCTCAAATTTGTACAAATACTCATTCCAAAACACACAAACTGGAAGCAGATTCAGATAACTAGGTGCATAATTTCGACACTATAAACATACAAGTGCCTTAATAATAATAATAATAATAAATACAAATAATAGCAGCAGATTAGAAGTGGGGAGTTGTTTGACAGACAGGTAGGATTGACGGTACGTAGTGGTAGCATTTTGGACGTCTGTTGGAGCAACTCATTCCCTTCTTTCCTTCATCGCTGTCTGTTGGAGCATTTTGGGTTTCTTTCTTTCTTTCCAGCGAAAATCGAAACTCGAGCATTTGGGAAAGTGAATTGCACGTCTCCACTCCCTCCCTCCCTTTGATCATTGATCAAACAATTCCAATCCATCCCGTACCAAACCCTCCTCGAATCACCCATCCATCCATGGATCGCCGCCGCCATCACCACGCCGGAGAATTCGGTCAGTAACCTCCTCCTCTCCTCCTCTCTCTCTCTATCAGCTGCTAGCAAGCAACCGAGTCATAGCAACCACAGACCTGAATGAATGAATCAATCGACCAATCGATCGATCGCAGTGGCGGACGTGGTGCTGTGGCGGCGAGGCCGGGCGGACCTGAGCGCCCTACTCCTAGCGGCCTCCGTCGCCTCCTGGATCCTCTTCCACGGCGCCTCCGGATACACATACACGGCCGTCTCGCTGGCCGCCGACGTGCTCCTCCTCCTGCTGGCGGTGCTCTACGCCTGGTCCAGGGCCGCGCGCCTCCTCGGCCGCCCCGCCCCGCCCATCCCCGACTTGCAGCCGGCCGCCGACGAGCTCGCCGCGCTGATCCGCTCCGGCCTCGCCGGCCTCGCCTCCGCCTTCCGCCGCGTCGCCCAGGGACAGCCCGGCTCCGGCAGGGTGTTCCTCTGCCTCGCCGCCGCCGCCCTGCTCGGCCGGCTCGCGCGCGACCTCCCCACCTTGTGCTACGCAGGTACAGTGCTCCCTCCCTCCCTCCTCCTTAGTCCTTGCTCTGCTTTCTTGTCTGAATACGTTTCTTCAGAATTCGACGCCACGGTTGGATTGGACTGTAATTAGATTGTTTGTTTTTGTGGTGGCAATCCAATCCTGTAGTTGTGGTGGGCGGTCTGACGATCCCGGCGGTGTACGAGAGGTTGAGCATGGAGAGATACATGAGGCTGGCGTCTCTCAACATGTACAGATACGAGCTCTTGTACCAGAGCTTCTCCTTCACCTGCTACCTCAGCGCCAGAGACTACCTCATCCAGCTGCTCAAGGAACAACCATAACCATGAGCCGACTCTTTGTTTTGGGCTTGCTCTCAGTTTTTTTAGTGTGCTTAGATTGATTGTTTTTGTTGCTGCTTTCAGGCTGTTGGCCTTCAAATGTACTCTACTTAGATAGATACAGTAGAAGATTGCTGGCTAGTTTGTCTTGCCACTCTGCTCTGGTTGAATTGAATTGTTGTTGACATGCATGCAGTTTGCCACTCTGCTCTGGATAGAAATGGTGAGTGTTACAACCATAACATCACATATTCACATGGTACATAACATACTGAAGCCATCCATAATTTGGTTGATTTGGTTGGTGCTCATATCTGTTGGCGTCTGAATATATTTTGATGGCCACCATAATTTTTTGTTTGTCTTGTCACTCTGCTTGCTCTGGATGAAATTAATTTAATTGCTTGCTGTCAACTTGGAGCTTGCACAGCAATTGTTGTTCTTAAGCTGTGATGCTGGAGACTGGTACAGCCAGCCTGAAACTGAAGCATCAAACCAAACCCTCTATCTCTATGTATGTATACTGTATGTACGTACCAAGTTGTCAAAGACAAAGAAGCATCTGCAACATTCACATCCACAATCACAAACAAATACTCTACTCTACTCAGGATTACCTGGCTGCTGCAAACCATTCAAATTCACAACTGCAAACAAATCACACGCCTGGCTGCAACACCATGGATGGAGATCCAACACCATGGATAGATAGATAGATAGATAGATAGATAGATAGATAGATAGATATGATCCAACAAGAATGGTTCAAACATGCTACTACCACTTGATTATCCAGCCAAGTCTAGCTAGCAGATCATCCAAGGTGGTTGGTTCAACGACGCCAACACACGATACCTCCCAGCCAGCGACACCAACGGAACAGACCGTCGCACTACCGACTTACTTGTTCATTCTACGGGCACCCATAGCTAGAGTTCCCAGTACCAGGTGCTATCTAGATAGATACATAGATAGATAGATAGGTAGGTTTTATACAGACACGGTTCAACCTCCACTGAGGGACATCAGCATCCATCTAAGATCAAGAGCAGCAGCTCAGCAGAAGAACATGGAGCTCCTCACTTTCTCGTGCAGCCGAGGCAGCCCCTGGAAGTGTTCAAACACAAGCAAGCAATCAGCATCTGGAGTAGAATTTAATCTATAATAAACATAGTCTAAAAACTTGTACCAAAGAAAGGTGACTTACCTACTACACCAGTGGAGGATATTCATCATCCGCGTAACCAGCCCCTAAGTCAGATTCTTCCTCCATAATCATCTTGAACTCCGCCCTCATCTTTGACATCATCTCAGACCTCTTGTCCTTCAAGATGGACAGCCTCGCCTCCAAAATACGGAGTTTGGCATGCCAGACGGCCCTCTGGGCACGCCTGTCACGAGCAGCTGCCTCATCCCTCTCTTGTTGTGTACCAAAAGCAGGTTGATATGGGACTCTCTGTTGGTGTGTGCCATGCTCAAAACTAGGAAATCTTGGGAACTGATAATGAGAAAAATGCAATACTAAGGCAGCAAACATACCACAAGAGTTTTCTAGACAAACAATAGCACAGTACTAGCAAACATATCACAACAGTTGACAAATAATAAATGCTACTCTTAATACAGACATCTGGTTATAAGTTGTTATCTCAATGAAATGCACCCAATATAAGTACTAGTAGACTCATTCAGACGATGTGACATGAAAACCATGGCTGGCTTATAACATGGATGGAAACGAGCAAACCAGAGACAAAACAAGCACTTGCATAATTCTTTCTAAACATCTTATAGTAACAGAGATATTTCCAACAGTAGGCAAGCGAATTTCATAAGATCTACTCAAAACTGGTTTAAAGTGATCTTTATCCCAAAAGAAAGAGAACGTACAGGAGGGTGTGGATAGATGGATTGACGTACTCCCCGATTTCTTTCAAGAAGTGGAGGTCCGTTAGGTCCCAGCTGATCCATCTCATCGTCATTCTTGAGCACAAGGACCTTCAGTGCTGACATGCTTGCGTCAACTCCCAGCATCTCTTGATCAATCCGCTCCAGGGATGCGTCAAGCATGTCGTTGAAGGACGTCTCTAATGCTACCTTGGCACGAGACTTGCACTTCAACAACTCTGGATTCACCAATCTGAATCCATGCGTTCCTGGATAGGTCCTCACACCGATCTTTGCTGCTTCTTGGAGGGGGGCTCGCTCATCCAGTTGAAATTGAACCTGATGAGCTTGATTCACCTGAGTGATCTGCAGATCTTCAAGCACATCGTCAACATCAGCAAGGCGGGAAACTACTCTGACTTGGTGGCGGGCCATGGTGGGATATCCTCCTGTAAAAGAAACAACTTCTTTCATACCAACCCTAGGTGCTGCTAAGCAGTGGCGGAGGACGGAAAAAAATTGAGGTGGGGCGAAATATAGAGGAGAAAAAAATTTAGGATGCAACATCAAATTCACAACATGAAAATACCAGTAAGATCATTGTAATTCTCTCTCTCATAAAAAGAAATAGCCAATCAGTACAAATCCCCATCCCAGCCGAAGCCTCTCTCATCTCTCATTCTCTCATAGCCCCCGCCTGCCTCGTAATCACACAATCTGTCTATCAGTCTCTCCCCACAGTAGCTGCACCACAATAGTCGTCCTCAACCCACTCCACTCGATGGTTCCCAGCGCAGGCTGCCTCCACACACATCCGATAACAGTGCCCTACCAGGTCCTACCGCATAAAATCAAGGTAGGGCGGAGGGCCCAAATAATGGTTCCCAGCGCAGGAAGCCTCCACACATTCTCTCATAGCCCCTGCCTCGTAATCACACAATCTGTCTATCCTTCTGGCGGCAGGGCAGAGAAGGACGGCGGCGCTCGCGGACGGGGACGGGGACAGCGACGCGGCGGCGGGGAGGGGGAGGCGGAGGCGGAGGATAGGGTTGGTTTGAGACGAGGGCGAGGGGAGGCGACCAGCGCTGGTAGTTTGTTGGCCCGATCGGCGCGCTGGTCCGTCGGATTCGATCCGACGGCCACGCCGCGATCCAGCCAGCGCCTGACGGGCCTTTGGGCCGAAAGTGGAGGCTGGGGCGCTGGGTGACTGGGCCGGCTTCGGCCCAGAGAGCCCTGGCCAATTTTTAGATTATTTTGATTATCTGTTTTCTGTCCAGATTTTGGGTAGATTACAAATAGTTTTTCTATGCATTATTTTCCAACGAAAATGTGTTTAGAAAATAGAAATTAAATAGAAATGTCTCTGCAAAGAAAATAAAAGTTTCTGAAAATAAAATAGAAAATTTTCAAAAAAATAAAGAAAAGTTCATGAATTTTATAACAGAAAATAATAAAGTTCATGAACTTTTTATTTGGTCAAAGAAAAGTTTCAGTAAATACTAAAAAGTTCATGAATTTTATATTCATGTTTTTTCGCTGCGTAAATAATTAATAGTGCTTTTTTTTACAAAGAAAATAAAAGTTTAGAGAGAATTAAATTCAAAGAGCATATTAAATTGGTTATTAAAAATAAATATGATTGTGTTATTTTATGACCAACGTTATTAATAACATGATCATGTTTTATTATTGTTATAAAAAGGTGCATTTATTTCTATTTTTGACCAATGGTAATATAGATTTAATTGCATAAACAATTGTATGTTTAATTTGACCAACGTTAGATTAATCCATATGATTGTTATAATGATCTCACTTAAATTGTGATTTCAGGAGGTTACCACTTGATGAGTTACCTAAAAGATGTTCCGACACTCAGAGGTGATAACTACACTGAGTGGAGGAAGAAAGTAGATCTGGCATTTGTCTGTGCTGAGGTGGACTGGGTTGTGGATGAACCACAGCCGGTTAGACCTACAGAGCCAGTCAGAGAGGCCACTGATGATGATGCTGCGTGGGATAAAAAGAGGAGGGATTATGCTCCATTAGAGATGTCATATTCCCTCAACAATCAAAAGTGGATCAACGCCAACAAAAAGTGTATGGCATTTATAAAGAATACAATTGAGAACGCCATTGTGGGCTCAATTGCAGAGTGCACTTCCGTAGGGGAGTTGCTTACAAAGATAAAGAGCCAGTTCACTGGTTCTTCAAAGACATGTGCCACCCAGTTGATAAAGCAACTGGTGACAGAGAACTACACTGGCGGTGGTCATGGAATAAGAGAGCACATCCTCAGGATGAGCAACATGGCAGCTAAGCTTAAGCCCATGGATGCGGATTTGGAGATCAAAGCAGCGCTCCTGGTCCACCTGGTCATGGCTTCGCTGCCAAAAGAGTTTGCAACCTTTGTTGTCAACTACAACATGTCACCTGAAACATGGGACATTGAAAAGACCATAGCCATGTGTGTCCAAGAAGAGGACAGACTTAAAGCCACACATGATGGTTCACTAAACTATGTGAAGGACAACAAGAAAAAGAAATACAATCAAAGTGACAATAGTTCCCCTTCAAAGGCGCATGGAAAATCGCACATCAGCATCAGCAGAAGTCTTTTCCAGTGGACAAAGATACTTGCCTCCACTGCAAGCAGACTGGGCATTACAAGAAAGACTGCCCAGATTGGCTAAAGTCTATAATGGCAAAGAGAGGTAACAACATTGTTTCCTTTGTAAATGAATGCTTGTATACACAGTTTTCGAAATCTACTTGGTGGATTGACTTAGGAGCAACTGTTCATGTTGCAAATTCATTACAGGGATTCCATTCGACGCGGACTACGCAAAGAAGCGAAAGATGCGTTGAAGTCGCGAATGGAGTTCAAGCAGACGTCGAAGCTGTTGGCGACATCTCCTTGGAGTTGGCTGATGGTTTGACGATTTTGCTTAGAGATGTCTTATTTGTTCCTTCATGTCACAGAAACTTAATAAGTGTATCACATTTGGATAAAGACAGTTATGAATGTTATTTTGCACATGGCAAGTGTGCCATATGGTTTTTAAAGATGCTTGTGTGGGTATTGCCTTACTTCACGATGATCTTTATTTGTTATCCTTACGTGAAAAAGTGCATTCTGTGTGTAATGTGAATGAGCAAGATTCCGCGTCGGAGAATAGAAAGACTAATTAAAGAGAACTCATGACTCATCGAAATTATGGCACTGTCGCTTAGGCCATATTTCGAGGGGGAGAATAGAAAGACTAATTAAAGATGAGATTCTTCCTCCGTTAGAGTTCTCAGACTTGGAACAATGCATAGATTGCATTAAAGGAAAGTATGTAAAACAAATCAAAAAGGGTGCAAACCATAGCACAGGAACACTAGATATCATTCACACTGATATTTGTGGACCATTTCCTGTGAAAAGTGTGGATGGCTATGACTCGTTCATAACATTCACAGATGATTACTCCTGATATGGTTATATTTATCCAATCAAAGAAAGAACTGAAGCGTTGGATAAATTTAAAATATTCAAAGCTGAAGTAGAAAACCAGCATGATAAAAGAATAAAGATAGTCAGGTCTGACCGTGGGAGGGAGTACTACGGTCGGCACACTCCATATGGCCAAGTCCCTGGACCTTTTGTAAAGTTCTTACAGGAGACTGGCATAGTAGCCCAGTATTCAATGACGGGCGAGCCTCAGCAAAATGGAGTAGCTAAAAGGCGCAACCGTACACTTATGGATATGGTGCGTAGCATGATGAGTTACTCCACTTTGCCATTGGGATTATGGATGGAGGCGCTTAAAACCGCCATTCACATTCTCAATAGAGTGCCAAGCAAGTCGGTGCCCAAAACACCGTACGAGCTATGGACAGGAAGAGTGCCCTCTCTACAACACTTCAGGGTGTGGGGGTGCCCTGCTGAGGCCAAAATGTTTAATCCAAACATTGCAAAGTTAGATCCCAAAACAGTGAGTTGCCACTTCATTGGCTATCCAGACAGATCAAAGGGTTTTCGTTTCTACTGTCCAGACGGATATACAAAGTTTGTAGAAACAAGACATGTAGTCTTCTTAGAGGACGAAATGATGAGGGGGAGCTTGGTAGCTCGGAAAATTGATCTTGAGGAGAAGAGGGTGCATGCACCTAATCCGATGATTCAGGAGCCATTTTTCTCACTACCAGTTGTAACTCCATCCATGACAACTATGGGAGAGGACCCGGAACCTGTCCGTCAGGAGCCGACTGAACCCGTTGTTGAGCATGAAAGGGAGCTGCAGCAGCCAATTTTAGACGATGTGCCGGAAGTTGAGGCACAGAATGTGCCAGAAACTGAGGCCCTTAGAAGGTCTAATATAACAAGAAGATCAGTTATTTCTACTGATTATAAAGTCTATAACACAGAAATGGTTCATATGGAAGGTGACCCCACTACATATGAAGAAGCCATTAGAAGCCCTCACTCATCAAAATGGCTAGAGGCAATGGAGGATGAAATGAAATCAATGAGTTCTAAAGATGTTTGGAACTTAGAGGAAATTCCTAAAGGAGCCAAAACAGTAGGCTGCAAATGGGTCTACAAAACTAAGTATGACCCTAATGGGAATATAGAAAAGTATAAAGCCCGACTTGTGGCAAAAGGATTTACACAAAGAGAAGGGATAGACTACAATCAGACTTTTTCCCCAGTCTCATGTAAAGATTCCTTCAGAATCATAATGGCATTAGTTGCACATTTTGATTTAGAGTTACATCAAATGGATGTAAAGACGGCATTTCTGAATGGTGATTTAAAAGAAAAGGTCTACATGAAACAACCCAAGGGTTTTATCATGGAAGGCAAGGAAAATATGGGATGCCGCCTGAAGAAATCCATTTATGGATTAAGGCAAGCCTCTAGACAGTGGTATCTAAAGTTTAATCAAATGATTAAAAGTTTTGGATTTAAAGAAAATATTGAGGATAACTGCATTTATGCAAGGTTTAAAATGGGAAATATATTTTCCTAATCTTGTATGTGAATGATATCCTGCTTGCTAGCAGTGATGTTAGTCTACTATAAGAAACAAAGAAGTTCTTATCCTCAAATTTTGACATAACAGATCTTGGTGAAGCATCATATGTTTTGGGCATAGAAATTCACCGAGATAGGAACAATGGAGTCTTAGGACTATCGCAGAAAGCATATTTAGAAAAGGTTCTTCAAAAGTATAATATGCATGCGAGTAAAGCCACACCTGCTCCTATAGTCAAGGGCGATAGTTTTGGGAAATTCCAATGTCCCAAGAACCAGTACGAGATCGATCAAATGAAAGCAGTACCATATGCTTCGGCTGTTGGAAGCTTACAGTATGCACAAGTGTGCACTCGCCCTGACTTAGCTTTTATCACCGGGGTACTCGGTAGATATCAAGAGAATCCAGGCATATAGCACTGGAAGATGGTAAAGAAAGCATTGCGTTATGCGCAAGGCACGAAGGACTACATGCTAACATACAGGAGATGTGATTCCCTAGAGATAAAAGGGTATTCAGATGCAGATTTTGCGGGGGACAGAGATGATAGAAAATCCACGTCTGGATACGTATTCACTCTCGATGGGGGAGCTATTTCATGGAAAACCTCCAAACAGTCGATAGTTGCATCATCCACGATGTATACAGAATTCATAGCATGCTTCGAGGCCATGGGGCTGGCGATATGGCTAAAGAAATTTATACCCGACTTGAAAGTGGTAGATTGTATTCACAAACCACTAAAGATGTACTGTGACAACCAGCCCGCAGTATTCTATGCTCACAACAACAAGTCGAGTAATGCTGCCAAAACAATAGAGATAAAGTATTATGTTGTGAAAGATAAAATCCAGGATCACACTATAAGTCTCGAGCATATAAGGACAAAGGATATGCTTGCGGATCTGCTTACGAAAGGCTTACCACCCAATGTGTTCAAGGAACACTTAGCCGGCATGGGTTTAAGGGAAAGCCTTATGATTCCTGGATCATGAGAGGCCCAAAAGGAACAGAATTTGTTTCTAAACATAACGTATGTCGTAGCTGTATAATTCTATCGGCAATTAAGCTGTGACGATGAAACATGCTCTATGTACCAATATGTGATGAAACAAATAAACTAGAAAGTATAAGGTTAAAAGTAAAGTTGAGATCAAGGGGGAGAATGTTAGATTGATCTCCACCGATCGAGTCCAATGGCTCGGTCGAGCCCTTTCTCTCGTGCCCTGATCGGGGGCGCCCAACCCATTATGGTTGGTGGGCCCCTGTCACGCAGCGCTACATAAAGAGGTGGGGGCCAGCGGCATGCAGTACGAGGTTCACCGCGCAGCCAGTCTCCCCACCGATATCCCCTTCCGATCTAGGGTTAGCGCAATGCTCACGGGAAGCACCACCACCTCGCCATCTCTCCGCCATCACCATGCGCCAAAGCACCACGATGGCCTATGGCTCGAGCTCCTCCGGCCAGTCCGAAGGTAGGTTCACTGGAATCTCTAGCCTAACCAATCCCGATGGATCTAACAAGGCTGCCTCCACACACATCCGATAACAGTGCCCTACCAGGTCCTACCGCATAAAATCAAGGGCGGAGGGCCCAAATAACAATCTGTCTATCGCATAAAATCAAGGTAGGGTGGTCGCCTGACCTTGCCCTACCAGGTCCTCCACCTGTGCTGCTAAGAGAGGAGGAAGAGGTGCTAAGAGAGGAGGAAGAGGAAGAGTAGGAGGAGGAGGAGCACCTTCTGGTGGCAGGGCAGAGAAGGACGGCGGCGCTCACGGACGGGGACGGGGACAGCGACGCGGCGGCGGGGAGGAGGAGGCGGAGGCGGAGGATAGGGTTGGTTTGAGACGAGGGCGAGGGGAGGCTGTTGGAAATATGCCCTAGAGGCAATAATAATAAAGTGTTTATTATCATATTTCTCCGTTCATGATAATGGTTTATTATTCATGCTAGAATTGTATTGACCGGAAACTAAATACATGTGTGAATGATGAACAAATACCGAGTCCCTAGTAAGCCTCTACTTGACTAGCTCGTTGATCAAAAGATGGTCAAGGTTTCCTGACCATGGACATGAGTTGTCATTTGATAACGGGATCACATCATTAGGAGAATGATGTGATGGACATGACCCAACCATTAGCATAGCATATGATCATTCAGTTTATTGCTATTGCTTTCACTATGTTAAATACACGTTCCTCTGACCATGAGATCATGCAACTCCCGGATACCGTAGGAATACTTTGGGTGTATCAAACGTCACAACGTAACTGGGTGATTATAAAGGTGCACTACAGGTATCTCCGAAAGTGTTTGTTGAGTTGGCATGGATCGAGATTGGGATTTGTCACTCCGACTATCGGAGAGGTATCTTTGGGCCCTCTTGGTAATACAGCATCACAGAAGCCTTGCAAGCACCGTGACTAAAGAGTTAGTTGCAAGATGATGTATTACGGAACGAGTAAAGAGACTTGCCAGTAACGAGATTGAACTAGGTATTGGATACCGACGATCGAATCTCGGGCAAGTAACATACCGCCGGACAAAGGGAACAACATATGTTGACATATGAGGTTCACCGATAAAGATCTTCGTGGAATATGTAGGAACCAATATGAGCATCCAGGTTCCGCTGTTGGTTATTGACCGGAGAGTCGTCTCGGTCATGTCTACATCATTCCCGAACCCGTAGGGTCCGCACACTTAAGGTTCGATGACGATATAGTATTATTAGAGTTATGTGATTGGTGACCGAATGTTGTTCGGAGTCCCGGATGAGATCACGGACATGACGAGGAGTCTCGGAATGTCCGAGAGGTAAAGATCGATATATTGGACGATATGTTTAGGCCAAGAGGTGAGACCCACGGGACCTTAGCAAAAGGCAGTTTTGCAGAGGGCAGGGTCCAGACGCCAGGAACCCTGGCGTCTGGCCCTGGGCCAGACGCCGAGGCCCATGGCGTCTGGGCCAGACGCCTGGAACCGTGGCGTTTGGTACTGGAATCCGAGAAGGACTCTTCCTTTTGTTCCAAACCGACTTTGGGGAGGCTCTTTCTCCAAGTTTCGACCCCAGGGCTCAACATATAAATAGAGGGGCAGTGCTAGCACCTGGAACACATCAAGATTGACCAAGCCGTGTGCCGGCAACCCCGTCCCTCTAGTTTTCCACCTCGGTCATATTTTCGGAGAGCTTAGGCGAAGCCCTGCCGGAATCACTTCACCGTCACCGTCACCACACCGTCGTGCTGACGGAACTCATCTACTTCCTTGACGTCTTGCTGGATCAAGAAGGCGAGGATCGTCATCGAGCTGCACGTGTGTAGAACTCGGAGGTGCCGTACGTTCGGTACTCGATCGGTGGAGCTCGAAGGATTGTTCGACTACATCAACCGCGTTTTGAGACGCTTCCGCTAACGGTCTACGAGGGTACGTAGACACACTCCCCCCTCTCGTAGCGATGCATCTCCATGGATAGATCTTGCGTGAGCGTAGGAATTTTTTTGAAATTACATGCTCCGTTCCCCAACAGTGGCATCCGAGCCAGGTCTATGCGTAGATGTGATTTGCACGAGTAGAACACAAAAGAGTTGTGGGCGTGGGTGTATACATATTGCTTACCGTTACTAGTTGTTACTCGGTCAGCGGTATTGTGAGATGAAGCGGCCCGAACTGACATTACGCGTACGCTTACGCGAGACTGGTTTCACCGTTGGTGCACATTGCTGCATAAAAGGTGACTGGCGGGTGTCTGTTTCTCTCACTTTAGTTGAACCGGTTTCAATGAAGAGGGTTCTTTTAGAAGATCAAAAAGCAATCGCTACACCACGTTGTGGTTTTGCGTAGGTAAGAACGGTTCTTGCAAACCCGTAGCAGCCACGTAAAACTTGCAACAACAAAGTAGAGGACGTCTAACTTGTTTTTGCAGGGTATGCTGCTGATGTGATATGGCCAAGACATGATGTGATATAAGTTGTTGTATGAGATGATCATGTTTTGTAAGTTATCAGGCAACCGGCAGGAGCCATATGGTTGTCTCTTTATTGTATGCAATGCCAACGCTATGTAATTGCTTTACTTTACCGCTATGAGTTAGCAGTAGTAGTAGTAGCAATAGTCGGCGAGACGACCACGACGCTACGATGGAGATCAAGGTGTCACGATGCTACGATGGTGATCAAGGTGTCAACCCGGTGATGATGGAGATCATGACGGTGCTTTGCTGATGGAGATCAAAAGCACAAGACGATGATGGCCATATCATGTCACATATTTTGAATTGCATGTGATGTTAATCCTTTTATGCATCTTATTTTGCTTAGGACGGCGGTAGCATTATAAGATGATCCCTTCACTAAATTTCAAGATAAGTGTTCTCCCCGAGTATGCACCGTTGCGAAGGTTCGATGCTTCTAAGCACCACGTGATGATCGGGTGTGATGGATTCTTTCGTTCGCATACAACGGGTGTAAGCCAGTTTTTACACACGCAGAATACTTGGGTTAAACTTGACGAGCCTAGCATATACAGATATGGCCTCGGAACACAAGAGACCGAAAGGTCGAACATGAGTCATATAGTAGATATGATCAACATGAAAGATGTTCACCATTGATGAACTGATCCACCTCACGTGATGATCGGACGTGGATTAGTTTGATGTGGATCATGTTACACTTAGACAACTTGAGGGATGTTAATCTAAGTGGGAGTTCTTAAGTAATTTGATTAATTGAACTTCAATTATCATGAACATATCAAAAGTGTCTTAGCAATTTTATGTTGTAGATCGATAGACCACGCAGTAGTTCCACTAAATTTTAATATGTTCCTAGAGAAAGCTAAGTTGAAAGTTGATGGAAGCAACTATGCGGACTAGGTCCGTGACTTGAGGATTGTCCTCACTGCTGCACAGAAGGCTTATGTCTTTGATGCACCGCTCGGTGAGCAACCCCGATGGCTTGGTCTGAGGACGTTATGAACGTCAGGCAGACAAGAAAAGATGACTACTCGATAGTTCAGTGCACCATGCTTTACGGCTTAGAACCGGGGCTCCAAAGATGTTTTGAGCACCATGGAGCATATGAGATGTTCCAAAGAGCTGAAAGTTTGTTTTTCAAGCTTACACCCGGGTCGAGAGGTATGTAACCTTCGACAAGTTCTATAGCTGCAAGATGGAGGAGAATAGCTTCGTTAGTAAGCATGTACTCAGAATGTCTGAGTACTTCAATCACTTGAATTAAGTGGGAGTTAGACTTCCGAATAAAGTAGGTGATTGATAGAGTTCTCTAGTCACTATCACTAAGCTACTAGATCTTTGTGATGAACTATAAACAAACAAAGGATAGAGACATTAAGCTATTCGCGATGCTACAAGCTGCGGATGTAGAAATCAAAAAAGGGAGCATCAAATGTTGATGATTAATAAGATCACTAGTTTCAAGAAGGGCAAGGGAAAGAAAGGGAACTTCAAAAGAACGGTAAAACAGTTGCCGCTCCCGCGAAGAAACCCAAAGGTTAAACCCAAACCCGAGACTTAGTGCTCCCATTGCAAAGGGTAATATCACCAGGAGCGGAGCTTCCCCAAAGTAACTGGCAGATAATAAGACTGGCAATGTCAACAAAGATATATTTGATATACATGTTTTTGATGTGTAGCTTACTAGTACTCGTAGGAGCACCTGGGTATTTTGATACTAGTTCAGTTGCTTGCAACTCGAAACATGGAGCTTCGGAATAAACGAGGGCTAGCTAAGAACGAGGTGACGATGTGCATTGGAAGTGTTTCCAAGGTTGATGTGATCTCTATCGGCACGCTCTCTCTACCTTCGGGATTAGTTGAAACCTAAATAATTGTTATTTGGTGCCTGCGTTGAGCATGAGCATTATATCAGATAATGTTTACTGCAAGACGGTTATTCATTTTCGGAGAATAATTGTTATTCTATTTATTTGGATAATATCATTAATGATCATGCACTTAATGGTTTATTGAATCTCGATAGTAGTAATACACATGATTATAACATAGATGCCAAAAGACGAAAAACTGATAATGATAGTACCACATAATTGTGGCACTGACGCAAAGGTCATATTGTTGTTAAACGCATGAAGAAACTCCATGCTGATGGATTTTTGGAATCGCTTGATTATGAATCATTTGAGACGTGCGAACCATGCCTCTTGGGCAACATGACTAAAACTCTGTTCTCCGGAACAATGGAGTGAACAACAGACTTGTTGGAAATAATACATACCGATGTATGCGGTCTGATGAGTGTTGAGGCGCGTGGTGGATATCGTTATGTTCTCACATTCATAGATGATTTGAGTAGAGATGGTTATGTCTACTTGATGAAACATAAGTCTGAAACATTTGAAAAGTTCAAAGAATTTCAGAGTGAAGTAGAGAAACATTGTAACAAGAAAATAAAGCTCTTACGATTTGATCGAGGAAGAGAATATTTGAGTTACAAGTTTGGCACATACTTAAGACAATGTGGAATTGTTTCACAGTTCACGCCACCTAGAACACCACAGCGTAATGGTGTGTCCGAACGTCGTAATCGTACTCTATTGGATATAGTGCGTTCTATGATGTCTCTTACCGATTTGCCACTATCATTTTGGGGTTATGCATTAAAGACAGCTGCATTCACTTTAAATAGGGCACCGTCTAAATCCGTTGAGACGACACCGTATGAACTGTGGTTTGGTAAAGAACCTAAGCTGTCGTTTCTGAAAGTTTGGGGATACGATGCTTATGTCAAAAAGGCTTCAGCCAGATAAGCTCGAACTCAAAGCGGATAAGTGCGTCTTCATAGGATACCCAAAAGAGACCATTGGGTACACCTTCTACCACAGATCCGAAGGCAAAGTATTCATTGCTAAGAATGGATCCTTTCTAGAGAAGGAGTTTCTCTCGAAAGAAGTGAGTGGGAGGAAAGTAGAACTTGATGAGGTAATTGTACCTCCTCTGGATAGTAGTACGCCACAGAAAGAAATTTCTGTGACACCGACACAGACCAGAGAAGAAGTTGATGATGATGATCATGAGGCTTCAGATCAAGTTACTACAGAACTTCGAAGGTCAACCAGGACACGTTCCGCACCTGAGTGGTACGGAAATCCAGTCTTGGAGGTCATGTTGTTAGACAACGGTGAACCTTCGAATTATGAAGAAGCAATGGCAGGCCCGGATTCCGACAAATGGCTTGAGGCCATGAAATCCGAGATTGGATCCATGTATAATAACAAAGTGTGGACTTTGGTATACTTGCCCAATGAACGGCGAGTTATTGAAAATAAATGGATCTTTAAGAAGAAGACGGACACTGATGGTAATGTCACCGTCTATAAAGCACGACTTGTTGCTAAAGGTTATCGACAAGTTCAAGGAGTTGACTACGATGAGACTTTCTCACTCGTAGCGATGCTAAAGTCTGTCAGAATTATGTTAGCAAATTGCCGCGTTTTTATGATTATGAAACCTGGCAAAAGGACGTCAAAACGGCATTCCTTAATGGATTCCTTAAGGAAGAATTGTATATGATATAGTCGGAAGGTTTTGTCGATCCTAAAGGTGCTAACAAAGTGTGTAAGCTCCAGCGATCCATCTATGGACTGGTGCAAGCATCTCGGAGCTGGAATACTCGCTTTGATGAGTAGATCAAAGCATTTGGGTTTATACAAGTTTATGGAGAAACTTGTATTTACAAGAAAGTGAGTGGGAGCTCTATAGCATTTGTAATAAGTATATGCGGATGACATATTGTTGATTGGAAATGATGTAGAATTTCTGGAAAGCATAAATAATTAATTGAAAAGAGTTTTTCAATAAAAACCTGTTTTTAAGTTGTCCACGGATTGGGCATAGAGATCTATAGAGATGGATCAAGACGCCTGATAAAAAAATTCACATGTCTTGATGAGATTTTGAAGAAGTTCAAAATGGATCAAGTCAAAGAAATAAGTTCTTGCCTGATGTGAAGTGGAGTAAGACTTGAAGATCTAGGTAAAGGTTGTTTACATGTTAAGCATCAAAATCTATAAAGATAGATTGAGACGCTTCATGGAACTTTCACGAAATACATACCTTGACAAGTACTTTTTGAAGAAAGTTCAAAATGGATCAGTCAAAGAAGGAGTTCTTGACTATAGTGCAAGGTGTAAAGTTGAGTAAGACTCAAATCTCGACCACGGCAGAAGAAATAGAAAGGATGAATGATCATCCCCTATGCCTCGGCCATAGGATCTATAAAGTATGATATGTTGTGTGCTTTGCCATGTATCTGGCAAGGAGTGATCTAGGAGAAGTTCACTGGACAGCAGTCAAATTATCCTTAAGATGACTAAGGAAGAATTTCTTGGGAATAGAGGTGATAAAGAGTTCGTCGTAAAGGGTTACGTCGATGCAAGATTTAAACACTGATCCAGAAGACTATGAGTCTCAGACCGGATACCTAAAGTGGGGCAGTTGTTTTTTGGAGTAGCTCCAAACAGAGTGTGGTAGCAGCATCTACATAAGACATAGAGATTTGCAAAGTACACACGGATCTAAATGTGGCAGACCCGTTGACTAAAACCTCTCTCACAAGCAAAACATCATCAGCTTTAGAACTGATTGAGTGTTAACTACATGGAGATGTAATCTAGATTATTGACTCTAGTGCAAGTGGGAGACTGTTGGAAATATGCCCTAGAGGCAATAATAATAAAGTGTTTATTATCATATCTCTCCGTTCATGATAATGGTTTATTATTCATGCTAGAATTGTATTGACCGGAAACTAAATACATGTGTGAATGATGAACAAATACTGAGTCCCTAGTAAGCCTCTACTTGACTAGCTCGTTGATCAAAAGATGGTCAAGGTTTCCTGACCATGGACATGAGTTGTCATTTGATAACGGGATCACATCATTAGGAGAATGATGTGATGGACATGACCCAACCGTTAGCATAGCATATGATCATTCAGTTTATTGCTATTGCTTTCACTATGTCAAATACACGTTCCTCTGACCATGAGATCATGCAACTCCCGGATACCGTAGGAATACTTTGGGTGTATCAAACGTCACAACGTAACTGGGTGATTATAAAGGTGCACTACAGGTATCTCCGAAAGTGTTTGTTGAGTTGGCATGGATCGAGATTGGGATTTGTCACTCCGACTATCGGAGAGGTATCTCTGGGCCCTCTCGGTAATACAGCATCACAGAAGCCTTGCAAGCACCGTGACTAAAGAGTTAGTTGCAAGATGATGTATTACGGAACGAGTAAAGAGACTTGCCAGTAACGAGATTGAACTAGGTATTGGATACCGACGATCGAATCTCGGGCAAGTAACATACCGCCGGACAAAGGGAACAACATATGTTGACATATGAGGTTCACCGATAAAGATCTTCGTGGAATATGTAGGAACCAATATGAGCATCCAGGTTCCGCTGCTGGTTATTGACCGGAGAGTCGTCTCGGTCATGTCTACATCATTCCCGAACCCGTAGGGTCCGCACACTTAAGGTTCGATGACGATATAGTATTACATGAGTTATGTGATTGGTGACCGAATGTTGTTCGGAGTCCCGGATGAGATCACGGACATGACGAGGAGTCTCGGAATGTCCGAGAGGTAAAGATCGATATATTGGACGATATGTTTAGGCCAAGAGGTGAGACCCACGGGACCTTAGCAAAAGGCAGTTTTGCAGAGGGCAGGGTCCAGACGCCAGGAACCCTGGCGTTTGGTACTGGAATCCGAGAAGGACTCTTCCTTTTGTTCCAAACCGACTTTGGGGAGGCTCTTTCTCCAAGTTTCGACCCCAGGGCTCAACATATAAATAGAGGGGCAGGGCTAGCACCTGGAACACATCAAGATTGACCAAGCCGTGTGCCGGCAACCCCGTCCCTCTAGTTTTCCACCTCGGTCATATTTTTGGAGAGCTTAGGCTAAGCCCTGCCGGAATCACTTCACCGTCACAGTCGCCACGCAGTCGTGCTGACGGAACTCATCTACTTCCTTGACGTCTTGCTGGATCAAGAAGGCGAGGATCGTCACCGAGTTGCAAATGTGTAGAACTCGGAGGTGCCGTACGTTCGGTACTCGATCGGTGGAGCTCGAAGGATTGTTTGACTACATCAACCGCGTTTTGAGACGCTTCCGCTAACGGTCTACGAGGGTACATAGACACACTCCCCCCTCTCGTAGCGATGCATCTCCATGGATAGATCTTGCGTGAGCGTAGGAAATTTTTTGAAATTACATGCTCCGTTCCCCAACAGAGGCGACCGGCGCCAGCGTATTTATTTTATACGGCGGGGCGGCGGCTAGTAGTTGGGCTGGGCCGCGGCTAGCCGTTGGGCTGGGCCAAACATAAGTGAGCACCTCATCACCACAACCTCCCCTCAAAAAAAAACCTCATCACCACAACCCACACGACGATTGCGGCGTTGCTCTGAAGGCCGCCTGCTGTTGGGGATCGTAGCAAGAATTTCATAAAAATTCTACGCAACACCAAGATCAATCTATGGAGAAACTAGCAACGAGAGAGAGAGAGAGGGAGTGGATCTTCATACCCTTGAAGATCGCTAAGCGGAAGCGTTACTAGAACGCGGTTGATGGAGTCGTACTCGCGGCGATCCAAATCGCGGAAGATCCGATCTAGTGCCGAACGGACGGCACCTCCGCGTTCAACACATGTACAGCCCGGGGACGTCTCCTCCTTCTTGATCCAGCAAGGGAGAGAGGAGAAGAAGAGGGGGAGAGCTCTGGCAGCACGACGGTGTGGTGGTGGAGCTCGTGGTATCCCGGCAGGGCTTCGCCAAGCACTTGCGGGAGGAGGAGAAGTAGAGAAGAGGGCAGGGCTGCGCCAGGATGTAGGGGTGCGCCCCCCTTCCCACCCCCTACCCTTATATAGGCTAGGGGGGAGGGGGGCGAACCCTAGATGGGTTCCCCTAGGGGGGCGGCGGCCTAGGGGGGGTGCCTTGCCCCCCAAGTCAAGGGGGGGCGCCCCCACCCCCTAGGGTTTCCAACCCTAGGCGCCATGGCCCTTGGGGGGGAGGTGCACCAGCCCACTATGGGCTGGTTCCCTCCCCAATTCAGCCCATTAAGTCCTCTGGGGCTGTTAGCCTCTCCCGGTGGACTCCCGGAACCCTTTCGGTGATCCCGGAACAATTCCGGTAACTCCCGAAACTTTTCCGGCGACCGAAATAGGACTTCCCATATATAAATCTTTACCTCCGGACCATTCCGAAACTCGTCGTGACGTCCGAGATCTCATCCGAGACTCCGAACAACCTTCGGTAACCACATACGTTTCCCATTACTACTCTAGCGTCACCGAACCTTAAGTGTGTAGACCCTACGGGTTCGGGAACTATGCAGACATGACCGAGACACCTCTCCGGCCAATAACCAATAGCGGGATCTGGATACCCATATTGGTTCCCACATATTCCACGATGATCTCATCGGATGAACCACGATGTCGGGGATTCACAATCCCGTATACACTTCTCTTTGTCCATCGGTATGTTACTTGCCCGAGATTCGATCGTCGGTATCCCAATACCTTGTTCAATCTCGTTACCGGCAAGTCTCTTTACTCATTCCCATAACAAATGATCCCGTGACCAACTCCTTAGTCACATTGAGCTCATTATGATGATGCATTACCGAGTGGGCCCAGAGATACCTCTCCGTCACACGGAGTGACAAATCCCAGTCTCGATTCGTGCCAACCCAACAGACACTTTCGGAGATACCTGTAGTGCACCTTTATAGTCACCCAGTTACGTTGTGACGTTTGATACACCCAAAGCATTCCTACGGTATCCGGGAGTTGCACAATCTCATGGTCCAAAGAAATGATACTTGACATTGGAAAAGCTCTAGCAAACGAACTACACGATCTTTGTGCTATGCTTAGGATTGGGTCTTGTCCATCACATCATTCTCCTAATGATGTGATCCCGTTATCAATGACATCCAATGTCCATGGTTAGGAAACCATAACCATCAATTGATCAACGAGCTAGTCAACTAGAGGCTCACTAGGGACATGGTGTGGTCTATGTATTCACACATGTATTACGGTTTCCGGTTAATACAATTCTAGCATGAATAATAGACAATTATCATGAACAAGGAAATATAATAATAACCATTTTATTATTGCCTCTAGGGCATATTTCCAACAGCCTCCCACTTGCACTAGAGTCAATAATCTAGTTACATTGTGATGAAACGAACACCCATAGAGTTCTGGTGTTGATCATGTTTCGCTCGTGGAAGAGGTTTAGTCAACGGGTCTGCAACATTCAGATCTGTATGCACTTTACAAATATCTATGTCTCCATCCTCAACGTAATGACGAATGGAGTTGAAGCGGCGCTTGATGTGCTTGGTCTTCTTGTGAAACCTGGGCTCCTTGGCAATGGCAATAGCTCCAGTGTTGTCACTGAAGAGTGTCATCGGGCCCGACGCATTGGGAATCACTCCTAGGTCGGTGATGAACTCCTGCATCCAGACTCCTTCCTGTGCTGCTTCCGAAGCAGCTATGTACTCCGCTTCACATGTAGATGCCGCCACGACGCTTTGCTTGCAACTGCACCAGCTGACTGCCCCACCATTCAAAATATACACGTATCCGGTTTGTGACTTGGAGTCAACCGGATCTGTGTCGAAGCTAGCATCGACGTAACCCTTTACGACGAGCTCTTCGGCACCTCCATAAACGAGAAACATATCCTTAGTCCTTTTCAGGTACTTCAGGATATTCTTGACCGCTGTCCAGTGTTCCATACTGGGATCACTTTGGTACCTCCCCACCAAACGTATGGCAAGGTTCACATCAGGTCTGGTACACATCATGGCATACATTATAGAGCCTATGGCTGAGGCATAGGGGATGACACTCATCTTTTCTCTATCTTCTGCCGTGGTCGGGCATTGAGTCGCACTCAATCTCACACCTTGCAATACAGGTAAGAACCCCTTCTTGGACTGATCCATATTGAACTTCTTCAATATCTTATCAAGGTATGTGCTTTGTGAAAGACCAATGAGGCGTCTCGATCTATCTCTATAGATCTTGATGCCTAATATGTAAGCAGCTTCACCAAGGTCCTTCATTGAAAAACTCTTATTCAAGTAGGCCTTTATGCTTTCCAAAAGTTGTATATCACTTCCCATCAACAATATGTCATCCACATATAATATGAGAAATGCTACAGAGCTCCCACTCACTTTCTTGTAAATACAGGTATCTCCATAAATCTGTATAAACCCAAACGCTTTGATCACCTCATCAAAGCGAATGTTCCAACTCCGAGATGCTTGCACCAGCCCATAGATGGAGCGCTGGAGCTTGCATACCTTGTCAGCATTCTCAGGATCGACAAAACCTTCCGGCTGCATCATATACAATTCTTCCTTAAGGAAGCCGTTAAGGAATGCCGTTTTGACGTCCATTTGCCAGATCTCATAATCATAAAATGCGGCAATTGCTAACATGATTCGGACGGACTTCAGCATCGCTATGGGTGAGAAAGTCTCATCGTAGTCAACCCCTTGAACTTGTCGATAACCCTTAGCGACAAGCCGAGCCTTATAGACGGTCACATTACCATCCGCGTCTGTCTTCTTCTTAAAGATCCATTTATTCTCAATGGCTTGCCGATCATCGGGCAAGTCCACCAAAGTCCATACTTTGTTCTCATACATGGATCCTATCTCGGATTTCATGGCTTCAAGCCATTTGTTGGAATCCGGGCCCACCATCGCTTCTTCATAGTTCGAAGGTTCACCGTTGTCTAACAACATGATCTCCAGGACAGGGTTGCCGTACCACTCTGGTGCGGAACGCGTCCTTGTGGACCTTCGAAGTTCAGTAGTAACTTGATCTGAAGTTTCATGATCACCATCATTAACTTCCTCTCCAGTCGGTGCAGGCACCTCAGGAACATTTTCCTGTGCTGCGCTACTCTCCGATTCGGGAGAAGGTACAGTTACCTCATCAAGTTCCACTTTCCTCCCACTTACTTCTTTCGAGAGAAACTCTTTCTCGAGAAAGATCCATTCTTGGCAACAAAGATCTTGCCTTCGGATCTGAGGTAGAAGGTATACCCAATCGTTTCCTTAGGGTATCCTATGAAGATGCACTTTTCCGATTTGGGTTCAAGCTTTTCAGGTTGAAGTTTCTTGACATAAGCATCGCATCCCCAAACTTTCAGAAACGACAGCTTAGGTTTCTTCCCAAACCATAATTCATACGGTGTCGTCTCAATGGATTTAGACGGTGCCCTATTTAAAGTGAATGCGGCGGTCTCTAATGCATATCCCCAAAATGATAGCGGTAAATCAGTAAGAGACATCATAGACCGCACCATATCCAATAGTGTGCGATTACGACATTCGGATACACCATTACGCTGAGGTGTTCCAGGCGGCGTGAGTTGTGAAACGATTCCACATTTTCTTAAGTGTGTGCCAAACTCATGACTCAAATATTCTCCTCCACGATCAGATCATAAGAACTTTATTTTCTTGTCACGTTGATTCTCAACCTCACTCTGAAATTCCTTGAACTTTTCAAAGGTCTCAGACTTGTGTTTCATTAAGTAAACATACCCATATCTACTTAAGTCATCAGTGAGAGTGAGAACATAACGATAGCCACCGCGAGCCTCAACGCTCATTGGACCGCATACATCGGTATGTATTATCTCCAACAAGTTGGTTGCTCGCTCCATTGTTCCGGAGAACGGAGTCTTGGTCATCTTGCCTAAGAGGCATGGTTCGCATGTGTCAAATGATTCATAATCAAGAGACTCCAGTAGTCCATCTGCATGGAGTTTCTTCATGCGCTTGACACCAATATGACCAAGGCGGCAGTGCCAAAAATATGTGGGACTATCATTATCAACTTTACACCGTTTGGTATTAACACTATGAATATGTGTAGCATCACGTTCGAGATTCAATAAAAATAAACCATTGACCAGCGGGGCATGACCATAAAACATATCTCTCATATAAATAGAACAACGATTATTCTCGGATTTAAATGAGTAGCCATCTCGCATCAAACGAGATCCAGATACAATGTTCATGCTCAAAGCTGGTACTAAATAACAATTATTGAGGTTTAACACTAATCCCGAAGGTAGATGTAGAGGTAGCGTGCCGACGGCGATCACATCGACCTTGGAACCATTCCCGACGCGCATCGTCACCTCGTCCTTTGCCAGTCTCCGTTTATTCCGTAGTTCCTGTTTTGAGTTACAAATGTGAGCAACCGCACCGATATCAAATACCCAGGAGCTACTACGAGCGCTGGTAAGGTACACATCAATTACATGTATATCATTTATACCTTTGACGTTGCCGGCCTTCTTATCCGCTAAGTACTTGGGGCAATTCCGCTTCCAGTGACCCATCTCCTTGCAATAAAAGCACTCAGTCTCATGCTTGGGGCCATTCTTTGGCTTCTTCCCGGCAACTTTCTTACCGGGCGCGGCAACTCCCTTGCCGTCCTTCTTGAAGTTCCCCTTCTTCCCCTTGCCTTTCTTGAAACTAGTGGTCTTATTGACCATCAACACTTGATGCTCCTTTTTGATCTCCACCTCAGCTGATTTCAGCATCGAGTACAGCTCGGGAATAGACTTCTCCATCCCTTGCATGTTGTAGTTCATCACAAAGCTCTTGTAGCTAGGGGGAAGCGACTGGAGGATTCTGTCAATAACCGAGTCATCCGGAAGATTAACTCCCAGCTAAGCCAAGCGGTTATGCAACCTAGACATTTTGAGTATGTGCTCGCTGACAGAACTATTCTCCTCCATCTTGCAGCTAAAGAACTTGTCAGAGACTTCATATCTCTCGACCCGGGCATGAGCTTGGAAAACCATTTTCAGCTCTTGGAACATCTCATATGCTCCGTGATGCTCAAAACGCTTTTGGAGCCCCGGTTCTAAGCTGTAAAGCATGACGCACTGAACTATGGAGTAATCATCAACTCGCGCCTGCCAGGCGTTCATAATGTCCACAGACGCTGGAGCGGGTGCGTCACCTAGCGGTGCATCTAGGACATATACTTTCTTGGAAGCTATGAAGATGATCCTCAAGTTACGGACCCAGTCCGTATAGTTGCTTCCATCATCTTTCAGCTTGGTTTTCTCTAGGAACGCGTTGAAGTTGAGGGCAACATTAGCGTGGGCCATTGGATCTACAACATAGATTGTAAAGACAATTTTAGACTAAGTTCATGATAATTAAGTTCATCTAATCAAATTATTTAATGAACTCCCACTCAGATAGACATCCCTCTAGTCATCTAAGTGACACATGATCCATATCGACTAAGTCGTGTCCGATGATCACGTGAGACGGACTAGTCATCAATGGTGAACATCTCCATGTTGATCGCATCTTCTATACGACTCATGTTCGACCTTTCGGTCTCTCGTGTTCCGAGGCCATGTCTGTACATGCTAGGCTCGTCAAGTCAACCTAAGTGTTCCGCGTGTGTAAATCTGTCTTACACCCGTTGTATGCGAACGTTAGAATCTATCACACCCGATCATCACGTGGTGCTTCGAAACAATGAACCTTCGCAACGGTGCACACTTAGGGGGAACACATTCTTGAAATTTTAGTGAGGGATCATCTTATTAAGCTACCGTCGTTCTAAGCTAATAAGATGTAAATATGACAAACATCACATGCAAATCATATAGTGACATGATATGGCCAATATCATCTTGCTCCCTTGATCTTCATCTTCGGGCGCGGCATGATCACCATCGTCACCGGCATGACACCATGATCTCCATCATCATGATCTCCATCATCGTGTCTTCATGAAGTTGTCTCGCCAACTATTACTTCTACTACTATGGCTAACGGTTAGCGATAAAGTAAAGTAATTTACATGGCGTTTATGATTGACACGCAGGTCATACAATAAATAAAGACAACTCCTATGGCTCCTGCCGGTTGTCATACTCATTGACATGCAAGTCGTGAATCCTATTACATGAACATGATCAATCTCATACATCACATATATCATTCATCACATTCTTTTGGCCATATCACATCACATAGCATACCCTGCAAAAACAAGTTAGACGTCCTCTAATTGTTGTTGCATGTTTTACGTGGCTGCTATTGGGTTTCTAGCAAGAACGTTTCTTACCTACGAACAAGCCACAACGGTGATATGCCAATTGCTATTTACCCTTCATAAGGACCCTCTTCATCGAATCCGATCTGACTAGAGTGGGAGAGACAGACACCCGCCAGTCACCTTATGCAACAAGTGCATGTCTGTCGGTGAAACCAGTCTCGCGTAAGTGTACGCGTAAAGTCGGTCCGGGCCGCTTCATCCCACAATACCGCCAAATCAAGATAAGACTAGTAACGGCAAGCAAATTGGACAAACCAACGCCCACAATTCATTGTGTTCTACTCGTGCATAGAATCTACGCATAGACAGGGCTCTGATACCACTGTTGGGGATCGTAGCAAGAATTTCAAAAAAATTCTACGCAACACCAAGATCAATCTATGGAGAAACTAGCAACGAGAGAGAGAGAGGGAGTGGATCTTCATACCCTTGAAGATCGCTAAGCGGAAGCGTTACTAGAACGCGGTTGATGGAGTCATACTCGCGGCAATCCAAATCGCGGAAGATCCGATCTAGTGCCGAACGGACGGCACCTCCGTGTTCAACACACGTACAGCCCGGGGACGTATCCTCCTTCTTGATCCAGCAAGGGAGAGAGGAGAAGTAGAGGGGGAGAGCTCCGGCAGCACGACGGTGTGGTGGTGGAGCTCGTGGTATCCCGGCAGGGCTTCGCCAAGCACTTGCGGGAGGAGGAGAAGTAGAGAAGGGGGCAGGGCTGCGCCAGGGTGTAGGGGTGCGCCCCCTTCCCACCCCCTCCCCTTATATAGGCTAGGGGGGAGGGGGGCCGAACCCTAGATGGGTTCCCCTAGGGGGCGGCGGCCTAGGGGGTGCCTTGCCCCCCAAGTCAAGGGGGGGCGCCCCTACCCCCTAGGGTTTCCAACCCTAGGCGCCATGGGCCCTTGGGGGGGAGGCGCACCAGCCCACTATGGGCTGGTTCCCTCCCCAATTCAGCCCATTAAGTCCTCCGGGGCTGTTAGCCTCTCCCGGTGGACTCCCGGAACCCTTTCGGTGATCCCGGAACAATTCCGGTAACTCCCAAAACTTTTCCGGCGACCGAAATAGGACTTCCCATATATAAATCTTTACCTCCGGACCATTCCGGAACTCCTCGTAACATCCGGGATCTCATCCGGGACTCCGAACAACCTTCGGTAACCACATACATTTCCCATTACTACTCTAGCGTCACCGAACCTTAAGAGTGTAGACCCTACGGGTTCGGGAACTATGCAGACATGACCGAGACACCTCTCCGGCCAATAACCAATAGCGGGATCTGGATACCCATATTGGTTCCCACATATTCCACGATGATCTCATCGGATGAACCACGATGTCGGGGATTCACAATCCCGTATACACTTCTCTTTGTCCATCGGTATGTTACTTGCCCGAGATTCGATCGTCGGTATCCCAATACCTTGTTCAATCTCGTTACCGGCAAGTCTCTTTACTCGTTCCCGTAACACATGATCCCGTGACCAACTCCTTAGTCACATTGAGCTCATTATGATGATGCATTACCGAGTGGGCCCAGAGATACCTCTCCGTCACACGGAGTGACAAATCCCAGTCTCGATTCGTGCCAACCCAACAGACACTTTCGGAGATACCTGTAGTGCACCTTTATAGTTACCCAGTTACGTTGTGACGTTCGATACACCCAAAGCATTCCTACGGTATCCGGGAGTTGCACAATCTCATGGTCCAAAGAAATGATACTTGACATTGGAAAAGCTCTAGCAAACGAACTACACGATCTTTGTGCTATGCTTAGGATTGGGTCTTGTCCATCACATCATTCTCCTAATGATGTGATCCCGTTATCAATGACATCCAATGTCCATGGTTAGGAAACCATAACCATCAATTGATCAACGAGCTAGTCAACTAGAGGCTCACTAGGGACATGGTGTGGTCTATGTATTCACACATGTATTACGGTTTCCGGTTAATACAATTCTAGCATGAATAATAGACAATTATCATGAACAAGGAAATATAATAATAACCATTTTATTATTGCCTCTAGGGCATATTTCCAACACCTGCTGCTCCAAAGCGAGGGTCATAATAAGCGTTTTGGCATCAAAAAAAGGACCTCCAAGTTGATGCTCTCGCTCTGCTCTTCATGTTGCCCATCAACAAATGCCTCAAGTATCACACGGTTGTAACTGCAACCATCCCTCGCCCATTCACTCTGAACCTTCTGTGGCTGCTTGCCACCAACATGATTCAGCAAGCAGGAGCTTTGCTGCTTTGGGTTGCCGCAAGAGATCGGTCTGTGATGTGAGTTGCTCACTGATCAGCAGGCTTCACTTGAAGCCACCCACACTGAAAGTGAAAGGGCACCCCGGGAGAAGCATAGGGAAGGCGGTTAAGAGGCCTGCTGCTGATTTTGATTTTGGCCCTCTCTCTGTCCACAAGGAACCATGCAGCATAGCTGGGAACATGTGCAATTCTGCAAACAGCAAGGAAGATGCACCTTGTGTTGAGGAAAGGTGATCCTTGTTCAGAAATGCAAGTTGAGGAAAAGGAAACATGGACAGCAAAAGAAGCTGATTCTTCTTCAGAAGAAGAAGCAATACAGCACAATGTTGAGGACTGAAAAAGAGCCGCTGACAGCAAAGGTGTGCGACGGCGAAAGGAGCAGCAATGGGACTCATCTTCCACCACCTTGTGCCGCTGAGCCCACCAAAGAAGGCGATTCTTCAGAAAATGAAGCTATGCGGTGCAAAGTTGATGAAAAGGAAACACGGACACTGACAGCAAAGGTGTGCTCTGGCTGGCAAAACAAGCAGCAATGGCACTGATCTTCCACCACCTTGTGCTGCCGAGTCCACTAAAGAAGGCGATTATTCTGAAAATGAAGCGATGCGATGCAAAGTTGATGAAAAGGAAACACGGACAGCCAGGGTGTGCAACAGAAATGGAAGCACCCAAGGGACCAATCTTCCACCACCTTGTGCCGCCGAGTTCACCAAAGAAGGTGATTCTTCTGAAAAACAAGCAATGCAACACAAAACTGAGGAGAAGGAGCCATCGACAGCAAATGTGTGCAATCACGAAAGCAGCAAGAAAGAGACTCATCTTCCACCACCTTGTGCCGCCGAGTCTACCAAAGAAGGTGATTCTTCAGGAAAAGAAGCGATGGCATGCCAAATTGAGGAAAAGGATCCATTGACAACAAAGGTGTGCAACGGCGAAGGAAGCAGCCAAGAGACCGATCATCTACCACCTTGTGCCGCCGAATCTACCAAACAAGGTGATTCTTCTGAAAAAGAAGCGATGATACGCCAAGTTGAGGAGAAGGAGCCATTGACAGCAAACGTGCGCGACGGCGATGGAAGCAGCCAAGGGACTGATCACCCATCACCTTGTGCTGCCGAGTCCACCAAAGAAGGTGATTCTTCAGAAGAAGAAGCAATAAAACACAAAGTTGAGGAAAAAGTGCGCAACAGCGAAAGCAGCAGCAACTGGACTGATCCTTCACCTGGCGAGTCCATGAATGAAGCTGATTCTTCAGAAAATGAAGTAATGCAACATGAAGATGAGGAAAAGGAGCGATGGACGGACAGTGTGTGCAAAGGGGGAGGAAGCAGCCACTGGAATGATCCAATTGAATGGACGGACGCAGAACAGAGGGCATGGGAGATCAGCCCATCCTAGCTAGCCATCCGGGCTATGCCCCTGGAAATGTTATGTCATTTTGAAGATAAACTTCCAACTGTGGCCACTGTGTTCCGAAGACAATAAAATGCTTACATTATTATATTTATTTATTCGTAGAGAAAAGTAGACACTGATTAAATGACTGTATGCTACGAACTATTTTATTTATGCTGTTCTACTCAACAGAAATGCTTACGGTATATATATAGCCTGTATGATAAAGGAGCTTCTTATCAAGTTATTATATAGGTGTATGTTTTGAAGATAAGCATAACCTGACTGAGGGACATGATGAAATCTATGTTAATATTTTGCTGCAGTAATTAGATGACCCGCGCACTGAATCAATATTTTTCTTGTTGTGGAATGAACGTTTCAAGCAATGTTTTAACACACAAGGCATTGGTGTACCTTGTCGTATAGTTAGTTGAATTTCCTTTCTTCGTGTCCTCCGTAGATAATTAATTGTCTATACATGATTTTGCTAAGGTGCTGGCCAACATTAGTAGACACCTAATTACCATAAGCTTAGGAAGAAGATGCAGCAGTATAAGCACGCCAATTAGGAACCTACTTTGTACTGCTTGTAACAAACATAAACAATTTTTTTCCTTGTATATTACTTGATACAAAATCCAATATAGACAACTATTGATGCTCTGGTCAGTACTTGTTTTGTCATGTTACAGTGCACGCACTGTTATCGGTAAATAAAAAGGATTCATTTGAAATGTTAAAATCGATGAGGATGTTCTTTTAAATCGGTATAGCACTTGTAGAATTCTATTAGAATGGAAACAAACAAACAAACAAACAAACAAAATCTTTGTAATATATATGCAGATTACTGAGGAAGCTGGTACTAGTTGATCAAATGGAAATATTAGCTCTTCAATTTATACTAAACAAGCAAGAGAAACTTAGGATAGAGTAGTTGCTAAACATAAGAGATGGGTTACTTACTTAGGATGGATAGACCATCTTGTCTTGTGTGGGAAGAAACTGAGTCATCTTTGGTCATATTATTATTATCATATAGTAGAATGATTCTGAAATGGAGTTTTTGCTGTGTGGAGCAGCTGAAGAGGAGATGAGCGGTGGCATAAGAGGGAGTTTCGCATTTTGGGTTGGAAACTAGCAAGGGGGTTGACGCATGGTGATGGCCATTGTGTCATTGCTAAAAAACTGTGGTTGGTTTGCTTCTTTTGGTATTTATTTCACAAAACAGAAGACAATGCCATGTTGGTTTGGTAGACTGAGATTGGTGGTGTATGTATGTATGTATGTATGTATGTATGGAATGTTGATGTTGCTGATTCATCAAATCAGACTTGCATGTATGAACTAGTTAAAGAGGATGCATGGCAATGGGCTTGTCTTTCCTTATAAACATGAATGAATCAATGTAGTAACATTATTTCTTCTCCAAAGTTATGGCACTTTTGTTTATTTTTGACATGGAACATCTTTATTCTTCCATATATTAACCTGAGCGGACAGCAATGTTGTTGGCCACCAAGTCTTGGACCATACGGCTTGGGGACGTCCATGTTTGCACCGAATTGAATGCTGGTAGATCACAGCATCCGCAACCTTAAAACAGAAGAAAAAAATTGTAAAACAAGAAAGGTGTTTATCTCTTTAATTTAAGCAAAACACCCGAATAAGCATGTTGAATCGCAAATCCCCATCCAACTTGCAAGGAATCTGGCATCGATGCTAGTAATTTCCAGCATATCACCATGAGAAGAGTTGATAATCAGCAGCATTTCTTCGGATCTGGAACAAACTTGGCGCCATAAACATTAGCGCCAGGGACTACCTCATCGAGCTTCTCAAGGAACCATAACCATCATTCACTGATGAATTCCTTCATTCATTCATGAGCGATGATGGACAGGATGATGAGACATGCCTCTCAGTTTTTTGATCGACGATTGTATTGGGCTTGCTTGCTCTCTCTCAGCTTTTTTTAGTGTGCTTAGATTGATTGATTGATTTGGTTGCTGCTGCTTACGGCTGTTGGTGTTCACAAAATGTACTCTACTGTACCTAGATAGATAGCTGGATGGCTGGCTCTGCTCTGAATGAATGAATGAACCTGGAGATTGTTACAGCACAGCACATGATACTGAAGCCATCCATAATTTGGCTGATTTGGTTGGCGTCTGAATCTAGTTCGATGACTGGCGTTTGTTTGTTTGTTTGTTTGTTTGTTTAGCGTTTGTGTTGTCACTCTGCTTCCTCTGTATGAATTGAATTCTCTTCAACTTGAGCTTGCACAGCATTTTCTTAACATGTGATGTGATGCGATGAAGCTGGAGAGCAATACTGCTGCAGCCATCCTCACCAATCAGCCTGCATCAAGCCTCACAATTGCAAACATTCGCATTCACAATTGCAAACAAAGACCACACATCCACAATTCCATACCTGCTGCTAACATTCAAATTCACAGCTGCAAACAAATCACACGCCTGCAACACCAACACCATACTAAGGATGGAGATAGATATATAGATATGATCCCACAATACCATCAGGCATGGTTCAAACACTTAACTTGATTATCCACCCAAGTCTAAGTGTAGCTAGCAGACCATCAAAGATCAAGCTAGGTAGGTTGGTTGGTTCAACGACGCCAACACCACACCACAAACGATAACATGCCGCACATCCATGGTTCCCAGCGACACCCATACAGCTAGAGTTCATTCTACGGGCACCCCCATACAGCTAGAGTTCCAGGTGCCATCTAGATACATAGATAGATAGGTTTTATACAGACACATGATTCAACCTCCGCTGACGGACATCCGCATCCATCTAAGATCACCAGCAGCAGCTCAGCAGAAGAACATGGAGCTCCTCACTTTCTCGTGCAGCCGAGGCAGCTCCGGCACCGGGGCGCTGCCTGCCGACACAAACACAAACGATAACATGCCGCACATCCAAAGGTGACTGGAGTAGAATTTAATCTATAAACATGTCTAAAACTTGTACCAAAGATGACTTACCTAGGCCAGTGGAGGATATGCATGATCCGCGTAACCAGCCCCTAAGTCAGATGGTTCCTCCATAATCCTCTTGAACTCCGCCCTCATCTTCGACATCGTCTCAAACCTCTTGCCGCTCAAGATGGACTGCCTCGCCTCCAAAATACGGAGTTTGGCATGCCAGATGGCCCTCTGGGCACGCCTGTCACGAGCAGATGCCTCATCCCTCTCTTGTTGTGTACCATAAGCAGGTTGAAATGGGAATCTCTGTTGGAGTGTTGTGCCATGCTCAAAGCTAGGAGCTACTGGGAACTGATAATGAGAAAAACGCAATACTAAGCAAACATACCACAACAGTTTTCTAGACAAACAATAGCACTGTAGCAAACATGTCACAACAGTTGACAAATAATAAACCAAATGCTACTCTTAATACAGACATGTGGTTATAAATTGTTATCTCAATGAAATGCACCCAATATAAGTAGTAGCAGACGCAGATGTGATGGCTTATAACATGGGAACGAGCAAACCAGAGACAAAACAAGCACTTGCATAATTCTTTCTAAACATGTTATAGTAACATCCAACAGGAGGCAAGCGAATTTCATAAGATGTAGTCAACAAAACTGGTTTAAAGTGATGTTTATCCCAAAAGAAAGAGAACGTACAGGAGGGTGTGGATAGATGACTTGTTGTACTCCCCGATTTCTTTCAACAAGTGGAGGTCCATTCTGTGGCATCTGATTGTCATTGGAGAGCACAAGGACCTTCAGTGCTGCGATGCTTGCGTCAACTCCCAGCATCTCTTGATCAATCCGCTCCAGGGCTTCGTCAAGCATGGTGTTGAAGGACCTCTCTAATGCCCTCTTGGCACTAGACTTGCACTCCAACAACTCTGGATTAACCAGTATGAATCCATGCCTTCCTGGACGGGTCCTCACACTGATATCTGCTGCTTCTTCAAGGGAGGCTTGCTCATCCAATTGAAATCGAACAAGATGAGCTTGATTCATCTCAGTGATCTGCAGATCTTGAAGCGCAGCGTCAACATCAGCAAGGCTGGAAACTATTCTGACTTGGGCCCCCATGGTGGGATATCCTGTCCTGTAAAAGAAACAACTTTCATACCAACAACAGTTTAGGAGTTCAGTTAGCATGTAGGCGAGTTCAACACCACATCTTCATCCCACTTTTTCAAGCAATTCAGGATTGTAATGACCCTATCAAGCAAAAATTAATGAAGAACAGAGAGGTGCGGTAAGGGCCTGGGCGACGGCGGCTTACCCTGGGCGTGGCTCCTCGCGTGGGCTGGCCGGCGGCAAGGGCCTGGGCGGCGGCGGCAAATGATTCGGCGGAGGAGACAGGGCGGAGACACGGCGGCGGACGGCGGCGGAGGGAACGTGGCCGGCGGCGGCAAGGGCCTGGCCGGCGAGGTGGTTCCGGCGGCGGCGCTCAACCCTAGCGCCCGCTGCGGGATGGGGATATCGGGCCGATGTGAACTGTTCCCTGCGAGGTGGTCGAGCGAGACGGTTATCCTGTCCTGCCCGTGGATGAGCCAGTGGCATTGAGGTTGTAATTTCTTGATGAGATAGGGGCACACTTCTATTTTGAAACGTTTTCTTTTGAGGGACTCTCCAAAATCTCAGATTCTGGGAAAATCTAGCTTTTTTGCTGATTTTGGATTGCACTAGGATTCTAGAGAATCTCATCCAGATTTTGGAAGTCAATTTGAGTTCTTTTGGCTTCAGATTTTCCAGACTGAGATTCTCCACAATCTGCTCAAAAGAACTGGGCCTAAGTTAACTGATAGAGACTACAGAGAGAGGTAAAAGAAAGTTCATTGAAAAAAGGCTGATGAGCCAACCAATGAAGTTGGTAGAGCTCAATTGAAGAGACGCCAAGGCGATCCAATGAAGCCTTCAGCGCAGAAATGACACTCCCACGACCAAATCTCCATGGAAGAGCTGCAAATTTTGTCGCGATAGCCACGTCTACCTACCTGTTCCTTCTGTTGCCTTTCCTTGATAAATCTAATGGAAAGAGAGAACTTCAGAACTGACACTGCACAGATTTAAATTATGCTATAAATAGATCCATGAAGAACGCTTCACAACATACCTTCCTAGTAAACTTTCTGAATTAATCGCTCCCGATATCTGAATAGCGCAGATTTTAAACTAGTGTTAGATTTTACCTTATAATGAATCGGAGCCGGACCAGCGCCCCCCTTCGGCGACCTCCCATGGGACCGCCGCCGTCGACCCCGTCTCCCACCAGATCTGCCTCGCCGGAGCCGCGTCGTCGGTATTATAGTATTATAGTATTGATTAACTCTTCTGTTCCTATTATAGTATTGATTCATGATTGAAATATTTTTTTGGTCATTATTAATCTCTTCTTGTGTGTGTTCCCATGCCAGGGTGCCCTTGGTGAAGTGAAGAAGGATGACAAGGCAACCATGTTTGTCAAGATCGGCGACCAGAAGCTAGCCATCGGGACCCTCTCTACTGACAAGTTCCCTCAGATCCAGTTCGACCTCATCTTCGAGAAGGACTTTGAGCTGTCACACAATTCCAAGACTTCCAGCGTGTTCTTCTCTGGGTACAAGGTTTTCCAGCCTGCCGAGGGAGATGAATATCCTTTTTTATATAATAAATACTATAGTAACAATTTGTCTTCTTCCTCATCAAGTTGTACACATATTCATGTCTTCTGGTGTACTATGCTATTTGAATCTTGTTTCCTTGACCTGCCTTTTCCCCTGCTTCCACAATGGATTTTGATTCCGAGGATGAGTCTGAGGAGGAGGAGGAGGAAGAGAAATCATTCCAGCACTCACCAAAGAAAATGGTATGCACATTTCTCCTCTGCTTCTAGTTCGTGCTTCCTTAATTCATTTGCACACCTCTTTTCGATGGAACATCAGGGGGAATGGAGAGATGACCCTTGTCAATGCATTTTGTTCTTCCTTTTCAAGGCAAACCTGAAGCCAAGGAGTAGAAGAAGCAGGTTAAGATTGACACTACTGCACCTTCAAAGTCAAAGGCTGCTACCAAGGATGTGGGAAAATCTAAGAAGGATGATGACAGCGATGATGATGATGACAGTGATGAGGATGACAGCGAAGATGACTCTGAAGATGGAGCATTGATTCCCATGGATGATGATTCTGTGAGTTAATTGACACCCCATAATTTGTTTATGTTCTGGCCTGGTCTAGATTTGTATAGATTGATGCTTGACTGAAACTGTCATCACCTATTATGGTAGCTATGCATAGATTGATGCTTGGCTGAAATTATTTATCACGTATTATGGTAGATATGCATAGGTTGATGCTGACTGAATTTGTTAATCACGTATTAAGGCAGATATGCACAGTTGATGCTTTACTGAATTTGTTAATCACCTATTATGGCAGATATGCATATAGATTGACGCTTGACTGAAATTGTTAATCTACCTATTATGGTATATTTGTATTGATTGATGCTTGACTGAAACTGTTGTCACATATTATTGTAGGATGATAGTGAGGAGGGTGATGATTCCTCTGACGATGATGAGGATAGCTCTGATGAGGAGGAAGAAGAGACACCCAAGGTAGTATGTTTGTTCTTGATGTGCTCTTGTCTCTGTTATTATTACAAGTTTTACTCCTGATGTTAGTTTGTTACCTGTTACCTGACACAATGCTGCTATGCAGAAGCAGGAGACTGGGAAGAAGAGGGCGGCTGGAAGCGTGTTGAAGACCCCTGTTACTGACAAGAAGGCCAAGATTGCAACACCGTCAGACCAGAAGACAGGTGAGAGCTGCTTGCTTGACAACATTGTGTGATATCAGTGAATGTAACCAACCAATCATATGATGTGGCCTTTGAAGTTTGCTAATGATGCCCTTTGTTTGTAGGTGACAAGAAGGGTGTTGTCCATGTGGCGACTCCGCACCCGGCCAAGAAGGCTGGTAAGACCCCGGCAACCAGCGAGAAGTCGCCAAAGTCTGGCGGGTCGGTCACATGCAAGTCCTGCACCAAGTAAGTATATTATGTGATGCTCTTGTTCTTGAACAAAAAACAAACATTTGTGAATTCCAGTGTTGCTTACGTGGTGATCCTCTCTCGATTGATGTTGCGCAGGACATTCAACAGCGAGGGTGCTCTAGCTTCGCACTCTAAGGCCAAGCACGAGGCCAAGTGAAGAGGAGAGGAGGATGTTGGCTGGCTTGTGTCAGTTATTATTTTGATCTGTCTGCCCTATGAGATTATCAGTTACATTGCTGCTGTGTTAGGCTATCTATCTATCTATGTTGTCGTGTTCCCTACCTAGCCTGATGGAAGGGAATGGAGAAACCGTTGAGCTGTTAGTGATGATGCGTTTGTTGAATCGAACAAAACCGCTGTGATTCGGAATTGGAATTGGTTGGTGGTACGCGTTTTGAATGAACGAATGAATGAATCCTCTGTGGTTTGGGATGCATTATGTTTGTTGGTTTTTGCTGTGCTTGTAGTCTGGACTGCAGTTGTTTCAGGGCTAGACATAAGAGGAGAAATGTTTTGGTTGGTTTTGCTACAAAATCTTCCGCCCAGCCCTCCACAGATTGCAACAAGTTTAGGTGATGCACCAAGTGAAACACAATGAGATTTGCCACTTAATCCAAGTAGCATACCACATAAGAATCGTGCCTTGTATTCGCCACACGGCTCAACTTCGCCACCGAGCAGAAGTTAGGAATAGGCTGTTTACATCTAATGCTGATGATATCACTTATCATTAGCGTCTCGGTTAACTAGGGATTAGAGATTAATTGGAAATCGGCTGATTAATTGATTTTATCAGTCGACTATTAATCGGCCATTTTTTGCAAATCCCTGGTTCCATCACTAAAATATGCTATATTCAAATTTTTTTTTTTGGAAAAAGTGATACCTTAATTCCTAGCCTTTGACTTTGACCAAAGCTAATACGTGGAGTAAATAAAAACGGAGGGAGTACATGGTAGCGCCAGATTACCATTTACTTACTCTCCAAATCACAAAGCAGCAATTGTCCATTCAACTGTCCATTCCATGAGCTCTTCTCTTGCTGCAGGTGCTGATACGTCTCCAACGTATCTATAATTTTTTATTGTTCCATGCTGATATATGATCAATCTTGGATGTTTTAGAATGATTTCCTATCAACTTTATATCATTTTTTGGTACTAACCTATTGACATAGTGCCAAGTGCCAGTTGCTGTTTTCTGCCCTGTTTTTGATTTACAGAAAATCCATATCAAACGGAGTCCAAACGCAGCGAAACTTTTTGTGGAATTTTTCTGGGCCAGAAGACACCCGATGGACCGAAGATGAGACGGAGAGGCGGCCCTGGGTGGGCACAACCCCCCAGGGCGCGCCAGGAGGCCCTAGCGCGCCCCTGTGGGTGGTGGCCCACTCGGAGACCCCCTCCACCGCCTCTTTGCTCCATAAATACTCTAAAATCCCAAAAACCCTAGGGGAGTCGCCGAAACACAATTCCAGTCGCCGCAAGTTCCAGAACCACCAGATCCAATCTAGACACCATCTCGGGGGGTTTCACCATGTCCATTGGTGCCTCTCCGATGATGCGTGAGTAGTCCATTGTAGACCTTCGGGTCCGTAGGCAGTAGCTAGATGGCTTTCTCTCTCTCTTTGATCTTCAATACAATGGTCTCTTGGAGATCCATATGATGTAACTCTCTTCTGCGGTGTGTTTGTTGGGATCCGATGAACTTTGAGTTTATGACCAGATTTATCTTTTTATATCCATGAAAGTGATTTGAGTTATTTGATCTCTTATTTGCATGATTTCTTATAGTCTTGTATTTCTTCTTCGAAACTTTGGTTTAGTTAGGCCAACTAGATTGATTTTTCTTGCCATGGGAAGAGGTGCTCGATAGTGGGTTCGATCTCGCGGTGTTCTTTCCCAGTGACAGAAAGGGCAGCAAGACACGCGTTGATCGTTGCTACTAAGGAGAAAAAGATCGTGTCTATTCCTACATGAATAGATCTGATCTACATCATGTCATCGTTCTTATTGCATTACTCCATTTTTCCATGAACTTAATACACTAGATGCATGCTGGATAGCGGTCGATGTGTGGAGTAATAGTAGTAGATGCAGGCAGGAGTCGGTCTACTAATCTTGGACGTGATGCCTATATATAGATCATTGCCTGGATATCGTCATGATTATTTAAAGTTCTATCAATTTCCCAACAGTAAAAGTTATCCACCGTTCGCTATTTTTCTTGAGAGAAGCCACTAGTGAATCCTACGGCCAGGGGTCTTGTTTCCATCATATTGCTTTCGATCTTGTTTGCTTTTGCTTTTGTTCCAAACGTTTCAGATCTGATCCATATTTTACTTTGCATCAAAAACTCATCTACGTTTCATCTTTCATCTCACCGCTAAGGGCTTGACAACCCCTTGATCGTGTTGGGGTGTGGAGATTTGTTTTCTTGTGTGCAGGAGCTGAACACGTGGTGTTGTGAGAACCTCCTTCTGGTTCGATAACCTTGGTCCTTAGCCAAGGGAAATACTTCTCCGATCGCTACATCATCATCTCCTCTTCGGGGAAAATACCAACGCGAGCAAGGTGCTTCTAGGCGCCATCAAGGAAGATTTCTGGCGCCGTTGCCGGGGAGGCTTCTTCAACACTCACCAGGTTCCTAATCACAAATCTCATCTCTCTGCACTTACATTATTTGCCATTTGCCTCTTGTTTTCCTCTCCCCCGCTTCACCATTTGCCTCTCGTTTTCATCTCCCCCACTTCATCAATTTGCCGTTTTATTCGCCTCTCTTTTTTGTTCGCCTTTTTCTCGCTAGATCTGTTTTTGTGTGCTCCTTCGTTGCTTTTTCGTGATGCCTCAAAAGGAGTTTTATGATGTTCCCTACCCTAATATTTTGCTTGAAATTGAGAAAAGTACTAAGGAATATATGACTACGCAATTTGAGCACAATAAGTATTTTTCTGAAGAACTTAGGGAACACTCTGTTGCTTTGGATGCCATAACAAAACAACTTGATGATATTAGTAGGGAGGTTTTTGATCTTCAAACTAAGTATGCTTCTACTAAAATTTTGTTGGGCAAAATTTCCGATGCACAAGCTACGCTAGTAAATCATATGGCCGCTAAACCAATCTCATTAGAGGATGAAAAAGATGAAGATCTTAAGATGATTGGTACTACTCCTCTTGATTCTTTGTTTTCTAAGATTGAAATTGTTGATAAAGGGACTGGACATGATCCAACTTCCATTGGAAGGTGTCCCGAAATTTTTGAGAACAAGAATCTTGTTGAAAAATTTGCAAAAAGTGGGCATGAAGAGATTAAAACTCTCTCTAGTGATGCCCCTACTATTCCTTTGGATCTCAAGGATTTTAATTATGACAATTGCTTTTTGATTGAATGTATTTCCTTGCTGCAATCCATGGTTAGTTCTTCTCATGCTTATGAACAAAACAAGGCATTTACTAAACATATAGTAGATGCCTTAATGAAAGCTTATGAGGACAAATTGAATCTAGAGATCTCTATTCCTAGAAAATTGCATGATGAGTGGGAACCTACTATTAAAGTGAAAATTAGAAATTATGAGTGCTTTGCCTTGTGTGATTTGGGTGCAAGTGTTTCCACCATACCGAAATCTTTATGTGATGTTCTTGGTCTTACCGATTTTGAAGAGTGTTCTTTGAATCTTCACTTGGCGGATTCCACCATTAAAAAGCCTATGGGACGAATCAATAATGTTCTTATCCTTTCTAATAGGAATTATGTTCCCATAGATTTGATTGTTCTTGCTATTGATTGCAATCCGTCTTTTCCAATTATTCTTGGTAGACCGTTTTTACGCACTATTGGTGCCGTGATTGACATGAAGGAAGGGAACATAAAATTTCAATTCCCCTTGAGGAAAGGGATGGAACACTTCCCTAGGACCAGAATAAGGCCACCATATGAATCTATCATGAGGGCCTCTTATGGATCCAAAAATAAAGATGACAATACCTAGATCCAATCGTTATGCCTAGCTAAGGGCGTAAAACGATAGCGCTTGTTGGGAGGCAACCCAATGAATAAATTTATTTTTGCTTTTTGCTTTCTGTTTTTGAGTGTTTGCACAAATATCTCTCTGGATATATTGTGTTTTTGGTGTTTTAATTAGTGTTTGTGCCAGGCAATACCTTTGGGGTGATCTAGAAGAAAGTATAATTGATGCTGTTTTCAAAACAGAAACTTTTGCGTCCAGTCCAGGAATTAATTTTCTTTACTGGAGCGTGAGAAAATTCTGAAATTTTTACACAGTATTGCTATATGAGTTTTCGAAATTTTCCTAATTTTTCAGAATTTTTTGAGTTACAGAAGTATTCGAAACTTCCAGATTACTACAGACTGTTCTGTCTGAAACAGATTCTGTTTTCTTTGCATTGTTTGCTTGTTTTGATGATTCTATGGACTTTTACGGGGGGGGGGGGGGGGGTATAAGCCATAGCAAAGTTGGAATACAGTAGATATTATGCAAGATAAAATATGAATGGGTTTGCAACAGTACCTAAAAGTGGTGATTTGCTTTCTTATACTAACGGATCTCACGGGTTTTGTTAAGTTTTGTGTGATTGAAGTTTTCAAGTTTTGGGTGAGATCTTTATGGATGACGGAATACGGAGTGGCAAGAGCCTAAGCTTGGGGATGCCCATGGCACCCCAAGGTAAAAATTTAAGAATACTCAAGCGTCTAAGCTTGGGGATGCCCCCAAGTGGCATCCCCTCTCTATTCCAACAACCATGGGTATTTTACTTGAACCTATATTTTTATTCGTCACATGATATGTGTCTTGCTTGGAGCGTCTTGTATGAATTTAATTTTTGCTTTCCTTGATGTTTGATCAAAGTCATGAATCCTTGCTGTACACACTTGTCTTGAGAGAGCCAAAGTGGTTTTAGTTTAGTAGAATGGCTCATTGTGACGCCCCCGGCCCGATCGTGCACTAACCATACACGCAAATGCACACGATCAAGCCTAAGGACTCACTTGAAGATATCACAACACAACTCTACATAAAATAAAAGTCATACAAGCTTTATATTACAAGCCAGGGCCTCGAGGGCTCGAATACATAAGCTCGATGTTATACAAGCATCAGCGGAAGCGTCAGAGTCTGGGTACAGACTTAAACATAAAACAGATTGGCCTTAAGAAGGCGGGGCCAAAAAGAAAAGCTACGATCGAAAAGGCGCAGGCCTCCTGCCTGGGACCCTCTGAACCTACTCCTGGTCGTCGACTAACTCGCGGTAGTAGCCACCATCGTAGAAGTAGTCGTCGGCGGGGCAGCTGTCTTCAGGGATCCACCATCTGGTCGCAGCAATCGGGTATGAGAAAAAGGGGAGCAAAGCAACCGTGAGTACTCATCCAAAGTACTCGCAAGACTTACATCAGGTCTATTCTAAGTATGCAACATTATCAAAGGAAGGCTGTATATGTGGACTGGACTGCAGCAATGCCAGAATAGAGAGAAGGCCTAGTCCTATCGAAGACTAGCATCTTCAGCATCTTGCAGTAACAATACATAAATGTAATAGCAGTATCATAAATCTCATCTCAGATCCAACATACTCATCTCAAAGATAACATATCCATCTCACATCCAAGTAATAGGTCGGGATACAATCCAAGCGTCCTGTTACCGTGGACACGGCTAGTCGACTAGATAAACTTCCCTGCAGGGGTGCACCAACTTACCCAACACACTCGATACCTCCGGCCGCACGCCTTTGTTCCTGGAGACGTCCGGCCTCGGGGATCGACATGTCGCAGCCCCACCTAGGCTAATCAGAGAGGTCAGCACGCTGGACTAATCCTATGCGCACAGAGGTCTTGGGCCATCGCCCTGCGTGACTCCTGCACGTTGCGAGTGCGTCCGGTGAGCAGACCTAGCCCCCTTAATACAAGCGCAGGCTTTCCAGTCCAACCCGGAGCGCGCCGCTCAGTCGCTGACGTCTGACGAGCTTCGGCTAATACATACGACGCCGAGCACCCACTCACACCCGCGTGCTGGTTAGCGCGTAAAAGGCCAAAGGCCTACTCAGATCACATATCCAAACCCGGTAAAGCCTTAGGAGCTCGCGGTGACGATCAGTGCTCACGATAATGTGGTCTCGTCGCCCCGTCTCGAGGGCTTGTGACTAGGGCTAAGAATGCCCGGCCGCGCCTCGTGGAAATCTCGCGGGTACCCTCCAGGTCAACCCGACTACACACCACTCTCGCGGGTACTCTCCTGGTCACCCGTCTTTAATCCAGTGATAGTTGTATAGTAACAGTAGTAAAATAAAGTAACCGTGTGTTTATCACAACAAGAAGGAATCCGAGGAATCACCCTCATTGGGTTCCTACTCGACGCAATCATCAAGGTGAACTCGGAGGAATCACCCTCGTTGAATTCACACTTGAGGTGTTGCCAACAATGTATCATCGGAGGTAGAGTAAGAGGAATCACCCTCGGTAACTCATATCCGACTGGCTATCATCGGAGGTGAAGTAAGAGGAATCACCCTCGGTAACTCACATCCGACTAGCTACGTTACTTCATCAGAGGTGGAGTAAGAGGAATCACCCTCGATAACTCACATCCGACTAGTTATGATACCGAGATATCATCCGAAGTGAGTTAAGAGGTATCACCCTCGTCACTCGATGCTATCTCGACGAAGTCGGGCAACTAGGAGGGGATGTGTGTGATGCCCCCCGGCTCAATCGTGTACTAACCATACACTCAAATGTACACGATCAAGCCTAAGGACTCACTTTGAAGATATCACAACACAACTCTACATAAATAAAAAACATACAAGCTTTATATTACAAGCCAGGGCCTCGAAGGCTCGAATACATAAGCTTGATAGTTATACAAGCATCAGCGGAAGCATCAGAGTCTGAGTACAGACTTAATCATAAAACAGAAAAGCCTTAAGAAGGCGGGGCAAAACAAAAGCTACGATCGAAAAGGCGCTGGCCTCCTGCTTGGGACCCTCCGAACCTACTCCTGGCCGTCATCTAACTCGTAGCAGAAGCCACCCTTGTAGTAGTCGTCGGCGGCGGGGCAGCTGTCTTCTGGGATCCACCATCTGGTCGCAGCAATCGGGTATGGGGAAAAAGGGGAGCAAAGCAACCGTGAGTACTCATCCAAAGTACTCGCAAGACTTACATCAGATCTATTCTAAGTATGCAACATTTTCAAAGGAAGGTTGTATATGTGGACTGTACTGCAGAATGCCAGAATAGAGAGAAGGCCTAGTCCTATCGAAGACTAGCATCAGCAACAGCTTGCTTCACCCGACTCACACCAGGACTGTCGGGAACTCAGGTCCACCTCTACGGGGTGGTACCGCCTGTCCCTCCAGTCCTGCAGTAACCGTATATAAATGCAGTAGTAATATCATGTGTCATCTCATATCCAACATACTCATCTCATATCCATCATATCCATCTCATATCAACATATCCATCTCATATCCAAGTAATAGGTCAGGATACAATCCGAGCGTCCTGTTACCGTGGACACGGCTAGTCGACTAGATATACTTCCCTGCAGGGGTGCACCAACTTACCCAACACGCTCGATCCTCCGGCCGCACGCCTTTGTTCCTGGCGACGTCCGGCCTCGGGTATCGACACGTCGCAGCCCCACCTAGGATAATCAGAGAGGCCTGCACGCCGGACTAAATCCTATGCGCACAGAGGTCTTGGGCCATCGCCCTGCGCGACTCCTGCACGTTGCGTGGGCGGCCAAGAGCAGACCTAGCCCCCTTAATACAAGCGCAGGCTTTCCAGTCCAACTCGGCGCGCGCCGCTCAGTCGCTGACGTCTGAAGAGCTTTGGCTACTACCACGACGCCGAGCACCCACTCACACCCGCGTGCTGGTTAGCGTGTAAAAGGCCAGAGGCCTACTCAGATACATACCCAAACCCGGTAAAGCCTTAGGAGCTCGCGGTAACGAGCAGACCCACGATCATGTGGTCCCGTCGCCCCATCTCAAGGACTTGCGACAAGGGCTAGGAATGCCCGGCCGCGCCTCGTAAACTCGCGGGTACTCTCCAGGTCACCCGACTTCACAACACTCGCAACATTTGCTCGCGCGGGTACCCCTCAGGGCCTACCTGACTTTATCCAGTAGCAGTAGTAAAGTAACAACAGTGAAATACAGTAACCGTGTGTCTAAACAAGCGGGGCAACTAGGACAATGAAGAGGGGCCACAAATGGTTCACTGACCAACCTATACTAAGCAGTTTAGGATAACAGGTAAGTATCAAAAGCAGGTTACAATAAACAGGCTATGCATCAGAATAGGATATAACAGTAACAGCAGCAATTTCTAATGCAAGCATAAGAGAGAAGAGAATGGGCGATATCGAAATGATCAAGGGGGTTTTGCATGCATGGTTGCTTTGCAGGCAAAAACGGATCTTCTACGTTGAAGTAGTCGTCCACCGGGTCATCAGCGCTCTCGGCATCTATCGGAGAGAAGAGGGGGAAGAAACAAATAAATACATAGCAACAAAAGCAATCACAAAGCATGACAACGCGAATAACTACGCTAGGGGTGACGTAACGTAGTGCTACCGATAACGAAGAAGGGGAACCCATCCGGGAAGTATTCCCGGTTTCGGACGTCTGTCATACAGATGAACCGGTGGGGGATGGTTGCACGTTTGCGGTGTTAGAGGTACGTGACAGCTAGGATGCAGTGCAGGGTTGCCTAAAAGTGTGCCTAGGTCATTTTAGTTATTTTAGAATTTATGTTGGAAATATTAACCGGTATGAGTACACTATTCATCTGCCGGAAACGGGCAAAAAGTTGCGGGTTCTCCTATGTAGAGGGTTCCGTCATGATAACAGATGACATGGTTAGACTTGTGGTATTTTTCTGAGCAACTTTCATGTAGAAAGTTTTTCCATCCGAGTCACGGTTGAATTTCTATGAATTTAACAAGTTTTTGCATTATTCTGAAAATCCTGGAATTATCTAAATTGGCAGTATCCAAAACAGTGCCAATACTTTTTTGCACTTAGCAGTGGCCTAGCCACTGAGGCTGACATGTGGGTCCACTGCCTAGTCGGCAGCCCAGTCAGCAGTCAACTCTGTTGACTGTTGACCTGGTCAACTGACAGGTGGGGCCCCTGAGCTTATTAACTAAACTAACTAAAGTATTAACTGTGATTTAATTAGGCGGTGGGGGCCATTGTCAGTGACTATTAGCATTACCCTAAGCATAGTTAGTGCCTAAACTAATTAGGCCGATTTAAACAAACTGCGCGTGCGCTCGCCGGGGTTTGACAGAGGGCGGCGGCGAGGCCCTAGCGGCCACCTCCGGCGACCATTTGGTCGACCGAGAGGTCCTACATGACGCGGGCGACGACGTGCATTGGCCTGAGGCGACAGGGGAACATGGGAATGGCCGGAACGATGGCGACGGCAAGCACCCACGGCTGCCGGAGTCCGGGCTCATCGGCAAGGTGGCTAGAGGCACGGGAAAGGGGGAAAAGGGGCCGGGGAGGTTCGTGGGCTTACAGCGGTTCCAGAGAAAGACTCGGTGCAGCCGGAGGAGGCCGGAGACGGCGGATCGGGGCGGCGAACGCCGGCGACCGTGCTGGGAGAGACGGGCTCGATTCGGCGGTGCAAGAGCTCCTTGGCTCCTTGCGCTGCCCGTGGCTGGAGCAGAGGAGGGAGGCGGAACCCCTGGGTGCCTCCGTGCGGCGCAGAACGGCCGGTGGCCGCGGTAGCAACGACGGCGCACTCCCGGCACCCCGGCCATGGCGAGGGGAGTGAGAGGGAGAGGAATGAGGGGAACTAGGGTTTGTGGGAGAGGGAGAAGCGCTCGGGGTGGCCTTATCCACCCGAGGGACGCGGCAGATGAGCGACAGCGAGGCGAGGCCGGCGATCGGGGCGGCTCCGGCGCTGCCACGGAAGGGAAGCAGGTGAGGAGGAGGGAGAGAGAGAAACTGGGCCGGCTGGGCCTCAGGTGAGCGCCAGATAGGCTCTGCCCACTTTTCTCTTTCCAACTTATTTCTATTTTGTTTATTAGACAGAGAGAAGAAGAATTAAGTAAGACAACCAAATCACTTTTGATAAATGTGGGACTAGGCCACATAAATACCTTGTGATCTGTGACACTGCCACAAAAAGTTTGGGGCCATTTAGAGTTGTCTAACTATTTTTGGAAATTGAAAAGGCAAATTTAATTGCTGGTGGACCACTCAAATAATTTCCAGGGGCAATTTGGGAAGTTCAATAAATGTTGGTTTCATTTTTATAATTACTTTGGGATTATTTGCAGCACTTGGAACATTTTTGTTTAATTATTTGAACAACTTTTATTTTCACTTTAGATTTGATTTGCAATTTGAGTTTTGAAATTTGGCTATGGTTTGGACAAATGGAAGATTAACAAGATGATCGTGATGACAAGGCTAATTAATTAGCTTAATGACAGGGTTAAGATATGGGGGTGTTACAAATCTCCTCCACTACAAGAAATCTCGTCCCGAGATTTAAGTGGGGAAGTAAAGGGGAACTTCGGGAGAACTGACCCTTGCAAGGTCGATTATCTGGTAGACAACTCAGGAAATGTGACAGGAAGTATCTCTCGAGTTAAAACTCAAGGAAACATCGAGAGCAAAGTAAGAAGGTATAATAAGAAGTTTCAAGCGATTGAACATCCGATTGATAGCTGAACAGAGTGTGAAAAGGGGTTCAGAGCATCGAGAATAGATCATATCTCGAAAGGTGGCTCGTGATAACTCACAAGGCCAAGAGCAAAGGATACTTCGGAGTCAAGAATGTACAGGAGAATCAAATTCTGATCCTGTGGAACTGTGATGAAGGTCGATCAAAAGTAGGGAGAACGGTGACATCTTTCCGGTCACGACAACCAGGAATGTCAGAAGATAGTCTATCAGTTATGTCGGCAACAACATCGGTACCAAGGGCGAGGGACGAAGAGAACCATTTTCCTGCTCGTTAGACGAGGCGGACCAATAGGCAAAGTTCTCATCCATTGGTGGTTACCGGAATGTCATCAACAATAGTAACAGGGTCTTACTGACATGGTTGTACATCGAGGTGTTTTCATAAGCAGAGAATTATTTCTGCTTATATCACATTGATCAAGAGAAAGGTTAAACAAAACAATGGAAAGGAAAAATGTGATTAATAAATTAATCAGAACAACGGAAAGGAAAATGGTGTTTACACACAAGCATTAGGAGTATATCCTTTGCAGGAGCAAACGGAGTATGATATACATGTCAGGTCGACAGGTACATCACCATTTAGTTAAAGGGCAAGGAAAAAATCACGATGTTATCCATACAACGGTGTTTGGATAATAGAGCAAGTAACATTTAGCATTGAGCTTTCAATGTCCTTGTTGATATTCGGAATACCACAGTTATGCTTCGAGGTAGCAATAACATGGTGTTTCAAGCAAGGGTTGGATCGAAGATCACAAGAGATACAAAGGAACATTTCCAAGATTTTCTCGGAACGTAAGGTAAACACCAAACACGACCAAGTCTGTGTTGGCAGGAAGTCAAGGATGTCGTCGATGATAACAAAAATCATCGAGAGCAAGGAGGGTATTTCTCATCATGAACTCGATGGATATTCTAGAACAAGTCAGCATATGGATGGTGATCACGACTAATTTTGTCGAGAGGCTCTATGAAGATGCCATCGAGCAGCGACGGCACCAAGCAAAAGGAAGGATGAAGCGAAAGGTTATCGAAACCACGGATACATCACAAGCACGAAATCAAGCTTGTTGTTCGAGGTGAAATGATAAGATGAGGAAGATCGACGTAAGCTTAGCTCGTCGTCGGGAGTTGCTCCGGGCATAAGGACCTGGTAGCACAGTTAAAAAAAATCGGTACGATAACGATATAGCCGATCAGGCTAGGAATGATGTGATGGAGTATTATTCCAATAAGAATTCACAAGAGGTAGTGCAATGACACCATATCCTTGAGATATCATGGTGCAATACTTGAGGTTGATCAGGTGAAATGATCTGCAGAAGACAAGTATTTTAACTTGTCCGGGAAATGGAATCAAGGAGAGAATATGGTCGGAACCATGATTGCTAAGGATCAATTTACAGATACAAGATGAACTTATAGCAAGGAAACAATTGATTTTTAAGAGTAGCTTCCATGATAAGATCTACATTGTGTCTATGGGCATGAACACAAGTTCAAGGTCGACTCCCACTTCTCCAATGGATAATCTTTCATTCACTGCTCTGTTAAAAATCATATGAACGTGAAGAATTAACTGGTGAAATACCAGAGGAGTATGACCCGCAAAAATTATCGGGTTCACCTAGATTATAGAAAGCATAGGGTCAACCCATCAGGGCATCTTAGGAACATATACCACGAACTTCAGGAGTAATTAACACAAGCTCGATAATGGAGCATGGTTGTCAAAAGCAGAGGATACAATTACCAGAGGCAATATGTATTAGGGGAGAACTCACAAGATTTCAGATGTTAAGGACACTGTCAGATAACAACCCAACAATGGATTTGGGGATTCACAACGGAATTGATGTGATTATTGGTAATCAATCAGATGAAGAAGGGATGCAAAGGCATCGGCTTATAGAAACATCAGAATAATCCGATGCTTAAATACAAAGAAATATTGATTTCTAGATCGGTGTATCAGAAGCAGATGCTCCGATCGAAAATGGATAGGTTGAACAGACTTAGAGGTACACCCGATCAAATCTTGATTGTGCAAGAACCAGCTCATATCCGGAACGATGTCTGAGCCGAAAAGAAAATTTCTAAGGATTAATTGATGATTTGTGAGTATTCGCACACATGTGGAACCAATAGGATCAGAATGACAATCACAAAGGGATTTTAATAAATATTGCTAGACATATGGAATTAACCATAATGCAAGCAGGCAAGGAGAATCAAGAGCAACAGGCTGTAGAGAATTTTCGCAAGATCGATTAACAATGGAAAGTATTTTGCGAAACACCTGAACAACCGGGGATGAACGGACCCCGGGTAAGTGAATTATCCGCAGTGCGAAAAGAAGCTGCAAAGTAGAAGACACAAAGGATTTTCGGAACAATGGAGAGTAGTAGGGGTAACTTGTAACAACAAGAGCTATAGAGGATGAGGGCACAAACGGTTAACATCCTTGCCGTTAGTATCGGTGGTCAGGAACTGCAAAGCAGTGGGCACAAGGTCTCGGGAAAACATCGAGGAGTATCTGCCGAATCTTCTGGCGAAGGAAGCGATCATCTGAAGTGAAGGGGCTCTCCGGGGAGAAATGGCTACGAGAACCTAATGTCAGAGTTAGTAAAATCATTTAACCCCAATAGAAGAGAGATCAGAGTCCCAGAGTATAGAAGAGAAATAAAGATCCTAATACCACCCAGTTGGCAACGTGGGCCCATAAGCCACACAGCCAAGTTAGTAAAACGGTTTTCATTGTCTAGACTCAACTTCGGCCAAGGAGTTGGAAAGGGGGTTCCTACAGGCAGTCGGCTCTGATACCAACTTGTGACGCCCCCGGCTCAATCGTGTACTAACCATACACTCAAATGTACACGATCAAGCCTAAGGACTCACTTTGAAGATATCACAACACAACTCTACATAAATAAAAAACATACAAGCTTTATATTACAAGCCAGGGCCTCGAAGGCTCGAATACATAAGCTTGATAGTTATACAAGCATCAGCGGAAGCATCAGAGTCTGAGTACAGACTTAATCATAAAACAGAAAAGCCTTAAGAAGGCGGGGCAAAACAAAAGCTACGATCGAAAAGGCGCAAGCCTCCTGCCTGGGACCCTCCGAACCTACTCCTAGCCGTCATCTAACTCGTAGCAGAAGCCACCCTCGTAGTAGTCGTCGTCGGCGGGGCAGCTGTCTTCTGGGCTCCACCATCTGGTCGCAGCAATCGGGTATGGGGAAAAAGGGGAGCAAAGCAACCGTGAGTACTCATCCAAAGAACTCTCAAGACTTACATCATATCTATTCTAAGTATGCAACATTTTCAAAGGAAGGTTGTATATGTGGACTGTACTGCAGAATGCCAGAATAGAGAGAAGGCCTAGTCCTATTGAAGACTAGCATCAACAACAGCTTGCTTCACCCGACTCACACCAGGACTGTCGGGAACTCAGGTCCACCTCTACGGGGTGGTACCGCCTGTCCCTCCAGTCCTGCAGTAATAGTATATAAATGCAGTAGTAATATCATGTGTCGTCTCATATCCAACATACTCATCTCATATCCATCATATCCATCTCATATCAACATATCCATCTCATATCAACGTACCATCTCATATCCAAGTAATAGGTCGGGATACAATCCGAGCGTCCTGTTACCGTGGACACGGCTAGTCGACTAGATATACTTCCCTGCAGGGGTGCACCAACTTACCCAACACGCTCGATCCTCCGGCCACACGCCTTTGTTCCTGGCAACGTCCCACCTCGGGTATCGACACGTCGCAGCCCCACCTAGGCTAATCAGAGAGGCCAGCACGCCGGACTAAACCCTATGCGCACAGAGGTCTTGGGCCATCGCCCTGTGCGACTCCTGCACGTTGCGTGGGCGGCCGAGAGCAGACCTAGCCCCCTTAATACAAGCACAGGCTTTCCAGTCCAACTCGGCGCGCGCCGCTCAGTCGCTGACGTCTGAAGAGCTTCGGCTGATACCACGACGCCGAGCGCCCACTCACACCCGCATGCTGGTTAGCGCGTAAAAGGCCAGAGGCCTACTCAGATACATACCCAAACCCAGTAAAGCCTTAGGAGCTCGCGGTAACGAGCAGACCCACAATCATGTGGTCCCGTCGCCCCGTCTCAAGGACTTGCGACAAGGGCTAGGAATGCCCGGCCGCGCCTCGTAAACTCGCGGGTACTCTCCAGGTCACCCGACTTCACAACACTCGCAACATATGCTCGCGCGGGTACCCCTCAGGGCCTACCCGACTTTATCCAGTAGCAGTAGTAAAGTAACAACAGTGAAATACAGTAACCGTGTGTCTAAACAAGCGGGGCAACTAGGACAATGAAGAGGGGCCACAAATGGTTCACTGACCAACCTATACTAAGCAGTTTAGGATAACATGTAAGTATCAAAAGCAGGTTACAATAAACAGGCTATGCATCAGAATAGGATATAACAGTAACAACAGCAATTTCTAATGCAAGCATAATAGAGAAGAGAATGGGCGATATCGAAATGATCAAGGGGGTTTTGCTTGCCTGGTTGCTTTGCAGGCAAAAACGGATCTTCTACAATGAAGTAGTCATCCACGGGTCATCAGCGCTCTCGGCGTCTATCGGAGAGAAGAGGGGGAAGAAATAAATAAATACACAGCAACAAAAGCAATCACAAAGCATGACAATGCGAATAACTACGCTAGGGGTGACCTAACGTAGTGCTACCGATAACGAAGAAGGGGAACCCATCCGGGAAGTATTCCCGGTTCCGGACGTCTGTCATACAGATGAACCGGTGGGGGACGGTTGCACGTTTGCGGTGTTAGAGGTACGTGACAGCTAGGATGCAGTGCAGGGTTGCCTAAAAGTGTGCCTAGGTCATTTTAGTTATTTTAGAATTTAAGTTGGAAACATTAACCGGTATGAGTACACTATTCATCTGCCGGAAACGGGCAAAAAGTTGCGGGTTCTCCTACGTAGAGGGTTCCGACATGATAACAGATGACATGGTTAGACTCGTGGTATTTTTCTGAGCAACTTTCATGTAGAAAGTTTTCCATCCGAGTCACGGTTGAATTTCTATGAATTTAACAAGTTTTTGCATTATTCTGAAAATCCTGGAATTATCTAAATTGGCATTATCCAAAATAGTGCCAATACTTTTTTGCACCTAGCAGTGGCCTAGCCACTGAGGCTGACATGTGGGGCCACTGCCTAGTCAGCAGCCCAGTCAGCAGTCAACTCTGTTGACTGTTGACCTGGTCAACTGACAGGTGGGGCCCCTGAGCTTATTAACTAAACTAACTAAAGTATTAACTGTGATTTAATTAGGCGGTGGGGGCCACTGTCTGTGTCTATTAGCATTACCCTAAGCATAGTTAGTGCCTAAACTAATTAGGCCGATTTAAACAAACTGAGCGCGCGCTCGCCGGCGTTTGACAGAGGGCGGCGGCGAGGCCCTAGCGGCCACCTCCGGCGACCATTTGGTCGACCGAGAGGTCCTACATGACGCGGGCGATGGCGTGCATCGGCCTGAGGCGACAGGGGAACGCGGGGATGGCCGGAACGACGGTGACGGCGAGCACCCGCGGCTGCCGGAGTCCGGGCTCATCGGCAAGGCGGTTAGAGGCACGGGAAAGGGGGAAAAGGGGCCGGGGAGGTTCGTGGGCTTACAGCGGTTCCAGAGAAAGACTCGGTGCAGCCGGAGGAGGCCGGAGACGGCGGATCGGGGCGGCGAACGCCGGCGACCGTGCGGGGAGAGACGGGCTCGGATACATAAGCTTGATAGTTATACAAGCATCAGCGGAAGCATCAGAGTCTGAGTACAGACTTAATCATAAAACAGAAAAGCCTTAAGAAGGCGGGGCTAAACAAAAGCTACGATCGAAAAGGCGCAGGCCTCCTGCCTGGGACCCTCCGAACCTACTCCTGGCCGTCATCTAACTCGTAGCAGAAGCCACCCTCGTAGTAGTCGTCGGCGGCGGGGCAGCTGTCTTCTGGGCTCCACCATCTGGTCGCAGCAATCGGGTATGGGGAAAAAGGGGAGCAAAGCAACCATGAGTACTCATCCAAAGTACTCTCAAGACTTACATCAGATCTATTCTAAGTATGCAACATTTTCAAAGGAAGGCTGTATATGTGGACTGTACTGCAGAATGCCAGAATAGAGAGAAGGCCTAGTCCTATCGAAGCATCAGCAACAGCTTGCTTCACCCGACTCACACCAGGACTGTCGGGAACTCAGGTCCACCTCTACGGGGTGGTACCGCCTGTCCCTCCAGTCCTGTAGTAATAGTATATAAATGCAGTAGTAATATCATGTGTCATCTCATATCCAACATACTCATCTCATATCCATCATATCCATCTCATATCAAGATATCCATCTCATATCAACATATCCATCTCATATCCAAGTAATAGGTCGGGATACAATCCGAGCGTCCTGTTACCGTGGACACGGCTAGTCGACTAGATATACTTCCCTGCAGGGGTGCACCAACTTACCCAACACGCTCGATCCTCCGGCCGCACGCCTTTGTTCCTGGCAACGTCCGGCCTCGGGTATCGACACGTCGCAGCCCCACCTAGGCTAATCAGAGAGGCCAGCACGCCGGACTAAACCCTATGCGCACAGAGGTCTTGGGCCATCGCCCTGTGCGACTCCTGCACGTTGCGTGGGCGGCCGAGAGCAGACCTAGCCCCTTAATACAAGCGCAGGCTTTCCAGTCCAACTCGGCGCGCGCCGCTCAGTCGCTGACGTCTGAAGAGCTTCGGCTGATACCACGACGCCGAGCGCCCACTCACACCCGCGTGCTGGTTAGCGCGTAAAAGGCCAGAGGCCTACTCAGATACATACCCAAACCCGGTAAAGCCTTAGGAGCTCGCGGTAACGAGCAGACCCACAATCATGTGGTCCCGTCGCCCCATCTCAAGGACTTGCGACAAGGGCTAGGAATGCCCGGCCGCGCCTCGTAAACTCGCGGGTACTCTCCAGGTCACCCGACTTCACAACACTCGCAACATATGCTCGAGCGGGTACCCCTCAGGGCCTACCCGACTTTATCCAGTTGCAGTAGTAAAGTAACAACAGTGAAATACAGTAACCGTGTGTCTAAACAAGCGGGGCAACTAGGACAATGAAGAGGGGCCACAAATGGTTCACTGACCAACCTATACTAAGCAGTTTAGGATAACAGGTATGTATCAAAAGCAGGTTACAATAAACAGGCTATGCATCAGAATAGGATATAACAGTAACAACATCAATTTCTAATGCAAGCATAAGAGAGAAGAGAATGGGCGATATCAAAATGATCAAGGGGGTTTTGCTTGCCTGGTTGCTTTGCAGGCAAAAACGGATCTTCTACGTTGAAGTAGTCATCCACGGGTCATCAGCGCTCTTGGCGTCTATCGGAGAGAAGAGGGGGAAGAAACAAATAAATACACAGCAACAAAAGCAATCACAAAGCATGACAACGCGAATAACTACGCTAGGGGTGACCTAACGTAGTGCTACCGATAACGAAGAAGGGGAACCCATCCGGGAAGTATTCCCGGTTCCGGACGTCTGTCATACAGATGAACCGGTGGGGGACGGTTGCACGTTTGCGGTGTTAGAGGTACGTGACAGCTAGGATGCAGTGCAGGGTTGCCTAAAAGTGTGCCTAGGTCATTTTAGTTATTTTAGAATTTAAGTTGGAAACATTAACCGGTATGAGTACACTATTCATCTGTCGGAAACGGGAAAAAAGTTGCGGGTTCTCCTATGTAGAGGGTTCCGACATGATAACAGATGACATGGTTAGACTCGTGGTATTTTTCTGAGCAACTTTCATGTAGAAAGTTTTTCCATCCGAGTCACGGTTGAATTTCTATGAATTTAACAAGTTTTTGCATTATTCTGAAAATCCTGGAATTATCTAAATTAGCATTGTCCAAAATAGTGCCAATACTTTTTTGCACCTAGCAGTGGCCTAGCCACTAAGGCTGACATGTGGGGCCACTGCCTTGTCAGCAGCCCAGTCAGCAGTCAACTCTGTTGACTGTTGACCTGGTCAACTGACAGGTGGTTCCCCTGAGCTTATTAACTAAACTAACTAAAGTATTAACTATGATTTAATTAGGCGGTGGGGGCCACTGTCAGTGTCTATTAGCATTACCCTAAGCATAGTTAGTGCCTAAACTAATTAGGCCGATTTAAACAAACTGCGCGCGCGCTCGCCGGCGTTTGACAGAGGGCCGCGGCGAGGCCCTAGCGGCCACCTCCGGCGACCATTTGGTCGACCGAGAGGTCCTACATGACGCGGGCGACAGCGTGCATCGGCCTGAGGCGACAGGGGAACGCGGGGATGGCCGGAACGACGGTGACGGCGAGCACCCGCGGCTGCCGGAGTCCGGGCTCATCGGCAAGGCGCCTAGAGGCACGGGAAAAGGGGAAAAGGGGCCGGGGAGGTTCGTGGGCTTACAACGGTTCCAGAGAAAGACTCGGTGCAGCCAGAGGAGGCCGGAGACGGCGGATCGGGGCGGCGAACGCCGGCGACCGTGCGGGGAGAGACGGGCTCGATTCGGCGGCGCAGGAGCTCCTTGGCTCGTTCCGCTGCCCATGGCTGGAGCAGAGGAGGGAGGCGGAACCCCTGGGTGCCTCCGTGCGGCGCAGAACGGCCGGTGGCCGCGGTAGCAACGACGACGCACTCCCGGCGGCTCGACCATGGCGAGGAGAGTGAGAGGGAGAGGAATGAGGGGAACTAGGGTTTGTGGGAGAGGGAGAAGCGCTCGGGGTGGCCTTATCCACCCGAGGGACGCGGCAGATGAGCGACAGCGAGGCGAGGCCGGCGATCGGGGCAGCTCCGGCGCTGCCACGAAAGGCGAGCAGGTGAGGAGGAGGGAGAGAGAGAGAAACTGGGCCGGTTGGGCCTCAGGTGAGCGCCAGATAGGCTCTGCCCACTTTTCTCTTTCCAACTTATTTATGTTTTGTTTATTAGACAGAGAGAAGAGGATTAAGTAAGACAACCAAATCACTTTTGATAAATGTGGGACTAGGCTACATAAATACCTTGTGATCTGTGACACTGCCACAAAAAGTTTGGGGCCATTTAGAGTTGTCTAACTATTTTTGAAAATGGAAAAGGCAAATTTAATTGCTGGTGGACCACTCAAATAATTTCCAGGGGCAATTTGGGAAGTTCAATAAATGTTGGTTTCGTTTTTATAATTACTTTGGGATTATTTGCAGCTCGTGGAACATTTTTGTTTAATTATTTGAACAACTTTTATTTTCACTTTAGATTTGATTTGCAATTTGAGTTTTGAAATTTGGCTATGGTTTGGACAAGTGGAAGATTAACAAGATGATCGTGATGACAAGGCTAATTAATTAGCTTAATGACAGGGTTAAGATATGGGGGTGTTACAGTGTGTCGGTGATGTGCTGAACTCAGCCCGTCGATCTCATCGAGCGGGACACAGAACTATAGCGGGGCAACTAGAACAAGAAGAGGGGCCACAAATGGTTCACTGACCAATCTATACTAAGCAGTTTAGGATAACAGGTAAGTATCAAAAGCAGGTTACAATAAACAGGCTATGCATCAGAATAGGATATAACAGTAGCAGCAGCAATTTCTAATGCAAGCATAAGAGAGAAGAGAATGGGCGATATCGAAATGATCAAGGGGGTTTTGCTTGCCTGGTAGCTTTGCAGGCAAAAATGAATCTTCTATGGTGAGGTAGTCGTCCACCGGCTCATCAGCGCTCTCGGCGTCTATCGGAGAGAAGAGGGGGAAGAAACAGATAAATACACAGCAATAAAAGCAATCACAAAGCAAGACTGGACCATAAACTATGCTGGGGCGATCTAACGCAGTGCTACCGATAACGAAGAAGGGGAACCCATCCGGGAGGTATTCCCGGTTACGGACGTCTGTCAGACAGATGAACCGGAGAGGGACGGTTGCACGTTTGCGGTGTTAGAGGCATGTGACAGCTAGGATGCAGTGCAGGGTTGCCTAAAGACATATCTAAACCATTATAGTTATTTTAGGATTAAGGTTGGATTTATTAACTGGTATGAGTGCACTATTCATCTGCCGGAAACGGGCAAAAAGTTGCGGGTTCTCCTACGTAGAATGTTCCGACATGATAACAGATGACACGGTTGGATTCGTGGGATTTTTCTGATCATGATAAAGATGATAGACTGGACTATAAACTATGCTGGGGCGATCTAACGCAGTGCTACCGATAACAAAGAAGGGGGAACCCATCCGGAAGGTATTCCCGGTTCCGGACGTCTGTCAGACAGATGAACCAGAGCTAGACCTAGCCACTGACTAGTGGGGCCAAGGGCCCAGCTGACTTAGTCAACAGCCCAGTCAGCAGTCAACTGGGTTGACTGTTGACTGGTCAATTATGACAGGTGGGGCTCAGCTGTCATTCACTCAGAGTTAATTTGATGTGTTAATTAGTGTAATCCTCTGGATTGGACCCACTTTCAGTGCCAGAGGTGGTATTAGTGCTAATCTAAATGCTACAGTGCACTGGTCGCACATGTCAGTGCCACTTATATTAAACGAAGGTTTTTTTTAAGTGGGACCCGCTGTAAGTGGCTATTAGGGTTAGTGGTTAGTACTAATTAGGGGTTAGGCCCTAATCTAACCAGCTAATGGCCGGGGCCCCTGGTTTGAACCAGCGCGCGCGCCGGCGACGTCCAGAGGCACGGCGGCGAGGTCCTAACGGCCACCACCGGTGACCAAAACGAGCAGTGGCTCGGGCATTCGGGCGAGGGCCTCGTGCCGCGTCCGTAGGCGGTACAGGCACGGGCTAGGATGGCCGGCAGCGACCAGGGCGACGGTGTCCGACGGTGGTGACGACCCGGCCTCGACGGGGATGAGCCAACAGGGCACGAAAGAGGGCAAGGGGAGGTCGAGGGGAAGCGGAGGCTCACAGAGGGGCGAGGAGAGGGCTCGGGGATGCCGAAAGGCTCGAGGTGGAGCGCATCGCCAGTAATGGTGGACGGCGGCCGAGGTAGGGGAACGGGTCGATGGCGACCACTCGGCGTATCTCGGCTTGAACCAGTCATCATAGTGGTCGTGGTTGGCGGCGGCGCGCCCCTGGGACACCCTCTTGTGGCTCGGGGAGGCTCCTGGCCGCGTAGCCGACGGCGAGGCGGCGGTGGCTCGGGCGAGGTTTGGGAGAAGGGGAAATGGCTCGAGGGAGAGGGGAAGGAGTGGTGCGGCGACCAGAGGGGATGGACGGGCGATGCTCTTATCCTCTCCACCCTGTAGTCCGTCGCGGTGGTGAGCGAGGAGCGGCGCCGTGCGCGCCGAATGCGGCGGAGCCGACACGGCGAGCGGGGCAGGTAGGAGAAACAGGTAGTGGGCTGGGCCTTTGCGGGATCGTAGGTGAGCGACGGATAGCCTCTTCCTTTTCTCCATTTCCCTATTTCTCTTATATAGTTTCTGTTTGTAATTTATTTTGGCACTAAATTCTTTTAGTAAAATGTGAAGCTTGCTCCAAAAATCATTATGTAATATCCCTTACTGCCTCCAGAAGTTTGGAAGTAATTTGAATTAATTTGGAATTTGCACAAATGAAAACGATTTAAATTAGCGCTATTTTGCTACTGTTCTGGATGTTAGAGTAAATTTGGGAATTTTCATAATATTTATTTCATTTTTATAATTGCTCTGAGATTATTTTTAGCACTTGGAACATTTTTGTTTATATATTTGAAGAAATTTTATTCTTGACTTTATTTTAAATTTGAATTTGAAGTTCAAATATTTCTTAATTGTTTTTCTTAGAGTTTAATGATGATAACTTGGCTTTGATCATGGGGATTACTGCAGCTTGATTAGTGGGGTGTTACAAATCTCCTCCACTACAAGAAATCTCGTCCCGAGATTTAAGTGGGGAAGTAAAGGGTAACTTTGGGAAAACTGACCCTTGCAAGGTCGATTATCTGGTGGACAATTCAGGGAATGTGGCAGGAAGTATCTCTCGAGTTGAAACTTAATAAACATCGAGAGCAAAGTATGAAAGTATAACAAGAAATTTCAGGCGAATGGACATTCGATCGATACTTGAACAGATTGTGACAAGGGGATCAGTGCATCGGGAATGGATCACTTCTCGGAGGGTGGCTTATGAGAACACACAAAGCCAAGAGCAAAGGGATACTTCGGAATCAAGGTTGAACAGGGGAGTTTGATTCCGATCCTGTGGAACTATTAGGAGGGTCGATCAAAAGCAGACAGTACGGTGACATCTTACCGGTCACGACAACCAGGTATGTCAGAGGATAGCCTGTCAGTTATGTTGGCGACAACATCGGTACTAAGGGCGAGGGACGAAGAGAACCATTTCTCTACGCGTTGTAACGAGGCAGACCAATAGGCAAAGTTCTCCTCCACCGGAGGTTACCGGGATGTTACCAACAATAGAAAGAGGGTCTTACTGACGGGGGTGTACACCAAGGTGTTTTCATAAGCAGGGAATTATTACTGCTTGGATCACCTTGGTCAGGAGAAAGGTTAAACAAAACAATGGAAAGGAAAATATGATCAACACATTATTTAGAATAATGGAAAGGAAATTTGTGACTATTCACAAGTATTAGGAGTATATCCTTCCCAAGGACAAGTAGTGCATGATATCCAAGTCAGGATAGCAAGTAGCTAACCACTTAGTCAAAGGGGCAGGGTAATTCAAGATATTACCCATACAATGGTGTTTGGATAATTGATCAAGAAACATTTAGCATTGAGCTTTCGATGTCCTTGTTGACATTCGGAATACCACAGTCCCGCTTCGAGGTAGCAATGACATGGTGTTCAAGTAAGGGTTGGATCGGAAGATCACAAGAGATACAAAGAAACTTTCCAAGATTATCTCGGAACGTAAGGTGAAATCAAACACAACCATGTCAGTGTTGGCAGAAAGTCAAGGATGTCGTCGATGATATCACAAATCATCGAAGAGCAATGATGGTATTTCTCACCATGATTTTAATTGATAACTTAGAACAAGTCAGTATATTGATGGTGAACTCGACAATTTTGTCGAGAGGCCCTATGGAGATGCCATCAAGCAGCGACGACATCAAGCAAAAGGAATGATGAAGCGGAAGGTTAGTGGAACCACGGATGCGACACAAGCTCGAAATCAAGCTTGTTGTTCGAGGTGAAATGATAAGATGAGGAAGATTGATGTAAGCTTAGCTCGTCGTCGGAAATTGCTCCGGGCATAAGGATCAGGTAGCACAGTTAAAAGTCAGCACGATAATGATATAGCCGATCAGGCTAGGAATGATGTGATGGAGTATCAATCCAATAAGAATCCACAAGAGGTAGTGCAATGACACCGTATCCTTGAGATAGCATGGGGCAGTACTTGAAGGTAGATCAGAATAAAGATTGGACAGGTGCAATGATCCGCAGAAGACAAGTATTTTAACTTGTCCCGGAAAAGAATCAAAGAATATCAATATGGTCGGAACCATGTTTGCAAAGGATCAATTCACAGATACAAGATGAACTTATATCAAGGGAACAATTGATTTTAAGAGAAGCTTCCATGATGAGATCTACATCGTGTCTATGGGCATGAACACAAAGTTCAAGGTCGACTCCCACTTCTCCAATGCATAATCTTTCATTCACTGCTCTGTCAAAAATTATATGAACGTGAAGAATTACCTGGTAAAATACCAGGGGAGTATGACCCGCGAAAATTATCAGGTCCACACAGATTAGAGAAGGCATAGGTTCAACCCATCAGGGCATCTTGGGACCATATACCTCAACTTCAGGAGTAAATAACTCAAGCTCGATAGTGGAGCATGGCTGACAAAAACAGAGGATACAATTTACCAAAGGCATTATGTATCAGGGGAGGACTCACAAGATCTTAGATGTTAAGGACACTGTCGGATAACAACCCAACAATGGATCTGGCTATTCACGACGGAGTTGATGTGAGTATCGGTAATCAGTCATAGGAAGAAGGGATACAAAGGCATCGACTTATGGAAACATCTGAATTATTCGAGGCTTAAATACAAAGAAATTTTGATTTCTAGATCGGTGTATCAGAATCAGATGCTCCGATCGAAGATAGATAGGTTGAACAGATTTAGAGGCACACCCGATCAAATCTGATTGGGCAAGAACCAGCTCATATCCGGAACGATGTCTGAGCTGGAAAGAAAATTTCTAAGGATTAATTGATGATTGCGAGTAGTCGCACACATGTTGAATCCATAGGAACAGAATGATAATCACAAAGGATTTTAATAAATACTGCTAGACATGTGGAATTACCCACAATGCAAGCATGCAAGGAGAATCAAGAGTAATAGGCTGCCGAGGATTTTCGGAAGATCAGATAGCATTTCAAAGTATTTTGGACAGCACAAGGTCAACTGGGGATGAACGAACCCCGGGTAAGTGAATTATCCGCAGTGCGAAAAGAAGCTACAGAGCAGAAGACACAAAGGATTCTCGGAACAACGTAGAGTAGTAGGGGTAACTTGTAACAACAAGAGCAAACTGGGGATGAGGGTACAAACGGTTAACATCCTTGCCGTTAGTATCGGTGGTCAGGAACTGCAAAGCAGTGGGCACAGGATCTCGGAAAACAACAAAGAGTATTTGCAGAATTTTCTAGCGAAGCAAGTGATCACCTGTAGGGAAGGGGCTCTCCGGGAAGAAGTGGTTACGAGAACCTAATGTCAGAGTTAGTAAAACCATTTTGCCCGAATAGAAGAGAGATCAGAGTCCCAGAGTATAGAAGGGGAATAAAAGATCCTAATACCACCCAATTGGCGACGTGGGCCCGTAAGCCAAACAGCCATGTTAGTAAAACAACTTTCAAATACAAGACTCAACTTCGGCCAAGGAGTTGGAAAGGGGGGGTTCCTACAGGCAGTCGGCTCTGATACCAACTTGTGATGCCCCCGGCCCGATCGTGCACTAACCATACACGCAAATGCACACGATCAAGCCTAAGGACTCACTTGAAGATATCACAACACAACTCTACATAAAATAAAAGTCATACAAGCTTTATATTACAAGCCAGGGCCTCGAGGGCTCGAATACATAAGCTCGATGTTATACAAGCATCAGCCGAAGCGTCAGAGTCTGGGTACAAACTTAAACATAAAACAGATTGGCCTTAAGAAGGCGGGGCCAAAAACAAAAGCTACGATCGAAAAGGCGCAGGCCTCCTGCCTGGGACCCTCTGAACCTACTCCTGGTCGTCGACTAACTCGCGGTAGTAGCCACCATCGTAGAAGTAGTCGTCGGCGGGGCAGCTGTCTTCAGGGATCCACCATCTGGTCGCAGCAATCGGGTATGAGAAAAAGGGGAGCAAAGCAACCGTGAGTACTCATCCAAAGTACTCGCAAGACTTACATCAGGTCTATTCTAAGTATGCAACATTATCAAAGGAAGGCTGTATATGTGGACTGGACTGCAGCAATGCCAGAATAGAGAGAAGGCCTAGTCCTATCGAAGACTAGCATCTTCAGCATCTTGCAGTAACAATATATAAATGTAATAGCAGTATCATAAATCTCATCTCAGATCCAACATACTCATCTCAAAGACAACATATCCATCTCACATCCAAGTAATAGGTCGGGATACAATCCAAGCGTCCTGTTACCGTGGACACGGCTAGTCGACTAGATAAACTTCCCTGTAGGGGTGCACCAACTTACCCAACACGCTCGATACCTCCGGCCGCACGCCTTTGTTCCTGGCGACGTCCGGCCTCGGGGATCGACACATCGCAACCCCACCTAGGCTAATCAGAGAGGTCAGCATGCCGGACTAATCCTATGCGCACAGAGGTCTTGGGCCATCGCCCTGCGCGACTCCTGCACGTTGCGAGTGCGGCCGGTGAGCAGACCTAGCCCCCTTAATACAAACGCAGGCTTTCTAGTCCAACCCAGCGCACGCCGCTAAGTCGCTGACGTCTGAAGAGCTTCGGCTGATACATACGACGCCGAGCGCCCACTCACACCCGCGTGCTGGTTAGCGCGTAAAAGGCCAAAGGCCTACTCAGATCACATATCCAAACCCGGTAAAGCCTTAGGAGCTCGCAGTGATGATCAGTGCTCACGATAATGTGGTCCCGTCGTGCCGTCTCGAGGGCTTGCGACAAGGGCTAAGAATGCCCGGCCGCGCCTCGTGGAAATCTCGCGGGTACCCTCCAGGTCAACCCGACTCCACACCACTCTCGCGGGTACTCTCCTGGTCACCCGTCTTTAATCCAGTGACAGTTGTATAGTAACAATAGTAAAGTAAAGTAACCGTGTGTTTATCACAACAAGAAGGAATCCGAGGAATCACCCTCATTGGGTTCCTACTCGATGCAATCATCAAGGTGAACTCGGAGGAATCACCCTCGTTGAATTCACACTTGAGGTGTTGCCGACAACGTATCATCGGAGGTAGAGTAAGAGGAATCACCCTCGGTAACTCATATCCGACTGGCTATCATCGGAGGTGAAGTAAGGGGAATCACCCTCGGTAACTCACATCCGACTAGCTATGTTACTTCATCGGAGGTGGAGTAAGAGGAATCACCATCGATAACTCACATCCGACTAGTTACAATACAGAGATATCATCTGAAGTGAGTTAAGAGGTATCACCCTCGTCACTCGATGCTATCTCGACGAAGTCGGGCAACTAGGAGGGGGTGTGTCGGTGATGTGCTGAACTCAGCCCGTCGATCTCATCGAGCGGGACACAGAACTATAGCGGGGTAACTAGAACAAGAAGAGGGGCCACAAATGGTTCACTGACCAATCTATACTAAGCAGTTTAGGATAACAGGTAAGTATCAAAAGCAGGTTACACTAAACAGGCTATGCATCAGAATAGGATATAACAGTAGCAGCAGCAATTTCTAATGCAAGCATAAGAGAGAAGAGAATGGGCGATATCGAAATGATCAAGGGGGTTTTGCTTGCCTGGTTGCTTTGCAGGCAAAAATGAATCTTCTACGGTGAGGTAGTCGTCCACCGGCTCATCAGCGCTCTCGGCGTCTATCGGAGAGAAGAGGGGGAAGAAACAGATAAATACACAGCAATAAAAGCAATCACAAAGCAAGACTGGACTATAAACTATGCTGGGGCAATCTAACGCAGTGCTACCGATAACGAAGAAGGGGGAACCCATCCAGGAGGTATTCCCGGTTCCGGACGTCTGTCAGACAGATGAACCGGAGAGGGACGGTTGCATGTTTGCGGTGTTAGAGGCATGTGACAGCTAGGATGCTGTGCAGGGTTGCCTAAAGACACATCTAAACCATTATAGTTATTTTAGGATTAAGGTTGGATTTATTAACCGGTATGAGTGCACTATTCATCTGCCGGAAACGGGCAAAAAGTTGCGGGTTCTCCTACGTAGAGGGATCCGACATGATAACAGATGACACGGTTGGATTCGTGGGATTTTTCTGATCATGACAAAGATGATAGACTGGACTATAAACTATGATTGGGCGATCTAACGCAGTGCTACCGATAACGAAGAAGGGGGAACCCATCCGGAAGGTATTCCTGGTTCCGGACGTCTGTCAGACAGATGAACCGGAGAGGGACGGTTGCACGTTTGCGGTGTTAGAGGCATGTGACAGCTAGGATGCAGTGCAGGGTTGCCTAAAGACCTATCTAAACCATTATAGTTATTTTAGGATTAAGGTTGGATTTATTAACCGGTATGAGTGCACTATTCATCTACCGGAAACGGGCAAAAAGTTGCGGGTTCTCCTACGTAGAGGGTTCCGACATGATAACAGATGACACGGTTGGATTCGTGTGATTTTTCTGATCAACTTTAATGTAGAAAGTTTTTCCATCGGAGCTACGGTTTATTTTCTATGAATTTCCGAGGTTTAAATCATTTTCTGAAAAATCCTGGAATTAAATTAATTCAAATTTAAACAGTGCCAAAACTTTTTTATACCCAGCCAGAGCTAGACCTAGCCACTGACTAGTGGGGCCAAGGGCCCAGCTGACTTAGTCAACAGCCCATTCAGCAGTCAACTATGTTGACTGTTGACTGGTCAATTATGACAGCGGGGCCCAGCTACCATTCACTCAGAGTTAATTTGATGTGTTAATTAGTGTAATCCTCTGGATTGGACCCACTGTCAGTGCCAGAGGTGGTATTAGTGCTAATCTAAATGCTACAGTGCACTGGTCGCACATGTCAGTGCACTTATATTAAACGAAGTTTTTTTTAAGTGGGACCCGCTGTAAGTGGCTATTAGGGTTAGTGGTTAGTACTAATTAGGGGTTAGGCCCTAATCTAACCAGCTAATGGCCGGGGCCCCTGGTTTGAACCAGCGCGCGCGCCGGCGACGTCCAGAGGCACGGCGGCGAGGTCCTAACGGCCACCACCGGCGACCAAAACGAGCAGTGGCTCGGGCATTCGGGCGAGGGCCTCACGCCGCGTTCGTAGGCGGTACAGGCACGGGCTAGGATGGTCGGCAGCGACCAGGGCGACGGTGTCCGACGGTAGTGACGACCCGGCCTCGACGGGGATGAGCCAACAGGGCACGAGAGAGGGCAAGGGGAGGTCGAGGGGAAGCGGAGGCTCACTGAGGGGCGAGGAGAGGGCTCGGGGACGCCGGAAGGCTCGAGGTGGAGCGCATCGCCACTAATGGTGGACGGCGGCCGAGGTAGGGGAACGGGTCGATGGCGACCACTCGGCGTAGCTCGGCTTGAACCAGACATCATAGTGGTCGTGGTCGGCGGCGGCGCACCCCTGGGACACCCTCTTGTGGCTCGGGGAGGCTCCTGGCCGCGTAGCCGATGGCGAGGCGGCGGTGGCTCGGGCGAGGTGTGGGAGAAGGGGAAATGGCGCGAGGGAGAGGGGAAGGAGTGGTGCGGCGACCAGAGGGGATGGACGGGCGACGCTCTTATCCTCTCCACCCAGTAGCCCGTCGCGGTGGCGAGCGAGGAGCGGCGCCGTGCGCGCCGAACGCGGCGGAGCCGACACGGCGAGCGGGGCAGGTAGGAGAAACAGGTAGTGGGCTGGGCCTTTGCGGGATCGTAGGTGAGCGACGGATAGCCTCTTCCTTTTCTCCATTTTCCTATTTCTCTTATATAGTTTCTGTTTGTAATTTATTTTGGCACTAAATTCTTTTAGTAAAATGTGAAGCTTGCTCCAAAAATCATTATGTAATATCCCTTACTGCCTCCAGAAGTTTGGAAGTAATTTGAATTAATTTGGAATTTGCACAAATGAAAACGATTTAAATTAGCGCTGTTTTGCTACTGTTCTGGATGTTAGAGTAAATTTGGGAATTTTCATAATATTTATTTCATTTTTATAATTGCTCTGAGATTATTTTTAGCACTTGGAACATTTTTGTTTATATATTTGAAGAAATTTTATTCTTGACTTTATTTTAAATTTGAATTTGAAGTTCAAATATTTCTTAATTGTTTTTCTTAGAGTTTAATGATGATAACTTGGCTTTGATCATGGGGATTACTGCAGCTTGATTAGTGAGGTGTTACACTCATATGCTTCACTTCAATTTTTTGAGCTTAGGAATTTGCTCTTATGCTTCACTTATATCTTTTTGAGCACGGTGTGCTTAGTTTGTTTTGAAGAAAAGCTCTCATGATTCACTTAGATTTATTTGAGAGTCTCTGAAATTTTGAAGAAAATCTCTCTTGCTTCACTTATACTTTTTTGAGAGATAGAAATTTTATGCTCATGTTCTTCACTTAGATTTGTTGGAGCTTACAAAAGCAACATGTTCAATAGTCCAAAAGTGATAGATATCCAAGAAGGATATAGATAAAAACTTTCATGAAGACCATTGGACAAAATAAAAGTGGTTCTTAATAATGGTTTTGAGATATGAGAACGATAATATATGATGCCATGTTAGTGGGTAATTATGCTTTAGTAAGAATATTCGTGTTAAGGTTTGTGATTCCCTATGCAAGCACATGAAAGTCAATAGTTATGCTATGAAGTTACATCCTCCTTGTATGCATATTTTCGTTGTTAGTTTTGCTTAAGGCGTGGGTGTGATCTTTTCGCTTTTTGGTTGGTCGCCTTCTCAATCCCATGCTAGCCTCCACTTGTACAAAGTAGAAATACTACTTGTGCATCCAAAATCCTTAAACCAGTTTTTGCCGATTGAGTCCACCATACCTACCTATATGTGGTATTTCTAAACCGTTCCAAGTAAATTTGCATGTGCCATCTCGAAATTTTCAAGTAAACTTCTCTTTTTGTGTGCCCGTACCGCTCATGAGGCGGAAGGGGGTGCTTGTTATCTTCCCATGCTAAGTGTGTCATTCTCACGATGAGTGTTCTCACTTGTCATTGCACGAGAGAATGGTTGGTAATAGGGATGCCCGTCCCGAATTGCAAAAATACAAAAAATAATAAATTTCTTGGAAAGTGTTGGTATGGAAGGCACCCGTGAATTCGGCTAGCCATGGCTTGTGTTTGAAAGGTGGAAAAGGAATAACAAAAACTCTCTCGGAAAGGAACAATACCTTAATGAAGGGGAGCATAAATTTATTTTCTGTTGGGAACCACCTATGGTGTACTTAGCATGGAAGATGATGACACACTCTTAACCATTCTTGTTGGCAGAAAAGCATACCTCTCAAAATAATTTGTATCTCTCAATTTTTCAAATAAAGAGCTCTGGCACATAAAGCAAATCAATGCTTCCCTCTGCGAAGGGCCTATCTATTTACTTTTATGCTATTTTTATTTTTTTGAGTCTCCATCCTCTCTTATAAAGGCACCAACTAGGGGGCACTATGGTCATGCTTGTGCTTTGGGTTAGCTAATACACGGATATGTTATATGAATGGATCAATGATGGGGCATGATGGGCTAGGGATAGCTTTCTTTAGCGTTGATATTTTGAAAGACATGATTGCTTGTTGATATGCTTGAGTATTTATGTTTTCATGTCAAAACTAGATCATTACTTTGAACCATATAAAAAGTCCATGTGTCCATGCTATTAGAGAAAAAGATTGTGATGAGCATGATAGGCAGCATTCCACATCAAAAATTCTGTTTTTATCACTTCCCTACTCGAGGACGAGTAGGAGTTAAGCTTGGGGATGCTGATACGTCTCCAACGTATCTATAATTTTTGATTGTTCCATGCTGATATATGATCAATCTTGGATGTTTTAGAATGATTTCCTATCAACTTTATATCATTTTTTGGTACTAACCTATTGACATAGTGCCAAGTGCCAGTTGCTGTTTTCTGCCCTGTTTTTGATTTACAGAAAATCCATATCAAACGGAGTCCAAACGCAGCGAAACTTTTTGTGGAATTTTTCTGGGCCAGAAGACACCCGATGGACCGAAGATGAGATGGAGAGGCGGCCCTGGGTGGGCACAACCCACCAGGGCGCGCCAGGAGGCCCTGGCGCACCCCTGTGGGTGGTGGCCCACTCGGAGACCCCCTCCACCGCCTCTTTGCTCCATAAATACTCTAAAAATCCCCAAAACCCCAAGGGAGTCGCCGAAACACAATTCCAGTCGCCGCAAGTTCCAGAACCACCAGATCCAATCTAGACACCATCTCGGGGGGTTTCACCATGTCCATTGGTGCCTCTCCGATGATGCGTGAGTAGTCCATTGTAGACCTTCGGGTCCGTAGGCAGTAGCTAGATGGCTTTCTCTCTCTCTTTGATCTTCAATACAATGGTCTCTTGGAGATCCATATGATGTAACTCTCTTTTGCGGTGTGTTTGTTGGGATCCGATGAACATTGAGTTTATGATCAGATCTATCTTTTTATATCCATGAAAGTGATTTGAGTTCTTTGATCTCTTATTTGCATGATTTATTATAGTCTTGTATTTCTTCTTCGAAACTTTGGTTTAGTTAGGCCAACTAGATTGATTTTTCTTGCCATGGGAAGAGGTGCTCGATAGTGGGTTCGATCTCGCGGTGTTCTTTCCCAGTGACCGAAAGGGCAGCAAGACATGCGTTGATCGTTGCTACTAAGGAGAAAAAGATCGTGTCTATTCCTACATGAATAGATCTGATCTACATCATGGCATCGTTCTTATTGCATTACTCCGTTTTTCCATGAACTTAATACACTATATGCATGCTGGATAGCGGTCGATGTGTGGAGTAATAGTAGTAGATCCAGGCAGGAGTCGGTCTACTAATCTTGGATGTGATGCCTATATATAGATCATTGCCTGGATATCATCATGATTATTTGAAGTTCTATCAATTGCCCAACAGTAAAAGTTTTCCACCGTTCGCTATTTTTCTTGAGAGAAGCCACTAGTGAATCCTACGGCCCCCGGGGTCTTGTTTCCATCATATTGCTTTCGATCTTGTTTGCTTTTGCTTTTGTTCCAAATGTTTCAGATCTGAACCATATTTTACTTTGCATCAAAAACCCATCTACGTTTCATCTTTCATCTCACCGCTAAGGGCTTGACAACCCCTTGATCGCGTTGGGGTGTGGAGATTTGTTTTATTGTGTGCTGGAGCTGAACACGTGGTGTTGTGAGAACCTCCTTCTGGTTCGATAACCTTGGTCCTTAGCCAAGGGAAATACTTCTCCGCTCGCTACATCATCATGTCCTCTTCGGGGAAAATACCAACGCGAGCAAGGTGCTTCTAGGCGCCATCAGGTACCGTTGTGGGTCTTCAGCAGGCGAGCCCAAGCTAACAATTGAGCCATCGCAACTAGTCACCAACGGTTACATTTCAAGTGTTCCGAATGACAAGACACTGATAGCAAGTTGATGTCGTCAGTATATTATATTATTATATCTGTGTTGGTATTTTCGATGGTCTCCTTTAGAATCAATATAATGCAGAGGAACAAGCAAGAAAGAAGACTGAATCATCGTCTGGAGCTTGAGGACGTTGTGCTATTCTTCTTCACCTTTTGGAGACTGGCCTATGGGCGTTATGATGTTGTTATCTTTGTTCTTAGTGTCAGACCTTCTTAGCTTATCTGAACTATGTGCGCTCATTGTTGTATCTTGCTGATGAGCTGTGACTTCGTTTGTATGGTACCTTGTGGATGCTGCCTGGTGGCTTTATTAACTTAAAGCCGGACGCTTCTAGCATCTTCGTTCAAAAAAAATAGACACGATCGACTGATTAAATAGTGCATAAAAAACAGAGTGAACTACAAAATTCAAACTGAAGCTTCTAATCATGAATAAATGAATTGACAATGTAAGGAAGTTCCCAAATCATTCTGATGATGCACCTCAAGACATGTACAGCTAGATTCAGAATTCAGTCAATTAACAAGCAAGCTGCTACTGGAAGTTCAGAACTTTGGTGATTCAAACAAGAATACTTACTCCCTCCGTAAACTAATATAAGAGCGTTTAGATCACTTGAAGATACTACAGAGTTCCCTTTACACCGCATCCTTCAAAGCCACTTAATGCCTTCTTGCCTGCCTTCAGTTCATGCCTTCAGGCCGGAAAATCAAAGAAGAAGAAAGCCCTGGTATTATCTACTTGCAAATTTCTATCAACGATTCCCACCCAACTCTGGAATGAGAACACATATGGGTCTATACTGTAGGATACTATTAGCATCCTTAATCTTTGGCAGTAGAGAAATGACACCATAGTTTAGTCTGCTTTGCCGCAAAGCAGCTGCACATGTATTTTTAGCAGATTTAGAAGCTATTCGCCTATGAAACTGCTCGCCGCTTCCACTCCAAATAGGTTACGATGAGTGGTATGGTCATGTCTTAGAGAAACTGCTCCAGAACCCCACGATTCCAAGAAGAATAACCTTCCTAGGTGACGTAAGAAAAGTTGAAGAAATTACATTGGCCGAAAAAGTTAAAGTGGGTAAGCATGTTTGGTCGGTTGAACCTTTCAGCATGACAAACTTAATCTAGCAACGGCGTGACCATCACAACTAGTCACAAATATGAACAGTTATGTTTCTAGTAGCAAGTTGGTGTTGTCAGAAGAGTGAAATTGTCTTATACCATGACAGTGCGTTGATATTTTTGGTGGTGTCCATGTGTTGATGTTGGTAACAAAAAAACTCATTCAGCCGTATAAAACAGAGGGCCTCGCCCGGGATATAGTATAGATAGATAAATAAATAAACCTCCAATATAAGAGCACATCATAGTCTACTGACTAGAAAGCAGGCACGGGAAACATCCCCTGGCCCACACCCATGGTGTAGCTTGATTCTTCCTCTATCCTGTCCTGTGGTTTCCCCCTTCTACATCTGGATGAATCGATTGGGAAACCTAGGGCGGCCGAATTCACTGTTTTGACCCTTTTTGAAAACTTTAGCGCGATCTAACCTCGGTTCGAAAAAATTTCGTGATCCGCCATCGTCCTTGGTGGTAGGCATCACGATCGTTTGACATTGAAAATACCCTACCGCCATCGTCCTTGGCGGTAGGGTAACACATCCTACCGTCGAGGGATAGGGCGGTAGGCGTCACGATCGTTTGACGTTGAAAATACCCTACCGCCATAGTCCTTGGCGATAGGGTAACACATCCTACCATCGAGGGCTATGGCGGTAGGCGTCACGGTCGTTTGACGTTGAAAATACCGTACCGCCGGTAGGGTAACACATCCTACCATCGAGGGCTATGGCGGTAGGCGTCACGGTCATTTGACGTTGAAAATACCCTACCGCCAAGGACTATGGTGGTAGGGTAACACATCCTACCGTCGAGGGCTATGGCGGTAGGCGTGACGGTCGTTTCACGTTGAAATACCCTACCGGCATCGTCCTTGGCGGTAGTGTAACACATCCTACCGTCGAGGGCTATGGCGGTAGGCGTCACGGTCGTTTGATGTTTACGGTGTCTGTTCGGGACGCTTTTTCAGCCCAAAACTATAAACTGGTGGTTATTTTGCGGGTTCGCGCGACATAAGGGGTCTGCTAGAGATGCTCTTAGGTTTAGGCTTCATATAATCATTCACAAATTTCTTGTACATTTTCTTTTGTGAAATCTTGAACTAATTGATATGCTCAATCCTGTCAGCCTTTAGCCTTTCTTCTTCTTGCACACAACGTGCCATCATTCTTCTGCGCCCCACTTTAAGTCCATCGCATTATAATTGATCATAAATGGCAACAACTCTTGAGGCAAAGATGACATAATAAAATGCAAAAGGAAGCCATTAGAAATTTCCATTTCCATAGTCTTAAGTTTGGCAGCCATGTTGCATTTCTTCATGATATGCTCTCCAAGACTTCCAGTGGGATCATACTTCTCATCAATTAGCCTTTTGATGAGACTTGTTACATATACTGTAAAAGACCCTTTGAATTGATGCTCAATCTTCGCAAAATACCCTTTAGCTGTTTCGCAGTCAGGAAGGGCTCCCCTCATGCTTTGTGTAATGGAACCCTTTATCATCATAAGGCATTTGCGATTACTGTCATCCCACTTAGTCTTTTCAACATCATAATCCTTCTCGAGGGCATCATAATTTTCAACACCTTCTTTAGGTGCCTCAGGAGGATCATTAAGGAGAGCATAATCAATATTAAGTAAGGCCATAGTAATCTCAAGCTTCTGCTTCCATGTAGCATAGTTGCTACCATTAAGTTGTTCTATACCATTAAGCATTCCAGCAATATGAGAGACATTAGGTGTTGCAAAGGAAAATTCAAAATGCTATAGTAAGCATCATCATCATAATTAAATTTTATTGATCAAATTCAAATTAGCTTTGGCTAGAAATGAAAATGAACAACAAAATTTTGTGAACAAATATTCATCAATTAGCTTTGGCCAAATTGATAAAGCCACACTTTAGTTATCTTCAGTCATTAGTTTTTTCTCCTAACCAGGTTCACACTAGCTTTGGCCAGAAGTGAAACGCATTAATAAAAGAATTTTCTGATTTCAATGCTCATCATACAACTTTGGTCAGAATGACAAAGCATAAACTCACACTTTATTTTGAGGATCTATTAAACTTTATTTCGCAGCGGAAAAATTATGTCATAATGATCATAATAATATTTAACATTAAAATAAAAGGTCATGAAGGGAAAATTAACTAGGCGTAATTAAATTGCTTCATAAATAATATAAACATGGCATGGCATCACATATTAAAATATAATAGGAATTAAAATACCTAAAGAACTAAATTGTGAAAATAATCATAATAATTCATGCATTAAATTTAGCCCTGAAAATGTTCAATTTATTGCATAAAACTTAAACATTAAATGGAAAATGATTTAGAAATTTTCCCAAAACAATCCCCGCTCATAACAGAATTTTAGTCCCAAGGCATAAAAGTTTTTTGTTTTTTTCGAGCTAATAATTGCTGCTAAGCTGGCCCAAAATAAAGACCAGCCCAGCTGTGTAGGGGGAACGAAGCATGAATTTTTAATTTTTTCCTACGCTCACGCGAGATCTATCCATGGAGATGCATCGCTATGAGAGGGGAGAGTGTGTCTACGTACCCTCGTAGACGGTTAGCGGAAGCGGTTGTTCAACACGGTTGATGTAGTCGTACACCTTCGCGATCCGCCCGATCAAGTACCGAACGCACGGCACCTCCATGTTCTGCACACGTTCAGCTCAGTGTCGTCCTCGCCGTCTCGATCCAACAATCCGACGAGGTAGTAGATGAGTTCCGGCAGCATGATGGCGTGGTGACGGTGGTGGTGAAGTGTTCTAGCAGGGCTTCGCCTAAGCGCTGCGATAAACTAGAGCGGAGGAGCAAACTAGAGGCGGGGGGGGGGGGGGGGGGGGGGTGCCGACACATGGCGTGGAATAATCCTATGCAATTGTACGGCACCCCTCCTACCAAGGTGCTGGACGAATCCAACTTGGTGCGCCCCCCTTCCAAATCTTTGCGCGGGGGGGAGGAAAGGGGGGAGGCGCCCCCTCCCTTTCCTTCTCCTTGTGAGAAGAAAAGGAAGGAGCCCTCTCCCTTCCTTCTCCTTGTGCTGCGGCCTAGAGGGGGGCGCAGCAGCCCCCTGTGGGCTGGTTTGCTCCCCTCCTATAGCCCATTAAGCCCAAGGACACCACCGGCACTTCCGGAACCCTTCCGGTGACCCGATAAATTTCCGGTGCATTCCGAAACCATTCCAGAGTCCGAATACTATCGTCCTATATATCAATCTTTATCTCCGGATCATTTCGGAGCTCCTCGTCATGTCCGTGATCTCATCCGGGACTCCAAACAACATTCGGTCACTAAAGCATATAACTCATATAATACCAAATCGACATCGAACGTTAAGCGTGCGGACCCTATGGGTTCGAGAATGATGTAGACATGACCGAGACGACTCTCAAGTCAATAACCAATAGCGGAACCTGGATGCTCATATTGGTTTCTACATATTCTACGAAGATCTTTATCGGTCGAACCTTTATGACAACATACGTAGTTCCCTTTGTCTGGCGGTATGTTACTTGCCCGAGATTCGATCGTCGGTATCTCTATACCTAGTTCAATCTCATTATCGGCAAGTCTCTTTACTCGTTCCGTAATACGTCATCTTGTAACTAACTCCTTTAGTCTGCTTGCAAGGCTTGTATGATGTTGTATTACTGAGAGGGCCCAGAGATACCTTTCCGACATACGGAATGACAAATCCCAATCTTGATCCATGCCAACCAACAAATACTTTCGGAGATACCTGTAGTGCACCTTTATGATCACCTAGTTACGTTGTGACGTTTGATACACCCACAGTATTCCTACGGTATCCGGGAGTTGCATGATCTCATGGTCGGAGGAACATGTATTTGACATAGTGAAAGTAGTAGCAATAAACTGAACGATCATATGCTATGCTAACGGTTGGGTCTTGTCCATCACATCATTCTCCTAATGATGTGATCCCGTTATCAAATGACAACTCATGTCTATGGTTAGGAAACCTTAACCATCTTTTGATCAACGAGCTAGTCTAGTAGAGGCATACTAGGGACACGGTATTTGTTTATGTATCCACACATGTATTTAGTTTCCGGTCAATACAATTCTAGCATGAATAATAAACTATTATCATGAACGGGGAAATATGATAATAACCATTTTATTAATTGCCTCTAGGGCATATTTCCAACAGTCTCCCACTTGCACTAGAGTCAATAATCTAGTTTACATCTCCATGTGATTAGCACCCAATCAGTTCTAGGGCTGATCATGTTTTGCTTGTGAGAGAGGTTTTAGTCAACGAGTCTGCAACATTCAGATCCGTGTGTTCTTGGCAAATCTCTATGTCATATGTAGATGCTGCTACCACACTCTACTTGGAGCTACTCCAAAAACGACTGCCCCACTATACGTATCCGGTCTGAGACTCATAGTCATCCGGATCGGTGTTTTAAAGCTTGCATCGACGTAACCCTTTACGACGAACTCTTTATCACATCCATTCCCGAGAAATACTTCCTTAGTCATCTTAAGGATATTTTGACCGCTGTCCAGTGATCTACTCCTGGATCACATTGGTACCTCTTTGCCAGACACATGGCAAGGCACACAGCATGATATACTTTATAGAACCTATGGCCGAGGCATAGGGGATGACCTGTTGGGGAACGGAGCATGTAATTTCAAAAAAATTCTTACGCTCACGCAAGATCTATCCATGGTGATGCATCGCTACGAGGGGGGGAGTGTGTCTACATACCCTTGTAGACCGTTAGCGGAAGCGTCTCACAATGCGGTTGATGTAGTCGAACAATCCTTCGAGCTCCACCGATCAAGTGTCGAACGTATGGCACCTCCGAGTTCTAACACACGTTCAGCTCGGTGACGTCCCCCGCCTTCTAGATCCAGCTAGTCTAGTAGAGGCATACTAGGGACATAGTATTTGTTCATTATCCACACATGTATTTAGTTTCCGGTCAATACAATTCTAGCATGAATAATAAACTATTATCATGAACGGGGAAATATGATAATAATAAACACTTTATTAATTGCCTCTAGGGCATATTTCCATCAGTCTCCCACTTGCACTAGAGTCAATTACATTGTAATGAATCTAACACCCATCGCATTCTGGTGCTGATCATGTTTTGCTCGTGGAAGAGGTTTAGTCAACGGGTCTGCCACATTCAGATCCGTATGTACTTTGCAAATCTCTATGTCCCCATCCTTAATCAAATTCCGAATGGAGTTGAAGCGACACTTTATATGCTTGGTTCTCTTGTGAAACCGGGGCTCCTTTGCGATAGCAATTGCTCCAGTGTTGTCACATAAGATAGTCATTGGACCCGATGCACTAGGTATGACACCTAGATCGGATATGAACTCCTTCATCCAGACTCCTTCATGTGCTGCTTCGGAAGCAGCTATGTATTCCGCTTCACAAGTAGATCCCGCCACGACGCTCTGCTTGGAACTGCACCAACTGACTGCTCCACCATTAAGAATAAATACGTATCCAGATTGTGACTTAGAGTCATCTGGATCTGTGTCAAAGCTAGCGTCAACGTAACCTTTTACGATGAGCTCTTTGTTACCTCCATAAACGAGAAACATTTCCTTGGTCCTTTTCAGGTACTTTAGGATATTCTTGACCGCTGTCCAGTGATCTACTCCTGGATCACTTTGGTACCTTCCCACCAAGCTAATAGCGAGGCAAACATCAGGTCTGGTACACAGCATGGCATACGTAATAGAGCCTATGGCTGAAGCATAGGGGATGACACTCATCTTCTCTTTATCTTCTGCCGTGGTCGGGCTTTGAGTCTTACTCAATCTTGTACCTTGCACTACAGGCAAGAACCCTTTCTTTGACTGATCCATTTTGAACTTCTTCAAAATCTTGTCAAGGTACGTGCTTTGTGAAAGTCCAATGAGGCGTCTTGATCTATCTCTATAGATCTTGATGCCTAATATGTAAGCAGCTTCTCCGAGATCCTTCATCGAAAAACTTTTGTTCAAATAACCCTTTATGCTTTCCAAAAATTCTATGTCATTTCCCATCAACAATATGTCATCCACATATAATATGAGAAATGCCACAGAGCTCCCACTCACTTTCTTGTAAATACAAGCTTCTCCATAAGTTTGTATAAACCCAAACGCTTTGATCACTTCATCAAAGCGCGTATTCCAGCTCCGAGATGCTTGCACCAGTCCATAGATGGATCGCTGGAGCTTGCATACCTTGTTAGCACCCTTTGGATCGACAAAACATTCCGGCTGCATCATATACAATTCTTCCTTAAGGAATCCATTAAGGAATGCCGTTTTGACGTCCATTTGCCAGATTTCATAATCATAAAACGCGGCAATTGCTAACATAATTCTGACAGACTTTAGCATCGCTACGGGTGAGAAAGTCTCATCGTAGTCAACTCCTTGAACTTGTCGATAACCTTTAGCAACAAGTCGAGCTTTATAGACGGTGATATTACCATCAGCTTCCGTCTTCCTTTTAAAGATCCATTTATTTTCAATAGCTCGCCGCTCATCAGGCAAGTCTACCAAAGTCCACACTTTGTTCTCATACATGGATCCTATCTCGGATTTCATGGCCTCAAGCCATTTCTCGGAATCCGGGCTTGCCATCGCTTCTTCATAGTTCGAAGGTTCACCGTTGTCTAGCAACATGACCTCCAAGACTGGATTTCCGTACCACTCTGGTGCGGAACGTGTCCTGGTTGACCTTCGAAGTTCTGTAGTAACTTGATCCGAAGTTTCATGATCATCATCATCAACTTCTTTTCTGGTCTGTGCTGGTGTCACAGAAATTTCTTTCTGTGGCGTGCTACTATCCAGAGGAGGTACAATTACCTCATCATGTTCTACTTTCCTCCCACTCACTTCTTTCGAGAGAAACTCCTTCTCTAGAAAGGATCCATTCTTAGCAACGAAAACTTTGCCTTCGGATCTGTGGTAGAAGGTGTACCCAACAGTTTCTTTTGGGTATCCTATGAAGACGCACTTATCCACTTTGGGTTCTAGCTTATCAGGCTGAAGCCTTTTGACATAAGCATCACAGCCCCAAACTTTCAGAAACGACAGCTTAGGTTTCTTACCAAACCATAGTTCATATGGTGTCGTCTCAACGGATTTAGACGGTGCCCTATTTAAAGTGAATGCAGCTGTCTCTAATGCATAACCCCAAAATGATAGTGGCAAATCGGTAAGAGACATCATAGAACGCACCATATCCAATAGAGTACGATTACGACGTTCGGACACACCATTACGCTGTGGTGTTCCAGGTGGCGTGAGCTGTGAAACAATTCCACATTGTCTTAAGTGATTGCCAAACTCGTAACTCAAATATTCTCCTCCACGATCAGGTCGTAAGAACTTTATTTTCTTGTCACGATGGTTCTCTACTTCACTCTGAAATTCTTTGAACTTTTCAAATGTTTCAGACTTATGCTTCATCAAGTAGACATAACCATATCTACTCAAATCATCAGTGAACGTGAGAACATAACGATATCCACCGCGCGCCTCAACACTCATCGGACCGCATACATCGGTATGTATTATTTCCAACAAGTCTGTTGCTCGCTCCATTGTTCCGGAGAACGGAGTTTTAGTCATCTTGCCCATAAGGCACGGTTCGCACGTCTCAAATGATTCATAATCAAGTGATTCCAAAAGTCCATCAGCATGGAGTTTCTTCATGCGTTTAACACCGATATGACCTAAGCGGCAGTGCCACAAATATGTGGTACTATCATTATCAAATTTGCGTCTTTTGGCATCAATATTATGGATGTGTGTACTCCCACGATCGAGATTCAATAAAAATAAACCATTCACAAGCGGTGCATGACCATAAAAGATATTATTCATTCAAATAGAACAACCATTATTCTCTGTCTTAAATGAATAACTGTCTCGCAATAAACAAGATCCAGATATAATGTTCATGCTCAACGCAGGCACCAAATAACAATTATTTAGGTTTATAACTAATCCCGAAGGTAGATGTAGAGGTAGCGTGCCGACGGCGATTGCTTCAACTCTTGAACCGTTCCCGACGCGCATCGTCACCTCGTCCTTAGCCAATCTTCTCTTGCTCTGCAGCTCCTGTTTCGAGTTACAAATATGAGCAACCGAACCAGTATCAAATACCCAGGTGCTTCTGCAAGCATTAGTTAAGTACACATCAATAATATGTATATCAAATATACCTTTGTTGACGTTGCCAGCCTTCTTATCTGCCAGATACTTGGGGCAGTTCCGCTTCCAGTGACCAGTCCCCTTGCAGGGGAAACACTCAGTCTCGGGTTTGGGTCCAGACTTGGGTTTCTTCCCGGGAGCAGCAACTGATTTGCCGTTCTTCTTGAAGTTCCCCTTCTTTCCCTTGCCCTTCTTGAAACTGGTGCCCTTCTTGACCATTAACACTTGATGCTCTTTCTTGACTTCAACCTCCGGAGCCTTAAGCATAGCGAAGAGCTCGGAAATGGTCTTGTTCATTCCTTGCATATTATAGTTCATCACGAAGCCCTTATAGCTTGGTGGAAGTGATTGGAGAATTCTGTCAATAACCGAATCATCCGGAAGATTAACTCCCAGCTGAGTCAAGCGGTTATGCAACCCAGACATCTTGAGTATATGCTCACTGACAGAACTATTCTCCTCCATCTTATAGCTAAAGAACTTATCGGAGACATCATATCTCTTGATCCGGGCATTGGCTTGAAAAACAAGTTTCAGCTCTTGGAACATCTCATATGCTCCATGGTGCTCAAAACGTCTTTGGAGCCCCGGTTCTAAGCCGTAAAGTATGGCACACTGAACTATCGAGTAGTAATCTTTCCTCGACTGCCAGACATTCATAACATCTGCTGTCGAGCCTGCAGGGGGCGCGGCACCCAGCGGTGCATCAAGGACATAAGCCTTCTGTGCAGCAATGAGGATGATCCTCAGATTACGGACCCAGTCCGCATAGTTGCTTCCATCATCTTTCAACTTAGCTTTCTCTAGGAACGCATTAAAATTCAGTGGAACTACAGCGCGGGCGGCCATTGATCTACAACATACAATTGCAAAGTTTAGACTATGTTCATGATAATTGAAGTTCAATTTAATCAAATTATTTAAGAACTCCCACTTAGATTAACATCCCTCAAGTTTTCTAAGTGTAACATGATCCACGTCAAACTAATCCACATCCGATCATCACGTGAGGTGGAGTAGTTCATCAATGGTGAACATCTTTCATGTTGATCATATCTACTATATGAATCATGTTCGACCTTTCGGTCTCTTGTGTTCCGAGGCCATATCTGCATATGCTAGGCTCGTCAAGTTTAACCCAAGTATTCCGCGTGTGTAAAACTGGCTTACACCCGTTGTATGTGAACGATAGAATCTATCGCACCCGATCATCACGTGGTGTTTAGAAGCATCGAACTTTAGCAACGGTGCATACTTTGGGGAGAACACTTATCTTGATATTTAGTGAAGGGATCATCTTATAATGCTACCGTCGTCCTAAGCAAAATAAGATGCATAAAAGGATTAACATCACATGCAATTCAATATATGTGACATGATATGGCCATCATCGTCTTGTGCTCTTGATCTCCATCACCGAAGCACCGTCGTGGCCTCCATCGTCACGGGGTTGGCGCCGTGATCTCCATCGTAGCGTCGTGGTCGTCTCGCCGGCTATTGCTACTACTACTACTGCTAACTCATAGCGGTAAAGTAAAGCAATTACATAGCGTTGGCATTGCATACAATAAAGAGACAACCATATGGCTCCTGCCGGTTGCCTGATAACTTACAAAACATGATCATCTCATACAACAACTTATATCTCATCATGTCATGACCATATCACATCACCAGCATACCCTGCAAAAACAAGTTAGACGTCCTCTACTTTGTTGTTGCAAGTTTTATGTGGCTGCTACGGGTTTGCAAGAACCGTTCTTACCTACGTCAAACCACAACGTGGTGTAGTGATTGCTTTTTGATCTTCCAAAAGAACCCTCTTCATTGAAACCGGTTCAACTAAAGTGAGAGAAACTGACACCCGCCAGTCACCTTTATGCAGCTATGTGCACCAACGGTGAAACCAGTCTCGCGTAAGCGTACGCGTAATGTCGGTCCGGGCCGCTTCATCTCACAATACCGCTGACCGAGTAACAACTAGTAACGGCAAGCAATATGTATACACCCACGCCCACAATTCCTTTGTGTTCTACTCGTCCAAATCACATCTACGCATAAACCTGGCTCTGATACCACTGTTGGGGAACGGAGCATGTAATTTCAAAAATTTTCCTACGCTCATGCAAGATCTATCCATGGTGATGCATCGCTATGAGGGGGGGAGTGTGTCTACATACCCTTGTAGACCGTTAGCGGAAGCATCTCACAACGCGGTTGATGTAGTCGAACAATCCTTCGAGCTCCACCGATCAAGTGTCGAACGTACGACACCTCCGAGTTCTAACACACGTTCAGCTCGGTGACGTCCCTCGCCTTCTAGATCTAGCTAGTCGTCGAGGTAGTAGATGAGTTCCGTCAGCACGACGGCGTGGCGACGGTGATGATGAAGATATTCCGGCAGGGCTTCGCCGAAGCACTCCGAAAATATGACGGTGGCTCTAAACGGTGGAGGGGGGCGCCGCACACGGCTTTGATCAAGATCAATTGTGTGTCTAGAGGGAGCGCCCCCTTCCCGTATATAAAGGAGGGAGGGGCCGGCCCCCTAGGGGTGGCGCACCAAAGAGGGGGGGGGAGTCCTACTAGGAGTGGGACTCCCACCCCTAGTAGGACTCCTCCTACTTGGGGGGAAAGAGGAGGGAGAGAGGGAGTAGGAGAGGGGGGTGCGCCCCCCCACCCCTAGTCCAATTCGGACCCAAGGGGGGGGGCTGGCGCAGGCAGCCCATGGCTGCTCCCCTCTCTCTTTCCCGTAGGCCCACTAAGGCCCAATACTTCCTCCCGGTAAATTCCCGTAACTCCCCGGTACTCCGAAAAATACCCGAGTCACTCGGAACCTTTCCGACGTCCGAATATAGCCTTCCAATATATCGATCTTTACCTCTCGGACATTCCGAGACTGATCTTCATGTCCGTGATCTCATCCGGGACTCCGAACAACCTTCGGGCACCAATCACATAACTCATATAATACTATTACGTCATCGAACCTTAAGTGTGCCGACCCTACGGGTTCGGGAACAATGTAGACATGACCGAGATGACTCCCCGGTCAATAACCAATAGCGGGACCTTGATGCCCATATTGGTTCCTACATATTCCACGAAGATCTTTATCGGTGCACCTCATATGACAACATACATTGTTCCCTTTGTCCGGCGGTATGTTACTTGCCCGAGATTTGATCGTCGGTATTCCCGATACCTAGTTCAATCTCGTTATCGGCAAGTCTCTTTACTCGTTCCGTAATACGTCATCATGTAACTAACTCTTTAGTCACGGTGCTTGCAAGGCTTCTGTGATGCTGTATTACCGAGAGGGCCCAGAGATACCTTTCCGATAGTCGGAGTGACAAATCCCAATCTCGATCCATGCCAACTCAACAAACACTTTCGGAGATACCTGTAGTGCACCTTTATAATCACCCAGTTACGTTGTGACGTTTGGTACACCCAAAGTATTCTTACGGTGTCCGGGAGTTGCATGATCTCATGGTCAGAGGAACGTGTATTTGACATAGTGGAAGCAGTAGCAATAAACTGAACGATCAAGTGCTATGCTAACGGTTGGGTCAAGTCCATCACATCATTCTCCTAATGATGTGATCCCGTTATCAAATGAAAACTCATGTCCATGGTCAGTAAACCTTAACCATCTTTTGATCAACGAGCTAGTCTAGTAGAGGCATACTAGGGACATAGTATTTGTTCATTATCCACACATGTATTTAGTTTCTGGTCAATACAATTCTAGCATGAATAATAAACTATTATCATGAACGGGGAAATATGATAATAATAAACACTTTATTAATTGCCTCTAGGGCATATTTCCAACATGACCTTCATCCTTTCTCTTTCTTCTGCCGTGGTCAAGATTTGAGTCTTACTCAACTTCACACCTTGCACCACAATCAAGAACTCTTCTTTGACTGATCCGTTTTGAACTTCTTCAAAAACTTGTCAAGCTATGTGCTTTGTGAAAGTCCATGAGGCGTCTCAATCTATCTCTGTAGATCTTGATGCCTAATATGTAAGCAACTTTTACCTAGGTCTTCAAGTATTACTCCACTTCACACCAGGCAAGAACTTCTTCTTTGACTGATCCATTTTGAACTCCTTCATCATGGTGTGTGAAAATCTTTATCAGGCGTCTTGATCTATCTCTATAGATCTTGATGCCCAATCTGTGGACAACTCAAAAAACAGGTTTTATTGAAAAACTTCTTTCAATTAATTCTTTATGCTATCTAGAAATTCTACATCATTTCCAATCAACAATATGTCATCCACATATACTATAAGAAATGCTATAGAGCTCCCACTCACTTTCTTGTAAATACAAGTTTCTTCATAAACTTGTATAAACCCAAAAAATTTAATCATCTTATCAAAGTGTATATTCCAACTCCGAGATGCTTGCACCAGTCCATTACTGGAGCTTGCATACTTTTAGCATCCAAATGCTAATATAATACTAACAGACTTTAGCATCGCTACGGGTGAGAAAGTCTCATCGTAGTCAACCCCTTGAACTTGTCGATAACCCTTAGCGACAAGTCGAGCTTTATAGACAGTGACATTACCATTAGCGTCCGTCTTCTTCTTAAAGATCCATTTATTCTCAATAGCTCGCTGATCATCGGGCAAGTCTACCAAAGTCCATACTTTGTTCTCATACATGGATCCTATCTCGGATTTCATGGTCTCTAGCCATTTGTCGGAATCCAGGCCCGTCATCGCTTCTTCATAGTTCGTAGGTTCGCCGTTGTCTAACAACATGACCTCCAAGACAGGATTGCCGTACCAATCTGGCGCGGAACGTGTCCTGGTCGACCTACGAGGTTCAGTAGTAACTTGATCTGAAGCTTCATGATCATCATCATTTACTTCTTCTCCGGTTGGTGTAGGTGTCACAGAAATTTCTTTCTGTGATGTACTACTCTCCAGAGGAGGTACAACTACCTCATCAAGTTCTACTTTCCTCCAACTCACTTCTTTTGAGAGAAACTCCTTCTCTAGAAAGGGTCCATTCTTAGCAATGAATATTTTGCCTTCGGATCTGTGGTAGAAGGTATACCCAACGGTCTCTTAAGGGTATCCTATGAAGACGCACTTATCCGCTTTGGGTTCGAGCTTATCAGGCTGAAGCCTTTTGACATAAGCGTCGCATCCCCAAACTTTCAGAAACGACAGCTTAGGTTTCTTGCCAAACCATAGTTCATATGGTGTCATCTCAACGGATTTAGACGGTGCCCTGTTTAAAGTGAATGCAGCTCTCTCTAATGCATAACCCCAAAATGATAGTGGCAAATCGGTAAGAAACATCATAGAATGCACCATATCCAATAAAGTATGATTATGACGTTCTGACACACCATCTCGCTGTGGTGTTCCAGGTGGCGTGAGCTGTGAAACAATTCCACATTGTCTTAAGTGAGTGCCAAACTCATAACTCAAATATTCTCCTCTACGATCAGATCGTAAGAACTTTATTTTCTTGTTACGATGATTCTCTACTTCACTCTGAAATTCTTTGAACTTTTCAAATGTTTCAGACTTATGTTTCATTAAGTAGACATACCCATATCTACTCAAATCATCTGTGAAGGTGAGAACATAACGATATCCACCGCGCGCCTCAACACTCATTGGACCGCATACATCGGTATGTATTATTTCCAACAAGTCGGTTGCTCGCTCCATTGTTTCGGAGAACGGAGTTTTAGTCATCTTGCCCATGAGGCATGGTTCGCATGTCTCAAATGATTCATAATCAAGTGATTTCAAAAGTCCATCGGCATGGAGTTTCTTCATGCGTTTGACACCAATATGACCTAAGCAGCAGTGCCACAAATATGTGGTACTATCATTATCTTTTGGCATTTGTGTTATGAGCATGTGTATTACTACGATTGAGATTCAATAAACCATTCACATTAAGTGCATGATCATCAATGATATTATCCAAATAAATAGAATAACAATTATTCTCCGATTAAATGAATAATCGTCTTGCAATAAACACTATCAGATATAATGCTCATGCTCAACGCAGGCACCAAATAACAATTATTTAGGTTTTAACTAATCCCGAAGGTAGAGAGAGCGTGCCGACGGTGATCACATCAACCTTGGAGACACTTCCAACGCACATCGTCACCTCGTTCTTAGCTAGCTCTCGTTTATTCCAAAGCTCCATGTTTTGAGTTGCAAACGTCAGCAACTGAACCAGTATCAAATACCTAGGCGCTCCTACGAGTACTAGTAAGGTACACATCAATAACATGTATATCAAATATATCTTCGTTGACATTGCCAGTCTTCTTATCTGCCAGTTACTTTGGGGAAGCTCCGCTCCCAGTGACATTTCCCCTTGCAATGGGAGCACTAAGTCTCGGGTTTGGGTTTAATCTTGGGTTTCTTCACTGGAGTGGCAACTGGCTTGCTATTCTTGAAGTTTCCCTTCTTTCCTCGACCCTTCTTGAAACCAGTGGTCTTATCAATCATCAACACTTGATGCTCCTTCTTGATTTCTACATTCGCGGCCTAAAGCATCGTGAATAGCTTAGGGATCGTATCCATCCATTGCATGTTTATAGTTCATCACGAAGATCTAGTAGCTTAGTGATAGTGACTAGAGAACTCTATCAATCACCACTTTAAGTCTAACTCCCACTTACTTCAAGTGATTGAAGTACTCAGACATTCTGAGTACATGCTCACTCACGGAGCTGTTCTCCTCCATCTTGCAGCTATAGAACTTGTCGAAGGTGTCAGACCTCTCGACCCGGGCGTGAGCTTGAAAAACAAACTTTCAGCTCTTGGAACATCTCATATGCTCCATGGTGCTCAAAACATCTTTGGAGCCCCGGTTCTAAGCCGTAAAGCATGGCGCACTGAACTATCGAGTAGTCATCTTTTGTTGTCTGCCAGACGTTCATAACATCCTTAGACGAAGCCGTAGGGGTAGTTCACTGAGCGGTGCATTAAGGACATAAGCCTTCTGTGCAGCAGTGAGGACAATCCTCAGATCACGGACCTAGTCCGCATAGTTGCTTCCATCAAATTTCAACTTTGTTTTCTCTAGGAACGTATTAAAAACAGGGGAGCTACAGCGCGGTCTATCGATTTACAACATAAATTTGCTAAGACACTTCTGACTATGTTCATGATAATTTTAGTTCAATTAATCAAATTACTGATGAACTCCCACTTAGATCAACATCCCTCAAGTTGTCTAAGTGACACATGATCCAAATCAACTAACCCATGTCCGATCATCACATGAGATGGATTAGTCATCAATGGTGAGCATCTTCATGTTGATCATATCTACTATATGACTCATGTTTGACCTTTTGGTCTCTTGTGTTCCGAGACCATGTCTGTACATGCTAGGCTCGTCAAGTTTTACCCGAGTATTCTGCATGTGTAAAACTGGCTTACACCCGTTGTATGCGAACGAAGAGTCTATCACACCCGATCATCACGAGGTGCTTCGAAACGTCAAACCTTCGCAACGGTGCATACTTGGGGAGAACACTTATCTTGAAATTTAGTGAAGGGATCATCTTATAATGCTACCGTCGTCCTAAGCAAAATAAGATGCATAAAAGGATTAACATCACATGCAATTTATGAGTGACATGATATAGCCAATATCACTTCGCGCCTTGATCTCCATCTTGAGGCGCCGGCATGATCTCCATCACCTTGTCTCCATGTAGTTGTCTCGCCAACTATTGCTACTACTACTATTGCTAATACATAGCGATAAAGTAAAGCAATTACATGGCGTTTAAAGAGTGACACGCCTGTCATACAATAAATTAAAGACAACCCTATGGCTCCTACCGGTTGCCGTACTCATCGACATGCAAGTCGTGAACCTATTACAAGCATGATCATCTCATATATCCACATATATCATATCACATTTGGCCATATCATATCATAGCATACCCTGCAAAAACAAGTTAGATGTCCTCTACTTTGTTGTTCCAAATTTTAAGTGGCTGCTACGGGTTGACAAGAGCCATTCTTACCTACGCAAAACCACAACATGGTATAATGATTGCTTTTTGATCTTCTAAAAGAACCTTGTTCATTGAATCCGATTCAACTAAAGTGAGAGAGACAGACACACGCCAGTCACCTTTATGCAACGAGTGCATGTTAGTCGGTGAAACCAGTCTCATGTACGCGGACATGTAATGTCGGTCCAGGCCGCTTCATCTCACAATACCACTGAATCAAGAAACAACTAGTGACGGCAAGCAATATGTATATACCCACGCCCATAACTCTTTTGTGTTCTACTCGTGCATATACATCTACGCATAGACCTGGCTCTGATACCACTGTAGGGGAACGAAGCATGAATTTCAAAAAAATTCCTATGCTCACGCAAGATCTATCCATGGAGATGCATCGCTATGAGAGGGGAGAGTGTGTCTATGTACCCTCGTAGACCGTTAGCGGAAGCGGTTGTTCAACGTGGTTGATGTAGTCGTACACCTTCGCGATCCGCCCGATCAAGTACCGAACGCACGGCACCTCCGCGTTCTGCACACGTTCAGCTCAGTGTCGTCCTCGCCGTCTCGATCCAACAATCCGACGAGGTAGTAGATGAGTTCCGGCAGCACGATGGCGTGGTGATGGTGGTGGTGAAGTGTTCTAGCAGGGCTTCGCCTAAGCGCTGCGATAAACTAGAGCGGAGGAGCAAACTAGAGGCGGGGGGGGGGGGGGGTTGCCGACACACGGCATGGAATAATCCTATGCAATTGTGTGGCACCCCTCCCGCATATATATAGGAGTGGGAGGGAAGGAGGCAGCCCTAGGGCGCCCCCAAGCGGCTGTCCGAATCCAACTTGGTGCGCCCCCCTTCCAAATCTTTGCGCGGGGGGAAGGAAAGGGGGAGGCTGTTGGAAATATGCCCTAGAGGCAATTAATAAAGTGTTTATTATTATCATATTTCCCCGTTCATGATAATAGTTTATTATTCATGCTAGAATTGTATTGACCGGAAACTAAATACATGTGTGGATAATGAACAAATACTATGTCCCTAGTATGCCTCTACTAGACTAGCTCGTTGATCAAAAGATGGTTAAGGTTTCCTGACCATGGACATGAGTTGTCATTTGATAACGGGATCACATCATTAGGAGAATGATGTGATGGACTTGACCCAACCGTTAGCATAGCACTTGATCGTTCAGTTTATTGCTACTGCTTCAACTATGTCAAATACACGTTCCTCTGACCATGAGATCATGCAACTCCCGGACACCGTAAGAATACTTTGGGTGTACCAAACGTCACAACGTAACTGGGTGATTATAAAGGTGCACTACAGGTATCTCCGAAAGTGTTTGTTGAGTTGGCATGGATCGAGATTGGGATTTGTCACTCCGACTATCGGAAAGGTATCTCTGGGCCCTCTCGGTAATACAGCATCACAGAAGCCTTGCAAGCACCGTGACTAAAGAGTTAGTTACATGATGACGTATTACGAAACAAGTAAAGAGACTTGCCGATAACGATATTGAACTAGGTATCGGGAATACCGACGATCGAATCTCGGGCAAGTAACATACCGCCGGACAAAGGGAACAATGTATGTTGTCATATGAGGTTCACCGATAAAGATCTTCGTGGAATATGTAGGAACCAATATGGGCATCCAGGTCCCGCTATTGGTTATTGACCGGGGAGTCATCTCGGTCATGTCTACATAGTTCCCGAACCCGTAGGGTCGGCACACTTAAGGTTCGATGACGTAATAGTATTATATGAGTTATGTGATTGGTGACCGAAGGTTGTTCGGAGTCCCGGATGAGATCACGAACATGACGATCAGTCTCGGAATGTCCGAGAGGTAAAGATCGATATATTGGAAGGCTATATTCGGACGTCGGAAAGGTTCCGAGTGACTCGGGTATTTTTCGGAGTACCGGGGAGTTACGGGAATTTACCGGGAGGAAGTATTGGGCCTTAGTGGGCCTACGGGAAAGAGAGGGGAGCAGCCACGGGCTGCCTGCGCCAGCCCCCCCCCCCTTGGGTCCGAATTGTACTAGGGGTGGGGGGGGGGCGCACCCCCCTCTCCTACTCCCTCTCTCCCTCCTCTTTCCCCCCAAGTAGGAGGAGTCCTACTAGGGGTGGGAGTCCCACTCCTAGTAGGACTCCCCCCCCCTCTTTGGTGCGCCACCCCTAGGGGGCCGGCCCCTTCCTCCTTTATATACGGGAGGGGGGCGCCCCCTCTAGACACACAATTGATCTTGATCAAAGCCGTGTGCGGCGCCCCCCTCCACCGTTTAGAGCCACCGTCATATTTTCGGAGTGCTTCGGCGAAGCCCTGCCGGAATATCTTCACCATCACCGTCGCCACGCCGTCGTGCTGACGGAACTCATCTACTACCTCGACGACTAGCTGGATCTAGAAGGCGAGGGACGTCACCGAGCTGAACGTGTGTTAGAACTCGGAGGTGCCGTACGTTCGACACTTGATCGGTGGAGCTCGAAGGATTGTTCGACTACATCAACCGCGTTGTGAGACGCTTCCGCTAACGGTCTACAAGGGTATGTAGACACACTCCCCCCTCGTAGCGATGCATCACCATGGATAGATCTTGCGTGAGCGTAGGAATTTTTTTGAAATTACATGCTCCGTTCACCAACAGTGGCATCCGAGCCAGGTCTATGCGTAGATGTGATTTGCACGAGTAGAACACAAAGGAGTTGTGGGCGTGGGTGTATACATATTGCTTGCCGTTACTAGTTGTTACTCGGTCAGCGATATTGTGAGATGAAGCGGCCCGGACCGACATTACGCGTATGCTTACGCAAGACTGGTTTCACCGTTGGTGCACATAGCTGCATAAAGGTGACTGGCGGGTGTCAGTTTCTCTCACTTTAGTTGAACCGGTTTCAATGAAGAGGGTTCTTTTGGAAGATCAAAAAGCAATCACTACACCACGTTGTGGTTTGACGTAGGTAAGAACGGTTCTTGCAAACCCGTAGCAGCCACGTAAAACTTGCAACAACAAAGTAGAGGACGTCTAACTTGTTTTTGCAGGGTATGCTGGTGATGTGATATGGTCATGACATGATGAGATATAAGTTGTTGTATGAGATGATCATGTTTTGTAAGTTATCAGGCAACCGGCAGGAGCCATATGGTTGTCTCTTTATTGTATGCAATGCCAACGCTATGTAATTGCTTTACTTTACCGCTATGAGTTAGCAGTAGTAGTAGTAGCAATAGCCGGCGAGACGACCACGACGCTACGATGGAGATCATGGCGCCAACCCCGTGACGATGGAGTCCACGACGGTGCTTCGGTGATGGAGATCAAGAGCACAAGACGATGATGGCCATATCATGTCACATATATTGAATTGCATGTGATGTTAATCCTTTTATGCATCTTATTTTGCTTAGGACGACGGTAGCATTATAAGATGATCCCTTCACTAAATATCAAGATAAGTGTTCTCCCCAAAGTATGCACCGTTGCTAAAGTTCGATTCTTCTAAACACCACGTGATGATCGGGTGCGATAGATTCTATCGTTCACATACAACGGGTGTAAGCCAGTTTTACACACGCGGAATACTTGGGTTAAACTTGACGAGCCTAGCATATGCAGATATGGCCTCGAAACACAAGAGACCGAAAGGTCGAACATGAGTCATATAGTAGATATGATCAACATGAAAGATGTTTACCATTGATGAACTACTCCACCTCACGTGATGATCGGATGTGGATTAGTTTGACGTGGATCATGTTACACTTAGAAAACTTGAGGGATGTTAATCTAAGTGGGAGTTCTTAAATAATTTGATTAAATTGAACTACAATTATCATGAACATAGTCTAAACTTTGCAATTGTATGTTGTAGATCAATGGCCGCCCGCGCTGTAGTTCCACTGAATTTTAATGCGTTCCAAGAGAAAGCTAAGTTGAAAGATGATGGAAGCAACTATGCGGACTGGGTCCGTAATCTGAGGATCATCCTCATTGCTGCACAGAAGGCTTATGTCCTTGATGCACCGCTGGGTGCCGCGCCCCCTGCAGGCTCGACAACAGATGTTATGAACGTCTGGCAGTCGAGGAAAGATGACTACTCGATAGTTCAGTGTGCCATACTTTACGGCTTAGAACCGGGGCTCCAAAGACGTTTTGAGCACCATGGAGCATATGAGATGTTCCATGAGCTGAAACTTGTTTTTCAAGCCAATGCCCAGATCGAGAGATATGATGTCTCCGATAAGTTCTTTAGCTGTAAGATGGAGGAGAATAGTTCTGTCAGTGAGCATATACTCAAGATGTCTGGGTTGCATAACTGCTTGACTCAGCTGGGAGTTAATCTTCCGGATGATTCGGTTATTGACAGAATTCTCCAATCACTGCCACCAAGCTATAAGGGCTTCATGATGAACTATAATATGCAAGGAATGAACAAGACCATTTCCGAGCTCTTCGCTATGCTTAAGGTTGCGGAGGTTGAAGTCAAGAAAGAGCATCAAGTGTTGATGGTCAAGAAGGGCACCAGTTTCAAGAAGGGCAAGGGAAAGAAGGGGAACTTCAAGAAGAACGGCAAATCAGTTGCTGCTCCCGGGAAGAAACCCAAGTCTGGACCCACACCCGAGACTGAGTGTTTCCACTGCAAGGGGATTGGTCACTGGAAGCGGAACTGCCCCAAGTATCTGGCAGATAAGAAGGCTGGCAACGTCAACAAAGGTATATTTGATATACATGTTATTGATGTGTACTTAACCAATGCTCGCAGAAGCACCTGGGTATTTGATACTGGTTCGGTTGCTCATATTTGTAACTCGAAATAGGAGCTGCAGAGCAAGAGAAGATTGGCTAAGGACGAGGTGACGATGCGCGTCGGGAACGGTTCAAGAGTTGAAGCAATCGCCGTCGGCACGCTACCTCTACATCTACATTCGGGATTAGTTATAAACCTAAATAATTGTTATTTGGTGCCTGCGTTGAGCATGAACATTATATCTGGATCTTGTTTATTGCGAGACGGTTATTCATTTAAGACAGAGAATAATGGTTGTTCTATTTGGATGAATAATATCATTTATGGTCATGCACCGCTTGTGAATGGTTTATTTTTATTGAATCTCGATCGTGGGAGTACACACATCCATAATATTGATGCCAAAAGACGCAAATTTGATAATGATAGTACCACATATTTGTGGCACTGCCGCTTAGGTCATATCGGTGTTAAACGCATGAAGAAACTTCATGCCGATGGACTTTTGGAATCACTTGATTATGAATCATTTGAGGCGTGCGAACCGTGCCTTATAGGCAAGATGACTAAAACTCCGTTCTCCGGAACAATGGAGCGAGCAACAGACTTGTTGGAAATAATACATACCGATGTATGCGGTCCGATGAGTGTTGAGGCGCGCGGTGGATATCGTTATGTTCTCACGTTCACTGATGATTTGAGTAGATATGGTTATGTCTACTTGATGAAGCATAAGTCTGAAACATTTGAAAAGTTCAAAGAATTTCAGAGTGAAGTAGAGAACCATCGTGACAAGAAAATAAAGTTCTTACGATCTGATCGTGGAGGAGAATATTTGAGTTACGAGTTTGGCAATCACTTAAGACAATGTGGAATTGTTTCATAGCTCACGCCACCTGGAACACCACAGCGTAATGGTGTGTCCGGACGTCGTAATCGTACTCTATTGGATATGGTGCGTTCTATGAAGTCTCTTACCGATTTGCCACTATCATTTTGGGGTTATGCATTAGAGACAGCTGCATTCACTTTAAATAGGGCACCGTCTAAATCCGTTGAGACGACACCGTATGAACTATGGTTTGGTAAGAAACCTAAGCTGTCGTTTCTGAAAGTTTGGGGCTGCGATGCTTATGTCAAAAGGCTTCAGCCTGATAAGCTAGAACCCAAAGCGGATAAGTGCGTCTTCATAGGATACCCAAAAGAAACTGTTGGGTACACCTTCTACCACAGATCCAAAGGCAAAGTTTTCGTTGCTAAGAATGGATCCTTTCTAGAGAAGGAGTTTCTCTCGAAAGAAGTGAGTGGGAGGAAAGTAGAACTTGATGAGGTAATTGTACCTCCTCTGGATAGTAGCACGCCACAGAAACAAATTTCTGTGACACCAGCACAGACCAGAGAAGAAGTTGATGATGATGATCATGAAACTTCGGATCAAGTTACTACAGAACTTCGAAGGTCAACCATGACACGTTCCGCACCAGAGTGGTACGGAAATCCAGTCTTGGAGGTCATGTTGCTAGACAACGGTGAACCTTCGAACTATGAAGAAGCGATGGCAAGCCCGGATTCCGAGAAATGGCTTGAGGCCATGAAATCCGAGATAGGATCCATGTATGAGAACAAAGTGTGGACTTTGGTAGACTTGCCTGATGAGCGGCGAGCTATTGAAAATAAATGGATCTTTAAAAGGAAGACGGAGGCTGATGGTAATATCACCGTCAATAAAGCTCGACTTGTTGGTAAAGGTTATCGACAAGTTCAAGGTGTTGACTACGATGAGACTTTCTGACCCGTAGCGATGCTAAAGTCTGTCAGAATTATGTTAGCAATTGCCGCGTTTTATGATTATGAAATCTGGCAAATGGATGTCAAAACGGCATTCCTTAATGGATTCCTTAAGGAAGAATTGTATATGATGCATCCGGAAGGTTTTGTCGATCCAAAGGGTGCTAACAAGGTATGCAAGCTCCAGCGATCCATCTATGGACTGGTGCAAGCATCTCGGAGCTGGAATACGCGCTTTGATGAAGTGATCAAAGCGTTTGGGTTTATACAAACTTATGGAGAAGCTTGTATTTACAAGAAAGTGAGTGGGAGCTCTGTGGCATTTCTCATATTATATGTGGATGACATATTGTTGATGGGAAATGACATAGAATTTCTGGATAGCATAAAGGGTTATTTGAACAAAAGTTTTTCGATGAAGGATCTCGGAGAAGCTGCTTACATATTAGGCATCAAGATCTATAGAGATAGATCAAGACGCCTCATTGGACTTTCACAAAGCACGTACCTTGACAAGATTTTGAAGAAGTTCAAAATGGATCAGTCAAAGAAAGGGTTCTTGCCTGTAGTGCAAGGTACAAGATTGAGTAAGACTCAAAGCCCGACCACGGCAGAAGATAAAGAGAAGATGAGTGTCATCCCCTATGCTTCAGCCATAGGCTCTATTATGTATGCCATTATGTGTACCAGACCTGATGTTTGCCTCGCTATTAGCTTGGTGGGAAGGTACCAAAGTGATGCAGGAGTAGATCACTGGACATCGGTCAAGAATATCCTGAAGTACCTGAAAAGGACCAAGGAAATATTTCTCGTTTATGGAGGTGACAAAGAGCTCATCGTAAAAGGTTACGTTGACGCTAGCTTTCACACAGATCCAGATGACTCTAAGTCACAATCTGGATACGTATTTATTCTTAATGGTGGAGCAGTCAGTTGGTGCAGTTCCAAGCAGAGCGTCGTGGCGGGATCTACATGTGAAGCGGAATACATAGCTGCTTCCGAAGCAGCACATGAAGGAGTCTGGATGAAGGAGTTCATATCCGATCTAGGTGTCATACCTAGTGCATCGGGTCCAATGACTATCTTATGTGACAACACTGGAGCAATTGCTATCGCAAAGGAGCCCCGGTTTCACAAGAGAACCAAGCATATAAAGCGTCGCTTCAACTCCATTCGGAATTTGATTAAGGATGGGGACATAGAAATTTGCAAAGTACATACGGATCTGAATGTGGCAGACCCGTTGACCAAACCTCTTCCACGAGCAGAACATGATCAGCACCAGAATGCGATGGGTGTTAGATTCATTACAATGTGATTGACTCTAGTGCAAGTGGGAGACTGTTGGAAATATGCCCTAGAGGCAATTAATAAAGGGTTTATTATTATCATATTTCCCCGTTCATGATAATAGTTTATTATTCATGCTAGAATTGTATTGACCGGAATCTAAATACATGTGTGGATAATGAACAAATACTATGTCCCTAGTATGCCTCTACTAGACTAGCTCGTTGATCAAAAGATGGTTAAGGTTTCCTGACCATGGACGTGAGTTGTCATTTGATAATGGGATCACATCATTAGGAGAATGATGTGATGGACTTGACCCAACCGTTAGCATAGCACTTGATCGTTCAGTTTATTGCTACTGCTTCCACTATGTCAAATACACGTTCCTCTGACCATGAGATCATGCAACTCCCGGACACCGTAAGAATACTTTGGGTGTACCAAACATCACAACGTAACTGGGTGATTATAAAGGTGCACTACAGGTATCTCCGAAAGTGTTTGTTGAGTTGGCATGGATCGAGATTGGGATTTGTCACTCCGACTATCGGAAAGGTATCTTTGGGCCCTCTCGGTAATACAGCATCACAGAAGCCTTGCAAGCACCGTGACTAAAGAGTTAGTTACATGATGATGTATTACGGAACGAGTAAAGAGACTTGCCGATAACGAGATTGAACTAGGTATCGGGAATACCGACGATCGAATCTCGGGCAAGTAACATACCGCCGGACAAAGGGAATAATGTATGTTATCATATGAGGTTCACCGATAAAGATCTTCGTGGAATATGTAGGAACCAATATGGGCATCCAGGTCCCGCTATTGGTTATTGACCGGGGAGTCATCTCGGTCTTGTCTACATAGTTCCCGAACCCGTAGGGTCGGCACACTTAAGGTTCGATGACGTAATAGTATTATATGAGTTATGTGATTGGTGACCGAAGGTTGTTCGGAGTCCCGGATGAGATCACGGACATGAAGATCAGTCTCGGAATGTCCGAGAGGTAAAGATCGATATATTGGAAGGCTATATTCGGACGTCGGAAAGGTTCCGAGTGACTCGGGTATTTTTCGGAGTACCGGGGAGTTACGGGAATTTACCGGGAGGAAGTATTGGGCCTTAGTGGGCCTACGGGAAAGAGAGGGGAGCAGCCACGGGCTGCCTGCGCCAGCCCCCCCTTGGGTCCGAATTGGACTAGGGGTGGGGGTCGCACCCCCCTCTACTACTCCCTCTCTCCCTCCTCTTTCCCCCCAAGTAGGAGGAGTCCTACTAGGGGTGGGAGTCCCACTCCTAGTAGGACTCCCCCCCTCTTTGGTGCGCCACCCCTAGGGGGCCGGCCCCTCCCTCCTTTATATACGGGAGGGGGCGCCCCCTCTAGACACACAATTGATCTTGATCAAAGCCGTGTGCGGCGCCCCCCTCCACCGTTTAGAGCCACCGTCATATTTTTGGAGTGCTTCGGCGAAGCCCTGCCGGAATATCTTCACCATCACCGTCGCCACGCCGTCGTGCTGACGGAACTCATCTACTACCTCGACGACTAGCTGGATCTAGAAGGCGAGGGACGTCACCGAGCTGAACGTGTGTTAGAACTCGGAGGTGCCGTACGTTCGACACTTGATCGGTGGAGCTCGAAGGATTGTTCGACTACATCAACCGCATTGTGAGACGCTTCCGCTAACGGTCTACAAGGGTATGTAGACACACTCCCCCCTCGTAGCGATGCATCACCATGGATAGATCTTGCGTGAGCGTAGGAAATTTTTTGAAATTACATGCTCCGTTCCCCAACAGAGGCGCCCCCTCCCTTTCCTTCTCCTTGTGAGAAGAAAAGGAAGGAGCCCTCTCCCTTCCTTCTCCTTGTGCTGCGGCCTAGAGGGGGGCGCACGAGCCCCCTGTGGGCTGGTTTGCTCCCCTCCTATGGTCCATTAAGCCCAAGGACACCCCCCGGCACTTCCGGACCCTTCCGGTGCATTCCGAAACCATTCCGGAGTCCGAATACTATCATCCTATATATCAATCTTTATCTCCAGATCATTTCGGAGCTCCTCGTCATGTCCGTGATCTCATCCGGGACTCCGAACAACATTCGGTCACCAAACCATATAACTCATATAATACCAAATCGACATCGAACGTTAAGCGTGCGGGCACTACGGGTTCGAGAATGATGTAGACATGACCGAGATGGCTCTCTGGTCAATAACCAATAGTGGAACCTGGATGCTCATATTGGTTCCTACATATTCTATGAAGATCTTTATCGGTTGAACCTTTATGACAACATACGTAGTTCCCTTTGTCCGGCGGTATGTTACTCGCCCAAGATTCGATCGTCGGTATCTCTATACCTAGTTCAATCTCGTTATCGGCAAGTCTCTTTACTCGTTCCGTAATACGTCATCTTGTAACTAACTCCTTTAGTCACGTTGTTTGCAAGGCTTCTATGATGTTGTATTATCGAGAGGGCCCAGAGATACCTTTCCGACATACGGAATGACAAATCCCAATCTTGATCCATGCCAACCCAACAAATACTTTCGGAGATACCTGTAGTGCACCTTTATGATACCCAGTTACGTTGTGACGTTTGATACATCCAAAGTATTCCTACGGTATCCGGGAGTTGCATGATCTCATGGTCGGAGGAACATGTATTTGACATAGTGAAAGCAGTAGCAATAAACTGAACGATCATATGCTATGCTAACGGTTGGGTCTTGTCCATCACATCATTCTCCTAATGATGTGATCCCGTTATCAAATGACAACTCATGTCTATGGTTAGGAAACCTTAACCATCTTTTGATCAACGAGCTAGTCTAGTAGAGGCATACTAGGGACACGGTATTTGTTTATGTATCCACACATGTATTTAGTTTCCGATCAATACAATTCTAGCATGAATAATAAACTATTATCATGAACGGGGAAATATGATAATAACCATTTTATTAATTGCCTCTAGGGCATATTTCCAACAAGCTAGATTCCCCTTAACTTCCCCTGGCTTCCAGGCCAGCCACGTGGGCTACAACAGCCCATCGGTTTGGATCAACGATTGATGACCCGCAAGCGCACGGGGTCAATTGTAGTCCTTTCGATAAGTAAGAATGTCGATCCCAACGAGGAGAAGAAGGAAATGACAAGCAGATTTCAGCAAGGTAATTTCTGCAAGCACTGAGATAGTCGCTAGCAGGTTGTTTAGTAGCAAGGTGTTTTGTAACGAGCAAGTAACAATAACGGTAACAAGAGTGCAGCAAGGTAGCCCAATCCTTTTGAGGCAAAGGACAAGCCGGAACGATTTCTAATATAGAGCAAAGTGTTCTTGAGGGTACACGGGAATTCATCTAGTCACTTTCATTATGTCTAGTTGTTCGGTGTTCGCTACTTTGATAATTTAATATGTGGGTGGACCGGTGCTTAGGTGTTGTTCTTACTTGAACAAGCCTCCTACTTATGATTAACCCCCTCGCAAGCATCCGCAACTATGAGAAAGAATTAAGATAAACATCTAACCATAGCATTAAACTTTTGGATCCAAATCGGTCCCTTACGAAGTAACGTATAGACTGGGGTTTAAGCTTCTGTCACTCTAGCAACCCATCATCTAATAACTACTCCACAATGCATTCCCTTAGGCCCAAGTATGGTGAAGTGCCATGTAGTCGACGTTCACATGACACCACTAAGGGAATCACAACATACATATTATCAAAATATCGAACACATGTCAATTTCACATGATTACTTGCAACATGATTTCTCCCATGACCTCAAGAACAAAGAGAACTACTCACAAATATCAAACATGTTCATGATCAGAGAGGTAATGAATATCATAATGGATCTGAACATAATATCTTCCACGAAATAAACCATCTAGTAATCAACTACAAGATGTAATCAACACTACTAGTCATCCACAAGTACCAATCTAGAGCTCCGGTACCAAGATGGAACACAAGAGATGAACTAGGGTTTGAGAGGAGATGGTGTTGTTGAAGATGTTGATAAAGATCACCCTCCCCAAGATGGGAGAGTGGTTGGTGATGATGATGACGATGGTTTCCCCCTCCGGGAGGGAAGTTCCCCCGGTGGAATCGCTCCGCCAGAGGGCAAAAGTGCTCCTGCCCAAGTTCCGCCTCGAGATGGCGGCGCTTCGTCCCGAAAGTCCTCTCCTGATTTTTTCTAGGTCAAATTGACTTATGTACCAGAAGGGGGGCCCCGGAGCTGGGCTGGGCTGAGCAGCACCCACCAGGGCGCGCCTGGGGGGCCTGGCGCGCCCTGATGGGTGGTGCTCACCCAGTGGGCCCCCTCCGGTAGTTATTTGCTCCAATAATTCTCATATATTCCACAAAAAATCCTCGTGAAGTTTCAGGTCATTTGGAGTTGTGCAGAATAGGTATCCTGACGGTGCTTTTTTAGGTCCAGAATTCCAGCTGCCGGTTTTCTCCCTCCTTGTGCATACCTTGCAAATTATGAGAGAAAAGGCATTAGAATTACTCCCAAAAGCATTATTATGCATGAAAACATTATAAATAACAATAGAAAAACATAATGCAAAATGGACGTATCAGCTCCCCCAAGCTTAGACCTCGCTTGTCCTCAAGCAAAAACCGAAATCGAAAAACATGTCCACATGCTTTGAGAGAGAGGTGTCGATAAAAACAAGATACGAACATAGAAGCATCATGCTCATTATTATAACAGCAAGGCATTTTAACATAAAACTCTTTTTCATAACTCTTTCATCATATACTTCTCATGAACAAGTAACAATTCATCACAACATTGAAGTAAGAAGCATAAACTTTATTGAAAATCAACAAAATATGTTCTCAGTCAACTTTGCAACTACAATTCATCATATTTTCAGGAAGGGTCATGTATCGGAGCCTTTAGGCAAGTCCACATACTCAACTATCATTTATTCTTCTATGATTGCTAACACTCATGGCTTACCCATGAACAAAAAGCTTGAACTAGACACATAGAAAGATAGGGGCTTATATTTGCCACCCAACATATTCACCTCAAGGGTGAGGTCAACAATAATAATTCATGCCCATTCATATTCAACTGGATATATGTGCCTAGATCTTTCTTCACCACATGATGCTTGCCAAGATAGAGAGAAGGAAGGAATACTTTGACTCAACATAAAAGTAAGTGCATAAAAGTAAAAGATAGGCCCTTCGCAGAGGGAAGCAGAGGTTGTCATGCGCTTATTTGTTTGTATGCCAAACCCCTCAATGTAAAAGAACGTCACGTTATATTGCCCCTTATGATGGCAACCTTATTATGCAGTTCGTCGCTTTTATCTTTGCCATCACAAGTTCGTACAACGTTCAATTTTCTCTTACACTAATTGAGCTAACACTTTTAGAAGCAATTTTTTATTGCCTTATTGCACCGATGACAACTTACTTGAAGGATCTTATTCAATCCATAGGTAGGTATGGTGGACTCTTGAAAATAAGATTTGGGTTGAGGGTTTTTGGATGCACAAGTAGTATCTCTACTTAGTGCGGAATTTTTGGCTAGAAAAGATATTGGGCAAGCACCACATGTTAAAGGATCCATGACAATATAACTTCTATGTGAATATGGACAAACATAAAGCATTAAGTTGTCTTCCTTGTCCAGCGTCAACTATTTTGACACAAAATATTTGATGGGAGCTCACAATCATAAAAGGTGTCCATGATAGTGTATTTGCATGCAAATCTTCTCTTCCCTTATTACTTTTTCATGAATTGCATCATTGACCAATGCTATGTTTGTCACTCTCCAATAAATTTTACCACTTGTACTTTTCTTTATGTGGTGTCATTACTCATCATAAGATTAATGTATGATCTTTTCATGCATTTATTATTCTTTTCTTTTCATTGCAACACTAAAAGTAAAGAGAGCAAAAACTTGAACTAAACTTTATTATATATCTCGACCACGATTACATAGATAGATATCACTAAGCAAACACTCGAAATGAAAGGATCGAACTAAACTTTTATTCAGCTAAAGCAAAAGCAAGCTAAAGATCGAACTAGGAAAGATAAAAGCAAGGATAGTGGTGGTGATACGATACCGGGGCACCTCCCCCAAGCTTGGCACTAGCCAAGGGGAGTGCCCATACCATAAGATCAAGTCTCCTTCTTTGATGATGGAGAAGTAGCAAGTTTGGCCAGCTTGCATTTGAGGATGAAATTTTCCTCCCTTAAATCATCGTTTTCTTACTCCAGTTTTAGCACCCTCTTACATAATGCCTCCTTGCTTTCCTGCAGAAACCGGGAAGGGATAAACTGAATATTAGGGTTCTTGGCCTTGTTGGGGAGGCTCAACTTCTTGAATTCCACATGCATGTCCCCAGGCTGAGGTAGTGGAACATCTTCTTCATCTGAGCTTGTCTCCTCCTTCCCTTTAGGCTCATGATCTTCCTCTTCCTCCGTAGTCCAGCCACAATGCTCAACATCCCCATAACTCTTGGGGTTTGCAATATAATCAGCAACATAGCTCTCCCCCTCCGAGTCTTGAGACGACATAATTTCAGATCTGTCAGCAAAACAGCAAGAAAGAAGAACAAAAGATTTCTCCGCGATACGGAGGTCAACAGGTTCGGGGAGTATATAAAGAATTTTTATCTTGTGAGACAAGCAAACGAGAGAAAAACGTAGTCCGGAAGGTGCCCGAGGTGGGCACCACCCACCATGGCGCGCCAGGGGGGCCTGGCGCGCCCTGATGGGTGATGCTCCCCTCGGGTGCCTGATAACCCATAAGTATAGGGGATCGCAACAGTTTTCGAGGGTAGAGTATTCAACCCAGATTTATTGATTCGACACAAGGGAAGCCAACGAATATTTGGGAGTATTAGCAACTGAGTTGTCAATTCAGCCACACCTGGAGATTAATTATCTTGCAGCAAAGTGATCAGTAGCACAGTAATATGATGGTTTCAATAGCAGTAGTGATTGTAGCAGTAATAGTGATGGTGACAGCAGCAGTAGTAACAAGTGTAACAGTAGTAGCACAGTAGTAACTTAGCAAGAATCAATATGAGAAAGATCGTAGGCATTGGATCGGTGATATTCGGTGGATGATATTCATCATGAGACAGTTATAACCTAGGGCGATACGGCACTAGCTCCAGTTCATCTTGATACAATGTAGGCATGTATTCCGTAAATAGTCATATGTGCTTATGGAAAGAACTTGCATGACATCTTTTGTCCTACCCTCCCGTGGCAGCGGGGTCCTATTGGAAACTAAGGGATATTAAGGCCTCCTTTTAATAGAGAACCGAAACAAAGCATTAGCACATAGTGAATACATGAACTTCTCAAATTACGGTCATCACCGGGAAGTATCCCACTTTCTGTCACTGCGGGGTTGCCGGATCATAACACATAATAGGTGACTAAAACTTGCAAGATCGGATCAAAAACATAGATATAATGGTGAAAACAAATACGGTTCAGATCTGAAATCATGGCACTCGGGCCCTAGTGACAAGCATTAAGCACATGCAAATCATAGCAACATCAATCTCAGAACATAGTGGATACTAGGGATCATGCCCTAACAAAACTAACTCGATTACATGATGGATCTCATCCAACCCTCTCACCGTCCAGCAAGCCTTCGAGAGAATTACTCACTCCCGGTGGAGAGCATCATGGAATTGGCGATGGAGATAGGTTGATGATGACGAAAGACGAAGATCCCCCTCTCCGGAGCCCCAAACGGACTCCAGATCTGGCCTCCCGAGGAAGAACAGGAGGTGGCAGCGGCTCCGTCTCGTGAAACGCGATAATTCTTTCTCCCTGATTTTTTTCTCCGGGGATGTGATTATATGGCGTTGGAATTAGGGCAATTGGGGCCACCAGGTGGGGAACACCCCCCTGGCCACGCCAGGAGGGGGTGGCGCGGCCTGGTGGGTGTTGCTCCACCAGGGCCCCCCCTCAGGTGGGTCTTGGCTCCAGTATTTTTTATTAATTCCACAAAAAATCCTCCGAAAGTTTCGTGGCGTTCTGAGAACTTTTATTTCTGCACAAAAACAACACCATGGCAATTCTGCTGAAAACAGCGTCAGTCCGGGTTAGTTCCATTCAAATCATGCAAATTAGAGGCCAAAACAAGGGCAAAAGGGCTTGGAAAAGTAGATACGTTGGAGACGTATCAGCTCCCCCAAGCTTAAACCTTTGCTTGTCCTCAAGCAATTCAGTTGACAAACTGAAAGTGAGAAAGAAAAACTTTTACAAACTCTTTTGTTCTTGTGTTTCATATATATGCTTAGATAGCAGCCACATTTTCAGCAATGATCATAGCTAACCACATTCATGATGACATTTTAGAAACTCCACTCACTCATATCAACGGCATAACAACTAGAGAGCAATAATAAGATATCTCAAATGGAAACAATTTATCAAAACAACCATGATATAATATGGCAACATTGGTATCTCGCAAGCCCTTTCTGAGACCGCAAAACATAAATGCAGAGCACCTCCGAAGTTCAAGCAGCGACTAAACATTGTAATTCATGGTAGAAAAGATCCAGTCATGCTAACATATAACATTAATTATCACAATGCATAGGAATGATAATATTGCTCTCAGGTCTGGTGCTTGTTTGAGAAGGTGATGACTCAACATAAAAGTAAATAGATAGTCCCTTCGCAGAGGGAAGCAGGGATTTGCAGAGGTGCCAGAGCTCGAGTTTTTAAAACAGAGATAAATGAAATTTTGAGAAATGCACTCTTCTTGTTTACTTTGTGACCATCAGCTATCACTATCTTCCATGCTAAACACATTAGTAGCGGTTCCCAAGCGATAAAAGTAAAGGTTTACTCCCCCTCCACCAACAATCACACTCCACGGCGAGCCGAATCCACGGGTACCGTACAAACAGACATCAATCCTGGGGGAGTTTTGTTTATTTATTTGTAATTTTTGATTTTTCGGGACTGGGAATCCCTTTTACCACTCTTTTCTCGTGCAATGACAAGTGAATAAACACTCGTACTGAGAATAACCCGCTTAGCATGGAAGATATCAATTACCTCCTGTCACTCCATAAGCAATTAAGCACACAAAAACGGATGTTTATTTGAAGTTTTTAGAGGTGGCACATGCAAATTTACTTGGAACGCCATGGTAATACCGCATATAGGTAGGTATGGTGGACTCATCTGGGATAACTCGGTTTTAGGATTTTGATGCACAAGTAGTATTCCTGCTTAGTACAGGTGAAGGCTAGAAAGTAGGTTGAGAAGCGACCAGCTAGAGAGAGAATACGGTCATTGGCATGCATCATAATAATCATCATTGCACACTAGCATGAGTAGGATATAAACACCATGAACATAAATATCAGCGAGGCTATGTTGGTTTTGAATCAATTACATGCATGAACATGTGCCAAGTCAAGCCACTTGAAACGTTTAGAGGAAGATACCATGTCATCATACTACATCACAATCATTCTAATGCATGTTGACACTCAAGATAAATCATTATCCACTCCTAGCTATTAAGCATGGAATGAGCAACTATAATCTCTAATTGTCATCATAAACATGTTTGATCATAATCATGCTAAGTCATGGTTACTAAGATAAACATATTTACAAAAACAAAAACAAGTTGAGTTCATACCAGCTTTTCTTTGACACGGCCACTTCATCAAATCATCGTCATTATTGCCTTTCACTTGCACGACCGAATGATATAAAGAAATGCTTATAACTAGGCTGGCCTTCTATTGACAAGAAACTTAAGCTGGATTTTTTACCAGTACAGCAGTACGTGGCCACCACTGCAGGAGAAAAACATTCAGTAGCAGCAGTCATCTAAACTAACATAGTAGGAGTAATCCAAAGTAAAGAGCCTATAAAGTTCATTCATACATGAACTAAGATAGGTTTAGCAGCCAGTTGATCGATCCAACTTTGCTAACATCCTACGTACGTACGTACTAAATAGGCACAGTCGGCATTGAGATCTTCAAAATTAAGGCTAGGGATTGCTTCCTCTTGTTGCAGTAGCACTAGTTTCTCCCTCATCTACAGCCCATGCCTTGCCTTTTCCCCTCATCCTTCCCCTCCTAGGCTAGGCTAGATAGATGTAGCACTAGTAGTTGATCTTCTCTCTCTCAGGAATGGTTGCATCAACTAGTAACAAATCCTGGGTGACATTTCTGGCAATATAATGGACCAGCCAGAGCTCCTAACAAACATTTGAAACATGCATGGATTCTCTCTCTCTCCTAACAAACATTTATTATGCATCCATTCAAATAAAATGAAATAAACCATATGTATATATCAAGTTAGCTACCTCCTGTGTTGCCCAAACACATTAGAGAGAACATCCAACCCAGCAGCACTACACTTCCGCAGGTTCCAGACATTCACAGCATCAAAGTGATGCCCAAAGTTGGTCTCACTGTGTGGTGTGTGCACTGCATGATCCCCTCCTCCACACATGGACTACATTTTCTAAGACAACCTAGAATATCAAAGCAAGTTTAGGTGACGTAAAATAGTATGATGGATACCAAATAACTTCTCTATTATTTTTTGGGATAATTTTTATCTTTTAGATAGATAGAAAGGTTTAATTGAACACTCAACAAGGACTCTCATGGTAAGTATATATATATATATGGATCATTAACAACTAATGTTGGGGATCGTAGCAAGAATTCAAAATTTTTCCTACGCAACACCAAGATCAATCTATGGAGAGACTAGCAATGAGAGAGAGGGGAGTGCATCTTCATACCCTTGAAGATCGCTAAGCGGAAGCGTTACTAGAACGCGGTTGATGGAGTCGTACTCGCGGCGATTCAAATCGCGGAAGATCCGATCCAAGTGCCGAACGGACGACACCTCCGCGTTCAACACACGTACAGCCCGGGGACGTCTCCTCCTTCTTGATCCAGCAAGGGGGAGGAGAAGTAGAGGGAGAGCTCCGGCAGCACGGCGGCGTGGTGTCGATGGAGCTCGTGGTTCTCCGGCAGGGCTTCGCCAAGCACCAAGGGAGGAGGAGGAGAGAGGGGGGGGCAGGGTTGCGCCAGGTGGAAGGGTGCTGCTCCCATGCGCCTCCCCACTATATATATGGGTGGACGGGGCTGGTTTCTTGCCCTCCAAGTCCTTAGAGGCGTTGGCCAAGGTGGGAGGAAGGAAATCCCTCCTTTCCTTCTGCCCCCCCCCCCCCCCCCGATTGCTATCCCCCTTTTTAGGGATCTTGATCTTATCCCTTCGGGATATGATATTATTCCTTCTAAAGGGGGATCTTGGTGCGCCTTGACCAGGGGTGTGGGGCCTTCCCCCACCACCCACGTTCATGTGGGTCCCCCCATGCAGGTGGGCCCCACTCCGGAACCTTCTAGAACCTTCCCGGTACAATACCGAAAAATCCCGAACATTTTCCGGTGGCCAAAATAGGACTTCCCATATATAAATCTTTACCTCCGGACCATTCCGGAACTCCTCGTGACGTCCGGGATCTCATCCGGGACTCCGAACAACTTTCGGTAACCACATACGTTTCCCATTACTACTCTAGCGTCACCGAACCTTAAGTGTGTAGACCCTACGGGTTCAGGAATCATGCAGACATGACCGAGACACCTCTCCGGCCAATAACCAATAGCGGGATCTGGATACCCATACTGGCTCCCACATATTCCACGATGATCATATCGGATGAACCACGATGTCGGGGATTCGATCAATCCCGTATACAATACCCTTTGTCCGTCGGTATGTTACTTGCCCGAGATTCGACCGTCGGTATCTCCATACCTAGTTCAATCTCGTTACCAGCAAGTCTCTTTACTCGTTCCATAACACATGATCTCGTGACTAACTCCTTAGCCACAATGCTTGCAAGCTCATTACGATGATGTGTTATCGAGTGGGCCCAGAGATACCTCTCCGTCATGCGGAGTGACAAATCCCAGTCTCGATTTGTGCCAACCCAACAAACACTTTCGGAGATACCTGTAGTGCACCTTTATAATCACCCAGTTACGTTGTGACGTTTGATACACCCAAAGCATTCCTACGGTATTCGGGAGTTGCACAATCTCATGGTCTAAGGAAAAGATACTTGACATTAGAAAAGCTGTAGCAGATGAACTAGACGATCTGGTGCTATGCTTAGGATTGGGTCTTGTCCATCACATCATTCTCCTAATGATGTGATCCCGTTATCAACGACATCCAATGTCCATGGTCAGGAAACCATAACCATCTATTGATCAACGAGCTAGTCAACTAGAGGCTCACTAGGGACATGGTGTGGTCTATGTATTCACACATGTATTACGGTTTCCGGTTAATACAATTATAGCATGAATAATAGACAATTATCATGAACAAGGAAATATAATAATAGCCATTTTATTATTGCCTCTAGGGCATATTTCCAACAGTCTCCCACTTGCACTAGAGTCAATAATCTTGTTTACATCTCCATGTAATCAACATCCAATCAGTTCTAGAGCTGATCATGTTTTGCTTGTGAGAGAGGTTTTAGTCAACGGGTCTGCAATAATCAGATCCGTGTGTACTTCGCAAATCTCTATGTCATATGTAGATGTGGCCACCACACTCTGCTTGGAGCTACTCCAAAATAACTGTCCCTCTATACGTATCCAGTCTAAGACTTAGAGTCATCCGGATAGGTGTTAAAGCTTGCCTCGATGTAACCCTTTACGACGAACTCTTTATCACCTCCATTATCGAGAAATACTTCCTTAGTCATACTAAGGACATTTTGACCGCTGTCCAGCGATCTACTCCTTGATCACTTTAGTACCTTTTGCCAGATACATGGCAAGGCACACAACATGGCATACTTTAGAGAACCTATGGCTGAGGCATAGGGGATGACCTTCATCCTTACTCCTTTTCTGCTATGGTCGAGTCTTGAGTCTCACTCAACTTCATACCTTGTGAAAGTCCTATGAGGCGTCTCGATCTATCTCCATAGATCTTGATGCCTAATATATAAGCAGCTTTTACCTAGGTCTTTAAGTCTTACTCCACTTCACACCTTGCCACACTGGCAAGAACTCCTTTGACTGATCCATTTTGAACTTCTTCAAAATCTTGTCAAAGTGTGTGAAGGTCTTATTAGGTGTCTTGATCTATCTCTATAGATCTTGATGCCTAATCCGTGGACAACTCTACCCAGGTTTCATTGAAAACTCTTTTCAATTAATTATTTATGCTTTTCGGAAATTCTACATCATTTCCAATCAACAATATGTCATCCACATATACTTATTAGAAATGCTATAGAGCTCCCACTCACTTTGTTGTAAATACAAGTTTCTCCATAAACTTGCATAAACCCAAAGGCTTTGATCATCTTATCAAAGCGTATATTCCAACTCCGAGATGCTCGCTCCAGTCCATAGATGGATCGCTGGAGCTTACATACCTAGTTAGCAACCATAGGATTGACAAAAACTTTCCGGTTGTATCACATACAATACTTCCTCAAGGAAACCTTTAAGGAACTCCGTTTTGACATCCATTTGCCAGATTTCAGAAAACGTGGCAATTGCTAACATAATTATAACAGACTTCAGCATCGCTACGGGTGAGAAAGTCTCATCGTAGTCAACTCCTTGAACTTGTCAAAAACCCTTTGTGACAAGTCGAGCTTTATAGATGGTGACATTACCATCAGCGTCTGCCCTTTTCTTAAAGATCCATTTATTCTCAATGGCTTTGCCGATCATTGGGCAAGTCCACCAAAGTCCATACTTTGTTCTCATATATGGATCCTATCTCGGATTTCATGGCTTCAAGCCATTTGCTGGAATCCGGGCCCACCATCGCTTCTTCATAGTTCGTAGGTTCGCCGTTGTCCAACAACATGACTTCCAAGACAAGATTACCGTACCACTCTGGCGCAGAACGTGTCCTGGTCGACCTACGAAGTTCAGTAGTAACTTGATCCGAAGTTTCATGATCATCATCATTAACTTCCTCTCCGGTCGGCGTAGTTATCACAGAAACTTCTTTCTGTGATGTGCTACTCTCCAGAGGAGGTACAATTACCTCATCATGTTCTACTTTCCTCCCACTCACTTCTTTCGAGAAAACTCCTTTTCTGGAAAGGACCCATTCTTGGCAACATAGATCTTGCCTTCGGATCTGTGGTAGAAGGTATACCCAATGTTTTAGGGTATCCTATGAAGACGCATTTTTCCGCTTTGGGCTCGAGCTTATCGATATAAGCGTCGCATCCCCAAACTTTAAGAAACGACAGCTCAGGTTTCTAGCTAAACCATAGTTCACACGGTGTCATCTCAACGGATTTAGATGGTGCCCTATTTAAAGTGAGTGCGCTGTCTCTAATGCATAACTCCAAAACGATAGCGGCAAATCAGTAAGAGACATCATAGAGCGCACCATATCGAATAGAGTACGTTTACGACGTTCGGACACACCATTATGCTGTGGTGTTCCAGGTGGCGTGAGTTGTGAAACAATTTCACATTTTCTTAAATGTGTGCCAAACTTGTAACTCAAATATTGCCCTTCACGATCAGATCGTAATAACTTTATTTTCTTGTCACGTTGATTCTCTGCTTCACTCCGAAACTCCTTGAACTTTTCAAAAGTTTCAAACTTATGTTTCATTAAGTAGATATGCACATATCCACTCAAGTCATCCGTGAAGGTGAGAATATAACGATATCCACTGCTCACCTCAACGCTCATTGTACCGCATACATCTGCCTGTATTATTTCCAATAAGTTGGTTGCTCACTTCATTGTTCTGGAGAACGGAGTCTTAGTCATCTTGCCCATGAGGCATGGTACACATGTATCAATTGATTCATAATCAAGAGATTCTGAAAGTCCATCAGCATGGAGCTTCTTCATGCGTTTGACACCAATATGACCTAAGCGGCAGTGCCACAAGTATGTGGGACTATCATTATCAACCTTTCATCTTTTGGCACCTCTATTATGGTCATGTGTACTACTACGATCGAGATTCAATAAACCATCCATTGGGTGCAAGGTCATCACAGATTTTATCCAAATAAACAGAACAACCATTGTTCTCCGATGACCAATCGTCTTGCAATTGAACACGATCAGATATGATGTTCATGCTCAACACATGCACCAAATAACAATTATTTAGGTTTGTAATCCCGAAAGTAGAGCGAGCGTGCCGATGGTGATCACATCAACCTTGGAAACACTTCCAATGCCCATCGACACCTCGTCCTTAGCTAGTCCTCGAAGCTCCTGTTTCGAGTTGCAAATGACAACAACTGAACCGGTATCAAATACCCAGGTGCTACCACGAGTACCAGTAAGTTACACATCAATAATATGTACATCAAATATACCCTAGTTAATGTCGCCAGCCTTCTTTATTTGCCAAGTGTCTTGGGGTATTTCCGCTTTCAGTGCCCATTCCCTTGCAACAGAAGCACTAAGTCTCGGGCTTGGGTTTCTTCACTGGAGCGGCAACTGACTTGCCATTCTTGAAGTTTCCCTTCTTTCCCTCGCCCATCTTGAAACTAGTGGTCTATTAACCATCAACACTTGATGCTCCTATTTGATTCCTACATCTGTGACCCGTAGCATCGCGAATAGCTTAGGGATCATCTCCATCCCTTGCATGTTATAGTTCATCACGAAGATCTAGTAGCTTGGTGATCGTGACTAGAGAACTTTATCAATCACCACACTTTCGGAAGTCCAACTCCCACTTGATTCAAGTGATTGTAGTACCCAGACATTCTGAATCCATGCTCACTAACAGAGCGGTTCTCCTCCATCTTGCAGCTATAGAACTTGTCGAAGGTGTTATACCTCTCGACCCGGGCATGAGCCTGAAAAACAACTTCAGCTCTTGGAACATGTCATATGCTCCGTGGTGCTCAAAACATTTTTGGAGCCCCGGTTCTAAGCTGTGAAGCATGGCGCACTGAACTATCGAGTAGTCATCTTCACTTGTTTGCCAGACGTTCATAACGTCCTCAGACGAAGCCTTAGGGGTAGTACACTGAGCGGTGCATCAAAGACATAAGCCTTCTGTGCAGCAATGAGGACAATCCTCAAATTACGGACCCAGTCCGCATAGTTGCTTCTATCGACTTTCAACTTTTCTTTCTCTAGGAACGCATATTACTTCAGGGGAGCTACAGCGCGGGTCATTGATCTACAACATAAATTTGCTAAGACACTTAGACTATGTTCATGATAATTAAGTTCACTTAATCAAATTAATAATGAGCTCCCACTCAGATAGACATCCCTCTAATCTTCTAAGTGTCACATGATCCAAATCGACTAGGCCGTGTCCGATCATCACGTGAGACAGACTAGTCATCAATGGTGAACATCTCCATGTTGATCATATCTACTATATGACTCATGTTCGACCTTTCGGTCTCTTGTGTTCCGAGGCCATGTCTGTACATGCTAGGCTCGTCAAGCAACCTAAGTGTTTTGCGTGTGTAAATCTGTCTTACACCCGTTGTATGCGAACGTTAGAGTCTATCACACCCGATCATCACGTGGTGCTTCGAAACAACGATCCTTCGCAACGGTGCACACTTAGGGGGAACACATTTCTTGAAATTTTAGTGAGGGATCATCTTATTTATGCTACCGCCGTTCTAAGCAAATAAGATGTAAGCATGATAAACATCACATGCAAATCATAAAGTGACATGATATGGCCAATATCATCTTGCGCCTTTGATCTCCATCTTCGAGGCGCCGGCATGATCACCATCGTCACCGGCATGACACCATGATCTCCATCATCATGATCTCCATCATCGTGTCGTCATGAAGTTGTCTCGCCAACTATTACTTCTACTACTATGGCTAACGGTTAGCAATAAAGTAAAGCAATTACATGGCGTTTATGATTGACACGCAGGTCATACAATAAATTAAGACAACTCCTATGGCTCCTGCCGGTTGCCGTACTCATCGACATGCAAGTCGTGAATCCTATTACAAGAACATGATCATCTCATACATCACATATATCACATCACATTCTTTTGGCCATATCACATCACAAGCATACCCCTGCAAAAACAAGTTAGACGTCCTCTAGTTGTTGTTGCATGTTTTACGTGGCTGCTATGGGTTTCTAGCAAGAACGTTTCTTACCTACGCAAAAGCCACAACGTTGATATGCCAATTGCTATTTACCCTTCATAAGGACCCTCTTCATCGAATCCGATCCGACTAGAGTGGGAGAGACAGACACCCGCTAGCCACCTTATGCAACAAGTGCATGTCAGGCGGTGGAACCAGTCTCACGTAAGCGTACGTGCAAAGTCGGTCCGGGCCGCTTCATCCCACAATACGGCCAAATCAAGATAAGACTAGTAACGGCAAGCAAATTGAACAAATCATCGCCCACAACTATTTGTGTTCTACTCGTGCATAGAATCTACGCATAGACAGGGCTCTGATACCACTGTTGGGGATCGTACCAAGAATTCAAAAAATTTCCTACGCAACACCAAGATCAATCTATGGAGAGACTAGCAACGAGAGAGAGGGGAGTGCATCTTCATACCCTTGAAGATCGCTAAGCGGAAGCGTTACTAGAACGCGGTTGATGGAGTCGTACTCGCGGCGATTCAAATCGCGGAAGATCCGATCCAAGTGCCGAACGGACGGCACCTCCGCGTTCAACACACGTACAGCCCGGGGACGTCTCCTCCTTCTTGATCCAGCAAGGGGGAGGAGAAGTAGAGGGAGAGCTCCGGCAGCACGGCGGCGTGGTGTCGATGGAGCTCGTGGTTCTCCGGCAGGGCTTCGCCAAGCACCAAGGGAGGAGGAGGAGAGAGGGGGGGGGGGGCAGGGTTGCGCCAGGTGGAAGGGTGCTGCTCCCGTGCGCCTCCCCACTATATATATGGGTGGAGGGGGCTGGTTTCTTGCCCTCCAAGTCCTTAGAGGCGTTGGCCAAGGTGGGAGGAAGGAAATCCCTCCTTTCCTTTCCCCCCGATTGCTATCCCCCTTTTTAGGGATCTTGATCTTATCCCTTCGGGATATGATATTATTCCTTCTAAAGGGGGATCTTGGTGCGCCTTGACCAGGGGTGTGGGGCCTTCCCCCACCACCCACGTTCATGTGGGTCCCCCCATGCAGGTGGGCCCCACTCCGGAACCTTCTAGAACCTTCCCGGTACAATACCGAAAAATCCCGAACATTTTCCGGTGGCCAAAATAGGACTTCCCATATATAAATCTTTACCTCCGGACCATTCCGGAACTCCTCGTGACGTCCGGGATCTCATCCGGGACTCCGAACAACTTTCGGTAACCACATACATTTCCCATTACTACTCTAGCGTCACCGAACCTTAAGTGTGTAGACCCTACGGGTTCGGGAATCATGCAGACATGACCGAGACACCTCTCCGGCCAATAACCAATAGCGGGATCTGGATACCCATACTGGCTCCCACATATTCCACGATGATCATATCGGATGAACCACGATGTCGGGGATTCGATCAATCCCGTATACAATTCCCTTTGTCCATCGGTATGTTACTTGCCCGAGATTCGATCGTCGGTATCTCCATACCTAGTTCAATCTCGTTACCGGCAAGTCTCTTTACTCGTTCCATAACACATGATCTCGTGACTAACTCCTTAGCCACAATGCTTGCAAGCTCATTACGATGATGTGTTACCGAGTGGGCCCAGAGATACCTCTCCGTCATACGGAGTGACAAATCCCAGTCTCGATTCGTGCCAACCCAACAAACACTTTCGGAGATACCTGTAGTGCACCTTTATAATCACCCAGTTACGTTGTGACGTTTGATACACCCAAAGCATTCCTACGGTATTCGGGAGTTGCACAATCTCATGGTCTAAGGAAAAGATACTTGACATTAGAAAAGCTGTAGCAGATGAACTAGACGATCTGGTGCTATGCTTAGGATTGGGTCTTGTCCATCACATCATTCTCCTAATGATGTGATCCCGTTATCAACGACATCCAATGTCCATGGTCAGGAAACCATAACCATCTATTGATCAACGAGCTAGTCAACTAGAGGCTCACTAGGGACATGGTGTGGTCTATGTATTCACACATGTATTACGGTTTCCGGTTAATACAATTATAGCATGAATAATAGACAATTATCATGAACAAGGAAATATAATAATAACCATTTTATTATTGCCTCTAGGGCATATTTCCAACAGTCTCCCACTTGCACTAGAGTCAATAATCTTGTTTACATCTCCATGTAATCAACATCCAATCAGTTCTAGAGCTGATCATGTTTTGCTTGTGAGAGAGGTTTTAGTCAACGGGTCTGCAATAATCAGATCCGTGTGTACTTCGCAAATCTCTATGTCATATGTAGATGTGGCCACCACACTCTGCTTGGAGCTACTCCAAAATAACTGTCCCTCTATACGTATCCAGTCTAAGACTTAGAGTCATCCGGATAGGTGTTAAAGCTTGCCTCGATGTAACCCTTTACGACGAACTCTTTATCACCTCCATTATCGAGAAATACTTCCTTAGTCATACTAAGGACATTTTGACCGCTGTCCAGCGATCTACTCCTTGATCACTTTAGTACCTTTTGCCAGATACATGGCAAGGCACACAACATGGCATACTTTAGAGAACCTATGGCTGAGGCATAGGGGATGACCTTCATCCTTACTCCTTTTCTGCTATGGTCGAGTCTTGAGTCTCACTCAACTTCATACCTTATGAAAGTCCTATGAGGCGTCTCGATCTATCTCCATAGATCTTGATGCCTAATATATAAGCAGCTTTTACCCAGGTCTTTAAGTCTTACTCCACTTCACACCTTGCCACACTGGCAAGAACTCCTTTGACTGATCCATTTTGAACTTCTTCAAAATCTTGTCAAAGTGTGTGAAGGTCTTATTAGGTGTCTTGATCTATCTCTATAGATCTTGATGCCTAATCCGTGGACAACTCTACCCAGGTTTCATTGAAAACTCTTTTCAATTAATTATTTATGCTTTTCGGAAATTCTACATCATTTCCAATCAACAATATGTCATCCACATATACTTATTAGAAATGCTATAGAGCTCCCACTCACTTTGTTGTAAATACAAGTTTCTCCATAAACTTGCATAAACCCAAAGGCTTTGATCATCTTATCAAAGCGTATATTCCAACTCCGAGATGCTCGCTCCAGTCCATAGATGGATCGCTGGAGCTTACATACCTAGTTAGCAACCATAGGATTGACAAAAACTTTCCGGTTGTATCACATACAATACTTCCTCAAGGAAACCATTAAGGAACTCCGTTTTGACATCCATTTGCCAGATTTCAGAAAACGTGGCAATTGCTAACATAATTATAACAGACTTCAGCATCGCTACGGGTGAGAAAGTCTCATCGTAGTCAACTCCTTGAACTTGTCAAAAACCCTTTGTGACAAGTCGAGCTTTATAGATGGTGACATTACCATCAGCGTCTGCCCTTTTCTTAAAGATCCATTTATTCTCAATGGCTTTGCCGATCATTGGGCAAGTCCACCAAAGTCCATACTTTGTTCTCATATATGGATCCTATCTCGGATTTCATGGCTTCAAGCCATTTGTTGGAATCCGGGCCCACCATCGCTTCTTCATAGTTCGTAGGTTCGCCGTTGTCCAACAACATGACTTCCAAGACAAGATTACCGTACCACTCTGGCGCAGAACGTGTCCTGGTCGACCTACGAAGTTCAGTAGTAACTTGATCCGAAGTTTCATGATCATCATCATTAACTTCCTCTCCGATCGGCGTAGTTATCACAGAAACTTCTTTCTGTGATGTGCTACTCTCCAGAGGAGGTACAATTACCTCATCATGTTCTACTTTCCTCCCACTCACTTCTTTCGAGAAAACTCCTTTTCTGGAAAGGACCCATTCTTGGCAACATAGATCTTGCCTTCGGATCTATGGTAGAAGGTATACCCAATGTTTTAGGGTATCCTATGAAGACGCATTTTTCCGCTTTGGGCTCGAGCTTATCAGATATAAGCGTCGCATCCCCAAACTTTAAGAAACGACAGCTCAGGTTTCTAGCTAAACCATAGTTCACACGGTGTCATCTCAACGGATTTAGATGGTGCCCTATTTAAAGTGAGTGCGCTGTCTCTAATGCATAACTCCAAAACGATAGCGGCAAATCAGTAAGAGACATCATAGAGCGCACCATATCGAATAGAGTACGATTACGACGTTCGGACACACCATTATGCTGTGGTGTTCCAGGTGGCGTGAGTTGTGAAACAATTTCACATTTTCTTAAATGTGTGCCAAACTTGTAACTCAAATATTGCCCTTCACGATCAGATCGTAATAACTTTATTTTCTTGTCACGTTGATTCTCTGCTTCACTCCGAAACTCCTTGAACTTTTCAAAAGTTTCAGACTTATGTTTCATTAAGTAGATATGCACATATCCACTCAAGTCATCCGTGAAGGTGAGAATATAACGATATCCACTGCTCACCTCAACGCTCATTGTACCGCATACATCTGCCTGTATTATTTCCAATAAGTTGGTTGCTCACTTCATTGTTCTGGAGAACGGAGTCTTAGTCATCTTGCCCATGAGGCATGGTACACATGTATCAATTGATTCATAATCAAGAGATTCTGAAAGTCCATCAGCATGGAGCTTCTTCATGCGTTTGACACCAATATGACCTAAGCGGCAGTGCCACAAGTATGTGGGACTATCATTATCAACCTTGCATATTTTGGCACCTCTATTATGGTCATGTGTACTACTACGATCGAGATTCAATAAACCATCCATTGGGTGCAAGGTCATCACAGATTTTATCCAAATAAACAGAACAACCATTGTTCTCCGATGACCAATCGTCTTGCAATTGAACACGATCAGATATGATGTTCATGCTCAACACATGCACCAAATAACAATTATTTAGGTTTGTAATCCTGAAAGTAGAGCGAGCGTGCCGATGGTGATCACATCAACCTTGGAAACACTTCCAATGCCCATCGTCACCTCGTCCTTAGCTAGTCCTCGAAGCTCCTGTTTCGAGTTGCAAATGACAACAACTGAACCGGTATCAAATACCCAGGTGCTACCACGAGTACCAGTAAGTTACACATCAATAATATGTACATCAAATATACCCTAGTTAATGTCGCCAGCCTTCTTTATTTGCCAAGTGTCTTGGGGTATTTCCGCTTTTAGTGCCCATTCCCTTGCAACAGAAGCACTAAGTCTCGGGCTTGGGTTTCTTCACTGGAGCGGCAACTGACTTGCCATTCTTGAAGTTTCCCTTCTTTCCCTCGCCCATCTTGAAACTAGTGGTCTTATTAACCATCAACACTTGATGCTCCTATTTGATTCCTACATCCGTGACCCGTAGCGTCGCGAATAGCTTAGGGATCATCTCCATCCCTTGCATGTTATAGTTCATCACGAAGATCTAGTAGCTTGGTGATCGTGACTAGAGAACTTTATCAATCACCACACTTTCGGAAGTCCAACTCCCACTTGATTCAAGTGATTGTAGTACCCAGACATTCTGAATACATGCTCACTAACAGAGCGGTTCTCCTCCATCTTGCAGCTATAGAACTTGTCGAAGGTGTTATACCTCTCGACCCGGGCATGAGCCTGAAAAACAACTTCAGCTCTTGGAACATCTCATATGCTCCGTGGTGCTCAAAACATTTTTGGAGCCCCGGTTATAAGCTGTGAAGCATGGCGCACTGAACTATCGAGTAGTCATCTTCACTTGTCTGCCAGACGTTCATAACGTCCTCAGACGAAGCCTTAGGGGTAGTACACTGAGCGGTGCATCAAAGACATAAGCCTTCTGTGCAGCAATGAGGACAATCCTCAAATTACGGACCCAGTCCGCATAGTTGCTTCTATCGACTTTCAACTTTTCTTTCTCTAGGAACGCATATTACTTCAGGGGAGCTACAGCGTGGGTCATTGATCTACAACATAAATTTGCTAAGACACTTAGACTATGTTCATGATAATTAAGTTCACTTAATCAAATTAATAATGAGCTCCCACTCAGATAGACATCCCTCTAATCTTCTAAGTGTCACATGATCCAAATCGACTAGGCCGTGTCCGATCATCACGTGAGACAGACTAGTCATCAATGGTGAACATCTCCATGTTGATCATATCTACTATATGACTCATGTTCGACCTTTCGGTCTCTTGTGTTCCGAGGCCATGTCTGTACATGATAGGCTCGTCAAGCAACCTAAGTGTTTTGCGTGTGTAAATCTATCTTACACCCGTTGTATGCGAACGTTAGAGTCTATCACACCCGATCATCACGTGGTGCTTCGAAACAACGATCCTTCGCAACGGTGCACACTTAGGGGGAACACATTTCTTGAAATTTTAGTGAGGGATCATCTTATTTATGCTACCGCCGTTCTAAGCAAATAAGATGTAAACATGATAAACATCACATGCAAATCATAAAGTGACATGATATGGCCAATATCATCTTGCGCCTTTGATCTCCATCTTCGAGGCGACGGCATGATCACCATCGTCACCGGCATGACACCATGATCTCCATCATCATGATCTCCATCATCGTGTCGTCATGAAGTTGTCTCGCCAACTATTACTTCTACTACTATGGCTAACGGTTAGCAATAAAGTAAAGCAATTACATGGCGTTTATGATTGACACGCAGGTCATACAATAAATTAAGACAACTCCTATGGCTCCTGCCGGTTGCCGTACTCATCGACATGCAAGTCGTGAATCCTATTACAAGAACATGATCATCTCATACATCACATATATCACATCACATTCTTTTGGCCATATCACATCACAAGCATACCCCTGCAAAAACAAGTTAGACGTCCTCTAGTTGTTGTTGCATGTTTTACGTGGCTGCTATGGGTTTCTAGCAAGAACGTTTCTTACCTACGCAAAAGCCACAACGTTGATATGCCAGTTGCTATTTACCCTTCATAAGGACCCTCTTCATCGAATCCGATACGACTAGAGTGGGAGAGACAGACACCCGCTAGCCACCTTATGCAACAAGTGCATGTCAGGCGGTGGAACCAGTCTCACGTAAGCGTACGTGCAAAGTCGGTCCGGGCCGCTTCATCCCACAATACGGCCAAATCAAGATAAGACTAGTAACGGCAAGCAAATTGAACAAATCATCGCCCACAACTATTTGTGTTCTACTCGTGCATAGAATCTATGCATAGACAGGGCTCTGATACCACTGTTGGGGATCGTACCAAGAATTCAAAAAATTTCCTACGCAACACCAAGATCAATCTATGGAGAGACTAGCAACGAGAGAGAGGGGAGTGCATCTTCATACCCTTGAAGATCGCTAAGCGGAAGCGTTACTAGAACGCGGTTGATGGAGTCGTACTCGCGGCGATTCAAATCGCGGAAGATCCGATCCAAGTGCCGAACGGACGGCACCTCCGCGTTCAACACACGTACAGCCCGGGGACGTCTCCTCCTTCTTGATCCAGCAAGGGGGAGGAGAAGTAGAGGGAGAGCTCCGGCAGCACGGCGGCGTGGTGTCGATGGAGCTCGTGGTTCTCCGGCAGGGCTTCGCCAAGCACCAAGGGAGGAGGAGGAGAGAGGGGGGGGGGGCAGGGTTGCGCCAGGTGGAAGGGTGCTGCTCCCGTGCGCCTCCCCACTATATATATGGGTGGAGGGGGCTGGTTTCTTGCCCTCCAAGTCCTTAGAGGCGTTGGCCAAGGTGGGAGGAAGGAAATCCCTCCTTTCCTTTCCCCCCGATTGCTATCCCCCTTTTTAGGGATCTTGATCTTATCCCTTCGGGATATGATATTATTCCTTCTAAAGGGGGATCTTGGTGCGCCTTGACCAGGGGTGTGGGGCCTTCCCCCACCACCCACGTTCATGTGGGTCCCCCCATGCAGGTGGGCCCCACTCCGGAACCTTCTAGAACCTTCCCGGTACAATACCGAAAAATCCCGAACATTTTCCGGTGGCCAAAATAGGACTTCCCATATATAAATCTTTACCTCCGGACCATTCCGGAACTCCTCGTGACGTCCGGGATCTCATCCGGGACTCCGAACAACTTTCGGTAACCACATACGTTTCCCATTACTACTCTAGCGTCACCGAACCTTAAGTGTGTAGACCCTACGGGTTCGGGAATCATGCAGACATGACCGAGACACCTCTCCGGCCAATAACCAATAGCGGGATCTGGATACCCATACTGGCTCCCACATATTCCACGATGATCATATCGGATGAACCACGATGTCGGGGATTCGATCAATCCCGTATACAATTCCCTTTGTCCATCGGTATGTTACTTGCCCGAGATTCGATCGTCGGTATCTCCATACCTAGTTCAATCTCGTTACCGGCAAGTCTCTTTACTCGTTCCATAACACATGATCTCGTGACTAACTCCTTAGCCACAATGCTTGCAAGCTCATTACGATGATGTGTTACCGAGTGGGCCCAGAGATACCTCTCCGTCATACGGAGTGACAAATCCCAGTCTCGATTCGTGCCAACCCAACAAACACTTTCGGAGATACCTGTAGTGCACCTTTATAATCACCCAGTTACGTTGTGACGTTTGATACACCCAAAGCATTCCTACGGTATTCGGGAGTTGCACAATCTCATGGTCTAAGGAAAAGATACTTGACATTAGAAAAGCTGTAGCAGATGAACTAGACGATTTGGTGCTATGCTTAGGATTGGGTCTTGTCCATCACATCATTCTCCTAATGATGTGATCCCATTATCAACGACATCCAATGTCCATGGTCAGGAAACCATAACTATCTATTGATCAACGAGCTAGTCAACTAGAGGCTCACTAGGGACATGGTGTGGTCTATGTATTCACACATGTATTACGGTTTCCGGTTAATACAATTATAGCATGAATAATAGCCAATTATCATGAACAAGGAAATATAATAATAACCATTTTATTATTGCCTCTAGGGCATATTTCCAACAACTAAAGCATGTCTATGCATTAAAAACAGAATAAAAAAGCAGATCTCAAATTGAAGATATCACAAAAATAACAAGGATGCAAAGTTTGCATACAATGAATGCTCCCAAATGAACTCAAATCAGAATCTGCGCACACAAACATATATGCCAAAACAAGATAACAAAGGGACCAAAAAGCGAGATGATCAAATAACCTAACAGTTAAATCCAACATTGCCGGTTATCAAGTCACCAACATCACAGTTCACAAGGTCGCATACACTACATCATACAACCAGGAATTTAAAGTCTCCTCTGCAACCTACAGGTCAGCCTACTCGGCAGTGCAGCACCATAGTCCATTACATGCTCGGTTTGTAATACTAGAGAGTACCAGTTTAAGCATTATTTACAACCAAAAGGAGTACATAAATAGGTAATTAAGCTTGCATTGTTGACATGGGGTTGTTCGACAAATCTTGGACTTGGGGTAGCACAGCTCCAGCAAAAGGTCAAATGGTGGCAAGCAATGTTGCTTCAAAGGGTAAGCTCCTACAAAAGATATATCATCAGTACAAGGTATGCAGCATGGATGTGTATATTGTACAACAAATTAGCTTACAAAACTAAACACAAGCAATAACTCCTGGAACTTAGGAAGGAGTGTTCAAACACAAGCAATCAGCGTCTGGAGTAGAATTTAATCTATAAACATGTCTAAAACTTCTACCAAAGGTGACTTACCTACGCCAGTGGAGGAAATTCATCATCCGCGTAACCAGCCCCTAAGTCAGATCGTTCCTCCATAATCCTCTTGAACTCCGCCCTCATCTTTGACATCATCTCAGACCTCTTCTCCTTCAAGATGGACTGCCTCGCCTCCAAAATATGGAGTTTGGCATGCCAGAGGGCCCTCTGGGCACGCCTGTCACGAGCAGCTGCCTCATCCCTCTCTTGTTGTGTACCATAAGCAGGTTGATATGGGACTCTCTGTTGGGGTGTGCCATGCTCAAAGCTAGGATCTTCTGGGAACTGATAATGAGAAAAATGCAATACTAAGCAAACATACCACAAGAGTTTTCTAGACAAACAATAGCACAGTACTAGCAAACATATCACAACAGTTGACAAATAATAAATGCTACTCTTAATACAGACATCTGGTTATAAGTTGTTATCTCAATGAAATGCACCCAATATAAGTACTAGTAGACTCATTCAGACGATGTGACATGAAAACCATGGCTGGCTTATAACATGGATGGAAACGAGAAAACCAGAGACAAAACAATCACTTGCATAATTCTTTCTAAACATGTTATAGTAACAGAGATATTTCCAACAGGAGGCAAGCGAATTTCATAAGATCTACTACTCAAAACTGGTTTAAAGTGATGTTTATTATCCCAAAAGAAAGAGAACAACGTACAGGAGGGTGTGGATAGATGGATGTTGTACTCCCCGATTTCTTTCCAGAAGTGGAGGTCCATTAGGTGCCATCTGATTGTCATTGTAGAGCACAAGGACCTCCAGTGCTGCGATGCCTGCTCCAACTCCCTGCAGCTCTTGATCAATCCGCTCCAGGGATGCGTCAAGCATGTTGTTGAAGGACCTCTCTAATGCCCTCTTGGCACTAGACTTGCACTCCAACAACTCTGGATTAACCAGTATGAATCCATGCCTTCCTGGACGGGTCCTCACACTGATATATGCTGCTTCTTCAAGGGAGGCTTGCTCATCCAATTGAAATCGAACAAGATGAGCTTGATTCATCTCAGTGATCTGCAGATCTTGAAGCGCAGCGTCAACATCAGCAAGGCTGGAAACTATTCTGATTCTGACTTGGGCCATGGTGGGATATCTTGTAAAAGAAACAACTTTCGTACCAACCCTAAGTGCTAAGAGAGGAGGAAGAGGTGCGAGGAGGAAGAGTAGGAGGAGGAGCACCTTCTGGCTTCTGGCGGCAGAGAAGGACGGCGGCGCTCGCGGACGGGGACGGGGACAGCGACGGAGGATGGGGACGCGGCGGCGGGGAGGGGGAGGCGGAGGCGGAGGCGGAGGCTAGGGTTACAGACATCACCTTGGGCCAAGCCCATTTATCAGCTGTTTGCAGCGTTTTTCCTTTCCAGTCTTCTTTTTCTTTTTCGTTGTATACATAGGCGCCTACCGTGACTTCGTAAATCTCAAGATGATATGCTGACTAAATCTCTCGAAGGTGCTCATAGGGATAGGTAGAGGTAGGGTGTGCGCGTGTGCGTTCATAGGGATAAGTGTATGCGCGTACGTATGAGCGCTTGCGTCTGTACTGTGTTAAAAAAATAATAAACAAATAAAAACGGAAGAAAAGATGAAAGCTACGAACGAAAGAAAAACCAGTGAACGGTGAAAAGAAATAAAGGCCGAAGAAAAAAGAAAAAAAACCAGTAAAAACCGAGAAATGACAGACGAGCTAGGTTTAGGTGCAGTCATACCATCCTAAATAAACATTTTCAATAAATATAACATCCTCCCGTTGATAAATTTATCTAGATCATTTAAATAGTTAAAAAAAATACGACAACTAGTAGCATTGTATGTTAGACAAGTTTTTTTTACCGCCCATCGACCCCAAAAGCAAAAGAACTTGTCCGTGCCAAAGGCGGAAACAAACTTCGCCACATCAGAATCCAAGTCGTAACCATAAAAAAAAGGAATCCAAGCCGTGCACCTTGACATACAAGAGCTTTTGCTCCTCGGAATCTTCATTGATAGCAAACTTCCTTTTTTGAGCTTAACCTTTTTTTTTTTGCATCTCCGTCAACATGCCAAACCTCTCTGGCTTTTTTTCATCCTTCATCTCACTAGATGACCCGTTGCACCATAGGCGCAAAGACCAACTCCAGCCAGAAAGTTAAGCAAGCTATGGGAAGAGTATTCATTTAATTACCCTACATACATAAATACCAAGAAGCAACTAACCGACTAACAAACAAGGATAACTACCCCTGGACCCTTGTTCCTACTGGCCGCACTTAGACACGATCCCGGTGCTGGACAGGTCATGCGTGAATGTTGGTTTGGATGGTGAGGAGGGAGGAGTGCCGAGCAACAAAGGCAATAAACGCAGACATCGCTCTGTCAAAAATGCAATCATGCCCTTATTTTTATTTTGATGTTGATGAAAATATACATATAAGGGACTAATCATGTTTGTTAAGTATATCACAGGTTTTAGTCCTCGTGGAAACATATATGTGTGTGAATCATGGACCCACTTGATTCAATATTGCTGAAAAACGGAGAAACAAAGATATTAAGCATAGCCTTTTCGTTTTGTTCTTGATATTAAGAGGGGATCACTGCGGTTCGTGAAAGATTTGCTCAAACATACAGTTCATTGCAAATATTCTCCACTCACATCATTCACAGTCACGACATACATCACTCCCATCATACACATGTGACATACATATGCACCTACAAAAGGGCCCTAGGACGATCTCTAGTCCCTGGCTGAGGCCTCCGCAGTGGGGAGGCAGTTGAACAACAACATGACACCCAAGACCTTCATATACTAGTGATCATGCCCTGTGCACGCCTATCCCTTATTTACAGTCTTGTGCATGCAATAGTTCCAGTCACACACCGTCTGCGGCAAGAGCAAGAGTACACAGTTCCAGTTAGACCCAAAAAGCAGAGCCAGAACAGAGGCACATGAAGAGGCAAGGAGTAGATGGAGGGCAAGAAGATGATGGAGATGGCGCTCAAGCAGGCCAACCACACCTCCGTTTTTCGCGCGGTTCGCTGAGTTCTCCTTCCCCTTCTCCTATTGATCAAGAGCTCTTTGGTGCCCTATTTCATCCACACGTCTCATCGAACTCCACTTTTATGGGGTGGAGATGGCGCTCAAGCAGGCCAGCCACACCTCCCTTTTTGGCGCGGTTCGTTGAGTTCTCTTCCCCCTCCTCCTATTGATCAAGAGATCTTTGGTGCCTTGTTTCATCCACACGTCTCATCGAACTCCACTTTTATGGGGTGGAGATGGCGCTCAAGCAGGCCAGCCACACCTCCTTTTTTCGCGCGGTTTGCTGTGTTCTCCTCCCCCTCCTACTATTGATCAAGATATCTTTGGTGCCCTGTTTCATCCACCGTCTAATCGAACTCCACTTTTATGGGGTGGAGATGGCGCTCAAGCAGGCCAGCCACACCTCCCTTTTTTGCGCGGTTCGCTGAGTTTTCCTCCGCCTCCTCCTATTGATCAAGAGCTCTTCGGTGCCCTGTTTCATCCACACGTCTTATCGAACTCCACTTTTATGGGGTGGACAGGGGGCATTTCCCCCCACCCTCCCCCGACGCACTTCAACACCAGACAACCCCGATGATGAGGGCGAGGACGATGGCAGCGCCGCCCATTGCCAGGCCGATCTCTAGTCCCTGGTGGAGGCCTTCGTAGTGGGGAGGCAGCCGAACAACAACATGACACCCAAGACCTGCATGTATACCGCACGGGACAGAGTAGAGTTGGATGAGCGAACAGGGCACCGAAGACCTGAATCAGTAGGAGGAGGACAGAGCAGAGTTGGATGAGCGAACCATACCGCATGGGGCAGGGAACTGGTGATTGGCTTCAACACCGCCTCAATCATCTTGATTCCCGTATCCATCTTCTTGCTCTGATTCCTGTTCGGCTGAGCCAACTATAAATAATGATCGGAGAACAGAGGAACAATGGCAATTGGCAATTGGCACACGCACATACAAGTAGTACACACACGCACACGCACATGCACACGCATGTACAAGTAAGCTTTATCGATCATTCTGATCATTTGGGACCACATGCCAATCTCCGACTTCTTCGTCAACCTCTCTCTTTCCTGAAATCACCTGCAGCGCACCAAAGACATGATGACGACGCACGTACAACTAGTTTTTCTTTTGTACCAGATTGGCACTAGAACCTCCCTCAACACCTCGAGCTTTTTTTATGGCCATGAGGGAGGGACTCACTGTCAGCCGGGTTGGACAACGTCCGTCACCAACTTCTCCTTCTCCCAGTCCTTCACCACGACACCAAGGTTTCCTTCCACCGGTCTTGGCCTCCTCCTACAAGCCAAGCCAAGTCAAGCCAGATGTATGGTCAACGACTCAACGTCACGCATGTCGTCAACGGTATGCCAAATCAGCTCTCTACACATTGATCAAATCGTATGAGTGACCGTACCATACTCAGTGACCATATTTAGGATGTTGAAAAAGGGTGATGACCAAAGTGGACAAATTCAGTGACCCCAAGTGAATTTTTCTCTTCGTGCTTTGGTTTGGTTCGGTCAATGCATGCATGAATGAATGATGCTTGTATTCACTATTGCATAGCACTCCATTTCAAAAACAAAATAAAATTTGCATAGCCCTCTTAGCCAAATACGCTCAATATCTTGGTTGCGCCGAGTTGGCTTCATTGATTTTCTTATGCTTACTGTTTTTCACAAAAAAAAAAAACTACTCCCACCCGCTCTTCTTGCTAACTACACGTACCTTACCTGCTTTTTCTTTTTGCAAGTAGCGTTCTACTCATACCCGAGTTGGCTTCATTGATTTTCTTATGCTTACTGTTTTACCTGCTTTTTCCCTCCAGCCAACGCCGAACCCATCCCACCAACAACCTCTGCCCCTCCTCCTCTTTTTTTTTTCTTTTTTTTTTTTTTTTGCGGAGACTCTGCCCCTCCTCCTCAACGCAACAAAGGAATTAGCCTGCTGCTAAGGTCACGGGCACCCTGCACACCTTGATCGCGGCAGTCACCCCAGGTCAGAAATTCCAAAGCTTCATCCTTAACTAGTGTAAGTCCATCGTTGCTTTCTCCTTCTCCCACCGCCCCCTGTCCTCCTCCGCCCATGGGATGCTCTGGCTTACGCCTCCCTTCATCTCCCCGTGCTTCTCGCCCTCGTCGATGGACAGCTGTCATCGCCTTCCGCATATCAAGCTTCAAAGTACATGTACATTGTCCCCAAAATGTTATTTTGGCGTTGATGACAACAGGGTTAGTTAAGACTGATGTCGTTTATCAACTTTATCTTAGGACATTGGTCTCTCGGTGTTTGACTACAAGGCCCCAGGGCGAAATCGACGACATGGGCTCCTAAATCCTAAGTCTATGACCCTGTTCGGCAACCCTCCTTTACGGAGCGGAGTGCCATTCTAGCCGCTCCCCAAATTATAACTGCACGTCACTCTGCTCCGGAGCGGAGTTGCAGAACGGAGCGAGTCCGAACGGGCTCTATATATTTATATGTATGTGTGCGCATAATATTAGGAGTAAACTTTCAACCATACACCCTTAGATTAAGATAATAACAGTAATTATACATCATAACATTAATCATGTACACTGAGATTGGAGATGAAATTCATACGTACTCCCTCCGTTCCAAAATAGATGACTCAACTTTGTATTAACTTTATAGTACTTGTGAAAGACTAGACGAACTCACAGTCACGGTCTCACAGATAGCCAGACATGAGGGCCAACTGGCCAAGGCAGGCGCGCAACGGCGGCACGCCGGGTCGCCTTGACGGACACATGACGGACTACGCAACAACATGGACCAGGCTTTACCCGCAAAAAAAAAAAAAAAAACATGGACCAGGCTGCCGCACGCACCAGCAGCAGGAACAAGAATCCCGAGCGGTCGGACAACGGTTCACGGCTGAGGAAGGGACAAATCAATCAGGTATTTAGATTGATCGATCGATGTGTGCGGCCTTCACCTTCTTTTTTTTTTTTTTTTTGAGAATCGTGTGCGGCCTTCACCTAGGGCTAGGAATCATCCAAGTCAATTAGGCCTAGCCCATCTCATTTCTTTCCTCACTCAATTTTTTCTCTACCTATTTTTTGTTGTTGGGCTATACTAAGAATACATAAGGCGTACCAGATCATGGGCCCCTCCCAGGCCGGGGGTCCTAGGTGGTTGCACTGTTGCTCTAGCTTTTTTTTTCGAAACGGAGGCAAAAGGTTGCTCTAGCTTGTGGTAATAGAGTTCTAGGAAAAGATAATTCCCCAATTTGTGATGGGTGGTATTCATACAAAGCTTCAAATGGAGAGACTTTCAAAGATGTATGATAGGTAGTATTGTACCACCACTCTACCATAGATAACCAGTTCATCCAGTCCTTTGGATGTTGGAAAAACCATGCTTATCAAGTGTTGTTCTAGACACCGGTTGACCCTCTTTGTCTCACCGTCAGACTGTGGGTGGTGATCAGTGCTAAAACTCAGTTTGACCTTGAAACTAATGAGAATATCCTGGTAGGATTTGCCTGTAAATATTATATCCCTCTCAGAGACTATGACCACAACATTCCATGTAGTTCGATGATATTGTCCATGAATAATTGAAGGAGAGGGTGAACATTATAGGGGTGGCTGAAGGGCAAGAAATGGACATGTTTGGTCAGTCTATCAACCGTCACCAGGATTACTTCCTTCCCCTATGATTTTTGCAGTGCTACTGCTTCAAAAAAATCCATGAAAATGTGTGACCAAGGTACTTGTGGAATTTCCAGTGGGTCTAGTAAACGAGGAACATGCACATGATCTACTTTGGTTAGTTTTGGCATACATGGCAAGTAGAAATGAGCTGTTCCATATCCTTTTTCATGTTGGGTCAGTAGAAGTGTCTCTTTAGTCTATGAATGGTGGCCCTGATGCCTGAATGCCCCCCAATAGCAAAGTTATGGTGTGAGAGAGTTTGTCCGAATTCAGTGGCTGCCCTAATATAGAGTCTATTTTAAAACTTTATGATGCCCTCAGCAATGGAGAATTTGAATTCCATTTGAACATCCCGTGCTAGTTTCTTGAGTAGCTTAGAACTATCAGGGTCACCGATGTAGCCGTTCTTAACATCTGTTAACCATTCAACATGTATTATATTATAGTGATTTGTGTAAGGGAACGTGTTACACAACAAAAAATTTATGCTACACAATCACACCTAGGAACACCATGAAGATGGCGCGTAACAATGATCTCACTGACGAGCAGACTAGCAAAAGTAGTGTAGTTTGTCGGTGAACACATGACGATTCCCGTGGCTAGGTTATACGTCTGAGCTGTGAGAATTTCGTCGAGATGATCCGCCGATCAAGAGTCAAACTGAGCGACCGCTCCGAGGTATCCACGCGTTTCCAAGTAGTAATCTGGCAGCACAAGGAGGAGGAGTCCTCCCCTGGTTCGGCTGGACCAAGGAGGGAAGGACTCCCTCCTTGCCATCTATAGGAGGTGCCCGTTGTGGGCTCCTTTTGGCCCACTAGGGATTGCCCCCTTGGGCCAAGGCTATAGAACTTTTCTACCTAAGTAAAATCCCGAATTTTCTGGAACCTTTTGAAACTTTTCATAGATAGATGTAAACTTTTCCGAAACCATATTATATCTTTCTGAAATTCCCGAAACCATTTCGGGACCAACCGAAACACTTACAGATCCATCAGAAGCACTTTCTGTGCTCATTCTCCTATTCATCTAGTTATCATAATTACTAGTCATCAAGCATGTGACCCTACATGTTTGAAAATAAGCGGACATGACCCGGAACACTTTTTTGTTAATAGTTAACATCAGGATCTGGACACCCTTGTTAACTCCCGCATATTCACAAAGTTCTCGAGCGGACCTTTTGTTCCCAAATATTATCCCCTTTCCTTCATGACACGGTACAAAATCCGAGGCGAGATATTATCGGTATCCCTGGGATCAACTCCTTGTTCACTTTGCCTAGTATCCTTGTTACCTGGTTTGTTCTCTTTACTCGTATCCGTATTCGGATATCCCTGTGATCTCCATCACATGTGTCTGACCAGACGATAATGATACCGTAACATCGAGTGGGCACAGAGAGTATCTCGACATTGTTGGAGGAGCAAGTTCCAGTCTTGAACTATTAGTACCGAAATATAAGTTTATGGTAAACCCGTAAGTTACTTTTATTGTCACCTATTTACTGAGTGACATTTGGTAACCCCTATGTAACCATCCGTTACATTGACATACGATATTCTCATGGCCCAAAGAACTTCAGTGAGTACTACTCATAATACCGACAACATAATAATGATGTAATTTCTTGGTATTTCACAAGTAGGTCTATCCAACACCATTATTTCGATAACAATGTGTGTTTTTTTAAACGAGGTAAAAGATTTGCCATTTTCATTGATTAAGAGAGAAGTTTTAGAGGTTTAAGGCCCATGGCCAAATTACAATAATTACTCTCGCGGCATTACATTACTCAAGTGCTTCGCCCCTGTAATGCTCCAAAGCGAGGTCTCCTCTTTAATCCTAGCAACGATGACACCCACTGGTACGGCATTGTTATGGAAGATTCATGCATTCCTCTCTTTCCACAACTCCCAAGAGATGAGCAACATCAAGGAAGCAAGTGGCCTTGGTGATTGCTCTAACACAGACGGCCAGTTGGCCGGTCAGTGATAAAGAACAACAGTGACCGGCCAACCGGTCAATGTTGACTTCATCCAGGTGTCTTACGAGCAATAGATCACTGACCGTCCATCCGGAAGAGACCGGTTATATGAAGGTAATAAGGAGTAGAATACAATGAAATCCAAGTCAAGGCATACGTCGATTGACATCGATCTCTCTCAGTAACTGACACACATTATGGTAGGTTTTGTATTTCAATTTTTTTCATTCATCATGCCCCTGGACACACATCAAAAGATAACCTTGGCATGCAGCCTGATCGACTCAACGACTAATGGTTGGTAACATAGATAGCACTCAGTAGCACCGAACTGGTGGGTGTGGGTGTAAATACAGGCTCCGATGTACTCCCTCCGTCCCATAATTAAAAAACGCTCTTAAATTATGGGACGGAGGGAGTACATAGCATCATGGTCAAATAGTTTTGCAACAATATTAGGCACGAGGAAGTGGAAGCGGTCGTCGGGATGGGGCAGCCCATTGGAGAGGTCACTGCATTCTACGTCGAAACAAGATGTCTGGTGGCCATATCTTTTGTACCAGTTGACCTCGAGCTCGAGCCCATAGAAGAACGGTTCGTCGCCGTCGGTTGGAGGAGGACGTACGCATACAGCGGAGATGGCTCGTCCAACGGATTCACCCGACACCATTAGCAGGAACAGCAGCTTTGTGGCGCCGTCGGTGTCGACGACATCGACGACGTTGAAGCCGTCGTGGAGTTCCACGTCGAACCACTCCTCGGCGCGGACGTTGGTGGTGCACGGCCACCCGTGCTCCTCGGTGAAGTGGACCAGCAGCGTCTCCGTGCTGCCGACGAAGCCGCAGGCTTCCTCGGGGCAGTGACACGGCGCGTGCCGGCAGGCCTGGATGTGAGTCTGGAGGTCGTGGTATGCCGGTCTGGCGGCGCACCCGGGGGCACGCCGCCCGGATGGACTCCACCAGCCTCTCCATGTCGTGGCTCCGGCGGTAGCCGCCGTCCATCGGAGCACGGCAGACGTGGCAGCTCCGCGCCGAGGCCAGCTTGTCGCGGCACTGCGAGCACAGCACGTGCCCCACCAGGCACTGCACGCACGCACGGAGACATGACATGACAATGGCGTACGGTGTAGCTAGCAACGAAATGGTTGGCAAAGCAGGAGAGAGAGATGGATGGCGGGCGTACCTGGAAGATGGGCGGCTTGAGGGTTAACATTTGAGAAAGCATAGGCTTTCCTACACCCCCTTATCTAGCCATTCATTTTTGCATCGCGATTCGTGCGAGCAACTTTTGTCTTTTTTGTTTCTTCTAAATAGAACAACATATGAAGTTGAAACTTTGGAGTACAACGAAACATTCTAACTAGAATATGGGAAAAAACTTTCAGATTTTTTCGTGAATCATATATACAAAAAATTAATATTTTTTACTCAAAAAATCTCATTTTGTATATTTATGTCGGACAAAAAAATCTGAAAGTTTTTTCCCATGTTGTAGTAAGAATGATTTGTTGTCCTGCAAAGTTTGAAGTTCATATGTTGTTTTGTTTTGAAGGAACAAAAAAGAGAAATTTTTGTGACGTAAGTTAGTTGTGTAGCACAGATCTCAAAGCAAGATTGAAGGGTAAGGATAAGAGGTGTCCAGAAACCTGAGCTTTATAAATCCACGTTCGCGGCTTGAGCGGGAGGCAGCAGACACCGCAGTCGAGGGCACCGGCGTCCGCCAGCGTCAAGTTCTGGAGCGCCGCGCGCGGGGACGGCGGTGCCATTGGCCTTGCCGATCGACTTTGCTGGAGCAGTACAGGTCGGCCTCACTGGGCCTCTTCGCCGGCCATATATTTATATATATATGTATCTTGTGTCAGGCGGCGCCTTTGGCGGTACGGTTCCCTGTGACTCATCCCTCTGCTCTCTCGATCGGTGATAAATTAAGATCCAACCGGAATACGTACGTAGTAACTAAGGCTAGTCATAGTGGGGAGTAACTTAGACTAGTGTCATGCATATGACACTATGATGGTGCTAAGTGTCATAGAAGTAGTATTATATATGGCTGCATTTATTAGCTTATAGACTCAACTTTTCTTAGAAAGCGCTATGTGATGGTAACATAATATGTTACTCTAAACACCTCTCTCCTCATTAACTAGCTGCCATATAAGCAAATTTGCCTTGGGGCGTGTTATGTTACTACCTAAGTTACTCCCACTATGACTAGCCTAATATCCCGTCCAGTAACAACGCGCCACTGCTTCCATGTTTGAGGAGTAACTTGTTTCTCGACTTCTGTCCCAAACGACGCACGCGCCGGCCTGTGCAGTGCGGAGTTCCAAGAATGCCGCCCGTGGTCATTAAGGGCACCTCCAACGCCAACCCTCAAACTACCCATCACTTTTTCGCGCAAACCGGCATAACTTAGAAGGCATTGCGGGCGTCTGGACTCTGGATCGCTGCCACGTCCGCTTCTGACTGCCATGGCACCAAACACCATCACCCTCGCTCGCGCGCTCTTCCCGTCCAAAACGGCCATCGCCGCTCGAAAGCGTCAGTGCCGCATTCATGCCCGGCCAAAGCGGATGCGCCCTCTCACTGTTGACCTGAGAGAGCGTCGCCCGCGCCGCTTCCCGATGCACTCGACTACTCCGCATTCGAATGACACCATGCCGGTCCATCGCCCTTCATTAATGAAGCACGGTTGCCGAGGAACCTACTCCGGCGACACCCACCTGTCCATCTGCCGCCCACCACTGTCACCCGTCTGTTATATAAACACAAACCCTGACCTCATCCTTCTTCGGTCCCCTTTCTCCTCTCCACACCACACCCACCATGGCCTTCTTGCGCTCCAAAGCCCTCTGTGACAGCCTCTCGAACGACCAAAAGGAGATGGCTGTCATTGCTGTCGGCTAGCAGGCCGACAGGTAGACGGAGGCGGCCGACATCCCAATGGAGGACGCAGCCGAGGACGAGACGCGCCACCCTCCTCGCCGATGCATGTGAGCATCACCATCGGCGAGGCCCGTGCCCACTAGATGGACATGATGTGGGAGGAGCGGGAGGCCAAGTTTCAGGAGGCGCATGCTGACCAGGTCTACAACCATAGTCTCCTTGACAAGCACCGGCAAGCGGAGGAGCAACTCGCGGCCGGCACGGCCATCGCACCAGACGTGGACGTGGCAAAGCAGGCATAGTTGCTCGACTCCTACTGTTCCGCCCGTGACATCCGCCACGACCGCTAGCGGTACCACCACTATCAGGAGGAATTACAAGCCGCCTACAAGGATATGGGCGAGGCAGTGAAAACGAGGAGGACATCGCCGGCTCCGCCAAGGCCGCGCCCCACCGCCACGACCACGAAGCCGGCATTAGCGAACAACTGTGGGATATTGTCGAAAATGGCTACATAATTAAGTCTCGTGAATCCTACTCACCGAATGATGAAAGAAACACTCAATTGGATGCACAGGCTAAAGACATAATTTGCAACAGTCTCCCAAAGGGTGTTTTTATTCGATTCAGAAAGCTTGAGACTAGCAAGCAAATATGGGATGGCATCAAGAATGTTCACGAAGAAAATCAGGCATGTAGAGATGCTCACACTGATATGCTTCGAGCCGTGTTCACTCACTTCTGAAGTCTCCGAAAGAAAAGTGTCATGGAGCTCACTGATCGACTAAGCAGTATAGTTGAGCGGCTACGTCAGAGAGGTGTTGAAGATATTACTGATCATGATGTTGTTGAAAAGTTGCTTCAGTCGCTTAACGATTCCTTCGACTCTCTGGTTGCAACCATCAAGGAAAAATCTGACTATGAAAGTCTTCGAGTAGCTGAAGTCATGGAGTTACTGATCGTTCACGAAGAACAATTGGAAAAAGAGAAGGGCAAGTTGATTCTTCTTCAGAAGAGAAAGGTGAAATCCTATTAGACTATGGTAGCTCAAACGAAGAAGAATATGAGAAACAACACACGATAACAAGCGATCTAGAAATACTCACAGATCGCCTCAACGCTTTCAGACGTCAAAATATGTGCTTGACAAGATCCTCTGAAGATGATACAATGGATTCATCGGGACGATTGCCTCCACTTGATATCTCTTGCTTCAAATGCAAAAGCTTCGGTCATTACATCACTGATTGCCCAACATGGGAAATGGATGTCAAACCAAGTAGAAGATGGAATGCTCTTAACTGCACTGGGTTCAGGCGAGTAAACATTCATACTAAGCTCACGAAGAAGAATGACACTCCCATGCCATCTTCTTCATCGAGACCATTCAGTGACCCCAACTCACATGCCGTAATTGGGTCCAACATGAAGCGAATTTCTAAATTGGCTGGTTCGTATGCTGGAATGACTATGGAGTCCGACGATGAGATCTCTGAATCTGATTCTAATGATGAAGAATACCTTGAGAAGCTTGAACGTGAACGTTCCTTCATCGCATAGCTTCCTCAACGCCATCGAATCATTTCGACAACGACTCAAGCAATGATGAAACACTTGCATTTTGTCTCATGGCAAAAGCTTCAAGAGATCAAGTATCATCGAAATGCCAGAAATCTCTCGACAAGAATGTTTTCTCTTCAGAAAACATTGTCTATGATAAACTCATAAAAATGTCTAAATCTCAACAAGATGCTCTTGAAAGACTTGAGAAACCCATTGGGAAGTCGGAAGGTTTGCTGGTCAAAGAGATGGAGAAAAATCATATATGTTGGCGGAAGAGCATGATGTTGTCTCTTCAACATTAGAGGATTTATCCATTCGTCATGATTCTCTTTGGGTTCATTTCGAGAGGTTGTCAAATGGTCTCCTAAAATGTAATCAAGAACTCGAGTCACTAAAGGATTCTCATGATGCGTTGACGAAGGAAAATGCTTCTCTCTTCGCCGAGCAAACAGAAACATTTCCTGATAAATTTGTCCCACCTTGCTTAAAATGTGTAGAGCGCAGCAACACAGATTTCACCGCTGAAACTTCTGATACTACTGAAAGAAATGCAACTTCTATTAATGTTGAAACTAATGCCTCTACCAAGGAATTTGTTGCCATTTCTGATGAAAATTCTAGGTTGAAGAACTTACTTGACACGAGAATGCTCAAAAGCCTCAAAGGGCACCAAACCCTTTGTGATGTGCTCAAAAAGTCGATTCTTCGTAAGAACCCTAGGGAAGGATTGGGATTTCAGATAAAACTAAATGCTGATGGCACGTACTGGACTCCTGAGCAGTATCCTCAAACTAGTTGGGTCCTAGCCAAGAGTAAAACTCTCGAACCTGCATTATTATCGGGGTATGACTGTCCCATTACTGTTGATGTTGATGAGTCACTTGACACCAGTTACAAACTTTTCAAGCAACAAAATGGTAAGGTTTTTTCTCGGCATACTGGCACTAACTGTAGGACATGTTCAACTAAGAAGCACATATGGGTGGAGAAATCCATCATTGAAAAACTCCCTATTACTGCCAACCTAACCTTGTAGGGAAATTATCTCTCTAAGAAAAATCAATTAAACGATCGACAGGAGGAGTACATGCATACTACAACGAATCATTACATCCATGTCTTTGGAAACAATTTCAATGCATATTCTTATGATTACACTATCACTTCATAAATGAGAAACTCCAAAGGTTCTCGAATGAAAACATCTCCTGCACGGTCGAACAAAATAATGTCTCCACCTCCCGCAAGAATCTGGGTAGTGAAAACAAACTAATCTTTCGTGCAGGGAAACATGTCTTAGGGCTATTCAATGTTACATGTTGTGCCCTGAGAATTAATTGTTGGTTGAGGAATTGTCCTTGCCCTTGTGTTCGTTGTTCTCATCTTCAGTAGTTGTTTGAGTAGTTTGACTCACTTTAGTCATCTTTGTTTTTGCGTCTATTCCTTTTAGTTCTTCACTAGGATGTTATTCTTGAGTGGATTGTGTGTTTTGTCCGATGAACTTGTCACTCATAGTTATCTGTTTTGTTTCGATCTTTGTTTGGCCGAGTGATTTAGGTTCGGACCCTGCTATCCCTCTATTCTTTCTCGTCCCAATCTCTGCTTCTAGTTATGAGTCCACAATTCCATCTGAATGCATTTTTTTCAGACGTTTTTTGTCTCAAAAAAACGTGTCTCAAAACTTTATCCATTTTGGAGAAAGCCCTCCAAAGTTTGGGTAACCCGCTCAAGCCCGGAGAAACCGCAGTAATCTCTTGAGATGTGTCCACGATCTCCACTATCTCGATCATGCGCGCTGAATGCGGAGAGTCCAATCGTTGTGGACCGTCAATATTCCTCGGGCGGTTAGGTGTTTCACTGTTTCCCCTATAAATACCTCCCCGGCTCGTCCTTTCAAAGGCGTTCTTCTGTAACCAAATGCCTGTATGAGCATAGCAAATATTGTACATAAGCATAATTGAATCGGTGATACATTTAGGTTCGTCGGCGACTATTTTAAGTACTATGCACACGTTGAATTTATTACCGAATCTAACTTTAAACACACTTGCAAACAATTGAATTTATACTCTACAAGGTTCTATAAATATGCACACCTAATAATACACTAGAAATCATTATTAAGATATTAGTTGGACATTATTCTTTATAAATATGCACACCTAAAGTATACATGAACATACGCACATACATAGAAATATGTATGTGTGCACTAAGAATTGTCACAAAAATAATTCAAAGGTAACTTAATTCAAATTTAGCATAAATATAGTGATCAGTCACATACATTACAACTGATAACGAAGAACACTAGTTAACTATACGAACTAAATTATGTCATTAACTATAGAAATTAAATAATAAAATTATACACCTTATAGAATAAAAATAAAAGTATAAAAGTTTGGTATAAAGTATCTTTTTTATTCCCCCCCCCCCCCCCGAGGGGTCCTAAATTTGTTTGGACCGTCCTTCGATATTAATACTTGGCCCTTTCCAAAAATCTAGATTTGTCATCATCGATTTCAATGCTGGACATTTGCGGAATTAAGGTGTTGATATTATCTAAGAGAGCCCGATGCCTACATACGAAATCAAACTAGATGATCAATTTTCAAAATATATTACATGCAATAAATGATCGAATGGATATAAACACTACAAACCTAGACATTACGTTGCCATGAGACCCTACAATGATGTCCTTAAAAGCATTCTGCATCAACCCACAACACTGATTCATCAAAATGGATCTCAAAGGCAAAGAGACAAAGACAAACTTTAACAGAATCATGATCAAACTTCAATTTAGAAGAGGGAATAACCTATGGATGTGGTTGGTGACCTGTTTCATCTCCACCAATAATTGCATGTATTTCACCTTTTGCCCGTTGTTCACTTGGTTCACCTACATCAGAGAGACCATTTTCTTCATATCTTGCCCGCTTGCGCTCAACAGTCATGGTAACACTTGCAGTAGCAACAGCATCATGAGCAGTTGGAGTAGCCGGACTACTCTTTAGTGGAATTGTCATCCCTAGCACACCAGAAGTTGACAAAAAATTTGAATGAAAAGAGTCTTAGATCATCACAAAATTCATCATGGTTTATCACAAAATAGCATCACCATCTATCATAGTTTATCAACAAACACATATCCACACACCGACCATACTTTATCACAGATGACAAATGATGAGATCACTGCATACCAGCAAGACATCGCCATCGGCTGCTCAGTGCAGACATGGAGAGGGTGGAGATAAAGGGAAGTGTCGGTGGCTCCGTGCAGATGAGTAGTGGGACACGTCAGTGTGGTTCCGGCTTCGAGGGAGAAGAATACAGTGATGAGCTTTGGGCTGCGGCCTCGAGGTCGATGGATCTCAGGCCTTGAGCTTTTTTAGGGGAAGGTGTCGGCTAGGTTAGAACAAGGGAGAGATGGGACTATGAGGGGAGCGAGTGTCGAGTGCGGTTGTGTGTTTGGTAGATTGGGTGGGTTGGGGGAGGCCGACGAGCCATTTAGTGGGCTGCTGATTTCAGGCCTCTCCTGTCTTCTATTCCATAATTGAGGGCTATTTTTGTGATGGAATAAGAAGCCTGTGCCCGACCAAAAAATACATTCGGGCGGTAATAAAATGAGGCCTCAACCCGATCAAGTCTGATTTTGAGTTGGGCTCCACATGCCTAGATTTTTATGAGGCATGTCCTACTCCATAGGATTTTCACATACCGAAATGACGCAAATGGGATTCAACATGGTACATCTCTGTTGGAAATATGCCCTAGAGGCAATAATAAAATGGTTATTATCATATTTCCCTGTTCATGATAATCGTTTATTATCCATGCTACAATTGTATTGATTGGAAACTCAAATACATGTGTGGATACATAGACAACAACATGTCCCTAGTAAGCCTCTACCAGACTAGCTCGTTGATCAAAGATGGCTATGGTTTCCGACATGAGTTGTCATTTTATAACGGGATCACATCATTAGGAGAATGATGTGATGGACAAGACCCAAACTATAAACGTAGCATGTGATCGTGTCAAGTTTATTGCTATCGTTTTCTGCATGTCAAGTATATGTTCCTATGACCATGAGATCATGTAACTCACTGACACCGAAGGAGTACCTTGTGTGTACCAAACGTTGCAACGTAACTGGGTGACTATAAAGGTGCTCTACAGGTATCTCCGAGGGTGTCTGTTGAGTTGGCATGGATCAAGACTGGGATTTGTCACTCCGTATGACGGAGAGGTATCTCAGGGCCCACTCGGTAATACAACATCACAATAAGCTTGCAAGCAATGTGACCAATGAGTTAGTCACGGGATCTTGTATTACGGAATGAGTAAAGAGACTTGCCGGTAACGAGATTGAACTAGGTATGGAGATACCGACGATCGAATCTTGGGCAAGTAACATACCGATAGACAAAGGGAACTACATACGGGATTAGCTGAATCCTTGACATCGAGGTTCGACCGATAAGATCTTCGTAGAATATGTAGAAACCAATATGGGCATTCAGGTCCCGCTATTGGTTATTGACCGTAGAGGTATCTCGGTCATGTCTGCATAGTTCTCGAACCCGTAGGGTCTACACACTTAACGTTTGGTGACGATATAAGTATAGTTGAGTCATTATGGTGGTTACCGAAGGTTGTTCAGAGTCCCGGATGATATCCCGGACGTGACGAGGAACTCTGGAATGGTCCGAAGGTGAAGATTGATATATTGGACGAAGGGTATTGGAGTCCGGAATTGTTCCGGGGGTACCGAGTGGTGACCAGCATGACCGAAAGGGGTTTCGGGGGGTCCCGGCAAGTGTTGGGGGGCCTCATGGGCCAAGGGGAGGGGCCAAACCAGACCACTAAGGGGCTGAACGCCCCTCTCACCCCATCTCACGTAACCAGGGGAGGTGGGGCGCCCCATCTAGGGTTCCCTCCACCTGGCTTGGGGGGCAAGTCACCCTAGGGTTTCCCTAGGGGCGCCCCCATCTGCCTTGGCCGCCACCCCCTAGATTGGATCTAGGGGCGCCCCTCCCTCCACCCTTCCCCCTATATATAGAGAGGTAGAGAGAGGGCAGCCGCACCCTTCCACGCCATGGCGCTGCCTCTCCTCTCCCTCGTAGTCTTCCTCTCCGTAGTGCTTGGCGAAGCCCTATTGAGATTTCTCCACCACCATCGCCATCATGCCGTCATGCTGCCGGAGGACTCTAGCTACTACTTCACCATCGCTCGCTGGATCGAGGAGGTGAAGGCGTCATCAAGCCGTACGTGTGTTGAACGCGGAGGTGCCGTCCGTTCGGCACTTGGATCGGGAGTTCGCAGGACGGATCGTGATTGGATCGCGAAGACGTAACTACATCAACCGCGTTAATTAACGCTTCCTCTTAGCGATCTACAAGGGTATGTAGATCCAATCTCTCCTCTCGTAGATGGTCGTCTCCTAGATTGATCTTGGTGAGCGTAGGAAATTTTTTGTTTCCCATGCAACGTTCCCCAACAATCTCACCATCCTATATGGTGGCAAGTATCAGCCCCTTATCAACTCACAATAGCATCAAAGCGTTTTGTCTGTCCGACTCGTGATGGTTATAGTGCCTTGGGCGACCGAGGCTTGAGTTTTGGCAAGTTCTCGCGGCAACCACCATCTCTCCTCAAAACCACTACAATCCTTCACCTTTCATGACCCTTCACCCCACGAATTTGCCGCCCGAGTTGGAATAGACTGGTGTTTCCCCAATCTAAACTTGCGAGCCACAACCCCCAACCCAACCTCTCAACCTTTGTCAGAGCGTAAACCACCTACTGCCTAGCAGGAGGCTGAAGGAGAAGGCGGAGGAGGTCTCCTATCAAAGGTGAGGCCCGATGACTGTGTGGCTAGCGCCTTGAACAACTAGATCGAGGAAGCTCAAGCATGATGGACGATGTGCAAAGAAAGCTAAAATTTATACTGTTGGTATTGATGTGACGGCTAAACATGCAGTTAGATCTAATAGCCTAACAGAAAAAGGGACAAAGAATAACGTTAAGAGAGAGGCCCACGCAACAACATACGTGCACCTTATCTCCAACTGATGCGCCACGATCGGGGGCACCCAAACCAACTTATGGTTTAGGTCCATGTTGCACAACACTATATTAAAGTGATATCGGGAGAGAGCTGCCCCCCTACAAGATCACAATTCACGTCAGGTTCCACTCCTCCCAATATTCCCTCACCCCTATCCGATTAAGGGTGCGTTTAAGCAACGCGAAGACCAAGCCTGGCTGCCGCCGTCCCTGGACAGTGCCGGTGGCGCCCTGAGGGGATCAGGACATCCAGGAGGTCGACCACGACCTCTACATCGTCCATCAATCCCGCCTACAATGAGCGGGCGATCATGTCGACCTCCGTGACCTGTAATGATCCCTAAACCTTCTCCGTTCATGTCAATTGGGTGTTCTAGATGCAATCAAATTATGTGTATGACACATCCCAGTAATGCATTAGTTCCAACAATGGTATCAGTCGCCAATTTTGATTGCAATAGATCCCTACATTATTGATCAGTAGATCAATATCATGTTTAGATCAATGTCAAGTTTAGGGTTTTATGATCAAGATTTAATGTCTTAGCCCCTGGTTAGCCTGCTATGCATGCCACTGCTTGATGTTTTACCTTAATTGCCTTGTGTTAATGATGTTAAATTCTAATTGCTATGGATTAAGTACTGTTAATTTAGCCAATCAATTTTAGTTAATCTAAGTTAAGATCTAATGCTCACTTTTATGTTAAGCTGATTAAAATTGATCATGTTTAAGTCTTCTTTCCGTATGCATTAGCTAATTAGAAGACGGGGAGATTAATAGTATGTAAACAGTAGCAAACCCCCATGTTGAAGAACCCTAGATTTTCCCCCAATTCGGTAGAACCCTAATTCTGAAATTAGGATTTTTCCCCCAATTAAGCACAAAATGAACACGATTTGGGGGAGAATGAGAAGAACTGATCACCTTAATGCGTCGCATACTCGCCTTTTCCCTTCGGGACCCGCACAACGCCCGCCACTGTGCGAGGGCGGAGACGCCGCGACGCCGTCGTGCCCTGGCTGACGCGTGGAATGCTCTTGCGCCGTTGCCACCACTCTTACGAACGCGAGAGTGTATGGTTGTCGCCCTGCACGTCGCCGTCGACCCCAACAACCGCGGTGGCCGGCGTGTGAAAGGATCGATATGGTTGACTAGAGGGGGGGTGAATAGGCAACTAACAATTTTTAGCTTTTCTTAACCAAATTAAACTTAGCATCAAAATAGGTTGTCTAGATATGCAACTAGGTGAGCAACCTATATGATGCAACAACAACAAGCACACAAGCAAGCAAGGGATACAACACAGTATAAGCTTGCACAAGTAAAGGTAAGAGATAACCAAGAGTGGAGCCGGTGGAGACAAGGATGTGTTACCGAAGTTCCTTCCCTTTGAGAGGAAGTACGTCTCCGTTGGAGCGGTGTGGAAGCACAATGGTCCCCAAGAAGCCACTAGGGCCACCGTATTCTCCTCACACCCTCACACAATGCGAGATGCCGTGATTCCACTATTGGTGCCCTTGGAGGCGGCGACCGAACCTTTACAACCAAGGTTGGGGCTATCTTCACAACGTAATTGGAGGCTCCCAATGACACCACGAAGCTTCGCCACAATGGAATATGGCTCCGCGGTGACCTCAACCGTCTAGGGTGCTCAAACACCCAAGAGTAACAAGATCCGCAAGGGATTAGTGGGGGGAATCAAATTTCTCTTGGTGGAAGTGTAGATCGGGGCCTTCTCAACCAATCCCTAGAAAATCAACAAGTTTGATTGGCTAGGGAGAGAGATCGGGCGAAAATGGAGCTTTGAGCAACAATGGAGCTTGGGGAGGGAAGAGGTGAGGCTTCTTGGAGAAGAAGACCTCCTTTCATAGTGGGGGCACTCATCCAACCGTTACCCCCTCTTCAGCCCGCACAAAGCGGTACTACTGCTCAGTGGAGCGGTACTACTGCTGGTAGCAGCGGTACTACCGCAACCACCAGCGGTACTACCGCGGAGACTGAGAGCGGAGGCAAAAGAGAGAGAACGGAGAAGAGAGAGAGGGTTTGGGCGGCACTAGTAGCGGTGGTAGCCGTGGTAGTACCGCTCACGAGCGGTACTACCGCTGCTACTGCCGCTACTACTGCCGCACAACCCGACACGAGGAGAGACGCCCTTGAATCGAGGCGGTAGCGGTGCCGAACCAGGACGGTACTGCCGCCGATGCACCCAAGCGGTACTACCGCTGTAGGACAGCGGTACTGTCGCTTGAGGACCATGGGCGGTACTACCGCACTGGCGGCGGTACTACCGCTAGATCCTCAAAATCTCCACTTCCGTCGAAACGACAAACTCCAAGGAGAGGAAACGAGCTGGGGGTGCACAAATGAAGTGTACGTGTTGATTCCACCCTAGCCTTTCCAATGCGGACCCCCTCTTGATAGTACGGTGTCTCCTATGACTCAAATCCACCAAACCCGAAACGTAAGAGACTACACCGTCTTCACTTAAAGCTCCGAGGGGAAAGAATCGTCTCGTGCCAATGAATGAATCTCTGAAATACTCAACGCACACGATTAGTCCGCAAAAGCATTGTCATCAATCACCAAAACTACTTAGAGAGAGACATGCCCTAACAATCTCCCCCTTTTTGGTGGATTGATGACAACACAGGATTTGCACAAAGGAATTACATGAGAGTAAGCGAATCCCAACAACTACAAAATATAGACGGGCTCCCCCTAAATGTGTGCACTTAATTAGAGGTGCCTTTGGAATGCAAAGTACACACATTAGGATCAACACTCCCCCTATATTTTATAGTCTGACAACATTTGCATCAATGATGAGACATATATGAGCTAGGATGCAATAGAGTAGTAGTGAGCAAAGTATATAAAAAAAATAAGCATGCAACTCACACACTACCAAAGTACTCGACATACATAGATAATAATAGGATAAGGTAGCATATGTCTCACACCATATGATAGGGTACCAGGTCTCATGAGAACAATCCAAACCAAAGCAAATGACGAGAAGAGAGTTTGCGAGAGAGAAAGACAAGGCAAATAAGACACACTCGCAACTCGACAAATCCCTAAACTCTCTCCCCCTTTGGCATCGAGACACCAAAAGGGCAAAGAGTGCAGCTACGGCCACAGGTGACAGCACAGCTGACGATCTCCATCATCACATCCCCTCGTGATCGTCCGCTCCTCCATCATCGGCAGGAGGCTGCTCGGTGTCTGAATCTGTCCAAGGGCAGTGCTGTTGAACCCACTCCTCCTCATCGGTGATCTTGCCCTCAGATCCGCTAGCAACTGTCGCACCAAACTGACGCATGAGCTCCTTGTGGCGGCTCCTGGCCATCTTCTCAGACATATGAGCCATATACTGTCCATGAGACTCCATGCAGAAAAGTTTCTTCATCTTGCGCTTGATCTTCTTTGCCCATGAGGGCTCCGCTCCAGAGGTCACATAGTCCTCATCATCGTTAGCATCAGCCTCTGTCTCAACCTCGTCAGCTCCTGACGGAATCCCAGACTTCGGAACTGAAGTGCCCCAGTTCTCCTTCTTCCTCAGACGCTTAATCTCACGAGGGATCAACTCGCCAGTCTGCAGCACAACACCAGGATAAGTGTGCTCCCAAGCCTTCTCAATAAGCAACATGAGAAAAGGAGCATAGATGGGGCACTTGCGCTCAGAGACAGCGGAGACAAGCTCAGACTGCATGACATGAGAGATATCCAAGGAATCTCCAGTGTTTTCTTCCTTCTCATGCTGACAGAAAAAGTAACATGTCCACGAGGAACGAGTGAACCATATCCAAGTTCCCAATGTGAATGAAAAGAGTCTCCCTGAAGATGCGATGAAGGATGTCCAGAAAGGCAGGCAGCTCGTAAGTCTCCTTCTGCGTCTCGGGGTTAATCTTCAAAGTGCAGTAAGGCCAGAGAGATTGCTTGTGTGTAGAAGTTGCATTGCGGTGAGGACGAAAGCCAACCGGGTTCTCAAGCCCTTGATCTTCAATCCCAACCAATTCCATGAACGCCTTCCATTTGACAGACAGAAGTTTGCCATTTGTCATCCACGTCAAGGTCCTTTCCGCATCAGTGCCAAGATGGACCGTGGCATAAAACTGAGCCACCAAACCCGCATCAAAGTCCTTGTTGAACTCCATGATCCTGAGAATGTTCAACTGAGTACACATCTGCAGAGCTTCGCCAGAGTAGGCAGGGTCCTTCTCCATATAAGCAATGTCGATGGAGCGGACATCAACATAGAGGTTCTTCTTTGCTTTGATCATGTCAAAGAAGATAGCAAACTGAAAGCAGTTCCAGAACGGGCGGTTGACCAGAGTGGGTTCTTGATCTTCCACATACGGGTTGCGTCGACGCCTTTCCCAGAATTCCTTGGCAGTCATCTCTGTCACAGACTTGGCCCTAGGCTTGCGCTTGCTCGCAGTAGTCTTCTTGGGCTGAGGGGGAGGAGGAACACTTGAGGAAGCATCCCCTGACTCAGAAGTGCGATAGCGCTTTGATACAGTATGCCCGGGGTTGACACGACGGACCGGTTGCTCCGAAGGGCCATCACTTGGAGCCCAACACAAGAACACGAGAAACAACACGAGAGAACGAGCATAAGACACCAGAAAAAGAAGCACAAAGGATCAATATTTGGTATCAGTATGGTGGAAGTTGACATCCAGCGGTAGTACCGTGATCTGGAAGCGGTAGTACCGCTCCAAGAGAGCGGTAGTACCGCTCCAGGCGGGGAACGGCGATTTTCCTACTGCCGCGGCCAAATCCGGTACTGCCGGGATGCCAAATTCAAAAATAAACCTACCAAATCAATCCAACCAGTCTAGGAGCCTTCACCATCCTACTCAAGCCTCGATTTGGCCAAAAATCGATGAATGCAAAGCCTATTGCCCCTAAAGACTAGATCTGAAACCTAGAAGAAAAGAGAAAGAGATCGGGGGCAATACCAGCATCCATGGCTAGAGGAAGGGGTGGGGATTGATCCCACCGGAGGAAAAGGTGAAAGACGGCCCGGAGGAGGCGGCCCACCGGCACCCTCCCGTGGCGAGTTCGTCGCTGGCGTACGAAGAGGACGAAAGGGTCGAGTGAATGGGTATGGGGGAGAAAGAAACTCCCCCTGCCCCAACATAACCCTCCCAGTCCCTCCCCGCAGCGGTAGTATCGCTCGGGCGGGCGGTAGTACAGCTTGATGTCCATCAGTGGTAGTACCGCGCGCCCCTAGCGGTAGTACCGCCCAGGTAGCAACTCGAAGACTGGACAGAAAACAGGCTTGGCTCAAGCAAGGAGAACACACGAAGAGGCGAAGGGGCAAGCACAAAGGCAGAAAAGCACCTACGAGAGGACAAGAAACAAAAGCCACACAACTGTCAAACAGAGGGCGGTGGCCAAGGCCACCTATGTTTGAGTCAAGTGGTATGGCACCGCGAAGATTTTAACCTTGGGCCCATGACCAAAACTCATCTTTGAAGCACAAGTACCATAAAAAATGGCTAATGTGAAAGACGTGATCAGTTTATGCATAATGGGGGGAGGGAGAGTTCATTGAGAGAACAACACTCCCCCTATGTCCATGCCTACACCTAAACAAGACATCAAGATGAGTATGGTGGGGTGTGCAAAGGTTCAAGCCACATTGCTCAAATCAATGATATTTAGCTCATGCCTTAACTCGTGAAATCTTGCTTCATCCAAAGGCTTCGTGAAAATATCTGCAAGGTTATCATGAGTGTTGACATAGTTGAGCTCAATCTCCCCTCGCCTAATGTGATCCCGGATGTAGTGATACCGAATCTCAATATGCTTCGTCTTGAAGTGTTGCACCGGGTTGAGAGAGATCTTGATGGCACTTTCATTGTCACACCAAAGAGGCACTTTGTCACAAATGACACCGTAATCCTTTACAGTTTGCCTCATCCATAGAAGTTGAGCACAACAACTACCGGCGGCCACATACTCGGCCTCGGTAGAGGAGAGAGACACACAACTTTGCTTCTTAGAAGACCAACTCACCAAAGAGCAACCAAGAAACTGGCACCCTCCGGAAGTTGACTTCCTATCCACTTTGTCTCCCGCCCAATCCAAGTTCGAAAAGCCCACGAGGTTGAAGTTTGCTCCTCTTGGGTACCATAAGCCAAAGTTTGGGGTATGAGCCAAATATCGAAAGATTCGCTTGACCGCCACATAGTGGCTTTCCTTAGGTGAGGCTTGAAACCGTGCACAAATTCCCACACTCAACATGATATCCGGTCTAGATGCACAAAGGTAAAGCAAGGAGCCAATCATAGAACGATATACCTTTTGATCCACCGCTTTACCATTGGGATCAAGGTCAAGTTGGCATTTGACGGGCATTGGAGTAGAAGCCGGCTTGACATCACTTAGCTTGAATCTCTTGAGCATGTCTTGAGTGTATTTGGCTTGGTTGATGAAGGTTCCTTCTCTTCTTTGTTTGATTTCGAACCCGAGAAAGAACTTCAACTCTCTCATCATGGACATCTTGAACTTCGAGGTCATGAGAGCGGCAAACTCCTCATTGAAAGCTTTGTTAGGAGAACCAAAGATAATATCATCAACATATAGTTGGCATACAAATAACTCCCCTTTGACCTTCTTAGTAAAAAGAGTGGGGTCGATTTTCCCAATTTCAAACCCACGATCTTTCAACAACTCGGTAAGGTGCTCATACCACGCACGTGGGGCTTGTTTAAGGCCATAGAGTGCCTTATTGAGTTGGTACACATGATTGGGGAACTCGGGATCCTCAAACCCCGGGGGTTGTTTGACATACACCAACTCATTAATAGGACTATTAAGAAAAGCACTCTTCACATCCATTTGTTGCAACTTGAAGTTATGATGAGAATCATAAGCAATCAACAAACGAATAGATTCAAGGCGGGCAACGGGAGCAAAGGTTTCACCGTAGTCGATACCCTCGACTTGGGAGTAGCCTTGTGCCACCAAACGAGCCTTGTTGCGAACAATAATCTCATGAGCATCTTGCTTGTTCTTGAATATCCACTTGGTTCCAATAACATTATGGTTCTCCTTTGGCCTTGGCACCAATCTCCACACCTTGTTGTGCTCGAAGTTGTTGAGTTCTTCATGCATGGCATTAAGCCAATCTGGATCCTCGAGCGCCTCATAGACCTTTTGGGGTTCAACACAAGAAACAAACGCGTGATGTTCACAATAGTTTGCTAATTGTCTAAGAGTGCTTACCCCCTTTTCTTAAGGTTCCAAGCACATTCGTCATGAGATGATCTTTGGTAGTGAGCTTGGACGCAATCTTGGCGGCACGACGCTCCAATTCCTCCTCAAGAGAGAGTTGAGGAGCGGTAACTTGATCATCTTGAGCGTCGTCTTGAGCTTGTTCTTGATCTTGAGCTTGCTCTTGATCTTGAACTTGCTCTGTGGTACGAACTTGACCTTGGGCATCACTTGGTGGTTCACCACCAACTTGAGGTTGATCTTTCCCTTGATCTTGTTCAAGTGGTTGATGGCCTTCACTTTGTTCTTCGGAAGCGTGTGGGTCTTGAGTTGGTGATGGTTCCACTTGAGTGGAACATTGTCCTTCTCCTTCGGCCACAAGGGGTTCCTCAATGGGTAGGATAAGACCAACACCCATTCTTCTTATGGCTTGGGGAGGAATTTCATCACCTACATCACAAGTACCACTTTGCTCCACTTGGGAGCCGTTATTCTCTTCAAACTCCACGTTACACGTCTCCTCAATAAGTCCCGTGGACTTGTTGAGGACACGGTAAGCATGAGAGTTTGTAGCATAACCAACAAATATGCCCTCATGAGCTCTAGCCTCAAATTTAGACAAACGAACACCTTTCTTGAGAATGAAACACTTACAGCCGAACACCCGGAAGTACTTGAGGTTGGGCTTGTTGCCGGTGAGTATCTCATATGGAGTCTTGTTCAAGCCTTTGCGGAGATAGAGCCAATTGGATGCATGACAAGCGGTGTTGATGGCTTCGGCCCAAAAGTTGTATGGAGACTTGAACTCCGCCATCATGCTTCATGCCGCGTCCATCAAAGTCCGGTTCTTCCTCTCCGCTACACCATTTTGCTGAGGGGTGTAAGGTGCAGAATATTGATGCTTGATCCCCTCATCACTAAGAAACTCATCCAAGGTGTAGTTCTTGAACTCGATGCTGTTGTCACTTCTTATCATCAAAATCTTTGCATTGTGTTGACGTTGAGCTTCATTTGCAAAGTCGATGACGGTTTGTTGGGTCTCACTCTTCCTCTTGAAGAAATATACCCAAGTGTATCTTGAATAATCATCCACAATCACCAAGCAATACTTTCTACCCCCAAGACTATCAAAGGATGGAGGCCCAAAGAGATCCATGTGAAGGAGCTCCAAAGGCCTCTTCGAGTAGATGATAGTCGTGGGTGGATGAGCCTTCTCATGTAGCTTTCCTTCGATACAAGCACTGCAAGCACGATCTTTGGCAAAACTAACATTTGTTAGTCCACGGACATGGTCCCCCTTGAGAAGACTTTGCAAAGATCTCATATTGACGTGGGCTAAACGGCGATGCCAAAGCCATCCCACGTCAACTTTAGCCATTAGGCATGTCGCGGTCTTAGTGGGTCGCTCCGAAAAGTTAATCACATAAAGACCGTTCTCGACATGCCCAACAAAGGCTACTTTAAGAGTCTTGCTCCACAAGAGGGCCACGGTATCAATATCAAAGAAAGTGGCAAAACCCATGAGTGCAAGTTGACGAACGGAAAGTAAGTTGTATGCAAGGGACTCAACAAGCATGACTTTCTCAATCGTGAGATCATGAGAAATGACAACCTTGCCAAGACCCAATACCTTAGAATATGAAGCATCACCCCATTCGACATTGGTGGGCATAGATGAAACTTTGTGCACGTCCACCACCAAGTCCTTGCTTCCGGTCATATGATTTGTGGCTCCACTAACGAGCAACCATGATCCTCCACCGGAAGCAAACACCTACAAGAGATCAATACTTGGTTTTAGGTACCCATTTTGTAATGGGTCCTTTGATGTTAGTAACAAGGGTCTTAGGAACCCAAATAGACCATTCAACATACTCATAAGAAGAACCAACAAATTTGGCATAAACATGTCCATCACTAGCACGGCATAACACATAAGAGGGGTTAAAGTCGCCGGCTTTGTTGGAAGGGGTGGCATTGCCCTTCTTGACACCACCACCCTTCACATTGTTCTTCTTCTCCTTAGAAGTACCCTCTCCCTCCTTCACAAAAGTTTGCTTGAGAGGAGGAGGTTGTTTGGTCTTGTCATTCTTCTTCTTCTTCTTGGACTTGGGAGCAAACCCAATCCCCTCCTTGCCCACAACTTCCTTTTGATTGCTCAAAAGGTCGTTGAGGTTCTTCTCACCTTGTATGCAAGACACAAGGCCTTTCTCAAGTTGCTCCTTCAACTTGGCATTCTCCTCCACAAGATGCATATGCTCACAACAAGGGTTAGTAGCATTTGCATTATCAATTAAAACCATATGAGGAAATGTGGCTTTTTCCTTGGTTAGCTCCACTTGGAGTTGATCATGAGACTCTTTGAGGCTAGCATGAGCACTCTTCAAGGCCTTGTGAGCCTTGTCAAGTAGATCAAACTCCTCGTTGAATCTAACATGGTCAACCCCAAGTTTGGCCTTCTTGGAATTGAGCACACGAGATACAACAAGAGCATGATCAAGATCTTTCTTTAATTTAGCATGATCATCGTTGTGTGACTCCTCAAGAGCCAAACGATGACCACTTTCTTCCTCAAGCGCATTAGAGAGATCTGAAATCTCATCGGCATAGTCACAACTATGCCCTTCCATCTTAGAGATGGTTTCTTCGTGAGCCTCGATCATGTCATTGGCTTCACCAAGTTGTTCCAAGAGAGCAACAAAGTGCTTCTTGGATTTTCCCTTGAGTTTACTCATAAAAGACTCAAATTAATTTTCCTCCTCCTTCGTCCCCTCATTTTCATCAATGCAATCCGTCAAGGAAGGATTAGTAGTGATGGTAGTTTTGATGTTGGGGGTTACCATGTTGGTGGCTTTCGCCATGAGGCACTTGGCGGTGATGTTCTCATTGGGTGAATCGAAGAGGGACACCCGTGGAGTTGTTGCAATGGCAACGGAGGCCATGGCAACCGTCTCACCGTCTTCATCATCATCCTCATCCTCATTGTACTCTTCTTGTGCCACCAACCCCTTTGGAGGAGTCTTCTTGGTGAAGTTGTTCTTGTTTGGGAAGGACTTGGCCTTGTCCTTTCGGATAAGCTTGCCACCATTGTCTTCCCTCTTCTCGTACGGGCAATCCACAACAAAGTGACTCACATTGCCACAATTATAGCATGTCCTCACATGTTGCTTGCCCTTGGCGCCATTTGAGTTGTTCTTGTTGAAGTTGGGCCTTGAGTTCTTCTTGCTCCAAAATTGTCGTGAAGCGAGAGCCATGTGCTCATGATATGCATACTTAGTATCTTCGGGGCAACACTCCTCTTCTTCCTCTTCACCCTCTTCTTCCACACTAGCCTTGGCCTTCAAAGCAAGGTTGGTCTTCTTTGATCGTTGTGACCGCAACACCGCATTGTCGGCGGTCTTGTCCAAGATCCTCATTGCAACAAACTCATCCAACACCTCACTTGAGGACAAGGCATGAAAGTCCGGCCTTTGACGGATGACGAAGGACATGGCCTTATGGTAAGGCATCATGGCCTTGAGAAACTTGCGCTTGATCCAATTGTCATCCGTATCCTTGCTCCCATGATCTCGGAGTGAGACCGCGAGAGTGGTTAATCTTCGGTAAAGCTCTCGAGGTTCTTCATCTTCAATCATTGCAAACTCATCGGCTTCATCTTGCACCACTTCAAAGTTTGAGCGTTGAATGCTGGCGCTTCCCTTGTAAATGGAAACAACATGTTGCCATGCTTCCTTGGCCACGGTGAAAGGTCGGAGGTGCGCAATATCTTCGGGAGGAATGGCTTCTTGGAGAATGAAGAGAGTGGACTCGTTGAATTGATGATCCGCGGCTTCTCTAGGAGTGAAGTTGCTTGGGTCGTGCGGGTAGAAACCTTGCTCAATAATTCTCCAAAGATTAGTAGAACTATGATTTAAATGACGTTTAAAGCGATACACCCAAGAGGCAAAATCCTCATTTTTCACAAGCTTAGGAGGAGGACCAACATGATTCATATGCGTGGAGGGAACCGGTCCTCCATAAGTAGGTGGAGGTTCAACATGGGCAAAGATGCCACTCCCACTTCTACCACTAGGCAAAGGAACTTGATCACTAGTAGCTTCCCCTTATTGGAGTTAGCATCCGTCACCTTGTTAGCGGGGTCAACCACTTCCAATGGTGCGGTGGATAATTTGAGACCATCAAGAAAATCCTTAAACATGCCCTTGACCTCGGTCGTCATGGAGGTTTTCAATGTGTCCAAAGCCGCATTGAACTCCTCACGAGAGACCGAGGATCCTCCATCGCCCGTAGACAAAGTAGGTCTCGCACCGGAGTGCTCCTCCACCTCGTCTATGGTGTCAACCATACTCTTCGGACGGCAAAGTCCTTAATAAAGAGACGAGGCTCTGATACCAATTGAAAGGATCGATATGGTTGACTAGAGGGGGGGTGAATAGGCAACTAACAATTTTTAGCTTTTCTTAACCAAATTAAACTTAGCATCAAAATAGGTTGTCTAGATATGCAACTAGGTGAGCAACCTATATGATGCAACAACAACAAGCACACAAGCAAGCAAGGGATACAACACAATATAAGCTTGCACAAGTAAAGGTAAGAGATAACCAAGAGTGGAGCCGGTGGAGACGAGGATGTGTTACCGAAGTTCCTTCCCTTTGAGAGGAAGTACGTCTCCGTTGGAGCGGTGTGGAGGCACAATGCTCCCCAAGAAGCCACTAGGGCCACCGTATTCTCCTCACGCCCTCACACAATGCGAGATGCCGTGATTCCACTATTGGTGCCCTTGGAGGCGGCGACCGAACCTTTACAACCAAGGTTGGGGCTATCTCCACAACTTAATTGGAGGCTCCCAACGACACCACGAAGCTTCACCACAATGGAATATGGCTCCGCGGTGACCTCAACCGTCTAGGGTGCTCAAACACCCAAGAGTAACAAGATCCGCAAGGGATTAGTGGGGGGAATCAAATTTCTCTTGGTGGAAGTGTAGATCAGGGCCTTCTCAACCAATCCCTAGAAAATCAACAAGTTTGATTGGCTAGGGAGAGAGATTGGGCGAAAATGGAGCTTTGAGCAACAATGGAGCTTGGGGAGGGAAGAGGTGAGGCTTCTTGGAGAAGAAGACCTCCTTTTATAGTGGGGGCACTCATCCAACCGTTACCCCCTCTTCAGCCTGCATAGAGCGGTACTACTGCTCAGTGGAGCGGCACTACTGCTGGTAGCAGTGGTACTACCGCAACCACCAGCGGTACTACCGCGGAGACTGAGAGCAGAGGCAAAAGAGGGAGAACGGAGAAGAGAGAGAGGGTTTGGGTGGCACTAGTAGCGGTGGTAGCCGCGGTACTACCGCTCACGAGTGGTACTACCGCTGCTACTACTGCACAACCCGACACAAGGAGAGACCGCCTTGAATCGAGGCGGTAGCGGTGCCGAACCAGGACGGTACTACCGCTGATGCACCCAAGCAGTACTACCGCTGTAGGACAGCGGTACTGCCGTTTGAGGACCATGGGCGGTACTACCGCACTGGCGGCGGTACTACCGCTTGCTCCTCAAAATCTCCACTTCCGTCGAAACGACAAACTCCAAGGAGAGGAAAGGAGCTGGGGGTGCACAAATGAAGTGTACGTGTTGATTCCACCCTAGCCTTTCCAATGCGGACCCCCTCTTGACAGTACGGTGTCTCCTACGACTCAAATCCACCAAACCCGAAACGTAAGAGACTACACCATCTTCACTTAAAGCTCCGAGGGGAAAGAATCGTCTCGTGCCAATGAATGAATCTCTGAAATACTCAACACACACGATTAGTCCGCAAAATCATTGTCATCAATCACCAAAACTACTTAGAGAGAGACATGCCTGATACGTCTCCAACGTATCTATAGTTTATGAAGTATTCATGCCATGTTTACAACAATTTTATATGGTTTTGGTATGATTTGCATGGAACTAACCCGGACTCACGGTGTTTTCAGCAGAACTACCGTGGTGTTGTTTTTTGTGCAGAAATAAAAGTTCTCGGAATTGGACGAAACTTTTTGATGATTTTTTTGGAACAAAAGAGACCCCCGAAGCTTTGTGGAAGGGCCAGAAGAGCCACGAGGAGGGCACAACCCACCAGGGCGCGCCTGGTGTGCCGTCCGTGCCCCGGTGGGTTTTCCTCACCTCGAGGCCCATCTTACCATGAAACTGACGCCCAAAAATCCTATAAATAGAGAAACCATCAGAAGTAAACCTAGATCGGAAGTTCCGTCGCCGCAAGCCTCTGTAGCCACCGAAAACCAATTGGGATCCCATTCCGGCACCCTGCCGGAGGGGGAAATCATCACCGGTGGCCATCTTCATCATCCCGGTGGCCACCATGATGAGGAGGGAGTAGTCCACCCTCGGGGCTGAGGGTTTGTACCAGTAGCTATTTGTTTAATCTCTCTCTCGTGATCTTGAGATGTCACGATCTTGATATATCATGGGCTTTGTTAACATAGATGGATCATATGATGTTTCTCCCCTCTCTACTCTTGTTGTGATGAATTGAATCTTTACCCTTTGAAGTTTTGTCTTGTCGGATTGAATGTTCAGATTTGAGAACACATGATGTATGTATTGCGGTATGAATACTTGAGGTGACAATGGGGTATCATATTGATTCACTTGATGTATGTTATGGCACTCAACTTGCGGATTCCCGAGGTGACATTGGGGTAATCTATGCATAGGGGTTGATGCACATTTTTATTATCTTTTCTCCGATAGAAACTTTGGGGTCCCCTTGTAGTTCTTTGAGTGGATTGAATATTATGATCATGAAGTTGTTTGATGCATATCGTAGAATTAACTCATGGATACTCGTGGTGACATTGGAGTATCTAGGTGACATTAGAGTTGGTTGATGTGTGTCATATGGTGTTATTTTAGTACGAACTCTTGATTAGATCGATCAGAAAGAATAGCTTGCATTATTTTCATACGAACTCTAGGATAGATTGATCGGAAAGAATAGCTTTGAGGTGGTTTCGTACCCTACAAACAATTTCTATCTTTTGTTCTCCGCTAATAGGAACTCAGGAGTGATTCTTTATTGCACTTTGAGGGATAATCATATGATCCAACTATGTTAGCATTGTTGAGAGATTGCACTAGTGAAAGTACGGACCCTAGGCCTTGTTTTCAAGCATTGCAATACTGTTTGTGCTCACTTTTGTTACTTACTACCTTGCTGTTTTTTATTGTTCGAACTACAAAAACTCATATATACTATCATTACTACACTTTTATTACCATCTCTTCGCCGAACTAGTGCACCTATACAATTTACCATTGTATTTGGTGTGTTGGGGACACAAGAGACTTTTTGTTATTTGGTTGCAGGGTTGCTTGAGAGAGACCATCTTTGATAAACCTTAGGTCATCCACTTGAGGGAAAATTGCTACTGTCCTACAAAACTCTGCGCTTGGAGGCCCAACACGAGTCTACAAGAATAAAGTTGCGTAGTAGACATCAAGCTCTTTTCTGGCGCCGTTGCCGGGGAGGTGAGTGCTTGAAGGTATATCTTTAGATCTTGCAATTGAATCTTTTAGTTTCTTGTTTTATCACTAGTTTGGTTCATAAAAGAAAACTACACAAAAAATGGAATTTAGGTTGCATCATATTATTGATCATCTTTATAATATCCTTCTTGAAAATGATGGTTCGGAAAATTGTGCTCAATTGTTAGAAGAAGAAGTCAATAAAATGCTTGGCACAAAATATTTGAATGATGAGCATGATTGCAATGTTGTTAGTATGAATTCTTTGAATATCCAAAATGCTAATGATGATTGCACAAGTCATGACAAAATTGTTTCTTCTAAGCATGTCACTTTTTGCGGAGTGAATTGGGAGTGCCTTTGCACACCAAAAAGGGAAGATAGATTTTGTAAGAAGCATAAAAATTTAGAAACGAAAAAGTTGCAAGAGAGGCTAGATGATTGTGCTGAAAGATTTAATTTTTTTCGCCATCCTTGTGAACTTTGCAATGAACATGGTCATTTAAATCTCCAATGCAAATTGTTTCATGATCAAATCGTGTCCAAAAATTGTGATAACTTGATTACCCTTGGGCATCATAAAGAGCTTAAGTCTTCTCTTGAGGTATGAAGAAATGAAACGTATAACTAAGGGTATTCCAAAATTTAATCTCAAGAGATTTCTTGATTTTGATCTAGAGGAAATTTATATGTTTTGTGCGGTAAATTGCATTGAGAATCCTTATATTGCCAACTATCTAAAGAGAAGAAAACAAATAGAATATGAAGAGAGTACTAATGAAAGGGAAAATATTTCCCAATACCCTCCTAGTGTTTATTACGATGAATCAGGTAACGAGGAGGAACTTCCTATCCAATCAATCTCTTCAACAAGGAGCTCGAAAAAATTAATTGAACCCACACATGATGTGGTGAAGAAGAAGAAAAGAAGAAAGAATAGAGGTAAAAAGGTATCTCTCCCAAATAATGTTGCTCCTATTATTGTTGTGCCCCATGAAAATGAATCAAAAATTATTGTGGAAGATGATGATATTGCTTCTATGTCTTATGGCACAATGTCCGAGAGCACTATTGATGATGATTTTGTTATGCCTATTGCTTGTTGTGATGATTATGATTGGGAAGATAATGATACTTCTTATAATCTTGGAAATCTTTTTGGCACTTGCTTGGAAGAATATGATAATAATGTTTGCTATACTATTGGTGCCATTCATGCTACTGATAAGAATGATTGTGATGATATGCAAAACCACAAGCTTGGGGATGCTATGTTTAATGAGTATGATATGTTTGAAGATTTATTTGCTGGAAATAATGCTTGTCCTAAGCTTGGGGATGCTTTGCTTAATGAATATGATCATTTGATTCCTTCTACTTTCGATAAAAAAAATATTATGATGATAGCATGCCTCCTATTTATGATGATTACATTGATGAAAGTGGGTTTGGAAGAGTGTCAACTCTAGGTAGTAGTGATCCCACTATTTTGGAGGGTGTTGAATCTTATTACAATATTGATGAAAGTGTACTTGGAGATGTCATGACTTTATTTAGTGATACATCCACTATTTTGGAAGAGGTTTCAATTGACTATGACAATGAAGTTGCTATCTATGATGATTATTATGATGACATCTATGCCATAAAGAGTGATAAATCTTCTATGCTTGTGCATCATGAAAAGAGTGCTGTATGTGATAGTTATATTGTTGAATCCATTCATGATGTCTCTGAAAATTATTATGAGAGAGGAACTTATGCTCTTACATATCTCAATAATATCAAGTTTCTTCTCTATGTGTTGATTGTTTTGAAGTTGCACTTGTTTTGCCTTCCTATGCTAGTTAATTCTTGCTCCCATAAGTTGTTTGATCACAAAATCCCTATGCATAGGAATTGGGTTAGACCTAAATGTGCTAGTCATATGCTTCATGATGCTCTCTTTATGTTTCAATTCTTATCTTTTATGCGAGCATCATTGAAATCATCATGCCTAGCTTAAAAGGCATTAAAGAAAAGCGCTTGTTGGGAGACAACCCAACACTTTTACCTACTGTTTTTATGTGTTAACATGATTAAGATACTGTAGTAATCATGTTTTGTTGCTTTTGTTTCAATAAAGTGCCAAGTAAAGCCTTTGGGATCATGTTGGGTGATAATTGATTTGATCTTGCTGAAAAACAGAAACTTATGCGCTCACGAAAATAATTCTCATTTTTAACAGAAGAGTGCTTTTGAGTTGATTATTTTTGCAGAAGTTTAATACACAAATTTCTCACGTGGTCCTAATTTGTTCAGAATTTTTGGAGTAGCAGAAGTATGGTAGTTATCCAGATCATTACATACTGTTCTGTTTTTGACAGATTCTGTTTTCAATGCATAGTTTGCTTGTTTTCTAGTTTCTATGGCTTATATTGCTTAATATAAATTGTGGAAATGATATTCTACAGTATTAATTGTGTGGAAACAATTATGAATCTTGTCTTTGACAGTACCAAAGTGAAATGGTTTGCTCTTTATCATACTAACCTATCTCACGAAGTTCCGTTAAGTTTTGTGTGATTGAAGTTTTCAAGTTTTGGGTGAGATATCGATATGAGGAGAATAAGGAGTGACAAGACCCTAATCTTGGGGATGCCCAAGGCACCCCAAGGTAATATCCAAGGAAGATCCAAGCAACTAAGCTTGGGGATGCCCCGGAAGGCATCCCCTCTTTCGTCTTCAACATTATCGGTAACCTCACTTGGAGCCATGTTTTCATTCGTCACATGATATGTGTTTTTCTTGGAGCATCATTTTATTTTGTTAGGATTTGCTTGATGTTATTTATAATAATGTTTTGCATCTTTCTCTTCAATAAAAATGTCAAGGATAGCCTTCACCATGCTTATTTTGCAAGTATACATGTTGCTGTTTGAAAACAGAAAGTTTATCGCTGTTGCAAAAATTCCCTAGAAAAGTCAGAATGTGATAAAATGTTGAAACTTTTTGCATATTAATCTCTGATAAATTTTCTACATTGTGGTAAAATTTTCATAATTTTTGGAGTTAGGGAAGTATGATGAATCTTGCATTCTTTACAGACTGTACTAGTTTGGCAGATTGCTGTTATGTTTGCATTGTTTGCATATGTTTGCTTGTTTAATGATTCTATTTGAGGATAGGAGTATTAAATATGAAGAGGCATTTAGTATGCAATGTTGAATAATAATTTTAGTGATTTGCTACAGTATAGAGTGATAAGGTTTTTGCATTGGTTTATACTAACTTATCTCACGAGTTCTTGTTGAGTTTTGTGTGGATGAAGCTTTTGAGATTTAGGAAAACCGTGATATGAGAAGAATCAAGGAGACACAAAAGCTCAAGCTTGGGGATTCCCAAGGCATCCCAAGTTAATATTCCAAGAAGTCTCAAGCATCTAAGCTTGGGGATGCCCCGGTAGGCATCCCACCTTTCTTCTTTAACAATTATCGGTTAGTATCGGTTGAGCCTAAGTTTTTCCTTCTTCACATGTTGTGTGCTATTCTTGAAATGCCATTTTGTTTTGTTTTGCTTGCTGTTTTAATAAATTGCTTAGATATGAAAGTTTTTAAATAAAAATAGAGTCCACAAATAATTGCCAGGGAGGCTAAGTAAGCGGCATTCACATCCCGTCAACGAAGCTCTTTTCTATGGAATTGCTCTTGTGCTTCACTTATATCCGATGAGTAAATTGTTGAATAAATTGAATGAAATAAAGTTGAAATTATATGTTCATATCATGCCAAGTGGTAGCTTCACATTGGGTTTATAAAGTGAAATCTTTTGAAGCTTGACAATCACAATATTGGTCATACAAGCAATTCCTGAATGATTAGTAGAAGGAAGAGAACTTTCATATGCAAATACACTATCATGGAAATCTTTTGTGATCGTGAGCCCCCATCAAAATATTATATGCCAAAATTGTTGACGTTGGACAAGGAAGACAACGTAATGATTTATGTTTGTTCATATTCACATAGAAGTTATATTGTCATAGATCCTTCAACATGTGGTGCTTGCCCCCCATCTTTGCTAGCCAAAAATTCCGCACTAAGTAGAGATACTACTTGTGCATTCAAAACCCTTAAACCCAAATCTTATTTTCAAGAGTCCACCATACCTACCTATGGATTGAGCAAGATCCTTCAAGTAAGTTGTCATCGGTGCAATAAGGCAATAAAAATTGCTTCTAAAAGTGAGATCATTTAGTGTAAGAGAAAATTGAGCGTTGTACGAACTTGGATGGCAAAGAATAAAAGCGACAGACTGCATAAAAAAGGTTGCCATCCTAAGGGGCAATACAACATGACGTTCTTTTGCACTAAGGGATTGAGCATACAAACAAATAAGCGCATGGCAACCTCTGCTTCCCTCTGCGAAGGGCCTATCTTTTACTTTTATGTATTTACTTTTATGCAAGAGTCAAAGTTTTTCTCTCTATTCCTTTTTATTTTTCTCCTTTGGCAAGCATCATGTGGTGAGAAAAGATCTAGGCACATATGTCCAGTTGAATATGGGTAGCATGAGTTATTATTGTTGATATCACCCTTGAGGTGAATACGTTGGGAGGCGAAACTATAAGCCCCTATCTTTCTATGTGTCTGGTTGAAACGTTTTGCTCATGTGTATGCGGTGAGTGTTAGCAATCATACAAGACTATATGATGGTTGAGTATGTGGAGCTCTTACTTAGTCTCTGTTGAATAAGTTGAATTGCAATTGTTTGGTGACTGAGAACATAGGTTGTTGGGTTTCAAGAGAATTCATTGTTTGAACCTTTACATGTGAATTGGTTGCTACTTTAACATGAGAAGTTTTATAAGAAAGAATTACTGTTATGATGCTAGGAAAAGTGAATGAAATTATCATTGATCAAACTTATGCACTTTGCTAGCATTCACACTTCATAAATCATTTCTTTTATCATTTACCTACTTGAGGACGAGTAGGAATTAAGCTTGGGGATGCTGATACATCTCCAACGTATCTATAATTTATGAAGTATTCATGCCATGTTTACAACAATATATGGTTTTGGTATGATTTGCATGGAACTAACCCGGACTGACGCTATTTTCAGCAGAACTACCGTGGTGTTGTTTTTTGTGCAGAAATAAAAGTTCTCGGAATTGGACGAAACTTTTTAACAATTTTTTTTGGAACAAAAGAGACCCCCGAAGCTTTGTGGGAGGGCCAGAAGAGCCACGAGGAGGGCACAACCCACCAGGGCACGCCTGGTGGGCCGTCCGTGCCCCAGTGGGTTGTGCTCACCTCGAGGCCCATCTTACCGTGAAACCGACGCCCAAAAATCCTATAAATAGAGAAACCATCAGAAGTAAACCTAGATCGGAAGTTCCGCCGCCGCAAGCCTTTGTAGCCACCGAAAACCAATCGGGATCCCGTTCCGGCACCCTGCCGGAGGGGGAAATCATCACCAGTGGCCATCTTCATCATCCCGGCGGCCACCACGATGAGGAGGGAGTAGTCCACCCTCGGGGCTGAGGGTTTGTACCAGTAGCTATGTGTTTAATCTCTCTCTCGTGATCTTGAGATGTCACGATCTTGATATATCATGGGCTTTGTTAACATAGATGGATCATATGATGTTTCTCCCCTCTCTACTCTTGTTGTGCTGAATTGAATCTTTACCCTTTGAAGTTTTGTCTTCTCGGATTGAATGTTCAAATTTGAGAACACATGATGTATGTCTTGCGGTATGAATACTTGAGGTGACAATGGGGTATCATATTGATTCACTTGATGTATGTTATGGCACTCAACTTGCGGATTCCCGAGGTGACATTGGGGTAATCTATGCATAGGGGTTGATGCACGTTTTTATTATCTTTTCTCCGATAGAAACTTTGGGGTCTCCTTGTAGTTCTTTGAGTGGATTGAATATTATGATCATGAAGTTGTTTGATGCATATCGTAGAATTAACTCACGGATAGTCGTGGTGACATTGGAGTATCTAGGTGACATTAGAGTTGGTTGATGTGTGTCATATGGTGTTATTTTAGTACGAACTCTTGATTAGATCGATCAGAAAGAATAGCTTGCGTTATTTTAGTACGAACTCTAGGATAGATTGATCGGAAAGAATAGATTTGAGGTGGTTTCGTACCCTACAAACAATTTCTATATTTTGTTCTCCGCTAATAGGAACTCGGGAGTGATTCTTTATTGCACTTTGAGGGATAATCATATGATCCAACTATGTTAGCATTGTTGAGAGATTGCACTAGCGAAAGTACGGACCCTAGGCCTTGTTTTCAAGCATTGCAATACTGTTTGTGCTCACTTTTGTTACTTGCTACCTTGCTGTTTTTTATTGTTCGCACTACAAAAACTCATATCTACTATCATTGCTACACTTTTATTACCATCTCTTCGCCGAACTAGTGCACCTATACAATTTACCATTGTATTTGGTGTGTTGGGGACACAAGAGACTTTTTGTTATTTGGTTGCAGGGTTGCTTGAGAGAGACCATCTTCATCCTACACCTCCCACGGATTGATAAACCTTAGGTCATCCACTTGAGGGAAAATTGCTACTGTCCTACAAAACTCTGCGCTTGGAGGCCCAACACGAGTCTACAAGAATAAAGTTGCGTAGTAGACATCAATGCCCTAACAGTGTGCCCCTCTCCCACTGTATGTACCACCATCTGCGCGGATGCCAGAGCCACACTCGATGGAGAAGCGCGCTAGATTCAATCCGCCGCACGCTGCTCTGGCAAGCGCAGCCGTCGCGCTGATGCTTGCTAGAACTACGTCAGTATTTCCCCAAAGAGGAAGGGATGATGCAGCACAGCAACGGTAGGTATTTCCCTCAGTGATGAGACCAAGGTTATCGAACCAGTAGGAGAACCAAGAAACACTACGTAAACAGCACCTGCACACAAATAACAAATACTCGCAACCCGACGTGTTAAAGCGGTTGTCAATCCCTTTCGGGTAACGGCGACAGAAATTGGCACGTGGATGGGAGAAAGTTGTGATACATTGAATAAATTGATCGCGAACAAAATAAAGTGCAGCAAAGTATTTTTGTATTTTTGGTTTAATAGATCTGAAAATAAAAGAAAAGGAAGATACATCACAAAAGCAAATATATTAAAGAAGAGACCTGGGGGCCGTAGGTTTCACTAGTGGCTTCTCTCGAGAAAAATAGCAAACGGTGGGTGAACAAATTACTGTTGGGCAATTGATAGAACTTCAAATAATCATGACGATATCTAGGCAATGATCATTATATAGGCATCACGTCCAAGATTAGTAGACCTACTCCTGCCTGCATCTGCTACTATTACTCCACACATCGACCGCTATCCAGCATGCATCTAGTGTATTAAGTTCATGGAGAAACGGAGTAATGCGTTAAGAAATATGACATGATGTAGACAAGATCTATTTATGTAGAAATAGACCCCATCGTTTTATCCTTAGTAGCAATGATACATACGTGTCGGTTCCCCTTCTGTCACTGGGATCAAGCACCGTAAGATCGAACCCATTACAAAGCACCTCTTCCCATTGCAAGATAAATAGATCAAGTTGTCCAAACTAAACCCAAATATCAGAGAAGAAATACGAGGCTATAAGCAATCATGCATATAAGAGATCAAAGAAGACACAAATAACTTTCATGGATAAAAAGATAGATCTGATCATTAACTCAAAGATCATCGGATCCCAACAAACACATCGCAAAAAGAGTTACATCATATGGATCTCCAAGAGACCATTGTATTGAGAATCAAACGAGAGAGAGGAAGCCATCTAGCTACTAACTACGGACCCGTAGGTCTACAAAGAACTACTCACGCATCATCGGAGAGGCACCAATGGACATGATGAACCCCTCTGTGATGGTGTCTAGATTGGATCTGGTGGTAATGGAACTTGCGGCGGCTGGGATTGATTTTCGTCGACTCCCCTAGGGTTTCTGGAATATTTGGGTATTTATAGAGTAAAGAGGCTGTGCGGGAGGTAGCCGAGGTGGGCACAACCCACCAGGGCGCGCCTGTGACAGAGTTAGTAAAACTTTACTCTGGGACTCTGATCTCTCGTCTATTCGGGTTAAAGTTTTACTAACTCTGTCATTAGGTTCTCGTAACCACTTCCTCCCGAAGAGCCCCTCCACCACAGATGATCGACTGTTTCATCAGAAGACTCTGAAGATACCTCTCGATGTTCCCCGATACCCTGTGCCCACTGCTTAGCAGTTCCTGACCACCGATAAACTCCGATGGATAACTACTTACACTCGTCGTTCAAGTATTCATTTCAGTTACTCTCGCGTTTTATCCGACATATCGAGAATTCTCTGAACCTACTGCCTTGCAGTTCCTTTCCGCCTGAAAACACCTACGAGAAAATCTTCATACTTACCGGGGATTCGTTCATCCCCAGTTGTTAATGTGTTACTCAAAATACTTCGTAACGCTATCCATTCTTTCGAGAACCCTCTGCAACCTATTGCTTTGGAAAGTTTTGCTTGCTTGCATTATGGTTAATTCCATATGTTTAGCAATCTTTGTTGACATTCCTTGTCATTTGCCATTTTGAGTCCCTTGATTCATTCTGCTGCGAATGCTTTCTATCATCTGCCGATTCCTAGAATTCGTCCTTCCGGCTCGGTCACCATTCCGGACATGAGCTGGTTCTCGGACAATCAAGTCTTGATTGATTGTCCAACTAAGCATGTACAAATCACTCGTCCCTCTGCCCAGGTGAACTAATTGTCACTCCTGGTTTTGGAAATCGTGAATCGTCTGAATTTTATACTTGGGTTGTCCAGGTGCTTCCTTAATCCAATGTGCTTGTCTCCCATCCTTTCTCGGAGGACTCTCAGGTGGAATCAGTTGTTAAAACCTTACCCCGTTAGTTCTCACAGATCACTTGATTCCTTTTGTGGACAAATATCCGACCGATTATTCTTTAATCTAATGACCTTATCGGTTCCTTCCCCGTTGACATTGCCTTTGGCACTGAAGCATTCTCCACTTCTTGCCGTCTGTATATCCGCCCTGCTTGCATGGCACGGAGAGGCAGTGCATTCCTTCTCCATATTGACCTGGAACTGACTACTGACCAGGACTTGTCATGTAACCATGGATGGAGATCTCTGCAAGACGGAACACTAAAAGTTGCCCATCTAGTTCTATTCAACCTACTCATCTTTTGATCAGAGCTTTTGCTTCTAATCCTTCGTTTCTGAACCATAACTCCTTTGTACTTAAACGTCGGATTATTCCGATGTTTCTATAATCTGATGTCGTTACATTCTTTCTTCTTCTGTTTGAGTACCGATACTCACATCGGATCCTTTGTCGACCATCTGATCTTTTGCTGGGTTACTATCCGACAGAATGTCTATGGTAAAATGTATCCTCTCCTTCTGTCAACCATGCTCTAATTCCGAGCTTGAGTTCATTACTCCTGCAAATTGTGGTGTATGTTCCTTAGATACCCGGATGGGTTGAACATATGTTTTCCTTAACCTGTGTAAATTGAAAGTTATGCGGGTTACTTATACTCGCGTTTCGTCGGATAAATTTTCAACTCTACAACTCCATCGAAAGCGAGAAGTCAATGAAAGGTTATGCATTGAAGAAGTGGGAGTCGACCTTGAACCTTTGTGTTCATGCCCATGGACCCGATGTAGAACTTACCATGAAAGCTGCTCGCAAAGATAATTATTTCCTTGGTACAAGCTCATCTTGTATCTAGGAATTGATCCTTTGCAATCGTGGTTCCGACCGTGATTGTCCTTCCTTCATCTCATTTCGTGGACAAGCTAAAGCACTTGTCTTCTGCAAACCAATATGCCTGCCCAACCTCTATCCTGGTTTACCCTCGAGTGTTACCCCTTGGTATCTCGAGAATATCATAGGAACTACGTAACTTCCTATGAGTTCTTCATCGAACTACTATCGATCCCCAATTCCAATATCCCCGAGTTCTGAGTGGTTGGTCACTCGAGAACACCGGTAAGTGAATCAATTCCGCACCCCGATTCGATAACTCTAAGTAAAATTTCGTTGCTTACGAGTTTAATAATCCATCCAGTCATTTCTAACCTGATCGGCTATATCTTTATCGTGCCAAACTTTTAACTATGCTACCTGGTCCTTATGCCCGGAGCAACTTCCGACGATGAGCAAAGCTTGCGTCGATCTTACGCATCTTATCATTTCACCTTAAACAATAAGCTTGATTTCGAGCTTGTGTCGCATCCGTGTTTCCCATAACCTTTCGCTTCATCATTGTTTTTGTATGATGCCGTCACTGTTCGATGGCCCCTTCATAGTACCTCGACAAATTTGTCGTGATCACCATCAATATAATAACTTCTTTAGAGATGTCAATTGAATTCATGGTTAGAAATACCAACCCTGCCCCTTGATGATTTGTGTTATCATCGACAACCTCCTTGTATTCCTGCCCACACAGACTTGGTTATCTTTTGCTTACACCTTGTTTTCCATGCTATTCTTGAAATTGTTCCTTGAAACTCTTGTGATCTTCAGCCCCAACTTTCACTTGAAACACCATAATATTGCTACCTCAAGGCATAACTGTGGTATTCCGAATATCAACAAGAACATTGACAGCACATTGCCAAAAGTTTCTTGACCTATTATCTAAACACCGTTGTATGGGTAATGTCCTGATTCTTCCCTCGTCCCTTTATCTAAAATGATTTTGAATTGGCTGTCCTATCATGTATATCATGCTCTACTTTTCCTTGGGAAAAGTTACACCCCCAATTCTTGTGTGTAAACACATTTTCCTTTCCATTGTTTTGATTAACCTTTCTTGTGATCTATATGAGGTAAGCAGAAATAATTCCCTACTTATAAAACACCCCGGTCTACAACTCTGTCAGTGAGACTCTGTTACTATTGCTGATGGCATTTCGGTAACCACCGATGGACGAGAACTTTGCCTAGTGGTCCGCCTCGTTTTAACGAGCAGGAAAGTGGTTCTCTTCGTCCCCCGCCCTTGGTACCGATGTTGCCGCCGACTTAACTGACAGGCTATCCTCTGACATATCTTGTTGTCGTAACCATGTAAGTTGTCACCGTCCCCTCTACTTTTGATCGACCCTCACCACAGTTCCACCGGATCGGAACCTGACTCTCCTGTACATCCTTGATTTCGAAATATCCTTTGTACCTGGCTTCGAATCATATAACGAGACACTTTCCGAGAGTTGATCTATTCACGTTGCTTTGAACCCCCTTTCACTCTGCCTCAGGCGTCGAACAATCGCCTACCCATTTGAAGCTTCCTATTGTACCTTCATACTTTGCTCTTGATGTTTTTTTAAGTTTCAACTCGAGAGATACTTCTGCCACATTCCTTGAATTGCTCCCCAGATAATCGACCTTGAAAAAGGTCCGTTCTCCTGAAATTACCCTCTTATTTTCCCACTTAAATCTCGGGACGAGATTTCTTGTAGTGGAGGAGATTTGTAACATCCCCAACTCCACACTACAGTGATCACCCTCTAATAATTCCAAGTCATCATGTTTAACAGTGCCTAATCATCATTTGCTTCATATTGCATTCAAATTCACAATTCAAACTTCAATTAAATTCAAAGTGGAAATAAAAGTTGTTCAGGCCATAAACTAAAATGTTCATTTAATAGTAAATAAATCAGAGACAATTGTAAAATCATAATCAACATTATTGAAAGTGGATAAGTGACTCTAACAACCTCAAACAGTGGCTGAAAATAACATTTAATAACCTTTTAGTTAATTTAAATTAAATATGAAATGGTAATTACCCCAAACTAGTTTTTACCGATAGGACATTTTGCACTGTGAATTGTGGGCCAGGTCACATACTTTACAAAATTCATTTGGGTGCCAAACTATTTGCAAGACAGAAAAGAAAAGAAAACAGAAAAATAAAATAGAAAAAGGCCTAAAACCTACTGTGCATCTGGGCTTTAAAGTGCACAGTGTAGCCTGGCCCAACCCAACTCTCTCTCCTTCTCCCTCCCGCTCTCTCTCTTTGCGTGTCAGCTGCGCGCGCGCTCTCGCCGGCAATACTGCACGCGTCGGCCATCCCGAGCCGCTTCCGCCGTCCCGGGGATGGATAAGGACGCCACCGGTGCCCTGGCCTCCCTCCCTGCTCACTCCTCCTTGCTCTTCCTCGCTTCCACTTCTTCTCCTTCCCCAGCCGGACGCTGCCGTCGCCGCCGCCCGTCTTTGCCGTGGCCACTGGTCAGCCCGCGTCGAGCCAGCTCGTCCAAGCGCTGCGTCGTGGTCGTCCTCGTCGTCCTCAAGGAGCAGCTCGAGCAGGAGATCACCACTGCTTCGGGATCGAGCCGCCCCCTTCTCTACACCGCCGCACGCCTCGCATCGATCTGCACCACCTCAACCCGCTCCGGCTCCACCGAATCATCCGCAAGCATCTCTGTGAGTCCCGACGCATTTCCCCTCTCCTAGCGCTCACATTCCGCTGCTGCTGCTCACTTTGCCTTTGTCATTGCTCCGGTCGCCGCGGGTGAACTCGCCGCCGTGGCCCTCATCTTCCTCGCGGTAGGCTGGGCAGGCGAACGTGCTCAGGGCATCACCCTGATGCTGCCCATGTAGCTAGAACTCTCGAACGCGAGCTGTTTCGTCGATTCCTTCGACCACGAGCTCCGGCCGCCATCTGTCGTCGTTGCCACGGTCAAACCCCGGCCTTCCGGCACCAGCTCGTGCCACCATCAGACGCGGCTCGTCATCCGCGTTCGAACGTGACTGCTCCCACCCCAATCCGAGCTCGGTAGAGCTTTTCCGACAAGCTCCGGCGCGTCGCCGCCGTTCGGGTGGTCGCCGGAGGCCACCGCCGGCGCGCATCGTCATTCAAAACCCGGCCTGGGCCACTGACAGGTGGGCCCGGGCGATTAACCAAGTCATTAGCGCTAACAAAACCCCCCTAATTATTTCATTGTGTATGACGATCGGGCCCCACACGCTAATTAATCATTGGTTTAACTAAACACTAATTAAATTACCCTAAATAGGCACTGACAGAGGGGGCCCGCAGCCAGTTAACACTGTTTAGTTAAAAATAAGTGTTGTTAGCTTCTCTGAGAATGACAGGTGGGGTCCCAGTTACTATTGCTCTGGATAAGATCTGCTGACTGGGCTGCTGAGTCACCCTCTGGGACCCACATGTCATACACTAAGGCTATCTCTCTTTGAGTATAAAAAGTAATTCTACTGTTTTGGATAATTTGGTTTAGCTAATTAAAATAATTCCAGATAATCAAGTAAATCTTTGAAAATTAATAACTTTTAAACCGTAGCTCAGATCGAGAACTTAAAACATGAAAGTTGCTCAGAACGACGAGACGAATCTGATCGTGTCGTCTGTTTCCATGTCGGAACCTCCTACGTAGGAGAACTCGTAACTCTGAGCCCGATTCCGGTAGATGAATAGTGCATATTCATCGGTAAATAAATCCCACCTTACTCCTAAAATGACTAAAATGACTTAGATGCATCTTTAGGCAAACCTGCACTGCATCGTAGCTTAGCATGCATCGTGTTGCATCTGTTTGCATTATGTTTACCTGTTTCTTCCCCCTCTTCTCTCTCGGTAGACCCCGACATTGACGTAGCTCCCGAGGCCGACGCAGCTCCGGAGTACGACTACATCCCTGACGGCACCGTTGACGACCTTGCCCTTGCCGCAGAGCAACCAGGCAAGCACCCCCCTTTTGAACATGCCTATATCGCCTATTCTCTTCTCTCTTATGCTTGCATTAGAAGTTACTTTCGAGAAAGCAATCCCAGAGCCATACTATCCAGTTATCATCTCAAGTTCTAGTTGTACTGATCGGGATACAACTCCGAGTGTCTGTTACCGTAGGACAGGCTATCGATAGATGTTCTTCCCTGCAGGGGTGCACCAAGTTACCCACCACACTCGCTTAACTCCGGCCGGACACACTTTACTGGGTCATGCCCGGCCTCGGCCAAATGATACGCCGCAACCCGACCGAATACTTAATAGAGAGGTCAGCACGCCGGACTAAACCTATGCCCCCGGGGGTCTTGGGCCATCGCCCTGGGAACTCCTGCACGTTACGTTCATGGCCGAGAGCAAACCTAGCCCCCCTTATACAAGCGCAGGGCGTTACTAGTCCAACTCGGCGCACGCCGCTCAGTCGCTGACGTCTATTAATCTCCGGCTGAAGTATACGACGCAGAACGCCCATACTATGCCCACGTGATGGTTAGTGCTATCAGGCCAGAGGCCCCTCGGATCAAATATCCAAACCGTTAGTGGATTAGAAGCGCACGGTAATGAGCAGAGACTCACGATCGATGTGACCCCATCGCCCCGTCTCGAGGACTTGCGGCAAGGGCTAGGAATGCCCAGCCACGCCTCGTATTTATCTCGCGGGCACCCTCCAGGTCAACCCGACTCCACATCACTCGCAATTAAGCTCGCGCGGGTACCCCTCAGGGCCGACCCATCTTTAGTAACATGGTTCAGTGTAAGTCATAACAACCATAGTAACTGTGTGTCTAACACCAAGGGGAACCCTGAGGAATCACCCTCCATGGAATTCCACCTGATGTTATCGTCAAGGTGAACGAAGGAGGAATCACCCTCGAGGTCCACTCTTGAGGAGTTACTCGACAATGTCGTTACCGGGAATGGAGATGGAGGAATCACCCTCGATGACCATAACCGTTAAACTAACCTACAAGGTTAACATCAGAAGTGCTGGCGAGGTATCACCCTCGGCACTCGATAGTAACCCAGTAGTGTCGAGCAACTAATGGGGAAATTATGTGCGGTGCCGGGGCCTGGTCTTCGATCCCGTTGATCGGGTCTTCTGATAATATAGCGGGGCAGTCGGGATAAAGTGGGGTCTCTGATGGGTCTCTACCCAGTCTATACTAAGCAGTTTAGGATAAGCAGGAAGGTAACAAAGCAGGTTACAATAAACAGGCTATGCAGCAGATATAGGATAACAGCAACAGCAGCAATTCTAATGCAAGCATAAGAGAGAAGAGAATAGGCGATATAGGCATGTTCAAAAGGGGGGGTGCTTGCCTGGAAGCTTTGCAGACAAAAGTGGATCTTCTACGGTGAGGTAGTTGTCCACCGGATCATCAGCGCTCTTGTAGTCTATCGGGAAGAAAGGGGGGGAAGAAACAATATAAATACATGGCAACAAAAACAATCACATAGCAAGGCACGGTAGTATGCAGTGCAGGGGGTGCCCTAATGCTATGCTAAGTGCTACGGACGAAGCGGGAATTTATCAGGAAAGTTTTCCCGGTTCCGGACGTCTGTCAGTCAGACGAACCGGAGGGGACAGTTACATGTTCAGACAGTTAGGGGTGTGTGACAGACAAACGGAGAGCGTATTCAGATTCGTCTCGAAATTCTGAGCAACTTTCATGTATAAAGTTTTTCGATCCGAGCTACGGATTATTTTTTATGAATTTATAAATATTTAAACAAATTTCTGGAATTTCTGGATTTAATCTAATTTCCAAATTGCACAGGAAATTACTGGGGGCACCCGGTGCACTGCACCCGGTGTGCACCAGAGAGGCTGACAGTGGGCCCAATCAACTGCACAGTCAGCAGTTGACTGGGTCAGCGTTCACTGGGCAGTGGGTCCAGTGGGACCCACCCGTCAATGACTGGGTCCAGCCCAGTCAGTTAGTTTGACCGGTCAGCGGGTCCGGTGGGGCCCGCGTGGCAGTGTCTTACGTTTTAAGCTGTGCTTTATTTATTTTAACCGCCGGTTTAATTAAGCAGTGGGCCCCATTGTCAGTGTCACTGGGATAGATTAGGCGCGTCATTAGTGGGCTAATGACGGCGCCACGTCAGCGGCGCCGGAGTTAAGCCGGCGAGGCCCTTCCCGACGGCGGACGAGCACCGTGCGCTCGCCACGGTGCCTCATTTCACGTGTGGTTTGCGGCATTTGAAACCGAGGATCGAGCGCTGTCGAATGGTGGCGGAGATGTACCAAATGGTCGCCGGAATAACGGTCGGCGACGAGGTCTGTGGCGGCTGCACGTCGGCCAGCACGGGCGCATGGCTACGGCTCGCCTTCGAGCGCGCTAAGTAGCTAGACAGGGGTTACGGAGCACCAGGAGCACATTGGGGCGGTCGGACGAGGCAGCAGAGGCTCGGGAGCACGTGCGCGGCGGCAATGGCGGGCGGCGAGCTTCGGGCTTGTACGGGCACGCGACGAGCGGCATCGATCCGAGTCACAAATAGGGAGGGAGAGGTCGCGCGGCTCACTGGGCGGCTCAAGGTGGCCCTTGGAAGTTTTGTAGCAGCAGGGGAGCTCGAATCGGCGTCGGCGGCATACGGTGGTCCCGGGCGGACAGAGGTTGAAGTCGTCGGTGTGACGGCGCTCTAGCGCCATCGAGCTCCTGCGGATGGCACCAGGGGGAGTAGCGGACGACAGCGAGGGTCTACGTGTTGGCGGTGACGCGCGTGGTGGCCGGTGGCCACGCCGGAGCAAGGTGGATGGCGACGGGCGCGTTCGGGCGAAGTGGAGAAGGTGATCTGAGGAGAGGGAGCGGATGAGCGCGCGAGGGAGAAGAGGGAGGAATGGAGGGAGTGACCAGGGGGAAGGGATGGGGGTTGCCCTTATCCCCTCGCCCGTCTGCCTCGTCGGCGTGGCGAGCTGCGGGCGATGGAGGCGCGGCGACCATGGCGAACGCGACAGCGAGGCGGAAGGTAGGTGGAGGTGTGGGCTGGGCCGACTCGGCCCAGTAACAGGTAAGTGGCCTACGGGCCTCTTTTCTTTATTCTGTTTTTAGCTTTCTTTTTATTTGATAAACTGAGAGGGGAAAGATTTAATTTGGGCGCCTATTGCACTTGGGAAAAAATATGAGAAGTGCCCCTTTCATTCCCTGTTGAATTTAGGCACTGCCACGAATATTTTGGAAGTAAGAGGAATTGTCTAGGAATTGTTGGAAATTGAAAAGGGCATATTTAGATGCTGCTGAAACACTAAATAATTTCCAGGGGCAATTTGGGAACTCCAAAAATATTGGTTTCATTTTTATAATGGCCTTGGAATTATTTGCAGCATTATGAACATTTTAGTTTTGCCATTTGAAGAAATAATAATTGACTTGCATTTTGAATTTTGGATTGAAGCTGAATTATTTTCAAATGCAATTTTTGGAAGATGATCATGATGACATGGCTGTCTAATGAGCTTATCAACATGGTGAGGATCTGGGGATGTTACAAATCTCCTCCACTACAAGAAAACATATGGAATTAACCATAATGCAAGCAAGCAAAACTTTCCAAAGCAATAGGTTGCAGAGGGTTCTCGAAAGAACGGATAGCGTTACGAAGTATTTTGAGTAACACATTAACAACTGGGGATGAACGAATCCCCAGTGAGTATGAAGAGATTTGTAGTGGAGGAGATTTGTAACATCCCCAGATCCTCACCATGTTGATAAGCTCATTAGACAGCCATGTCATCATGATCATCTTCAAAAAATTGCATTTGAAAATAATTCAGCTTCAATCCAAAATTCAAAATGCAAGTCAATTATTCTTTCTTCAAATGGCAAAACTAAAATGTTCATAATGCTGCAAATAATTCCAAGGCCATTATAAAATTGAAACCAATATTTTTGGAGTTCCCAAATTGCCCCTGGAAATTATTTAGTGTTTCAGCAGCATCTAAATATGCCCTTTTCAATTTCCAACAATTCCTAGACAATTCCTCTTACTTCCAAAATATTCGTGGCAGTGCCTAAATTCACCAGGGAATTAAAGGGGCACTTCTCATATATTTTTCCCAAGTGCAATAGGCGCCCAAATTAAATCTTTCCCCTCTCTGTTTATCAAATAAAAAGAAAGCAGAAAACAGAATAAATAAAAGAGGCCAGCAGGCCACTTACCTGTTACTGGGCCGAGTCGGCCCAGCCCACACTTCCACCTACCTTCCGCCTCGCTGTCGCGTTCGCCACGGTCGCCGCCCCTCCACCGCCCGTAGCTCGCCACGCCGACGAGGCAGACGGACGAGGGGATAAGGGCAACCCCCATCCCTTCCCCCTGGTCACTCCCTCCATTCTTTCCTCTTCTCCCTCGCGCGCTCATCCGCTCCCCCTCCTCAGATCCCCTTCTCCAATTCGCCCGAACGCGCCCGTCGCCGTCCACCTTGCTCTGGCGTGGCCACCGGCCACCACACGCGTCACCGCCAAGACGTAGACCGTCGCCGTCATCCGCTAGAGCGCCGTCACATCAACGACTTCAACCTCTGTCCGCCCGGGACCACCGTACGCCGCTGACGCCAATTCGAGCTCCCCTGCTGCTACAAAACTTCCAAGGGCCACCTTGAGCCGCCCGGTGAGCCGCGCGACCTCTCCCTCCCTATTTGCGACTCGGATCGATGCCGCTCGTCGCGTGCCCGTACAAGCCCAAAGCTCGCCGTCCGCCATTGCCGCCGCGCACGTGCTCCCGAGCCTCTGCTGCCTCGTCCGACCACCCCAATGTGCTCCTGGTGCTCCGTAACCCCTGTCTAGCTACTTAGCGCGCTCGAAGGCGAGCCGTAGCCATGCGCCCATGCTGGCCGACATGCAGCCGCCGCAGACCTCGTCGCCGGCCGTTATTCCGGCGACCATTTGGTACATCTCCACCACCATTCGACAGTGCTCGATCCTCGGTTTCAAATGCCGCAAACCACACGCGAAATGAGGCCCCGTGGCGAGCGCACGGTACTCGTCCATCGTCGGGAAGGGCCTCGCTGGAGTCCTATCGAAGACTAGCATCTTCAACCTCTTTAGCGGTCTTCCAGCATTAGAAGAGTGCAGATTAGCATGAAGTAAAGTAGCAGTAGTGTTATCAACCTCGGCCAGAGATCCTTTCTCGACTACCTGCGAGAAAGCAATCCCAGAGCCATACTATCCAGATATCATCTCAAGTAACCAGTTCTAGTTGTACCGATCGGGATACAACTCCGAGTGTCCGTTACCATAGGACAGGCTATCGATAGATGTTTTCTTCCCTGCAGGGGTGCACCAAGTTACCCACCACGCTCGCTTAACTCCGGCCGGACACACTTTACTGGGTCATGCCCGGCCTCAGCCAAATGATACGCCGCAACCCGACCGAATACTTAATAGAGAGGTCAGCACGCCGGAATAAACCTATGCCCCCAGGGGTCTTGGGCCATCGCCCCGGGAACTCCTGCATGTTACGTTCATGACCGAGAGCAGACCTAGCCCTCCTTATACAAGCGCAGGGCGTTACCAGTCCAACTCGGCGCGCGTCGCTTAGTCGCTGACGTCTAATAAGCTCCGGCTGAAGTATACGACGCAGAACGCCCATACTATGCCCACATGATGGTTAGTGCTATCAGGCCAGAGGCCCCTCGGATCAAATATCCAGACCGTTTAGTGAATTAGAAGCGCGCGGTAACGAGCAGAGACTCACGATCGATGTGACCCCATCGCCCCGTCTCGAGGACTTGCGGCAAGAGCTAGGAATGCCCGGCCACACCTCGTATTTATCTTGCGGGCACCCTCCAGGTCCACCCGACTCCACATCACTCGCAATTAAGTTCGCGCGGGTACCCCTCTGGGCGGACCCGTCTTTAGTATCATGGTTCAGTGTAAGTCTTAACAACCATAGTAACTGTGTGTCTAACACCAAGGGGGGACCCTGAGGAATCACCCTCGACGGAATTTCCTCTGATGTTATCGTCCAGGTGAACGAAGGAGGAATCACCCTCGAGGTCCACTCTTGAGGAGTTGCACGACAGTGTCGTTATCGGGAATGGAGAAGGAGGAATCACAATCGATGACCATAGTCGTTAAACAATCCTACAAGGTTAATATCAGAAGTGCTGGCGAGGTATCACCCTCGGCACCCGATAGTAACCCAGTAGTGTCGGCAACTAAGGGGGAAGTGATGTGCGATGCCGGGGCCTGGTCTTCAATCCCGTTGATCGGGTCTTCTGATAATCCAGCGGGGCAGTCGGGATAAAGTGGGGGGTCTCTGTCGGGTCTCTACTCAGCCTATACTAAGCAGTCTAGGATAAGCAGGAGGTAACAAAGCAAGTTACAATAAACAGGTTATGCAGCAGATATAGGATAACAGTAACAGCAGCAATTCTAATACAAGCATAAGAGAGAAGAGAATAGGAGATATAGGCATGTTCAAAAAGGGGGGTGCTTGCCTGGAAGCTTTGCAGACAAAAGTGGATCTTCTACGGTGAGGTAGTTGTCCACCGGATCATCAGCGCTCTCGCAGTCTATCGGGAAGAAAGGGGGAGAAGAAACAATATAAATACATGGCAACAAAAACAATCACATAGCAAGGCACGGTAGTATGCAGTGCAGGGGGTGCCCTAATGCTATGCTAAGTGCTACGGACGAAGCGGGAATTTACCGGGAAAGTTTTCCCGGTTCCGGACGTCTGTCAGTCAGACGAACCGGAGGGGACGGTTACATGTTCAGATAGTTAGGGGTGTGTGACAGACAAACGGGGAGCGTATTCGGATTCGTCTCGAAATTCTGAGCAACTTTCATGTATAAAGTTTTTCGATCCGAGCTACGGATTATTTTCTATGAATTTATAAAGATTTAAACAAATTTCTGGAATTTCTGGATTTAATCTAATTTCGAAATTGCACAGGAAATTACTGGGTGCACCCGGTGTGCACCAGAGAGGCTGATAGTGGGCCCAGTCAACTGCACAGTCAGCAGTTGACTGGGTCAGCGTTGACTGGGCAGTGGGTCCAGTGGGACCCACCTGTCAATGACTGGGTCCAGCCCAGTCAGCTGGTTTGACCGGTCAGCGGGTCCGGTGGGGCCCACGTGGCAGTGTATTACGTTTTAAGCTGTGCTTCATTTATTTTAACCGCCGGTTTAATTAAGCAATGGGCCCCATTGTCAGTGTCACTGGGGTAGATTAGGCACGTCATTAGTGGGGGGTCACACGCCTGCACGTGGACCTCTTCTTTTATTTCGGGACCGGATTCTGCATCAGAGTGCACATGGAACACAGGATCCTTCCGCGACGAACATCCGTTGTCCGCACTTGCAGTTACCCCTTTTCAGTGGTTTTCTCCGACGTTGATATACCCTTTGCTATGTCTCGTTGTGTACTTCCTTACCGCGTGCCTGCGTGCCGCCTAGCATGTCTAGCTTTTGAATTTGCGCCGTTATGCTGCCCGATTGTAACCGATTGTGTATGGATCTGTATGTCTTAAATGACTACTTTTAAGCATCTGTTGCACTATTTAAATAACGTCGAGTTACATCATGTTTGTTGCTAAAAACTCGCAAAAGCTATTGCTAAACTACCCCTGTTGAATTAGCAGGATGGCTGATAACAATCCACCACCGCCGCCACCACCTGACTACATGGCAGCGATGATGCAACAGTTTGAACTTAACCGTCAATTTATGATGGGGATTATGCAACAGTTCCCTCGTCCCAATGCCAACCAGCAGCCACTTTCAATTACGCTGCCAGAGTTCGTGCATCTCAACCCATAAATATTCCGCAACACTGTTAATCCGCTGGATGCTGATGATTGGCTGCGTGACATTTTCTATGAGATGGAGTCAGCTGATGTTCTCCCTACCAGCTATGTCACCTTTGCGACATACTTCCTGAAGGGTCCCGCAGCACAATGGTGGGCCACTCACCGACAGACCCTACCTCCTAGAACTGTTGTCACATGGGAGGAATTCAAGATTGCTTTTCGTGCCCGGTATATTCCTCAAGCTATTATAGCTCGGAAGAAGGCTGAGTTCCGTAGCCTCGTTCAAGGCAACAAGACCGTGGAAGTCTATCAACGAGAGTTCCTTGACTTGTCTCGCTACGCTGAAGAAGACATCCCCACTGATGCCCGTAGGCAGGAGAAGTTTCGTGAAGGGCTGCATCATGACATTCAGTTAGCTCTGCTTATCCAAGACTATCCCGATTTCGCCACCTTGGTGAATAAGGCTATCATGGTTGAGACTGGCTTGAAGAAGCACAAGGAAGCTACCAGACGCACCCGTGAAGCGGGCTCATCTTCGGGCTCATCTTCCCAGAAGCGTCGCATCTGGATTCCACAGAGCATGTATCGTCCAGCCGCTCCAGTGTACAGGCCTTCTTATGCTGCACCTCGTCTGCCTCCTCCACCACCGAGGCAGCCTTTTCAAGCTGCACCACCTCGAGCTCCTGCACCACGTCCCGACAATGGACTCTGCTTCAAGTGTGGCCAGCCAGGTCACCGTGCCAGTGACTGCTCTCAGAATCAGAATCAACTAGCTCTTCCTTCTGCTGGCCGTGGTATGGGCCGTGCTATTCCTCAGCAGCGTAACAACAATGCCAGACCTTCTTATGGTCATGGGCAGAATTATCACGTCAACATGGCTGAAGCTCAAGATCAACCTGAAACTATGATGGGTACACTTCTCGTTAATTCAGTACCTGCATCTGTTTTATTTGATTCAGGAGCATCGCATTCATTCATGTCAGAACAATTTGCACTCATGCATGACGTTAAATGCGAAACACTACACCAATCCTTGATGGTTAACACTCCGGCGGGTCAATGCCAAACTTCCTTGTTCAGCCCCGAAGTCACTATTGAAATCAAGGGGTTAAAATTTCAGGCATTTCCCATTATTCTGAAATCTTCCAAAATTGACCTTATTTTGGGAATGGATTGGTTGAAGGCTCATTACGCCTCAATCAATTGTGCCACCAAAGTCGTACACCTCCTGCACCCATCAGATGAAATAGTGAACTACCATGCTCATGTCACTCAGAACGCCGAGGCTCAAATTTATGCCTTGAATGCGCTGAACGCTTCTCCGCTTCAGGGGATAGAGAACATTCCAGTCGTTTGTGACTTCCAGGATGTTTTCCCAGAAGAACTCCCAGGAATACCCCCTGCTAGAGCTGTCGAGTTTGTCATCGACTTAAAGCCTGGCACCACTCCTATTGCGAAGCGTCCTTATAAGATGCCTTCGCACCACCTTCTCTAGCTAAAGGAAGAAATCGATAAGTCACTTAAGAAGGGTTTCATTCGCCCTAGCTCCTCTGCCTGGGGAGCACCTTCTCACTTTGTCAAGAAGAAAGATGGTACAAATAGGCTGGTCCAAGATTACCGTCCTATCAACCAGGCAACCATTCAGAATAAATATCCGCTTCCCCGAATCAATGATTTGTATGATCAACTTGCTAGATCTTCGGTGTTCTCTAAACTCGACTTGAGGTTGGGTTATCACCAGATCCGTGTCCGCGAAGAGGATATTCTGAAGACTGCTTTCGTTACTCGTTATGGCTCTTATGAATACACCGTCATGTCGTTTGGCTTAACAAATGCTCCAGCTACATTCTCCCGCTTAATGAATTACATATTCATGGATTACCTCGACAAATTTGTCGTCGTATATCTGGATGATATACTGGTATATTCGAAGAATAAGGAAGAACATGCTGAACATCTTCGCCTTGTTCTAGAGAGACTTCGAGAGCACAAGTTATATGCCAAATACTCTAAGTGTGAATTCTGGCTTTCTAAGGTAACCTACCTTGGACATGTGATTTCCAAGGACGGTATTGCCATTAACCCAGAGCGTGTTCAGGCTATTCTTGACTGGACCCCTCCGAAGAATGCCAAGCAAGTCAGAAGTTTTCTCGGCCTTGCAAGTTATTGTCGTCGATTCGTAGAGAATTTTTCCAAGATTGCCAAGCCCCTGACTAATCTGCTTCACAAAGGCGTTAAGTTTGAGTGGACAGACAAGTGTCAGGAAAGTTTCCAGACCCTCAAGGACAAGCTTACTTCTGCTCCAGTGCTTGCTCCTCCAGATTCTCGCAAGGACTTTGTGATTTTCTGCGACGCCTCTCGACAAGGATTAGGCTGTGTCCTAATGCAAGAGCGAAAAGTAATCGCGTATGCTTCGCGTCAGTTGCGTCCGCATGAAGAAAACTATCCAGTGCATGATGTTGAACTTGCTGCTGTGATTTATGCTTTGAAGCAATGGCGACACTACCTTCTGGGTAACCGGTGTGAGATATATACTGATCATCAAAGTTTGAAGTATTTGTTCACTCAGCCGGAACTTAACCTCCGTCAACAGTGATGGTTGGAAACAATTACGGACTATGACTGTGGTATTTCTTATACCCCTGGCAAGGCTAATGTGATGGCTGATGCCTTGACCCGCAAGTCCTATTGCAACAACCTCATGGTTAAGCAAGCGCAACCTCATCTTTATGAAGAGCTGCGCAAGTTGAACCTCTGTATCGTCCCGCACGGTTCTCTTAATAACCTTGTTATACAGCCAGATCTTGAGAAAGCTGTCAAGATTGCTCAAGCTAAAGATGCCGAAATTGGTCTGATGAAGAAAGAACTTCACCTTGAGAAGTACGGGGATTTCTCAATTGCTGAAGATGGGACCTTGTATTTCAGGGACCGCATTGTGGTACCTCGCTTCGAGCTGATGACTGACAAAGTCATGAAAGAGGCACATGATACCCCGCTGTCTATCCATCCGGGTAGCACCAAGATGTATCGTGATCTTCGCCAAAGGTACTGGTGGTCTAAGATGAAGCAGGACATTGCTTGATATGTTGTTGAATGTGATGTCTGCCGTCGCGTGAAGGCAGAACATCAAAAGCCTGCTGGAATTCTGCAACCGCTCCCTATTCCTTTATGGAAATGGGATAAAGTGCAGATGGATTTAATTACTGGCCTTCCCAAGACACAGAAGGGTCACGATGCTATTCTTGTCGTCGTCGACCAACTTTCCAAAGTTGCACACTTTCTGCCTGTCAAGGAGACAATCACTGCTAGTCAGTTAGCAGAGCTATATATCTCCAGGATTGTGTCACTCCACGGTATTCCGAAGGAGATCAGTTCAGACCGTGGCAGTCTTTTCACTTCCAAATTCTGGGAAAGTTTTCAAGAAGCCATGGGAACTCACATTACCTGGAGTTCAGCTTATCATCCTCAATCCCAAGGCCAAGTCGAGCGAGTCAACCAAGTGCTTGAAGATATGCTTCGGGCTTGCGTTATATCCTTCGGTAAGAAGTGGGAAGAATCTCTCCCGTATGCCGAATTCTCTTATAACAACAGCTATCAAGCCAGCTTGAAAATGGCCCCCTTCGAAGTACTTTATGGACGAAAATGTCGAACCCCTCTCAATTGGTCAGAAACTAGGGAACGACCTCTCATTGGACCGGACATTATTCAACACGCTGAAGAACAAGTCAGAATTGTCCACGAAAATCTCAAGGCGGCTAAGGACCGCCAGAAGAGCAACTATGATCGCAAACGATGGGGATTGACCTATCTACCAGGTGATCAAGCCTATCTTCGTGTCACTCCCATGAAGGGCACCCGTCGTTTTGGAATCAAGGGCAAGCTAGCTCCACGCTACATCGGCCCCTTTTGCATTGTTGCCAGACGTGGAATGGTGGCTTATAAATTGGAGTTGCCACCACAATTCTCTCATATCCACGATGTCTTCCACATGTCGCAACTTCGTAAATGCTTCAAGGAATCTCCACACCGTGCAGTGGATCACGAGATGCTTGAATTGCAAGATGACTTATCTTATAAGGAGCATCCGATCCGCATTCTCGATGAAGCTGAACGTAGAACTCGTCAGAAGATGACCAAGTTCCTGAAAGTACAGTGGTCTAATCATACTGAAGATGAAGCCACTTGGGAATGCGAGGATCATCTTCGGGAAGAATATCCCGACCTCTTTCCTTCCACCTCCTAAATTCTCGGGACGAGAATTTCTTTTAGAGGAGGAGAATTTGTAACACCCCTGCGTAATAGCCACTGTGACACTGTGCTAAGTATGCCAAGTCATCTCAATCTGCAGTGCCTAATCACTTTGGTTAAGTATTCACTTCAAATGCTATTCTGAAAATCAACTCAAATTCAAAGTGCAAAATAAATTTGCTCAAACACTGTTGGAAAAATGTTCACTAAATAGCAAATATTTCAAAAGCACTTATAAAAATATAAGTGATGATACTTGGATTAGTTAAATGCCTCCAACAACATGAAACAGCACCAGAACAACATTGTTTAATCTTTTTAAAATCATATCAAATTCAAATAAAATCCTACTTTAACCAAACCAGTTTTTGGTGAAGGTTAACATTGCACCGTAATATTTGGGCCAAGTTTCCCATTTTACAAAAGAGCTAAAGTGGCCTAACTATTACAAAACAGAAAAGAAATAAAGAAAAAGGAAAACAAAAAACAGAAAATTGAAACGAGGCACTGTGCACTGGGCCTAAGTGCACAGTGCCCCGAACCGGCCCAGCTGGCCCATCTCCTTCTCTCTCCCTCGCCGTGTCATCCTCCCCGTGGCTGCGCCGGCGCGCACCGGTGAGCGCGCGACACCGCGACGCCACGGCCGCCCGCGAGGGGATAAGGACGAGCCGGTGCGCTTCCCCTGGCCTCCTCTGTCATCCCCCTCCTTCTCCCTCGCTCGCTCCGCCCCTCCTTCTCCCCTCAGATCCATCCCCGAACGCCGCCGTCATCGCGTCTTGCTGCTCGCCGTGGCCACCGGCCTCCCCGCGTCGCCTGAGTGTGCCTGGGAGGAGCGTCGTGGTCGACTGCATCCCCTGGAGCAACTGGAGGGAGCTGAGGAGCACGGCATCGCCCCGAACGCGTCGTCTTCTTCCTCGGGACGCCATTGAACTCCTTCGTCTCCGGCGAGCCTCTACTGCTACTAATCCGTCGAGGGCCTGCGTGCGTGCCGCTAGGTGAGCATGCTTTCTTCCCCTGCCCCTAGTACCTCCAAATCGCACCGTAGATAGCTCGTCGACGAACCCGAGCTCCGGTCGCCGCAGATCGCTTCACCGCCGCGGCCATGGGCCCTGTCATGCTCGCCTGAGCACGGCACACAGCTCCTGGAGCTCCCAGGAGCCCAACGAGCTCGAGCACGCGCCTCCCCGCATCTCCTAGCCTAGCTTCCATCGAGCTCCCGAACACGCAGCCGCCGTAGATCATCGCCGGTGCCGATTCCGGTGACCATTTGGTCCAACGCCACCATCAAACGACGCGGCATCAAATGCCCGGTCGAATGCAGGTGACCGCACTCGAAACGGCTCACTATAGCGCGAATCTGACGCGCTCTGGCGATCTTCCGCCGCGGGAGAGGTCGCCGGCGTGTTTCCGGCGACGCTGCCGACGTGGCCAGGCCGGGCCCCACCTCAGGGTGGCTGACAGTGGGCCCCGTGGGTCCTAGTTGACTGGGTTGACCCAGTCAACTGCTGACTGGGCGCCCACTGTGCCACTGACACGCGGGCCCCACCGCCCTGACTAATTAACTAAAACATTTTATAAATAAAAATAAACTAAATATGCTAATTAGCCTATGACATGTGGGGCCAGCTGCTAAATAACTCTCTGGATTAGTTTTAATCCACTCTGTTAAGCCTCTGTCACTGACATGTGGACCCCACTGGTCAGTTTGACTAGTCAGCGAGTCTGTTGACTGCTGGCGTCATCCACACATCATGCTGACATCATAATTCCTTTTCTGATAAATTAGATAATTCCAGAGAATCATTTAAATCTTTGAAAATTAATAACTTTTAAACCGTAGCTCGGATCGAAAAACTTAAAACATGAAAGTTGCTCAGAACGACGAGACGAGTCTGATCGTGTCATTTGTTTCCATGTCGGAACCCCCTACGTAGGGGAACTCGTAACTCTGAGCCCGATTCCGGTAGGTGAACAGTGCACACATACCGGTTAATAAATCCTACGCTAATCCGAAAATAACTAAAATGACCTAGTAGCATCTATAGGCAGCTCTGCACTGCATACTAGGCATAGTATGCCCTGTGTTGCATTTGTTTGCATTATGTTTACCTGTTTCTTCCCCCTCTTCTCTCTCGGTAGACCCTGACGTTGACGTAGCTCCCGAGGCAGACGCAGCTCCGGAGTACGACTACGTCCCCGACGACCAGCCACTTGCCCCAGAGCTTGCAGGAAAGCACCCCCATTTTGAGCATTCCTATATCGCCTACTCTCTTCTCTCTTATGCTTGCATTAGAATTGCTACTATTACTGCTTTGCCTAATCTGCTGCATAGCCTGTTTATTGTAACCTGTTTTTGTTCCTTCCTAGATATCCTAGACTGTTAGTATCGGCTGGGTAGAGACCCGACAGAGACCCCACTTTATCCCGACTGCCCCGCTGGATTATCAGAAGACCAGGCCCCGGCACCGCATATCACTTCCCCATTAGTTGCTCGACACTACTGGGTTACTATCAAGTGCCGAGGGTGATACCTCGCCAGCACTTCTGATGTTAACCTTGTAGGTTAGTTTAACGGTTATGGTCATCGAGGGTGATTCCTCCATCTCCATTCCCGGTAACAACATTGTCGAGTAACTCCTCAAGAGTGGACCTCGAGGGTGATTCCTCCATCGTTCACCTTGACGATAACATCAGGTGGAATTCCATGGAGGGTGATTCCTCAGGGTTCCCCTTGGTGTTAGACACACAGTTACTATGGTTGTTATGACTTACACTAAACCATGTTATTAAAGACGGGTCGGCCCTGAGGGGTACCCGCGCGAGCTTAATTGCGAGTGATGTGGAGTCGGGTTGACCTGGAGGGTGCCCGCGAGATAAATACGAGGCGTGGCCGGGCATTCCTAGCCCTTGTCGCAAGTCCTCGAGACGGGGCGACGGGGTCACATCGATCATGAGTCTCTGCTCATTACCGCGCGCTTCTAATCCACTAATGGTTTGGATATTTGATCGGAGGGGCCTCTGGTCTGAGAGCACTAACCATCACGTGGGCATAGTATGGGCGTTCTGCATCATATACTTCAGCCGGAGCTTAATAGACGTCAGCGAGTGAGCAGCGCGCGCCGAGTTGGACTGGTAACGCCCTGCGCTTGTATAAGGGGGGCTAGGTCTGCTCTCGGCCGTGAACGTAATGTGCAGGAGTTCCCGGGGCGATTAGTGCTATCAGGCCAGAGGCCCCTCGGATCAAATATCCAAACCGTTTAGTGAATTAGAAGCGCGCGGTAATGAGCAGAGACTCGCGATCGATGTGACCCCGTCGCCCCGTCTCGAGGACTTGCGGCAAGGGCTAGGAATGCCCGGCCACGCCTCGTAATTATCTCGCGGGCACCCTCCAGGTCAACCCGACTCCACATCACTCGCAATTAAGCTCGCGCGGGTACCCCTCAGGGCCGACCCGTCTTTAGTAACATGGTTCAGTGTAAGTCATAACATCCATAGTAACTGTGTGTCTAACACCAAAGGGGAACCCTGAGGAATCACCCTCCATGGAATTCCACCTGATGTTATCATCAAGGTGAACGAAGCAGGAATCACCCTCGAGGTCCACTCTTGAGGAGTTACTCGACAATGTCGTTACCGGGAATGGAGATGGAGGAGTCACCCTCGATGACCATAACCGATAACTAACCTACAAGGTTAACATCAGAAGTGATGACGAGGTATCACCCTCGGCACTCGATAGTAACCCAGTAGTGTCGAGCAACTAAGGGGGAAGGGATGTGCGATGCCGGGGCCTGGTCTTCAATCCCGTTGATCGGGTCTTCTGATAATCCAGCGGGGCAGTCGGGGCAAAGTGAGGGGTCTCTGATGGGTCTCTACCCAGCCTATACTAAACAGTTTAGGATGATACCCCTCAAAGTTCCCGAGACCATTGTGCCCTTAGTCATTGCAAATCCTTACCACCGATACTCACTGTGAATATCTACACTTCCTTGCCGTTTGTACCTTCATTCCCAGTTACTCCTCTATGTACGAGATACCCCGAAAACTCCTCATTAATCCGGAAATCCTTTGAGCCTACTGCCACGCAGCTTCTTTCGCATTGCAGTTAATTGCTCACATTACCTGGGATCCGTTCATCCCCAGTTATTCAAGTGCTATCCGAAGCACATTGAATTGCTATCTAATCTCCCGATAATCCTCTGCAGCCTATTGCTCTTGAAATCCTTGCCCGCTTGCCTTATGGTTAATTCCATATGTCTAGTAATCCCCCTCAACATCCTTTGCCAATTACCATTTTGAATCCCCTGAATCAATATGCTGCGAATGTTCGCCATCATCAGTCGATTCCTAGAATTCATCCTTCCGGCTCTGTCACCATTCCGGACATGAGCTCACTACTAGAAAAAGCCCTATTAGTGGCGCACCTGTTTTCGTTAGTAATGGCGCACTATAGGTGCGCCACTATTAACACGCCACTAGTAACAGATAGTAATGGCGCACCTCTGGTGCGCCACTACTAACCCTTAGGTGCTCCACTGGTATTCCCTCTAGGTGCGCCACTAATAGCCTTATAGGTGCGCCACTAGTAATAAAGGAAGGTGCGCCACTAATAAGGGCTGAAATGCGCCACTAGTAATGTATTTGGAAAACAAACAAAAATCCAAATTTACAAAAAACAAGCTATAAGGAAAAATAATTTAAAAACAAAAATGAAATAGAATCATAATTTTTATTATAGTAAGAATATTACAATGTCTTTACAAGTATCCAATAAAAGAAAAATTACAAGGAAATAAAAGAAAATTCTAAAACAATTACATGTGGTCCATAGAGTGTATGTGGACTCAGTTATATTCCATGCCTCTGCTCTCAGTTATATTCCATGCCTGTGCTCTCAGTTTCCGTATTGTAGCTTCTTGAGCAGCCTGCTTTCTCGATAGCTCTTCTCCTGTTTCATCATCATTGGTAAAAGATGTTAGTGCCAATCAATGCCAAAACAATTACATGTGGTCCATAGAGTGTATGTGGACTAAAGTAGTGAAGGAATGAATATCAGCAAAGGATACTCAACATGGTGGGCCATACTTTTCTAACACCAGTACATGATCATTGGAGTCACAATTGCAATGACCGTCACTGACAAAGGATACTCAACATGGTGGGCCATACTGTATGGTCACATTAATACATGAAATGGTTACAAGAAAATATTTCAAATGATAGAACTGCCAATTTCATATTTTCTCAACATAATAACAGAATAACCTAACTAATGCAAAGTCAACAATTGTACACACATATGCATAAAAGAACAGGCACAAAAATGACAATTCTGCATACCTTCAGCCATGACCTGAGTGATAATCTCGTCCTTTTCTTTCAAAAGAGCAGCTGCATCACTTTTCTTATTTTGCTCTCTCCTTAATGTATCTCGTTCTTTGGTTAGTGCATACACCTACACATTGTGGCATGCACATTACAAACATTTCGCGAATAAGGAAAAAGACAATCTTCAATTACTCCGATTATTATCAATTTATCATAAAGAAGCAACAAAAAAGTGCCACTGGACGAAAAACATGCGGTTTTAATTACAACGTTGCACGTGGGCTGCATTATACACTATTTATGAACTCTCTCATCTTAGCAAATTTTTACACTTCTTAGTGGTTATTAATCCTAAGTTCTTAACTCTGATTGAGGTGTGCCCTATGTAATGATCAATTGACCATGGAAGCATTGAGTAAAAGGAGTAATGTCCCACCTTCCTTTCAAGAGTTGCTACACGTTGGTGATATTCATCCTTAAGCGCATTCATTTCTTCCTCAACCGACTTATTAGCCTGTACAATATAAAACAATAAAACAAAAATTGAAATCCAGGAAAGGCTAAAGTAACTATCTTGAGATTGGGGAACCTTACCCTTGTACACGACATACGACGGCATCTCTATGCACTAGACAAACAAAACGTTAGTAGCAATTCACAGATAATATATAAGCAATATATATGAACATCTCAACAACCTCACAAGAAATCTAGCCTCACATATATGAACATATATGAACATCTTCATATAAAGTGGATATGGAGAACTCCTTGCTAAGATAATATAATCAGCAGCAAGTGCCCGACTCAGGTCTGCTGCTGGTACATGGCGTACATTATTTCTTCACCCACTTTCCCACCCATATTAACATCCACTTGCCATCACCCATATTAATCTCCCAGCCTTATCTAAAGTTTCCTACCCAAACACACACATGTGGCAGCCCCTGGAGAATCAATCGGTCAACCCTGATGCGTCCCTGCCCAGCCCCAAACACACGCAGGTTGCCCTGTAATAAATATTTGAATGTGAGCAGAATCAAAGAGAAATTTCTAGAAGTAATATCAGTTTACTACTAGCAGAATCAAAGGGATGTTCTATATAGAAGACCTCACGTGTAGCAAGAAAACAGGTTAACTGAAACCTGATGCAACAAGATTAGAAGTAGACAACACAGTACACTACATAACATGTAGGGGTGTTCTATATAGAAATGCCAAATGCACCTACAGTTTGATTATCAGTGTATCTATACAGCTTACTCCTTGTGTGCACTTTTCTAACATGAACAGAAGGCCACCATGCACAGAAGGCCACAGCGAACAAGCTCCAGTTTCAATAGGACAAGTTGCCACACTCCTGGTATAATTACAAAAATAACATCCAACACAGTACAAATTGATCCTAGATGTCATAGCATAATGATTCTTCATCCATAAGTCTAGTACAAACAAAAACTTGAAGAAAAATGAAGTACAAAACTTAAAAGACATTACCTCGAACACCTTGTGCGCAGCAGGGCGTCGGATCAGCAGCTACCAGACATGGGCATGTCTGGCGTGGGTTGGGGACGGGGGGATCACCGCTGATGTGTTCGTGGCGTGGACCACTTGCTCCTCCTCCTCCTCTCCGAGCCTGGATCTCCCCTTCTTCTTCACCGCGCCCACTGCAATTCCACCCCGAGATTGGGGACGAGCGAGGGAAGGCACGGAGTAGGGATGGCGCCGGTGCACGTCGGCGGCGGCGAGGGCCTGGGCGGCCTTGGGGAGGTCCGCGTACCCGTGGCGCCCGGCTGAGGTCGCGGCGGCGAAGGGCCGGCAGCTGTGGCGGCGGCTGTGGCCGTGAGAGACAGGCCAGGGTGGGGGGCTGCGGTGGATCTGGCCGGCGACAGTGTTCGATGGGGTGGAGTCCGGCGGCGAGCTGGGAGGCGACAAGGTGGATGGCAGCACGATGTGGGAGGACGAGGGGAGGAAAGGGATCGGGGTGGGAGACGAGGCAGGGGAGAGGGGAAGCTGTGTAGTGGGGGGAGGGTTAACAATGGCGCACCTAGTAGGGGTGCGCCATACATACATATAGCAATGACGCACCTTTACCTGGTGCGCCATACATGCCCGTATCTATAGCAATGGCGCACCTGGTGTGTGGTGCGCCATTACTAGTTTTGAAAAAAAAAATGAAAAAAAAATTGTTAGTAGTGGCGCACCGTGGGTGTGGTGCGCCATTAATAGTTAAAACTAGTAATGGCGCACCACACCCCGGTGCGCCACTGGTAAGTCTGGAGAGGGGTGTGTGCCCAGGAGAAACTTAGCAGTGGCGCACCACACACCAGGTGCGCCATTAGTAATATGGCCATTAATGGCGTACCCATATCTGGTGCGCCACTGCTATATAGCAGTGGCGCACCACATACATGGTGCGCCATTAATGTCAATATTAGCTATAGCTGGTTCTCGGCCAATCAAGTATTGATTGATTGACCAGCTAAGCATGTACAAATTACTCGTCCCCCTGCCTAGGTGAACTAATTGTCACTCCTGGCTTTGGAAATCGTGAACCCTCTGAATTTTATACTTGGGTTGTTCAAGTGCTTCCTTAATTCGATGTGCTTACCTCCCGACCTTTCTCGGAGGACTCTCAGGTGGAACCAGTTGTTAAAACCTTACCCCGTTAGTTCTCACGGATCACTTGACTCCTTTTGTCGACAATTATCCAACCGATTCTTTTCTATTCTAAGAACCTTATCGGTTCCTTCCCTGTTGACATTGCCTTTGGCACTGAAGCATCCTCTACTTATTGCCGTCTGTATATCCGCCCTGCTTGCATGGCACGGAAAGGTAGTGCATTCCTTCTCCATACTGACCTGGGACTGACTACTGACCAGGACATGTCACGTAACCATGGATGGAGATCTCTGCAAGACGGAACACTAAAAGTTGTCCATCTAGTTCTATTCAACCTACTCGTCTTTTGATCAAAGCTTTTGCTTCTAATCCTTCGTTTCTGAACCATAACTCCTTTGTACTTAAATGTCGGATTATTCCGATGTTTCTATAATCTGATGCCGTTACATTCTTTCTTCTTCTGTTTGAGTACCGGTACTCACATCGGATCCTTTGCCGACCATCTGATCTTTTGCTGGGTTACTATCCGACAGAATGTCTATGGTAAAATGTATCCTCTCCTTCTGTCAACCATGCTCTGCTTCCGAGCTTGAGTTCATTACTCCTGCAAATTGTGGTGTATGTTCCTAAGATACCCAGATGGGTTGAACATATGCTTTCCTTAACCTGTGTAAATTGAAAGTTATGCGGGTTACTTATACTCGCGTTTCGTCAGATAAATTTTCAACTCTACAACTCCATCGAAAGCGAGAAGTCAATGAAAGGTTATGCATTGAAGAAGTGGGAGTCGACCTTGAACCTTTGTGTTCATGCCCACGGACCCGATGTAGAACTTACCATGAAAGCTGCTCGCAAAGATAATTATTTCCTTGGTACAAGCTCATCTTGTATCTAGGAATTGATCCTTTGCAATCGTGGTTCCGACCATGATTGTCCTTCCTTCATCTCATTTCGTGGACAAGCTAAAGCACTTGTCTTCTGCAAACCAATATGCCTGCCCAACCTCTATCCTGGTTTACCCTCGAGTGTTACCCCTTGGTATCTCGAGAATATCATAGGAACTACATAACTTCCTATGAGTTCTTCATCGAACTACTATCGATCCCCAATTCCAATATCCCCGAGTTCTGAGTGGTTGGTCACTCGAGAACACCGGTAAGTGAATCAATTCCGCACCCCGATTCGATAACTCTAAGTAAATTTTCGTTGCTTACGAGTTTAATAATCCATCCAGTCATTTCTAGCCTGATCGGCTATATCTTTATCGTGCCAAACTTTTAACTATGCTACCTAGTCCTTATGCCCGGAGCAACTTCCGACGACGAGCAAAGCTTGCGTCGATCTTACGCATCTTATCATTTCACCTTAAACAACAAGCTTGATTTCGAGCTTGTGTCGCATCCGTGTTTCCCATAACCTTTCGCTTCATCATTGTTTTTGTATGATGCCATCACTGTTCGATGGCCCCTTCATAGTACCTCGACAAATTTGTCGTGATCACCATCAATATAATAACTTCTTTAGAGATGTCAATTGAATTCATGGTTAGTAATACCATCCTTGCCCTTCGATGATTTGCGTTACCATCGACAGCATCCTGACTTCCTGCCAACACAGACTTGGTCATGTGTTGGACATACCTCGAGTTCCATGTTAATTCTGGAACTGTTCCTTGAGTATTTCGCATGATCTTCAAATCCAATCTTTGCTTGAAACACCATCTTATTGCCACCTCGAAGCATGATTATGGTATTCTCAGTATCAACAAGAACCTTGGAAGAGCAATGATAAATGTTTCTTGATTAATTACCCAAACACCGATGTTTGGGTAAACATCATGAATTCTCCCTCGTCTCTTTAACCAAATGCTTTTGAATTTGACGTCCTACTATGTATATCATGCTTCACTATTCATTGAGAAGGATATACTCCCAATCCTCGTGTGAAAACACATTTTCCTTTTCATTGTTCTGTTTAATCTGATAATCACATTTTCCTTTCCAATTGTTTTGTTTAACCTATCTTATGGTTTATATGATCTAAGCAGAAATAATTCTCTGCTTAGGTAAACACCTTTGTCTACAACTCTGTCGATGAGACCCTGTCACTAGTGTTGATGACATTTCGGTAACCACCGATGGACGAGAACTTTGCCTATTGGTCCACCTCGTTTCACGAGCAGGAAAATGGTTCTCTTTGTCCCTCGCCCTTGGTACCGATTTTGCCACCGACATAACTGACAGACTATCCTCTGACATACCTTGTTGTCGTGACCAGTAAGATGTAACCATCCTCCATATTTTTGATCGACACTCCCCCACAGTTCCACAGGATCGAAAACCTGACTCTCATGTGTAAACTTGATTTCGAAGTATTCTTTGCACCTGACTTGGAGTGTTATCATGAACCACCCTCCGAGAAATGGTCTATTCCCGATATCCTGGACCTCTTTTCACACTCTGTTCAGGTATCGGTCGGATGTCCTTTTGCTTGACACCTCTTATCGTACTTTCATACTTTGCTCTTGATGTTTGCTTAAGTTTCAGCGCGAGAGATACTTCCTATCGCATTCCCGGAGTTGTCTACCAATCGACCCTATAAAGGTCCGATTTCCCGAAGTTACCCTTACTTGCCCACTTAAATCTCGGGACGAGATTTCTTGTAGTGGAGGAGATTTGTAACATCCCCAGATCCTCACCATGTTGATAAGCTCATTAGACAGCCATGTCATCATGATCATCTTCCAAAAATTGCATTTGAAAATAATTCCGAAGATACCCCTCGAAGGAGGAAGGAGGAATCACCCTCGATGACCATAGCCGTTAACTATCCTACAAGGTTAACATCAGAAGTGCTGGCGAGGTATCACCCTCGGCACCCGATAGTAACCCAGTAGTGTCGGCAACTAAGGGGGAAGTGATGTGCGGTGCCGGGGCCTGGTCTTCAATCCCGTTGATCGGGTCTTCTGATAATCCAGCGGGGCAGTCGGGATAAAGTGGGGGGTCTCTGTCGGGTCTCTACTCAGCCTATACTAAGCAGTCTAGGATAAGGAGGAGGTAACAAAGCAGGTTACAATAAACAGGTTATGCAGCAGATATAGGATAACAGTAACAATAACAATTCTAATGCAAGCATAAGAGAGAAGAGAATAGGCGATATAGGCATGTTCAAAAAGGGGGGTGCTTGCCTGGAAGCTTTGCAGACAAAAGTGGATCTTCTACGGTGAGGTAGTTGTCCACCGGATCATCAGCGCTCTCGCAGTCTATCGGGAAGAAAGGGGGAGAAGAAACAATATAAATACATGGCAACAAAAACAATCACATAGCAAGGCACGGTAGTATATATGCAGTGCAGGGGGTGCCCTAATGCTATGCTAAGTGCTACGGACGAAGCGGGAATTTACCGAGAAAGTTTTCCCGGTTCCGCACGTCTGTCAGTCAGATGAACCGGAGGGGACGGTTACATGTTCAGACAGTTAGGGGTGTGTGACAGACAAACGAAGAACGTGTTTGGATTTGTCTCGAAATTCTGAGCAACTTTCATGTATAAAGTTTTTCGATCCGAGCTATGGATTATTTTCTATGAATTTATAAAGATTTAAACAAATTTCTGGAATTTTTGGATTTAATCTAATTTCGAAATTGCACAGGAAATTACTGGGTGCACCCGGTGTGCACCAGAGAGGCTGACAGTGGGCCCAGTCAACTGCACAGTCAGCAGTTGACTGGGTCAGCGTTGACTGGGCAGTGGGTCCAGTGGGACCCACCCGTCAATGACTGGGTCCAGCCTAGTCAGCTGGTTTGACCGGTCAGCGGGTGCGGTGGGGCCCGCGTGGCAGTGTCTTACGTTTTAAGCTGTGCTTTATTTATTTTAACCGCCGGTTTAATTAAGCAGTGGGCCCCATTGTCAGTGTCACTGGGGTAGATTAGGCGCGTCATTAGTGGGCTAATGACGGCGCCACATCAGCGGCGCCGGAGTTAAGCCGGCGAGGCCCTTCCCGACGGCGGACGAGCACCGTGCGCTCGCCACGGTGCCTCATTTCGCGTGTGGTTTGCGGCATTTGAAACCGAGGATCGAGCGCTGTCGAATGGTGGCGGAGATGTACCAAATGGTCGCCGGAATAACGGCCAGCGACGAGGTCTGCGGCGGCTGCGCGTCGGCCAGCACGGGCGCATGGCTACGGCTCGCCTTCGAGCGCGCTAAGTAGCTAGACAGGGGTTACGGAGCACCAGGAGCACATTGGGGCAGTCGGACGAGGCAGCAGAGGCTCGGGAGCACATGCGCGGCGGCAATGGCAGACGACGAGCTTCGGGCTTGTACGGGCACGCGATGAGCGGCATCGATCCGAGTCGCAAATAGGGAGGGAGAGGTCGCGCGGCTCACCGGGCGGCTCAAGGTGGCCCTTGGAAGTTTTGTAGCAGCAGGGGAGCTCGAATCGGCGTCGGCGGCGTACGGTGGTCCCGGGCGGACAGTGGTTGAAGTCGTCGGCGTGACGGCGCTCTAGCGCCTCCGAGCTCCTGCGGATGGCACCAGGGGGAGTAGCGGACGACGGCGAGGGTCTACGTCTTGGCGGTGACACGCGTGGTGGCCGGTGGCCACGCCGGAGCAAGGTGGACGGCGACGGGCTCGTTCGGGCGAAGTGGAGAAGGGGATCTGAGGAGGGGGAGCGGATGAGCGCGCGAGGGAGAAGAGGGAAGAATGGAGTGACCAGGGGGAAGGGATGGGGGTTGCCCTTATCCCCTCGCCCGTCTGCCTCGTCGGCGTGGCGAGCTGCGGGCGGTGGAGGCGCGGTGACCATGGCGAACGCGACAGCGAGGCGGAAGGTAGGTGGAGGTGTGGGCTGGGCCGACTCGGCCCAGTAACAGGTAAGTGGCCTGCGGGCCTCTTTTCTTTATTCTGTTTTCTGCTTTCTTTTTATTTGATAAACAGAGAGGGGAAATATTTAATTTGGGCGCCTATTGCACTTGGGAAAAAATATGAGAAGTGCCCCTTTAATTCCCTGGTGAATTTAGGCACTGCCACGAATATTTTGGAAGTAAGAGGAATTGTCTAGGAATTGTTGGAAATTGAAAAGGGCATATTTAGATGCTGTTGAAACTCTAAATAATTTCCAGAGGCAATTTGGGAACTCCAAAAATATTGGTTTCAATTTTATAATGGCCATGGAATTATTTGCAGCATTATGAACATTTTAGTTTTGCCATTTGAAGAAATAATAATTGACTTGCATTTTGAATTTTGGATTGAAGCTGAATTATTTTCAAATGCAATTTTTGGAAGATGATCATGATGACATGGCTGTCTAATGAGCTTATCAACATGGTGAGGATCTGGGGATGTTACACAAACTTTCAGCAAAAGCATACTTAGATTGCAGATTGCAAACTTCTCTACTAATGTCATCAAGTTGTTTTGTTATAGCATGTAGCACAACGGAGTGCTCTTTAAGTTCTTTGGTAAAATATTTATTGTGCTCAAATTGTGTAGTCATATATTCTTTGGTACTTTTCTCAATTTCAAGAAAAATATTGGGGTAAGGAACATCATAATATTTTCTTTGAGGCATCATGACTACGCAAACAAGAAAGCACGCAAAAACAGATCTGATGAGAAAACGGCGAACGAAAAAGAGGGCGAATAAAACAGCAAATTTTTTGTGAAGTGGGGGAGAGGAAAACAAGAGGCAAATGGCAAATAATGTAAATTGCGAGGAGATGAGATTTGTGATTAGGAACCTGGTAGATGTTGATGATGTCTCCCCGGCAACGGCGCCAGAAATTCCTTTTGATGCTTGCTAGAACTACGTCGGTATTTCCCCAAAGAGGAAGGGCTGATGCAGCACAGCAACGGTAGGTATTTCCCTCAGTGCTGAGACCAAGGTTATCGAATCAGTAGGAGAACCAAGCAACACTACGTAAACAGCACCTGCACACAAATAACAAATATTCGCAACCCGACGTGTTAAAGGGGTTGTCAATCCCTTTCGGGTAACGACGCCAGAAATTGGCACGTGGACGGGAGAAAGTTGTGATAGATTGAATAAATAGATCGCGAACAAAATAAAGTGCAGCAAAGTATTTTTGTATTTTTGGTTTAATAGATCTGAAAATAAAAGCAAAGGAAAATAGATCGCAAAAGCAAATATATATTAAAGAAGAGACCCGGGGGCCGTAGGTTTCACTAGTGGCTTCTCTCGAGAAAAATAGCAAACGGTGGGTGAACAAATTACTGTTGGGCAATTGATAGAACTTCAAATAATCATGACGATATCCAGGCAATGATCATTATATAGGCATCACGTCCAAGATTAGTAGACCGACTCCTGCATGCATCTACTACTATTACTCCACACATCGACCACTATCCAGCATGCATCTAGTGTATTAAGTTCATGGAGAAACGGAGTAATGCATTAAGAAAGATGACATGATGTAGACAAGATCTATTTATGTAGAAATAGAACCCATCGTTTTATCCTTAGTAGCAACGATACATACGTGTCGGTTCCCCTTCTGTCACTCGGATCAAGCACCGTATGATCGAACCCACTACAAAGCACCTCTTCCCATTGCAAGATAAATAGATCAAGTTGGCCAAACAAAACCCAAATATTGGAGAAGAAATACGAGGCTATAAGCAATCATGCATATAAGAGATCAAAGAAGACTCAAATAACTTTCATGGATAAAAAGATAGATCTGATCATAAACTCAAAGTTCATCGGATCCCAACAAACACACCGCAAAAAGAGTTACATCATATGGATCTCCAAGAGACCATTGTATTGAGAATCAAACGAGAGAGAGGAAGCCATCTAGCTACTAACTACGGACCCGTAGGTCTACAAAGAACTACTCACGCATCATCGGAGAGGCACCAATGGATATGATGAACCCCTCCGTGATGGTGCCTAGATTGGATCTGGTGGTTCTGGAACTTGCGGCGGCTGGAATTGATTTTTGTCGACTCCCCTAGGGTTTCTGGAATATTTGGGTATTTATAGAGTAAAGAGGCGGTGCGGGAGGCAGCCGAGGTGGGCACAACCCACCAGGGCGCGCCTGGGCCTCCAGGCGCGCCCTGGTGGGTTGTGCTCCCCTCGGAGCACCCCCCCAGGTGCTTCTTTGGCCCACTGGATGTCTTCTGGTCCAAAAAAATCCACAAAAAGTTTCGCTGCGTTTGGACTCCGTTTGGTATTGATTTCCTGCGATGTAAAAAACATGCAAAAAATAGCAACTGGCACTGGGCACTATGTCAATAGGTTAGTACCAAAAATGATATAAAATGACTAAAATGATTGTAAAACATCCAAGAATGATAATATAACAGCATGGAACAATCAAAAATTATAGATACGTTGGAGACGTATCACGCGCCGCCATGGCCGGCGCGCCTTGGGCCTCCGTCGAACATCGTTGCCGCTCTCTATGGAGCGTGAAATGCGGGGGGTCATGGGGGAATGCGCTAGGGTTCTGACCGGGCGGCTGTTTTGTTTCGGTCGCTTGCAACGCCGTCCATCCGATTCAATCGGGCGGCTCACAGCGACGCGGAGCGCTGACCCAGGCCGGCGGGCATTATTGGGCCATTTTCGGCCATGGGCTTCAGCCCAAGTTGACTTAGCCCAACGCATAGTTGTTTTTTCTTTGGCCAAGTTTGGGTTGCAATGAGTTTGCTTATGCCTTGAGGGAAGAAAGACCTGTAGCACTCGTGGAAGGTGCTACAAGGTATGCAGAACTCAAAAAGAACTATGATGTTAAGATGGAAAAATGGAACAAGTCCAACCATATTGCGCTTCTTATCATGAAAGCGACAATATCACCGGACATTGCTGAGGCACTCCCTAAGAAAGACACTGCTAAAGCATTCCTCACTGAAATGGAGGAGCAATTTAAAGGCTCCGACAAAGTGTACGCTCATGAGCTTTTTACTAAGCTTCTTCAGAAATACACTATTTATGGGAATGTTAGGCAGCACATACTAAGGTTGGTGAACGCTTTCACCAAGCTTAAAGCTTTGGAGTGTTCTTTAAGTGTTCTTGTAATAACGATTCTCGAGTCTCTTCCACCTGAATTTGAACAATTCAAGGTCAACTATAACTCTCTAAAGGAAAAATGGCAACTGGCTGAGATGATCGCAAGGATTGTTCAGGAGGAAGAAAGGATCATGAGGCAGCAAAACGACCATCTTTTTCATATTGGCTCTAACAAGAGAAAGCATGAGGGGCAACGTTTCCCTAAGCCTCAGAAAAAGCAATTCAAGAAAGAAGGCCCTAAGCCATTCAAGGGTAAAGAAGCCGGCAACTCTTCTTCTGCTCCTAGCAACTCCACTGCTGGAGAAAATGCTTGTAACTTCTGTGCGCAGGAGGGACACTACCAAAGGGATTGCCCAGGCTTTCTAAAATGGATGAACAAAAGAGGTACTGATGAAATAACTTTTGTAGATGAATCTCTTTATGTTGATTTTTCTATAAAGTCATGGTGGATTGATTCAGGTGCAACCACTCACGTTGCTAACTCTATGTAAGGATTTGATACGATCCAAACTATAAGAGGAGGAACACCAAAGCTTAAGGTTGCGAACGGAGTTGAAGCCGATGTTGAAGCTGTGGGATCTCTCACTAAACACCGGCCACACTCTGAGATTGAATAATGTTATTTATGTGCCTACCTTAAGTAGGAATTTGATTTCAGTTTCTCGTTTAGATGATGATATGTATGAGTGCCATTTTGGAAACAAATAGTTTGCTTTGAACAAATGTAATAAGAATGTAGGCCTCGGTGTTAGACGAGGCCAACTATACATGCTATCTCTTAATAATGATTCAGTTATGCATGTGAGTGATGAAATTAATGTTGAGAAGAAATGGAAAGGAGTTAGTAATTCTTCGAAATTGTGACATTGTTGTTTCGGCCACATTTCGAGGGGGGGAATGGGAAGCTTAGTTAAAAATGAAATACTGCTCCCATTAGACTTCTCAGATGCGGACAAATGTGTCAACTGCATTAAAGGAAAATATGCAAAAACAATTAAGAAACGAGCAGTAAGAGCCACAGGGGTTTTAGAATTAATTCACACTGACATATGTGGACCCCTTAACGTTAAGTCCGTGGATGGTTTTGATTCATTCATTACATTCACAGACGACTTTTCCCGCTATGGGTATATTTATCCCATACGTGACCGATCGGAAGCTTTGGAGAAATTTAAAGTCTATAAAGTGAGATTGAAAATCAACTGAACACAAAATTCAAAGTTGTACGGTCTGATGGCGGGGGAGAGTATTATGGTAGGCATGCTCCTTATGGACAAATTCCTGGACCTTTTGCCAAGTTTTTATCTGAAAATGGAATCATTGCTCAATACTCAATGCCTGGTGAACCACAACAAAATGGTGTGGCTGAGCGTCGCAATCACACCCTTATGGATATGGCGCGAAGCATGCTTGGTCACTCGAGTTTACCAGTAAGCCGTTGGATAGAGGCATTAAAAATAGTCGCGCACATACTAAATCTTGCTCCAACTAAGTCAGCACCGAACGCACCTATGTGGGCGGGAAAGAAACCGAGCTTGAATTACTTACGGGTGTGGGGTTGCTCTGCTGAAGCTAAAGTTTTCAATCCACAACTTAAGAAATTGGATCCAAAAACAGTTAGTTGTTTCTTCGTTGGATACCCTCGTAGGGGAAAGGGATATCGTTTTTATTGTCCAAGTCACACCACCAAGTTTGTGGAGACTAGACAAGCGGTATTTTTTAGGATAATAAGGTCACAAATTTAAGGGAGAACGATCTTGAGGAGAAGCGGGTTTGTGCACCATCCCCTATTATCCAAGAGATTATATTTCCAATACGAAGAAATGTGACATCTAATGATCCTGAATCTCAAGGTTCAGTTTCTCAATCAAATGGTGATCCAGAAACTAATAATGAAAATCCAGACACAAATGAGGATCCCCGAGAAAATAATGATCCTCAAAATGATGATATACCACCACCACCTCCTCCCGTGGGTAGACCACGGCGTGAGAGGAAGAAAGCCATATCAGATGATTATGTCACTTTCATGATTGAAGATATGAATGATATGGGAAAGGTGGAGGATCCAACCTCTTATAAGGAAGCCATTAAAAGCGAAAATTCGTCCAAGTGGTTGGTTGCCATGGAAGACAAGTTGAAATCTATGGGCTCAAACGACGTTTGGGACTTAGTAGAAGTTCCTGATGGAGCTAAGAAAGTAGGTTGCAAGTGGGTCTACAAAACCAAGTATGATCCTTAAGGGAATGTCGAACGGTTCAAGGCAAGGCTTGTGGCAAGAGGGTTCACACAAAGAGAAGGAATTGACTATAAACAAACCTTCTCCCCTGTGTCAACCAAAGATTCTTTCAGAATCGTCATGGCATTAGTAGATCATTACGACCTAGAACTACACCAAATGGATGTTAAAACGGTATTTCTAAATGGTGACCTAAAAGAAAACGTTTACATGGCTCAGCCGGAAGGCTTTGTTGTGGAAGGGAAGGAACATTTAGCATGTCATATAAAGAAATCAATTTATGGCTTGAAGCAAGCTTCAAGAGAGTGGTACCTCAAGTTTGATAAAATTATCAAAACTTTTGGTTTCACCGAAAATGTTGTGTACAACTGCATATATGTTAAGTTTAAAGGAAGTAGGTTCACAATTTTAGTCCTATATGTTGATGACATATTGTTGGCATGTAGCGATAAGGATACGCTGCATGAGACCAAGAATTTTCTGTCATCCAGTTTTGATATAAAAGATCTTGGTGAAGCCTCGTATGTCCTCGGCATCGAGATTCATCGAGATAGGTCCAGAGGAACGTTAGGACCATCTCAAAAGGCATACTTTGAGAGAGTGCTGAAGAAATTTAATATGCATAAGTGCTCACCCTCACCTGCTCCTATAGTTAAGGGCGATAAGCTTGGGACATTTCAATGTCCGAGGAACCAGTATGAAACTGATCAGATGAAGTCGGTTCCTTATGCTTCAACTATCAGAAGCATCATGTATGCTCAATTGTGTACATGCCCAAATTTATGTTTTGTAACCGGGATGCTTGGCAGATACCAATCAAATCCAGGACCGGATCACTGGAAGGCCGCAAAGAAAGCCTTGCGTTCTATGCAAGGAACTAAGGATTTCACGCTTACATATAAAAGAACTAATAACCTAGAAATTATTGGTTATTCAGACTCTGATTTTGCCCGGTGTGTGGATAGTAGGAGATCCACGTCAGGTTATATATTCACACTCGCGGGGGAGCCATATCATGGAAAAGCTCCAAACAAACATTAACTGCTGGATCTACGATGCAAGCAGGATTTGTAGCATGTTTTGAGGCCACCGGGGAGGCTGTATGGCTAAAGAATTTTATTCCCGGGCTTAAAGTCGTTGTGAGCATATCTAAACCATTTTATTATACTGCGATAATGAACCCGCAGTTTTCTATACGAGTAACAACAGGTCAAGTGATGCTGCCAAACACATTGGCATCAAGTATCGTGTTGTGAAAGATAGAATCCAGGATCAAACAATTGATGTTAAACATATAAGGACGACACACTTGCGGATCCGCTAACTAAAGGCTTACCGCCCAGTATTTTTCGTGAGCATGTTGCCGGCATGGGACTACTTGAAGCCTTATGATCCTGGAATAAGAGGACCAATTAAATAAACCACTCCCCAATAAGCAAAATCTTTTCCATTTCGAAATAGGCGGGCGTGCTATAAGTGTTGAGGTTCTATGGTGTTTTGAGCTGTTGTAACACCTCACTTTGGTACATCATTCCTATGTAGAACGGCGAATGCAGTTAAGCCTAACGATCAAGGGGGAGAATGTTGGTATTGATCTGACGGCTAAACATGCAGTTAGATCTAATAGCCTAACAGAAAACAAAGGGACAAAGAATAACGTTAAGAGAGAGAGGCCCACGCACCAACATACGTGCACCTCATCTCCAACTGATGCGCCCTGATCGGGTGCGCCCAAACCAACTTATGGTTTAGGTCCCCTGTTGCACAAAGCTATATTAAAGGGATAACGGGAGAGAGCTGGACCCCTGCGAGATCATAATTCATGTCGGGTTTCACTCTCCTCCCAATATTCCCTCACCCCTATCCGATCAAGGGTGCGCTGAAGCAACGGGAAGACCTAACCTGCCCGCCGCCGTCCCTGGATAGTGCCGGTGGCGCCCTGAGGGGATCAGGATGTCCAGGAGATCGACCACGACCTCTACATCGTCCATCAATCCCGCCTGCAACGAGCAGGCGATCATGCCGACCTCCATGATCTGTAATGATCCCTAAACCTTCTCCGTTCATGTCAATGGGTGTTCTAGATGCAATCAAATTATGTGTATGACACATCCCAGTAATGCATTAGTTCCAACATCTACGCCTCTCGGAAGTAGAGAAAAAGAAAGTGAATCTAGGAAGGAGCAGTGCGAGTCAGCTAGGATTTGGGAAGCTTCAAGCTGTTGGCAAAGTGATGCCGGATAGACCAATGAGGATTGATACACTGATGAGCACCTTGGGTAGAATATGGTGCCCTTTCAATGGGATTGAATGTAAGGACTTGGGCATGAAAATATTCCTTTTCTCCTTTAGTGACGGGGTGGGAAAGAAAGAAAAACTTAATTGATCCACAATTGCTTGGTTTCTATAAAGATCAGGGATCTTATGGATATGTGCCCATACTGAAACACGTTCCAGCTTCACCAATTCTGGAGGCCTCCACCATCGAACTCCTCAATCAACACCATCAACCCACGGAAGGGCCACAGTCCGTGATAACCTGTTTTGGTCGCATTGACCTTTGCCACCGCCAGCATCATGTCGCCTTAGCTAGCTTGCCTATTTCTTCTTCCCCGACAAAGACATCATCAAGTTCTCCTTCCTGCAAGTTCATATGTTACATTGCTGATTCCAGACCCGTGTCATTCGTGTCCTTACCCCTCAGACCTAGTCCAGAAGATGCCATACCGTCGAGACTAACATAATTCCAAGAGAAACCTACCGGTGCAATCTGCCCTCGTCGCCCATGCTCGAACAGGACTCCAAGGCCGGGTTGATGAGGCAGCCATCCCTGCTATCGGCATGAGTGCCCGCACAAACGAACAGGCGTGAGCAGATCGCCGGTAGGAAACACTCAATGTCGATTGTTGCCGGCGGGGTAGAAACACCCTAGTCGCCTATGCTAAAAAAACAACTCGGGGACTCCTCACTTCCATGCCCTCACGATGTGCTTTTTTTAGAAAAAAAAAACCTGAGGATGTTTTTTTTTAGAAATAAAACCGTGAGGATGTGTACTTTGTGTTTGAGGGGGGTTGGCATGGTAAGCATGAGCCCAGCCCAGCCCAGCCCAGCCCAAGTATCGGTCAACAAGAGTATACAACTAGTGTGACCGGAGAGGAGCAGAAGGAGGGAGCGCCGTCACTCACGTGGTCCGCTGGCCTCCCCTCCCTCTGCTCCTGGAGACAAACCCAAAGCAGAGGAGAGCTTTCCATTTCGGGACGACGCCGCCCGCCGCCGCTCCTCCGGCAACGAGGGGATCGGACGGACGGATGGCCGCCGGCGAGGTCGCGACCGTCTTCCTAGAGACGAGCCTGGACACCCGCCTCGCCGTCTCATTCCCCGCCTCCGCCACCACCGTCGCCGACCTCAAGCGTGCGTATCCTCCTCCCCCTTCCCTCTAAAACAAATCTAATTGCCCTTTCAATTCTCTCTCTACTCTTGCCCGCATTTGCATTTCTTTTCTTCTTTCTTGATTTCTTGCCTCAGAACAGATCACATTAGATGACAAAACCCTATCTTAATTACCAATTTCCTTCCCTTTTTTGGGGGTTTTACCTTTCTTTTACAGGAAGAGTAGGCGATGAACACGCCGCAGCTTTCCCCCACATCGGCCACATCGCCGTCCAAGCCATCAAGGTCCTCCAAAAAACCCCAATCTTTATCGGGCATACTCTGTCTCTTCTTATGTGGCGTGGCGTGGCGTGGCGTGGCGTAATGAATGATCCAACAATCTGGCTGCCTTGCGCAGGTGAACCAGAGAGGCTCCTTGTACCTCCTCACCGACTCCATGGCCGTCCGGGATGCTTTCCGCGGGACCACCGGCGCCTGGCACCTCCAAGTCGATGCTCTTCATGTTGCCCATCAACAAATGCCTCAACCCTCAAGTGCCACACGACTGTAACTGCAGCTGCAGGCATTCCTCGGCCATTCACTCTCAACCTTCTGTGGCTGCTTGCCACCAACATGATTCAGCAAGCAGGAGCTGTGCTGCATTGGGTTGCCGCAAGAGATCGGTCTGTGAGATGCTCACTGACCAGGCTGAACTTGGAGCTGCCCACACTGAAAGTGAAAGGGCGCCCCTGGAGAAGCATAGGGCGGTTAAGAGGCACGATACCGCGCCTGCTGCTGATTTTGATTTTGGCCTTCCCTGTGTCCACAAGGAACCATGCAACATAGCTGGGAACATGTGCAATGCTGCAAACAGCAAGGAAGATACTCATCTTGCACCTTGTGTTGAGGAACTGAACCAAGGTGATACTTGTTCAGAAAAGGAAACATGGACAGCCAAAGAAGCTGATTCTTCACAACAAGAAGCAATGCGGCACAATGTTGAGGAAAAGGAGCCGCTGACAGCTAAGGTGTGCGACGGCGAAAGAAGCAGCAATGGCACTGATCTTCCACCACCTTGTGCCGCCGAGGCCACCAAAGAAGGCGATTATTCTGAAAATGAAGCGATGCGCTGCAAAGTTGATGAAAATGAGCCATTGACAGCTAAGGCGGTGTGCAACAGCAATGGAAGCACCCAAGGGACTGATCTTCCACCTTGTGTCCCCGAGTCCACCAAAGAAGGCGATTCTTCAGGAAAAGAAGCGATGGCACGCCAAGTTGAGGAAAAGGAGCAATTGACAACAAAAGTGTGCAACGACGAAGGAAGCAGCCAAGGGACTGATCATCCACCACCTTGTGCCGCGGAGTCCACCAAAGAAGGTGGTTCTTCTGAAAAAGAAGCGATGACACGCCAAGTTGAGGAGAAGGAGCCATTGACAGCAAAGGTGTGCCACGGCGATGGAAGCAACCAAGAGACTCATCTTCCACCACCTTGTGCCGCCGAGTCCACAAAAGAAGGTGATTCGACTGAAAAAGAAGCGATGACACGCCAGGAGGAGAAGGAGCCATTGGCAGCAAATGTGTGTGACGGCGATGAAAGCAGCCAAGGGACTGATCACCCATCACCTTGTGCCGCTGAGTCCACCAAAGAAGGTGATTCTTCTGAAAATGAAGCAATAAAACACAAAGTTGAGGAAAAAGTGTGCAACAGCGAAAGCAGCAGCAACTGGACTGATCCTTCACCTGGCGACGAGTCCATGAATGAAGGTGATTCTTCAGAAAATGAAGTAATGCAACATGAAGCTGAGGAAAAGGAGCCATGGACTGACAGTGTATGCAAAGGGGGAGGAAGTAGCCACTGGAATGATCCAATTGAATGGACGGACGCAGAACAGAGGGCATGGGAGATGGCATTGGAGAAAAGAAGGCGGCCGAGGACCGCAGTGCGCAAAATGCCTAACAGTAGGGCAGCCAAGCTGTATGGCTACAGGTAAACAAACCTTCCTAGTACCATTTATTCACTGGATTACTTTGTGTTGTTGCATCAGCCCATCCTAGCTAGCTATGCCCCCGTTCACTTCAGTAACGGAAATGTTATGTCATTTCGAAGATAAACTTCCAACTGTGGCCACTGTGTTCCGAAGACAATAAAATGCATACATTATTATATTTATTTATTCGTAGAGAAAAGTAGACACTGATTAAATGACTAGATGCTACTAACTATTTTATTTATGCTGTTCTACTCATCAGAAATGCTTACCTTATATAGCCTGTATGATAAAGGAGCTTCTTATCAAGTTATTAATAGGTGTATGTTTTGAAGACAAACATAACCTGACTGAGGGACATGATGAAATCTATGTTAATATTTTGCTGCAGTAATTAGATGACCCGCGCACAGAATCAATATTTTTCTTGTTGTGGAATGAACGTTTCAAGCAATGTTCTAACACAAGGCATTGGTGTACCTTGTTGTATAGTTAGTTGAATTTCCTTTCTTCATGTCCTTCTTAGATAATTAATTTTCCACACATGATTTTGCTTAGGTGCTGGCCAACATTAGTAGACACCTAATTAGCATAAGCTCAGGAAGAACATGCAGCGGTATAAGCACGCCAATTAGGAATCTACTTGTACTGCTTGTAGCAAACATAAACATTTTTTCCTTGTATATTACTTGATACAAAATCCAATATAGACAACTATTGATGCTTTGATCAGTACCTGTTTTGTCATGTTACAGTGGAACAGCATACACGCACTGTTATTGGTAAACAAAAAGGATTAATTTGAAATGTTAAAATCGATGAGGATGTTCTTTTAAATCGGTATAGCACTCGTAGAATTCTATTAGAACTAAAACAAAAAACAGACAAACAAACAAAATCTTTGTAGACATAAATAAACTCAAGACATGGTTGTCACTTCCTGAAATGCAAACTCTGGGTTCAGATTTACGGCAAGAATAATATATGCAGATTACAAGCAAGAGAAACTTAGGATAGAGTAGCGGCTAAACATAAGAGATGGGTTACTTACTTAGGAGTTAGGATGGATAGAACATCTTGTCTTGTGTGGGAAGAAACCGAGTCATCTTTGGTCATATTATTATTATTATCATCTTGTTCCTTTTTGTTTGTGGCTGATATTAACATATATATAGTAGAATGATTCTGAAATGGAGTTTTTGCTGTGTGGAGCAGCTGAAGAGGAGATGAGCGGTGGCATAAGAGGGAGTTTTGCTCGCATTTTGGGTTGGAAGTTGATGCATGGTGATGGCCATTGTGTTGCTGCTAAAAAACTGTGGTTGGTTTGCTTCTTTTGGTATTTATTTTCTTCACAAAACAAAAGACAATGCCGCGTTGGTTTGATAGACTGAGATTGGTGGTGTATGTATGTATGTATGTTTGATAGACTTGCATGTATGTATGCATGCCTGCATGTAGCCCGAGACTAACAACTATATACTTAAAGAGGATGCATGGCAATGGGCTTGTCTTTGATTATAAACATGAATGGATCAATGTAGTAACATTATTTCTTCTCCAAAGTTATAGAAACTACTAGCACTTCTATTTATTTTTGGCATGGAACATCTTTATTCCATTAACCTGAGTGCACAGCAGCATCGTTGGCCACCAAGTCTCGACCATACGGCTTGGGGATTGACGTCCATGTTTGCACCGAATCAAATGCTGGTAGATCAGAGCATCCGCAACCTTAAAACAGAAAAAAAATTGTAAAACAAGAAAGGCTTTTTTATCTCTTTAAACAAAACACCCGAAGAAGCATGTCAAATCGCAAATCCCCATCCACCTTGCAAGGAATCCAGCATCGATGCTAGTAATTTCCAGCATATCACCATCAGAAGAGTTGATAATCAGCAGCATTTCTTCTGATCTGGAACAAACTTGGCTTCATCAATATCTAGCTTCTTCTCCTTTGCACTAATTTCGTTCCTCGGAAGAAACTAGCACTATCATGTCTGTTTTGTTTTGTTTTGTTTTGTTTTGTTTTGTTGGCCTCCAGCTTTTTCTTCTTTTCTTTTGCCTATGAAACCTTCTAGTCTAGATACAACATTATATCTGTTTTGTTGGTGAAAAGGCACTCCCTCCCTCCCTCCCTTTGCTAAATATTGCACTCCTTTGCACAGAAGGATGAAGGATTCCATGCATGGATCCATCTTAACTAGCAGCAGCAGCAGCACTTGTAGTAGCAGGAGACACTAACTAGCCAATAATAATCACGACACCTATTATTGCATTCATCTTTCTTCTCTTCTCTACAAAAGGAAAAAAAAAAACAGCAGCAGCAGCACAATAACAAGAATGAAATGATTCAAGAAAGCTAAGCTTCCTTAAAAGTGTCAAAATAAAATGAGTGCATCATCACCACATCATCATGCTAAGTAAGTAGTAATCTCATCTCATCTCATCGGTGTTCATGCTACCCCTTGCTAGCTAGCAAGCTAGACAGCAATGACTTAAGAGAGTCATGCCAAGATTACAGTTTGCAAATTCATGATTGCCTGGCCTGGCCTTGTCCACACAAATATTGCAAGCGCATAATCGATAGCAAAGGGAGGGAGGGAGGGAGTGCCTTTCACCAACACAGCTCAAACGCGCTCAAAACAGACATAACTAGCAACTACTCGCTGATACAACCCCAGAAAAACGACGACGATTATATTAACTCCAAGCTTTGCTTCATTCATCAGAATCATCCTACTCCTCTCTCTTCAGTCGTCAGTCACACTCACACGCACCGCCTCCTTGAGCCAGCCAGCCTGCTCTAACAACACCTGGCAACACATCAAGACAATGCTGCAAAACAAACAGGCACCAAGTCAAGTCAGCCACGTCAAGGGGAGGCTGTTTTATCAGATCACTGCACAAGAGGTACCTTTCCGTTGGTAGCATTCGTGCGGTAACCAGCGTGTCCCTGCTTTGCTCAAGTGGTCGGTGCGGATGACTTCACTGCAATTGAAACAACACTCAGACATCATCATCAATATCATCTAAAGGCAGCAAAATCAAGCTTATTCTGAAAATTTATACGAGTCTTACATACATACTGTTTCTTAGACAGCCGGTCTCCTGGATGATGGTATTTGCAGTTCATCTGAAACTTACAATAGCCCTGCCTCATGTAGTGGGCACACTCTGGTTCTCCGGGCCTTTCAGGATACATGATGCTATCTTCTTGTTGCTCCACACCATTATCATATGCCCCCGAGCCAGTTCTCTGACCAAATGCTTCCTGAAACAGCATGACATCCATGAGCACCACGGGTAAAAAAAAAATCAGTGAGAAACAATTAAGCATCTATTTTGTTTCAACTGGGTGACATAACATACATATTTCTAATTCTGAGAAATGAAAAAAATTCAACAAGCTCACGATCAACAGTGTAGAAATAAAAGGTGAAAGAGCAACCTCCATTGCACTTGAGATTGTAGATCAAAAAAATTCTTTGCTACCACACAGATAACCAATATTTACTATTTAGCCTCTCCTAGTACTCCATAGTCCATACATCATTTTTTTCAGTGGCCATCTTTGTGTTGTGTGAATACTTCAAACATTTGGAGTTCACATGCGCAATAGGAACGAAAAAGGTTCTAAACAGACTTCATTCGTACAATGAGGTCATAAACAAGCACAGAAAAAATAGTAACCTACTCACTGCAAATTGGACAAGAATTGTCAACACACAATTTATTAGGTTTTCATTTGCATAAATGTCAATGCTAGTGACGATCTCTATCCGCGAGAAAAGGAAATGTAGTTTTCTTCCCCCGTTCCCATAACAAAGGACTGAGCTGATTAGTATTTACTATACTTAAATGGCATGCCTAAAATGCAACAGGGATCAGCCAGAGAAAAAGAACAATTGCAAACTAGTTATGATTGAATTAATAGTGTTTACTTGAACATCGACCACTAATAATAGAATATACCTCTGTAGTTGCATGTATATCTTTGGGATGACGAAATTCACATGCTGATCCAAATTGACATTTCCCAGCTTTCATATAGAAAGGACAATCTGGCATGCCATGTATTTCAGGTCCAATCTGATCCGAGTGAGCTGCAAGTCTATCTTTTGGATGGTGAAATATACATGCAGACAGATATTTGCATTTCCCAAACTGCATGTAGTACCGGCACTCTGGCTGACCAGGTCTCTCAGGATACTGCGGTTGCTGGGGCAGCATATAGTCTTGTAATGTGATTCTTGTAGATGGATGATGTTCATCAGTGGTAACAGATCTTTTTGCATCTGTTGGGCTCTGCATGGTAGGATTTGAATCCTCTGGGTGATAAAACTTGCATTGTGCCCCAAATTTACAGTACCCACGCTTCATAAGGAATGGGCACTCTGGTTCATCAGGTCTCCCAGCTGGGTATTTGTCTTTTGGGTGGTGATAGTTGCATGCTGATACAAATTTACAATCACCAAATCTCATGTAGAAGGGACAATCTGGTTTGCCAGGCCTCTCGGGGTAGTTTGCCTCTTCTTTGTCTTTTGACTGTTTTGGGCGGTGATATTCTGGTCTGCCAGGCCTCTCAGGGTAATCCACGTGCTCCCCCTGCTTGCACAAAGGTCCATCTGAACTATCTGCTGAACAGCAACCATCGGAATCGTCTGATGACCAGTCTGACTTCTGCATGAAGCAGATAGGATAAGGAAATTAACAAAAAAGGCACAGACCAGTCAAAATCTAGGAAAGTACAGTGCAGTGTCATAAAGTAGCAGTATCCAAGAGATGTGTGCAAATGCAGATCAAAACATCGCATAATATAGGGAAGAAACAGCATGTACCTTTTTCGCCTTTCCTTCCGTACCAGGCAGTACTTTTTGGGGAGGTAGAAGCATTCTAAATATGCTTGGTGGCAGGACACTGTTGTCATGGTCAGAAGACTTCTTTGAGTATGATGTGTCATCTACGATCGCACCATCAGAAGGTTTCTTCAAGTGTGATCTGTCATCTAAGGTCGCATCATCGGAAGATTTCTTCATGTGTGATCTGTCATCGAAGGTCGCATCATCGGAAGATTTCTTCATGCGTGATGTCTCATCTAATGTATGATCAGAAGATTTCTCCATTTGCAAAGCATTATCCTCCCACCCTGTTGGTGGATTGAACTGAGCATCAATGACATGGTCTGGATGGTTAAAATGGCAGTTTTTGCCATATCTGCAAGCACCAGTTCGCATATAGTAGTCACAGTTTCTTGCTCCCTGAAAAGTAATTTAGACTACCATTCAGTTTCAACATTTTCCATATAAATCATAAGTACCAACTCCAACAGATGAAAAGATAGCATAGGCATACTTCTCGAATGGGAAGGCCAAGGCGGTTCAGTTCCAGAATTTCTGCAGCGCCATGGTTTCTTCGTTCAGAGGGACGCCATGATTCATCTGACCTAGATTTAAGCTGCTGCAGTGACAACATCATCAAAAAAGAGGATGATAAGTTACTAAATAGCATGAACAAAGTAGTGAATGAGGTACATATTAATCAGACTTTCAAACGTCCACTACAATTATCAGCACATAAAACTTTTAAAATGCTACATCATCTCCTGCTTATCTAGAGACCAGAAACGATGCGAGAGACTACATTTTTTATACAGAAAAGGGCATGCATATGAACATATATGTAGAAGCATACAGCAGGGACTGCAGGTGTGAGCTTAATGCGTTGAAATATAGATGCCAGTACTACCTACACAGTTGCATGACAAATGGCACGCATATGACGGTGATAATTTACACTACCTACACAGTTGCATGACAAATGGCACGGATATGACGGTGATAATTTACACTACCTACACAGTTGCATGACAAATGGCACGGATATGACAGTGATAATTTACACAACCTATTGTGCTAAGCGAAATTGCAGCATTCAACGAAGTACGGAAACCAACAAAGTTTTCTTGCCAAAAAAGTTTAGAGTAATACATAATATGATAGTAAAGTGACGCAGATTTTACCGGTGGGTGATTGAAGTGGCATGAGGGCCCGTATGTGCAGGTCCCTTTTGACATGTAAGAGGGGCAGTTAAGTTTTCTGGGCTTTTGTGGATATCTTCTAGCAGGCAACTTATACCTCTCCTTGCTAACTATACCCCAATCTCTGGTACCTTGATAAGCTGCCGTGTCCATAGCATGATCATCCTCAGGCAGCTTAACCTTGTCCTTGTTAACTATACCCCAATCTCCGGTACCTTGATAAGCTGCCGTGTCCATAGCATGATCATCCTCAGGCAGCTTAACCTTCTCCTTGTTAACTATACCCCAATCTCCGGTACCTTGATAAGCTGCCGTGTCCATAGCACGATCATCCTCAGGCAGCTTAACCTTCTCCTTGTTAACTATACCCCAATCTCCGGTACCTTGATAAGCTGCCGTGTCCATAGCACGATCATCCTCAGGTGCACCCCACTCATGGCGGACACGCTCCACTACATCCTTGTGCTTATCAACAGTGAAATCAGACTGTGTTGCTCCCTGTTTATCGCCGGTCCTTTGCTCCAACATGTTCCCCTCAGCATGAACACCATCCATGTCCTTGCCTGCTATGTGTTCATCACCGATGCGTGGCTCAGCCTCATTCTTCTGACCTTCGAAAGCAGTAGCATCACTGGATGTACCCCAGTTATCGACGATGACCTGTTCCTTCACATAGCCATGTCCCTCCACATCAATATCATCCTTGGTTCTGCCATTTTTGTCAATGACACCTTGATTCCCCACCGTATCATGTTCCTCCACAGGACTCTCATCCTTGATTGTTACCATTGCATCGCTGGCATATTGCACCACTGCCTTATCATGGTCTTTCACCACAATATCATCCATGGGCACTGTATCCTGGCCGTCTATGATCGACAACTTAACCTGATCTTCCGTGGCAAGATCCATGTACTTTGGGTCAATGACACCTTGCTCCACCACCATCTCCTTTTCTTTGACAGTGTACTCATCCTTAGTTGCTCTTGAACATTGCTCCAGCACTTTCTCTTGTTTATCAACAGCAATGTCATCGGTTCCGTCAATGATACCTTGCTGCAACACCTTGTTATCTTCGACAGAATCATCATCATCCATGGTTAAATCGACAACACCTTCCTCCACCACCTCTTGTTCTTCAACAGAAGCATCATCATCCATGGTTAAATCGACAACACCTTGCTCCACCACCTGCTGGTCATCCACATCATCATCATTCTCCGTGGTTGTTCCCAAGTCGTCATAAGTGGTACATTGCTCCACATTCTTTCCTTGATCCTCGACAGCAGCAATGTCATCTGTGGTAGCGCGTGTTCCTTCCACGGCACCTAGCAGCAGCACCTCGTGATCTTTGACATCATTGTCATCATCTATGGCTGCATCCCCTTGGTCAATGACACCTTGCTCCACCACCTCCTGATCATCCTTAGCAACAGCATTCTCCATGGTTGTTCCCAAGTCATCATACGTGGTGCATTTCTCCACTGCCTTGTCATGGTCATCTACAGCAGTGGCATCTGCGCTTTCACCTTCCTCTTGAACTTGCACAGCATCAGCATTCTCAGTTAATCCCAGCTCATGAGCTTCCAGTGTCTCTTGTCCCTCAGCAGCAATATCTTCGCCACTTGGCTGGGAGGCATCTTGCTGCTCCACCACCGCCTCTTGAACTTGCACAGCATCATCATCATTCTCCATGGTTGTTCCTAATTCTTCACAAGAGGTACTAAATTGCTCCAGTGGCTTCTTCTCCTGATCATCATCAACAGGAACAACAGTGGCATCATCGATTACACTTTGCTCCACCACCTCATGATCTTTGACAGCAACAGCAGTGTCATCTTGTGTTCCCTGATCCATTCCAGCAACGACACCTTGCTCCACCACAGCATCATCACCATCCTGGGTAAATCCCAGCCCATGAGCATGAGTGGCCAACTCATCTTGTTCCTGGGTAGCATCCCTTGGGGTTGGGCAGGTGGCTGCATCTACTAGCTTGAACTGATGTTGATCAACAACACTGGTGCAGTGCAGCTGGTCCCGATGTTGGTCCCCAGCAGCAGCATCGTCCTCGATCGACAACAATGTAGCTTGTTTGGGGACGGGCAGATCCACCTTGTGTTGCTCCAGGACGTTGAGGCCCTTGGTCGGCCCTGGCTCGTCGTCGCCTGCGCCCGCGCCCTGTGTGTGGAGGTGGAGGTGGAGGTGGAGGGCGGCTTCATCCAACAGGCCGCAGGGCTCCTCCTGGTCCTCGTGGTGCTCCACGGCAGCGGCGGGGGCAGCGGGAGAGGCGAGGGATGAGCATGGCGATGGCGATGGCGATGGCGTGGGGGGTTGAGGAAGGAGGTGGAGAGCCCTCTTTGCCTTGGGAGCGTGGGCTGGAGCGGCGGCGTCTTCCTGCTCGTGGTCGTGGTGGAGGCGGAGGAGGGACGCGGAGGCGGAGGCGGGGGGTGAGGGCGGTGGGTCGTGGTGGTGGAGGTCGGGCTTGAGGTGGAGCAGGAGGCTGAGCCCGAGCCTTGGCGAGGAGGAGGCGGAGGCGGCGGGAGTGGAGGGCGCGATGGCGGAGGAGAGGGCCCGGATGGAGCCGAGCAGCCGCCTCCCGAGGCCCAGGCTCGGGGACGGAGCGGGCGCGATCGGCGGCGGCGGCGGGGTGGTGGGCTGGTCGTCGTCGCCGATCATGGATGATGGCGGCGGCGGCGGCGTGGGGATGGAAACCCTAGCTAAACACAACCACTCCCCCCTCTCTCTCTCTCTCTGTGTGATGGGGGAGACGGAAATGGCGTTTGTACGGAGAGAGGGAGAAGAAGCGTCCCTCCTAAGCTAACTACCCACCGTGGTTTGGGTGTTGCTTTTGCAGTGCGGCCCCTCATATTGCCCATTATTCGCGCTGCATCCTCCCTCTACTCAATCTCAACGTGACTGTGAGGATGTTTGTTTTGCAGTGCGGCCCCTCGTATGCTTCCCTATTTGCACACAGGCACGTCGCCCACTGGCAGCCCCAATTATCACACCGCCGCTTTCAGATTTCGTTGGAGGTCCTTCTTGCAATGTTCAGGGACATGTTTGTATTTTCTACTTTTTCGTGGGTCTGCTTGTAAAATGTTCTGGCTCCCTGAATAAAATCTAGGGATCCTTCGGGATCCCTTTTCTGTTCAAAAAAAAAAAACACCACTCTACTGCGGACAACTTTTTTTTAGAGAGGAATCGCCATGTGTTCATTAATTAAACAAACAAATTACATATTTGGTCACTCCATAAGACAGACAAACAGAGAGTCTTGCACAAAAGATTCTCACAAAATAAATTTAACAACTTTACTTTGACACATCCATATGCCCAACCTAATCATCGATCACCGTTGTCATCATGGCACCGTCGGAGAAAGATGTGAGCAACCTTCACACCCACATTTGGAACAACTCCATTCCAGACAACGCTGCTTTCTGAAACGATTAAACAGCCCGTCAAAGAACACGGAACCAACTCTTTATGACATGTCGGTTGACGATCATCCCCAAGTCTACCACATCCCGACGGTGTCGCCTTCATCCAACATGATCCGGGAAGAAAAGCGCCGCCGTCCGCACACCACACTCCAAGACACCAACATACTCTACACCAGCCGATGATGTCGCCCCAGAAGACGCCAAGCACCAGCCACCACAACCTAACATCATCAAAAATAAAGTGACTGTTTTTGATGTGGTGTGGTGTGGCTTCTCGATTGGATTGGATCCCCCCCCCCCTCTCTCCCTCTCTCTTGGCTCGCAAATGGTGTGTGAAATCAAAGCAAAGCAAAGCGTACGAGGAGAGAGAGGGTGGGAGAAGAAGAGTCCCTCATAAGCCAACTACCTACTGTTACTGTGGTTTTTGCAGTGCGGCCCCTCGCGCTGCCCATTATTCATTCACTTGCGCCTCCTCCCACGCACGCAACAGCAAATCCTCCTCTACTCTATTGTGAGGATGTTTGTTTTGCAGTGCGGCCCATCACTCTGTTCATTATTCGCGCTGCGTCCTCCCACGCACGCACTAGCAGGCAACACTCCTCCTCTACTCAATGTGACTGTGAGGATGTCTTTTTTGCAGTCCAGCCCCTCGCATGGTCCCTATTTGCACGTCGTTCTCTATTCGCATGGCCCTACCAAACCAAACACATGCTGCAGCTGCACACACACAAGCCATCCACACCACTCTACTACTCCCTACGTAATGATCTTATATTTCTTTACGGAAGGACTACTTTTTTTTCCTTCTCCTGCGGTCGCGGGAATGACATACCCCTCGTGTCTCTTTTCCAGAGTATTCAAAATATCTCTATTCAACCAAGACGTTCAACAAACTAGAAGGCTGTTGATCAGGAATCTAGGGGGTTCATCCATCTATATTTGCTGATAATTCTCTCATTCTTATGAAAGCAGATGTTTTTAATGCAACTTCCTTACGATCAAGTTCTAGACACCTTTTGTCAAAGCTCGGGACAGTTGGTTAGCTTATATATATAAATCAAGTATGCTCTTCAGTCCTAAAACTTCAAAGGCTGATATTTGTCATGAGCTGCATTACCAAAGCCTTGTCTGCCAAATACCTTGGATTCCCTGCCATGGTGGGTGTAGACAGGAGTGATTGCTTCAAACATTTTCGTGAGAGAATTAGACAGTGGCTAAAGGGTTGGATGGAGAAACAATTATGCATGGGCGGGAAAGAAATTATTTTGAAGGCGATGGCCCAAGCTTTACCGGTCTTTGTTGTGTCAATGTTTAGTTTGCCTAAAGGGGTCTGTAGAGATATTACTAGTTTGCCTAAAGGGGTCTGTAGAGATATTACTAATGCAATAGCCCAGTTTTGGTGGAGGTGATGAAGATGACAAAAGATGCAGTGGTATGCTCAGCGAAAATGTGTTACCCAAAAAGTGAAGGCGGTATGGGGTTTAGAGACCTATATTCTTTTTAATCTGGCTATGCTTGCAAAGCAATGTTGGAAATTTATCACAAACCCAGATTCTCGATCTATGTGCGAAAGTGTTGAAGGCAAAATATTTTTCTAATGGAAGTTTACTGTAGTCCACTTTGAAAAATGATTCATCATTTACATGGCAAAGCATCATGAAAGGTTTGGAAACGTTCAAAATAGGATACATTTAGAGAATTGGAACATGGGAGAATGTCAATATATGGGGTGATCCATGGATCCCTTCGAGTCCGGATAGGAAAGTAAACTCAAGGCATGGATAAACTATTTTACCCAGGGTGTGTGAACTTATAGATCCTGAAGGAAATATGCCCTAGAGGCAATAATAAAGTTGTTATTTTATATTTCCTTATATCATGATAAATGTTTATTATTCATGCTAGAATTGTATTAATCGGAAACTTGATACATGTGTGGATACATAGACAAAACACCGAGTCCCTAGTAAGCCTCTACTAGACTAGCTCGTTAATCAAAGATGGTTAAGTTTCCTAACCATAGACATGTGTTGTCATTTGATGAACGGTATCACATCATTAGGAGAATGATGTGATGGACATGACCCATCCGTTAGCTTAGCATATTGATCGTTCAGTTTTATTGCTATTGCTTTCTTCATGTCATATTCCTTTGACTATGAGATTATGCAACTCCCGGATACCGGAGGAATACCTTATGTGCTATCAAACGTCACAATGTAACTGGGTGATTATAAAGATGCTCTACAGGTATCTCCGAAGGTATTTGTTGGGTTGGCATAGATCAAGATTAGGATTTGTCACTCCGAGTATCGGAGAGGTATCTCTGGGCCCTCTCGATAATACACATCATAATAAGCCTTGCAAGCAATGTGACTAATGAGTTAGTTGCAGGATGATGTATTATGGAACAAGTAAGGAGACTTGCCAGTAATGAGATTGAACTAGGTATGAAGATACCGACGATCGAATCTCGGGTAAGTAACATACCGATGACAAAGGGAATAACGTATGTTGTCATTACGGTACGACCGATAAAGATCTTCGTAGAATATGTGGGAGCCAATATGAGCATCCAGGTTCTGCTATTGTTTATTGACCGGAGAGGTGTCTCGGTCATGTCTACATAGTTCTCGAACCCGTAGGGTCCGCACGCTTAACGTTCGATGATGATTTTGTATTATATGAGTTATGTGATTTGGTGACCGAATGTTGTTCGGAGTCCCAGATGAGATCACGGACATGACGAGGAGTCTCGAAATGGTCGAGAGGCAAAGATTCATATATAGGATGATGATATTCGGACACCGAAAGTGTTCCGGGGGTACCGGGTACATATCGGGTCACCGGAAAGGGGTTCCGGGCACCCCCGGCAAAGATATGGGCCTTATGGGCCAAGAGAGGGACAGACCAGCCCCTGGTGGGCAGGTGCGCCCCCATATAGGCCGAAATAGGAGGAGAAGGAAGGAGGGGAAGGGAGAAGGAAAGGGGAGGATTCGGCCTCCCCCTTTCCTTCTCTCCCCCCTCTCTTTCCTTCCCCCTCCGACACTTATGGAAGGGGGGAGGCCGACTTGTGGGAGGCGCCCAAGTAGGATTACTCCTACTTGGGGCGCCCCTTGCTGCCCCTCTCCCTCTCCCACCTATATATATGTGAGGGGGGCACCGCTAGAACACACAACATTGATTCCTACCCGTGTGCGGCGCCCCCTCCACAGTTTACGCCTCCGGTCATATTCACGTAGTGCTTAGGCGAAGCCCTACGCGGATCACTTCACCATCACCGTCACCACGCCGTCGTGCTGACGGAACTCTCCCTCGACACTTTGCTGGATCAAGTGTTCGAGGGACGTCATCGAGCTGAACGTGTGCAGAACTCGGAGGTGCCGTACGTTTCGGTGCTTGATCGGTCGGAACGAGAAGAAGTTCGACTACATCAACCGCGTTGTCAAACGCTTCCGCTTTCGGTCTACGAGGGTACGTGGACAAACTCTCCCCCTCTCGTTGCTATGCATCTCCTAGATAGATCTTGCGTGAGCGTAGGATTTTTTTTTGAAATTGCATACTACGTTCCCCAACAGTGGCATTCGAGCCAGGTCTATGCGTAGATGATATGCACGAGTAGAACACAAAGAGTTGTGGGCGATGATAGTCATACTGCTTACCACCAACGTCTTATTTTGATTTGGCGGTATTGTTGGATGAAGCGGCCCGGACCAACCTTACATGACCACGTTCATGAGACCGGTTCCACCGATAGACATGCAACTAGTTTTGCATAATGGTGGCTGGCAGGTGTCTGTTTCTCCAACTTTAGTTGAATCGAATTTGACTACGGCCGGTCCTTGTTGAAGGTTAAAACAGCAAACTTGACAAAACACCGTTGTGGTTTTGATGCGTAGGTAAGAACGGTTCTTGCTAGAAGCCCATAGCAGCCACGTAAAACTTGCAACAACAAAGTAGAGGACGTCTAACTTGTTTTTGCAGGGCATGTTGTGATATGATATGGTCAAGACATGATGTGATATACGTTGTTGTATGAGATGATCATGTTTTGTAAAAGTTATCGGCAACTGGCAGGAGCCTTATGGTTGTCGCTTTATTGTATGAAATGCAAACGCCATGTAATTGCTTTACTTTATCACTATGCGTTAGCGATAGTTGTAGAAGCAATAGTTGGCGAGACGACCACGACGCTACGATGGAGATCAAGGTGTCAAGCCGGTGACGATGGAGATCATGACGGTGCTTTGGAGATGGAGATCAAAGGCACAAGATGATGATGGCCATATCATGTCACATATTTTGATTGCATGTGATGTTTATCTTTTATGCATCTTATTTTGCTTAGTACGGCGGTAGCATTATAAGATGATCCCTTAACAAAATTTCAAGGTATAAGTGTTCTCCCCGAGTATGCACCGTTGCGACAGTTCGTCGTGCTGAGACACCACGTGATGATCAGGTGTGATAGGCTCTACGTTCACATACAACGGGTGCAAGACAGTTTTGCGCATGCGGAATACTCAGGTTAAACTTGACGAGCCTAGCATGTACAGACATGGCCTCGGAACACTGGAGACCAAAAGGTCGAACGTGAATCATATAGTAGATATGATCAACATAGAGATGTTCACCATTGATGACTACTCCATCTCACGTGATGATCGGACATGGTTTAGTTGATTTGGATCACGTATCATTTAGATGACTTGAGGGATGTCAATCTAAGTGGGAGTTCTTAAGTAATATGATTAATTGAACTTAATTTATCATGAACTTAGTCCTGATAGTTTTTGCATATCTATGTTGTAGATCAATGGCCCGTGCTACCGTTCCCTTGAATTTTAATGCGTTCCTAGAGAAAACTAAGTTGAAAGATGATGGTAGCAACTACACGGACTGGGTCCGTAACTTGAGGATTATCCTCATTGCTGCACAAACGAATTATGTCCTTGATGCACCGCTAGGTGAAAGGCCTGCTGCAGGAGCAGATGCTGATG